>BSBM01000761.1:15412500-16697500 GCA_027924585.1 Larix kaempferi | reverse complement strand
AACATAGGAGACAATTCCCCCTAAATCGGTGAGAAAATCCAATTTATCCTCTATTTACATGAATTTATCATCTGTTTACTTGAATTTAGGGTGTTCTTGGAGTGGAATTTATCCTGTTTACTTGAATTTACCTTATTTACATCGAACCTGCCTTCCCACTACCAGCCATCTCCTCTTTCCTTCTGCAATTTGTTGTCAAGCTAGGGTGGCAGCACTTGGGGCAGCAGGAGCAAAGGCATAGGTTCACAATATTACTGGTTTTGCTCATTTTATGAGTTATTTACATATTATAGTCGACGAAAATAGGAGAATATTGGCAGCTTATATCAAGCACATAGGAAAAAATTAAAATTCCTTTGTCAGCGAATTAAATTAAAATTTTCAGGCATGATCATTTGTGAAACTTTTTCCAAAATAAGCACTGTATGGGATATCAATTTGATATTGCGATGTTGGATGATGTCTCAGCTTTAAATTCCATAGATCCTGTGAAAGAAACCCTTAGGGAGATGGACGAGGTAAACCTAATATCTTCCAAGGTGGAAGAGTCAAGTTTGGTATGCCCCGCAATGTCTATTAATGCAGCCACACTATTAAACTAGCAATTGTAGTATCCAAATCCGAGTTCAAACCTTGGACCTTAGGCACTTAATATATTTCGTTATTTGAAAAAGAAGAAAACCATTTATCAATACTTATCAAAACATTATTTATCAAAAAAAGGTTGTGCCCTGGGTTAAAAAGATATGAATCTCTATTGAACATACATATAACTACAAAATATCAAAAGTATTTGTATTGTCAAGACTCAATTGAAGATACTTGATAAGTGTAACCTCTGTAGGTCCTTGAAATGATCTCCATGTCTCTTAATATCTTAAATATATACAAAAAAGTTAGGTGGCCACAAGTGGGTCAACACAAGGAATCCTTTATGCACAAGCTCTAATTAGACCAATGAAAAAAGTTTAATATGACAATTCAACAAGCAAGGAAATTCAATAGCCATAGCTTGCTTTGGATGTGATCTCATGATGAAGATGACCAAAAAGATGAAAATAGGTGAGGAGACTCTTACATCCACAGTGTTCTAATTATGCAGTCCTTGTCATGCAATCCGTCACCTTAAGTAGTACTATATGCAGGAAATATTTTGGTTTTTCACTTTCAGCTATCTTACAATTATACAATCTTCCAATCCTATAAGATAATGATAAGATAGTAACCTCATTGTGAGCTCTGTAAATTTTAATTTTGTTTCCAAATCAACTGATATCTCAAAGGAACCAACATAACTATGAATTTCTATTTGGATCATATCCTTAATTTTTCAATCATTTAATGACATTTATTACTTTAGTTTGTGAAATGGCATGGCCCCTAGGATGCCTACTTTCAGCATCATGACGAAAAGCAACATTCACTACTAATGGATACATTAGAACTATTTATGTCAGTAACTTCAAGATAAAAGCTGCTCTTGCTAAAGCAAATGAAGCTTTTCCATCCAGCTCCAAGGTATCTCTGCCAACAATAGCTTTTACTTTCTCCTCTGACGGAATATCATCAACATCCATATCTGTAACAAAACCAGAAGATACAAATTTTCCAAGGTCATTTTTCATAGGGAGTGAAAATTGATTAACTAAATCGAAGAGTTGTTCAATCACACTTGCAAAGCTATGTGTTGTCCTCTTGTGTCCTTTCATTTCCGCCCCAACATCATAATTTTTTATAGATGCATTACCCAAGTTTCCAACAATGCTCTTTTCACTTTGCACATGTTTATCTCCATTTCCAAGCCTATCTTTCTCTAATAGCTTTTCCTTCTCTTTCCCTTTTTCCTTCTCTCGATCTCTTGAAAAAATTATGTAAGGCCTCTCTCCAATCATTTCAACTTGAAAAATTGCTTGTACAACAAGCATAAAAAAAACACGATCTCTGGAGATAACAACAAACAAGTTTGAGAGAAAAGTACGAGGACTCACCCTTCCACTTATATTTCGATTTAAAGCTGCTACAAGATTGTGTCGAATTTATGAATCCATAGCTTCCTGAAGCGCATGAGGATCCTCAAGAATAAGATGAACAATAGTTGATGCAACACTGTCAAACCCTAAAAATAGGCAACTTGTAGGAAAGCTCAACAAAGAAACCAATCCACCTCTATGAAGGAAATTCAATGCTATGGCATGCACCCTTGTCATCCTTGCACATAGCTGGAGAAGAGCTTGTACAACAGTTGAGGGAAGATCCATCTGAACGAAGTTGCAGACTATGTCAATAGCTTTTTTCTACTCTTCAGTATTTATGTACCCTTCAGGCATAGTCAACATGTTCTATGTACGATGTTGCTGATTAGACTCCAAATTGTCAATATTCTCACCATCACCATCTTTTTTCTTGGACTGTTCAGAGCTCAGAATATTAGAATCGAATTTTTGCTTCAACTTTAGCAAATTATCAATGACTAGTAGCATGGGTGTCACATACTTAAATATGGCAGGCTCTCACTTTTTTATTCCTGCAGGAAAAAGCTAAACAGGATATCCAACAAAATACTAACAAGACCATTGTTAGCGGCAATTTCACAAGCTGCATTGTATTCATGTAAAATTAGAGCCAAAACATGAGATGTCAGGGACAACATGCTATTATCCTTTCCAGGATCCAAATTATAATGTTCTAGTTGTTCTACAAGATATGATATAACATTGGCTCTTTCCTAACCATCATTTTGAGTGCATGATGTTAACATCAAGTCCTTCAAAGGAAAAGCTAGAGAGTCCTTAGCATGGAGTAACTTAATTCAAGTCGAAATATCTCATCAATAGAAGGAGCTTGTACCAACTCCTCTTCCTGGTCAATATCCTCTTGGCTTGTAGCCATCTATTCCTTAGCTTCATGGAATTCTTCAACCACATTATCCACACAAGAGGACCTCCAAGGGTCAAGATCCATCATGCTACCTCCTGTGGGGTTTCCAATCCTTCTCCTAGGGTACCATGACCCATCAAAGCATAAATGAACACATAATGGGTCATTAATTCTCCTTCAACCCATCAAGGGTTTCTCCATCGTCCACAAGGGATTTAGCACCATAACCAAGGTCTTCATCATCTTCAACAGGGTCTTCAGCATCATCAACAAGGTGGTGGCTCCAAGATCCAATATTGTGGGTTCAAGGAGATTGCATGTCTCCTAGAGGTACTTACAAGGAGATATTGCATATAAGAGGTAGTTACAAGGAGCTATTGCATATATTTGACCTTATTTGACCTTCTATCTCTTTGGCATGTCAAATAATAGGTAGTTACAAGGAGCTATTGCATATATTTGACCTTATTTGACCTCCCATCTCTTTGGCAGGTCAAATAAGAGGTAGTCACAAGGAGCTATTGCATGGATGCATGGTTTCCCCACATTCTCATTCCTACACACCTATTCACATGTTATATATTGTTATAACATACCCTCATTTTATGCTACGTTATACATTAGGCCCACAAGATTAGAGCTCGACCATTTCACATACATTTACCAATTTCACATACAATATTTACCAATGGTTTAACATTTATGGAGAAGACATTATAGTGGGCATGTTCTCTTGTTCAAAGACACCATTAAGTGTGGTGAATTCATAGTTGGATTCATAATTTAATTTAAGCCTCTTTCAAAGATTATGGATCTCTCAAATGTTAATCAACAACAACAATAGCCAAGGGGAGGGGTCTCTAATATAGAGTTTCTTGGTTAGACAACCCTCCAATAAAATAATAATGTCCTTGGCTACAACCCTAGATCTATCCTAGGGAGGAGCAAATATTAATATCCTCCACATGACATGGTCAATCAACACACAAACAATGCTCAAAACCCTAACCAACCTTATCAAGAAAGGGGTTGTACCTCTAAGAGAGAGAATATTTCTTGACAAGGTCAAAAAGTCTATCATGAGTACAAAAGATACCCAAGGAGGTTGGGAGTTGTTATGAACATAATAATAATAATAATAATAATTAACGAAGAGACATCATGAAAATGTTGATGTTTGTGGAAGCTTCAAGCAGACATCCTCCTGGATGTAGCCATGGTGCTTGGCTCGATGGGTCATGGTGATTTGACCTATGGATGCATTAGTGTATTTCTGATCCATATATTTGATATTTTGCAACACCATTGAGCTTCCCACATAGTTTGTTTTGAGTTCTTGTTAATATTTCATTCCTCTCTTTAAGAGCGGAATCAGTGCAAAAGCACTTGAAGATTAGTTGCAATAGTTGGAGAATTGCATTTTAGACAATCAATTTTACGATGAAAAGAGAACTCCCTAGATATTCTAGGAGAGCATAAGTAAGGTCAATAGCAGCTGCAAGTTGAATGGGACATTACTCAATCATATTTTGAAGAATCATGTAATATGCCCTCCCCCACAACCCTCTATGCAAGTGGACTCAGAAAATTCAATGGAAGCGTCATCCTCTAACACCAATAGAGATATCCCAATCCTTAATTAGAACCCCTAGACGATAGACAAAAATTCCTTAGTCACTATGTATTAATACGGATTTTGATATTACTTTGTATATTTTGCAAGTCCTATTGCATGCTTTTAAAATGAAATCGTTTACCATTTGTGCCAATAGTTTTGCAGATTTGGTTGTCAAAATTAAGTCTTCTCTAGTGTCAAATAGTGACTTAAACTTGTATCATAACTTCCTTTTCTAAGATACCTAATGCTCTGTTTCATATTGTGAAAGGCATAGTGCCCACACACTATTATACAAGATTTTAATTCTACTACTTTGTATTGGAAAGAACTCATTCATTGTAGTTCAACTTATACAATATGGCAAGGTTAAAACACATCATATAATCTATCAAAAAGGGGTTTAATGTTGCATTATAATCCCATATCACTGGAATCCTTATTATCTATGTTGAACCTCTAAGAGAAATTATCTTATAATCTTGAATCTCTTATTTGTTGATTTGCAAATACTTCATTAATATGGAGTGTTTTGGGTCATGATGTTAGCTTGTAAATCATAAGGTTATAGGGGTTTATTTGGCATACAAATCCCAACCAAGATATAAGTTTGGATAGGATTATGCACTCGTAGTATCATTTGCACAAACCATTCCATGGTCCATAGTAGCAATATATAATGTTTGGTCATTACATTTGACTTTTAGCCTCATGGACTAGGTACATAGCCAAAGGACATCATACAATCCTTGCATACATAATCTTTTGCTTGTAAATTTTGCCCATTTTAAGATATGTAATAATAGGGATGGCTCACATGGCTAGGGATATCATTTTGCATATAGATTAGGGATATATCATCCATGACACGGTTAATGCTTTTGCAATACCCACAACTTGGCCTTCTTACATTTTATAGGTATGTGGAATAAATGGTAATCTTAGTTACAAGGAGTTATTGCATATAAGAGGTAGTTACAAGGAGCTATTGCATATATTTGACCTTATCTGACCTTCTATCTCTTTGGCATGTCAAATAAGAGGTAGTTACAAGGATCTATTGCATATAAGAGGTAGTTACAATGAGCTATTGCATATATTTGACCTTATTTGACCTTCTATCTCTTTGGCATGTCAAATAAGAGGTAGTTACAAGGAGATATTGAATATAAGAGGTAGTTACAAGGAGCTATTTCATACATTTGACCTTATTTGACCTTCTATATCTTTGGCATGTCAAATAAGAGGTAGTTACAAGGAGCTATTGCATATATTTGACCTTATTTGACCTCCCATCTCTTTGGCAGGTCAAATAAGAGGTAGTCACAAGGAGCTATTGCATGGATGCGTGGTTACCCCACATTTTCATGACTTTATATAGAACTGGCATCCAATATGATGGTTTAGATGTTATATTGCTCATACTCTAGATATTGGGTGTGCTTGACAGACTCAAACCTTAATTATTTTCCAAATTGTGTGCCAACAATTATGGGCATTCCTTTACCAATTATGGGCATTAATGTATGCGATTTGTTTGTTTAGCGTCATACTCAATCCCATGGCTGATATACCTCATCACAAATATACAACATCACGACCACATGATTTGTGTGGAACCTTCTTCATAAAGTTATTATGAACTTTCAGGTTATATGGAACATTTGTACATTTGAGAGAGAGATGACTGGTTGTACCTTCCCCACAATGGTTGATTTACTTTTTGTCCTTACACCCTGTTGTTTATTGGTCTTGTGGTACATTGTCCTTGGCCTATGGTTGAAAGGATCATTTCTCTCATCTTGAGTTGTTCGTACCACCCTTTAATGTTTTTGGTCCTTTGGGTACTATGGTTGTTTGTCACCTAAATGACCCTAGTACCCCACTTATGATTTATGTTATTATTTATGACATAATAACATAAAGGAGAGAGCTCTAAAAAAGAAGGAAAGCTACTACCAGACACAGGGAGGTATGCAATACTTTCCACAATGTAATTCTAAACCTTATTATTATTGATTTTTATATCAAATTTGGAACATCTAACGTATTTCAACACTTGCATAGTCTTTCAGACACATCAAAGGCCACAAAGGAAAGACTAGAAAAAATTGGTCAGTACAAGCTTGGGCCTGGTGGTTATTCGAATTTGGAGGCACGAATTGTAAGTATTGAAAAACCAATAATGCATCCAAATAATAAATTGCAATTTTATTTTTTTATTGCAATGCAAAATGTAAATTAATGATGTTATTATGCAAATATGCAGATCGATCGATTTAAAGAAGTTCCCACTGAGGAAGACTTGAATCATGGCTTCCAGCATAGCTTTGGAGTTGTTGTTGAACGCCGAAAAATCTTGTATGGGAAAACAAAGTCTTCTAGTGATCCATCTAGTGCACAGGTATATAAAATCTATATAGTTTAATGAAGATTTATTACTTGTGCAATCTATTCGTTATAAATAATTGACATAAAATATTGACTATGTTTTATGAAGGAAAGCAATAATCCCCTTAATGTCGAGGATGGAAAACAACAAATCGAAGATCATGCTTTGAATCCTGGTAATGAATTTATTCATATGCTACAATTTTATATATATCATTGCAGATGGTGAACATTAATTGTACTTCTCCATGTTTCAATTGCAGATCATGTAGATGGTCACACTGTACAGGTTGAGCCTGTATAGGAATATTAAGAGCATGATGTGGCCACAACAGGTAAAAAACACCTTTGTAATGTTTTTTTTTAAAATTAAATACTTGTCATTATAATAACAAAATATATCGATGTAACATTTTCACATTATTGCAGCAAATTCAGACCCCTTGCTGCAAAATCCACATCGCGAGTACTCTACTAGGAAGACATCAAGGCAAGTTGATGAAGCACCATGAACTGAACAACAAGTTCCAAAAGATGAGCTTCTTGTTGATTTTGTAAAGAGAAAATAAAATTAGAAAGAAGTGACTCGAGAAATATTGAGTAATTATTTTTGATAATATAATGTCATGCATGATTTTTTGCCTACTGAATGAATGAATGGTTTAATGAATGTTAGCTTTTATTGAATGAATGTGTAGAACTGAATGAATGAATGGTTTAATGAATGTTATCTTTTATTGAATGAATGGTAAATGTTTGTTTATGATGAAATCTGCATGTTTGCACGTAAATTTTTTTTTCAAGTACATGCATTGGGTATGGGGAATTGAGAGTGGTGTGAGAGGGAGAGGGGCCATAAGAGCTTCGACCTTCATGTGGTTGGCTTTTTTCAGTAGAGAATATAAAATTATTCTCGAAACAGAGAGGATCTCAATGAATGGCTACAGTTCTTCCTTTCTACAACCCACTTGCGTGTCATCTAAATTTTGACAATTTGTTGTGGCTTGTTATGAAACTAAAGCATCTTATCCTACTTTGCAAGCCTTTGACAAGGTAAGGAATTATCCATTTCCCACAGTTATTTATTTGAAGCATTATTGTCATAGCATGTATTCCATGACTTATAAAATTTCTTCTGGTGTATAATTGTAGTGTTGAAATTTTACTATGGCTATTTCACTCATCCCTTGGAACTTGTTACAGATAGCCTTGGGAAACATTTTGAAATTTCAGAAGAAAAATTGGCATTTTGATGTGATCGGTGGTATTATATACTTTGATTTGGTGTTCTCCGTGTTTCCTCGGGTGAAATTGTATTACCCATTATTTTACTTGAATATTATTGTAATTTACATTATTAAATTAAAATGTTCATTATTAATGTTGTTTTTCTTCATTGAGACTACTGAGACTATATTTTTTTAGGTTCATTTTGTTATTTTCATAAACAAGCAAATATTTATTTGAGGGGTCCTACTATGAAATTATTGCAACGGGGAAATATTTGTAGTATGTTGAAAGGTGTTTTAAAAGGTAAAGCAAATGTAGACATTGTCAAGCTCCACAAATCAAGGGAAGTTGTTCCAAGAAATTATAAGTATAGGAAACATATGCGTATTTACAGGACACGGGTAAGATAAATAATCCAATATGACATACTTTTAAATTGTAGTTGCTTTAAAACATTTTTATTTGTAGCCATCCATTTTCGTAGTTCTTTCAAAACTATTAGCATTTTCTGTACACAATTATAGAGAAGACAACTAGTGAATTATTGAGTCCAAAAAGCATAACATTGTAAGCAAAAATACTACATTCAATGGTAAAGGAGGTATTTTGGTTGTTCTCTTTTTCCATCTTGACTTGATGGTATTCAAAGAATAAATATGTAAAAGAGAACACTTCATTTCCCACATACATGAATAACTAACTTCTAAAATCCAAACAGACCTTGATACCATCCATATCTTTCTTGCTCTAAATGACAATGGGATTAATCCAAATAGACTCTTTCATAGGAAATATCATACCTATAACCATCTTTCCCTTAATATCCTTTTTCAATTGTTCTTTAACCTTGGCATTACATGAGAGATTGATGTTTAACGGTATTATCATTTGGTCACAACTCAAATTTCATTTCCCCCAGTTCTCCCATGATGCCTTACATCTTAGTAAAACTTTACAAAAATGATTTTTCAGTAAGGTTATGATCTTAGAAATAATGTTTTCATCCCAATAATATCTTACAGAAGTGATGTTTGGTTTCTCCTCATAACCAATGTCGAGTTTCCACAACCTCAAAGGTTGAGTATATGATGCACTGGAACCATCCTTACCCTTCTCTTTAATTTCCTTGGAATTTCCTTGGAATCTCCTTGAGAATATTTGAATGAGATATGTCTCAAACCATGTAGATCATTTGCATACTCTCCATTTTTTCCAATCTTCCTGCAATAGAGAGGACTCTTCAATGGTTTTGTAGGGATTTGGAAGGATACATGTGTTGATCATAAGGACAAACAATAGGAGAATGGGTGTCATGCAACTTGTCAGTAAGAAAAGATTCCTTAATGAGCTTCAATACTTCTCTCACCTTGGGTGACTTAACACAAAGGAGAAGTATTCATATATTTGAATCTAAAGAATAAAAAAAACCCTAGTTCACCTTCTTATCTCTTCTTGTAAATACTAGACATTAGGAATGGATCCCAGAGTATGGACAAAATTTTGAATAAAAAATAATGCTACATGCCTTCACTATCCTACTTGTAGGTACAGTTCTCAACATGAATAAAAGGATTCATGCTACCATCATATATTTCCACAATCATGATATATTTAGCTTTATTGGAAGATAATTTTTGACATTCAAACATAGCTAGAAAACCTATGTGTCATAGCAGGATGGAATTCATCCCAAGTAGATAGGTCTTATTTATATATATCCCACCATCTCTCAGTAGTGCCTCATAGATCCATATCTAGCATAGGGAGTCCCTAATATTCCACAACCGTGCCTTTTATTTTACTCAAAGAGTCTTCCATATCCATTACCCCATCATATATAGTTGGGTTTCAAAACTCTATTCAAATTCATGAAATAAATTTAATTATAGATCATCTTCTAGAAGATATCTCGTCTCTTTTTACACCACTCATTTAAGGATTATTCAGAATCACTATCAAAGGAATGGATGCTATTGAAATTTACTAACCCATCAGTAGTAGGATTAGTTAATATGTTATTTTTCCACTCGTCAAATTATAAATATGATCCAAACATACTTCTCCATGGAATTTGTAGTAGACTCGGTGTATGGAAGCCCTTGATAAAGTTATAGGGATTGTATTACCCTAGAACCATCAACTTAAAAAGTCATAGTATTATCCCATTGGTGACATGTATTTCCATATTCTCTTTAATTAATTCTAAGCATTGGGGGGAGTTGATTGCCAATTTGGGAGGTTTGTACACTTTCATATTTGAATCCTTGGTTATATGTTATGCTCTTATGAAAATAGGATGAATTACTATGTTATCTATGATATTCTAGAGGATTAAATAATTTACAAGCATAAGTGATATGTCATGAAGAGGCATTTATCTATTTTATATGATCATTGTTCCTATGACCCCATAATGAACCAATATTTTGTGTGGCTTTCCTATCACACTTGATTATCAACATGGAACACATTGTCATCTTTCTTGTCACACTTGATTATCACAAAGGAATCTTGCAAGATAGTATCACCTTGAGATGCATAAAGTTGGTGAAAACTGTGAACCAATAGACCATGTTGCACTAGGATTTGTTTAAAGGATTGTATTGAATGTATCAAAAGATCAAATAACCCCAAACTATGGTATTAATGTCAATAACTAGTGTTAAGGTTACTACTTTGAACCTATATTGGGTTCACCCTAGTCATAATAACCCAAGAAACAAAAGCAATTTTGTAGGTTTAGTTGCTTTATTCTTTGATTTTGTTTACTTTTATGTTATTTTCTTTTGCATGGTTTATTTTCGTTTTATTTTATGGTTATGCATATGAGCATGTAGAAAATTTTTCCAAATCTCTTATGATACTTTTCTCTATACACCATGGTACTTGAACTTGTTGAAGGCACTAAAAATCTAACAAAGTTGCAAATTGTTTTCAATGTGAATATTTATTCTCTACTGACCGGTCCATCAATTTTTTAAAATATAAGGTTGAATGCAGGTCACTTCAACATGACGTAAGTATTTTGGACAACTTGATGCTAGTAAGACAGACTCGAGTTACCTTTTTCCATTGAAAATATTATTGTTTGATTATAACCATGAAACTTTACATACTTAGTCTTCTTTCGTAGAATGGTCATGCCATGTATACCATCGTTGTGTATATATATCACTGTGTCTTTTCTGCTATTGAGTCTTGTCATGCTCTGTCTTATTTTCTTTTGTGAAACCATAGATTTTGGGTGTGTTTTGGGTTTGGCTTACTCACATAGCCCTTCTTGTGGAGTCTCCATTTGTTGATGCTTTAAACAACATCAAGGGTTGATTTCACAAAGTGTTGTGAAATTGCATAATATTTTGAATTTGGTCTTTAGCCATGAAAATGAAAATTTTAACCCCCCATTTTGCTTGCTTTTCTACGCATTCTCACATTTATGTGATCAAACAAAGGGGCCCTAACTACAAGAAATTATGGGTACTAATGAAAAACGCAAACATTGTTTCATGGGAGTAATGGTTATGGCATGGTTAGCAAAAGGGAAACTTTGAATTAGTATATGGGGAAGTTTATGCTCTTATGATATATTCAGTTTCTAGAGTGTATGCTTGGATTCTTTGGGCCTAGATGAGATGGAAATTCTATACAAATGAAATAAAATCTAAATGCTAAAATTTTGGTTTTGTTCACTATTGAAGATATCATTATCTTTTCATTTTATACATTGGTTATGCACATATGCTATACATTGAAGCCACAAGTTTATTTGAGATTGAATCCTTCTTATCAAAAAATATTTGCACTACCAATGTGCATTTGTTTATTTTATGCTACATGGTTGATCAAACCCTAGCTATGATCCTACAATAGTATTGAGCTCACTTTCCTTGTACATGAGCCTAACTCCTTGGTGTTACTTGGAATATGTTATATTGAATGGTGAGCATATTGTGTCAAAATTGGAATCACACAGTGCATGTGGGATAATGCCCGCAAGGAAAACATCTCACATTGTGAGTCAATGAATTAGCCCATCGAGGAAAATAATGGCATGGGTATGTGGATTTTTATGGTTATGTGGTTTATTTGGCGTATGTCGTGGACTCCCAACTTGTTGATTCAACTTATGAATTGAAAGATATGGTTGGTAGTTGAGTTCTTGTTTAATGGTTGTCCTTGACATTGATATGATGAATAGCAATGTGCATGGATTAGATTGTTATAAATTTAATCAATAAGATCTTAGGTATTGGGCATTGAAATCCTATGGTATGATCTACTATTGTGGTTTGATGGTAGTATGATCCATAGTTGAAACGATCGCCATGTGTCCTTGGTGGATGGTGTTGAACTTTTTTCCACCTTGCTTGCATGCTATGGTGTATAGTTTGTATTTGGTGAGTGGATTTTTATATTGCATTGGAGATTGGAATGTTGTAGGCACATTTTTTCGGCCACGAGGTTCATTCTTTGTGTAGTTTCTCCCCCTGAGGATATTTTCTCTATCGAACTCCTAGTGGTTAGCGGTACTATGAACATCTTAAAAAAAATTGGAAATTGGTTCAAGGCTAGATAATTGGAAATAGTGGCAATTTTTTTGTACAACCTAGCTAGTCTACAACTCTGCAAGTGGATCTTCGAAACTATCTCCTAGACAAGGTATGCACAGGCTGGGTGAATTGTTTAACTGCAACATCTTGAGGTTTTTAATTTGATTGTTGTTTTCTTTGCTATCAACCCTACGTAGCTAGCTTATTTCTATTTACTTCCTACCTCAAGTACCTTCCTATTGGTTTAATGATAAAAGGCTTGTCAAATTCGATTGTTGGCTTACTTTATGTTATTGAAACTCTATGCAAATTGGGGAATCTGATATTTTGTGCTATTTGCAATGCATATGATCTCTTTATAGTTAATTTCTGGAGCGATATGTGTTTTATTTATAGGCTCATGGCCATTTGGTTTGTTGCGTATTCATATGACGATAATCATTCTTTGTTCAGTTGTGTTCCCTAAGTAGCTTACTTTATGTTATTGAAACTCTATGCAAATTGGGGAATCTGATATTTTGAGCTATTTGCAATGCATATGATCTCTTTATAGTTAATTGCTGGAGCGATATGTGTTTTATTTATAGGCTCATGGCCATTTGGTTTGTTGCGTATTCATATGATGATAATCATTCTTTGTTCAGTTGTGTTCCCTAAGGAGTGTTTCTCTTTGCCTAAATCATGTTGAATCTTGTATTTGAAGTTCGTGAATTACCTATGCATTGTTTAACTACTACCTTGATCCAACCTCTGAATTAATTACCTACCCCTCCTCGGCATGTCACTTGTTTCGAGATGTTCTGCACAATTTCTTGTTTCTCGCCCAACCATACTTGTTTTTTATGATGAAGTGTGGTTGCATGATTGACGTTTTGTTTCCTAGGTTGTATTCGGACTATCATGGCTACCTGTGGTATCTTGTTAAGCAAGTTGAAGCGACGTCAATCTATGGTATTGGAATTATTAAATATGCATATAACCTATCTCACAGACCTCTATACTATAATTTGTGTGTATCGAATGTTGAGCCCGTGATTTTTTAAACTTAATGTGAATACCATTTAATGGGAATTGTTGATATTTATTCATGGTCACGAAAGGCATTTCTTAGACATTTATGCTTAGTATCCAAGAATGATGACCTAAATGTTACATATTTGATTTTTTAGTTTATTACGAGTATATATGGTTAAAGATTATTTATTCATAGTGTTAATGGATGTTTTTTATGCAAATATAATAACCCACTTACTTCCAGAATTGCATTTCTTGAGTCTATTGTTAAACTTGTTGAGCATGCTTATGAATTACATCAGTCTGCTACCTATGTCTATGATTGAAATGAGTATTGTTGAATTTTTTTGGTCACGACTTTGTTGGTAGGATTTAGGATTGAAACCATATGATTTCCATTGAGCATTGTGCCTCCCCTGTTGTCATTTTTTGTGATGGTTGATAGTATTTTGGGTTGAAGAAAAAAGTAATTTGTGGTTGGATTTCCTTTGTTTGCATCTAAATAAATCATGTATTCGATATAAATCTTGTTACATCACTCATTTTATATGTAATGAAGATGTCTGGATACATGTAGAAGTCATAGTGATGATTGATTTCAGTGTAGAGCTTTAGGATTGCAATTTCACAGTAGTTCAAAGAAATTGAATATGTCCATGTCTTTTCCTATGACTGAATATGAGTCTAAATGAAAATAAATGAAGTAGATTATCTACTCATCCTACATAAACTTACCTTCATTTATGAGTTTAGTGTTGATCGAAGAATTATTATGTTGTAGGATGCCTTGAGGATGAACATAAAATGGAGATTTTGAATGTTGGTTGGATGATTTGTTGCTAGGTATGTGGTTGCAATCAATTTATAAACTCAGAATATTAATTGTTGAATCCAGATGGTATGGAGATAATTTTTCAAGGACTCGAGGATTTAACTCTGAAGAAGTTATATATTGGTTCCCAATATTTTTATATGCTTTAGAAGGTCGATTTTTAATTGTGAAGGATGATAATCAAGGTTTGCATGGATTAGTTTGTACACCCTTGTTTACGTTGTGGAGTGCCATTGATGAATTTGAAATAATTGCTATGGATTATGGGCATGTAATATCTCTGTATTTTTTTTAAATTCCCCATATTCGTCGGATATCTGACGTTCCCTTCCAAAGAATCCGACGACCTTGCCATACCACCAACAGCAAGAGGCATCAGATATCAGTCTTCTTATAATGTAATTTCGGTTGGATATCCGACGCCCCATTCAAAAGAATCCGATGATCTCTCCAAACCACCGATGCCAAACATCGTCGGTCTTTCTAGGTATCTGCATCGGATATCCTACAATATTTTATGTAATGCATGTCAGATATCCAACAGTCCTATTGTCGGATATCCGACCACCCTTAAATTAATGTGTGTCAGATATCTTACATTATTTGATGTAATGCATGTCGGATATTCGACGGCCCTGTTGTCAGATATCCGACCACCCGTAAAGTAATGTGTGTTGGATATATGACCACTGGTGTCAGATATGTGACGGGTATATTCAAATTTTTGTGGTCAAATATCCGACAGAACTGGGTCGAATGGGTATAGGTGTATTAAAATAATTGTGGTCTGTTATTCGACATGACGATGTCGAATATCCAACGCATCCATTTTTCTGTCGGATATCCACCAAAGTGCAACCGACGTTTAAAAAAGGAGAATCTTGTTGGATGGTCGACAACGTGATGTTGAAAATCAGACATATATGCCGTCGTATTTTGGGTTAAAAAATGCCAGTGCCATACCACATGAAGAGAGTGAAAATTGATTAACACCAACATGAACTGCAGACATGCCCAACCAAGACCAATATGCAAGAAAATGTTAAATAACTATAACCCGAGAGCTCGGTTTTCGACAACAATAGAAGCCATGTTTTGATCACACGTCGTGACTGAAGTTATGCAATTAATAGAAATTGCACAAATGCATGATATATGATACTTAGAAATTGTAAGTGAGCAAAAATATTGAATATGAAAATGATTGATGTGCATAGTTCAAATACTAGTTGTACCAAAATGCATATATATGAAATATGTTGAAAAGTTTGGGATTGAATAGTACATGAATGATACGCATACTAATATTGTAGTTGGACAAATGAAACCACAAGTACTTGTAACACAAAGATGGTTTAATGATGGAAATTATATTCCAATATAAGAGGGGGTCAAGCATGTTAGTAAGAAAATGACTTACCCAAAAAGAAATAAAAGGATTTAGAAAGAAAAAATTAAATAAAGTAAGAAGGGATGTAAAAATTGGAACAAATAAAGAATAAGAAAGAATTTTAAAGAGAAACCTTAATATTTAGAACAACGAGAACAACTTTATAGAAAATGGATCCGATTTGTAAAAATTGGTAATTTAAATAATGAATGAACAATAGATACAAGATATTGCAGGAGGCAAGTATTCCCATTTCCACGATATAGGTCTATCCCAACTATCATGTTGAGCGCTCATTATTTATCCCATATTGAATGAGGCTTGATATGTGATATCCTGGATTTGAGAAGGAATATTTTATACAAGAGCCACAGAGCTGATTAAAGTATACTTAAGCAATATTCACACATTGAAAACATTTTCCCTAAGTCAATATCCTCTAACTTGCTTGACTCGGCTCAATGAGAAGTTTACATTGATTGATGTTGAGTTGGAAGAACTCTAGAACATCAAAGGTAAATTGATGTTGAGTTAGAAACTCTAGAGCATCAAAGGTAATTAGAATTAGATAACATTGACTAATGTTGAGTTGAAAAACTTTGGGGTATCAATTGTGAATTGATGTTGAGTTGATAACTCTGGAGCATCAAAGATAATTGATGTTGAGTTGAAAACTATGGAGCATCAATGATAATACTTAAAAGTGAAGGATGAAGTATTGGCTGCAAATTTTTATGAGGTAATCCTCATATGATAAATGTGTTAAAAGAGTTGTTGATGCGTGCATTAGTACTATTTTTAAATAATTATGGGTTTCAGATTTTGTGAAATGTATGATTATGGACATATTATAAAGTTTGATATGATTTATTTATGTTGAGAAAACAAAGAGGAAATGATTAAAAGTACTTGGGAAGAAGTACTGCCATACAGAAGGTATGGATGTGAAAATTAAATAGGGCGAAGTTATGTGCCTTGAGATGAAAATGCATGAATAATTCTATATTAGATTATGATCTATTTATCAATTATGATTGACATATATTGCAGTTGTAGGAATATTACAAAGTGAAACCTTGTAAGTAAATTTTGAACTCTAAAAGGGATGCGATGAAAAAGGCAGTAACAAGATGTCATAAAGGAAACTATTACTTGTGTTCCTATTTTTGAATAAACACATATATGAATATGTTTTATGCTAAATTTTTTGGAAATAACTTGTATTATTTGTGTAAGGTATAGGTGAAGGAAGAAAAAATATATTGAAGACATCCAAATAAGATATGTCAAAGATATAGAGATTCTGGAAAATAAAGCAAAGATAATTAAAGATTGTTATGAAAGATGAAGGAAATTTTTTTGAAGGACATGAACACCAAGATAGTGTTACTTTAAGGGGGAGAGGAATGTAAAATACCTATTTTACCCATACTCCTTTGTAACTAAAATACACGTGTAAAGTGTAATTGTGTACCAGTTCCTAGCAAGGAGCTCAAGGCCAAGGCCCTGTCAGTAAATTTTTAAGTATTATTGTGATTTTCTAAGTTGTAATTTAAATTTGTAGACTTAGGAGATTGAAGGGTGTTGGCCACTATAATTGCATATTAATTTAATTTAATAAACAGAGTGCTCAATATAAATTTTCAACCCAGGGAAGTATGGTTATTTCAAAGGTAATCAAGAAAAATATATACATAAACATTTAGTAACTGATAAATCAAACGGAAGTCACCCAATATACCTAATTTCTAAGTCTATTATATGCTTACTGCTCAATCCAACTTCAATTACTAATTTGATTTTCAAAGATTAAGAGAGTTCACAATCCTTCTACGGTATCCATTCTGGAGATAACTGCTTCAAGAATAAATTAGCTAAATTTCTTTTGCAAGAAGTTAAATCCTAAATCATCATCATGAAAGAGATTCGATCCACAATTGCAATACTCAACCATAAAAGAAATCAGTCCTCCTTCTACTCTTTAAATATATATGTCATCTACCAGTTTCAACAATTCATGAAAGGGCTTAAACAATAGTGATATGCAACAGCAGAGCACAACTGTAACAACAGTAATAAATAACACACTTTCAAAGAGAAACTATGCACTACTCAGTCGACTGTTTCATCAAATCAGGAAAAATCTATGAAGAGGAAATCCTACACTTAATGCTCACACTATTCAACAAACCAAAAGGAATTATAACTGAAGAATCCTACACTAATCATTCAAACTGTTTCAGCAAACCAAAAGGAAATCTAATCGCAATTCCACGCCAAACAAAGTAAAGGAAATAAGAAGCTAACTAACTCGGAACCTCTGTGAGAAGGTGGGCCCTTGCCTTCTAATATAGATTTCGTTAAAGGCTACCAGAACTCAGTACACAATGGGTCAAGAAAATACTACCTCTTTCATTGATAGAATGAAATTCAATTACAAATTTATTCCACTCCTATTACAATTCTTTTCAAAATAAGCCTAACCTTTTGAACCATCTTGTCTTCCTATAAATACTTAGACAAGACAATTTAGGTCCTATTAATTCAGGCATCCATGAAGATCGAATATCTTCAAGCCGTCGAATCCATATTTCAAAAATAGAAACATTTATAGTAATTATTACATTGAAATAAAATCTATTTCATAAACATTTATGTTCTCACATCTCGAATTGATCCAACGCTAAGTGAGTTTCAGTTGGCCACATGGGAGGACAACTTAGACTACCTCGCTATAATCTGAACCAACGCCCTGAAAATGTGTAACTGTCACCAAGTACTTCTTCATCCACGTGTATCAACAAGGTGATACATCTGAATTCCCTGTGGTCTCAAATTAATTTTCATCAATCCATCACAATTCAGCACAATTAGGAACAAAATATATAAACACAAGCAATCTTTAGGCATTAATATAACAAAGCAATAATAAAATATACTTGTTCGAATACATGCTTTTCCTTGGGAAAGATAATGACTTGGTTTCAATAATAGGGAAAAACATGGACAAAGGGTTTCAATGGAAGTGAGAAAATAGGGCCATTTCTGGCACCCAACATCTCCCCCCAACTTTCCAATTGCATGTCCTCATGCAACAACCTCCAGTTATTCCAAATCTGAATCTGAATCAAAACTTTTCCTGTGGAAGTTGGTGAATTTGAAGGAAGATTCAGGTTCTTAAACCCATTACAAGCAACTAAATCCACCCAACACTTCTTTTCTGCTTTCTTGGTCAGCTTGTATATATTCCCGTATTGCTTATCAGGAAGCCATATGAGTGGGAATCTGAATATTAATCCTATAAATATTGGCCCACATGTCTACATACACTTGACATATTCTGGAACTCGAGACAAAGCATATTTAAAATTTTCAAAACAGTAAAGGGTCTCTTGTTCTTAAGGTCTTAGAAGAAGCTTCCCACTTGTGCTTGCTACCTTCCAATGCATAGGGATCTTTCCGTGAGATCATCCTGACACATGTAGATATAATATCTTGCTGAAATGCTATCATCTGATTAACCTTTTGAGGAGAGGAGAGGTTTCTTCTATGTCTTGCAATAAGGGTCACAAGGGATTAGGGTTCACCTCGAATCCAGAGAGTAGAAGTGTCCTCATTTATTTGAATAGTTTGAGAAGCATTCTACCAGTTCATATGATTGGTGACAAAGGAAGTGAATTCCCTTAGATGGATATCTACTATATGAGGAACAATATTAGACCGAAGGTCCATAAAGCATGCCAATTCACATAGATATAACTCACATAATAAATTCTTCCCAGGGAAATCACTCTGAGTAAAGGCATCCAAAAACTGAGGAGTTGTCACAAACTGATAAGGATTTCCTTCCTTCAGAGATTTAAGCTTAAAAAATTCAATTGTTCATAAAGGAATACTGATTAGGATGGTGATGGGGCCTTGCAGCTTAATAGTTCTTGAATTAAGTTATACATTTGCTCCTTCTCCTACTACATGGCCTTAAACTTTCTTACACTACTACATATGGCTCAAAAGTCCCACGAAAGTTTGCCACGAAACAGTTAAAATTGATGTTTTCATGGAAAAACAGTTTAAATTTTTGGAAAAAATTGAAAATTCCCCCGACGATCATCGCTATAGCCAAGGATGGACTTTTCGTCTCTATAGCCATGAACTTTCATCGCTATAGCCACAAAAAGTACATGCGTCGCTATAGCCATGAAAAGTACATCTCCTAGGATTATTGAGTCACACTTCTAAAACAATTGATGCTATCATCCATCTACAACAAGGAGAATTGGTTGCAACACTTCAAGAAAACCAAACATAAATTACAATTGCCCATCCTACTAGCCTGTAATGGAGATATCACAACAGAGTAGATTATTTTGCACAATAATTACTTTTGATATTCATCCTATACAACAACTAATTCATCTATTCCAAGCTCTTTTTGACCTCACTATAGTATCTCAATAAATTCATTAACACATACCAAACACCTCTGGCACAGACTTGAAGCAAAGAGTGTTAGCCACTACATCTAACACCTGCAAGCTTGGCACCATCAAGATTTATCAAGTAGTAGTAATAACAAACAACATTGCATTAACACTCTGGTGTCTCACTGAAAATTCAACCCCCACTTCAGACATAGAAGACCAAATTCTAGGAGTAAAGAGATCAAATAGTAAATCACATTCTATGCCAACTCAAGACCTATGAAGATAGGCTTTCTACCTAACACTACAGGGTCTGTCACTTACAACAATTAACTCAATAGTTTAGATATGCATTGAAGGTTAGCTTGCTATCATTTTTAGAGGCAACCTTATGACATGTTCTTGTCGAGCTAAAGATGGTTTGTGTACACTCTTTGTGCCATGGTTCATATTTGACCAATCTCATATAATGAAGATCACAATGCACATTGTTGCAAATCAAAGAAAATCGATTTCAATAAACATAACTCCCCTCCAACCGTCATTCATTAATGAGTAGTTGTAGTTGGCTCATACCTTCAACTTGGCACCAATACTTAATATCTAGTGGAACTTTGCACCCTAGTATGGGAGTTCAAGATAGAAGCCAATGCACTAGACAAAAACACAATGGTTGCCATCATACTTTAAATCATTGCATATCAAAATTCTCATGGACAACATATAAGACAACTTTCCATATAAACATATTTGTCCTTTTACATATACATATTTGTGAGATCCTTTTATCTATGTAATGAGCTTCAAATGGGCTAGGAGCCATTGAATTTGCAAATGTGTTTCCCATGGAAGAACATGTGGGTTTTAATTTTCTAAATTTTTTTAGATTCTTACCAAAAACTAATTACAAATTGTTATTTACTAAAATGAACACAACCATCACTTAACTAGTGTGAAACTTTCGACATGTTATTGTATTGCAATGTTCTATATACACATATTTGGGAATATAAGCTATTTGCATGAAGGTGAGATGTATTTTTGATAAGCGTGGATGAAGTGTGGTGTGAGTATTGTTTTTTTCTGAAGATCAGGGAAAGCAGTGCAGCAAGGATGAGGGGCACACTTCTCAACCGCCTTCTGGCAGTCGGATTGCAGTCTTCAAGACAGGCCACTGCTATCCGCCATGGCACTCCATGGGCTTTGGCATCCAAACGGGTAAATTTTTTTCTCTTATTTGAATACTTGATTTATAAAATAAACAGTAGACATTATCAGATATGTAGGATCTTCTTGCATCCGCAATGAGCAGAGTTGTGTGCTGATCTCCATTATGTTTGAGTGTATGTAGTTCTCAAAGGATGCCATTGTACCCGATTTGAATTCGCAACATCTGGATGGTAAGAGTGGCCTTAGAGCAATTTTTGGAGTTATGGGGAATCGAACTGGGAGCCATCAAATAGAAATAGGGCCTAAACCTATAGACATATCCCGAGTTCTTATGTTCAAATGCTTTAGAGAATGTAATTTGAGGTTTGCAAAATAAACGACAATTATTTTCTTTCAATCGGGAAGGGATTGTAGGAGTGGAGTCACGGCAATGATAATGTGGGCATCAGAAATGATTTGGGCCCCTGTTCACCGAACCCGTTGCATTGTGTAGGTAGGGATTTTATGGGTTTGCATTTTCATTTGCATTTGTGGTTCCATTAAATGTTCCCATAAACACCTTGTTGGCAATTGCTGCTTTGACCCCCTCGCTATGCAGAATCGATCAGTTAGGACCTTTCTTTAGTATTCTGATTAGCTCTCACGGGAATGGGAATGGTTCATGAATTAATGACTTACTCTACATAGACAATTCCAAAAATGATATTTCATGTACACACAGATAATCCAAAAAGTTACATTTCATATGTTACTCTGTGTAGATAATCCCAAAAATGATATTTCATATGCTAGATGTCTGAAGCCCCCAAAGCTGAAATGCTACATAATGCCACATCTTAATTTGGATCTAATTGAACCAATGGTCTTTAATAAAACTAGTCCTTTGAAATTTCGACAACATCAAACATTTATAGTGCATCCTTGTGCAATATATTTCCTCTTAATAGTTTTTGAAAATTTTCAGTTTAGCCTAGCTAAAACATACATCAATAGGTTTTGTATTTTACCCAAGCTGCAAATTTCACAATAGGTTCTACTGACTATGTTGTCCAGAGTTACTGTTGTGGGGGAAAGTTACTTCAGTTGGGATAGTTATTGGTATTAATGCCACTTGGTATAAATTGACAAGGGAATCAAGCTGAGTAAAGGCTAATTTAACGAGTCAGATCATAGTTTTAAGTTTGTAACCTGTTGGTGGTTTGCTATGTGGTGTCCAGAAAGGTGTAAACATAATGAATTGTGTTTGCTTCAATCCATATAAAATCTTGCGATACTTTCAAACATCAAGGAATTCAAACAAGAGGTTTTAACCTTTTTGAATAGTTTAACAGGTGCTTGAAATCTATGTTTTGTTTATATAAATTCAATCAATTTCAATAATATTTTATCAACAAGTTTCATGGTTAAGTTGGCCTGCATGGCCCCACATGAGGCAGGCTCTAGTATGTCTAGAGGTTGACCTACTATCCTATGTATCTGGATATATTACCATCTCACATGAGCAGTTTAATTAAGAACAATTGAAGAATATTCTCACTATAATCTGTTAAACTCTATCTTCATTGTTAAGAACATGAAATATATTTAATAATTATATCCAACATATCGCACTGAAATAATATGCTATTGAATAGTCTTCTGCATCTAAATTTAAATGGATTCAAAGAGTGCCTCCAGAATACCAATTAAAATCCTCGCCAGGAGGCATCTCCATGAAAACATTTCTCAAGTCCAATCCATGTCAATCAGAAATAAGACGTGAGTATGTATATCCTTATGCATCTTACAATAATATCTTCATGTTGTTGAAAGACATGAATACTTCATAAATGGACATTAGTAGAGCTTACACATTAAATTTTGGAGCAAGGTATATCTGTAACAAATTCCAAACTACCTCTAATACATAATATTATAATTCTGATTCATAGGGGAAAATTCCCACTAACTTTGGATTCTATAGTTAGTCCTACTTAGCATAATTTGGCTTGAAATGAGTTTTAATCTTCATTTTGTCCTTTCTTACGTTTGTCCATATAATTCTTTGGCACATACTTTGGTTGTTTGTTCCAGTTGTGGCAACATACAATTCTTTGGCGCATACTTTGGTTGTTTGTTCCAATTGTGGAAACAAACATCACAAAGAAGTTATAGGCATTTCAACATATCTTCTTATATATAGGTACCTTGTAGTGAATCATTTGTTAGCCTTCCAACTTATAATAGGAAGTTAACTTATGAACATGCCACAAAAACGATAAAATTCATAGTGACAAAGTGGTTAAATTCACCACTCTTCTGGACTTCACTCTAGCAATGCTATGGCCATTAGGTTCTCTATCCTCCTGACCTTGACAGTAGTAAATATGCAAGGCTCTATCAACTATTGGGATTTCAAGTCTTGGCTCTATCAACTATTTATTTTTTTGTGAGAAAAGTATGAAGAGCTTTCCATGGCTTTTGCATATAGAATTTCTTCAATGGAATCTTTAATTGATAGTATTATTTTGTTGAAGCAAGAACAATTTTAAATAGCAAATTATGGGTATGCCGAAACAATACGACATTCTTTTATTGCACCCCGAGGTACAATTGCTAGTTTTTTAAAAAATAGACATGTCCGTCACTATAGAGACGACAAGCACTAGCAAGTTTCGACGAACTTGTTATACTAGCGATGTAAATTTTCGTCGCTAGTATAGCAAGTTCGTCGAAACTAGCCGGGGCTTGTTGTTTCTATAGCGACGAACATAATTTTTTTTTAAATATGTGAATCTGTCTCTATAGCCACGCACTTTCGGTGCTATAGCCACGAACGTTCGTTGCTAGAGAGACAAAGATCGATTTACTTATTTTTTTAAATATGAACATCCATCACTATAGCCACGCACTTTCGGTGCTATAGCCATGAAATTTCGTCGCTAGAGAGATGGAGATAGGTTCACTTATTTCTTTTAAATATGAACATCCGTCGCTATAGCCATGAACTTTCATTGCTAGAGAGATGGAGATCAGTTCACTTATTTCTTTTAAATATGACCATTCGTCGCTCTAGCCACGAACGGTCGGTGCTATAGCCATGAACGTTCGTGGCTAGAAAGACGTAGATCGCTTCATTTACTCTTTTTTTAAATATAAAAATTCGTCGCTATAGCCACCAACGTTGGAAAGTGTTGCTACAATGACGAAATTAGTGCCACAAAAACAAAGAGTCCTGTTTGTCGCTATAGCAACGAAAAAGTGTTGCAATAGCAATGATTTTCCGTGGGAAAAATGTCCACATGTACTAGTGTTAGTTCCTTCAACTCTTCATGTAGATTTTCCCAGCGAAATTTATGGAAGATTATTTCTTTGGCCCAACTCTCTCTGATTTCTTTAATGGTTTTCCTATGTTCATGCAGGCGAACCATTCCTTCCTCACACAGTGCAGCGCGATATCTCCATTTACTTATTTAGGGCTTCAACAGAGAAATTTACTTTTCCATCTCCTGATCCCTTCCATATTTTGTGTCCTTCTCATCTTTTGTATCCAACTGAATAATCTCCAGAGGTTCATGAGCCTTTGATTTATCATAAATTTTCCTAGGTAGAGGTTGGTACAGAGTCTCTAGATCCTGAGTTTCAGCAGCAAATTCTTGTGTTTCAGCAGCTTCTTCTTGACCCAACAGTTCGGGGATCTCAACAGTTTCTTCTTGTGCCACTGTTTTAGCAACTTCTTCTTGACCCACCAATTCAGGGTCTCAACGGTTTCTTCATGTGCCACTGGTTCTTGTGTTACAATGTCATCTTTTTGGATTGATGATTCTTATGTTTCAGCATCCTCCTTTTGGGTTGATGGTTCTTTTGTTTCTGCACCCTCTTTTTGGATCACTAGTTTTGAGACCTCAACAATTTTTTCATGTGCCACTGGTTCTTGTGTTACATTGGCTTCTTCTTGGAGTGTTTCATCAACCTCCAATTGTTGGGGAAATGTTTCCTTTGGTTATTTCATTCCCTGGTCAGGGGTCATAATTTCCTATGTAATATTATCCTCAGATTCCTTACCCAGTAATTATTGATTGTCCATGGTTGAAGGGGTTGCTTCCATGTTCCGATTTTGCTCATCCTCCACCATTGGCTCTACTTGTTCTATCCCATTCACTTCTTGTATATGTTTTCCAAGTTTCCAAGATGAAATTTCCATTAGAGTGACCTTATATCCTTCATTCTTATTAATTTCCCCACATTCTGGGCACACAAACTCATCATGCTCCATATTTTCTGAAACAAAGGGAAAAATTTCCATTTGATCAACAACTTCATCTAGTGTGCTCAGTATTTGAACTGCCTAATTCCTTAACACTTCCTTCATCACTTGCAGTTCCTCCTTGAGCACCTGTACCTCTTGTTTCAACAGGTCATTCTCTAAGAGCATATTTTCTATTTGAATTTGACCCTCTCCTACAATAGGTTCTTGTGGGTCGACAAAATTTGTAATTGAAGTTGGGCTACCCTGTGGTTCTTGTGTTTCAAGGGGTGATCGAGGTTTTAAAATTGGGATCTCAATATCTTCCTCGGTCTCTTGTGATGCCTCTGCTGCAATAGAAGCTCGGGTCCTTATTATTTTTAATTGAATGAGTGACTATTTCTAGGTACACGATCTCTTTTTATGGGTGAAACCTTCTGGGAGTATTTTGACTTCCTCTGAGACAAAAAAATGGGAATCATCCTTTCGTGATGATTCTTCCCTCAACTTACTCACTCCTTCTCCTAGTTTAGTAGAAAATTCAACCTCCTAAATTATAACTCCTCCTTGTTCAGCAAAAGACTCAATTTCCTGAATTACTCTATTATGGATTTCAGTCTCCTCCCTCATTTCTTCTACATTGGATTATGTTTGGTGGAATGGGATTCTGATAGGCTCCTGAGGGTTTATTTTTTGAGATTCCTCTACAGTTACATCTTCCTCTAAACCCCTTTCTTGATCATTCTCAGCTTCTTCAGATTCCCTATCTCTCCCCCCAACTCTATCTGACAGGCTCCGCTCGTCTTCTTCTTCACTTTCATTATCAATTTCTTCCATGGACACATGGTCTAACACAGCCCCAACAACAAATTTCTCCCAATATTGATGTCTCTACTCAAGGGATCTTAATATTAGAAACTTGATGAGGCCATGGTTAGTGATGGAGGCTTGAGGATATTGAAACCCCCTTGCATAATGTGCCATGTTTTGCAAGGTCCTCAGAAGATAATAAGGCATATTAATTAATGTGTTGTGACGTAGGTGAGAGAGAAAAACAAAATCATAGGAATAGACGACTCAGTACCTACCTTTGAAGGTGATATATTTCTTTAGGAATACTACAACCTGGTCCCATGGGCAAGGCAGAGTCTCTAATGTTGTTCCTCGTCCCCTTGATTGAATAATTTCTCCTGCTACAAGGAATTCTTCTTTCGCATTTGGGTTGGGCACCTTGCGGTCCAACCATCTCCTCCCATTCATAGGAAATCCTGTCACCTCTGCTAAAATATGTTCAGATACCTCAACCCTCAGTCCCCCAAATGCCGAATTATCTTCTATCAAGTTATGGGAAAACTGTATGCCATTCCTTCATTGAACCCGTTCAATTTCTCAAAATACATCGTCCATCCCGCTTCTTCAAAAATTCTGAAAACCTCTACATTCTGGTGCAAAGAATCCATTTTTTCAGGTTCATGTCGGACTATGAAGCCCCCCATAATGTCTTTCTTCTGCAATATCAGATGATGCAAGCAAGAATTTCCCAATTCGGACGCCCGATTTGCAGCATGCAGATACATCGATGAACAGTGGGGAATCCGTTGCCTATTTTTGAAAAGTTGGTGTAATTATGGAATAGGCTTGTGCTAAAGTTTGTTGCATGGATTGGACGAGATGGTGGCGGTCAATAAGTACGGGAGAGAGTAGTGATGTGTCCCTCCGATTGGAAAGATTGGCTAAATGTTGCTGACAAGGATATGCAAACATAGTATAATCATGATTACTTTATCAATTTATGCCTAGTAATACCCGTGGTTAGAACCCGTACCTTTACGCTTACCGTGACAGATCGTCAGCACTCTAAGGTGGCCCCTTTTTGTTTTCAAATCGATTGATGAAGGCATCTCTCATCACATGGATTTCATAAATTTGGTAGGCCTATGTCCAATGAAAATTGAATGTGTCCATGTCAGATTTAATTGTATTAGTGCGTGGAAACTTTTGTAGATTTTCGGCTTCATTTTTGGAAAACTGTAGTAGGAACAATATTGATTGTAGAACTGGCAAGGTAAGCTTACTATAAATTCCGTCGGAACCTTCCTCGGATAAATTTGCAAGACATATTTTAACTAGTTTCAAGGAAAGTTGATGATTTGCATAATTGATGCAGGATGAAAATTAGAAAGATGGTGGTGGTTTAGTGGATAACAGAGAGATTGACAGTGTTTCAGCTGAAAATTGGTGGGGTTTCGACAAAAAGCAGAAAATTTGGTGGAATTTTGGCCCAAAGTGTAGTGGAGTTTCAGAAAAAAAGTGGAAAATTTGGCGAAATTTTGGTCAAAAGTGTAGTGGAGTTTCAGCGAAAAGATTGGCAGAGTTTCAGCAAAAAGTGGAAAATTTGGCGGAATTTTGGCCGAAAGTGTAGTGGAGTTTCAACAGAAAGATTGGCAAAGTTTTGGCAAAAAGAAGAAAAGTTAGCGTAATTTTGGCCGAAAGTGTAGTGGAGTTTCAGTGGAAAGGTTGGCGGAGTTTTGGAAAAAAGTGGAAAGATTGGCGGAGTTTCAGCAAAAAGATTGATAGAGTTTCGGCTGATGACAAAATTCAGCATTGCCCGAATGAAGTTCAATGATCTCTACAGAATTCCATAATTTCCTTCGCTGATTCTTGTAAAGGATTATTCAACAACTACAGGGGACCACCCATAATTTCCGCATTTGATTAGCCCATTATGACTGCTCCTTTTCTCTTGGGTCCTTCGCATCTATTCCTGAATACAATTCCTTTAAACAAACCAATCAAATATGAACAAATCGAAAAGAAAAACCATCAAACAATCTATCAAACCTATCAAATAAGTGAAATCAAATAAAAAGGAAATAAAATCAAACGAGTTTATTTATGTACAATGTTTCTTTGGAAAATGCGCAAAAGATTAAAGAGTTGAGGAAACAGGAGGAGACTCCTGTTCCTGTACCAATTGACAGTTTGAGTCAGAAGCAACACGAGAGGCAACTACATCTTTCGAGAGTGGCTTATGATAGAGTCACAATCGATGACCATTGGAAAATAATGGGGTTTGATGTTCGTCGATTGTGGTCAATCGAAAAGTTCCATTGTCAAACATTGTATCCACTTTATATGGTCCCAACCATCTGGTGCACAATTTACCTTTAAATTCCTTCTTGAACCGTGAATCATATAATAAGGCCCAATCTCTTTCATGGAACACCTTCTTCTTAATAAACCTGTCATGCCACTTAGAACGTTGTTGCTGAATTACCGAAGTTTGATGTATAGCAACTGCGCATTTCTCGTCAAGTTTGTTCAACTGATTTAGCCGGTCCTTTTGGGCTTTTGTTAGATCCAAGTTTGCTTCTAAAGCAGTCCTCAAAGTTTTAATCTCGAATTCAACAGGGAAGGAAACATTTTTCCCGTATACCAATTCATAAGGAGAGAATCATGTGGTGTTATGCCATGTAGTTCAATATGGTCATAATGCTTCAGGGAGTCTTTCAGCCCAATCTCTACGATGACTCTTCACAGTATTTGTAAGGATAGATTCAATAAATTTATTCATACTTTCCACTTGGCCATTGGCATGTGGATGATAAGGTGAAGTTATTCAATGTTGGATATGATATTTCTGCATAAGAGCTTCGATCTTATGGGATACAAACTGTTATTCCCCATCTATTACTATTTATTTAAGCACCCCAAAGCGAGTAAATATTTCTTCATACAGGAAATCTATAAAAGCTTGATCAGTGGATCTCACCAGGACTATGGCATCCACCCATTTATTCATATAATCTATGCAAACCAGAATGTAAACCTTTTGTTTTGAAGGAGGGTTGATGGGTCCTACAAATTCCAAGGCCCATCTATCAAAAGGTTCAACCACCAATTGTGGTTGGAGTGGCATCTCATCCAATCTATTAGGCTGAACCATCCTTTGGCAGCTATCACAGGCTTGCACATACTTCTTTGCATCTTGAAACATAGTTGGCCAGAAATCACCCATTCTTAACACCTTATGTCCAGTTCTTTTATTGAAAAAATGTCCCCCACAAGGTTTTCATCATGGAAGGTTTTCATGATAGTGTCGACCTCATCTTCCCTTACACATCGTCTAATCTCCAAGTCTAGTCTTGTGTAAAAGATATATCCTTATATTTAACAGTAAGTAGCACTTTGTTGTACAATCCTTCTTATTTCCCCTTTTGATAGATGAGATGGAAGCTTCCCTACAACAAGATAATTAGCAATGCCTGCATACCATGGTGAGTAAACTAAACTTGCAAATATATGTTCATCATGAAAAGAATCCTCAACTGCTGAATTATCATCATTATTGGTTAGTTGAGAAAGAAAATCAGCAATGACATTTTCTTTTTCTGGTCTATCAAACAATAGTGGTATCAAATTCTTGTAATAACACTAACCACCTAGTCACTCGAGCATTAGTAACAGGTTTATTCATCAAATATCTAATAGTTGAGTGATCAGTATGCACAAAGGTAGAGTACCCGATGATATAGTGCCTGAACTTATTGATGGCATAAATGACAACAAGGAATTCTTTCTCAGTTACTGTGTAATTGAGTTCAGCAGGGGCCAAATTCTTACTGATATAGTAAATAACATATGGATTACGACCTTCCTTCTGTCCCAACACAACCCTAATAGCAGTATCCGGAACATCAGAATAGTTGTGGAAAGGTAAGCCCCAATTAGTTCCACTCAAAATAGGTACTATAGATAGTCTCTTATTTAATTATGCAAATGTTGTATGGCGTGCATCTATCCAATTGAATTGTGCATCCTTCATTAATAAGGTAAATAGAGGAGATGCTAGTTTAGAAAAAATTCAATGAAATGTCTATAATAACTAGCATTTCCAACAAAGTTGTGTAGCTCCTTCCGCATTCTAGGAATAGGGATGTTCAGAATTACCTTTATTTTGGCAGGGTCCACTTGTATTCCTACAACAGATATAGAATGTCCAAGGACTATATTTTATCTCATCATCGTATGAAATTTTTCAGTACAGAGGGACAGGTGAGTCTAATCACAACTTTGTAAGACCTTTTCCAAGTTTTTCAAAGCCTCATCAAAACTACTACCACAAGGAGTGAAATCATCCATAAAATTTTCCATGCAATCATTAACCATCTCAGAAAAAATTCCAATCACAGATCGTTGAAATGTTGTTGGTGCACTGCATAATCCAAAAGGGAGCACCCTATATGCAAACATGCCCCAAGGACATGTGAAAATAGTCTTGCCTTGGTCTTTAGGGGCAATCTGAATCTGGTTATACCCACTAAAACCATCTAGAAAGGAAAAGAATTTTTTACCAGACAGGGTATCTAGGACCTGATCGATAAATGGCAAAGGGAAATGGTCTTTTTGTGTAGCCTTATTCAACTCTTGATAGTCCACACAAATGTGTTGTCTGAAATGGGATAAATAAATCCTGCCTTTAAAAGTTTCAGAATTTCCTCCTTCACGATGTCTCTCAAATTTGGATTCATTCTGTGCTGGGTTTGACATATGGGTCGACAATCATTCTTAATGTAAATGTGGTGAGTACACAACTCAGAGGGAATAACTTTCATGTCTGTCTATTCCCATGCAAAGGATCCCTTATATTGTTTCAGCAATGTATCCAAACGCTCCAATTCCTCGGGTGCGAGATTGGGATTAATATTCAGGGTTTCTCCAAGCTCAATCTATATTGGAACACTCTTTGAATTCTCAATTATGGGAACAGTTTCAACACTCTTAGCTAGGACCTCCTCAGTAAGTTCTTATTGCTCAAGTTCACTCATGGTATTGTCCAAGATTTGATATGCATGTTTGGTAACCGACATTGGATCACTAATGAAACTACTGATAGTATCATCCTCAGTTTCATTTTTAAAAGTCAGGTCCCTCCCTATAGTCAGAAGGGGCTGAGTACTTTCTTCCTCCTCCAAATCTACCCATAATGGAGTCTCAACATCTAAGCTTGTTTTAGCTAGAGGATATAGCATCAAGATTTTGGTATCGGTCCCATCACATATTTTCATAGATCCTAATATACATTTGATGTATGCATCTATTGTAGCCAACCAAGGTATTCCCAAAATTAGTGGATGTCCCCCCAACTGAGATTTAGGCTGTAGAACAAGAAAGTCTATGGGGTATTCTCATGAATCAACAGAGACTACCAAGCCATCCAAAATTCCCTCAGGTCTAATCGTGGATCTATCATCCAATTCTAATACCATGGTGGTTGGTCTGAGATTAGTGAGCCCCAATTTCTTTACAGTTTCAATAGTCATCACATTTATTGTTGCACCCAAGTCAACTAAAACATTAGGAATCTCAGTATACCCAATATGCACTGTAAGAGTGGGATTACCTGGGTCATCATATTTATCCGAGGGAACGTTTCCCATCATTAATTCATACAATTTCCCAACCATGTGAAATGTAAGGGGATCCTTGGGCTTCCTACCTGGTTTCTTCCCATGTAGATCTCTAACAATTTTAGCATAGATGGGTACATCATGCAGGGCTTGCAATAATGAGAGTTTAACATAAATATTTTTTAGTTCACCTAGAAGATTGAAGCAAGGTTTATCTACTTCTTTTTGTAAGGCCGGTCGCTCAGGATATGGTGGATTCCTTGGAATTTGTATAGGAGTAGTTTCAATGTGTGTCTCAGCAAGTGTTTCAACATCCTCAATAATGGGGATTGTTGTACCGACTGGGCTCTCAACCTATTTATTCATTCTTTCTTCAGTCACAGGGAATGGAACATCCTCAATGACAATAGGTTCTACCACCCTCCCAAATCGTAGATGTAATTCATTACATGGGATAGGAGTGATAGAGTAAACTGGCATGTTTGATGTTTCAAATTGTTGCATTGCCTTATTGTTTGGGTTAGGATTAGGTTGAGTAGGAAAATGAGGTCGTAGTGGTGCATTAATTGTTGCAGTGTTATTAGGGAGTTGCAGTTGTGGTTGCTAATATTGTGGGTGAGGAAATTTATTGTGAGGAAATTGATTCCCTCGATAAGGATTTCTCCAACCTGGAGACCAAGGGGCTTGTTGATTTGGTTGAGGTGCCCATGACATCCATGGAGTGGGATATTGCATTGTAGGTTGAGTAGATGGATTCCATTGAGTATTGGGACAAGAATATTCTCGAGGAAACTGATTATTCATATTATTCCAAGAATTAAAATATGTGGGATTTGGATTCATACCTGGAACACGAGGTTGCCAAGGCTTCTTTTGTGAAATGAAGTAAGATTTCTCTACGTCCACTCTAGATGCTTGAAGGCCTGCCTTAAATTTTGGAAATGAACGGCACTCCTTAGTGTTGTGATCAAAATCACACAGACCACATACCTCTACCTTGTTAAGTGGGCATTCCCTTAACGGGTGCTTCTTTCTGCAATTACAAAAAATATTCCCAATGCCAAATCTTCCTTTGTTTGTCTCTGCTTTGCTTTTAAAACATCCAATTGTGAGGAAATTGAACTCATCATGTCAATTTTAAAATTTTCAAGAAGATTATCTATTTCTGCTCATGTAGATCCACCACTGGCTGACTTTTGTGCGTTTGTAAGTGTTAGAAAAATAGGATCGTGGAGCAATAACAATAAATGAAAATGAAAATATAATCACACATACACATTACAAGAGAGACACAGATATATCATGGTTCACCCAAGATGGGCTACGTCGACACTGAAGTTGCCAGTCCTTGTTATTATATCGTCCAGCAAAGTGAAGGGATACAACCTGCAACACAGCCGCTGCACTTCCTCTTTACTATCTCACAGTCTCTATTCTTGATCTCAGATATCTTTACAATGCATAATACCTAATACATCAACCCTAGCCATATTACAATGTCTTTCTTTTATAATGGAAATACAATGGAAAAATACCACGGGTTACCCAAAACCATGGGCCCGTAAACTGTTGGCGAAAACAACCCCAAAAAAATTTCTCGGGGGCATTTCCCCCGAACCCCAAGGTTGGGGAATGAGTGTACAGTTCTATAAGGTGCACGCCTGAGACAATATCATCCATGAGACTGGAAGATCCAACTCCACAACCAACAGTAAGGACATCTTGATCTCTTGTGCTAGTTCTAGAAGATCCCCTAGAGTATCTTCGACATAGATCCACAATATGATCAAAAGACTCTCTTGAGATATCTACCTTCCCCAGCAGATTAAGCATATCTAAATGATCTTCTCTAATTCCTTGCAATAGAATAATTTGAAGGACATATTTCCCAATGCCAGCATGGCCAGATCTTTGCAAATTATATAAGAGTCTTTCTACTAAATCCTCCAAACTTTCATCCTCTTTTTGGACCATTTTGAATAATTCTTCCCTCATATCCTTGGTTCTACAATAATCTTGATATTTAGAAAGGAATACTCATTTCATTTGGTCCCATGCTATAACAGTCTCACCACCCAAACTCATAAACCAACGTAGGGCATTTCCATTTAAAGTAGCAGGAAATAATTTTAACTTTTGTTCACTAGAAGTGTAGTCATAGCTTCGACAGAGAATGAAAAATTCAAAAAGGAACTCATCTAGATCTTCAGTAGACTTACCATAAAAATTTGGCAATACCGAGGGTGAAATGTTCTTCACGGGAGCCACCCCAAGCATCTGTCAAATGGGGAATTCAAGTGTAGAAACTATTTCTCCATGCTAATTATTACCATTATCCCCCATCTCCTCTTCATGATCACTAGGGCGCCCCTGACGCTCTCTGTTTTATTCATTATTCATATTTTCCTCGTTCTTTTGCTCCTCTCTCCTTCTTTCTTCCTCCAGTTCCTATCGATAATCCAAACACTTTTCCTTAGTTATTTCATGCTCGTTAATTTTATAAATCTCCTCTGGATTTCTTGTACCTACAGCACTTCCCTTATCTTCCGGAGTTCACTTCTCTGAAGTGGGATTTGAGAATTCCGTTACCTTCTCCACGGTTGATACTGATGATTCAAGCTTGGGGAGAGTAAAGCTTCCTCTTCCTAAAGGTGTTCGCGGTAATCCGGTAGAGGAATCAACTCTGGCGATCAGTTCATTAATAAATGTTGCTCTTCCTAGACCTGGGTTACTGCCACGACCTATTCCACCTACAAAGTTAGTGTTTTTAGGGGTTTCACGTTCTTTTCTTCTTGTATTCATGCAATCTTAAATAATCATACCTTGTTTTTGGGGTAGGAACCTGTTCGGTCTGCTGAAGGATGCGCAGCTCTTCACTACGTCTTATTGTCCCTACAACCTCAAAAATTAAGATAGCTAAAGAAATCAAACTAATCGGCTGAAATCTATGTCTACCAATTACCTTCCTCGGCAACGGCACCAAAATGTTGGTCACTATAATTGCCTATTAATTTAATTTAATAAATAAAGTTCTCAATATAAATTGTCAACCCATGGAAGTCTAGTTATTTCAAAGGTAATCAAGAAAAATATATGCATAAACATTCAGTAACTGATCAATCAAATGGAATTCATCCAATCTACCTAATTGCTAATTCTATGCTCTGCTTACTGCTCAATCCAACTTCAATTACTAATTCGACTGTCAAAGATTAAGAGAGTTCACAATCCTTCTACAGTATCAATTATGGAGACAACTGCTTCAAGAATAAATTATCTAAACTGCTTTTGCAATGAGTTAAATCCTAAATCATCATCATGAAAGAGATTTGATCCACAATTGCAATACTCAACCATAAAAGAAATCAGTCCTCCTTCTACTTTGTAAATCTATATGTCATCTACCAGTTTCAACAATTCATGAAAGGGATTAAACAATAGTGATATGCAGCAGCAGAGCATAGTTGTAACAATAGTAATAACTAACACACTTGCAAAGAGAAACTATGCACTACTCAATCAAATGTTTCAACAAATCAGGAAAAAGCTATGAAGAGGAAATCCTACACTTAATGCTGACACTGTTCAGCAAACCAAAAGAAATTATAACTGAAGAATCCTACGCTAATCATTAAAATTGTTTCAACAAATCAAAAGGAAATCTAACCGCAATTCCACACCAAACAAAATAAATGAAATAAGCAACTAACTAACTCGGCAACTATGTGAGAAGGTGGGCCCTTGCCTTTTAACAAAGATGTCTCTAAAGGCTACCAGAACTCAATACACAATGGATCAGGAAAATACTGCCTCTTTCATTGATATACTGAAATTCAATTACAAAGTTCTTCCACTCCTGTTACAATTCTTTTCAAAATAAGCCTAACCTTTTGAACCATCTTGTCTTCCTATAAATACTTAGACAAGACAATTCATGTCCTATTAATTTGGGCAGCCATGAAGATCGAAGATCTTCAAGCTGTCGAATCCATAGTTCAAAAATAGAAACAGTTACAATAATTATTACATTGAGATAAAATCTGTTTCAAAAACATTTATGCTCTCACAACTCGAACTAATCCAACGCCAAGTGAGTTTCAGTTGGCCGCATGGGAGGATAACTTGGAATACGTTGCGATAACCTAAACCGAAGCTCTGAAAATCTGTAACTGTCGCGAAGTACTTCTTCATCCACGTGTATCAGCAAGCCGATACGCCCAAATTCCCTGTGGTCTCAAATTACTTTTCATCAATCCATCACAAGTCAGCACACTTAGGAACAAAATCCATAAACAGAGGCAATCTTTAGGCATTAATATAACAAAGCAATAATAAATTATTCTTGTTCGAATCCATGTTTTCCTTGGGAAAGATAATGACTTGGTTAAAATAATAGGGAAAAACATGGAAAAAGGGTCTCAATGGAAATGAGCAAAAAGGGCCATTTCTGGCACCCAACAAAGGGCTTGATGCAACTAATCAATAAGGGCATGGAATCCACTAGGGGGAGAGGTCAAATGGCTAGGAATCCATGGGGATCTAAGTACTAATGCCCAGTGTCATTATAGCGCCTCGGGCACTTGAAGAAAAGTGAACGGTGATATTCACTTGATAACCTTAAGTTTATAAGTGATGTCCTAATTTGAGGACACTCGCTAATGGCCGCAAGCTATTGAAGAGCTTCTATAACCTATCTTTTAGCATAAACTATACCTATGAGAGTAAAGCTAAATATTTTACCTTGAGTATAAGGTAGGAAAATTATCATTAAAATACCTAAATAGTAATAGATCTTTCCCATTTGAATTTTATGTATAAGAAAAAAGAAATAGATTTATATATAAATTAAAACTAAATGCCAATAGATCTAAATCTATCTAGAGAATGGTTCTAAATCTTTCTAGAGAACGGTTGTAAGAAGATTAAAACATGAAACTATTTGTAAGGTTGTTGAAAAGATATATATTTTAACTATAAGAAAAGAGAAATAGATTTATATATAAATTCAAACTAAATGCCAATAGATCTAAATCTATATAAAGAATGGTTGTAAGAAGATTAAAACATGAAACTATTTGTAAGGTTGAAAATATTTATATATATAGCTATTAACTAATATTGCACACAATTTTGTAATTTCCATTATAAGAGGGTGCACTCCATATTTTAAAATATGGATAACAAATATTGAATATCTTTAAAAGAAATATTAAAAGACTCATAATTGTTTTTAAGAAAAAACAATTAGGTTCCCTCTCAAGCATGATTAAACCTCATCTTTAGGAGGGGGCACATTTATGAAAAGAGGAAGGAGGTATGGGAATGGCGGACACCTCTCCATGTAAAAACGTGGAAAAATAATTAGTTTTGGGGGTTGGTTGGAACTTGGGATCGAGCCCATTTTTATTGAAGGATTAACTTAAGTTATACTTTTCCATTGAAGTGCAATTATTTTAATAACTTTTCATCCTTGAACGGTTGAATAGTTACATGCCCTTCCAAAAACAATTATGACTAGCCCTTCAAATTTGACCACTGTATACGATACGCAGACTGCAGTGCTGGACTTTCAAAGCCTGGCTATACGGATATGCAGTGCCCTGTCACAACGATTAGGCAATGATGTGACTGCAGCCTGCAATATTTGCTGCAAATCAATCTTGATCCTTGACGGGCATTGAAACGAGCCACCCTTCCTGTGAAAAAATGAAATTTTGTTAACCCTTCTTACGGGACTGGTAAATTCAAAAATCAAATTTTTTTTTACGGGTATTTTTTTTTAACACTTCAGGGACGGTCTAAAAGCCTTCGGACGGGCTCGGACGGGCTCAAATTTGACCGCTGATCGTATAGCCGTAACTTGTCAGTTTCCATCGACCGGCGCAGCGCGAGCCTTCCATTCACGCAAATTCTCGATGCCATGCAGCAGCCATTGCCCATCAAAAACGGTAAGTGCAAGTTGTAACACCTTCCATGGAGCCCTGTGCACCTACAGCGAATTAATTTTTGATTTCTCGCCAGGGCTGAGCACTCTCTTGAAAATCTATTTAAACATATCTCAGACTTAGAGTTACGAGTCAGTCTCATACAGTCTCCTCTGTCCAGAGACCAAACCAGTTTTATTTCTTAGCCGGTTGCTAAGTTGGGGCGCGCTGAAGTTTCCAGAGTCCAAACCAATTCTCTCCAGACTTCATCTCAATCGGGCTGCAGTCTGCAGACTTTTGCAGTTCTTTAAGGTAATTTTTTTATGGTTTTAATAAAATGCACATTTTGTAATTTTTCTCCAAAATAAATGTCAAATTTATTTCAGAGATATGGAATTTGGTTTTTTTATTATTACAAATTTACATGAATTTGTTTTCTGAGATAGGGGATTTGGCTTTTTTATTATTACAAATTTACATATATGTATACATTGTAGGATGGATCTACAAGTCTGATTCCCAGTCTAGGAGTATACGTTTAGTAGATGAATGAATTCAGGTTTCAATCTGAGCGTTTCATAAAATTTCTTATTCTCCGTCATTGCCAGATCTATCCTGGACCTATTAAATGTAAATTTTTTAACTTTGTTATCATATACCAATTACCAACCGATGTATTCTGCCTGAAATGCCAACACCGTTAACGAACTTAATGAAACGCTGCGCGTTTTCAGTCAATACCATGTGTTTACCCACTACCCAGTATCTCAGTGTATTCATCCTCCTCGCCGAGCCTTCTCCTAACGCTGAGCTTGATAAGAATGGTGAGTGATCAGAAGCTTGGATGATTGGTAAACTTCCGAGCAGTTTGTGCGCGGGTGTATAAGTGTTTTGATTTACCTCTATTACAAAGAGAGAGTCCAACGTATAGTCACTAGTTAGGTTATAATTATTCACACTTACGGCTTAAGTAATTGTTAATTTTTTTTTAAATTTTGAAACATTTTATTAATATAAGGCTGAATATATATTGCTTGAATATCATTGTTTACATATTAGTCACCTTGTTGTTTCCTTGGAATTCACGACCTGGGCGTGCTAACTCAATGTTGACAAAAATGAATTTGATGCCATGTCCAACTTCAATATGAAATCCAAGCACTGTATTGTACCATGCCACAGTTGCTTGTTGCCCTCTTCTCAATCTTAAATCAGTCCTACTAGTTTCCTCAAGTTTCGCCAATTCTCTCAACTGTTCAGAAATTATTTCTTCACGTTCATGCCTCCTTTCGCTCAGTACTTGCATCATCTTCTTGAGATCTTTAGTTCTGCGCTTGGTAGATGAAAGTGATTCTACGTTGCTCAACCATTGTTCACGTTTGCTTTCCTTCACTGTTTTAGTCTGAAGATAGGTGTCCTGCAGTATCCCCAGGCGGTATTTAAGTTCTCTAACCTTTCCCCGGCAATCAATAATGTATCCAGCAGTGGAATTGGAGCGTTGTAAAGAGTGAAAGGCACAAGTCTTCCATAGGTCTATCTTTCGTTGAACTGCTGCGGCAAGTTCATTGCAACCCTCCGCTCCGGATTTTAGTCTGTGTGTTCTTTGATACATTTTTGCTCACGGAGATATTAGTCACCTTGTTTAAATACATTATTGTATTATTTAAATATGTTTTGCGTTGTGTAAATATATATGTGGATAGGTTTATCATTGAAATATTTACATACATTGTTTTAACTCATATGTGTGATTGCATTGTCGAGTAGAAAATTCAAAATATTGTTGTCAAAGTTTAGGGTATAAATTACATTGGTTAAATTTATGGAATATGGTTGCAACTTGCATGGACCACTGGGTCGTAGTAGCGGTTGATAGGTGATAGTTGATACACTGAAATATTTATAATATGGAGGAAAGCTTTACTTCAGTTATTGATTAACAGAAGAATGAGTGGCAGCTTCTCAACAATGTCAGTTGCATGTGTTTTGGAGGTCATATTGTTAAGACTGAGTCCAGTTTTGGATCCGATAATCTATCCTAAATGCAATGTTGCAGTGAACATGTGTGTTAAGTGTGCAAGTTAGTTCCTCCCCACATTTAGTTCCTATCCCCACAAAATTTCAGGATCACTTTTATTTATAATATATCGTAGGCATTTAGTTTTGGAGTTCCCATAAGATTCTCCACCATTTCATATTGTTCTAGTGGGTTCTCAAGTTTTCATGTTCCCGTTGATGTCTTTCTTAAATTGTGTTATTCATGGTTAAATCGATATCTTATTTAAACAATCATATATTAAATCGATATATGTAAACAATCATATATTTAAACAATATCGATTTCAATAAATCATATATGAGTGTAATAGTTTTATAAATCTATATCTTATTTTAAGTTTTGGATTTACCACAAGATCCTCTTTCATTTCATATTGTTAACTTGTGGGTTCTCAAGTTTGCATGGTCTGATATAAAGTAGTGAATAATTAATAGTGAAAATTTATTTTAATTATTCAAATAATTAATAGCAAAAAAGAAATTTAATTTGTTAAATTTCAATAATTAACAAAAAAATAATTTAATCAATTAAATAAAAATAATTTATCTTATTTGTGAATGTATTCATAGCTTAATGTTTCATATATGCCTAAATTGAAAAGAATAATAATTCTTTTATATTTCTTTCATTTTAATGTGAATTTATTTTCTATATGCATTTTAAGATTAAATATATTCTTAATTTATAATAATGTATTTACTTATTTTATTGTTTGTATTGATTAAATAGGTGTAAAGTTTGAAAAATGTCTCCAATTGGTCGCCCCAAGAAAGCTAAAAAACAATTATCAATTGTTGATGCATTTGGTATCCCACAACGGTGTAATCAACCATGTAATTTCAGAAATGAAGTTGATACTCATCCACATGAAGATGATGAATCTGATAGTGTAGAAATTGTTGAAGGGGAACAATCATCAAAGAAACGCAAAAGAACATTTAAATCTAAATGGAAAACAAGATTTCCATGGGCTTATGTTGTAAAATATTGTAATGGTAATGAAAGGATAAAGTGTTCTTGGTGTGTTAAATTTAAGAGAGACACTCCATTTTCCAAAGAGGGAAGTACCACTCTTCAAGTTAGTGGTTTAAATGTCCATGCAGAATCAGAAGCACATAAATTTTCTTTACAGCTTTTGGAGGGAGAAACCAAACGAAATAATATTCCAATTACCAAACATGTAGAACTAATGGTAGATGCTGAGAAGGAGAGAATTATATCAGTGATTGAAAACATGTATTTTGTTGCCATACATGATTTACCTTTAGAAATGTACAAGTCAATTTGTGACTTGAACAGGTACAAATGCACTCCACACATGCCTTTAACAGATGAATATTCTGCATACACAAATACAACATCTGGAAAAGAGTTTCTTCAAGCTGCTAAAGAGGTATATTGGAAAAAGTTAAAAGATGAGATTTTACAAAGCCCCTTCTACTCAATTTTAGTTGATGAAAGCACTGATAGAACAATGTCACACCATTTGATTGTTTATATCACATATTTGAAAAATGAAGGAAGAGGTAAATGTGTAACAAAATTTGTATGCTTGCTTCAAATAAAGGATGGAACAGCTCAGTGTATGTATGATGCAGTGAGGTCTCTTTTAGCAGAGATGGATCTATCTTTGATAAAGTTAGTTGGCTTTGGATCTGATGGGGCATCGTCCATGAGGGGTATTCGTGAAGGTTTATCTTCTAAGCTTAGTCGAGATGCTCCTCATTTGTTAGATGTCCATTGCATTGCTCATAGAGAAGCATTAGCAGCAAATGATGCTTCATCTCATTTTCCAGAGTTGCAATATATTGACAAATTTGCAAACAAAGTTTATTCATGGCTTGGAAAATCTACTAAAAGACATGGAGAATTGAAAGAACTAATGGAATCATTTCAAATCACTAAATTAGAGGTCTTACAAATTCATCAAATCAGGTGGCTCTCTAGAGGTAAGGTCATGGAAAGACTTGTTAAACTCATGCCTGCTTTGCTAAAAGATTGGGAGTTAGGGGAGAAAAAAATGTATGAGTTGGCAACAATATTTCAAGTACAATTTTACATCCATTTACTTGCAGATGTGCTCATTGAGTTAAATAAGTTGAATCAAAAGTTCCAAGAGGATCATGTTGATATTACCTCTATTGGCACTACTCTAGATGTTTCTATTAGCATGCTTCGCAAATGGTTTTTGGGAGGCATATTTGGGGTAGGAGCAATGAACATATCCTCCTTTTTAAGTAAAGCACAAGGCGGAACTCTTGAATTTGCAGATAGCACAGGTATGGTACATTTACATCCATTGAGGTTTGAAAGTTTGCCAAAGATGCAAAAATTAGGGACATTAGATGATTGTATCATTTTGGGAAAATGTTTTGTTATGAAGGTGATTGAATCTCTAGATAGGAGGTTCACAGATTTACCTATATTCAATGCTGCTAAGTTCTTCAGTCCTCGACATTATTATGAAGAAGTGAATGATAGAGACTCTCAAACAAAAAGATGGTTGCAATGTTTATGTGAAAAATTTAGTATTGGGGAGCCACCTATTGTAGATACTGCTAAATGTTTGGGTGAAGTGGATGAATTTATTTGTACTGTTTATAAATCATACCCCAAAAAGCAGATGTTTGGAGCATGGGATCTATGTGGAGATGAACCTGAATGGTTTGAAGGATTTCCCTATTTGATGCACTTATGGAAATCTATTCTTGTTATTCCAGCAAGTACGACAGTGTGTGAAAGAGGCTTCTCAAAATTAAACAGGATTAAAAATGAAGATAGATCAAGACTTTCATTGGAGACATTGGATATGCTAATGTTTCTCTCTCTTAGTGCACCTCATGCTTTAAATGAGGTAGATTGGAATGGCATTTATGATGTATGGAAACAAATGAAAGCTAGAAAGCCTCTTCCATTGGGCTAAGTTCATGTTTTCAATGATGTAATCCCAACTATTTTTGAAGAATATCAAGCGAATGGAAGGAGGCTAAGTTCATGTTTTCAATGATGTAATCCCAACTATTTTTGAAGAATATCAAGCCAATGGAAGGAAATTATGTTTTCTTATGTTTTCTTATTAATTTGTTAGTAAGATTTGAGAGAAATATTACAATGTTTTGATGTATTTGCTATTTGATTTCTTAAAATTATAAATATTTGGAAGGGCATTATTTTATTTTCACATTTTTTTATTGAAGGATTAACTTAAGTTATACTTTTCCATTGAAGTGCAATTATTTTAATAACTTTTCATCCTTGAAGGGTTGAATAGTTACATGCCCTTCCAAAAAAAATTATGACTAGTCCTTCAAATTTGACCACTGGAGGCCATGCGTTGGATTTATTCGAAACGAGTGGTCTGCCGATATTCTTGATATCAAATATTATGCCTTGAAATTGTGAGCACGAACCAACAGCTATGCAAAAAGGAAAAGGGCACGCAACAAGGATGAGAATGCAAAACGAAAAGGGCGCGCAGCAAGGATGAGAGAATGATAACACGCTAGATGGCACAGCCTTTATGTTTCTCTTCATAATGGCTCAGACAGAACACACCATTGCAGATTGGGAATAGTATAAGTATAAGAGAACCAAAACGCCCCTACTTAGCTGGAATCTGGCATAAATGTTTTTACTGAAATTGTTGTTTTTATTGCTCAAATTGTATGCCCTTGGTTAGCTGGAATCTGGCATAATTTTTTTTACTGAAATTGCAGTTTTTATTGCTTAAAGCGCTATTTCGCCAAATTGGGTGATTTTAAAATGTGGCATTTAGTCTTGGAAACATCATCGGAATTGCTGAGATTAAAAACCCACACAAACTACAATTTTCAGACATGAATTTGATTAAAAAATAGCCGGAAAAGAGGGGCATTTTGGTGGGTTTTTATCCTAAGTGTGCAGATTGTGACAGGGACATTACATAGTACATAGTTTTGCAGAGGGTAGAAAAGAAAAACGCCCGGAGGCGACCAACTAAAAAATACAAGTGAGCATTGCATGGCAGAGAATGAGGGAGAAGCGTTGAGAAAAAGAGTCTCAGCCGTTGTCATGACATTGCAATGCTCCAAAGAAAAGATACCAATGTTTCCATACTTAAGATAGGCAACACATTGGAGAGGGACTAGACGCAATAATTGTGTGCCTTCATACTATGAGTGAAGGACTACAAAAAATGCTCACAAAAGACCATGTTGAACACAGTTGCAGGAAAATGTCACCTACCCAAATTTTGAGGATATTTATTTTATTTTGCAAATTACTTTTTGTTAATTTATAATTACAAAGTTTTGTAATTATGATCCAATCTAGTCAAAGATGACTGTAATGACTCAATATTATTATTTAATAAATTAAAATAGGAGACAAACACTCAAGAAAGCTGTTACAAGAGTGTCCACTGACCCACTAGGAGGAATGGAGGCTGGTAGAAGGCATGGGACAACTGACAGCATTTGCACTCCACCACTAGCTGTTGGTTATGGGACAAATACCCCTAAAATTGTGGCATTATTCCCAGGTGGGGAAGTGAGCAGGAAGCTCATTAATGACCAGTTAATCACAAAAGGCCTAGGTAGCCTATATAAGGCAATTCAAATTGAGTAGGTAGTTCTTACAATATTTTCTGCAGAAATATTCATCATGTGCATCAGGTGATGACTGAGAGATTCGAATTAGGGAGGCTATGTGAGAGTGCAATTGTAAGTCTGCAAATTATTTCTGAGAAGGAAAACCAGAGGTGTTGGTGCAGGTTTCTTTGACTGCTGACTCTGTAAGACTGGATAAACTACTTGCTGCTGCAAGATTGAGGACCTCGGCTTCTAAAGTTTCTTCCTCCTGCTCATTCAGTGAACAGGCTCGGGGGTCCTAAGGCAGACATCTTGGCTGTTTTAGGAGCAGGTTGGGTGGAACATGCTCCTTGGGTGATTTGTTTCTCCTACCATTATCAGGTTCTACAGTTTCTTTTTGTTTGTTTGTATTTTTCAGGAGTATGAATTTCTGTAGCAACTGGTTTAGAAATTTACTAATGATCAGTAGAAATAACTATTTTTATTTTCTGATCTACTTTAACTATTTGACTGATAAAATGACTCTACATTTTTCCCCATGCTTGAGTCCGCATCGTACTCTAGTACAGAGAGGTAGCATTAAATCAGCCAATTTAGTAAGCAAGAAGCTAAGAGGATTATTTTAGGTTCTTACAGTAATGTTTTTTTAAACCCTATCCATTTCATTCATAAGTACAGACGTAAAAAAAGTACAACATCATATAGACTGAGACATAGCATTTACCTATTTCATATTCAGGAAATAATACATGTTACTGCTGCATAGATCTATACTTCTCCATTTCTATTTTGTTTTTTTTGTAGAATGCATTTTTTTTTATTTTTCATGAATTTCATATTCCCAAGCATTTCATAATCTATTTATTTTAGCAGCTGCAATAACTACTCCCTGTACAAATCTTTATAATTGAACGTATATTATTTCTTCACAAACTACCACATTGATTTCGGTTATTAAAATACAATTACGTGTGCAATAGCATTGAAACCCTAAGTTATCCCATGACTATGAATCCAGGTGTCTCTTGGGTTCACAGTTTCTATATTTCTTATCAAGACATCCATGGAAAAATCCTAGGCATTCACTCTGAGGTTACTTTAGTTATAGATTTCCAAACCGTAACTAGCATTTCGAGACTTTTACAGTGCAGTAAACATCATTCAACATAAAGCATTATCCAGTGTCAATATCAGACGATAGCCACAACCCTAGCATGGAAACATATACAAAATCGAAACTATTTAATACACAGTCTAAGTCTCGAAGTACGATCAAGCCAAGACGCAAACGAAGGCTACAGGTAGGGATTCAATCGTGAAGCAAAACAGAACACCGTAGCGCAACCATTCCAAAATCAACCATCACTTTTCGACATCAGATAAACAGTTATATAAATATTTTCTTCAAATCATAAATTTTAAAACAAATCCTTTCATTTTAAGCAAGCCACCGTATTTCGAAAAGGAGAACCCTCAGCTCTCTTTTCACATTCAAAAGAGTACAACAGAGTTCACATTATGGGCCTATTAAGGTCCCCAAAATCACACAGAAGTCTAAACCTCATCAACCAAAACTTTTAAACGTGGACAAAGTCCACCAACCACACAAGGTTTTACCGTTAGCGTTTAGCAGCACAAAAATGAGTGCAAAATCCTTATCAACAACTTAGATATGGATCAAATAAGCCAAACAACAACTTAAATAAATAAGGGTTACCCTCTATACATTATGTAGCAAAATAAGAACTTAAATCTCGACACTTGGCCATCCCCAAAAAACAACGACGATTAACTTCAAATCTCGGCACATGACAGTCACCCTCAAACCATGCAAGAGTTCCTACGAGGGTTTCAAGAACTGCCGAGGCTTACCCGGTGTGGTAGTAGCGTCCTCTCTCCAAGCTTTTTCCCATATAGACCCTCCAATGGAGAAGCACTTGTCAACCACATTTCTACAAGAGGTTATCATTCGAAAAATGTAGGAGAAAACATAAATGTTACAGTACTATTACCATAAACAAAACAAAAAATAATAACTTACCCGGCCACGAAACCCTGGCTCGGGATACTCCTCGTCGACCAACGACCAAGCCCGATGGCTTGCAGCAACCCCAGGTTAAACAAAGAAGATCTGTCACAACCGGAAGATCGAACCCCAGTTCAAACATGGATTCAACAACTGATGAGAGAGAAACCACACACGTTATCCATGCTGTATCGTCGTGCCATGGCACTGGTTAAGCCTGCAACTTTAAAAGGCATACCTCTCATAGGTCCAAGGTTCGACACTAAGGGAGGAACCCTCCTCACAACCAACTCTAAAAACCCTACATTGCAGCTACGGTCGACTCCATGACCCTTCACCTAAAAACGCAACAATGAATGCTGAAACCATGTTTCCATTACTTACCAATGCATGAATAGGGATTCATTCACCACCCTAGATCTTGTAGAGATCAATGATGGAAGATCTGTCAGTAGAGGTACGTTGAACTTCAAACCACAAGTGCAATCAATATTGCATTGATTGTCTTCAACTACCAATCGCCATGCAAGTAGATCGAGAGCCAGTGCATGGCACATCTTGGCTTGTGTTGATGCTAATTACAAACACAACCACGTGAAGAACTCACATATGGGCTTCCACGTCATGTAACCCGGGAACGACGTTGTTGCTTGGCCTGTCAATGCCAGCTTGGAAAGTATGCCGAGTTATTACCCTGTCAACATCAATTAATTACCTTGTTAGACCGTGGATCGAATTCTATAGTAGTCTCTATAGTTTATGCATCGTGAACGCTTGTATTTGATGCTTATGTTTGGTGAGATTATATAATACCTTTATAATGTTAACATTCCTTTCCGAAGGCTAGATTATAGATTTATAATTTCAAGTTTAGCCATATAAAAACATATTGTAAATCATTTGATGATGGGGACTATAGGGATAGTTGGGATTTCAGCTATGCAAATGGATAGCTAGATACCTTGTGCATTATTCATACAATACCCACGACCTTTCCAATCCATAATAGTAGTGTGAACTTGTAAGTATAGTCAACCAATACAATGTTATTATGCTAGCCTTGTATTGCTAAGTCAAATTGATAGGTGTATTACATAAGGTAGGGTTTAAATGGAGACATTATACACCACAATGCTGAGTTCATAGCACTAATCACCCGACCATTCATATATTAATTGTATAATGATAATCAAATAATGAATTCAAGAATTAGAACAGCATAAGATCCGTAGAATCAAGAACAGAATGATAGTTCCACAACATAGACACTACCTTCTACTAGCTTTCTATTAGCGTCATCATTGGAGATTCATATCACCGCTTGGATAATAACAACACTAATCAGATGACAATTATTGCAGCATTTAACAAATACTTGGACGATGTGAAATTAGAACATATGAGAATTTTGTAAGCAGAATACAAACTAGATTTAGAACCAAGCATCCATACCTCTTGTAACTCGTTTCGTAAAGAAGAACTTAGCATTCAAATTTTACATTGGCGATGAAATGAAAGACACATGTACTCTTATCACATGCTGTCGTAGAATTTCTTACCTGCGGTCTGCACATGGAAACGGGACTCAAATGCCTTAGCTAAAAATAGCTACGTAAACCTCAGGCTACCTCGCAGGACCCCTTGCATCATCATAAAAAACAACTGTTAGAACCTAGTTAATAAAACTCTATCACAAAATACCGTGAGTTACAGTTAACCCAAATAAAAACAATGACATAAGCATATTAAAAGAACTATGACGTGTCGGAGTCATTTCAATTGTCTTTAGTTAAAAGTCGCATTAATTAATTGTTTCTTGCATTAACGACTTTGTTAATTAATGTTGTCTTTACAAGCATTTATTATTTCCGCATTTGCAATTAATAACATTTATTGCTGATTTAAAAAAAATTAAATTGTCATGGAATTAACGGGATGTTACATGTGGTATCAGAGCTCATGTTCGAACTCTAGGCCTAAAAAAGCCCAAGAAACAGGCAACATAAATTTTCTGACTGTGAAAGTTTTTACTAACTCAAGTTAAATTATTGTTATATACAGAAAATTGCTTTTAAGTTACAGGTATGGAAGGATCAACTGGACATATGGAGGACGGATTTCCACCAAACAACCATAGTACGGGACAACAATTTGAAAGAGAAGTCCATGGCAATCTGAATGACAATTCATTGGAGCTATTACGTGCCTTTCAAGAATTGAAAGCAGAGATAAGATCAGTAAAGCAGGACAATGAGAGAATTCTGAGAACACAAGAAGAATTAAAGCAAGTACTATTCAATCAATACCCAATAGACGAACAAGATAGGGAAGTTGAACATACTTCCAAAACTGAAGACTTACCTTATGAGGCTAGGAGCAAGCAAAAAAAAAAACTGATGATGAAAATAGCAGCTCAACATCATCAGGAACTGCCAAACACCCACGTAAAAAGAAACGTGACTATTCTAGTGATAGCAGTGAAGGAGGTTACAAGACAAAGAGGAAAAGCCATAAACAATACGAATAGATATCTGGGGCGTTCAAGAAAATCAAACCCAAAAATTTCAATGGCGAAATAGAGAAAGGAGAGACAGCTGAAGCATGGCTGTCCGACATGAAAATGTATTTTCAGATCTATGATTACTTAAAATCTTTAAAGGAAAACATGACAATTTATAATCTAACCAGAAAGGCAGATATTTGGTGGCAAGACCTCAAAAGAGTAAAGAACATAAATGATACAGATGTGAGTTGGAGTACTTTTAAAAGATACTTCAAAAATAAATTCTTATCTGAGCAGTATTATGAAGAAAAATCCAAAGAATTCTATGATCTATAGCTGGGAACGATAAACATGAAAGAACTGAACATCAAGTTTCTAAATTTGCTAAGGTATGTGTCATACCTGGCGGAAGAAAAACCGAAGGTTCAAAGATACCTGAGTTTCCTACCCTTCAACATCAAGGACAAAATAGAGTACGATAACCCAAAAACGTTAGAAAAAGCCATGAGGAAATCAACTTTTTGCTTTGATCAGAATAGGAAAAGAGAAGGAGTATCTAGCTGGAAAAATCATAAACCCAGTAACTTTGAGCAGAAAAAGAAAAATTTCAGGTTTAGTGGAAATTCTGGCTTCCAAAAGAAAAAATTTCAGAATCAAAATTTTCAAGGGAACAGTTCCAGAAATAATCAGCAGTAGAAATTTACAGCCCCCAGAAATGTTGCCAATGTTGCCAGAACCAATGAACAAAAGCCACCTATAAAATGTTTTGAGTGTCAAGGTCCCCGTTATGCCTCAGATTGTCCCCTTAGGAAGTGGACAGCTAACCATATTTACTCCATACAATTTGAAGCTACTGTATGAGATTTGGTAAGAGAAGTTGTATTGGAGAAAACTCACTATGGCTTGGGAATACCACAACAGACAGATGATTACCACAAATCAACTCAATTCTCAAAACAATGCTATTATAAATGACAATGTTAAGATAATGGAGAAATGTAACCAACCTCGATCCAAACATTTGATGTAGATCCCCGTTGGAGCTTTCAATCCATGCACTTGAAATCTGCAAATTAGTCTTGAGAGCCAATATCCAAAAAGTACATATAATATATAAATGACATTAATATTATCAATAACAATGGTCCATACTATCACAAGCAAATGCAACCCAATGTATAATAAACGACATTTACAACATGAATGGACGAGAATATGAGTATTTCTATTAATTAACAAGAAGAAGTACAAAGTATTACGACCTCTTGCCAACAACCAATTTGAACCAAGATCTAGATCAATCCACTTGTGCCTCCACCACTTCAATCCTCCATGAATGGCAAACTCAAACTAGATAGGAGTTTGGAAGGTGAACATAAAGGATTCACAACTACAAGGATCAATGAGTGTAGACTCAAGATAGGGCAAAAATCCACTAGAGTTCTCTTTCTATTATCTTCTTCCTCCTGTCCATAAGCCATATGTGGTCAATATATAGTCCTCTCAAAGGTAGGTGAAAGGACACATCGAGGAGTTACTCGGGTAGATGGAGAGCCAAAGGTCACCCAATGACTTCTTTCTAGGAGTAAAAAGTAATAAATAGTGATGTTTACCATTTTACTTGATACCCGCGGGCTATAGTGATGCAACTCGCGGGTACGCCTTCTATAGTGATGCAACAGGCGGGTAGGAATAAAAATAGGGCAAACTAGTAATCTCTGAAGGATATAAGTGGATATGAGTCACTGAAATGGATCCTACAGGCCAAATAATGTTGATTCTCACAGGGTGGAAGATTATGATGTAACAGATGCCCCCTAATGTGTGAGGTCAGAGATTGATGCTACGATGGCCGAAACACATTATAAAACTCAGAAGTGGAGTGATGGAGACACAAGTGGAAAGAGAAACTCACTCGTCATAATACAATAGTATCTATGAATACATGTCGGTATAGTACAACAATCTGATACAATGGCCATGAATAGGCAGTATATAATAGATACATGTCATAAGTGATCATAGCCATGATCCCTCTATAGTAAGATATGGTCTTCTGCTGAAAAGAAGACAACTGGTGCAAAACTGGAGGTACAAACTACTGAAATCTGAGAGGTGATATCTCTGATGTAAAGTCAAAGTCATAAGTAGCATATTGAATGCCACAATCGCCTGGGGTCTTCTACACAAGTCTTCGATGGTGCAAGTCCCATCAAGTGAATAAAGGAGTTGGGGTCGAACTTGATGAGACATCGTCTGATTACAGGTCAATGATGTATACCGTTAACAGACGCAAGATGACCCACCAATAATGAAAATAGGCATCAAGGCACAGAGCACAATCATCAAAGTGTGAATAAATGGGTTGAAGTCAAACACTAGGATGAATCCATCGATCAGGGGACATTGATGTATTCCCAAAACTGCCGATGGCGAGCGAACCTACCACTAATGACTATAAGCTTCAAGGTACTCAACTGAACTCTAAGCCTCAAGTCCCAGAATAAATGGGTTGAAGTCGACGGAACGAAACTCCCTGGAAGGAGGGCATTAAGGCATCCCCCATCGACTAGCACGAGGTACCAGCAATGCCGAAAGATTTAGAAGATCTTAGGTGAAACGGACTGACTCAATAAGGATGGCCGACATGCAATAGTCAAGAGATCTGAGGAGTGGCCGACACTGGTTTTAGGACTTCCTTTGAACAAGAGCATGAGCAGATGGATAGACTCAGGAAGCATAGACTTGACATAAACTGTGCAATGCAGGAGGCATCACAAAGGGCTCCATAAAGACTGGAAGCTTAACCAATCGATGGAGAAAACTAAGAAACAAGTACAACTCCTAAGGCCCAACTATAGTCCTGACTCATAATATACGGAGTGGAATGAATGCTCTGTATAAAGGCGACACAACAACTGCCAACAAGAAATAGTGACCATAATCCCGTCCGACTTTTTGGAATATTTGATTTTTTTTTGTCTTTTTCATATTTGGGAAAAGCTTGAAAAAGAATAAAACTGCTTATAGTACAATAGGTGAGGGAACGAGTGTCAAATAGCTAGCAAAATAGTCCCAAGCAGTGGAACATACCTATGCTCAATGCAAGAAAGTGTGTGCAGGATGTGGACACTCGGGGGTATGTTCTCTCAGGGTCAAAAGGTCATGAAATTGTGAATGGAAAATATAAGCTCTGCAGGGCTCAACAGGGGAAAAGTGCTCAGGCACCAGGCTAACAATTGAGTAAGCGGGAGCTGGCACAAAGCTCAAGCAGCAAGCAAGATGATGCAATGCAATCACAACATGATATAACTGAGGGGAGTCCTTAAGGGAGATGGCCAACATAAGACAAAGTAGAGTAAGAGTCTTTATCGCAACGTCATGGAGTGACTACAAAGGACTCCCAATCCTAAGGACAAACAATGGCATGGGAACCAGAATGCATAAGGGGGTTCTAACTAGGGTACCCATGTTCGGAAAAGCCCTACCGCCACATAATGACACTTCTATAGTAGTGTAAAGGTTTTGTGTCAGTTACGAAGCGGGGTCGCACCTAGGGTTTATGAAAATGGTCAACAAGTCAAATGCATAATGCATGCGAAAATGGAATCTAACCTATATGCCAGGTATGAAACGTACCTACCGTAGGTGTGAAATAGTTCAGAACAAATTTTGCCGAAGAAATCGGATTAAAAAACACTACTCCATGACACGATATTAGTTCATAATGGCTCAAAATGGCAAAAACTATAGAGAAGTGGGTCCAGAAAATTATAAATAGTAACAAAATTTTCCAAATTACAATTCATTTGCACTATTCACTAATTTGGAATTATTTGGTTAGTTTTCACCTGAAACTTCAATTGTCGATCCTGGGAGCTACAAGCAACCGTTCAACAAACTGTCCGGAGCAGGTTGGTGGTTACTTCCATACCTTTCATTTCAATGTTTTTATTTTAGTTTTTGTCGGTGGTTTTTTTAGTTTGGCCAAGCCCTATATGGATTCGGCGCTACTCACGGGCTATAACTATGTGGGTCGCGGGTAGGGCACCAAATGCGCAGTAAAAAAATAGACTGCTCATGGGTACCCACCACTGTATACAAATTAGCCCGCGGGTACAGCTGTGAAGAAATTTTTAATCATGAAACTGACCAAAACTTGTTTTCTTTCCACTCCAGGATGGTTCTAGAGTGGAGGGAGAGAGAGCATGACCAGGTTGATGTGGCTGTGCGCAATGATTTGCAAGCACAATAGGCATTGCAAGCATGTGGGTTATACAAGTTATGGAGTATAGGGAGTTTAAGGGTCCAAAACCTATTACTCCTTCATTTGATAGAATAATTGGATGTGGATGCACAAAAATTCATCCTCAATGGGAAAACCCTTACACTGGAAGTGGAGGATATCTACTTCATTGCCGGTTTGTCTCGTAGAGGGGAGGTGGCCAGTCTTCGGTCTCGGGCCGTGAGTGGTTGGATCACTATTCAGGACTACTAGCACGATATTGTCCCGCAAAAACACGAGCGGTGGGAAGCCAAGTGCCCTTCAATGCCATAGTAGATCTGAGCACAAAGATCATTGTGGATACCCTAGTGTAGATCATTGGATCCAAAGCACTGCACCAGGTATCCAGGCCGGTGATGTTCTATGCATCACAATGCATGCAACCTACAATATTCGACTGGTGTACTACTCTACTGGTGTCTATGAAGACACAATTGACGGAATGCAAAGAGGGGAAGGACAAAAAATTCGGGTATGGTAGCATCCTATGCATCTTCTTCTTTGAGAGGGTTCCAGGGCTTAGCCCGAGGGTGGATGTACCTCCTCACAGTCTCCATGATCCAGCCCTGACCCGGTGGGATGAGATCCTGACACGACAGGGTGGTGGCCGTCTGGCATCACCATATACTAAGGAGTTCTTCCACTGGTGGAACCGATAGGTGGTGGATATAGAGAACTATCCCTATGCGGGGATAGACTTCAGACAGGATCATGACATGCCGCTCCCACTAGGTGCAGCATTCGGAGACATCGGTGAGTACTCTTTTGGTTTTGTGTTTATTAAATTTTTATGGATTTTTTTACTATAGTTGAAATGGAAAAAATCTTTTTGGTGGTAGTATCAAGTGCTAAAGTTTGACTGTTTGCTCGCAGACAAAGGCCCAGTGAGAACCGAGGGCTTCTCAAAACATGGTCGTCGGGGTAGAGGTGATGAGGCAGCAGATGCTGCAGCAGGGCGCACACTTCAGACGTTGCGGTGCAACATATCACGGATGGTTGCTCGAGTACCACAGATAGAGGTAGCCCGACTACCCGAGGCCATGCAGTGTCAGGTAGTGGGTGTTCCTGGTGAGTGGGTGCGGCTACTGCAGTGGGTGGCCAATGCAGTACAGTACTTCTATGAGACACACCCCATTGAGGCGGCAGCTAGACCTCCTCAGAGGGAATAGATATCCCAGGGTTTCTGTATCGATATGTATATTTTTGAGGGCTACGGGCTCCAGTTTTGTATGACACTACCATTTTTAGACATATTTATATATATAAAACTTTGGTTATTGGTTCTACTACATGTGTGTATGTACAAATGTATGAATGTCTTTGTATTTATGTGCTTCATGATGAATGTGACAAATGACAATCTACTACATAGTTAGCGTATGCATTAGATATATAATTAAGACTTCTTGGAATATGAATATATGTAATTGAAATGAAATGTCTCTCCAAGAGTTGTAACTGAAGGCATATCCGTAGTAATGTAGGGTCTCGTACACGATACTGCCCATTCAGCTAAGACACAACTAGTTGTGAATCCAGGTGAAATTCTTAAGACTGGATGTCATGTGAAATAACATCCCGAAGTAGCTCAATAACGACACTATACTCAACCACATTATTAGATATATGACCGAGACAAGCACCTCCTGAGGACACAACTAGGTGGTCAGGTGAGAAGATAATCCAGGCAGGAGAAGCAAGCTACTGCGTATGTCGACTAGCACCATCCGCGAAACCTAAGAATGTAGGAGATCCCGTTGACATCTGTCATTCAAACAGAAGTTAAATAGCAGACCCGACAACCAAAAGGCAAGCTAAACTATGTACAGAAAAACTATACAATAGTGTACAAAAGTTTCAGCCTGAACCAGAGGTTCAAGCGTAATACCACTTGAGGTAGAGCCCATTTCTAAGCTCCTTCAAGGAAACTCCCTCATAGTCTTCTAACTCATAAGCTCCTTTTTCGAGGACATGCCTCACAATGTAAGGACCGTGCCACATGGGATTGAATTTTCCTGCCCCCAGGGGTTCTTTAGCTTGGTCATACAAAAGTACCAAGTCACCTTCAACATATTGCTGGGGACGGACAGACCTATCATATTGAACCTTGACACGACACTTGTTAACATCAATGGCCACAGCGGCATCTCGACGTTGCTCGTCAAGTTGCTCGAGGTGTACTAAACATTGCTCAATATCTGTCGTATCAGGGAGGAGCTCTATGGCTAGCTTGAGTGAAGGGATTTCGCATTCAATCAGTAAAAGTGACTCCACACCACGAACTAACTAGAATGGTGAGAACCCGGTGGTAGTCTTAACTGCGGTTCGATATGCCCACAAAGCAGGATATAACATGATATGCCAATTGGTCTTGCTTTGTTGGATGGTACGTTGGAGAATGGTATTCAAAGACTTATTTACTGCTTCAACCTGACCATTCGCTTGAGGATAGTAGGAAGACGAGTGTTCCTGCGAAACCCAAGCTTGAGAGACAAATACTCCATCATCTTGTTTTGAAAGTGACTGCCATGGTCAGTGACAATCTCCTTCAGGATACCAAACCGAGTGATCATTTGGTTGAACACGAAATGGGCTGCAGTAGCACCGTCGGCTTTTACAGTAGGCATGGCCTCAGCCCACTTGGAAAAATAATCCACGACCACGATAATATGGTGATGCCCCCCAGCCGAATCTGGTTTGCAATCCATGAAATCTACCCCCCACTTAGTGAAGGGACTGACAGTGACGACCAGATGGAGGGGCACTAGGTGTGAGTGTATGTTCCGAGAAAACACCTGGCAAGGGTGACATCTCTTCACAGCGTTAATACAATCTTTAAAGATGGTAGGCCAAAAATAACCAGCTCACATGATACGCTGGGCTGTAGCAAGCCCGGATAAGTGATCGCCACATGCCGCTACATGGCAACCATTAAGTACCTGTTCTGCTTCTTCGTGAGTCAAGCAATGACAGAGAATGGAATCCTTTCCTCAGTAGTATAATCTTTAGCGTGATGTCTCACACGCTGTCGCTCATCTCATGAATAATGCAGAGGAAAATTCAAAGTTTGGAGATATACAATGACATCCCCATACCAAGGGTCCTCAGACGAGATAAGAAAAAAGTGTTCATCCACAAAGGAATATTCATGAATGACATCCTCATCAAGTCGTGGAAGGTCCGACGTAAGCTCAGCGAACACCATTGATTTCACTGATTTTGCCGAAGCAAAATCAAGATCAAATTCCCGAAGGATTACAATCCATTTATTATACTTACCCTCGATAAGGCATCGTGATAGCACGAACTGAAATGGATTGATGTGAGCTACAACTGTGGTTGTTTGAAGCAAAATGTAATGTTGTAACCGCTGGACTGCGTGGACAGTCGCAAGTTCCAGCTTTTCTACGTGAGTGTACCTTAGCTCAGCGTCTACTAAATTTCGACTGAGATAATAGATAACATGCTCGACGAGCGCATCATCTACCTAAACCAAGACCATGCCAATAGTCTCTTGAGACACGGCCACATAAAGAATGAAATCTCGTGTAAAGTCCGGCGGACTAAGCACAGGGGCCGATACCAAAGGTGTCGTAAGGGCATCGAAAGACTGCTGGGCTTGCTCATCCCAGATAAAAGGTGTGTCTTTCTTCAATAAGCGTGCGAAACCTTTGGTAATATTAGCATAGTTAGCTATAAACCGACGCAGAAAAGTAGCTTTCCCTTGGAGGCTCTGAAGTTGTAACAAATTACGCGGAGGAGGCAACTGAAGTATTGCCTCAACTTTGAGAGGATCGACTCTAATACCCTCTCTCGAAACTATGAATCCTAGAAGGAGACCAGTCCTAACAAAGAAGATGCATTTGTTTGGATTCAATCGAATTTTGTAGTAGATACATCGTTCGAGAATCATACAGAGGTGCTTGGGGTGGTCCACTCTCTTGCGAGAATGGCCAGCAAGATCATCTAAGAAAAATTCCATAATCATCTTAAGATCGTGAAAGGCATAGGCCATGGCTCGCTGAAAAGTAGCTCTGGCGTTTTTAAGGCCGAAGGGCATTTTCCGATATGAAAATGTTCCCCATGGACAAATAAATGCCATCTTATGTTGGTCCGCGGGTTTGATTTGTATCTGATTATAACCCGAGAAGCCGTCCATGAATGAAAAAATCTCACTCCCCGCATAAGCATCCAATATTTGATCAATGAATGGCATGGGGAAGTTGTCTTTTGGACATGCATGGTTCAAATCTCTGAAATCAGTGCATACACGGATCATTCCCTGGTTCTTATCCACAGGAACGAGGTTTGACACCCATTCAGTAAGGGGAACAGGGTAGATGAAACCAGCTTTGAGCAGTTTCTCCACCTCTGCCTTAATAGCAGCTGCCTTCCTAGGGTTCACAGCACGTAAGCATTGTCAAACCGGTTTAGCATTAGGATACGTTCTAATCTCGTGTTCAACAATGCGGGGGTCTATTCCTGGCATCTCCTCGTATGACCAGTCGAAAGCTTCCCAGAGTTCTGTAAACAAGTCAGTGTAAATAGAGATCTCCTCGAGAGTGCAATCGACACCGATGTAAACGTTCTCTATCTTTCCGGGAGTGCGAGAGATGTTGATCGAAGTGGTTGGGGAAATATTGGCCATATTCCCCTCCGCAAAAATATCATGTGACTCCAAAAGTGCCACAGGGTGACCAACCATCTCTGCTAGAGTCATCCTAAACTCCTCTTGCTCAACGAGCTCGAGGTTGGGAAGGAAATAAGAGTGATAGTGTATATCTTCCCAAGGCCTCTCACTACCACACATGGCCTCGAAGATAGCTTCATCAGATGGTAAAGTATCATCAAGGAAATCGTGGGAGCAAGATGAGTTGGCTGCCCAAACTGGCAGCATAACAGGATCTTCTTTGACTGTCTGGGAAGAAGAGAGATCTGGATCTGCAGTGGTTTGTTGGATATTATCATAAGCAAGCTCCACTACAGATAAAGGCATAGGCATTCTGACATGCGCAATGTCTCTAGACGTGGAATTCGTGGATGGTAAAGTACACGGATCATCTAAATAGGAGGTCTGGAATAACATATTATTCGAAGGAGGAGACGCATTCTCGGTAATGGTTCCAATAAAATTCACAGGTGCAGAAAGATTATAAGTTCCCATCAATGAGGGGTACATTCCAACACCTATGTTCCCAGTTGCCGGCTGAGAATTAGAAACTTGCGGGACTACAGATCTTGTGGATGCTGCGGAAGGAGTGCCAACAAAATCCAGTTGATCAATCATCACAATCTTGCCTTCATGGGGAAAGCAGATAACTCTAAATACAGTAGATGTGACAACCTTCATAGCGTACATCCAGTTCTGACCCAGTAAAAGGCTGTAGACGATGGGTGCATCAACCACTTCGACTTTAATAGGCACAAAATTACCTTCCAAGGAGACAACAAGGGAAGAGATAATTCCATGCAGTGTAAAAGATCTACCATCAAATGCAGTGAGTGTAGTTCTATATGCGAGTAGAGGAGGAGAGCCAAGATCTTTCCAACAAGCTAACGACATTATTGACATGGAGGCACCTTCATCAACCATAGTACGTTTGATGAAGCTCTTAAGGAAAACCACCTGGATTTGAAAAGCCACGTGGTAAGGTAAGCGAGGCTGGACATCAGTAGTATCGAACTTGATAACACTAGGATTTACCCCACCCTGAAATCCTAACGCACTCAAAAGGGCATGCTTCTGAGAAGGACAGGTTTTCAAAACTTCAAGAACCGACATGGCACATAGAGTTTGGCCCAAATATTCTACGATGGAGTAGTTCTAGGCAGCTCGAGCATTGGGATTATGCGTAGAGTGCTTGAGAACACCTTTCGGTATCCGCGGCATAATGGAGGGCTTCTCGATATGTAAGGAATTGTCAGGAGGAGGGGAAGGCTCATTACCCAAATTAGGTTGTGGTGCACCATAATCGCGTTGATGAGTAGCAACACAAACCTCCGACTGAACCATATTCACACATCCATAACCACTAGTATTGGAAGAAGCCGTTGCTGTTTCATTAGTACCATAACCAGTGGTGGGAGCATGCGAAGCCATGTTTTGATGATGAGGAAGGGGATCCTTCAACACAACTAGGATCTGTGCCAAATGCTTCGATGCTTCTTCAATTCGAGGACATAAGTGAGTAAGATGATCCTCCCCACAAAACTTGCAAGGGAATTTCACCTTACGCCTAGGTTTATGATCCTTGCCAGCATTACCGCCTTCCCGAAGAGGGTTGGCATTCTCTTTATGAGGAGTATTATGATTTCTATTTTTATTACTTCCATTGTTTCCACCCCTACGATTATTTCTTCCCTTTTTCTTACCACCAAGTTGCTGGTTACCCGACGGTTTCATTGATTGCACATTGTGTACATCAGACGACGGAGTGGAAGTGGACAAGGTGTGAACCTGTCTGGGAGCATACTGGTTTAGCGACAAATTTTGCATTTAATTAGCTACCAAGTCTACAGGGCGAGTGCATGCGGACCCCACGATGCCATCGGCATGTGGTCTAGGAACTGACGTAGGCTCATGTCTTGTTCTCGGTGCATCAGGAATAATGTCATACAAAATGCCAGACTGAGAATAAAGTAAATCTAACTGCTGGAATTTCAAGATAGCTTGTTCCTCAGTCACAATTCTGGACATCGAAACATCCTTAGCAATGTATGGGAGTAGAGACTTGAGGAACCATTCCAACAGGAACTCTGGAGGAATGTTGGATTTCACTAATATCTTCTACCGATGCCACTCTTGAATGTGGTTAGAAGTATGTGTGGCCTTATTCTAACAGAAGGTGGACAACGACTCAGTACCAGTATCATAACGAATCGGTAACTGGAAATGGTCTAAGAAAACCAAAGCAATCTTGTTGAATCCTCTATAGGTGTTTCCGGGAAACTACACATACCACTTCACGGCTGCCCCCGTGAGGGTGCGTTGAAATAGTCGTAATCTAATGGAATCATGATTCAAATAGTTGGAGAAGCACTAAACATCAAACGTCGTGACATGATCTCTGTTGAATATTGTAACTTCTAAGAATATTACATTTGTACCTTATTATTCTGGAGATGTTTCATCCCTCCGAGGTGATTCTATTATGTATCTGGAGATGTTTATTCCTTCGATGGATTGTGGCAACCAGGGTTATTAGACCCACCATGTGGGGGTTGGCCCTGATTTTATTATTCAGGGGTTATTAGACTTCACTAGGACAGGTCAGCCCCATTAGGAATTTAGTCAGTCGGGAAACTAGTATAAGTAGAGGAGAATGCTCCTCACTTATCTCACACTTGCTTAGCTCATAAAGTAGCGCACTTGTGTTTGAGAGGTCTGCATAGGAGGTAGAGAAGGAGGTCAAGTCTTGGAGCACATCTTGTATTTTGGTTGATCATCTTATTGAGGAAATATTTGTTGGGTTTTCTACCCCATGAGGGTTTCCCAGGGTAATATCTTTGTCTATCTTGTGATTATGTTTCTTTCAATGATCTTGCTAGTCAAATTAGTTTAAACTTAACATGGTATTAGAGCTAGCCTGAATAGAACATCTTTCACTAGGTGAAATTATATTTCTCTCTCTCTCCCAAAATTAGGGTTTCTTCAAAAGTTAGTATTTTTGGATTCTAGTTGCATGGCTGAATAACCCTTCTAAATATCTATCTTTTGAGCCCTGGATCGAGGTTTTTGGTTGAGTAGAACTCCGGGAAAGTCAAACCCTAGTTTTACCAAAAGTGCGATAAACCAGAAATTCTGTTGCAGATCCAGAAAAGTGAAAAAGGTAAAGTTTCCTAGTAAGTACTACTCTATCTCTTATCTCTTAGACTCCCCCAAGAGAAGATGGCTCCAAGCACTAAGCTTGAAGACAAACTTGAAGATATAGAGAATTTCCAGGCACAGAAATACAGAATTGGTCTCATTCTTGAGGAGAATGATCTTGCTCAATATATCAAGGATGAAGTTGCAGAACCTGAAGGAATGAAGCCAAAGAGAAGGATAGGAAGGATTTGATTAGGGAAAAGAGAATCATTGCTGATTCTATTAAAGACCACTTGATTTCCCAAGTGGCATCCAAGAAGTCTCCAAAGGAAATGTATGATGCCCTAGGAAGAATGTATGAAGGAAAGAACATCAATAGGAAGATGAACCTAAGAACTCAGTTGAAGAGTACCAAAATGAACAAAGGAGAATCCATTCAAGACTACTTCTCAAGGGTCTCCCAAATCAAGGAACAACTAGATGCCATTAGTGATACTCTTGATGAAGATGAACTTGTGATGACTGCTCTAAATGGTCTCACTAGACCTTGGGAGTCATTTATACAAACTATGTGTGCCAGAAAAGAAAGTATGAAGTTTGATGTAGTATGGGAGGATTGTGTTCAAGAAGAATCTAGGGTAGCCAACAGAGAAGCCCTTCTCAAGGAGGATGACCAAGCCTTAGCTACACACACTAAGAGAAGGAGGAATCAATCTTACTTCAAGAAGGACAATCACAAGGAATCTCAATCTCCTCAAAGATTTCAGAAGAAAGGAAAAGGAAAGTTCTCTTCTTTCCAATGTTTCAATTGTCATAAAGGACACATTGCTAGATTTTGTCCTTCAAAGAAGAAGAAAATTCTTCACTATAATAGACATCAAGCACATCTTGCAGAAGATGATAGTGAAGAAGAAGAAGAAGAGGAAGTAAGGCCTCATAGGAAAAGATCCAAAAGAGATGAAGAAGAAGAAGGAAGGCCCCTCCCTAGGAAAAGATCTAGAAGGAATGAAGAAGAAGATGCAGAAGAATATGTTCTATTTTCTGCACTCTCTAGATCTGTGTCTCCTAGAGAAGATACATGGCTCATTGATAGTGGTGCTTCAAAGCACATGACAGGTCAAAAGAAAACTCTCTCAAGACTTGAAGAAAAGTCTTCTCCACAAAAAGTATCTCTAGGTGATTATTATTAATATCCCATCAAGGGAATTGGTGAAGCAAGTTACAAGCTTGATTATGGAACACCTTTGAAAATGAAAGAAATTTTATATGTACCAGGTTTGAAGAAGAACCTACTTTCTATCTTAGCACTAGATAAGAAAGGATTTAGAATTGCATTTATTGATGGACAAGTACTTATGTGGCCCAAAGGAAAATCAATTGAGGATGCAATTGTTATTGGTGAAGAAGAAGGAGGTCTTTACAAACTCAAGGGTCACCCAGAAGCTGCCCTTGTCCATGAAACCACTAGCCCCAGTGAACTATGGCATAGAAGGGTTGCTCACATTAACTACAAGGCCCTACCCTATGTGAGCAAGGTGGTCATAGGTTTACCAGACTTAAAGATTGAACATAATGGCTCATGCAAATGATGTGAAAAGGGGAAGAATGTCAAGAACCTCTTTCCAAAGAGTGAAACAAAGACTAACAACATTTTGGAGTTAATACACTCAGATGTATGTGGACCAATTCCCACCACATCCCTAAGTGGGTTTGAATACTATCTCACATTCATTGATGACTACTCAAGGAAGACTTGGATATACTTTCTAAAAGGTAAGAATGAATTCTTTGGAAAATTCAAAGAGTTCAAGGCCTTAATAGAAAATATCTCAGAAAAGAAAATCAAGATTCTCAGAACAGATAATGGCGGAGAATATAGTTCAAAGGACTTTGAAGACTTTTGTAAAGAAGTTGGAATCAAGAGGGAACTAAGCACTCCCTACAATCCCCCAAAAAATGGGGTTGCTGAAAGAAAGAATAGAACTATCATGGAAGCTGTAAAGACTATGATACATGACCAAGATCTACCCATGTATCTATGGGCTGAAGCAGCCAGGACAACAGTCTATGTACAAAATAGACTTTCCCATAGTGCTCTTGAATTCAAGACTCTAGAAGAAGTGTTCACAAGAAAGAAGCCTGAGGTAAGTCATCTCAAAATATTTGGATGTCCTGTGTACATTCACATTCCGAAAGAAAAGAGAACCAAGTTGGATCCTTCTGGTAAGAAGGGAATATTTGTTGGATATTGTGAATCATCCAAAGCTTTCAGAATTTACATACTTGGTTTTCATCATATGGAAATAAGTAGAGATGTAACATTTGATGAAGAAGTGGCTCTCAAGAAATCTAGGAAGTGCCAACTTGAATAAATCTATGAAGAAGATACACCTCCTAGAATCACAGAAGCTGTGCCCATCCCTAAAGATGATACACCAGAGGATCATGACATGTTGGAACCACAAGAACCCCCTATTACAAACTTATCTAGGAAAAGAAGGCCAGCATGGGATAGAGACATTATTCAAGGAGCTGAAAAATATGGAGCTCCTGAAGGCTCCACTAGAGAAAGAAAGAAACCAAAGCTAGTATCCAACTATGTGGCCTTGATGTGTGACCTTGTGGATCAACAACCTGCTAGCTATGAAGAGGCAACTCAGAAGAAGGATTGGGTAGAAGCAATGACAAAAGAATACTAGTCAATAATGAAAAATGATGTTTGGGATATAGTTCCCAAACCAAAAGATAAAAGTGTGGTCTCTTCCAAATGGATATTCAAGATAAAACATGTTGCAGATGGTAGCATTGACAAATATAAGGAAAGATTTGTAGCCATAGGATTCTCTCAGAAAGAGGGAATTGACTATGAAGAAACATTTGCTCCAGTTTCTAGGTAGACTTCAATTAGAACTATCATGGCACTTGCATCTATGATGAAGTGTAAATTACACCAAATGGATGTTAAGACAGCTTTTCTGAATGGTGTAATTGAAGAAGAAGTGTACATAGAACAACCACAAGGGTTTGAGGTTAAAGATGGGAGAACACATGTATGCAAACTGAAAAAGGCCTTATATGGATTGAAGCAAGCTCCTAGAGCTTGGTACGGAAGGATTGACAATTTCTTAACAAGCATGGGCTTTACCAAGAGTAAAGATTACCCTAATCTTTATCTCAAAGTGATGGATGATGAACTAGCTATACTATTGTTGTATGTAGATGATCTATTTCTAACCGGAAATGAGAAACAAATTATCGAATGCAAGAAGAAGCTTTCTACAGAATTCGAGATGAAAGATCTCAGATTAATGCACTACTTCCTAGGTCTAGAAGTATGGCAAGAACCAAAAGGAATCTTTCTAAATCAAGGTAAGTATGTTGTGGAGATTCTGAAAAGATTCGATATGTTGGAGTGTAAATCCATGGCCACTCCCATGGACTCCAACTTGAAGTTATTAGTTAATAACTCATCAGAATTAGTGGATGTAACTTTATATAGACAAATCATTGGGTCATTGATGTATTTAACAAATACCAGACCAGATATATGCTTTGCTGTAAATACTCTGAGTTAGTATCTAGTAGAACCCATAAAGGTTCACTTAATAGCTGCAAATCATGTTATGAGGTATCTAAAGGGTACATTAGATTTTGGTCTATATTATCTTGGAAGTCATGAACCCATATTACATGGTTACTCAGATTCTGATTGTGCAGGAAGTGTTTCAGACGGAAAGAGTACATCAGGTGGATGTTATGGTCTTGGATCTAACATGATCTCATGGTTCAACAAGAAACAATCTAGTGTGGCTCTTAGTACTGCTGAAGCAGAATATATAGCTACTTGCTCTGCTAGTTGTGAAGCAGTGTGGCTTTGGAAACTATTATCTGGAGTGTTTGACTTAGAAATGGATCCCACTATGATCATGTGTGACAATCAAAGTTGTATTAAGATGACAGAAAATCCAGTATTCCATGATAAGTCAAAACACATAGAGATCTGATATTTCTACATACGAGATATGGTGCAGAGATGAGCTATTAAGCTCGAGTATGTGAGCACTGAAGAACAAATTGCTGATATATTGACCGAACCTCTGTCTCGAGTGAAATTTGAATATTTTCGAGACAAGCTTGGTATAGCTCAAAAGGACCCTCCTCGAGAGGGGGAGTGATATAGTCACTGATGATGATATTTCCCTCATCGATAACAAGGTTGATGATGAGGATACCTGTTTATTACACCTAGATATTTATATATGCTTAGATTACTTAGATTTAGGATACTTATACTTAGAATATTTATATTACTTGTTTTTTTTTATATTGATGTATTGATGAGGATACATGTTTTGATGATATGTATTGATGAGGATACTTGTTTTTATACTGATGTATTGATGAGGATACATGTTTTGATGATATGTATACATGTATTGATGAGGATACTTGTTTTTATATTGATGTGTTTATGAGGATACATGTTTTGATGATATGTATACATGTATTGATGAGGATACTTGTTTTTATATTTATGTATTGATGAGGATACATGTTTTGATGCTATGTATACATGTATTGATGAGGATACTTGTATGTACTTATACTAGTGATATCTGTATTGATGAGGATATAGGTGGGGATTGTATCGTCCCCGGACTTCAATCCCTTGAATTGATCCGTAGACATGTGTCTCCGAGAATGAAGTCCTTAGTGGACAGGTGGGGATTGTATCATCCCCGGACTTCGGTCCCTTGAATTGATCCGTAGACATGTGTCTCCGAGAATGAAGTCCTTAGTGGACAGGTGGGGATTGTATCGTCCCCGGACTTCGATCCCTTGAATTGATCTGTAGACATGTGTCTCCGAGAATGAAGTCCTTAGTGGATAGGTGGGGATTGTATCGTCCTCGGACTTCGGTCCCTTGAATTGATCCGTAGACATGTGTCTCCAAGAAGTGGAAAGGATTGTATCATCCCTAGGCATGATGAGGTGTCTTAAATGATACGTAGACATAGACGTATGTCTCCGAGAAGTGGAAAGGATTGTATCATCCCTAGGTATGATGAGGTGTCTTAAATGATCCGTAGACGTATGCCTCTGAGAAGTGGAAAGGATTGTATCATCCCTAGGCATGATGAGGTGTCTTAAATGATCCGTAGATGTAGGTCTCCGAGAATTGAATGATAGGACTGGATCGTCTCTAGACCTTGGTTCAAAACGTACATGATAGGACTTGATCGTCCCTAGACCTCGGTTCAAAAGGTACATGATAGGATTGGATCGTCCCTGGACCTCGGTTCAAAAGGTACATGATAGGATTGTATCATCCTTGTAACTATGTACTAAAGAGAGCGGGATTGGTCATCCTATAGTATGATCGTGCGATGACGATGCTGATGATCGTGTGATGACGATGTTGATGATCGTGCGATGACGATGCTGATGATCGTGTGATGATGATGCTGATGATCATGATTGTGCGATGACGATGCTGATGATCATGTGATGATGATGCTGATGATCATGCGATGACAATGCTGATGATCATGTGATGATGATGCCGATGATCATGATTGTGCGATGACGATGCTGATGATCGTGTGATGATGATGCTGATGATCGTGCGATGATGATGTCGATGATCGTGTGATGACGATGTTGATGATCGTGTGATGACGATGCTGATGATCATGATCGTGTGATGATGATGCTGATGATCGTGTGATGATGATGCTGATGATCGTGCGATGACGATGCCGATGATCGTGTGATGACGATGCTGATGATCATGATCGTGCGATGATGATGCTGATGATCGTGTGATAATGATGCTGATGATCGTGCGATGACGATGCTGATGATCATGTGATGACGATGCTAATGATCATGTGATGACGATGCTGATGATCGTACGATGACGATACTGATGATCGATGATGATGATGTTGATGTTCCAGTAACTGGTTGAGTTATTGATGATGATGTATTGAAGAAAGCTTCTGATGATTTATAGATGTATCATGTATGATGTAGTCGATGACTCCTTGCTCCTGCAGATGTTGTTATAATATCCTTCTCGTTAAGGGGGAGTGTTGAATATTGTAACTTCTAAGAATATTATATTTGTACTTTATTATTCCGGAGATGTTACATCCCTCTGAGGTGATTCTATTATGTATCCAGAGATGTTTATTCCTCCGATGGATTGTGGTAACCAGGGTTATTAGACCCACCATGTGGGGGTCAGCCCTGAGTTTATTATTTAGGGGTTATTAGACTTCACTAGGAGAGGTCAACCCCATTAGGGATTTAGTCAGTCGGGAAACTAGTATAAGTAGAGGAGAATGCTCCTCACTTATCTTACACTTGCTCAGCTCAGAAAGTAGCGCACTTGTGTTTGAGAGGTCTGCATAGGAGGTAGAGAAGGAGGTCAAGTATTGGAGCACATCTTGTATTTTGGTTGATCATCTTATTGAGGAAAGATTTGCTGGGTTTTCTACCCCATGAGGGTTTCCCAGGGTAATATCTTTGTCTATTTTGTGATTATGTTTCTTTCAGTGATCTTGCTAGTCAAATTAGTTTAAACTTAACAATCTCCCGGGTCCTCACCACCTTTCCCCTCAAACTTCAGAATGTCCAAAGAGAGCTTGGTAGAGACCGGGCACCAAGTAGGGTCATGACACATTGGATCATTCGTGAGCTTCAAAAGATCTGGAAGATTCAAGCGTGTAAGGAACGGAAACTGAGGATGGAAAGCTTGATTATAAGTCCCCATAAAAGGTTGGTTAAGCGGAACTGTGTTATAAGATGGACCAAAAGCTTGACCATGAGGATTAAACTGCTGATAATGAGGACTTGATGGACCATAAGCTTTCCCATGGCCATAAGATTGATAACCTCTTCCTGCCTGACCCGTTTGAGAGTAAGAAGGTATATGCATGTTTTGTGCACCATAGGGTGGTGGGTGATACTGGTGGCCAGCACCAACTATGTTGCAGTAAGGGTTGCCACCATGAGTATGGGGCATGTATGTACTATTCATAGTGGGAACCATGTTGTAATGATAGTGATGGTAGGGTATGTTCCCACCCCTAGCATTAGGATTAGCTTGAGTAGTCGCGTGGTGACCAGAAGCATGAGAAGCATTCCCAACTCCAATATTGGAGTGACTAGTAGCAGGGATAGTGGCGTGATGTCCATGTGGATAGGAAATATTCCCACCCCCTACAGTAGCATTACTAGTGGCGGCAGTGGACACAAAAGTATGTGGTATGTGTCCACCCCCGTGGTTGGGAGGAACATAATCATTCGTAAAAGTAGTCCTGGGTTGATGAGTGGTGGCACCTGTATTAGGTGGTGGATGGCAAGTCGTGTTCCAAACAACATTCTGATTAGGTTGGGTATTCCTAGGAGGTGGTCATCTTCCAACATTGGAATTGCTAGGAATTTGACCAGTCGCCATACTATGTGTGTGGGTGGACAACGTAGTGCCCCCAGTGGGTATAGTATGGCTAACACTTTGACTAGTGCCAGCGTGACTACCAACCGTAGTGGAAGGTTGGATAGTACTATGACTAGGCATACCAAAAGAAAGTGCGGTGGGGTTGATCATAGGGCCAGTGTCATCATGTGACTTAGGCATCTCGTATCTATAACTGTGTGTAAACAAAGGAATAAAGGGCTCGTCCTATTCTTTGTCCTCGGGTAAGTCCGGAATTCCGTAAAGATAATTATCCAAATTCGAAGGATCAAATGGATCTCGTTTAAGTGGATTAGACCAAATAGAACCAGGTTGAGTCTCAGGTGGATCACTTCCCCACTTCTCACGAGGAGTATTGGGATCGAAAGTATGGTCAACTCTACCCGATGGAGTCGAAGGTTTTTCCTCAGTATCGGGATGTGCAGCCATGAATTCTTGGACGCAAGTCGTGTAAGAATCTGAAGACTCAGAGGGAGCCTTCCAACGTCCTCTAGCAACACGGCATGAAAGCTCAGCTGGCTTTAAACTAGCCAACCGACAGGATCGGTGGAGAGTAGGGCTCTGCGCCATGATATCTCCGGAGAGAATATATAATCAAAACGTCCCCTAAAGGCCAACTATCGATAAAAAACAATAAATAAAAAGCACACACCTAGAGAAACTACAGCCAAGAGCAGACAAACAGAGTGGCTAAATGAGCTCCCGACACTAGAGCTGGTATGTCTCGCCTAGGAGAGGCTTGAGACTACCAAACTATAGCCGGAGGTAATAGAATCAGTTATAGAGACACCTAGGCTTCACTACATGTACAGGGTCAAGTCCACTACACAAACACAACTGTGCTGTCCAATCCCTATCTGACTCAGGACACAAACAACATAACCACTGCAAGTACCCTGTGCGATACCTAGGTAAGGAAACTATGGTCACCACAATATAACCAATGCTCAGGGGGACAGTCATACGTGGGATCCGTCGTATGGGAAGGGTAGCTAATCCCGAAGCACAAGAGGACGAACCTTCGGTACCCCCATATATGAAAAAATCCTAGATATATCTCCCACGTTTAGCCGGTATCAAAGGGATATCTCCTCAACCAACCTCCCATGAACTCGTGCTTAACTTTGGATTGAGTAGAGATTCTTGAGAACACCGATCTATACCATGGATTCCTCCACTCCCTGGTCAGACACCTAATGTTTCGTCTAGTAGTCTTGGATTGTTAACTCACAATGATCTATTCCAAGACTCTAAACCTATGCTAGTTAGTGTACCCTATAAAAAAAATCAGTCTAATCAATTTTAAGATTAAGCGTTAATTTTAGTGGTTGTGGTTACTCAAGGGACATGATCATGAAAATAGTGATGTGTAGACTCAATAGTATGCAAAATAGTCCAATCCTAGACTCATCTATCCAATCAAATAATGTCACTAATATGCAAAATCAACCAACAATTCCAAAATAAAGATGTAATCTTTTATCTTTTTGATGCACAAGAAGAACCTAAATGAAGGCAACAAGCACTCAATGCAAGATGCAGTACATGAAAGTAAAATATTTTTGTATTTTCGCTTATAAACAAGAAGGAAAATGCAAAAAACTAGATGTATATTTTTGTATTTTTTCAATATAAATGGAATGAAAAAATGCAAGCAAAATCCTACTATTCAGTCACTGAAGTGCCGAGAAGATCACTAAGACAACCCAACAAATCCTAAACAACAAGACTCAGCCAAAGGAAAGAGCTCAAAAGGAAAAAACCAAGAGGATAAATCCAAATATTGGTAAGAAACCAAGAAGGCTCAACCAAGAGAAACGAAGAGTTCTAGTCATAACCAAGGCATGAAACAGTCAAGAAAGAAGCCAACAAAGACTCAGGAACAACCAAAGCCAACCCAACAACAACCAATAGCCATAAACCAACAAAATCTGGAGTTATACGCTACAGTCGAAGGAATACCTGCGGGTACCCGTGAGCAGTAGAGTAAACAGAGGTGGGTATACGTGAGCTGAGCTAAGCTAGCCCCCGGGTGAGGAAAGGAAAATGGTCAAACAAAGACTCCAGAGGCCCAGAAAAAGCAAGTTTTCTATGGTGTATCTTAATGGTCAATCAGTGACACACAACTTTGATAAACAACAACTCTAATTAAGGACTAATGCTCAAACAATTTCCCAAACATGGATGTTTTCCCCAGCGGAGTCGTCATTTATGTATTGGAGAAAAATCACTATGGCTTGGGAATACCACAATAGACAGATGACTACCAGAAATCAACTCAATTCTCAAAACAATGCTATTATAAATGACAATGTTAAGATAATGGAGAAATGTAACCAACCTCGATCCAAATGTTTGATGTAGATATCCGTTGGAGCTTTCAATTCATGCACTTGAAATATGCAAATTAGTCTTGACAACCAATATCCAACAAGTACATATAATATATAAATGACATTAACATTATCAATAACAATGGTCCATAATATCACAAACAAATGCAACCCAATGTATAATAAACAACATTTACAACATGAATGGATGAGAATATGAGTATTTCTATTAATTAACAAGAAGAAGTACAAAGTGATACGACCTCTTGCCAGCAACCAATCTGAACCAAGATCTAGATCAATCCACTTGTGCCTCCACCACTTCAATCCTCCATGAATGGAAAACTCAAACTAGATAGGAGTTTGGAAGGTGAACATAAAGGGTTCACAACTACAAGGATCAATGAGTGTAGACTCAATATAGGGCAAAAATCCACTAGAGTTCTCTTGCTATTCTCTTCTTCCTCTTGTCCATAAGCCATATGTGGTCAATATATAGTCCTCTGAAAGGTAGGTAAAAGGACACATTGAGGCGTTACTCGGGCAGATGGAGAGTCAAAGGTCACCCAATGACCGCTTTCTGGGAGTAAAAGTAATAAATAGTGATTTTTACCATTTTAATTGAAACCCGTGGGCTATAGTGATGCAACTCATGGGTACGCCTGCTATAATGATGCAACAGGCGGGTAGGAATAAAAATAGGGTAAACTAGTATATCTGAAGGATATAAGTGGATTGAGTCACTGAAATGGATCCTACAGGCCAAATAATGCTGATGCTCACAGGGTGGAAGATTACGATGTAACATAAGTACCCAGAATTAATGCAGTATTAGATAATCGACAAGCAGAACACTAAGTCTCAATGGTAGAGGTTGAAGGTATGCTACAAAACCATCCAGTTTCTATTTTGATTGATCCAGGTGATAGTCTGAGTTATATATCACCAGATATTGTAGAAAGTTGTAAGTTGAAAACATAAAAATTCAGTAAATCTTGGTTAGTTAGACTAGCAACAAGAATGAAAAGAAAAGTTTCTGAATTTGTGGAAAGTTGTGTTTTATTTATGAACTAGTTAAAAACGTAGATCATGTTAAATGTTTTACCTTTAGGATCATATGACATCTTAATTGGAATGGACTGGTTATAAACCCATCATGTCATTCTCAGTTGCTATGAGAAGAGTTTTACATGTATAAATGACGAAGGAGAAGCAGTAGAAGTAAAAGGTATTCCAAGAAAGACCTCACTTAGACAGATTTCAGCTATGCAAGTCAAGAGAGCAGTTAGAAAAGGGTGTAAATTGTTTGCAGTAAATGTAACGAATGATGATTTGACTACTACGGAAGACAAACTGAAATTGGAAGACATACCTGTCTTAAATGATTTCCAAGATGTTTTTCCTAAAGAGATTCGAGGATTACCTCCAAAAAGAGATCTAGATTTTACTATTGAATTAATACCGAATGCAGTGCCAAATTCCAAAGCTCCATACATGATGAATATACTAGAGTTGAAAGAGTTAAAATCTCAGTTGAAAGAACTGATTGATAAAAAGTATATAAGACCTAGCGTGTCTCCTTGGGGAGCACCGATCATTTTTGTTAAGAAGAAAGATGGCACCTTAAGGCTTGGCATAGATTATCGTCAACTGAATAAAATGACGATCAAGAATAGATACCCGTTGCCCCGCATTGACGATCTATTTGATCAGCTGCACGGAGCAACGATATTCTCAAATATTGATTTACGGTCAGGATATCATCAGGTTTGTGTGAAGGATGAAGACATTTTCAAAACAGCCTTTAGAACTCGATATGGACATTATGAGTTTGTGGTCATGCCATTTGGGTTGACTAATGCCCCAACAGCATTTATGTGCCTAATGAATAAGATTCTGCACAAATACTTGGATAAATTCGCCATTGTGTTTATCGATGACATTTTAGTATATTCTAAGAGCAAGGAAGATCATGATGAACATCTGCGTATCATTCTGCAAGTTCTGAGAGATCACTAGTTATATGCTAAGTTCAGTGAGTGTGATTTTTACAAAGACAAGATTCAGTACTTAGGACACATAATCTCTAAGGAAGAATTTTCAGTTGACCCTGCTACGATAAAAGCCATTAATGAATGGCCAGTCCCTAAAGATGTGTCGAATGTATGGTCATTTATGGGTATTACTGGATATTATATAAAATTCATTGAAGGGTTTTCAAAGATTGCAAACCCCATAACGTCCTTGCAGAAGAAGGGAAAGAAGTTTGAATGGGATCAAAAGTGCGCGGACAGTTTTAAAAAGTTGAAAGAATTACTGACTATAGCACCTATTTTGAGGATTGCAGATCCTACTAAGGATTTTGTAGTATGTATAGATGCATGTAATGATGGACTTGGAGGAGTCCTAACACAGGAGGGACATGCTATATCCTATGAATCTAGAAAGATGAAAATACATGAGAAGAATTATTCTACTTATGATCTGGAATTATTAGCAGTAATTCATGCTTTGAAAATGTGGCGTCACCACCTTATTGGCATAAAATTTACCTTAATGACAGATAACATGGGGCTGAAATATTTATTAGATCAGACAAATTTGAATGCTAGACAAGCTAGATGGCTAGCTTTTCTAAGTGAATAAGACTTTGAAACTCAACACATTAGAGGGAAAGAGAACAAGGTTGTTGATGCGTTAAGTCGTAATGCAAGGATAAATTTTATTTCAGACATCAACACTTACACAACAAATTTGGAAAATCATATTTTTGAAGGGATTAAGACTGATGAGGAATACAGAAAATTACATGAAAAGAAAGCTAGGAAATGTAGAAAATAATTTTGAAAATTCTATGGCAGATTACAGTTTGAAGGAAAACGGGTTGCTGTTGTACAAAAATAGATTGTATGTACCCAATGTACCAGCAATAAAAATTCTGATCTTAGATGAGATGCACAAAAGCCATTATTCTTGCCACCCAGGTTATCAGAAAACCATCACTATGTTACGAAAGGAATACTATTGGCCCACGATGAAGGATGAAGTAGCAGAATACATAGCTAAGTGTTTTGATTGTCAAAAGGTGAAAGTGGAACATCAACATCCTGTTGGGTTGCTACAACCATTACCTATACCTAGCTGGAAATGGGAAATCATAAGTATAGATATTATCACTAGGTTACCAAAGAATCAGAAATAGAATGATTCCATCATGGTGGTAGTGGATAAACTTAGCAAAGCAACACATTTTATTCTTGTAAAGACTACTCATAAGGCTCCAGACATTGTAGAAATTTTCATGAAGTAGATTTTTCGACTGCATGGGATACCAAAGGTAATAGTTTCAGACCGTGATTCAAATTTTACAGGAAATTTTTGGAGGTCTTTGTTTAAAGGGTTGAATACAACCTTAAATTTCAGCACCGCATTTCATCTTCAAATGGATGGACAAACATAGAGGGTGAATCATATTTTGGAAGACATGCTAAGAATGTATGTTAAGGATCAGCTTGGTATGTGGGAGGACTATCTGCATTTAGCAGAATTTGCATATAACAATCATTACCATGCATCAGCCAAGCTTAGCCCGTTTGAAATTCTTTATGGTAGGAAATGTAATACACTAGTTTCTTGGGGTGATCCAGTTAACAGGGTTATTTTAAGACTTGAATTGTTGCAGGATTTAGAACTAATTGTGAAACAGGTATAGAGAAATCTTAAAGCTACCCAAGATAGGCAGAAAAGTCGAGCAGACCTCAGAAGAACTCATAGAGAGTTCCAGGTGGGTGAGCATGTTTTTCTTAAGGTAAGGCCTAAAAAGAGTTCCTTGAAATTAGGAAGCTATTCCAAACTGACACCCAGGTATTGTGGTCCCTTCGAAATTCTGTCAAGGGTTGGACCCATGGCATATCAATTGGCCTTGCCCTCAAATCTCAAAATACATAATGTTTTTCACGTTTCACTTTTAAAGAAATATGTGCACGATGCTACTCATGTTGTAAATTGGAATGATGTTCAGGTGGAACAAGATGATGATTTTCCGGTGGAACCGGATTGTATCCTCGAAAGGAACGAAACTCTACTCCGAAATCGCACTATTGGGCAGTTAAAGGTGCAATGGAAGCACCTTAGCCCAGCAGAGGCAACCTAGGATTTGGAAAGTAGTATGCGGGAAACATACCCAACTTTGTTTCAGGAACACTCAAAGAGTGAATAAAACAACATCGAGGACGATGTTGAGACTTAAGGGGGGGTGTATGTCACCTACCCAAATTTTGAGGATATTTATTTTATTTTTCAAAATAATTTATGTTTATTTATAATTACAAAGTTTTGTAATTATGACCCAATCTCGTCAAATATTACTGTAATGACTTATAATTATTATTTAATAAATTAAAATAAGAGACAAACAATCAAGAAAGCTGTTACAAGAGTGTTCACTGACCCACTAGGAGGAATGGAGGTTGGTAGAAGGCATGGGACAGATGTCAACATTTGCACTCCACCACTAGCTGTTTGTTATGGGACAACTACCCCTAAAATTGTGGCATTATTCCTAGGTGGGGAAGTGAGCAAGCAACTCATTAATGACCAGTTAATCACAAAAGGCCTAGGCAACGTATATAAGGCAATTGGAATTGAGCAAGCAGCTCTTACAATATTTTCTGCAAAAATATTCCTCATGTGCATTAGGTGATGACTGAGAGATTCGAATTAGGGAGGTTATGTGAGAGTGCAATTGTAAGTCTGCAAATTATTTCTGAGAAGGAAAACCAGAGGTGTTGGTGTAGGTCTCTTTGATGCTGAGTATGTAAGACTAGATAAACTACTTGCTGCTGCAAGATTGAGGAACTAAGATTCTAAAGTTTCTTCCTCCTGCTGGTTCAGTGAAAAGGCTCGGGGGTCCTAAGGTAGGCATATTGGCTATTTTAGGAGCAGGTTGGGTGGAACAGGCTCCTTGGGTGATTTGTTTCTCCTACCATTATCAGGTTCTACAGTTTCTTTTTGTTTGTTTGTATTTTTCAGGAGTATGAATTTCTGCAGCAACTGGTTTAGAAATTTACTAATGATCAGTAGAAATAACTATTTTTATTTTCTGATCTAATTTAACTATTTGACTGATAAAATGACTCCTCTGGATTTTTCCCCATGCTTGAGTGCGCATCGTACTCCAGTATAGAGAGGTAGCATTAAATCGACCAATTTAGTTAGCAAAAAGCTAAGAGGATTATTTTAGGTTCTTACAGTAATGTTTTTTTAAACCCTTCCCATTTCACTCATAAGTACAAACGTAAGAAAATTATAGCATCATATAGACTGAGACATAGCATTTACCTATTTCATATTCAAGGAAGAATACATTTTACTGCTGCACAGATCTATACTTCTCCATTTCGATTTCATTTTTTTTTAGAATGCATTTTTTTTATTTTTCATGAATTTCATATTCCCAAGCATTTCATAATGTAGGTATTTTAATAACTACTCCCTGTACAAATATTTATAATTGAACGCATATAATTTCTTCACTAACTACCACATTGATTTGAGTTATTAAAATACAATTATGTGTGCAATAGCATCGAAACCCTAAGTTATCCCATGACTATGAATCTAGGTGTGTCTTGGGTTCACAGTTCATATATTTCTTATCAAGACATCCATGGAAAAATCCTAGGCATTCACTCTGAGGTTACTTTAGTTATAGATTTCCAAACCCTAACTAGCATTTCGATACTTTTACAGGGCAGTAAACATCATTCAACAAAAGCATGATCCAGTGTCAATATCGGATGATAGCCACAACCCTAACATGAAAACATATACAACATCGAAACTATTTAATACACAGTCTAAGTCTCGAAGTACGATCAAGCCAGAACGCAAACGAAGGCTACAGGTAGGGCTTCAATCGTGAAGCAAAACAGAACACCGTGGTGCAACCATTCCAAAATCAACCATCACTTTTCGGCATCACATAAACAGTTATATAAATATTTTCTTCAAATCATAAATTTTAAAACAAATCCTTTCATTTTAAGCAAGCCATCATCTTTCGAAAAGGAGAACCCTCGACTCTCTTTTCAAATTCGAAAGAGTACAACATAGTTCACATTACGGGCATGTTAAGGTTCCCAAACATCACACAGAATTCTAAACCTCATCAACCAAAACTTTTAAACGTGGACAAGATCCACCAACCACACAAGGTTTTACCCTTAGCGTTTAGCATAAAAAAACAAGTGCAAAATCCTTATCAACGACTCAGCTATGCATCAAATAAGCCTAACAACAACTTAAATAAATGAGGGTTAACCTCTGTACATTATGTAGAAAAATAAGACCTTAAATCTCGACACTCAGCCATCCCCAAAAAACAAGGACGATTAACTTCAACTCTCGGCACATGACAGTCACCCTCAAGCCATGCAAGAGTTCCTACAAGGGTTTCAAGAACCACTGAGGCTTACCTGGTGTGGTAGCAGCATCCTCTCTCCAAGCCTTTTCCCATAGAGACCCTCCAATGGAGAAGCACCTGTCAACCACATTTCTTCAAGAGGTTATCATTCGAAAAACGCAGGAGAAAACATAAATGTTACAGTACTATTACCATAAACAAAACAAAAAATGATAACTTACCCAGGCATGAAACCTTGGCTAGGGATACTCCTCGTTGACCAATGACCAAGCCCAACGACTTGCAGCAACCCCAGGTTAAACACAGAAGATCCTGTCACAACCGGAAGATTGAACCCTAGTTCAAACATGGATTCAACAACTGACGGGAAAGAAACCACACACATTATCCATGCTGTATCGTTGTGCCATGGAATTGGTTAAGCCTGCAACTTTAAAAGACATACCTCTCATAGGTCCAAGGTTCGACACTGAGGGAGGAACCCTCCTCACAACCAACTCTAAAAACCCTACATTGCAGCTGCGGTTGGCTCCATGACCCTTAACCTAAAAATGCAACAATGAATTCTGAAACCATGTTTCCATTACTTACCAACGCATGCATAGGGATTCATTCACCACCCTAGATCTTACAGAGATCAACGGTGGAATATATTCTAGTAGAGGTACGTTGAAATTCGAACCACAAGTGCAATCAATATTGCATTGATTGTCTTCAACTACCAGTCGCCATGCAAGCAGATCGAGAGCCAGTGCATGGCCCAGCTCGGATTGGGTTGATGCTAATTACAAACACAACCACGTGAAGACCTCACATATGGGATTCCACGTCATGTAACCCGGGAACGACGTTGTTGCTTGGCCTATCAACGCCATCTTGGAAAGTATGCCGAGTTATTACCCTGTCAACATCAATTAATTACCTTGTTAGACCATGGATCGAATTATATAGTAGTCTCTATAGTTTATGCATCGTGAATGCTTGTATTTCATGCTTATGTTTGGTGAGATTATATAATACCTTTATAATGTTAACATTCTTTTATGAAGGCTATATTATAGATTTATAATTTCAATTTTAACCATATAAAAACATATTGTAAATCATTTGATGATGGGGACTATAGGGATAGTTGGGATTTTCGATATGCAAATGGATAGCTAGATACCTTGTGCATTATTCATACAATACCCACGACCTTTCCAATCCATAATAGTAGTGTGAACTTGTAAGTATAGTCAACCAATACAATGTTACTATGCTAGCCTTGTATTGCTACGTCAAATTGATAGGTGTATTACATAAGGTAGTGTTTAAATGGCGACATTATACACCAGGATGCTGATTTCATAGCACTAATCACTTGACCATTCATATATTAACTATATAATTATAATAAAATAATGAATTCAAGACTTAGAACAGCATAAGCTTCGTAGAATCAAGAACAAAATGATAGTTCCACAGCATAGACACTACCTTCTACCAGCTTTCTATTAGCATCATCATTGGATATTCGTATCACTGCTTGGATAATAACAACACTAATGAGATGACAATGATTGAAGCATTTAGAAAATACTTGGATGACGTGAAATTATAACATATGATAATTTTGTAAGCAGAATACAAACTAGATTTAGAACCAAGCATCCATACCTCCCGTAACTCGTTTCGTAAAGAAGAACTTAGCATTCAAATTTTACATTGGCGATGAATTGAAATACACATGTACTCTTATCACATGTTGTCATAGAATTTCTTACCTGCAGTATTGACATGGAAACAAGACTCAAATGCCTTAGCTAAACATAGCTACGTAAACCTTAGGCTACCTCGCAGGACCCCTTGCATCATCACAAAAAACAACTGTCAGAACCTAGTCAATAAAACTCTATCACAGAATACCGTGAGTTATAGTTAACCCAAATAAAAACAATGAAATAAGCATATTAAAAGAACTATGACGTGTCACAGTCATTTCAATTGTCTTTAGTTAAACGTCACATTAATTAATTGTTTCCTGCATTAATGACTTTGTTAAGTAATGTTGTCTTTACAAGCATTTATTATTTACGCATTTGCAATTAATAACATTTATTGTTGATTTAAAAATTATTAAATTGTCATGAAATTAATGGGATGTTACATGTGGTATCAGAGCTCATGTTCGAACTCTAGGCCTAAAAAGGCCCAAGAAACAAGCAACATAAATTTTATGACTGCGAAATTTTTTACTAACTCAAGTTAAATTATTGTTATATACAGAAACTTGCTTTTAAGTTACAGGAATGGAAGGATCAATTGAACATATGGAGGAAATATTTCCACCAAACAACCATAGTATGGGAACTCAATTTGAAAGAGAATTCCATGGCAATCTTAATGACAATTCATCGGAGCTATTATGTGCCTTTCAAGAATTGAAAGCAGAGATACGATCAGTAAAGCAGGACAATGAGAGAATTCTGAGAAAACAAGAGGAATTAAAGCAAGTACTGTTTGATCAATACCCAATAGACGAACAGGATAGGGAAGTTGAACATACTTCCAAAACTGAAGACTTATCTTATGAGGGCAAGAGCAAGCAAGTAAAAACTGATGATGAAAACAGTAGCTCAACATCATCAGGAACTGCCAAACACCCACGTAAAAAGAAACGTGACTATTCTAGTGATAGTAGGCAAGGAGGTTACAAGCCAAAGAGGAAAAGCCATAAACAGTACGAACAAATATTTGGGGAGTTCAAGAAAATCAAACCCCCAACTTTCAATGGCGAAACAGAGAAAGGAGAGACAGTTGAAGCGTGGCTGTCCGACATAAAAAAGTATTTTCAGATCTATGATTACTCAGAATATTTAAAGGCGAAAATGGCAATTTATAATCTAACCAGAAAGGTAGATATTTGGTGGAAAGACCTCAAAAGACTAAAGAGAATAAAGGATAGAGATGTGAGTTGGAGTACTTTTAAAAGATACTTTAAAAATAAATTCTTATCTGAGCAGTATTATGAAGAAAAATCCAAAGAATTCTATGATCTAAAGCTGGGAATGATGAACATGAAAGAACTGAACAGCAAGTTTCTAAATTTTCTAAGGTATGTGCCATACCTAGTAGAAGAAAAACCGAAGGTTCAAAGATACCTGAGTTGCCTACCCTTCAACATCAAGGACAGAATAGAGTACGATAACCCAAAAACGTTAGAAGAAGCCATGAGGAAAGCAACTTTTTGCTTTAATCAGAACATGAAAAGAGGAGTATCTAGCTGGAAAAATCATAAACCCAATTGTTGATGTATATGTAACCTCAGAATGTATTTCATATATATTTATTGTACCCTTATAAGAGATGTATTATTCCTCTATAAGGAAGTGTCTTCATGTGGATTGACAAGTGTCGCAAGTGTGTGTACTTGTTGATGGGTTATTAGACCACCATGTGTGGGGTCGGCCCTAAAATATATATTTTATTGTGGATGTATCTAGATAGACAAGTCGGCCCCATAAGGTCACTGGGCAAACATGTTAAGTATAAATAGAGATGGGGAGATCTCTATTTGGATCATTCGGAAAGACACACTTCTCTCACTCAAAACGTGGCACACTAGTGAGGAGGAGGATCATCTGCTCTAGTAGACTATATCAAGTGTATTTTGGTTGTACTTTGGTTGATCCATTACTTGTTATACCTCTATATTTCATAGTGTCGCATCTGCACCATGAAAAGAGTTGACGACACTTCCCCTACTGCTTTAAACCACTCAGAAGAGAAAAATGATGAGTGAACCTTGAAGGCAAACTTACCCTGACAAGTTTTTACCTAGATGAGACTTTATTTACCCTAACTACCGTGCCTTGCTCAGTTATAGGTGAGCGGTAGTCCGTACTACCACGTTATGCTTTGTCCCTGCCACGTGGTACTACCACGCTATGCTCAGATTGCTGGGCGCGGTACTCTTTTTATAGCCTTTTTGCCATGGCTTGTGGGATTTTGGATTTTTGAAGATATTGGAATATTGGGGTCCTTGATTCGATCTCAACTCATTTTTTGTGATTAGAAACCCTGATCCACTTACTTCTCCCTAGATCCACCCATCTCTCTTGTTGGTTAACCCTACCATACACTATAAAAGAGAGGCATTCCATGGGAAAAGGGAGGACTCTTAGAAGTACCAAACTTATGATCTTGCAGCATTGTGGAGATAGCTAGAGGAGGAAGCACTTGGAGCTGGAGGATTGGCTTGGACATCGAGCAACCTTTGTAAGCATTCTTCAAGATTGTAATAAAGATAACTTGTCTTGTTTTTCCCATTTCATGTGTATTGTACAAGTCTTTAGCATGGAATGTATCTAATCTAGATTTAAATCTAATCTTTACTTCACGGTATTTGGAAGCTTGTATGTTTGTTCTTTGTTTGACCTCAACAGGTTCTTCATTGGAACTTTGGATCGAGAGCTAGAAGCGGGACAAACGTCAGATTGAAAAGTGAGTCATACCTTTCATTGTTTCTGAATGCATGTAATCTTGTTGTGAAAGTTAGTTAAGGAATTTCAAGGTAGAATTTGTTTTGTTTTTTTCTTACCTTAGATTCAGTTAGGAATCTACTTTAAGTTAAGAGAATTTTGACGTATCCGTAGGGAAAAATTCTACCAACAAGAATGGCGACTCCGCTGGGGATCGAACCCAGAATGGCGACTCCGCTGGTTTGATTTCTGTTTGATTGATTTAGTTCACTGTCATCCATCTTTTGATTGTGATTTGTTTTATTGCACTTCAAACCAGTTTTGAATCTTGGTCTTTTTTGACCTTTGTTCACCCCTCCTCGCTGTATTTTTTCTCCTTGTCTGATCACTGAGTCCCCTGGGTTAGCAGCAACCCTGAAAACTCCATTTTCTTTTCTAAAGTTGCGCTTTTTCCTTACCTTACAACAGTACCGCGCCCTTAGAATTCTCTACAGTGCGATAGTACCGCGTTCTCTGCATTAGTACCAGAGCGGTACTGTAACAGTGCCGCGCTATAGTCTGACCCTGACACGCGGTAGTGTCTGCAATTTTTTAGATTTTTTATCCTTGCTTGGTTTCCTGAGTCTTTCTCTGCCTTAGGTAGTGTTTGCTGTTGCCTGTTATCATCCTGGTCATTTTACAGTATGTGTGGTGTGATTATTTCCTTCCCGTGAGATTTATTATTGTTTGAATTAGTTGCATTTTTGGCACATAGTATCACCCCTTCATTTTCAGTGCATTGATTTGATCTTCCCATCACAGCCAGACCATCACCACTGTTCTTTGTTACTACATTGTGTAGCTTTTACAGTCACATTGTTTCCATCACTTTTATTAAAATTCATACCGAAAGATATCATTGGAAAACAACTATGTTATTTTGATTAAAATGGTCTTGTAGCATCATTGTGCATTTAGGAAGTGAAAAATTGAAATTTGCCACAGAAATTCTCATATTTGAAGCGTCTTAATTTTAGGATCAGTGAATTAAAAAGAGTGTTTATTTCAGTTTGGCTTTATTTACAAAAAGAAAAACAAAAATTTCTTGTTTTGGTTTTTTATTGCTTGTGAAAAATTTCATGCATTTTTTATCGAAGAACTCTCTCTCTCCCATAGCTAGATTTCATCGAAGACAAAGGCTTATTTTTTATTCATTCTCATTTGCATGGTTTGAGTCATCATAAAACCATCAAGTTTCACGTCCATTTACCTGATTGAGTAAGACAACCAGTAAAATTAATCTCCCTAATTAAACCAACATTAACCTCACTTGAGGAAATCAAAAGAATTTAGTAGTTAGGTAGGACACCGGGGATAGGCATCAAAATAATTCCCCCTTGTCATTTTCATCTGAGACATAGTTGTTGTCTTCTAGGGAACTAAAATCCTCTAGTATTTATTGACACGGTCACATCCAGTTTGTGGAGGGGCCTCCTGACTGTTTCTAACTTTCAGGGGTTAAACGGTTGCGAGATTGAGAACCGGATGGAATCTGTGGAATGCCGCACTCCACTTATCCCTAAGGCAACATCGATCAATGTCTTCTTCGGAAGGCTGAAGTGCCCAAAACCTTTTCCAACGTGTCATGAATGAGGTAGCTTAGTGACTATTCTACTAGGGATTTTTACCCAGGATCCCTTTCGGTAGAGGGATATCCTTCTCATATCGGTCTCTCATGTTGTATTGTTCGACTTAGATTTCATCACCTTGTGAAGGATACAACTTGTTGAGGTGTCCAGCTCTTAGTTAGGAGTTTGCTTATTATCTCATCTTTGTAGAGGGTCATTTTTCTTTTTAGGGATTGCTTGTTGGCATTCTGGCCATTTTTTTTATCAGCTCTCTTATTGAGACACCGGTCTCAGTATAGATTTTAGAGCTTGCTTTTTTTGGCCTACGAGCCTTGCTTTTTCTAGCTCCTCTTCTGCACACTCGGCTGCATTAGAGTTTTTGAGTTCTTTGTTACGAAACTGCCCCCGATTTTCATTTTCCTGTCATCATGTCAGAACCACCATGAAGATCACGACGAGTACAGGGCAAGAGCCCTCCACCACCACCACTGCCACGGACCTCTGGTCCACCTGCATCACGCATTCCCGCTCCTCCTGGCCGCGGTGCTGGTCGAGGGAACATTCCACCGCCGATACATACCACATCATCAGTTCCACCTGTAACTACTACTCACAGCACAGTCTCAGAATCTATTATAGCTTCTGCAACCACCAGCATATCTGAGACTTCCACTGTCATTTCACCCATTGTTATTCCATATTTATCTGCCACAGTGGACACCATTACAGCGGCTGAACCTAGTACAGCCCAAAATACTAGACCAGAGGTCATCCTCCTACCTGATGCTAACACCTCCCATCCATCAGATATTTTTCACGATGACACAGACGGATCTGTTGGCACCACCGAAGGGTCCGACCAGGACATACCTGGCTTGATTTCAGTCCCAGGAAGGTATGTTGAAATCGTTGAAGATACTCGACTTCCTGACACACCTTTTGAACCTGATTATGGCTTCATCACTTCCCAGGCGGAGCTTCCGCCTATTATCACTACATCACCCAGTGTTCATCCGCAGGAAACAAGTTCTTCTAGCAATGTACCTCGTACTATATCTCTACCCAACCTCCCTCCGGGACATGAAATCATGGATTCCATCCAGTCTAGTATGGTTAGTCTAGCGAACTCCCCATTAGCATCGGCACGGTTTAGACACGACACAGAGAAAATGCTCTCGACAGCGTCCAGATATCCCCCTGTTACTCGTCCTTCTAACTATCGAGATCCCAACATCCCGTCTAGCACAGATTTTCGTCACTCCTTTGCAGACGGCTCCGGACCTTCGGACGTTACTATACCTAGGTTCCCGCTGGATCCCCAAAACCCTTTTCAGGACATGAACTCGGACCCACTTTTTGATGGTCCTCCTATCATTGAACATGTTATGGACGACGCCGATACCCCTGGACTAAATTCCCCACATTTGCTGCCATCACCCATTTTTGGCGCACATTCTATGAGGGATAACCCATTTTTTTCTCTGTCCTCTCCTGTCAGATATGGACGACCCCCTCCACAAATCGATACTTTTGGCGCCATTGGCCAATCCACACTATTATATTTGGCTAGCGGCGGAAGAACACCTAGTCGTACTGTTGGATCATCCATTTTGACCGGAGGATCACCTTCAACCACCATTTACACTATCTCAGGAGGTGGAAAACCGACTGCAGTGGTCCCTAACTCCAACATGCAAACCCCCCCTGGTGGGCCATCAACCCAACCAGCTGGGGGACAACCCTTTGTTGGGAACCCCATTGTTAGTCAACAACCTCCTCCTATAGGGTCATCAACCCAACTAGTTGGAGGACAACCTTTTGTTGGGAACCCCATTCCTAGTCAACAACCTCCTCCTATAGGGCCATCCAACCGATCTGCTGGCGGACAACCCATTGGCTCCATCCAACAACTCTCCCAACTAGTAGAATCTGCTCAGTATGGTATGTACAACTCACCTGGCAGTGGGAAACCTTATTCCGGTATTCCATCCGGGCCTCACTCTCAACCTCCCCCGTCAGGTATGCTTCCTTCTTGGGACCCTCAAATCCCACAGAGTGGGGGGTACTCACTTTTTGGAAACTGGAACCAAGCTGGGGGGCAATCTCAGATTCCCCCCAACTTGAATTCTGGCTTCCATTACCCTTCAGCTGCTACAACTCCATGGAGCCCATCCCTTCAATTTCCACTCGCTCCTCAAGGAGGAACGAGCATTCCATGGACACCACTATCGCAACCACCCCCCAACCCTGCTATGGGAAACCCTCCACTTACTTAATATAGTGGTAACATTCCTGGAACACAACAATTCCAAGGAACTATTCCCCAACCGGGAGCAGCAACTATTCCTGGGTTTCCGCAACCCCAAGGTACCATACCCACTCAGTAGAACACCTACCAACCGGTTGCTTACAATCAACCGGATAACCAGATGGCTTACTACCTACAAAACTTCTAGCAGTACCCCCCGGGAAACACATATGGGTATAACACGTAGCAGTATGCTATGCAGGGTCCTCCAAGTTTCTCTGCACCACATGGTTATTACTCATACCCACAGACTAACCGTCAACTTCCCTTGTTGGCCACACTTGACTTACCTGATTTGTCGAGGCTAATCAATGATCCTATATGGCATGAACCTCACTGGCCACCTATCCCATCCAAACTCCCGTCGGACATCCCCAAGTTCGATGCTAAGCCCGAGGAAGACCCCAAGAACCACGTGATGACCTTCCATCTTTGGTGTTCGTCCAACTCCTTGATGGATGATTCCATTCGACTTCGGCTCTTCCAATGTACGCTTACCGGTACAGCAACAAAATGGTATATCGAGCTTCCACAACACTCTTTTCGTGATTTCAACACTTTGGCTATGCAGTTTCTGACTCATTTCCAGCTCCCCATCCGGTATGAGACTGGAACATAACTGTTAACCTCACTGCGTCAAACCACTTCTACACACATTTTGGATCACATCCATGAGTGGCGAAGACACCGTAGGCTAATTAAGGCACCCATTCTGGATAAACTACTCGCTGATTGGTTCACAAAATCTTTTTTGCCTCCCATAGCCAGAGATATTGCTATGCGCGGGCCGGTTACAGAAGAACAAGCCATCTCGGCAGCCCAGTACATGGATTTGGTATACACTCAATCCGGTACTTTACATGAACTTCTTCCTCATGCCTCCCGCGTTAACACTGATCCAACCAAACCTACCACTGAACCTCCCATTGATGGTATCGTCGGTTCAGTCAAGACCCAACCTACTACCAACTCGACGGGACAACAAGCTTCTGCTTCCCCCGCTTTAACTCAGGCTGCTTCAAAAACAACTACGTCTCTTGCTATTTCCTCCAAAGTGAACGCAGTTCAATCTACGTCACAACCATCCAGGGGAAAGAAGAAAAACAATCATGGTAAACCTAAGAAAAACCAGCAGGAGAACCCCAAGCCACAACCCACCCAGAATGACCAGAAACCACGTCGAAAGGCTAAGTTTCCCTACCTAATTTGTCAAGATGATCATTACACGCGTGACTATCCCTACAAGGATGAGGTCAACAATTTTGTTAAAGGATCATCTCACCCAGCAGTGTTAACTGACCCTTTCCCTCAACAACAACAGCAGATGGTTTCCCAAGAAACCCCACAAGGGGGAAACCTGACCAATCCAACCCGCGGAGAGACGTCCACAAACCGCGAAATCCTGATGATGAGTAATGAAGAGATTCATATAACCACTCATTCAAAGACGTATGACAATCCTCCAAGTTCAAACAAACAATCGGAGATAGCCAAAGGCAAATCTCTCGTTGAAGATCCGACTCCTATTCCCCCCCCTACCGGCCATCTCCATATCGAGAGATTGCTTACGGATACAGTGCTACGCCCACCCAAGGGAACCATATGAAAGGCGACATTTAATCCCAATGCTCGAGCCGCCCAAAATTACAGTATTGTTGAGGATCTAGCTCAAGCACCCTGCGCCATGTCGACTCTCGAGGTTCTCCAACACTGCCCCACGCAGCGTAGAACCCTACTTTCAGCACTGGGGGCAATGGACCTAGATACTTCAAACTCCATCATGTTTAACTTGGAGCACGCTAAACCTCGGCTCTCTCACTAGTTAGCTTTCTAGGTTCACACAAAAATCCGTGGAAATATCATCCATCGCACTGTGTTAGACGAAGGTGCTTCCATGTCAATCATGTCTTTGAACTGTTGGAGAGCCTTAGGCTCACCCGAAGTCACAACTTCTCCCACTACTCTCAGGGCGTTTGATGGACACGGTTTTCAACCTTATGGACTCATTCCCTCAATTGGTGTTGAACTGGGGGGAAAAACAGTATCCGTACACATTGAAGTCGTAGATGCACCATTGGATTACAATCTCCTCCTTGGCTGGAACTAGTTTTACGCCATGACTGCCATAGCATCTACAGTCTTCCGGATTGTACAATTTCCTCATGAAGGGAAAATTGTCACTATCGATCAACTGGATTACTGTATCCCAGACTCCCATCCAAACTCCGCCAACACCGTCCCGTTATTGGATCAACCACGGTACCGGTTCCAAGACATCGGTGTTGGTCTCATGAAGGATTCATCCCTTATTGGAGTTTTTCCAGAGCTGGGAACCCATGTTCAACCATTCAACATGATTTCATCAAATGTCACCCCTTCCAATGATTCATGGGTGATTCTGAGTCCCTCTCAGATTGAAGACTACGACAACTCTATGCCTCTCAACAGAAACCTCGCAGCATATCAAGCGATCCAATTAGCCACCGATTGGGTCGACTGTCCTACTGATCACACCGTGGCGCAGCTCTCAGCTGAAACTCTTCCAAACCCACCACTTATCGATCCTCTCAATTTTATTTTTCCCACCGACGAATCAATTATGGAGGTTATGTGCGGTGATGAGCCACCATGGGGATATTTTCATCATCGATCTTCATTCCCCACCATTCAGCCACTTGAGCCTGATACAAAACCCAGTTCTTCACTTGGGATGGTTCAATCCAAGTTCCCCACTTCCCTCGATGAGGTATTTTCTGAAGGAAACTTGGATAACCTTATGGCAACCACTCCCGTTGATATTTCAGTGAAGCCTAGTATCGTGGAAAACGTACATATCGGCAAAACATGTACTCCCCTCGAAATGGAGTTCTATAGTGCCTACTTCAAAACTTTTCGCGATGTTTTTGCTTGGAGTTATGAAGAAATGCTAGGAATTGACCCCTCGATCATGGTCCATGAAATTCCAACATTCCCTGGCACCCGACCTGTTCGGAAAAAAATTCGACACGTCCATCCTCATAAGGTAGCCGTTATTAAAGCAGAAGTTGAAAAACTCTTGCGTGCTGGTTTTATCTATCCTGTCCCATTGACAGAATGGGTATCCAACATCGTTCCTGTAGCCAAGAAGCAGGGAACGATTAGAGTCTGTGTCGATTACTGTGACTTGAACAAGGCTTGTCCAAAGGACAACTACCCAACGCCATTCATTGACCAGATCATCGATAACTGTGTAGGGAGTGTCATCTTTTCATTTATGGATGGCTTTTCTGGCTATAATCAGATCGATATCCTCCCAGCCGACCAGCACAAAACGGCCTTTATCTGCCCTAGGGGGGTTTTTGCATATCGAAAGTTACCTTTTGGCCTAAAAAATGTCGGGGCCACTTTCCAACAGGCGATGTCATACGCATTTCATGACATCAAACATATTGTAGAACCATATCTTGATGATCTTCCCGCTCACTCTCGGACCCGGGAAGACCATCCAGACCACTTAAGTGCCATTTTCGAAAGGTGTCGTCACTACAATATATGTTTGAACCCGAATAAGTGCGTCTTTTGTGTAGAATCCGGAAAACTGTTGGGATTCATAGTCTCCAAAAGCGGGATACGATTAGATCCTGCGAAGGTAGAAGCTATCTTAGCCCTGCCTTCACCCACCAACATTCCAGAACTTCAATGTTTGCAAGGGCATGCAAACTTTCTACGCCGTTTCATCCGCAATATTCCGAGATAACAAAAGGATACATGAGGCTTCTCAAGAAGAACGTTCCCTTTATCTGGTATGATGAAGCCCAATGCTCCTTTGACAATCTAAAGGCAGCCTTAACCAAAGATCCTGTGATCCAACCCCCCGATTACACACGGGACTACATTCTTTATCTCGTAGCTTCGACTTCCACTATCGGTATGGTGCTAGTCCAGGAAGACCAAAATGGCATAGAAAATGTGGTATACTATCTTAGTAAGAGTCTTCTCGACTCTGAAACTCGTTATTCACATGTTGAAAAACTGGCTCTGGCAACAGTATTCGCTGTCCAGAGATTTCGTCATTACATTCTACTCCGCCAGACCACTGTTATAGCTGATTTCAATCCAATGTATTATATCCTCACACGTCAAGTGCTTGGGGTAAAATATTCTCGTTGGATTGTCATCCTTCAGGAGTTTGACTTGGAATTTGTCAAAGCCAATTCCAAGAAGTCTTTGGTCTTTGCAGAGTTGATTTGTACCTTGCCCCGTGCTACCGAGCAATCCGAGCCCATCGATTCTCTTCCTGATGAATCATTGTTTCTCATTAGCACGTCTGATCCGTGGTACGGGGATATTCTATTATATCTCCAAACCCAAGGCTTCCGCCCTGACCTTACTCGCAATGAACGGCGATGCATCCAACATCACGCAAAATACTACCTCATAGTCAACGATACTCTTTATCGACGTGGTGTCGACACCATTCTTCGACGTAGTTTGACCTTAGATGAGGCGGAACACGTTCTCAATGACTGCCACGCTGGGGCATGTGGTGGTCATCTCTCTGGGATGGCTACGGCCCAAAAAATACTGCGAGCAGGATACTTCTGGCCCTCAATTTTCAAAGACTGCATTGAAACAGTCAAGAAGTGTCCGCCATGTCAATTCTTTCATAGTAAAACACGCTCGCACCCTGCTCCACTCCATCCTGTTATTGCCGTCGGCCCTTTTTCCAAATGGGGCATAGATTTCATGCACTTGTTAACACCCAAAAAGTGCTCACTAGCTCATTTACCACATTATATGGCTCATTTGTCCATTTTCCTACCATATTTCCATTAAAATCCCAAAAAACCCATTAAAAAGCCTCCAAAAGGCCTAAAATGCCTCCAAAAGGCCAAAAAACCATCAAAATAGCCTTAAAAAGGCTAAAAAAACCCCTTTTCCTCCAAAAATAGCAAAAATCCCCTAAAAAGGGAATAAAAATATAAAATAATGAGGAAAAGGAGGAAAAAACCCTATACAGCTGCATAAAACCATGTGTTTCCTAAAACCATGGGTCAGCACTCCACCACCAAAAAACTATAAATAGGTGATGGAGATCCCTTATTCCACATCCACAATCACAAGCACCCTTACTCTGCCAAAATCTCTCTCGAAACCCTAGTTCACCTTTGAACTATTTTCACCTTGAGAGCCACCTTTGGCCCATTCCCAACCTTGGAGAAGGAGAAGGAGCATTCTTGAAGCTTGGAGCATCCTCTTGGACACTGCAAAGGGCTTCACCAACCTTGACACTCAAGGTAACATCAATACAAAGACATTCTTTCATTTTGGTGTTTATGCTTCATGCTTGTATTAGAAATAATTTAATGTTTTGTTTATTGCATAATTAGTTTAATATACTGAACTGCTACTAAGGAGTCCATTCTCCTTAGTAGGTGCTCATTGGCACAAGCTAGGGGTAAAACCCTAGCTACAGTTTTGGCGACTCCACTGGTTTTCGAATTTCTGGTTTCCGTTTTAAATTTTTTCTTTCGGCTGTCCCTTTCGGCCGCTGCATACCGCGTCTTTTTCCTCTACAGTCGCGTCCCGACCGCGCCTTTCAGGCCTTTACCCGCGATCCGACCGTGGCTCTCAGACTGCTTCCGACGCTCAGTCGGCGGATTCAAGTCTGTTACCTGCGATCTGACCGTGGCTAACCAGCCTGTTTGCCGCGATCTGACTGCGCCTATCGGCCTTGTTCACGCGTCTCGACTGCAGCGTTTTGCCTCTTTCGTGCGTCCCGACTGCGCTTGTTAGCCTTTTAGCCGCGACCCGACTGTCTGTTTTTCCATTGTTCCTGCGTCCCGACTGCCACTGTTGGCCCGATAGCCGCGACCCGACTGTGCCTTTTCCCCTGTTTCCTGCGTCCCGACTGCAACTATTGGCCTGATAGCCGCGACCTGACCGCCGCTGTTGCCCTCAAACCCGCGGTCGGCCTGTTCTGACCCGCCACAGACCCGCGGTCTGATTTCTGCTCTTTTTCTGTTTTTGAGCCCAGCCCCTCTTGCTGTAATATTTTCTGCATTTGAACAGCCCTCTGTCCCACCTGCAGCCTACTTCCTTACAGCCTTTCTGCAACATAATTTCTGTTCCTTTTACAGAATCTTTTTAAAATTTCAGTATTTTTATTTTCAGAAAATTTTGCAAATTAAAAGAATCAATTTCAGCATTATTGATAGATTGGAAGTTGCCCTCCCTTGTGGCACTTCTGTTTTTGGGTTCAACACCTCACGAGCACACACTCTGTCACATTAAATCAAGTGAGCCTTAAAAAGTACCTAACTAAACCAACATTCTAACCCCACTTGGGGAACACAAAAGAATCATTGTAGTTAGGTAGGATCAGGGGGATAGGCTTCCAATAACACCCCTTGGTTATTTCACTTGAGACATAGTTGTTGTCCAAATAGGGAACCAAAATCCCCTAGTACTTTTTGGCACGGTCACGACCAGTTTATCAGAGGGCCTCTCCCTTAGGAGGGTTGAAGTCGGGAGACTGGTTCCGGAGGCCTGAGTGGAATACCGCACTCCATTCAGTAACCGAAGGGCTACCTTTCGCGGTTCGCGGGATATCCCTGTATAGGGGTATTGCGGTCAACGAACTAAACGGCAGATTCACCTTTCTGGACGTGTCATGAACGGGGTATCTTAGTTGCCTTTCTTCTAGGATTGACTACCCGGTATCCCTCCCGGTAGGGGGATATCATAGCCACTTGGCTTTCCTACTCATATTGTCTGACTTGGATTTCATCACCTTGCAGAGGATATGTTTAGTTAAGTCAGAATACTTTTAGCTAGGTGTTTGCATGCTCCTTTACCTCCCTTGGTCTAGTGAGTCCACCATTTTTCTTTTTTAGGAAACCTGCTGCTTGTTGGTATTCTGACCATCTTTGTTGTTACTCCACCTATTGTAGCACAGCTGTTGCAGTGGGTGTTTTGAGTTGGTTGTTGGCCTGAGTGCCTTGCTTTTTAGCTCTCCTTCTGCACACTCGGTTGCATTGGGATTTTTTGAGCTGTTTTTTATACTCACCTCAACCCACAAAGATTTAGACACCATCTGTCACCATTGAGTCCCCGAGACATTCTCGGCGCCTCAGGGGCGAGCCCCCACAGCACGGTTCTCTCGACACCACTCGTCATAGATTCCGATCATTGTCCGTTGATACCACTCATCACAGATCTAGAGCCTTGTCACTTGACTCCACCCGTCAGCGACGTAGGTCTCCGTCACCAGATAGTGACGCACCTTACTTTACCTCTGATTCTGACGAAGAGTCTGAGAACCCTATTTATACTGCCCCTACTAGCCCCATGGCTGGTACGACTTCCACTCCATTTGTCATAGGGACCATTGGTGGCACATCCACCACTACACCAGTTACTACACCTGTTTTTGGTATGCCCTCCATGGGGCAACCATCTACCGTTCCCCTCACGGTACCTATACCCACAGCGGGAATACCCATCCCCACTACATCAGTGGCTCACACTACCAATGGTGGTGCTGGACCATCCTTCACTACCTCAGTTCCCCCACTTGGGGGCACCACCCTAAATCTTGTCCCTCCACTTGGGGGCACTGGCCCCAACTTGGTCCACAACACTACTGTGTCACAGCCTTCTTCCAGTTTGCCGTTCATGGCTAGCCTCAACCTACCTGACCTGGCCAGATTGACCAACGATCCTATTCGACACGACCCTATGTGGCCTCATATGCCTACCAAACTACCCTCTGACATCCCTAAATTCGAGGGTAAGGCCGGTGAGGACCCACAGAACCACATCATGTCTTTCCACCTATGGTGTTCCTCTAACTCCATTGTGGATGACTCTGTTCGCCTCCGTCTCTTACAACGCACCTTTACTGGCTCTGCAGCCAAGTGGTATATTGAGCAGCCTCATGGGACCCACGCCACCTTTTCTTCCCTGGCCTCGACCTTCCTGCAGTTCTTCCAGTTGCCAGTCCGCTATGACGCGGGCGTTGAGATCCTTCTATCTTGTAGACAAAACACAGCTACCCATATCACGGACCACATCCATGAGTGGCGTAGACGCCGTAGCTTATGCAAGATTAAACTAGATGACCGTATCTTCCTCGATTGGTTCCTCAAGTCCCTGCTTCCTGTCATCGCTAAGGATGTAGCTTCAGAAAGACCCCAGTCTGAAGAAGAGGCCATCCTTAAGGCACAGCAGTTCGACCTCATTTACGCCCAGTCGGGTTACCTTTATACCATTATACCTGACGCCCCTCGCGGCGAGTCCTCCCATCATGATGCGCCGGGGGCATCCCACGCTGCTGATGGTATCATTGGCCGTGTTTCTTCGCATCCCCAACCCTTTTCTATAGCACGGCCTACCCCTGGCCCCGACCTGTCGAGGGCTACCTCCCAGTCTGGAGCAACCAACTCATATGCTCCCATGACACATCACCATTCCCATGGACCTTCGTGTCCACCTCAGTGCTTTGGGTATGCGACTCCTACTTATGCTCCTCCAGTCGCCCCTCAGCCTTACTACCATCAGCAGGCTGCCTCAGCTCCTGCGCCTTCCCAAGCCCCACCAGCTTATTATCCGCCCCAGGCAGCCCCTGCGGCACATCCACAACCTGCTCCGCAGTCCTATCAGCAACCCCCTCAAGTTGCTGCACCTGCTCAGCCTCAACCTACATATCATCCTCCGCAGCCTGCCCCTGCACCTGCGCAACCTCAAAATCCACCTGCTGCCCAAGGGCAAGTTTATGCCCAACATAACCCGCAGCAAAACCAGAATAACCAACGTAACCAGGGCCAACAGAACCGCGGCAAAGGCCGTAATCGGGGAAATAACCAACCTGCAGACCAAGCTGGTCAACCGGCTAATCCCCCTGACAACAATAATGCGGCTCCCGCTAATCAAAACCCTGATCGCCCGCCCAAGCAGGCCAAAAACCCCAATCTGCGAACGAACCACCCTTGTTCCATTTGCGGGGTCTATGGACATTACACCCATGCTTGCCCACACTTGGAGCGAGCTCGGCAGCTTTGGGTTGACGAGGCCCATCGCCAAGGGCATGCGGCTCCCCAAGCACCGCCCAACCCCCCCCAACCTCAGCAACCCCCTTTGGTGCTGCAAAACCCCTTACCGACCCAAGGCGTGGTGAACACTCAGCCGTTGGCCCCTCAAGCTAACGTGCAACCCCAACAACAACAGATCACCTACGCTGCCCCTGATCAACCCATGTTTGACTCAGGTACCCACCACTTATTGATGATGTCATCAGCTGACGTCAACCTCCAGACCCGTCGGAACCAATATGGCTCCACCTCTGAAGCCACTCCCACGGATAAAACTACTAACGCCCACCCCACCGATCAGGCGTTACGTATCCCTCCGCCTCCCACAGACGGCGCTGCGAAAGCACCTCGTTTCCCACTGCGCCGAATCAACAATAACCCTAACGCGCGCGCTGCGTCAAACTACAACATCGTAGACGACCTAGCCCAATCTCCCGCAGCCATGTCTGCGTTAGAAGTCTTGAAGAACTGCCCTTCCCAGCGCAAGACTTTACTTTCCGCCATCGGGGGGATTGACCCAACTGATTCACATTTGATGGCGTTTGATTTAGACCAGTCTGAACCACGCCTACCTTCCAGCTTAGCCTTCCAAGTTACAGTCTCCGTTAGGAACCTTGTTATCCATCGGTGCATCATTGATGAGGGTGCTTCCACATGCGTTATGTCTACATTTGTATGGCAGAAGCTCGGATCCCCTCCTCTCCAGCAGTCCACCACTGCGTTACGTGCCTACGACGGTCGTTCGGCCCAGCCCCAAGGCCTTCTACCCAACGTTCCAGTCCAGTTAGGTGGTAAAACAGTTCTTATTGACATAGAGGTAATCAATGCCCAATTGGATTACAACCTTCTACTTGGCCGCAGCTACATGTATGCCATGAGGGCGGTTGCCTCTTCTGTCTTTCGCACCATGATGTTCCCCCATGACGGACGCGTGGTTAAGATTGACCAGCTCACCTACTATGATCCCAGTGCTCCGGCGGCACCAGAAAATGTTCTCCCCATGGTTGAACAACCTGTTTCTCCTGCCTCCACCTCATTTGTTTCTTCTACGGGGCCTGGAGTCTACTCAGACGCGCCGATGACCTCCACCTTTCAATCCATTCCTCCGCCATCATCTACGCCCGAAATGTCTGACTTATGTACCTTGTCCCATGACATCCTACCACCTAACAATCAACCATCCTTGTTGACTAAACCACCATTGGTACCTAGTCACATTGGTGTTACACCGATCCATACGATCCCCTTCCTAGTTCCTCCAGCAGGAGTAGTAAGCGCCCCGGTCATGGCTACCCTTAGCCTCCCTGGGTTAACATTGGGATTACCTGTATGGTACCTTTCGCCTCCCGTCCGCCCGCCGACACCAGATGTCGTCCTCCATCCGGTGCAACCCATGGCTACTACCACCCACCCACCTCCCGGGGTTCCTACCCCTTCGTCCTCCACGACACCTCCTCCTCCTACTTCTAAACCCACTGGGGGCAGAGGTCCACAACCTTACACTGCGGTACCACCGCCCAAGACAGTAAAAAACCCTCCAGTGTTTCGTGCTCCTCCCAAATGCTCGCTGTGTGACGAGTTGGGCCATGCGACCCACCAATGCCCACAGTTACCCGCATTACAGAAGCACATGCAAATGCTCGATGATGACCCCAACATCCCAACTGTCGAACTAAACCCCACTCCTAAACCTAAAGATAAGTCCCTACGTACCAACCACTCATGCGCCATCTGCGGTATTTACGGGCACTATTCACATCATTGTCCCGATCTCCCGGATTACAGAGCAGCTCTTTACGAGATGAACAACCTGGACCTTGAGACGGCACCACCTACCATTGAGGAGATCTACCCCCCGGTCTCTCCCCCTTCTGAAGAGGTTAATATCATCTACATGATCTCTTCAACCAACACTTCCACTACCCCCTCGTCAACCGATTTGACGACACAGACTTTCCGTACCGATGAGGAAGTTCTTGAGGCCCTGACTGCCCCGGATTATCCCTGGGATGATATGCATCATCGTTCCTATTTCATCCCAGCAGAATCCTCCTCTAGCACAGCTAACCAATTCACAGTTGAGTCTAAAGACTTCCTCCCCACCAAGGTTGACTGGTTCAAGGACCCTATTCCTGCTCCTGATGCCTTCGAGGAAGGTAACATGGCCAACATCTCACCTGTCATCCAAGTTGATATCGCTGCCCCAGGACGTGCCCCTGAACTCATTACTTTAGGAGCATTCTGCAGTAAACAAGAGATTGAGGAGTACCAAAAACTCTTCCAGGAATTCCGTGATGTCTTTGCCTGGTCCTATACTGAGATGCTCGGTCTCGACCCCGCCATTATAGAACACCACCTTGACACCTCTAAGTCAAGGGGCATAATAGATCACCTCGACCCTGGGATAGGGGGCACGATCAATCACTTTGAACATTCCCCATCACATCTATCTCAGCACGTCAATGAACCCATTGTTCAAACCCACACATATGTGATCCATAATCACAAACCCTATGCACATAGCATGGGGGCAGGTCATTAACCCTGCTCACTTTTTTCACATTTGTGATCTCAACCATTTTTGAGGTCACATATCACTTGTATATTTGATTTTATACACTTAGTTATTTCCTTCGACCATTCTGGAGTCCTTATGACCTCCGTATTTTACACCATTTGCACTGCCGGATTCATTTTTCCGAGCTGGTGATGATGCTTGAGATCATTTCTCGCTCTCACCAGGACCAATATCACCATTGTGTCTCGACACCTTGTCGCCTCGGTTTGCGTGCCACATCGGCCGTTCTCCGTTTTTCACATGTTTTATATCATCGGATTCATTTTTCCGAGCTGGTGATGATGCTAGAGATCATTTCTCGCTCTCACCTCCAGATTTTCCGGGCATTTTTCAAAATGCCCCCGTCACCTCGGTTTGCGTGCCACATCGGCCGTTACCCGTTTTTAACATCCTTTATATCGCCGGATTCATTTTTCCGAGCTCGTGATGATGCTTGAGATCATTTCTCGCTCTCACTTGGTACAATTTCAACATTGTGTCCCAACACCTTGCTGCCTCGGTTTGCGTGCCACATCGGCCGCCATCGGATTGTTCCACATTTTTACATGAGCCCTTCACTCCTGTCATACTGCAAATGTCTCGTTATTTTGCCACCATTTCATCTACCCCGCAAGGAGGTCCATCAGTGTTCCCACCTACCCTCGTTCTTGGTCATCATTACTCAACCTTGATTGAACACTTCCTCCTTGCCTGGCCATTCCTTTTGTTCGGTATAATTTTATCCCTTTTTCGGGCCGGACAAGTCCTTTACGAAAAAGGCACTTAGGGAGTTTCCGTTAAGCTCTTTTCTGACTCCTAAAAGAATGAAAAGATCGCCGAGCAATCTTGCTTCCTTTCATGCTCGTTAAAGTACCTGAAAGGGCGTCTATCTGGTATAAGTTTAACCCTTTTCCGGACCTGGTAGACTAATTACGAAAAAGGAATACTCTAGTCACACCGGCTAGAAGAGTTCTTCATTGCATCCTTTTATGCTTCTTTGGGCCTATTGGAGACTAAATCTACGAAAAAGCAACCCCCTGGAGTCTTCTTACTTGCTTTCAGACTCTCTAAAATTGAAAGCCACCACGAGCATGCACTGTCCTGGGCTCGTAAAATCCACACGACAGTACCATTCCATCATCTCAGAGTCTTCTTATCGCTTTCAGACTCCTTAAAATTGAAAGCAACCACGAGCATGAACTGTCCTGGGCTCGTAAAATCCACACGACAGTACCATGTTACACACACTTCTTCCAGTTCATTAACCCATGAAGAAGTGCCCTCCTGTGCCTCCGGGCACTATGATCGATCATCTCGGCAGCACCCCCAATCAGGTCGCCTTTGTTCAGAGTATTCTGCAGTCTCCTGCCATTTTACACCAGCTTGAGTCTCCCTCAGCCAGTTTTCCTCCCAGATCCATTACAGCTGTGATCCCTTTCCCCTCAGTCAGTTTCATATGCTGCCAGATCATTCCCATTATCATACTCTGAACAAAGGAAGTTTGAGTCCACCCACTCTCTTTTCCTAGTTGTCACCACCAGTTTGTCAGTCCTGCCCTCAGTTCTATCACATTTCGGTTCATCACCTTGCGCTCCTGTCAAGGAAACATCATTGCCTTGATAGTTGCAGGTCTCCCTCTGTCGACGACAGCCCCTCTATTCCAGAGGATAGGCCCAGAGGTCCCTACGCCTTGGACTTATCACCATCTGTGGTAAGTGCCTACGGACCATTCTGAGAGGAGTCATCATTGCCTCTCCACGTGGTTGTTCCTCACATGCTCGACTTCAGCACCTTCATCGCATCGTTGAGGATCGCGTAGGATTATATCCCATCAGTTTTTAGTCGAAGACCCCGGATTTCCCCGACTCTAGCACATTGGTGAGTCATTTCGGAACGCCCAGTTGTATGTTCCCGTGGATGTCCGGGCTGCGTTGGCGTTTGTATTCGGAAGCCATCCAGTTTCATGCTTCCTTGAGTACCCAGTTTCAGTCCCAGATCAGTTCCAGTTCAGTGTACCATGGAGAGTATGACCCCAGTCACTATGATCCAGCAGCTCATCAGTTCTTTTGGTACCACACTCAGTAGCACTGTTGATTGTTCCGGTGCACCAGTTCTGCAGTTCACACATGATCCGCTCAGCAGTATGTCCCAGATTTGTGTCCCCTCTGGACTCTTATGATGTACACAGTGGTCATGTATCTTACAGGTCCCCTTTTTTGGGCCTCACAGTTATATTTATGTACCTTGATACGAGCATGGGTATGCCCGCCTCGTCCATATATTGAGATTATTCCTCAGTCAGTATTTGAGGTCATGTATATTTCAGGTCCCCATTTTTGGACCCCATTGTTATTATGTTATATCCTTATACGAGCATGGGAATGCCCGCCTCGTCCATATGAACAGATGATTCCTCATCCTTTATTGAGGTTATGTACTTTTAGCTCTTGCAGTTGTTCGGGATCGTTGTTCCGGGCTCCAGTTTGTTTCTTCTCTTCTCTCCACATCCCAGGAAAACCATTCATGACTTATGATGTCCATCGGCCATACGATGAGCTCCTGCCCTCGCACATCAGGGGGCAATCTGTTAACACCCAAAAAGTGCTCACTAGCTCATTTACCACATTATATGGCTCATTTGTCCATTTTCCTACCATATTTCCATTAAAATCCCAAAAAACCCATTAAAAAGCCTCCAAAAGGCCTAAAATGCCTCCAAAAGGCCAAAAAACCATCAAAATAGCCTAAAAAAGGCTAAAAAAAACCCCTTTTCCTCCAAAAATAGAAAAAATCCCCTAAAAAGGGAATAAAAATATAAAATAATGAGGAAAAGGAGGAAAAAACCCTATACAGCTGCATAAAACCATGTGTTTCCTAAAACCATGGGTCAGCACTCCACCACCAAAAAACTATAAATAGGTGATGGAGATCCCTTATTCCACATCCACAATCACAAGCACCCTTACTCTGCCAAAATCTCTCTCGAAACCCTAGTTCACCTTTGAACTATTTTCACCTTGAGAGCCACCTTTGGCCCATCCCCAACCTTGGAGAAGGAGAAGGAGCATTCTTGAAGCTTGGAGCATCCTCTTGGACACTGCAAAGGGCTTCACCAACCTTGACATTCAAGGTAACATCAATACAAAGTCATTCTTTCATTTTGGTGTTTATGCTTCATGCTTGTATTAGAAATAATTTAATTTTTTGTTTATTGCATAATTAGTTTAATATACTGAACTGCTACTAAGGAATCCATTCTCCTTAGTAGGTGCTCATTGGCACAAGCTAGGGGTAAAACCCTAGCTACAGCACTGTAAGCCCACTTCAGCGGGGGGAATAGCTATGTCATAGTAGCTGTCGACTATTTCAAAAAATTGGATGAAGCGATGCCTACGTATGCTGAGGATGGCAAAACAGCAGCGCAATTCATATTCAATCATATTATAGCTAGATTTGGTGTCCCACAATCCATCGTGACCGATCATGGCTCCCATTTCAGGAACCATATGATCGAAGAACTAAGTGCCAAGCTGGATTTTCGCCATGAAAACTCAACCCCGTATTACCCACAAGCTAATGGCCAAGTTGAAGCCATTAAAAAAGTCCTGAAATGAATGATTCAGCGTATTGTGGGTACCCAGAAATCCAACTGGCACTCAGCTCTATTCTCAGGACTATGGGCATACCGAACCTCAATGAAAAGTGCTACTGGGTTTACACCATTCCAACTGGTGTATGGCCTAGAAGCCATTTTTCCGATTGAATGTGAAATTCCATCGCTTAAGATAGCCATAGAGCTACTTCCCCACACCACTTCCGAAGAGGAATGGTTTCTATACCTAGCTAAGCTAGATGAAACCCGCCGCGACACTGCTTTAGCTAATGAAGCTCACAAAAAACTTGTCAAAGCCCAATATGACAAATCCGTTCAACCTCGTATCTTCAATGAAGGTGACCTTGTACTTACATATGATCAAATGCACGATAAGCTTGGAAAAGGAAAACTTGAATCTATGTGGTACGGCCCCTTTATTGTAAAATGTGTCTTGGAAAAAGGAGCCTATGAACTAATCGATTGTGATGGTACGCCATTGGCACGGCCCTGCAATGGGCTATACCTCAAACGCTTCTACGCGTAAGGTTTCCCTACATGGGTTACTTGTTGTACATAATGTACTTAGTTTGCTTTTACTCATTTTTTGGTGTGCACGTGTACCTAATGTATCCACTCTTACTTTGACTCGTGATTTTATGCGCAGATGTCTGCCTACTTCGGATTTGCCGATGGTGCAAGCCGACATACCCGGAATCTCGCTTTCGCAGCATGGGTAATCTATTCCCCCACTGGCGAGTTGATTTCTTCAGGAGCCAATTGTTTAGGTCCTGCAACCAACAATATCGTGGAGTACCATGCAGTCATTGGTCTCTTGACGGAGCTTGCTTCACTCGGAATTGACTCCATATCAGTCTTCTTAGACTCCCAACTCGTGGTTTCTCACCTAAACCGTGTTTACACAGTTCGTGATCCTATACTACTTCGTTTATTTCAGAGAGTGCGCCTCTTGGAACGATCATTTAATTTCATTACATATCAACACATACCGAGAGAATTCAATTGTATAGCTGATTCATTGGCTAATTACATTTTGGATTGGCATCTTGCCCATACATAAACACATCATAAATGATAAAATGCACAAGTCATTGGAAATAAATAGATCATGAAAATAGGTCCATATCACTGTATATAAGAGTGTTTTTTCCAAAATACATAAAGTTTGTGTCAAAGACAAAATTTGGGACCAAATCCCATACAAATATTTGGCTCTCAAAGCCTACATATCGTATACATGCCGCAAAAGACAAAAAAGACCATCTATGGAGACCTGGGAGATCTATCATGTCCCTCGTCAGAATCCTCATGTTGCTGGTGATAACACACTATAGCTCGAGCCACCCTACGAAGAAGTCGGCCAATACGACTAGGCACACCTACAGTATGTCGCTGGAGGTGCAAAGGAACGTCATCCATCCTCATAGCAGGGATACCATGAGTCAAGCCATGTAAGTTCATCTCTATATCCCGGGCGCCTCCTGCCTCATCTTCGTCCTCCTCCTCGTTTGGAACCGCTTGGCGATCAACACCACCGCGACGTAAGGGCGAGTACCCAGCTGGTCTCTGTGGTCCATGATCTACGACATGCATGCGAACGTACATTAGAAGTCTTTTACACATTCTAAAAAAGCAATAAAAATTATATATTCAAAAAGAAAAAATATATATCCATGAAGGTCATACCTGAGTTGTCCCAATCTTCATCCTCTGGCAGTGCCAAGTCGATGTCCATGCGGAAGTCCACCCCTGCATAGGGGTAGTCATCGATCATAACTATCTACTCCTCGAGCTAGGAGAATAAATCCTCACCAAACTCCAAGCGCTGAGGTCCCCCAAGATGCCCTGCATAATCACTCCATCGAGCCATCCATGGCTCGGTAGGTGGACGGCGGGGCATAGATATCTGTGGACGCAGCAATGGCACCCTCACCAAAAAGAAGGTGACTAGGATACTCCCATAACCAAATTGGGAGTTCTCTCCAACTCTACACTTGTGCACTTGTTCTTTAAGATTGGTCAACACTGCCTCACACCAGTTAAATACTATTCCAGCCATACAATCCACTGCCAGGTTCATCTGTGTACGGGACGCCTGATGCGGACCCACACTCCCTACTGCACGTGTGATGATGAACAAAACAGTTTTTAAAGGAAGTTCTGTAACATCTTTTATGACCACTTTCCCACTTTTCTTACTCGAACCCTGGCGGCAGTACCGAGCAATAAGAGCATCCGTGCTCGCCTCTGAGGCTGTGTATCCAGTAAAGTTCACTCAGGCCCCTCTTTTTGAGAGGCCCGTGAGGAAGTAAATATCCTCAAGTTGAATTTCGAGAACTTGCTCTCCCACTCGGAAAGCTTGAATGTCAGAGTCCCACAATTGGATAAGATGGGTAAGAAGTTTGGCTTGCTGACGAATGCCTTTGGTCTTAAAGAATTTCAATAAACCGCACTCCCGTAATGCAGTCACGGTCGGTAGGTCATTTTCGGCCGCCAAATCGCCCGCTTCATGTTCTCTTTCTTTCCAATGGACCATTTTGCTCCAAATAAGTTTCAAACACCTGCAAAAGGGAATGGGAAACATTTAGTAACTATTTAATAACTTGGTTTCAGCAAAAATTTTGAGAAAAATTGATTTTGTCATCTTAAAAATCGTCTTCATCACGCCTGGGGCATGTCTTGCCGCGCGATACTGCACAGTACCGCGTTTCGGCTTAAATACATAGCGTGGTACCGTCGAACAGTACCGCGTTTCCCGATATGGGCCCCACACGGTACTGTGAAGGGAAATTTTTTCCCAGTAGGGCTCGCCCAAAAAATCAATTTTTCTTACTGAAAGCAATTTATTCATACATCAAATGAAAGAGAAGCTTGAGAGCTCTTACCTGGCGCAGATGGTTGTTGAAACGGTTTCCTGAAACTCTCGATATGGATCCTTGAAGTTTTTGCTCCTCAAATGGGTAAAATCTCCTCTTTGGGTAAAAACACAAATGAAATGGTAAATTTCTATTTTTAACCATCCTTTTATAGCTTTTTCACCTATTTTTTAATTATTATTTTATATGGTTAAAATAAAAACCCATTTCACATTGCTAATATCCGGTTTTATGAGCACTTTATTGACAGGATCTCCTTTAAAAAGCGATATATTCACACTGGCATTTATTCATCGTTTGACCTTCATTTCGAGCCTACTTTATCTTTTTCGTGCTCTGGATTAAAACTTGAAAAAGATTCCAAGCGCTTTCACACCCATGTCGTGCTTGTCAAATGCAAGTAAATGGTGTCGATTTCGGTCGGCTTTAATCATGCTCGTTAAACGATGAGGAAAGTATTATCCTAGTTGTATTTTATTCTTTTTTCGGACCAGAATAATTAAAAATTACGAAAAAGACCATTGGAGTCCATAGTTAAGCTCTTTTCAGACTCCCTAAAATTGAAAAGATTGCCAAGTGATCTTGACTCTTTCACACTTGTAAAAGTATTTGAAAGGTCGTCTATTCGGTGATAGGTTACCCCTTTTTCGGCCCGTCTAGACTATTTACGAGAAAGGTATACCTCAGTCAATCTTGACTGGGAGAGTTCTCTCGGGAATTGTTTTACACTTTTTCGGGATCGAGGGACTAAATTTATGAAAAAGTACATTGCGGAGCTTCCTTTAAGTTTTTCAGGCTCTCTAAATGCGAAAAACTACCGAGTTTTCCTTCCTTGGGCTTGTTAAAATTTAACATCGAAGGACCCACTTTGGGGCGAACCCCTCCTTTCTCAGGTTCGTAAAACATGTGAGATTGGACTCATCTATGAGATGAGCTAAACTGAGCATCTGTTATCCTCTTCAAGCTCGAAAAAACAACAAAGAGGTACTCGTCTATCATGTCGGGGGAATATGGGGGAACAAGTCAAGTTTATTTTTGGCAGCTTGTCAGTCGTTACCTTTGAACATGGCATGTGTCTATTCCTTGTCTATACTGGGTATCTATTTTTTACTGAGTTATGGTCATCATCCCGAGTCGTCTCCCTGGCCGCGAGCCTACTCATTTGGTGTCTATCCTCTGCTTCCAATAATCCCTGCTGCCAAGTCCTGTTACATGTCGTTATATGTTCGAAGAGTTGCATTGTTCAGAGTCGTTCATTGTGTCATGCCTCCGCTGTGTCAGTACATACCCCATTGTTTCATCATCTTATCATTCGTTCCGATTTCATGTCGATGATGTGGGAATAATTATGGCCCACCTTCGAAAATTCTATTCCTGTCGACTCCAAATCACTATCCGGGAATTAGACTTAGAGATCAACCATTAGTACCTTGGTACTTGCATGCCTCAATGGCAGGTTTCCTCGTGTTTGACAGTAGGTTTACATCACTGACCTCTGATCGAACAATCTCGCGAATGCTCGACATCAACTCATTTATTCGCATTACGTTGAGATGTACTTCAGATACCTTGGGGATCATCCTCATCATTGGTGATTTCCCTCGCATTTGTTAACGGTTCATATCATTGACCGGTAATCAAATGGTTTCTACCATGTTCGACTTCAACACTTTGTAATCACATGGCTAGATTCGTATCATTTGTGATCGGGTAGAAGACCCTGGACGCACCGTTGTATCTTGATTGCGTCCAGGTTGCGATGGAGATGTCCTTTGTATTGTCACACAAATCCACTTTTTGTATTGGTCGTGACTTTGTTATTATTGTCTCATGGATCTACGCTTGTTCATAGTAGCCATGATCTGTCCAGAGTCCATATCATCTCAGTACTCATGGATCTGCAATGTATTGGTCGGCAGCCATGCTTTGAGTCATTTGTTTCCGAGCATGGGGATGCCCGCCTCAGTGGTATGTCTAACACTTTGTTTATGTTTCAGCTCCTTGCCGCTCTCCTCGATGCTATCTCTGCACACTATATTCGTAAAGTCTTTCGGCCATCAGTCCCTTTTGACCTCACACTTTAGGGGGCATCTGTTACACCTCTATATTTCACAGTGTCGCATCTGCACCATGAAAAGAGTTGACGACACTTCCCCTACTGCTTTAAACCACTCAGAAGAGAAAAATGATGAGTGAACCTTGAAGGAAAACTTACCCTGACAAGTGTTTACCTAGCTGAGAATTTATTTACCCTAACTACCGCACCCTTCTCAGTTATAGGTGCGTGGTAGTCCGTACTACCGCGTTATTCTTTGTCCCTTCCACGCGGTACTACCGCGCTATGCTCAGATTGCTGGGCGCGGTACTCTTTTTATAGCCTTTTTGCCATGGCTTGTGGGATTTTGGATTTTCGAAGATATTGGAAGATTGGGGTCCCTGATTCGATCTCAACTCATTTTCTGTTATTAGAAACCCTGATCCACTTACTTCTCCCTAGATCCACCCATCTCTCTTGTTGGTTAACCCTACCATACACTATAAAAGAGAGGCATTCCATAGGAAAAGGGAGGACTCTTAGAAGTACCAAACTTATGATCTTGCAGCATTGTGGAGATAGCTAGAGGAGGAAGCACTTGGAGCTGGAGGATTGGCTTGGACATCAAGCAACCTTTGTAAGCATTCTTCAAGTTTGTAATAAAGATAACTTGTCTTGTTTTTCCCATTTCATGTGTATTGTACAAGTCTTTAGCATGGAATGTATCTAATCTAGATTTGAATCTAATCTTTACTTCACGGTATTTGGAAGCTTGTATGTTTATTCTTTGTTTGATCTCAACAGGTTCTTCATTGGAACTTTGGATCGAGAGCTAGAAGCGGGACAAACGTCAGATTGAAAAGTGAGTCATACCTTTCATTGTTTCTGAATGCATGTAATCTTGTTGTGAAAGTTAGTTCAGGAATTTCAAGGTAGAATTTGTTTTGTTTTGTTCTTATCTTAGAGTCAGTTAGGAATCTACTTTAAGTTAAGAGAATTTTGACTTATCCGTAGGGAAAAATTCTACCAACATTACTCTCTCTATCTTTGAGGAAGTTGTGGGGTTTTTCACCTTAGGGTTTTCCCCACGAAAACTCTGTGTCTCTTGTCTCTCATGCTTTTGATTCTTGTGATGCTTGTCATGCTTATTGTGATTGTTATGCATTGATATACTGTATATGTTATTCTCTCAGTAAAGATCCAAGAGTATTGTGAATTAATGCTCAAATTTTAACATGGTATCAGAGCTAACCTGAGAAGAAGACATTTTGCAATGACGAAAAATTGAGTTTCTTGTTTATTGGGTTTCTCTCCACAGGTTTTGGAAAAGTAGTATAGTAGATTGACTCTACTCATCAAGGAGAATCTATCTGTCCAATCCAAATTCAATTCTGTGCATTTTCAGATTTGGCCCTAAAATTTAGGGTTTCCACAAAAATAGGAAGTTTTGAAATCTGAAGCCATAGCTGGAAGCTCCTTGCAAAAATCGAAGTTTAGAGGTTTGGATCGATATTTTTGGCTGGGTAGATCTACAGGAAACAAAAACCCTAATTCAGGGCTCTCCCTAGTGAACCCGGGAGGACAAAAAGGCAAATCTGAAGGGTAAAGCTTTGCTGATCTCAAATTCTGAATACACCAGGATGATCAGCTCATCAAGGCACATCTTTCTATCCATTCAGAAAGTTTAAATTAACATTTTGAATTTTTAGGGTTTTTCTGACAAACCCTAATCCAGGACCGGATCTAGTTTTCAACATTTCAAGTGGTAAGACCTACATCTTTTCTATTTCATTTGAAGTACTCTTTAAGGTGTCTCACTACACCAATCTTGAGGATAAGCTTGAAGGGGATGATAACTTCCGAGTTTGGAAGTATAGGATTGGGTTAATCCTGGAAGAGAATGAGTTGGACTCATATATAAAAGAAGACATCCCTATCCCAGAGGATGAAGAGGCTAAGGTATTGAATAAGAAGAACTTGGTCAAGGAAAAGAGAATCATTGCTGATTCTATCAAAGACCATCTCATATCCCATGTGTCTTCTCTAAAGACACCCAAGGCTATGTTTTACTCTTTGACAAAGCTATTTGAAGGAAAGAACATAAATCGGGGATCAAGGAACAAGGTCTCTCAGATCAAGGAACAACTTGAAGCTGTAGATGAAATGGTGGAGAATGGTGAAATTGTTATGACTACTTTGAATGGCCTGCCTAGGTCATGGGACTCTTTTATCCAGGGGATCTTTGCCAAAAATAAGTTAATCTATTTCAACAAATTATGGGAGGAATGTTCTCAAGAAGAAGCAAGGCTTGTGGAAAGAGAAGAGAAGATGGGAAATGAAGATCAAGCTCTCACAGCTCACACTAATAAGGGAAAGTTCAAGAGGGAGCCATCCCATCACAAGAAGAAATCTTCTCATCATTTTCACAAAGACAAGAAAGACCTAAGGTATTTCACTTGTAATGAGAAGGGTCACTTTGCTTCAGAATGTCCCAAGAACAAAAGGGACAAACACAACAACAACAACTCCAGCAAGAAGAAGAAGGGTAACAAAAGAAGGTACCATGCTCATGCTGCTGAAGATGATGAACCTCCAAAGAAGAAGGCTAGGGCAGAAAGTGATTATAGTAATGATGAATCATCAAGTGAAGAAGAGTATGTTCTAATCTCTTCTCTCACAGATACTATCTCCCATGGTTGTAATGATTGGTTAATTGACAGTGGGAATTCCAAACACATGACTGGGTTTAAAGAATCCTTTGTAAATCTGTCTAAACATGAATCACCCCATAAAGTGAAACTTGGGGATGATTATCAATATCCCATCAAAGCAAGTGGTGAAGCCTCCTACAACCTAGATTTTGGAAAATATTTGAAGATAAAAGAAGTCCTTTATGTACCTGGGCTCAAGAAGAACTTACTCTCCATCTCTGCATTGGATACAAAAGGTATGAGGGTTGCATTTGTGGATGGACAAGTCCTAATGTGGCCAAATGTAAAGACCATAGATGATGCAGTTGTGATTGGAGATCAAGAGGGAGGTTTGTATAAATTAAAAGGACAACCTGAACATGCCATGGTGCATGAATCCATGGAGCCAAGTGAACTTTGGCATAGAAGACTTGCTCATATGCACTATAGGGCACTTCCAATTGCAAGCAACGTTGTAGAGGGTCTTCCTAAAATCAAGACCAAACATGAAGGTGTTTGCAAAGGATGTGCAAAAGGTAAGAATATTAAGAAAGCTTTCCCAAGCAGTGAAAGCAAGGCAAAAGATATCCTGGAAATCATCCACTCAGATGTATGTGGTCCTATGTCATCCAGTTCTCTAAGTGGGTATGTTTACTATGTCTCATTTATTGATGACTTCTCCAGGAAGACTTGGGTATACTTCTTGAAAAACAAAGATGAGGTGTTTGATAAGTTTAAGGAATTCAAAACCTTGATGGAGAATCAAACTGACAAAAAGATCAAAACATTCAGATCCGACAATGGTGGAGAATTCACCTCAGGTGACTTCAAGAAGCTTTGCAGTGATTCAGGGATTAAGAGGGAATTGACTACTCCTTATAATCCTCAACAGAATGGAGTTGCAGAAAGGAAGAACAAAACAATCATGGAAGTAGCAAGGGAAATGCTACATGACCAGGATCTACCTATGCATCTATGGGCAGAAGTAGCTAGAACAGCTCTATATGTGCAGAATAGAACACCCCACAAGATATTGGAAAACAAGACACCAGAAGATGTCTTTTCTGGTAAGAAACCTGAAGTCAACCATCTCAGAATATTTGGTTGTCCAGTATACACTCATGTACCAAAGGAAAAGAGGACCAAACTAGATCCTTCAGGAAAGAAGGGTATATTTGTGGGTTACAGTGAAAGCTCGAAGGCTTACAGAATATACTTTCCAGGGTTCAAGAAGATTGATGTCATCAGGGATGTAACATTTGATGAAAACTCAGCATTCATCAAATCAAGGAAGGCACCTATCGAAGTTTATGAAGAACCTAAGGAAACTAGATTTCAAGACACTACCATGACTGAAGCAATTCCAGAAGTTGTTCGTGAGTTTGAAGATCCACAAGAACCTATAGATCCACCCTGTGAGGATAACTCTCACAAGAGGAAACCTGCATGGGCTAGAGAGCTCATTAAAGATGCAGAAAGATTTGGCATTCCAGAAGAAGAACACAGAGCAAAGAAAAGAACCAGATCACATACCAGCTAAGTTGCTTTACTCTGTGACATTATGAACAAATAACCTTCCAGTTATGAAGAAGCAGCAGAAAAGAAAGAATGGAAGGATGCTATGGTTGAGGAATACCAATCAATAATGAAAAATGATGTTTGGAATGTTGTTCCAAGACCTAAAGAGAAGTCTGTTGTGACTTCCAAATGGATCTACAAAATCAAGCATGCTGCAGATGGCAGTGTAGAGAAATACAAAGCAAGATTCGTAGCTCGTGGTTTCTCTCAGAAAGAGGGAATAGATTATGAATAAATTTTTTCACCTGTAGCCAGGTATACTTCCATTAGAACAATACTTTCCCTGGCTGCAGCAATGAAATGGAAAATACACCAGATGGATGTCAAGACTTCTTTCTTGAATGGTGTAGTTGAAGAGGAAGTATACATGGAGCAGCCACTCGGTTTTGAAATACACGACAGGGAGTCATATGTGTGCGGATTGAAGAAAGCCTTGTATGGCTTGAAGCAAGCTCCCAGAACTTGGTATGGTAGGATGGACAGTTTCCTATCTAGCTTGGGCTTTACCAAGAGTAAAGCGGATTCCAACCTCTACTACAAGGTTGAGGAAGGGAATCCTGTGATTCTACTATTGTATGTGGATGACTTATTTGTAATAGGAGATGACAGATTGATTGCAGATACTAAGAGGAAGCTTGCTGCTGAGTTCGATATGAAATATTTGGGAATGATGCATTATTTCCTAGGTATGGAGGTGTTGCAGAATTCAGGTGGGATCTTCCTTGGTCAAGGGAAGTACACAGTAGATATTCTGAAGAGATTTGGGATGATGGATTGCAAGGCTGTGGCCACACCCATGGCATTGAATCTAAAGCTTCTATGTGATGCTTCATCTAAGCCAGTTGATGTCTCTATGTATCGTCAGATGATTGGGTCCTTGATGTACCTCACGAACATGAGACCAAATATTTGCTTTGCAGTGAACACATTGAGCCAGTTCCTGACGGATTCGAGGAGTGTTCATCTGGTTGCTGTAAAGCATGTTCTGAGGTACCTGAAGGGTACAGTGGATTATGGGCTCAAGTATGAAGCGAATCAAAATTTTAACCTCCAGGGTTATGTTGATTCATATTGGGCTGGCAGTGCTGTAGATAGGAAGAGCACATCTGGGTGCTGCTTCAGTATGGGATTAGGTGTCATCTCTTGGTTCAGCAGGAAGCAGTCTTGCGTAGCACTGAGTACAACTGAGGCAGAGTATGTTGCATCCTGTTCAGCTAGTTGTGAGGCAGTATGGCTACGGAAGCTACTGTCTGAGTTATTTGATCTCCCATTGGATGCTACTGGTATATTCTGTGATAACCAGAGTTGTGTGAAGCTGTCTGAGAGCCCAGTGTTTCATGACAGGTCGAAACACATAGAGATCAAATATCACTATATCAGGGATATGGCACAGAGAGGAGCCGTGAAGCTCCTGTATGTTGCGATGGACAAGCAGATTGTAGATGTGATGACGAAGCCACTAGTCAGGGTGAAGTTCGAGTACTTCAGGGAGAGGCTTGGTGTTCTTCATATCGACAACACTTCGAGGAAGAAGTGATGGACACATTTGTTGAAGCCATCCCAAGCATGTTGGAAGGAGTATCCTTCACATGGTTGTGGATGTAAATGCTGGATGATGAGTATTAGGATGATGCTCTAGTTACTGCTCTGTATATGCATCATGTTGGATGCTGGATATGATCAGTTGGATCATTTATATTTGTATGTATGTACGCATCGTGTTGATGTTGGATATGATCAGTTGGATCATTTATATTTGTATGTATGTACGCATCGTGTTGATGCTGGATATGATCAGTTGGATCATTTATATTTGTATGTATGTACGCATCGTGTTGATGCTGGATATGATCAATTGGATCATTTATATTTGTATGCATGTACGCATCAGGTTAATGCTGCATATGATCAATTGGATCATTTATATGTATGTACGCATCATGTTGGATGCTGGATATGATCGGTTGGATCATTTGTATGTATTTGTATATGCATCATGTTGGATGCTTAGACCATGTATCTGTATCAGGTGGATACATTGTATGATCAGGTAGATCATGTATGTTGATATGTATCATGTATTTGTATTTGTATCACATGGATACACTGTATGATCAGGTGGATCATGTATGATGATATGTATCAGGTAGATACTTGGTGTGCATTAGGTGGATGCATTGTATGATCAGGTTGATCATGATGATGAGCTTCAGGATGTTGTTCCAGATGATATGTACCAGGATAGTACAAGTGATGATGATTAGTATGATCACGGGCATCGGGATGATGCCTCGTGCGATGATGATCCATTGGATCATGAGTATCAAGTTGATACTTGGAGGTCAGAGATGATATGTGTCAGGTTGTGCAAATAGCATGTAATCAGTCCTAGGATATCTTGCTGGTCGTGCTGCGGCACATAAATGTTCCTGGGGTACTCTTTCCGGTATTTCTATGTAGTATGTAATTAGTCCTCAGATATCCGATAGGTTGAGCTGTGTGCTCATAATCAGTCCTCAGATATCCGATAGGTTGAGCTGTGTGCTCGTAATCAGTCCTGGGATGAGGTATTACTATGGAGACATGTAATCAATCCTGGAGATCCGAGAGGTTGAGCTGTGTGCTCATAATTAGTCCTGGGATGCTCTTTAGAGATCTTGCTAGTCGTGCTGCGGCACATAAATGTTCCTGGGATGCTCTTTAAAGGTTTTGTCTATCCACATGTAATTAGTCTTGGAGATACGAGAGGTTGATCTGTATGCTCGTAATAAGTCCTGGGATGCTCTTTAGAGATCTTGCCGGTCGTGCTGTGGCACATAAATGTTCCTGGGATGCTCTTTAAAGGTATTGTGGAGGAGATGCATGTCATCAGTCCTGGGAGATATTTCCGGTCGTGCTTAGGCACATAAATGTTCATGGGATACTCTTTCTGGTATTGCATCCACACATAAAATTAGTCCTGAGAGGCCACCTCTATCAGACCGTTTGCACAGATGATGAAGACCTACAGGTGGTGGGCCTACATCTAGTATGAAAAAGGACTGGCTCTGTAGAACTTCCTATGATGAGTAGAGTCATAGATTGGTTGAGATAGCAGCAGCAGTGACGATGCATCGATGACGATGATCCCGAGAAGAAGACTTGTCTAGCAAAACTATGTCGAGAAATACCTTCCTAGTTAAGAGGGACTGTTGATGTATATGTAACTTTGGAATGTATTTCATCTATGTATTTCATATATATTTATTGTACCCTTATAAGAGATGTGTTATTCCTCTATAAGGAAGTGTCGTCATGTGAATTGACAAGTGTCGCAAGTGTGTGTACTTGCCGATGGGTTATTAGACCACCATGTGTGGGCTCGACCCTAAAATATATATTATATTGTGGATGTATCTAGATAGACAAGTCAGCCCCATAAGGTCACTGGGAAAATAGGTTAAGTATAAATAGAGATCGGGAGATCTCTATTTGGATCATTTGGAAAGACACACTTCTCTCACTCAGAAAGTGGTGCACTAGTGAGGAGGAGGATCATCTGCTCTAGCAGACTATCTCAAGTGTATTTTGGTTGTACTTTGGTTGAGCCATTGCTCTCTCTATCTCTAAGGAAGTTGTGGGGTTTTTCACCTTAGGGTTTTCCCCACAGAAACTCTGTGTCTCTTTTCTCTCATGCTTTTGATTCTTGTGATGCTTGTGATGCTTATTGTGATTGTTATGCATTCATATATTGTATATGTTATTCTCTCAGTAAATATCCAAGAGTATTGTGAATTAATGCTCAAATTTTAACACCAGTAACTTTGAGCAGAAAAAGAAAAATTTCAAGTTTAGTGGAAATTCTGGCTTCAAAAAAAAAAAATTTCAGAATCAAAATTTTCAAGGGAACAGTTCCAGAAATAATCAGCAGTAGAAATTAACAACCCCCAGAAATGTTCCCAATGTTGCTAGAACCAATGAACAAAAGCCACCTATAAAATTTTTTGAGTGTCAAGGTCCTCATTATGCCTCAGATTGTCCGCTTAGGAAGCAGACAACTAACCATATTCACTCCATACAATCTGAAGCTACTGTAGGAGATTTGGCAAGAGAAGTACCCATAATTAATGCAACATTAGACAATCGACAAGCGAACACCAAGTCTCAATGGTAGAGGTTGAAGGTATGCTACAAAACCATCCAGTTTCTATTTTGATTGATCCAGGTGCTAGTCTGATTTATATATCACTAGATATTGTAGAAAGTTGTAAGTTGAAAACAGAAAAATTCAGTAAATCCTGGTTAGTTAGACTAGCAACAGGAACGAAAAGAAAAGTTTTATGAATTCGTGGAAAGTTGTGTTTTATTTATGAACCAGTTAAAAATACAGATCAAGTTAAATTTTTTACCTTTAGAATCATATGACATCTTAATTGGAATGGACTGGTTAGAAACCCATAATGTCATTCTCAGTTGCTATGAGAAGATTTTTACATCTATAAATGACGAAGGAGAAGCAGTAGAAGTAAAAGGTATTCCAAGAAAGACCTCACTTAGACAGATTTCAGCTATGTAAGTCAAGAGAGTAGTTATAAAAGGGTGTAAATTGTTTGCAGTAAATGTAGCGAATGATGAGTTGACTACTACGGAAGACATACCTGTCTTAAATGATTTCCAAGATGTTTTTCCTGAAGAGATTCTAGGATTACCTCCAAAAAGAGATCTATATTTTACTATTGAATTAATGTCGGATCTATTGAGTTTCTCATTAAGATGTCTCACCACACCAAGCTTGAGGATAAGCTTGAAGGAGTTGTTAACTTCCAAGCATGGAAGTATAGGATTGGGTTAATCCTAGAAGAGAATGAATTGGACACCTACATAAGTGAAGAGGTTCCATTTCTAGAGGGAGATGAGGCTAAGGCCTTACATGACAAGAACTTGGTCAAGACCAAGAGGATTATTGCACAAACTATCAAATACCATCTCATACCTCATGTGTCTTCTCTAAAGACACCCAAGGATATGTTTGATTCCTTGACCAATCTACTTGAAGGAAAGAACATAAATTGGAAGATGACATAACAGAACCAATTGAAGAATGTGAAGATACAAAATGTAGAGACCATGCAATCCTACTTCACAAGGGTCTCTCAGATAAAAGAACAACTTGAAATTGTGGGAGAAGATATAAAGAATGGTGAAATTGTGATGACCACCTTGAATGGTCTCCCTAGGTCATGGGATTCCTTCGTTCAAGGAATTTGTGCTAGAAGGAAGCTCATCACATTCAGTAGGTTGTGGGAGGAATACAAGAAGAAGCTTGAATTGTAGCTAGAGAAGAAAAGATGGGTAGTGAAGACCAAGCTCTCACAGTACACACTAGGAAGAATAACAACAAGAGGGAGCATCCTCATCACAAGAAAGGTAAACACCACTACCAAAACCGGAGGGAGAACTTTGGAGGATCTATGAAAGATCTCTCTCACATTCGATGTTATACTTGTGATGAGAGGGGACACTATTCATAGATTGTCCCAGGAACAAAAGAAGCTCCCACAAGAAGAAGAACACCAAGAAAAGGCATCATGCTAACACTGCAGAGGATGATGAACCTCCCAGGTAGAGAGCTAGAGAAGAAAGTGAAGATTCTTCAAGTGATGAAGAGTATGTTTTGATATCTGCCCTCACATGAACTATTACACATGGAAGCAATGATTGTCTTATATATAGTGGGGCTTCCAAGCATATGACAGGATTCAAGGAATCCTTTATGAACCTATCTGAACATGACTCACCTCACAAAGTGAAACTTGGGGATGACTACCAATATCCTATAAAATGAAGTGGATAAGCCTCTTATAAGATAGACTCTGGAAATTCTATGAAGATGAAAGATGTCATGTTTGTGCCAGGACTCAAGAAGAACCTTCTCTCCATATCTGCATTAGATTCAAAAGGTATGAGGGTTGCATTTGTAGATGGCCAAGTTCTAAGGTGGCCAAAGGGAAATACTATAGATGATGCAATAGTGATTGGAGAGCAAGAGGGAGCCTTATACAAATTGAAGGGCCATCCAGAATAAGCTTTGGTTCATGACTCAGTAGAGCCAAGTGAACTTTGGCATAGAAGGCTTGCACATATGCACTATAGAGCACTATCTCTTGCAATCAAAGCTATTGAAGGTCTTCTAGAAATTCAAGCAAAGCATGAAGGCATTTGCAAAGGATGTGCGAAAGGAAAGAATATAAAGAAGCCATTTCCAAGCAGTGAAAGCAAGGAAAAAGGAATCTTGGAAATCATCCACTCTGATGTTTGTTGTCCGATGTCATTCAGCTCTTTAAGTGGGTATGTATATTATGTTTCTTTCATTGATGATTTTTCTAGAAAGACTTGGGTATATTTCTTGAAGAACAAGGATGAAATATTCAACAAGTTCAAGGAATTCAAAGCCTTGATCGAGAACCAAACAAAGAAGAAAAACAAGACATTTCGATCAGAGAATGGCGGAGAGTTCACATCAAAAGACTTCAATAAATTATTCAGAGATTCAGGGATTAAGAGGGATTTTACCACTCCATATAATCCACAACAGAATGGAGTTGCAGAAAGGAAGAATAGAACAATTATGGAATTAGCAAGGGCAATGCTTCATGACCAGGATCTTCCTATGCATTTATGGGAAGAAGTTGCTAGGACAACTGTGTATGTACAAAATCGTACTCCACATAAAGTACTTGACAACAAAACACCAAAAGAAGTTTTCTCCGACAAGAAACTAGAGGTCAGCCATCTTAGAATATTTGGTTGTCCAGTGTACATACACATTCCGAAAGAGAATAGGACGAAGTTAAATCCTTCAGGAAAGAAGCATATATTTGTGGGATATAGTGAAAGCTCGAAGGCTTACAAGATATATTTCTCAGGATTCAAGAAGATCGACATCAGTAGAGATGTAACATTTGACGAAGAATCAGCATATCATAGATCTAGGAAGACATATATTGAAGACATTGAAGAACTAGAAGTACCCAGGAATCGAGGTACAACAATGAATGAAGTAAATCCAAAAGATAATGAAGATCGTAAGATGGAATATCCACAGGAACATGTAGATCCACCCCGTGAGAAGAATTCTCACAAGAGGAAACCAGCATGGCTACAAGAGGTAATTCAAGAGGCAGAAAGGTATGGCGCTTCAGAAGGTATGCACAGAGAAAGAAAGAGACCGAATCCATACACCAGTTATGTAGCCCTACTATGTGACATCATTGACAAAGAAACTTCCAACTATGAGGAAGCAGCTGAGAAGAAAGAATGGAAGGATTCCATGATGGAGGAGTACCAGTCAATCATGAAGAATGATGTTTGGGATGTTGTCCCAAGACTAGGAGGGAAGTCTTTAGTGACTTCCAAATGGATCTACAAGATCAAGAATGTTGTAGATGGAATCATAGAGAGATACAAGGAAATATTTGTGTCACGTGGCTTCTCCCAGAAAGAAGGGATCGATTATGAAGAGACATTTGCACCTATATCCAGATACACTTCCATCAGATCAACTTTCTCTGGCTGCAGTGATGAAATGGAAGATACACCAAATGGATGTCAAGACAACATTATTGAATGGTGTAGTGGAAGAGGAAGTGTATGTGGCGCAACCACTCGGGTTTGAGACACATAACAGGGAGACTTATGTGTGCAAACTGAATAAATCCTTGTACAATTTGAAATAGGCACCTAGGATGTGGTACAGAAGGATAGACAACTTCCTGACTAGTTTGGGATTTACCAAGAGTAACACGAATTCCAACCTTTACTACAAGGTTGAGGAAGGCAATCGAGTGATACTCCTATTGTATGTAGATGACCTATTTGTGACAAGTGAGGATGGGTTGATTGCTGATATGAAGAGGAATCTTGTTTTCGAGTTCAAGATGAAGGACTTGGGTATGATGCACTATTTTCTAGGTATGGAGGTGTGGCAGAGTGCGGATGGAATCTTCCTTGGACAATGGAAGTATGCAGTAGATATCTTGAAGTGGTTCAAGATGATGGAATGCAAGGCCATGGCCACACCTATGGAATCGAACATAAATCTATTGAGTGATGCTTCATCAGAGTCGGTTGATGCCATGATGTATCGTCAGATGATTGGGTCCTTGATGTACTTGACGAATACGAGTCCTGATATTTGCTTTATTGTGAACACATTAAGCCAGTTCCTGACGGATCCTAGAAATGTTCACTTGATTGCTGCAAAGCATATTCTGAGGTACCTGAAGGGTACAGTTGATTATGGGCTCAAGTATGATGCAAATCAGAAGATTAACTTGGAGGGTTATGTTGATTCGGATTGGGAAGTTAGTGCCATTGATAGGAAGAGCACTTAGGGGTGTTGCTTCAATATGGGATCATGTGTGATCTCTTAGTTTAGCAGGATGCAGTCCTGCGTGGCACTGAGTATAGCCGAAGCAGAGTATGCCACAAATTTTTCAGCTAGTTGTGAGGCAGTATGGCTGAGGAAGCTACTATATTATTTATTTGATCTCCATTTGGATGCTACTTGTATATATTGTGACAACCAAAGTTGTGTGAAGTTGTTTGAGAACCCAGTGTTCCATGACAAGTCGAAGCACATTGAGATCAAGTACCACTATATCAGGGATATGGTGCAGAGAGGAGCAGTGAAACTCCATTATGTTGCGACGGTCGAGCAGATAATCGATGTATTGACCAAGCCGTTGGACAAAGTGAAGTTTGAGTAATTCATAGGGAAGCTTGGTGTACTTTAGATCAAGGTTCCTTCCAAGGGGAAGTGTTGATTCTAGAAGATGCAGATGCACATGAGCCATTCTCCCATGGTGGTAGGTGTGTCCTCCCATGGTGGAGATGTAAGGGTTAGGGCCATTCCGACATGGTTGAGGTGTGTCTTCCCATGGTCGCTGATATAAGTGTCGGGCCATTCCGACATGGTTGAGGTGTGTCTTCCCATGGTCGTTGATATAAGTGATGAGCCATTCCAACATGGTTGAGGTGTGTCTTCCCATGGATGTTGATGTAAGTGTTGAGCCATTCCAGCATGGTTGAGGTGTGTCTTCCCATGGTTGTTGATGTAAGTGTTGTGCCATTCTTGCATGGTTGAGGTTTGTCTTCCCATGGCATAGATGTAAGGGAAGTGCCATTCTTGCATGGTTGAGGTTTGTCTTCCCATGGCGTAGATGTAAGTGCTGAGCCTTTCACAGATGGTGGTAGGTTGGTCCTCCCACGATGGTGAGTGTAAGTTTTTTGTTGTGTGCATCTGGGCTGTGCTCCATTAATGATGAGATGATCTGAATATGATGAGGTGACAATAGGGTACATAGGTTTTGTAGAGGCATATAATCAGTCTTGAGATGCTCCTTCACGTTTTGCAATGGCATATAATCAGTCTTGGGCGATCTTGTAGGTTTTGCAGAGGCAGTGTAATCAGTTCTGAGATGTACCTACTTGATGGCTTGCTCGCAAAGATGATGAAGACCTAAATGGAGGCTAGGCCTACATCCAGCATGAAAAGGGTTGGCTCTATAGAACTTCCTATGACGAGTAGATTGGATATTGATCGAGATAGCATCAGCAGTGATGATGATCCAACTTTTATGATGATCTAGTTTGATGATCCAGTGACGAATACTTGTGCTAATGAACTCTGTCAAGAGAATACCTTCCTAGTTAAGAGGGAGTGTTAATGTATTTGTAAATTCAGAATGTATTTCACTTGTATATTTTATATTGTACTCATATGACATTGTACTTCCGACGAAGAGGTTTTATTCCTCCGATCGGGAAGTTCATTATTGTATTTGATAGGGTTATTAGACTCCCCTAGTGGGGTCATCCCTGAGTCATGTTGTAGTGGATTATTAGACCCTGCTAGGAGAGTTCGGCCCAATTAGGGTAAAAGGAAAGTGAAAGTAAAGTATAAATAGAGAGGAGCACCTCTCTATTTATTCATTCACTCACTCTCTCATTCACACAAGTGAGAAGTGCGCACAAGTGGAGGAGGAGGAGCTACGTGAGACTATCTCTTTGTTTTGGGGTTTTGTATCATTGATCATTCTATATCTGAGGAAGTTATGGGGTTTTCTCCTTTATGGTTTCCCCAGTGAAATGATTTGTGTCTATTGTCTCTTGTGATTGATTTGTTGTGCTTTTTATTCTCTCAGATAAGATCCTAGATCATATTGAATTAAATGATAAAAATATAACACCAAGTCATATTCTCTCATGGTAGCAGTCAAAGAACTATTTGGACAGAGGTAAATGTGCACAAGAAACCAAGGAGTTGGTTAAGAAGAGGTACAAGTGTGCAAGCATCTTGAAAGAAGACTTTGGAATGTGCAAGCATTTATTGGTAAAAGATTGGGACTGTGCAAATAGTAAATGGTTGGAAAATACTGAAAGCACACAAGTCTTTCCAATTAGAAGATGCTTTTAGTTAGTAAAGGGTGCACAAGTTCCTAGAAGGGTGCAGCAGTTGGATTCTATGTATGTACAAATTCCAGAACCGATGACACAACAGGTGTGTAAGTCCCACAAGTGATGACACATAAAGGGTCAAAGTCCCACCAAGTATTGTTTTATGCGCAAATTCTGTACTGCATTATTGCATCAAGTGTGCAATACCCACAAGGGATGGTACAAAAAAGGTCAAAGACTCATCAAGTTGAAGAGAAAGGATGCACACATACCTCAAAGCAATGGTACATAAAGAGCGCAAGAGTACACCACTAAGGTATAAGTCCCACTAAGTGATGGACCATGGATGCGTAAGACCAACATAAGATGAGACATCAGCAGCACAAAATATGACATGTGGCAAAATCACAATTCATGAAGTATGGAAGAAGGGATGCCACAACCAGCTTGTGGACATACAATTTGTGTAGGACATGTATAAATAGAGATGAAAGTTGTATATTTTAAGTAAGCTTGATGTCGAGATCATATAGCTTCAGCTAGAAGATAGATATTTATATTTAGGGAATCAAGGGCTTGAGGAAAAAACAACATGATCTAGCGAGGAGCCAAGTGTGCACATGTAATAGGATGAAATACTAATGGTGTGCAGAATGATGTTGTAGATCTGTGACGATTGCACAAATAATGAAAGGCAGAAACACAAAAGAATGCACAACTGCATGAAGATTGAATGACTGGATTACAGAAAACACGCAGATAGTCACAAATGTTGTAAGTAATGAAGTAGCGCAGAAACTAAATCGAAGTATATCAGAATATGCGCAGATGTTTGGATGATGTACGAAGACTGAAGTGAAATGTGTGAAGTTGAGAATACCATCTTATGCGTGATGACATAAAGTAGAAGGATCCAATAAGCATGTCATGATGATGATGATGATATGAGACAAGTGCATTAAACCAAAAGGACTAATCAATTGATGCACGACATGTCGCAGGTTGTCTATAATACTGTGGCACTTAAACAGAACGGACACATAAGTAAGTGCGCAATTCCATCTGTTACCAGTGCATTATCTCAGAGAAACAAACTATCAATTGAAAGCAAAGTTTCAGTTGGAGAGAGTAGTAGCATAGCAACATATTGACAGAGCATACCTTAGTGCAGACTATTGAATCAACAAGCACACACATGAAGTAAGACATCGACAGAAGTGAAGAATTGAGAGGAATGAGAAGTTAAGTGATGTATGCAACACAATGATAGTGAATCATCTGCATACGAAGGTTGCACACAACAGAACTAATAACAAAATGTCATAAGTGTGTGCGAGTTAGAAGTTCGACAAGTCAAAATCACATATTGGATATCTTGGCGGTAGGACGGGGCAAGAAGCAGGGGGTCATAGCCTCCTTCCACTTTGTGCTGGAGAACATAGGGAGTTGGAGATTCCTTCAGGTCAGTGCTTGTAAAACCAAGGGGTCGGTGCCTCCTTCTAGTTGGTGCTGGTAAACACATGAAGTTGGTGCTTCCTTGAATGTATTCTTTTCATTACAAAAGAGCATTCTGTGGTTTTCTCCCAATTGGGTTTCCACGTCAAAAATCCTATGTGTTATGTGTTCTTTGTCTTGGTGCATATATGGATGAATGATTATGTTTATATTGGATGCATAAATAAATATCAAGATTAAGTTAAGAAAACTATTTTAAAGAAGGTAAATACTACCAATAATTGTGCTAATACTGATTCACTTCCCCTCTCAGTATTAAATCAATTCCAACAATTGGTATTAGAGTAGGTGTCTTCAGTTATAGATTAAGATTTGGAAGATAAATCATTGTGCATATATGGAAAAGTAGTAATTCATTTCCACTAACAGAGCACCAAGGTTTGACGACACCAACTATACCTTTGGGAAGTTCAGAATGGAAGTATACTTGCAATCAATGAGAGGAGATGTTTGACAATATATTGTTGACAGTTACAATGTCCCAGTAATCATACTAGTAAATCCAACACAAAGGATAATCTATGAAAGCAATGCAAAAGCTAGAAACACCCTGCTATGTGGTTTAGAAGATAATGATTTTTTCAAGGTTATGTGTTGCACTTCAACCAAGGAAGTTTGGAACAAGCTTAGATGTGTCTATGAAGGTGAAAAAAAGGTAAAGAAATCAAAGCTACAGAACTACTCTGGATTATTTGAATCTTTGAGAATGAAATATGAAGAGAACATTAACTCCTACTTCTTGAGAGTTGATGAGATAGTTAATTCTATCAAATTATTGGGGTCACTCTGGAAGAAGAATCCGTGGTCCATAAAATATTGAGAACTTTACCCTCAAGTTTTGATGCGAAAGTTTCTGTGGTAGAAGACCGAGCTAATATTGAAGACCTAATGAAGGATGAGCTTCAGGGGATTCTAACTGCATACGATATCATAACTGAGAAAGAGATTCCCATTAGAAAAGAAGTCACCTTTATGTTGAAATATTGTAACTTCAAAGAATATTATATTTGTACTTTATTATTCCAGAGATGTTTCATTCCTCCGTGAAGATCTTATTGTATATCTGGAGATGTTTATTCCTCCGTCAGAATGTGGTAACTTCGGTTATTAGACTTCCCTAGTGGGGGTCAGCCCTGTATGTGTTATGTGGGTCAAAGGGTTGTTAGACCACCCTAGTGGGGTCGGCCCAGTCAGTTGTAATGGGGTATTTAACCAAATGGTTAAATACGAGCCTACATGATTTGTGTAAAAGACAAGTCGGAGTAGTGTATAAATAGAGGAGGTGTATTCCTCATTTAACACACACTCACTCACTTGAGAGTGGTGCACTTATGAGAGAGAGGTATGCTATGGAGAAGGAGGAGCTTATGCTCAGGGTTACATATTTTGTATTTTCTGGTCATCTATATTGAGGAAGCTTTGTTGGGTTTTCTACCCCATGAGGGTTTCCCAGGATAAATCTGTGTCTCTTGTGTTTATGCTGTGCTTGTTGTTTCTTCAGTGATCCTGTATATGCTATTATTGTGAAATGGAATGCAATGCTTCTATTTTATGTATTATCATATTAAATCTTAACATGGTATCATAGCTAACCTGAAGGAAGGCAATGTATGGCACTTACGACACTTGCTTCACTTACGACAATTTGAAGGTTTGGGTTTTACATAGCAAAAACCAGTCATCGTGGAACTTTCAATATAAATACATTTCTGCGAAGGTTCAGGATCTGAAACATTTACAGATCGTATATCACATCCCCAGGTACCTTGTTTCCAAAGGACACCCTCAGATTCGTTGTACTTTGTGAGTTATGATCAGTACAAGTTAGAATTTCTGCCTCTTCCAGATCTCAGTCAAAATCCGGTGACCTTGGAAAAAAGGTCATAACTTAGGCTAGGAAACTCCAAATGAAATTTCGTAAAAAGTGATAGGTAGTACACAGACTTTACTATCTCAAGAAACGTTTTCAGAGGCCGAAGTTGAAACAGTGACACGTGGCACTCCATACAAGTTCGCTCTCCTGTTTTATCCCATAAACAGGTCACGTTGCGACACTTGGCATAAATATATCTCAACAAATCCAATTGATGTAAGACCTATCGGGATGGAAAGATGACAGGTTAGGATACCACAAAAAATGTTTTCACACCCTGTGGAGCGAAAAGTTCGGAGTTACAGCAGAAACAATTAGGTACATATTTCTGTCACAACAGAATTATTTTTGGAGCACCTTCATTCATGGCTTCCGGAATTTAGGGTTTCGGAGAAAGTTAGAATTTTTGGAAACAGAATCCAAGGATGAATGCTTCTCAAGAAAATCGAAATTTAGATACCAAGATCGAATTTTGTGGTTGGGTAGAAGACTGGGCTTGATCAAACCCCAGTTCGGGATTTTGATCGGAAAGATGGAAAATTAGGGCTTCAACAAAAGTTGGAATTTTTGAAGTCTGTAACCACGGCTGGAAGCTCCTCAGAAAAATAAGAGTTTAGAGCCTTGGATCAAACCTTTTGATTGGGCATAAGGGTGGGCTTCATCAAACCCAAGTTTGGGATCCTATCCAGAAGATCCAGAAGTTTTGAAGGCAATTTTGAAGGGTCAAATCTTGGAGATTTCAAAATTGAAGTATGCTAGTTTGATCAACTCAGGAAGACACATCCTTCCATCCATTCAGAAGTGTGAAAGTCAAAGATTGAATTTTTAGGGTTTCTCCAGCAAACCCTAATCAAACTCCAGATCCATTTTCAGGGGGAGTTGAGGCTAAGGCCTTACATAAGAAGACTACAAGAAGTCTCGACAGGTATGACTTAAGGAGGTTCAGGTATGTCTTGAAATCTGATTCCTGATTAAGTTCATAATGTGTTTGTCTTCATATTATTTATCAGTACAATCTTGATTAATGTTAGAATTGTCTTATCACCCAAGTAACAGTATGAATGCATGTGAATGATCGAAGAAATTCATTGATTAGGGCTACATGATTGTACTAATACATTATGGTGTTGTATGAGGTTGATGTTGTCTGCTAACAAGATATAGGTACATCACGAAAGACAAATCAAGTTCCATGACCATGACAACATGAAGACAAAGACTCATCCATAATATTTTTTCTACTTACGAGGTATGTATTACTTTGTTATATTATGCTTAACCTATGAGATATGCAGGTTATCGCATAGGATCTCTAAATCATTGAAGAGAACAAAGAAGATATTGTCTAAGTATGTTAGACATAACTAAGCAGGTATGCTAATCCAGGTATGTTTTCCTATGTCAAGTTAGAATCTTACCTTGTGTTAGGATCCCTTATATAAGTATACTTGGTATGATTGGTTATGCTTATTCATAAAGTTAGTAATCAAGGGTTTATGCATATTATGTCTCTTATCTTGATGATTTAACTAACCAGAAGAGTACTATGATCAAACAAGAATATCCATGAGTAAAAGAAGACTTCCTTGAAACCCTGAATACTAATGATCATGACTATACATATTCAAGATTATTTAGAATTATAATGTTTTGATAATATTGAGAATATACTAATAAATGTATGTTTGTGCATGAGATCATGAGGATAACACTAGTGCACACTTGAGCATGCAAAGTGGTACAGAATGAATATAATTTCAAAATACATTTAGAAGATCAAGCGGGAGGCAACCACACAAACATAAAAGATAAGTATTTGAGTTGTTATTTGAAAAAATAACTAGATTGTATGCATATTTGTATTCATGATGAGTGTAAACATTCATAGAGCATTGAATAGTATACTACTAATATGCATATGGTTGGTAAGTTGGACAAAACATTCCATTGTAGCTTGTCTAGAATGAAACCTCTTTGCTAGCATGCTGAGAGCTGTGCACACTCTCGATAGTATGTTCTAGTAGAGATGGAAGGCATCTAGATAGCCACTGTATGCATACAGGATATGGAAAAGTGTTGTGCCAAAGTACTGGTCAAGATAGTTGCATAACTATGTAAATGATATCTATATGCATAATAGGTTATCATGTCAACATGATTTCATGATTATGAAGTATTACTAATCATGTACTTAATTTTAATTTGTAGGAAAGATCATGAAGAATGATGAACACGGCAAAAGTGATGGATGTTCAACAAGAATATTTAGAAATCAAACATAATATAGAAGGATCGTGGCTAAAAGATTCTCTTAGAAAGAGGAAGAGAATCATGACGAGATGTTTGCTCCAAGTGACTGATAAGACCATTCTCTTAATGATGTAATTAAAGAAGAAGTGTGAATTAGGTTCTGTATGGGTACCCAGGATCGATAGTAAATTGATGAGCTTAATGATCACCATGGGTGATGTGGATCTCAACCTTTTCTACAAGGTTGAATATGGTTTCTATACAAAGACGACATGGATGCAAGAAGGAACTCACCACAGAGTTCGAATGATGTTGAGGATCATATCAATAGACCCATCTAATGAGAGATGGCACAGATAGATGGCTGCAGAAATGAAAATGAAAGATCTTAGATTGATGCATTACTTCCTAGGTCTGGAAGTATGGAAAGGCTCAGAAGGAATCTTTCTCAACCAGGGAAAGTATGCCGAGAAATATTAAAAGGACTTGATATGTTGGAATGACCGCTCTCATGGATTCCAACTTGAAGCTGTTAGTGAATGACTCACTAGAGTTAGTGTATATAACTTTGTACAAATAAATTATTGGGTCATTGATGTATCTAACAAATACTAGGTCAGATATATGCTTTGCTATGAACACCTTGAGTCAGTATCTAGTGGAAACTAGATGTGTTCACCTAATAGTTGCAAAGCATGTGATGAGGTACCTAAAGGATACGATAGACTTTGATCCATGCTATCTTGGAGATCATGACATCAGATGGCTACACAGATGTTGATTGGCCAGAAAGTGTATCAGACAAGAAGAACACATCGAGAGGATGTTATTGTCTGAGATCAACCATGATCTCGTGGTTTAGCTGGAAGAAGTCTAGTGTGCCTCTCAGCACAAGCAGAATATATGGCTGGTTGCTCTGCTAGTTGTGAAGCAGTATGGCTTCTGGATTGTTTGACTTAGAGATAGACCCAACTGTGATCCTATGTGACAAACAGAGTTGTATCACGATGGCAGAGAATCCAGTGTTCCATGATATGGCGCAGAAAGGAAATATAAAGTTTGAATTTGTAACAAGTTATCGATGTACTAACCAAACCTCTATTTTTGAGACAAGCTTGGTAGGACCCTCCTAGAGATGGGGAGTTATGTGGTCACTTATGACGAGATTGCCTGCATCGATAGTGAGGTCGATGATGTGGATACTATATTGGTGATGCTGACAGAGAGGTTGGTGGATGGTCCTTAGACAGGGTCTAAGTTGACGAGGGGATTGCATCATCCTTGAACACATGTTCTAAAGTGATCCGTAGACAGATGTCTCCGAGAATATGGTCCCTAGTGGACGAGAGGATTGTATCATCCCTGGACTTTAGTTCTAAAGTGATCCGTAGACAGATGTCTCCAGGAATGTGGTCCCTAGTGGACGAGAGGATTGTATCATCCCTAGACTTCAGTTCTAAAGTGATCCGTAGACAGATGTCTCTGAGAATGTGGTCCCTAGTGGATGAGAGGATTGTATCATCCTTGGACTTCAGTTCTAAAGTGATCCATAGACAGATGTCTCCGAGAATGTGGTCCCTAGTGGACTAGAGGATTGTATCATCCCTGGAATTCAGTTCTAAAGTGATCCGTAGACAGATGTCTCCGAGAATGTGGTCCCTAGTGGACGAGAGGATTGTATCATCCCTGGACTTCAGTTCTAAAGTGATCCGTAGACAGATGTCTCCGAGAATGCAGTCCCTAGTGGACGAGAGGATTGTATCATCCCTGGACTTCAGTTCTAAAGTGATCTGTAGACAAATGTCTCCGAGAATGTGGTCCCTAATGGATGAGGGGATTGTATCATCCATGGACACATGTCCTAAAAGAGATCCGTAGAAATACGTCTCCGAGAAAGTGGTCCCTAGTGGATGTGATAGGACTGCATCATCCCTGAGCGTTTGGTTCAAAATGTACGTGATAGGATTGCATCATACTTGGACTTATGTCCTAAAGTGATAGGGATTGATCATCCCGTAAGTGGACTAGGATTGCATCATCCTTGGACTTATGTCCCAAAGTGATAGGGATTGATCATCCCGTAAGTGGATCAGGATTGCATCGTCCTTGGACTTATGTCCTAAAGTGATAGGGATTGATCATCCTGTAAGTGGATCAGGATTGTATCGTCCTTGGACTTATGTCCTAAAGTGATAAGGATTAATCATCCTATAAGTAGATTCCGATTGCATCGTCCCTAGACATGGTGAGGTGTCTTAAAGTGATAAGGACTAATCATCCTGTAATTTGATTCGGGATTGCATCGTCCCTAGACATGGTGAGGTGTCTTAAAGTGATAAGGACTAATCATCCTATAAGTTGATTCGGGATTGCATCATCCCTAGACATGGTGAGATGTCTTAAAGTGATAAGGACTAATCATCCTATAAGTTGATTCGGGATTGCATCATCCCTAGACATGGTGAGGTGTCTTAAAGTGATAAGGACTAATCATCCTGTAAGTTGATTCGGGATTGCATCGTCCCTAGACATGGCGAGGTGTCTTAAAGTGATAAGGACTAATCATCCTGTAAGTTGATTCAGGATTGCATCATCCCTAGACATGGTGAGGTGTCTTAAAGTGATAAGGATTGATCATCCTGTAAGTTGATCTGGATTGCATCATCCATAGACATGAGAGATGTCTTAAATTGAGAGGGACTGATCATCCCGTCAGCAGATAAGGATTGTCTCATCCTTGGACCTATGTCCTAAAGTGAGAGGGATTGATCATCCCGTAATAGGATCTTGTGTGTTGCACGGTATGCTGCTATTGTGTATACTTGTATTGATGAGGATACTTGTATTGATGATATATATACTTGTATTGATGAGGATACTTGTATTGATGATGTGTATACTTGTATTGATGAGGATACTTGTATTGATGATATGTATACTTGTATTGGTGTGGATACTTGTATTAATGATGTATACTTGTATTGGTGTGGATACTTGTACTGATGGTCTAGATGACAATGCTACTGATCATGATGGTCTAGATGACGATGCTGCTGATCGTGATGGTCTAGATGATGATGCTGCTGATCGTGATGGTCTAGATGACGATGCTACTGATCGTGATGGTCTAGATGACGATGTTGCTGATCATGATGGTCTAGATGATGATGATGTTGATCATGATGGTCTAGATGACGATGTTGTTGATCGTGATGGTCTAGATAATGATGATGTTGATCGTGATGGTCTAGATGACGATGCTGCTGATCGTGATGGTCTAGATGACGATGCTGATGATCGTGTGATGATGATGCTGATGATCGTGTGATGACGATGATGTTGATCGTGATGGTCTAGATGACGATGCTGCTGATCGTGATGGTCTAGATGACGATGCTACTGATCGTGATGGTATAGATGACGATGCTGATGATCGTGTGATGACGATGCTGATGATCATGTGATGACGATGCTGATGATCGTGTGATGACGATGCTGATGATCGTGAGGATCCAGATGTTGATGTTGCTGTTTGAGTGTTACAGAAGATAAAGACTCAATACTAGAGATGTTGATGTTCCAGTATTGAAGATGTTCCAGTAACTGCTTGAGTTACTGATGATGTTGAGAAAGCTTCCAATGATTTATAGATGTATCATGTATGATGTGGATGACTCCTTTCTCATGCAGATGCTATTATAATATCCTTCTCGTTAAGGGGGAGTGTTGAAATATTGTAACTTCAAAGAATATTATATTTGTACTTTATTATTCCGGAGATGTTTCATTCCTCCGTGAAGATCTTATTGTATATCCGGAGATGTTTATTCCTCCGTCGGAATGTGGTAACTTGGTTTATTATACTTCCCTAGTGGGGTTCGGCCCTGTATGTGTTATGTGGTTCAAAGGGTTGTTAGAACACCCTAGTGGGGTCGTCCCAGTCAGTTGTAATGGGGTATTAACCCAATGGTTAAATACGAGCCTACATGATTTGTGTAAAAGACAAGTTGGAGTAGTGTATAAATAGAGGAGGTGTATTCCTCATTTAACACACACTCACTCACTTGAGAGTGGTGCACTTATGAGAGAGAGGTCTGCTATGGAGAAGGAGGAGCTTATGCTCAGGGTTACATCTTTTGTATTTGTTGGTCATCTATATTGAGGAAGCTTTGCTGGGTTTTCTACCCCATGAGGGTTTCCCAGAATAAATCTGTGTCTCTTGTGTTTATGATGTGCTTGTTGTTTCTTCAGTGATCATGTATATGCTATTATTGTGAAATGGAATGTAATGCTGCTATTTTATGCCTTAGCATATTAAATCTTAACACTTTAAAACCACTGGAAAGGATAAGCATGATCATGACAAATACTACTGTGATGAGTCAGATGATGAGGACTCAAATTTTTTCAAAAAGATAAAAAGAGGATGAGGTAAGTACAAGAACAAGTTTCCCTTCAAATGTTTAAGCTGTGGAGGAATAAGTCACTATGCCTCTAAGTTTCCTTACAAAGAAAACAAAGACAATGACAATGACGAGGAATCTAGTTCGTATGATCGAAAAACTACGCGATATCAACATAGAACTGAAAATAAAAGGAGAATTCGAAAACAAAGGAAGAGTCTATACACTGAGGAAGGAAGCAATGCATCCGAAGGAAGTGACTGCGATGAAGAACGAAAAGAAATACTTTTCATGGCTCATGTGGAAGAAAAAAGCAGAGATGAAAAGAAGAGTAGTTCAAAGAATACTCTAGTTGTGCAACACAAACTAGGATCACTAGACAAAGACTTCTTTAGTGGATAATTCAAAACACCTCCAAATATAGTTATGAGGTCAATATTGACATTCAATCTGAAGAAAATGAGGATACTGCATACATTGACTGGGAAGGCGAATTGATTAGTTCCTTGGATGACTTGAAGAAGTCAAAGAAGAAGAATAAATTGTTGCAGGAGTAGTTGTTGAAGTATGAAGAACAACGCAATCCATTCCAAGAATCCCTTGAGACATAAATTTGTGAAAAGGAAACCAACTATGAGACTCAATTGATCTGTGCATAGGATAAGGTTAAAGTACTTGAGGAAGAGAAAGCTGCTTTGAAAGGTTCTTTGGAAGAATTAGTACAAAAAATCAGGGTGCTAACAAATCATCTTGAGGAGAAGGACAAAGAGATATTACGTCTAGAAGACAAATTGATTGAAGTAAAGGGAAAGAAACAAGTCCAAGATCCCACATTAATATATGCACATCCAAAAAACAACAATGTTAGTATTGATGATGAGGTAAAAGACAAGTTCAAAGGTAATACATCAACCTTGAACAAAATTATGGACAATCAAAGATGACTAGAAGACATAACAGGTCTTGGCTATGAAAAGGAATCAAAGAAGGTTTGTGACAGAGAATATTTCCCTAATCATGTTAATTCCTTCAGGTATGATGAATCCTTCAACTACAACTCTTATCAATTTACTAACCAAATAAGGATCAACAGGGTGAAGTGTGCAAGATGCAATCATTCTGGTCATATTGCAAAATATGTGAAATTGTGAGATGTTATGCATGTGATGGTTTTGGACATAAGGCCATGTACTGTCGAAAAGTAGTGAACTATACAGATGAAGCTTTATTGCGCAAATGAAATCACATTCAAAAGGACCGCAGTGAAAAATATTCGGTGCAGAATCAAAATAGAAGTGCACACAACAAAACATGGGTAAGGAAATCTCCTAAGAAGTGCGCTAAAGATGCAGACAATCCATGTGTATCTAATGCAATAAGCAATTGCTTCCTCTCTGACTAATTACATGAGGATTAAGTGAGACCCTTGAGTTCAACATGATGCATCTTAAGGAATTCAAGGGGATGTTAGTTAGGTGTGTGGTTAGAATGTGTATGTTGCAGTATTCATTATGGTTGCATAAGTTTATGTGTTAAATTGTTAATGTCGTAGAAAAGGAAAATTCAAATACATGCAAGCATTAAGTTGTTGATGAGTTATCTTTCATATGAAACAATATAGAATAGAGTAATTGTTTGAATTTAGTAGTGCAAATGCAAAAATAAAATTGTTGCATGAAGAAACAAACATTGTTGAAAGATAGACATGAGTTTGTGCAAAATGGAGCTTTCATTATATTCAAAATGGGTATTGACTACAAAATTGCATGAGTCAGGACTCTATGCCGAGGAAAAAAATGATGTATACAAGAAGACGAGTAAAGATGGAAAATTTTAGATATGATAAAGCAATCTACAACCGCAGCTCAAGGTCAACCTTAGTATTTAGAAGGACGCACAGGAACAAGTTGCACAGTAGAATACGACGATGGTTCAGTTTGTTGAGGCCAAAGTGAGGATAGTTCATTCAAAATCCACAGTTGCGGGCACTCTATATTATCGACTCGATGGGTCAAGAGAATCAATTGCTCAGAATGTCTATAACACACTTGTGACTGAGCGTATTGATGACAAAATTCCCTTTCCTCCATCCGTTGTTTCTAGATTCCCATATCGACTCTTAGGCATGAAAACTCAGAATGTTGTGTCTGGACTACAAGTCGTACATTCTCAAGATTCATATTCATTCTTTGAAAGGAGGCCATTAGAAGAAAGAAGAAGAACCAGATAACAATGCAGCATTGAAATGTAGAAGTGCTAATGGTGATGAACCAAGCATTGTTCATCAAGCTCTTATCGGTTTGAATGGAATACGTTCACGTGCAAGAAATTAATTTGATGATATATGCATTCAACATTGCACAACTCGAATAAGGTGATGGAGTTGACAAAATTGAATGTCGAATTTAATATGTGATGAAAAGATGTACAGAAAGAAAAAATTTAATTCATTTGGTCGTTCGATGAAATAATGTTTCCCCAAAAACTCAAGTACGATGATGAAACACAATTTCTCTCACAAAAACTAAGTATATATGCTTTAATGTTGAGCTGGTGGATAAACATGCCAAATATTTGGTTGTCATGGCAAGAAATGTGACAACAATAAATGTGAGATTGCAGTAAATGCGACAGATGAAGCAGTCAGGTGCAAAAAGGAAGCAAATAAAATGACAAGGCATAACCAAGAAAAGGTTTTTAGCACTGCACAGTTGGCACAAGAGGAAGTCTTCATGAATTACTACACAAAGAATGATGTATTGTTATGACAAGAATATGAGATCAAGATGAAGAGATAATGTAATAACCATAACAAAAAAGCAATCAAAGATAATTATGAAAGGATATCACTACAGAATTACAGTAAAGAAATGAAGCTTGAATTCACGGGGATTAATCCCTGGAAATAGTTGAGGTAGAGGTCGGTGAAAAATAAAACAAAAGGAGAAACTACATTGCGCAAGTAATAGCACCTCTTTTCCATTGATGTCAAAGCAGGATAAATGCATGAAGTTGACCGAACAACTAGGAGAAATGATTGAAGTTGGATGAACATCAACAGAGAAGAACCAACACAAACATAATTGAAGAGATAGTATGAAGCTTCAACAGATGTGAAAGAGCGTGAAAAATACTATTGAAGAAACAACATAAAGTTGCAGCAAATGTGAAAGAGCATGAAGTAGATCATTGAAGAAACAACATAAAGTTGCAGCATACATGAAAGAACATGAAGAAGATCACTTTGAGAAATGGCGTGAAGATGACTGTACAAATGGTCTTCATAGAAGTAATGGAAATCATAAGCAGTACTGACAACAAAAAGAGCATAAATAAAAAACCCAAAGAAATTAGGGGGAGCATACACACAGGGGGGAACTATGACAAAATACAGATGAAGCATACAGTTCAAAGAAGATCATACACAACTTCATAAGGCATTAACATCAATGAAAAAGGGGGATATTGTTAAGATTTGGTTGTCATTGATGTCAACTAATGTCAAAGAGAATGCCAACTAATTCAGTCTGAGTCATTGATGTCAAATGATGTGAAAGTGGATACAACATTCCTATGTCAAGTATATGGAAGACACTTTGAAGAATTATATGTGCAAGATGGTGAAGACATGGATGCTAGTTTGAAGAAGTACATCTAGAAGTTTCATTCAGTATAAATATGTGTCTCCGAGGATACATCATGCATGATGAGTTTGAAGAAGTACATAAGGATGGCACATCATGCAGATCCAGTTCAAAGAACCACATAAGTAATGTATCCTACTACATGTGGTACCTATGTAGATATCAAGTCCACCAAGTCATACTCTCTCATGGTAGTAGTCAAAGAACTGGTTGGACAAAGGTACATGTGCACATGGAACCAAGGAGTTGGTTAAGCAGAGGTACAAGTGTGCAAGTATGTTGAAAGAAGACTTTGGAATGCACAAGCATTGCTTGGTCAAAGATAGGGAGTGCAAAGATAGTAAAAGGTTGGACAATATTGAAAGAATGCAAGGATTTCCAATCAGAAGATGCTTTCAGTTAGTAAAGGGATGACAAGTTCCTAGAAGGGTGCAGTGATTGAATTCTATTTATGTGCAAATTCCGCAACTGACGGCACAACAGGTGCGCAAGTTCCACAAGTGATGACATGGAAAGGGTCAAATTCCCACCAAGTATAAGTTGGTTTATGTGCAAATTCCGTAAAGAATTAGTACAACAAGTGCGCAATACCCACAAGGGATGATACAACAAAGGTCAAAGACTCATCAAGTTAAAGAGAAAGGATGCACACATACCTCAAAGCAATGGTACATAAAGAGCGCAAGAGTACACCACTAAGGTATAAGTCCGACTAAGTCATGAACCATTGATGCGCAACACCCACATAAGATGACACATCAGCAGCGCAGGAGATGACATGTGGAAAAAGCACAATTTGTGAAGTATGGAAGAAGGGATGCCACAACCAACTTGTGGACATATAATCCGTGCAGGACATGTATAAATAGAGATGCAAGTTGGAGATTTGAAGTAAGCTTGACGGTGAGATCATAGAGCTTCAGCTGGAAGATATAGATTTATATTTGGGGCATCAAGGACTCGAGGATAGAATGGAATGATGTAGCAAGGAGCCGAGTGTGCACATGTAGCAAGATGAAATACTGATGGTGCAAAAAATTATGTTGTAGATCTATGGCGATTGTGCAAATACTGGAAGGAAGAAACACATAAGAATGTGAAACTGCGTGAAGATTGAATGAATAAACTACAGAAAACACGTAGATAGTCACAAATGTTGTAAGTAATGAAGTAGTGCAGAAAAAAAATCGAAGTATATCAGAAGATGTGCAGATGTTTGGCTGATGTACAAAGACTGAAGTGAAGTGTGCAGAGTTGAGAATACCATCTGATGCACGGCGACATAACAACAGTAGGATCTAGTAAGCATGTCATGATGATGATGATCTGAGACAAGTGCATTAAACCAAAAGGACTAATCAATTGATGCACGACATGTCGTAGGTTGTCTAAAAGACTATGGCACTTAAACAAAATAGACACATCATTAAGTGCGCAGATCCATCTGTTACTAGTCCATTATCTCAGAGCAGAAAACTATCAATTGAAAGCACAACTTTAGTTGGTGAGAGTAGTAGCGTAGTAGTAGATCGAAAAAACATACCTTAGCGCAGACTGCAGAATCAGAAGGAACACAGTACATGAAGTAAGACATCAGTAGAAGTGAATAATTGAGAGGAATGAGAAGTCAAGTGATGTATGTAGCATAGTGACAGTAAATCATCTTCATACGAAGGTGGCACACATTACAAATAATAACATAATATTAGAAGTGTGCATGAGTTAGACGTTCAACAAGTAAGAATCGTATATTGGATATCTGGGTGGAAGGATGAGGCCAAGACAAGGGGGTCGTAGCCTCCTTCAAGTTGGTGCTGGAGAACATGGGGAGTTGGAGCTTCCTTCAGGTCGGTTCTTATAAAACCAGGGGTTCGGTGCCTCCTTACAGTTTATGCTGGTAAAAAAAAGAAGTTGGTGCTTCCTTGAATGTATTATTTTCATCAGAAAATAACATTCCTTGGTTTTCTCCCAATTGGATTTCCACGTCAAAAATTCTGTGTGTTTTGTGTTCTGTGTTCTTTGTCTTGGTGCATATATGGATGATTGATTATGTTTATATTGGATGCATAAATAAATATCAATATTAAATTAAGACAAATATTTTAAAGAAGGTAAATACTATTGATAACTGTGCTAATACTGATTCACCCCCCCTCTTAGTATTAAATCGATTCCAACACACCATCATCAATTAATATAGGAAAACAAGACTGAACTCTTTGCTCTTCATGCTGACCAAAATCTCCATTTTCATCTTCACTCATTTCTATTTCAACTACTATGATCTTAGGTGATTGTTGTACCTCCTTCCTTTGCATGGATTTTTCATTAAAAATAACATCCCGACTAATGATTACCTTGTGGTCAATATGATATCACAATCTATACCCCTTTATTATATTATCATAACCGATAGAAATACATTTCCTTGAATTTGGGTCAAGATTGGACCTCTTTTCTTTAGGATCATGGAAAAATGCATCACAACTAAAAATATGCAAATGAGAATAATCAACTAGTTTACCACACCAAACCTCCTCTGGAATATTTCCATCCAATGCGATTGTAGGTGATATGTTAGTTGTATACACAGTTGTATTAACAACCTCTACCCAAAATGCATTATCCAACCCATATGTGTTGAGCATGATTTTTGTATGTTCCATGATTGTGTGATTCATCCACTTAGCCAAACCATTTTGTTGTGGTGTGTATGAATCAGTCTACTCGTGCTTAATTCCTTCATGCATATAAAATTTATCAAATTTCTTGGAATAATATTCTTCTCCATTATTAGATATGAGACAATAAAATAAATTTGTCCAAAATTTTCTCTACTCATGCCTTGAACTCTTTAAATTTCTCAAAGGCATCTAATTTATTTTTTAGAAAATACACCCACACTCTTTTAGAATAATCATCTATAAAAGTCACAAAGTATCTAGCACCATTTATAGATATAGTGGGGATTTCCCCAAATATATCATAATGAATAAGCTATAAAAGACCATAATTTTACCATAACTTGCAATAAATTGAACTCTCTTTCATTTACCAAAAATATAGTACTCACACAAGTCTAAATAAAAAGAATCAATCCTTGGAAGAATACCTTGATCATGTAGATTTTTCAATCCTTTTTCACTCATATGTCCAAGTCGTTGACGCCACAACATCACTGCATCAAGAACATTTCCCATGAGTCTTATATTGTTGCATGATTTGTTATTATATTACCGCACAAAAGATATAGAGTCCCACAAGATTTTTCTTTCGCTCCCATGAGGGAACCTTTGGTAATTTTGCATCAATAGTCACAAAATATAGTAGAATAACCCAACTTATCTATAATCTTGATTGAGAGACAATTATTTCATAGATATGGTACATGTTATACATCACATAGCTTCCTTTCTCTGCCATCAACCAATTTGATTTGAATGTCCCCTCTTCCCATAATTTCTAAAGAATGATCCTCACCCAAGTAAACCATTCCATCACTCTAGGGTTGATATTTGACAAACCAATCTCTATGCAGAGACATGTGGAAATATGGATTTGAGTCCAAAAATCGAGCATATAATAGCTAGATTTTTTGTTACTAGACAGAAAGCCTCAGATGTTGTCGTCTATTCCAAATATGTTGCACTAGCTTCAACTGAGGGTTGATTTTGATTTTCAGCCTTCTTTTCCTTCTTTAGATACCAACAAGTATTCTTTGAGTGCCGTAGTTTCCCACAGTTCTGGCACTTCCCTTTCTTGCATCCTATGGACTTGGATATGGAATATGATATACCTTGTTGATCCCTTTCTATAGTTCCTCCTCTCACAAATAAGGCTTCATTGGTAGAAAGATCTAGAGACAATTTTTTCCTCATCTCTTCTCCCACTAAAGAAGCTACCATTCAACATAAAATTTAAGAGTTCCTGATGATGATTTGGTGATAGTCGCTACCATATGATCCTAGGTATCCAAGAGGGAATGGAGAAAAATTATCTCTCTATCCTCATTCTCCACCATTACACTAACCAAGAGCATATTCTTTACTATGGTATTAAACTCTTTCAAATGATCTACCATAGTTGAACCCTCCTTCAACCTCAAATGAAAAGGTTGTTTTCTTAGGAAAACCTTATTTGTTTTCAATTTAGTCTCATTTTGCTTCCCAAGTTTCTCCCAAAGGGCTTCTATGGTAATTTCTGCAACAACATTGAACAAGACATGGTCTACTAGGAAAAGACAATTTACAGACACCATCTTTCTGTCCAGCTTTATCGAATCCTCATCTGTCACGTCGCTTAGTTTTTTCACAACCCCTTTGAATGCTAGGGCTTGGTCATTTGAAACAACAAATCATCCACCTTCAACTTCCATAGGGAGAAATTCTTTCCATCAAGCTTCTTAATCTCAAACTTAGTTAAACCTCTTGTGATCATTACAACTCCTACTCACAAAAAACATTATGCTTATGAATTTTTCGAGCTCTAAAACCAAATATTAGAAAGATATAAAATACAGCAGAAAACAAAAATAACAGTAGAACATGAGATATACATGGAAACCCTACTATACACAGGTGAAATCATGGAGCAGTGGTAGCTTCGATCTTTTATTATTACTCGGAAAACAATTCAATCTGCTTTTATACAATATATACGAAGATTCTATAAGGAACCAAAAATATACTAGAAGAGTCCATGCAAAATATTTTTATCCTGTAAAATATATTACCCTTTTATCTATGTTATGATCCTCCCTAGAGATGTAATGAGGGGATGAAGGGCCCATTAGAATAATAGCAATGGAGGCCATTCAATGTAAGGTGGACTATGTTCATTATGTTATTATTAAATCATTATTAAATAAGACCCACTATGGTAGTTGTCAATGAATAAATATAACGAGGCCTCATTATAAAAGATCCACTGGGTAGTTAGGAGATTGTTATGGTTAGGTCTTCTTGTGGTCTATAAATAAGAATGGGGTCCTCCTCATGAATCCTGCATGGAGTATATTGTATTTGGATTTTTACTCATAGGAGGTTTCCCCCTTAAAGAAACAAGTGAACATGAGTGGATTCCTTCCATAAAATGATCAATTGTAAGGTATTTTCCTACCTTAAATGGCTTTGATATTAATAAAGTGTGAAGATTTTTTGATATTTTGTATGTGATTTCATATTTAGATTTAAGGTACATAACAAAAAGTAAAAAATAAACCATAAGAATTAAAAAAAGTAGTTGTCAATCAATAAGTAATTGTCCTTGTACACAATATTAAATAAAAATATTAAAATTCATGAGATCAAAATCAAAACCTCACATGGGTAGTGAACACTATTTTTTAAGCAAAAGTCAATGATGGCATGCTAAGTTGCAAAAAATGAAATCAATGAAATTCAAAAATTTATTTTAAATTTTAAAAAGTTCAATTTAATAAATTGTTTTTTGAAAACATTGGAAAGCTTTATAACATGAAATTGAGTTAATGTGAAGTCAAAGCACTTTGACTTGAAAAGTATACTCCTTGCTTTAGCAAGGATTGATAAGGCCCACTATGTAGGTATTGTGTTATAAATGTAATATGGCTCATTCATTAATGTAAAGCCCAACAGTGATTAGGGTTAGGGTTAGGGTTTTTAGATAACTATAAATAAGGATGGAGTCATCCTTACGGGATGTCAAGAGTTGTTATTGTAATGGAGTATTGTTAATTTAGAGGTTTCCCCCTCAAAGAGGTAACAAAAGGGCTTATCCTTCCATCAAAAAATTATTGTATGGTGTTACCCTCCATTAAAGGTTTTGGATTTAGTAAATTATTGGAGCTTTCCTTGCATATCCTTGGATACATGTTTGTTATTTGTCTTCAACATTAAGGTACATAACATAAAATGACTCTTGGTTATGTTGGTTGCAAATTACAAATACAACATCTCCAAGGAACTCGTAGTACACTTTATGCCTAGAGATCCAAAAGGGTTAATGATGTTTGACTCACTTAAACCCCATAAATAGCAAGTCCAAACAAATTTGGGCCACCATGGACCCAAAATGAGGTATGTGTGCCCAATTGGGTGTTCGTGCCCCTAACTGGAACCATAAAGTTAGGAATTACCCCAGTTGCATGCCTTAAGGGTTAAAATGAGTCAAATTAGTGATGAAGGGTTGGAGACCAAGGATTGATGAGATTAAAAAAACCCACATAACCATTGACTAAGGTAAGGGAAATACAAAAAGGTGTCTATCACATTAGAATAAAAGTTAAGAAGTATTGTGTCATTGTTAAGCATGTTACACATGAATATAATACATGAGTAAACTATATATTGCACTTAGCAATGGATAGTAACATATGAATACCAAATGCAAATCCCATACACTACAATCATATAACCATTTCTACATAATCTAATTCAATACCATAAAAAAGAAAATCCCCTTCTCAAAACAAACCCCAACTTGAGTACAATCTCAAAATCAAAACAAAAATGTGTAATGCTTCCATCATCACATTTTCGAAGCATATCCAACTTCGAGGTGGCCTCATTCTTTAGTTTCGATGATGCATTATAGATTGTATCGGGTCCATCATTTTATGACGTTGAGTGTTGAAGCTTATAAGTAAAGAGCAACTGCCATAAAACAATCCGCATTGTTTTTTTTCTTACACGATCTAAAACAAAGTTGTTTTCAAAGAATACCAAATAAAGAAATATTGGATCAATCTTTTGTTTTTGGAATAAACAAAGAATGGATCATTGAGATACACATATGTTTTTTCACAACTTTTGAAAGACAGCCGGCTTCCTTAAGCATGCGATTGCACTTTCCTAAATATGTATATCGATACATATTCAACAAAGATTATTGATATTCAGTGCCAACCAATTTTGATTTGGCTGCCATTACCATTACCATTACCATTAATTAAGTAGAAAGAAAAGCAGTCCCAACACAGTGAGCGACTCCATGAAACGCACAGGAAAACAGAATCCAATCCTTTCCTCCATGCAGTGCAGAGTAAAGTAAAGGTAGCAGTCCCCAAGTCCGCCTGCGCATTGAGAAGCTCCTGGTAGTTGTACTGTGAAGCAAGAAACAAGAAACAAGAAACAAGGGGTAACCTCCTGTTGTTAGGAGGAGTGTGAAGCAGGAAACAAGAAACAAGAAACAAGAAACAAGAAATGAATGAATGATCAATGGGCGATGAAGGGCGAGACGAGGAAATAGAGGATCTTGAAAGAGCAGCATGAGAGCGACAAGAATAAGAGCGTGTATGCTATCCTCAACAACATTCTGCCTCTGCCTTTCTTCTTTCTTCTTTCTTCTTTCTTTTCTTCCGGATCATATTTATACATATATCCTCTCTTCCGTATCATATTTATACATATATTTCTGGATAAGGATAGATATTCTTTCATACACGTGTACCCATCCCTGCTCTCTATTTTATTCAACTTACCGATGCCTTGCCTTGCAAGCCAAGTGTCCTCTGCCTTGCCTCGCAAGACATTCTTTTAGCTATATTTGGATGGTTGGATAACCATCGCATCCTAGGTACTCAAAGAAAATAATTTAGGATTACATATGATGGAATATATTTCATTTTTTTTTTAAATAATAAAGAAGCTTAAAGCTTTAAATTAATAACGAGAGGATAAGGACGCGTGTGGCTTTTTCGCTCATCATTCTCCGATGTTATAGGCGTGCCTTACCATAAGTGCAATATACAAGGCCACAAGGATCAAATGTAAAAATGAAAGGAATTTCTCATAGTAAAACAATGTATGTTTTTTTAGTAGTTTTAGCATCTACCAATCTTTGCCTGATAAATAGTTTCAGTTTACATATATGTTTATCACATTAGGTACTTAAGTTAGGAAATATAAGGAAAAAACATAGCATATAAGCCTAGGAAGTACAAGGAAAAATGATAGCATATAAGCCTAGGAAGTATAAGGAAAAAGCATAGCATATAAGCTTAGTGTTTAATAGTTGAGAATATTATTTTATATTATTATTGTTTTTTATTGATTATTGAAGTGAATTCAATAAATGCTTTTAAGGATGGAGAAAGCTTGTCTCCACATCATTTCATAAATAAAGCACGAGCAAAAGATATAATCTTAAACATAATGCAAAGAGGCTAATGTTCAAAATAGTCTTCACTTACAATTACTCTTGTTTGCAATCAAACTATAAGAAGTGATCATGTAAAATTTAGGTGCATTAAAGACAAGAAAGTGCAAGTGAGCGTTCAGTGTAACTTAATTTGACTATAATTAAGATTAGCACAAGTGAGCTTAGCATATGTGAGTTTAGCATGAGCACAAATATGAAGGAGCAATAACATAGACATGATTGAGCACAAATATACAAGAGATTTGAAATTTGTGCAACAGCTTAGTGTTGATGTTTCGGTATCTAATGTTGAACTAGCACAATTGCTTGACATGAAGACCTTGGTAAGAGCATGCAAATTTAGGTGGCTTAGTGTTGATGATTTGGTATCTTGTGTTGAACTAACACAATTGCTTGACATAGAGACTTTGGTAAGAGCATGGAAATTTATGTGGCTTAGTGTTGATGATTTGGTATCTAGTGTTGAACTAGCAAAATTGTTTGACATGGAGATGCTAGTTGTAAGGTATTCATCCATAGATAATGATAGGAACCCTTGCTCGATCAACTTAGGCCTCCACGGTAAATTGCAACATCATGCATAAGGTTAGAAGATGTATGTTGAATGTTGGGTGGAGTGGTGAATAGTTCAAGAGTTTGATTTATACAAGATTGATGCCTTGGGAAGGAGTGCACAGATTGATGCCTTGGGAAGGAGTGCACGTATCTAGTTGGATGTGGACCGAAGGGGATAAGCACTCCAAGACTTACTGGATTGCATGTTTGGTCCATTTGTGAGTGGAGTAAAGTGTAAGGATCCTTAGAAGAAGGAAATGACTACTATGTAAAGTCATTCATTCAAGAGTGGACAAGGACTTTTGAGGTTCTATGTCTGGAGTTGGCATAGTGAATAACTTGGACATTGTCTTTGTGATTATTGAAAAGACAAGATCTATTGGAGGTAGACTCATGGGTTCTTCAGGGGTTAGATTGACAAGTGTTGTGGCTATAGGTAGTTGTGCCTTGAATATTTGTATATCTATAAAAGAGTCATAAGAAGCTTGGATGGACTCCCTTTGATGTACTCTTGTAACATCCTTCATCTTGGCAAAGTCAAGGCATACACTTTGGGTGATTCCCATGCTTCTATATTTTAGTGTCTTTACTTGTATGAATGTTATTGTTCCTTTCAATGTATCGTTTAGCTAAGCGTTGTTCAAGGCTAGCTAAGTGTAAAAGTATTGTTGGGATGCTTTAAGGCCATGGTTGGACATGTCCCTACTATTAGAAGAAATTTTTTGCAAATCTAACAAATTGTATCTTAGGGCATAGTTATAGGAAAGACCCTAAGTGAAGAGGCATAATCTAGTTATAGTAATAGTGGTCAAGCCCCTATGGCTAAGGTAAGGTAGAGCCGCATGACCAAGGATGCCAAAAAGAAAATATGTGGGAAAGAAATTTAGGTCCATGACACTAGTCAAGTCAAAGTTAACCAATTACTTAATTTGGTAGTATTCGTTGCATGGAGAAATACCAAAATATCTATTCCAAGTTGATCATGACAAATTCTATCTTTATAGCACTTCATATATATATATATATATATATCTGTGTGTGGGTGTGTGGGTGTTTGACATTGATTAGTCCATTAGATTAGTGAGTAGAGTGTCAGAAGTTTAGGGAGATTTGCATATCGATGATCCATTGTGTTATAAATATTAGTTTGAACATGAGGGTTGTAATCAACATTGTGTGGGTTAGTTGTGTCGTATAGTTTGAGATCTATAGTTTATGAGTATGTTGTTGGTGAGACACATGTACTTTTGCGACTATTTTATTGTCATAGATTTTTAATGAACAAAATTAGCTATTCACAAGTGATGAATACCCATTTCTTTGTATGTGATATTTCCTATGAATGTTTTGTTTATGATTATCTCTTACATAATCCCATTTGTTTCTCATAAACAATCTTAAGTTATATTGTAAATTTTTTGTTGGTGTTGATGTTATACCTACCTTGTAACGCCTCCCTCACCTAATCCAACCATCGGTAGGGGATGCTGACCAAATTTGGGCTCTCAAATTTTGCCCCAAGTTCATAATACGTTTTTCAACAATTGCAATGTGTGCATAAATGTAAATTAAACATGCACATCAGAATTTAAAATCTATCCACACACATCTAGCATGCAAATACAAGCATAAACATTACAGACATGAAATAAAAACACTTTAGAATCAAATGCATAAGAATACTTATCTTTATCCAACACGGATCCAAGCTTTTGTTAGGAAAAATGTCCTATAGCGGGGGATAGACACTACCAACGTACATGGGGTTGACAGATAGATACATTAGGTTTTACATTCATTACTGTAAACAAATGAGATTAGGGTTTAGGAAAGAGTACCTTCTTTATGGTGGTTGATCCTAGCTTTCTCCCAATCTCCGCAACAATGTACCTGCATAACTCAGACCTTCCTCAAAACATTTTGACTATAAACATATAATGATATTGACAAAAAATTAAACATTAATTATAATCAAAATCCAACAAAGTTAACACCTCATTAGGATGGGAAGGGTATCTCGATCTTTGTTGTCAAAGAAATGCAACAAAATACAACTGATATACTTGATCTTTCCTCAAGCACTTCTGCAGCCAAGTTATGGGCTCCTGCTCCTCTTCTTGACTTGGAATTTCCTCAGCATAACCTTAGCTCTCTCTTCATTGGCCTCTTTCTCATGGCTTCCCCTTGTATTTATGGTCCAAGGCAAGAAGTTAGATTCGTGAAGGCGGTTGAATTGGGAAGTTGGGGTAGTTATAATACCAAACTCAACTAATCCCGATTCGTAAATATTTTTTTCAATTTCATCTTAAGGTACCTGCGGGTATGACACTAGGAAACTTGCGCATGGTTCGCAGCTACTTCTCATATCAACTCGCGCATGAAACTTTTAAGTGATGCTCGTGGGTTGTCAATATTGATACCCACGCACAACCCGCTAGATGTCAATTACTATAGTCACAAATTTCCAATGAAATATGTAGAAAAAATATGTTTTTAAGCTGAAGACGTGGGATCTCAACACTAAATCATCTAACGTTAATCTAGCTCTTCCATCCATAGTGTCCTTTTGTGTGACCGACAGGGCAATGTGATCACGAACGGAGAAGTGCTTATTTGACCTATAACATATGCCCCCTAATGTGTGAGGCCAGAGGGAAACGATGGCCGAAATAAATTACAATCCAAGTCAGAGGAGAAGCGAGGAAACCATAGGACAAAGTCACAAAAGTACATAAAAACAATAACCAAGGTCAGTGATCAATTACAATATTGACATCAAATAGATGTCTAGTATGATAGAACATAATCTTCAATACATAAATGGGAGATGCATATAGCATGGTCACTGAAATACAAGCGTGGATCCAGTCAAAGTAGGAGATCATAGCCATAACAACAAGCTGGATCTATGTCTCATTAAGAGAAAAAATGAGTGCGGTTCAGTCTTGTGCAACTTGGGAAATAACATAAATATGGTGATGCTACTATAGTCCCTGGTCTTCATCCAAAAAATCCCAAGGTACAAAACCTATCCATGCGAATAAATGAGTTTGGAGTCGAACATGGAGGGTACCATTTGATTACCGATCATTGATGTAAACCGTTAACAAATGCGCGGGCATCCACCAATAATGAAAATGGGGCCCAAGGTACCTAGTACATTCTAACAAGTGTGAATAAGTGGTCTTGAAGTCAAACACTTGAAGAATCCATCGAATAGGAGACATTCATGTATTCCCGCTATCCAATAACGAGGGAAATTACCACTAATGACTGCAATCCCCAATGTACTATCCGAAACTCTAAACTTCATTCCCAGAGCACGATGAGTTGAAGTCGATGGGAAGAAGTCCGTTGGAAGGGAGGCCTTAATGCATCCTCCATCATCCAACACGAGGAACACTCAAAGGATTGGGTTGATTTGGAGTATAATTGATACAAGATGAAACAAACTGACACCAGGGATGGTCAACACATGAGGTCAAGGTATTTGCACAATGGATGACACAAGTAGTATCCTTGAACAATGAGCACGACACAATAGTGACTTAGGAAGCTTTAACACCATGGGAACATAATATAAACCTGCAATGTAGGAGACATTAACAGATTCTCCATATGATTGGAAGAGTAACCAATCGAATGAGTAACAACTCTGATATTAGGTTCATCCTAAGGTCAAAAACTACAACCCAACTGTTTGACAGACTCAAAAGGTGCTTTGTTCAAGGATATGACTGACTTGTTGCCTTTGAAACTGGAAAATATATTGGACACCCTTCCTTTCCCTTTTTCTCTTTTTATAAAGAATATCCTTCTTGTTGTTTTAATGAGTCCAAGAAAGCAAACTCAATAGTCCTTCTTCATTTTTTAAACAAGCTCAAAGAAAGAGGGAGAAGAATGCTTGATAAAAGTTCCAACCATGTGTAATTTTATGAGTCCATGGGAGGGAAAATCAGTACTTTCTTCATGTTTTAACGAGTTTGAAGCAAAAATAAACTAATACTCGATATACTGATCTCTAGATTTTAATATCGAGCCGAGATCTGTTCTTGCTCGCCAGTGTTTTCAATTTTAAGGAGTCTGAAATACTTAAACAATAACTCCATACACTTACTCGTGGATTTCACATCGAGCCCGAGTTAGCAGATGCTCGCTTGGTATTTTCATGTTTCGAGAGTCTGAAAACCCTAAAGAAGACTCCAAAAGGTCATTTTTCGTACAATTAGTCTCCTCACCTGAAAAAGTGTAAATCAATGAGAGAATAACTCTTCTAGCCATGTGTGACTAGAGTATACCTTTTTTCGTAAATCATCCACAAAGGTACGGAAAAGGGGTAAACTTATACCTAAGTGGATGTCGCTTCAAAACCTTTAACGAGTTTGAAAAGACAACTATACTCGATGATCTTGTTTATTTTGAAAAAGTCTAACAAAGGCTTAAAAAGACTTTACAAGCTTCAGCGACACAACGTTCTATGATATGTCAAGTGATGAAATTTTATCAACAACCAGATTAATGATATATAGCAAGATCAAGAAAGATTCCTTAATGACATAGAGTAACAGGAAAATACTGCACCTAATTGACATGTCATAAAATAAAACAAACCTTAATAGATAATCATTGCGAAATATAGTGAGATTTGTCATTTGCACTTCAAAAATCCAAAAAACATATTAGTGAATTAAATAAAGTGTTAAAATGATTTTGAAACTATAATAAAATATAAAAAGTGGGTAAAAATTTGTGTTTGTTTTTTATAAATAGTTTCAAAAACATAACAAACTCACCATTTCAACATTTGGAACCAAAGTTGGAAAACCACCTTCAACTTCCATTGCACATTGTGATCACTCTGGGATACTAAATCAAATTCCAACACCTACAAGTAAGTCCTCTCCTCCCTCTCGTTCATTTCAATGCAATTTTTAGTTTTTTAAATGGTTATTTTTATTTTTTATTAAGATTTTTATTTTAGGTCTGCGTACCCACAGGTTCCCTTGTGGTAGACTCGCGCACACATGGAAAGTGCACGGCTTTACCGCAAAGGAACTTGCGAGTGTGGGCCACTATATAGTAGAGACAGTCACGAACACCACAATAAAAAATGAAAACCCAAAGATCTAATGCATGAAACAATTGTCCAATGAAGGATGGTTTTAACTTGGAGAGAGAGAGAACATGAAGACATGGATAGACATGCCATGGGGGATCCATTGACCCTCAATGCGTTGAGAAGATGCGGGTTGCTTAAATTCTACCGAACCACCAATATGTGAGCCCAAACACACTTGCTTGAAATGATTGTGCATTACTAGGATGCCGATCAAGGAGTCTTCAATCTCCAAGGGGAGATCCTTGAGCTTACCATTGACGACCTATATTTTATAACTAGTCTCTCCTAAAGAGGGGAGATGGTCAACCTTAAAAGCACATTCCGAGGTGCGAGTGCTCTTTCCATACAAGACTACATCAATGCATACTATCTGTCGAGCACTGAAAAGAGCGGCAATCAAATTTTGATACCGACTATTGCAAGATTTCCTTTGAAAGTTATTCTGAGCACTTTAAACAGAATAGGGGGAAGTGCCATGCAACATATTGCATCTCAGAACTACATGCAAATTGGCGTAGATTGCTTGCGTGGAGTTGTTTTTGATTGGTGTTCTAGTCTACTGATGATCATGAAACATCAACTTACCGAGTGTAAAACTGGTAGGAAAAATAACTTTGGCTATGGTAGTATACTTTGCACCTTCTTCTTCAAGAGGGTCCCTGCTCTAAGTCCGGGGATGGCCTTTCCCCCACTCAATCCTCATGAGCTACTCATGACTCGTTGGGGATACATATTCAAACGCCAAGGTGGCGGTGAGACTAGCCTCTCCTATGCTGAAGAGGACTATTTGGCGTGGTGGGGTCGGTAGGTGCCAGCATTAGAGTAGTTCCCTTATGCGGGGATGGAATTCCATGGTGACCCCAAGCTAGCTCTGCCTCCATGATCTTCCTGGGGAGAGATGGGTAACCAAAAATTATTCTTTTTTAAAATTTATTTCATTTTATATGTATATGATTTTTTGATCAGTTTGGAGTATTAATTAATTTGTCTTAAGCAGATTTTGGACCTGTGCACCCCGAGGGACACCCTCGCACTTTTGTATGACCAATCGAGCTAGAGGCAGCCGATGCCATGTTGACGAGTATAGAGGGAAAGATGAGTCAGCTGAATCATGACATCTCTACCCACAAGATTGAGCGGATGCCGCTCGCGATGCTGGAAGACGTTGTGGGTGTGCCCCCAACATGGATTCAGCTACTTAGGAAAGTAGCTAGACTTGTGGTATGTTACAGAGAGGCTATAGCGGAGATGGAAAAGGCCCCTCCTTATCCATAGAGGAGGAAATATGTGTATATTTTTTAGGCCGTTGAGCCCATTTTGTATATTGATATGACATTGCGACAGACTTGTTGACCCAAACTCATATACTTTTTGATACGGCTTATAACAATATTAGATTTATTTACATGTGTGTCTTATCTTTATGTGTGAATTGTTCATTATGATTGTGTGTAATGTAGATGCCAGTCTAAAACATAATTTGCATATGAATAAACTAAAGCATTTAAATTCCTTGGAATGTGTTGATATGTAATATAATCAAATTGTCTCTCAAGCAACCTAACTCACAAGAACTGACGCAACAAAACAAAATATCTAACTTGATATTCACCCATTAACTGAAACACAACTAACTGCTAGGCGATTCTTACCTCCATATGTGAAATGCCATGATGAAGAGCATCTCGGAGTAACTCAATGACCGCGTTGTACTCAGCTACATTATTTGTTGTGGCACCCAAGCAAGCCCCTCCCAAAGACACTAGTTGTCCAGACAATGAGTAAATAACCCAGGTTGCTGCAGCCAACTGATGGGTGTGGTGACTAGCACCATCAACAAATCCTATAAAGTATTTAGTCGACATCTAAAAACACAAACCAATAGACACATAAGACACGAAAATAACCACAAGCAAAGCTAACTCTACAAAAAAATACAGCTATAATACATGAAAAAGAATAGAGGCCTAAGCACAATACGTTTTCAAGTAGAGCCCATTTCTAGGCTCCGACAACTTGTTACCCTCATAATCACTCGGCTCATAAGCACCTTTATTCAAAACTTTAGAAACCATGTAAGGACGGAGCCACATAGACTTGAACTTGCTTGCCCCCAAGGGTTCCTTGTCCTAGTCGTAAAGCATGACGAGGTCACCTTCAAGTAAAACCCTTGGCTTTATAGATTTATCATATTGACGTTTGACTCGATTCTTATGAGCCTCGTTTGCTATGAGCGCATCTCAGCGCTGCTCAACAAGATGTTCTAGGTGCAGCAAATGTTCTTCCAAATCTGACGTATCGGGAAGTAGTTGAACAACTAACTTCAAAGAAGGGATTTCACATTCGACCGGAATAACCGCTTCCACCCCATGAACAAGTTGAAAGGGTGAGAATCCCGTGGTAGTCTTCACATTAGATGGGTATTCCCAAAGAGCAGGATCCAACATGATGTTCCAGTTTGACCTAATAGCATTGACAATCCTCTGAAGACTGGTATTCAAAGTTTTGTTAACTGCTTCGACTTGTCCATTCTCCTTCTGATAAAACGAGGAGGAATGTTCTTATCAAAAACCTAGCATTGTGTAGAGTTCATTCATCATGTTGTTCTGAGAGTGTCGACCATGGTCTGTCACAATTTATTTAGGGATACCAAATCTAGCAATGTCTGGTTGAATATGAAGTAAGCAGTCGTTTCTCCATCTGCTTTGATAGTAGGAATTGCCTCGGACCACTTGATGAAGTAGTCAACGAAAAACAACGATGTAATGATGTCCTCCAGCCGAAGCTAGATTACATGTCATGAAATCAATCCCCCACTTGGTGAAGGGGCCTGCTGTAATCACAGGGTGGAGAGGAGTTGGGTGTGCTCTCATATTTTTGGTGAAAAAATGACATGGATGACAGTGTTTCAAAGCTTCCACACAATCTTTGAATATCGTGGGCCGGAAGTAACCAACATGCAGTATATTCTGGGTTGTTTCCAACCCAGAAAGACGACCCCCACAGGATCCACTATAAGCATCATTCAATACTGTTTCCGCTTCCTCTAAGGTTAAACAACAGCGCAAGATGGAATCAACCCCACATCTATATAAAGTATCAAAAATAATTAGGTAATTCCGTGCATGGTTTTTTAACTTCCGTCATTCATCTCGAGAGAAAGTGGGAGGGCACCTCAAAGTCTGGAGATAAACCAAAATATCCCCATACCATGGATCAGAGGAGGCAATGAGGAAGATGTGCTCATCCGGGAATGATGATTCTTCTTCGTTGTTCACTATGTCACCCAGAAACTCCGAAATAAGTTCTGCGAACACCAATGATTTCTTTGAGTTAGCTGACTGAAAACTAGGTCAAATTCCTACAAGATGATAATCCACTTGTTAAAATTCCCACCGATGATGCATCAGGTTAAGACATACTGAAAGGGATTAACCTCTACAATGATATTGGTGGTACGTAGAAAAATGTAGTGACGTAGCCTTTGAACTGCATGGATAACAACAAGTGCCAACTTCTGAACGTATGAACACTTAAGCTCAGGAGTAACTAGAGCGCACGATAGATAATAAATGACATGCTCCTGGAGATTTTCATCCTCCTGAATGAGTACTATTCCAATAGAGGAGACCGAGGCTACCCGATATAGAAGGAAATCCTTGGTATAATCCAGTGGGCTTAGCAAGGGGGCTGATAATAACGCCTTTTTCAGGGCCTAAAATGACAACTGAGCAGCCTCATCCCGTACAAAATAGATATCTTGCTTAAGAAGCCTCATGAATCCTTTCGTGATCTTGGTGTAGTTAATGATAAAACGTCTTAAGAAGTTGGACATACCCTGCAGACTCTGAAGTTGTCATAGGGTTCGAGGAGGAGGCAGATTTACAATAGCCTCAACTTTAAGTGGATCGATCATGATGCCATGATTGGATACAATAAAACCCAGTAAGCGTCCGGACTCGACACAGAAAACAAACATATTAGGATTCAGTCGAACCTTATAATATCTGCATCATTCAAACACGAGTCTCAGGTGATCAGGATGATATCTTCTCTTACGAGATCGCACTGGGATATCATCCAGATATGGTTCCACTACGTGTTTGATATCGTGGAAAGTAAATTTCATTGCATGCTAGAAAGTAGCTACAACATTCTTTAAGCCAAATGGGATTTTACGGTAAGTGAAGGTCTCCCAAGGACAAATGAAAGCTATTTTATGTTGGTCCCCAGGTTTTATCTGAATCTGATTATATCCTGAGAAACCATCCATGAAGGAAAATATTTCATGGCCCACACACGCGTCGATAATATGATCTATGAAGGGTGTGGGATAATTGTCCTTAGGACAAGCTTTATTTAGGTCCCTGAAGTTAGTGAAGACTCGTATTGTACCTTGCTTCTTATCGACTGGGACTGGGTTGGAGACCCATTCCGTCATGTCGATTGGATAAATGAATCTAGCTCTAAGCAATTTCTCTACTTTAGCCTTGATGGTCGTCTCTTTCTGAGGATTAACTGGATGAACCTTCTATCTCATAGGTTTAGCATTTGGATAAGTAGTGATGACATGCTCTACGATGGCAGGATCGATGCCTAACATCTCCTCGTAAGACCAGGAAAAAACGTCACGAAATTATTTAAACAAATTGGTGTAGAAAGAGATCTCATCAGGAGAACAGTTTGCTCGAATGAATAGATTTTCCACAACTCTAGGTTTGACGGAGATATCAATCAGTATAGTTTTCGATATGTTTTCCATATTTCCCTCAACATAAATCTTGTGTGTAGAAGAGGTCATGGACAAATCAATATCACCGCCAAGTCTCACTGAGAACTCACCATTCTCTATCCTGTCCAGATCAGGAAGAAAGTATGATCTGTGATGCATATGTTCCCATGGATGATCTAGACCTGTCATATCCTTGTTAGAAGGAAACATGGTGTCTAGACAATCCAAAGAATTTTCGGAGGTAACTGACCATGTAGGTGCATAGTCTATCTCTGACTCTGTGGATACAAATGGAGTCGAGATATAATCTGCTGCAACATTCTGTGTTGCTTGGTATGCCACTTTTACAACAGATAAGGGAACCACTGGTTCTGTTTGGGTGGGGAGAACCCACGGATCAGCTACTTGGATAACCGTGAAGATCTCTCGAGACACAATATCAGAGTACTCAGCAAAACCAATGTAGTTTGTAGGAGCAGGTAGGTCGAATGTGCCCATCAGTGAGGAATACATACCTACTCCCAAACTCTCGCTGGGTAGGTGAGACTGATCAATCAAAGGGATTGTTGAATCCGATGAAGCATTGTTATTCTTCTGAATAAATGAAAGTTGATCAACTGAGATGAACTTTCCTTCATGAAGGAACATTATTACTCGAAAGACGACTGATGGGATGGCTTACATCGCATATGTCCAGCTCCTTCCTAACAACAAATTATAGTCAAGAGGAGCACCCAATACTTCAAACTCCATCGACACTACTTTACCAAAACGTTCGACAACAAACGATGGTAAGACTCAGTGTGGACAGAAAGATATTCCGTCAAAAGAGGTAAGCAGTGTGTTAGAAGGATCTAACTTAGGCGAGCCAAGAGCTTTCCAACACTAAATTGACATTACACACGTAGATGCACCCTCATCTACCACGATTCGTCCAATGGTTTTGGGGCTATGAATTACTTCGATTTGGAGGGATACATGATATGATAACCATGGTTTAATACTAGACATATCAAACCGAGCAAGCATACTAGATGAGTCCATACTCCCGATTGCTGCTAGAAGTGCACTTCGCTGTAAATGACAACTTTTCAAGACTTCCAATGTGGACATTGCACAAGGTGTTTGAGCGAGATCCTCTACCACAGAGTAGTTAGGAGCATCTTGCACATTGGGGTTGTGCATGGCCCGTTTGAATACACCCTTAGGGATATTCGACAACGAATCAATAGGTCTCTCAATATGGAGAGGAATAGATGATTCAGGAGCATCCTTATCCTTCTACTGCGAGTCCGGGTTATAATTCCTAGCTCGGGTTTGAAAAATCATATCTGATTTAACCATATTTATGAATGACTAATAAGCTAACGAGACACGAGGAGTGCCCCCAGCACTAGAGTTTCCAGAAGCTAGACCTTGTCCATGAGGGAATGGGTCTTTCAGGACAATTGGTTTCTTCTCATGAAGGAACTTCTGGGCTTCTTCCATAAGAGGGCACTGGTGGGTAAGGTGATCGTCTTTGCAAAGTTTGCAGGGAATCTGCACCTTCCTTTTATCCTTTTTTCCTTCCTTGGCATTTTCATTATTTCTAGGCTTTTGATGGTTCCCCTCCCCTTTCTTGCCCTTCTTTTTGTTGTTGGGTTTCCAAGGACCCTTTTGATTTTTTTGCACTTGTTGTACAGATTCAGTTGTGGAAGGGGAGGTTGCAACAAAATTTGCATCTACAACAGACTGCTTCATGGATAAAGCATGAACTTGCTCGGTCAAAGCTTCGAATGCTGTTGTGTCTACTGAACCGACGATGCCATTGACATGCGGTCCAAGCTTAGGTTTACCCAGATGAATATTATATCTCGGAGCGTCAGGTATGATCTCATATAGGATCCCATATTGAGCATATACACAATCAAGTTGTTGGGTCCTGAGTATCGCTTCTTCCTCCGAAGACACTCCAAAAGTTGCTATGTCCTTAGAAATATGAGGCAGGAGTGATTTCAAATACCACTCCAACAGAAACTCTGGAGGGATTTCAGCCTTGATGAGCCTCTTTCGATTTCGCCACTCCTGAATGTGATCCGATAAGTGAGTGGATTTATTCTTCCTGAAAGTTGACAAAAGGTATGTACCGGCATCATACCGAATAGGAAGTTGAAAGTGGTTCAGAAAGACTGTTTCCAAAACCCAAAAGGTGTCAAAATCTAAGGCAGGTAGTTCAATGTACCACTTAGTCGTGACACTAGTCAAGGTCCTTTGAAAGAGCCTCAACCTGATGGAATCGTCTTTCAAAGAGTTGGAAGAACACCAGAGATGAAAAGTAGTGACGTGATCACTACGATCTTCTCTAGTCTTGCCTTCAAACTTTGGGATGTATAGAGGCAACTTGGTTGGGACTGGTGGCCTTGCTGTGTTATGGCGCACTAGAGAATTTGTCAGTTTCAAAAGATCTGACAAGTTTAAAGTTGCGAGAAAAGGTAAACGAGGTTGAAATGATGGCATTTGTTAACAAGGACCTGGTGGGGGGAACCTACCGAGGCTTGGTTCCAATACTGTTGGTTGGGGTTTCCCCTAGCCATCTACTGTGAAGTGTAAGCATTGTTAAAGCCGCTCCAGCCAAATTCTAAAGGGTTACTTCCTTGAGTGTTTGTCCATTATGGTTAGGTGTTATCCCCTCCAGAATGTGGGTTAGCAAAGTTACCACCCCCTCCACCAAACAGTGAAAAGGGAGTACTCCCTACAGGTACATTAGATGTTTTCACATTAGAACCTATGAAGAGGTTAAACCCAGGTATATATGTAACCTATGGAATGGGCATTGAGCCCACGAAAGGTGTGGAAGGAGCTATGTGTCCTCCGAACCAAGGAAAACCATGACTAAAAGGAGCATACTGCGGGTTACCCTGAGACTGTTATAAAAAAGGAGATGAAGTAAATAGTACTGAAAGTATTCCAGAAAACAAAATACTAGATGAACTAGCAGTGGGAACAAAAGAGGTTGTCATAGCTTGAGAGATAGATAAGTTCGAGGGTGCAATGGTGGGGCTATAAGAAGTGCTTGGAGCAGAAGTTAACTGCCCAGAGTTCGGTGCCGAGGTGTGTGTATAAGAAGGAGAGAAACCTCCAGTCATAATGGCTATTGTGGGAGTATGAGGGACTCCCGATGCATCTCCTAAGTTATCCATGAAAAAAGCAGGTGTAAAACGATATGAACTTAACTCTGGTTGGCCTAGAGAAACTACACTTTCAAGTAAGGGATCGTTAGGACCGGTTAAAGGAGGTTTGAAGGGTGTGTTGAACTTTTGTGCAGTTATGTCTTCAAACTCAATTGTATTAAGATCCTATTGATAATCAGTTATGTGGTGTGGTTCTTTCGGTGGTTCCATTGTTCTCGTAAGCTCGTATGAACTGCGAGAATCAGTCCTTTGGCGTTGGAGGTTCCACTTTGTGTGGGGGAAGGTTTTGCAACCTTTGTGACCTACAAAGAGGTTGGTCCTCCACAATTACAAAATAAAACTAAGTGTAGAAACCTAGTGGTCACTAATGACTAAGGAGCAAAACAACAAACCACTACAAAAAGTCCTACAGAAATCAAGACCAGGCAAACAAAGATAGTACTCTCAAAATTCAGTCTGGGATGATGAGGGCCGAGAAAAAACAAGTAGAATATCTAAGGTTAGTTACACGATGTCCAATGCAAGTCCTCTGGGTGCAAGCGTTTGAATAACCAAACCGCCCTCTGGGGATTACTGTAAAGGGTTACCTTCTGTGTCTGTCCTAGGTGCAATGGAAATAGCCTTCCACTATACCTGTGTAGAGTCATAAGGTCAAGATTCTAAGGATACCACAATTATGAAAATATATGGGGGGACAGTTGCAGGTCTAACCGAAACACATTAGCAGGGTAGATAAGCCCGAAATACAAAAGATGCACTAGGAAATAATGGACCCCGTACGTGAATCAACCCTGGTGTATGCTCGAAAAAAAAGCGGGGGGGTATTCCCAACAATTCCAGTCTCACACGACCTTGTTCTTAACTCCGGTTTAAGTGGAGATTCCCAGAATATTTTGATAAGAGTGGGTTTACCTAATAGATTGTCTCACTACGATTTTTGAGCAATGAAACAATTTTGGAAAGTTTAAAGTGATCTGTTCCGAAATACTAACCTAAGCTAGTTGGTGTAGTGTCAACCCTAAAAATGAAAAAGTTACTAAATGATTTTATTAGACGTTCTTTTTTAAAGGTTGTTTCTTACTCAAAAGGAAGTGATGTGTGTGGTATGGTTATGACAAAAGTAAAGTGCATACACTGATGCATAAAACTTCACAAAATTATTTTTCATTTAAATAACTTTAAAAAAAACTAGGCATTCCTAAGCATAAAATTTTTCTTTTCCAATTTTTCTTTTCAAGGTTAATAGTAATGTAAACTATCCTAATTCAAAACAAAGATGACAAATCTTGTAAAATGTTCTTGATTTTTCAATTCTGACCTTTTTCTCTAACTATGAAAGAAAAATGATCATGAAAATTAATGAACAATCAAGATTTATCAAAAGTGTGAGTAAAGACAAAAGGGACCAAATCTTATAACAAACAGATTAGAAGATTGAAAAAGACTTTAACCTACAGAGTTATTTCACCGAAATAACTCAGAATTTGGAACAAGATGCAAAAAACAAAGGAAAAGTTGATGCGTAAAGCAGAAAGGCAAGAAACTAGGCTGCTCCTTAACATCAGAAAACCAAAGAAAAGCATCCACCAAATAGAAGTAGGCAAGCAAACCAGGGAAAGTTTACAGTCACAAATGACTCAAAGAAAAAAATACCAGAAAGATTCTAAACAGACTCATATTGACCTGAAAAGTGTTCAAGAGGTATCCAAACAATCAGGGACCTTCAAAACCACAAAAAATACCCTACTGAGATCAAAACCTAATAAAAAAGTAAACTCTCAGAAAAAGTGCGTGAATCCTGTATGAGACAACCAACGGTTGACCCGCGGGTCTATAAGAAGGAAGCTTGCGGCTAGGGCACAAAGTGTGCGACTGCAACTAATGGCAAGTCACGAAGAGGCTTCAAAAAAACCTAAAAAAAAAGAAAGAAAAAAAGAAAGGAAACCACACAAGCAACTAAATTAACAAAAGAACTCAGAAAGGATCTTTGAAAGGCTATAACAAGACCCAGAAAAGACATAGAGGTGTCTCAACAACAACAAAACAACAAAAAAATACTCAAAGGCAGACCCAACACCCAAAAATCAAACCTTACAGCAAAAGGCTCAAGCTACAGGAATGTTTGCGGCTGTATGTTGATGTATATGTAACTTCGGAATGTATTTAATATATGTATATTGTACTCCTATAGAGATGGTATTATCCCTCTATACAGAAGTGTTTGTATTCCTATAGAGATGTTATTATTCCTCTATATAGAAGTGTCGTCATTTATATTGTAAGTGTCGTAACCTATACTTGATGGATTATTAGATCACCTTGTTCGGGTCGGCCCTGTATAAGTCATGTGGGTCAAAGGGTTATTAGACCACCCTATTGGGTGTCGTCCCAGTCAGCATTATGTTATGTGGTTAAGTTAAGGCCGACCTAGTAAAGGTTATTAGGCAAGTCAAGTCAAGTATAAATAGAGTGCAGGAGGCACTCTATTTCATCATTCTATTCTCTCTCACACATTTAGAGAGTGGCGCACTTGTGGAGGAGGAGAAGCTGCTGCTAGGAGATGTCTATCTCTTATGCTTGGGTTGTATCATTGCTCTATCTATCTCTGAGGAAGTTATTGGGGTTTTTCACCTTTATGGTTTTCCCCAAGTAAACTCTGTGTCTCTTGTGTGCTTGCATTATTATGTCCATGATTGATATGCTGTAGATATGCTGTACATGTTGTTCTCTCAGTTAAGATCCTAGATCATATTGAAGTAAATTCTAAAAAATTAACATGGTATCAGAGCTAGCCTGAAAGAAGGCATGGTATGGCATGTATGACACTTGTTGCACTTGCGATGCTAGGGCTTGATATAGCAAAAAAAACAGTCATCGTAGCACTTTCGCTATAAATAAATTTCAGCATGGTTTCAAGCTCTGAAAATCATACAGGGTGAAGCTAAGATCCCCATGTACTTTGTGTCCAAAGGAAAACCTCTAATTCGTTGTAATTTGTGATTTATGATCTGTACAATATAGGGTTTCTGCCTCTTCCAGATCTTAGTCATAAACAAGTGACCTTGGGAAAATGGTCATAACTTGGGCTAGGAAGCTCCAAATGAAATTTCGTAAAACATGATAGGTAGTGCACAGACTTTAATTTCTCAGGTAACGTTTTCAGAGGCCGAAACTGAACCAGTGACATGTGGCACGCCATACAAGTTCTCTCTCCTATTTTATCCCATAAACAGGTCATGTTGCGACACTTGGCATAGATCTCTCTCAGAGAATCCATTTGAGGTCAAACTTGTGGGGTTAGAAATATGACAGGCCGGGCTATCATAGGAAAAAATTTCAAACCCTTTGGATCAAAAATTTCATAGTTACACTAGAAACAATCAGGTACATATTTCTGTCAAAATAGAATTATTTTTGAGCACCTTCGTTCATGGCTTCCGGAATTTAGGGTTTCAGAGAAAATTGGAATTTTTGTAATTGGAGACTATGGCTGAATGCTACTCATAAAAATCAAAATTTAGAGACCAAGATCAGAATTTTTTGCTGGGTTGAAGGCCAGGCTTGATCAGACCCTAGTTCGGGACTTTGATCGGAAAAGTGGAAAATTAGGGTTTCTCCAAAAATGGGAATTTTTGAAATCTGTGACCACGGCTAGAAGCTCCTCAGAAAACTAGAAGCTTAGAGATTTGTATCGAACCTTTTGATTGGGCAGAAGGGTGGGATTTATCAAACCATAGTTCGGGGTCATGTCTAGTGAATCCGGAAGTTTCAAAGGCAAATTTGAGGGGTGGAACTTTGCAGTTTTCAAATTCTGAGTATACCAGCTTGATCAGCTCATCAAGACACATATTTCTATCCTTTCGGATGTTTGAAATTCAAAGTTTGAATTTTTAGGGTTTCTCTAACAAACCCTAATATAGCTCCAGATCTAGTTCCTGCAAATCAAGTGGATTGGGTTAATCCTAGAAGAGAATGGATTGATCACCTGCATAAGTGAAGAAGTTCCTGTTTCAGAGGGAGATGAGGCTAAGGCCTTACATAAGAAGATTACAAGCAATCTTGACAGGCATGACTCATCCAGGTATGTTTCTAGATTTTTTCATGATTAAGTTTATGGTATGTTTGTCTTCATGTTATTACGGTTAGTACAATCTTGATTAAATTTAGACTTGTCATATCACCTTAATAAAATTATGAATGCATGATAGAATATATTCATTGATTAGGGTGTTGACACTTATGATTGTACTAATGCATTATGGTGTTGTATGAGGTTTATGTTGTCCGCTAACATGAAAGGTACACCAAGAAAGACAAATCATGTTCTAGTTCAAGAACATATGATCATGATGACATGAAGACAAATATTCATCCATTGTCATGAATCACTTAGAAGATCTATTTGCGAGGTATGTATAACTTGGTTCTATAATGGTTAACCTATGAGATATGCAGGTTACTAGCACAAGTCATTGAAGAGAACAAGAAGACATCATGTGGGTATGTTAGACATAACATACCAATCCATGTATGTTTCTCCTATATCAAGTTAGAATCCTACCTTGTGTTAGGATCCCTTATATAAGTATACTTGGTATGATTGGTTGTGTTTATTCATAAAGTTAGAAATGTAAGTAATCAAGGGTTTATGCATTTTATGTATCTTATCTTGATTGATGATTTAACTAACCAGAAGAGTCCTATGATCAAATAAAAATATGCATGAGTAAAAGAAGACTCCCCTAAAACCTCGAATACTAATGTTTATTATCTGTGTTTGAAATGATCATGACTATACATGTTTAAGATTATTGTGTTTTGATAGTATTAAGATTATACTAATGAATGTCTGATTATGTATGAGACCTCGAGGATAACACAATGATGATACTAATAAGAATGCATAGTGATGGATATAGGTTCAAGGACAGGTAATCCAGGAAGAAAAGATCAAGAGGGAGCACACTCCAGTTGTTCCTACAAGGAAACAAAGATCAAGAGGGAGCACACTCCAGTTGTTCCTACAAGTAAGCAAAGATCAAGAGGGAGCACACTCCAGTTGTTCCTGCAAGGAAGCAAAGATCAAGAATGACCACACTTCAGTAGTTTCTGCAAGGATGCAGATATTCAGAGGGAGTTGACCACTTCTCACAATCCACATCAGAATGGAGTTGCAGAAAAGAAGCAAAGACTGAGAGGGATTCAACCCAACAAACAAACAAAGATAAGTATTTGAATTATCATTCCTTGCATATTTTATTGTTTAAATAATACTATTAAATAATGTATATACTCATGTTCCTAGAATTAGGTTATGTATTATGCATATTAGAATAGTTGCACTAATGAACAATATACTACTAATATACATGGGTAAGTGGCCTATGGCACTGTACAACATTCCATTGCTACTTATCTAGAATGAAACCTCTTTGCTGACATGTTGGGAGTTGTGCACACTCTTAACAATGCTCTGGTAGATATTGGAAGGCATCTAGAAAGTTATGGGATATGAATAAATGTTGTATTGAAGCATTGGCTAAGATAATTGCATGACTGTATGACATATTTCTTTATGTGTAAGAATTTGTTCTAAAAACTATGAGATGTTTTCTAATCATGCAATTTAACTTGTTGTGTAGGAAAGATCATATACCATCACCTACAAAAGAAGGACTACAACATTTGTTCAGCAACAAAGTTATCTATTGAAAATATTGAAGATATTGAAGTTCCCAGGATCTGGGAAGAATGCCATGATCGAGGAGTACCATTCGATCATGAAGATGGTTGGGATGCAATCCCAAGACCTGAAGGGGAGTCTATAGTGACTTCCAAGAGGATCTACAAGACCAAACATGCTGCAGGTGGTAGCATAGAGACTTTTGTTCCTGTAGAAAGATACACTTCCATTAGATCAGTACTTGCTCTGGCTGCAGTGATGAATTGGAAGATACACCAGATGGATTTCAAGACAGATTTCTTGAAAGGTGTAGTTGAAGAAGAAGTGTATGTGGAGCAGCCACTTGGTTCTAAGACACATGTCAGGGATTCATATATGTGCAGAACTTGGTATGGTAGGATAGACATCTTTCTATCTAGTTTGGAATTTACCAAGAGCAAAGCGGATTCCAACCTTTACTACAAGGTTGAGGAAGGCAATCTAGTGATACTACTTTTGTATATGGATGACTTGTTTATTATAAGTGAAGATAGAATGATTGCCGACACGCAGTGGAAGCTTGCTGCCAAGTTTGAGATGAAGAACTTGTGGATGATGCATTATTTTCTAGGTATGGAGGTGTGGCAGAGTGCAGATGGGATCTTCCTTGGGTTTCTCTCCACATATCTTGAAAGGCAGGAGGCTAGATTGACTCTCCTCAGCAAGGCTCATCTTTCTGTCCAATCATAATTCAATTCTGAGCACTTTCAATTTTTGACCTAAAAAATAGGGTTTCTGCAAAAATTGGAATTTCTAAATTCTGAGACCATAGTTGGAAGCGCCTTGAAAAAATCAAAGTTTAGAGCTTTGGATCAAAATTTTTGGTTGGGTGAAGCTCTAGGAAACTCAAACCCTAAATCAGGGTCCTGTTTAGTGAATCCATAAGTTTCAAAAGCAATTTTGAGGGGTGAAACTTTGCAGTTTTCAAATTCTAAATATACCAGCTTGATCAACTCATCAAGGCGTATCTTTCTATCCTTTCAGAAGTTTGAAATTCAAAGTTTGAATTTTTAGGGTTTCTCTGACAAACCCTAATTCAGCACCAGATCCAGTTTTCAGCAAATCAAGTGGTAAGATCTAAATCTTTTCTATTTCCATTTGAAGTACTCTTTAAGATGTCTCACCACACCAATCTTGAGGATAAGCTTGAAGGGGGTGATAACTTCCGATCATGGAAGTATAGGATTGGGTTAATCCTCGAAGAGAATGAGTTGGACACTTACATAAGTGAAGAGGTCCCCATCCTAGAGGGAGATGAGGATAAGGCCTTACAAAAAAGGAACTTGGTCAAGGCTAAGAGGATCATTGTTGATTCTATCAAAGACCATCGCATGCCACATGTGTCATCTCTGAAGAAACCCAAGGAGATGTTCGATTCCTTGACCAAGCTATTTGAAGGGAAGAACATAAATTAGAAGATGACCTTGAGGAATCAATTGAAGAATATCAAGATCTAGAATGTGGAGACTATGCAATCTTATTTCTCAAGGGTCTCCTAGATAAAAGAACAACTTGAAGCTGTGGGAGAATATATAGAAAATGGAGAAGTGGTAATGACCACTCTTAATGGCCTTCCTAGGTCATGGGATTCCTTCATCCAAGGAATTTGTGCTAGGAGGAAACTTATCACATTTAGTAGACCGTGGGAAGAATTCTCACAGGAAGAAGCTCAGATTGTAGCTCGAGAAGAGAAGATGGAGAATGAATACCAAGCTCTCACAGCACACTCCAAGAGGCATGGTGACAAGAAGACTCACCACCATGATAAGAAAGAAATACATTACCATCAGAAGGGTGATTTCAAGAAAAACATGTCCACTATCCGTTTCTATACTTGTGATGAAAGGGACACGTTTCCAGAAATTGTCCTAAGAACAAAAAGAAGAACAACAAGAAAAGACTTCATGCTCATGCTGCTGAGGATGATGAACCTCCTAGGAAGAAGGCTAAAGAAGAAATTGAAGACTCTTCAAGTGATGAAGAGTATGTTCGAATTTATGCTCTCACTGGTACCATTACCCATGGAAGCAATGATTGGATTATAGACAGTGGGGCTTCCAAACATATGACAGGATTCAAGGAATCCTTTATGAATCTATCTGAACATGAATCACCCCACAAGGTGAAACTTGGGGATGACTACAAGTATCCCATAAAACGAAGTGGTGAAGCCTCCTATAAGCTAGACTCTGGAAAGTCTATGAAGATGAAAAATGTACTATATGTTCCAGGTCTCAAGAAGAAACTACTCTCCATATTTGCATTGGATGCAAAAGGCATGAGGGTTGCATTTGTAGATGGGCAAGTCCTAATGTGGCCAAAGGGTAAAATTATATATGATGCAGTGGTTATTGGAGAGCAAGAGGGAGGTTTATACAAACTGAAGGGCCAACCAGAACAAGCCTTGGTTCATGACTCAGTAGAGCTAAGTGAACTTTGGCATAGAAGGATTGCACACATACACTATAGGGCACTTCCAATTGCAATCAAAGCAGTGGAAGGTCTTCCTGAAATCCAGACAAAACATGAAGGCATTTGCAAAGGTTGTGAAAAGGGGAAGAACACAAAGAAGACATTTCCAAGCAATGAAAGAAAGGAAAAAGGAATCTTGGAAATCATCCACTCCGATGTATGTGGTCCGATGTCATCCAATTCTCTGAGTAGGTATGTATACTATGTTTCCTTCATTGATGATTTCTCTAGGAAGACTTGGGTTCACTTCTTGATGAACAAAGATGAAGTGTTTGACAAGTTAATGGAATTCAAAGCCTTGATAGAAAATCAAACTGATAATAAGATCAAGATATTCAGATCCAATAATGGCGGAGAATTTACTTTAGGAGAATTCAAGAAGCTATGCAGTGATTCATGGATTAAGAGGGAGTTGACTACTCCTTAAAATCCACAACAAAATGGGGTTACAGAAAGGGAGAATAGAACAATCATGGAAGCATCTAGGGAAATGCTTCATGACCAAGATCTACCTATGCACTTATGGGCAAAGGCATCCAGGACAGCTGTGTATGTGCAGAATAGATCACCACATAAGATACTTGACAACAAAACATGAGAAGAAGTGTTCACTGGTAAGAAACTAGAAGTCAGCCATCTAAGAATATTTGGTTGTCCAATATATACTCACATCCCAAAATAAAAGAGGACAAAGCTAGATCCTTTAGGAAAGAAGGGCATATTCGTGGGTTACAGTGAAAGCTCGAAGGCTTACAGAATCCACTTTTCAGGATTCAAGAAGATTGATATCAGTAGGGATGTAACATTTGATGAAGGCTCAGCATACATCAAATCAAGGAAGATACCTGTTGAAGACAATGAAGAACCCAAAATATCCAGAACACAAGACACCACCATGAATGAAGCAGTTCCTGAAGAAGATCATGAAATGGAAGATCCATAAGAACCTATAGGTCCACCCCTTGAGAAGAAATCTCATAAGAGGAAACCAACATGGGTTAGAGAGCTCATCCAATATGCAGAAAGATATGGCATTCCAGAAGAGGAACACAGAGAAAGGAAAAGGACAAGATCACATACCAGTTATGTTGCTTTGCTCTGTGACATTATGAATAAAGAACCTTCCAGTTATGAATAAGCAGCGAAAAAGAAATAAAGTAAGGATGCCATGGTCGAAGAGTATCAGTCGATCATGAAGAATGATGTTTGGGATTTGGTCCCAAGACCAGATGGGAAGTCTGTTGTGACTTCCAAATGGATCTATAAGATCAAGCATGCTGCAGATGGAAGCATAGAAAAATACAAAGCTAGGTTTGTAACTCGTGGCTTCTCCCAGAAAGAAGGGATTGATTATGAAGAGGCTTTTTCTCCTGTATCCATATACACTTCCATTAGATCAATACTTTCTCTGGATGCAGTGATGAAATAAATGGAAGGTACACCAGATGGATGTCAAGACAACTTTCTTGAATGGTGTAGTTGAATAGGAAGTGTATGTGGAGCAACCACTCGGGTTTGAGACACATGATAGAGGGACTCATGTATGCAAACTAAAGAAAGCCCTGTATGGTATGAAACAGGCACCCAGGACCTAGTATGGCAGGATAGATAGCTTCCTATCTAGTTTGGGCTTTACCAAGAGTAAAGCGGATTCCAACCTTTACTACAAGGTTGAGGAAGTAAATCCAGTGATACTACTATTGTATGTGGATGATCTGTTTGTTACAGGTGAGGATAGATTGATTTCTGATACGAAGAGGAAGCTTGCTGCCAAGTTCGAGATGAAGGACTTGGGTATGATGCACTACATTCTAGGCATGGAGGTGTGGTAGAGTGCAGATGGAATATTCCTTGGACAAGGGAAGTATGCAGTAGAGATCCTGAAGAGGTTTAGGATGTTGGACTGCAAGGCCATGGCCACACCTATGGCATCGAACCTAAAGCTTCTATGTGATGCTTCATCTAAGCCGGTTGATGCCATGATGTATTGTCAGATGATTGGGTCCTTGATGTACCTGACGAATATGAGACCAGACATCTTCTTTGCGGTGAACACCTTGAGCCAGTATCTGATAGATTCGAGACATGTTCACTTGATAGATGGAAAGCATATTCTGAGGTACCTGAAGGGTACAGTTGACTATGGGATCAAGTATGATGATAATCAGAAGTTTAACCTGGAGGGTTATGTTGATTCGGATTGGGAAAGCAGTGTCATTGATCAGAAGAGCACTTCGGGGTGCTGCTTTAGTATGGGATATGGTATGATCTCTTCGTTTAGCAGGAAGCATTCTTGTGTGGAACTGAGTATAGCCGAAGCAGAGTATATCGCAGCTTGTTCGGCTAGTTGTAAGGCAGTATGGTTTATGAAGCTACTATCTGATTTGTTTGATCTCCAGTTGAGTGCTACTTGTATATATTGCGACAACCAGAGTTGTGTGAAGTTGTCTGAGAACCCAATGTTCCATGACAAATCAAAGCACATTGAGATCAAATATCACTATATCAGGGATATGGTGCAGAGAGGAGCAGTGAAGCTCCTGTATGTTGCGACGGACGAGCAAATAGATGGTGTGTTGACCAAGCCGCTCGACAGAGTGAAGTTTGAGTACTTCAGAGAAAGGCTTGGTGTGCTTCAGATTGAGATTCCTTCCAAGGGGAAGTGATGAGTCCGGAGAGATAGATGCACATGAGCCATTCTGACATGGTTGAATTTTGTCTTGCCATGATCGTTGATGTAAGGGCTGGAGCCATTCCGACATGGTTGAAGTCTGTCTTGCCATGGTTGTTGATGTAAGGGATGGAGCCATTCCTACATGGCTCTAGTTTGTCTTTCCATGGTTGTTGATGTAAGGGCTGGAGCCATTCCGACATGGTTGAAGTTTGTCTTTCCATGATCATTGATATAAGTACTGAGCCTTTCACGGATGGTTGAAGTGTGTCTTCCCATGCCAGTGAGTGTAAGTGTTGTGTGATGTGCATCTGGGTTGTACTCCGTGGACTATGAGGTGATCTGAAGATGATGATGTGACAGTAGGGTACACAGGTTTTGTAGAGTCATATAATTAGTACTGAGATGCTCTTGCAGGTTTTGTGGTGGCATATGATCAATCCTGAGAGATCTTGCAGGTTTTACAGAGGCAGTGTAATCAGTCCTGAGGTATACCTACTTGATGGCTTGCTCACAGAGATGATGAAGACCTACATGGAGGCTAGGCCAACATCCAACATAAAAAATGGATGGCTCTATAGAACTTCCTATGACGAGTAGATTAGAGATTGATTGAGATAGCAGAAACAGTGATGATGATGATGATTCGATGACGATGATCCAGTGACGATGATCTTGAGAAGAAGACTTGTGCTAGTAGATCTGGGTCGAGAAATACCTTCCTAGTTAAAAGGGAGTGCTGATGTATTTGCACTGTATTTGTAACTTCGGAATGTATTTCACATATGTATATTGTACTCCTATAGAGATGGTATTATTCCTCTATACGGAAGTGTCGTCATTTGTATTGACAAGTGTCGCAACTTTCATGTGATGGGTTATTAGACCACCAAGTGTGGGGTCAGCCCTGAGTTAAGTTAACCATGGGTTATTAGACTGTCTTATACAAGTCGGCCCTGCTAGTTTATTAGGAAAGTCAAGTCATGTATAAATAGAGTGCAGGAGGCACTCTATTTGATCATTCACTTATTCACTTATACACTCATTGGAGAGTGGTGCACAAGTGAGGAAGGAGGAGAAGCTGCTAGGAGGACTATCTCTTGTACTTGGGTTGTATCATTGCTCTTTCTATCTCTGAGGAAGTTATTGGGGTTTTTCACCTTATTGGTTTTCCCCAAGGAAACTCTGTGTGTCTATTGTCTCTTGTGATTGCTTCTTGTGATTGATATGATGCGCATGTTATTCTCTCAGATAAGATCCTAGATCATATTGAATTGATGCTTAAAATATAACAGTTAGAAGGTGCGTGCCTGGAAATACAGGAAACACGCGAATGGGTTCTGAAACAAGGAAGGAAAGCTTTGCAGACTCAACACTGGACTGGATCAAAACCAAAGAAAATAAAAAAGAAACCTTTGAAAACCTCATAGAAAACCAAAAAGCTGTAAAAACTGAAGAAAACCTAAAAATATCCCCAGAGCAGAAATGGACAGGTGCTCCCCAGTGGAGTCTCCAATTCTGTTGTTAGGAAAAATGTCCTATCGTGGGGGATAGACACCACCAGCATACATGGGGATGACAGATATATACATTAGGTTTTAAAGTCATTAATGTAAATAAACGAGATTAGCATTTAGGAAAGATTACCTTCTTTATGGTGCCTGGTCCTAGCTTTCTCCCAATCTCCGCAGCAATGTACTTGCAAAACTCAGACCTTCCTAAAAAAAAATTGACTATAAACATATAATGACATTGAAAAACAATTAAACATTCATTATAATCAAAATCCAACAAAGTTAACACCTCATTGGGATGGGAAGGGTATCTCAATCACTAAGCTTTTTGGACCCAAAATCCGACGGCATATACATCGAATTTTCTATATTTTGTTGTCGGCCATCCGACAATCTCCATATTTTTTAAACGTCGGTCTAATTTCGGATGAAATCCGATGGTAGGACTTCCCGTCGGATATCCGACACATACCACCGATGGCTAGGCAGTCAGTTATCCAACGGTCAACACTTAATTTAAATTCGGATATCTTAGATGTGGATGTCAGATCATCGACAACCATTCAATGCAAAAATTCCTGCCATCTGACGTTCTTAGCTGTCGGTGGTATGGAAGGAACTTCGGATACCATAGCCTGTTGAAGTCGGATATCCGACGACAACAGAATGTAAAAATGGAAGCCATCTGACGTTCTTAGCCGTCGATGGTATGGCAGGAACATCGGATACCTTAGCCTGTTGAAGTCGCATAACCGACGACATCACAATGCAAAAATGCCTGCCATCCAAAATTATTAGCCATCGGTGGTATGGAAAGAATGTTGGATGCCATAGCCCGTTGAAGTCGAATATCCGACGATAGCAGAATGTGAAAATGGAAGCCATCCGATGTTCTTAGTCGTCGGTGGTATGGCAAGAATGTCGGATACCTTATCCCGTTGAAGTCGGATAACTGATGACATCATAATGCAAAAACCCTTGTCATCTGATGTTCTTAGCTGTCGGTGGTATGGCAGGAATGTCGGATACCTTATCTCATTAAAGTTGGATAACCGACAACAGCAGAATGTAAAAATGGAAACCATTCGACGTTCTTAGCCGTTAGTGGTATGGTAAGAACTTCGAATGGCTTAGGAATGGAAGTCGGATATCCAATGTCATTATGGAATTAAAGAAAAAACAATATTATGTTGTGATCAAGTTTGTAGGGTGGGTCTTATTAATTACAAATTGTCTGTACAATTAATTAGAGATTGTTGTTTGCATGAAGGTCTCATAAAATTTTGGGCAGGAGGTAGACCTTGTGGGTGATTCAAAGTTGACTCTTCATCCTAGTCATTTGACATCTATACGAGTCTGGTTGTGGTTACCTCTAATTCAGTCACTTCATCCTATGTGAAGTTGATGCCCTTGAGTAAGTTCATATGACAGGGGGAGTAGTTGAATCAAATGAAATAAAAGAAACTTGATGATTGGAGGATTTTCTTTTATGAATTTACTAGATATAATTGACAAGTATGAGTTCAAGAAATATGTCACAAATTATATTCATCAATTGGTATTGAGTGATTGGTAGCATCCATGGTAGTAAGCTATGCCTTATGGAAAAAATAGTAGCATTCCTCTCAACTCTAATGTGAAAAGTGTGGATTAGTAAGCATATACATGGAAGCCTTAAAATTGTTCAAAGAATGAAGAATGTTGAAGGATATAGTGAACAAACTCAGGATTGCTAGAATTTATCGATGCAAGGAAGACATGGTCAAATTGAATATTACACATCTCTAAGTGCTCAGCATGTTATAATAGAATTGGAGAGGGTCAAATCCGTTTTCGGTAAGGATAAAGTGTACAAGCTCGGGCTTGTTACTCTTGGCAAAAGGAAGCTTCAGTGAAGCAATATACTGGATATTGTTGAAGAGAATATCCTTTCAGCTTGATTTGACAAGAAGTATGACTGAGAAATGATATGATTGATATGGGGAGTATGGAATGATGATGCATGCTTACCTTTTATGAATTTACTAGACAGAACCTTGTTGAAGTTTGAAGTAGCATAAGGGGGAGCATTTTAGCATGAAAAAACCAACAGCAAAATTTTGATGAAGATGGCAAGGTACAAGGATAATTTATAAGACACAATATCAAGCTTAGTCAATAGGTGGAGTAGTTGAAGCAAATGAACTTTTACTTCATTTTCTTCAACTACTCTCCCTATCATATGAACTTATCTTGCTGTATCCAAGTCTTACCTGGATTTCAAGAGGTGGCTGTGAAGACGAATTGTCATAAAGCATCATTTCATATATCTTTGGTTTTCTCAAAAATCTAGAATGAATATAAAGAGGATTTCCACGGTAATATATTCCATCTAAACCTATCAAGTGCACTTTTAGGTTAACAATATTGTCGTCTCCAAACTGTGGCAGCACCCTGTAAATTGAAGGATTCCTGTAAACACAAACCACTATGTTACGCGAACTTCTTTCAGGGTTTTGTTACATTTGCTTCTAAGATCTTTCATCGCTTTGTTACTATAATATTACTGACCTAAAAGTACACTTGATAGGTTTGGATGGAATAGATTACCGTGGAAATCCTCTTTATGTTCATTCTCGAGTGACTCGATATTAACAATCCCCATTATCACAAGGGGATACATAAAGTTAAAAAGGAAAATAAAGAAAACATATAAAGGGATACGTAAAGTTGACAAAGGAAAATAAAGAAAACCTATAATTTGCATCGAAAAAATAACAGGGTACGAACTGAACTGAGGAGATTCGAACCTGCAACCTATGTCTAGTCCCAAGGCTACCACCTTCAAGCCTGACCTTATCAATCAATTCCCATCTCCATTTCCTCTCATACAACATCCCATAACCATTTCTCTGGACACCCAGTACTCTTCATTCATTCTGCATGCATTTCACTATGCAACCGTCTCAGATTCTCACTGCGTTTTCCCTCAATTAGTTTCTCAATTCAATATGAACCACTCCTGACGTCCAAGGAGTGTTTCCAGCGGTCTTGAGTTTCAGCCTGGAAACAGTCATGATTCATGGTATTATGTTTCCCTTCAGATGTAATATGGAAAAATCATAGTTCACTGCGAAGGTTTGTTTGACAAATGTGATGGTTTGGGTTCCGTTACCCCAAAGCAATTCCTCAAAGTGTCCCTAAACGGCACCGGGGTTATCGAACCCAAACCATCACATTTGTCAAAAAAACCTTTGTAGTGAACTTTGAGTTTGTCATATTGCAGCCGAAGGGAAACATAATACCATGAATCGTCACCGTTGCCAGGATGAAACTCAAGATAGTTGGAAACACTCCTTAGACAACAGGTGTGGGTCATGCTGAATTGAGAAACTAATTGAGGGAAAACGCAGTGAGAATTTGAGACAGTTGCATAGTGAAATGCATGCATAATGAATCAATCTTGAAGGTGGTATCCCGGCATCTCCCACTGTGAAATGCATGGAGAATGAATCAAGCTGCTTGAAGGTGGTCTCCCATTGTCAGCTGCACTTCAAGCTTGAAGGTGGTAGCTTTTGGACTAGACATAGGTTGCAAATTCAAATCTCCTCAGTTCAGTTCATACCCTGTTATTTTTTCGATGCAAATTATATGTTTTCTTTAATTCCCTAGCGTAGGATCCATTATGGGCAAGTTGCAGCCCTAAAAAATGATGAACATTGACAACAAGCAACATGTTTTGAATTTTTGTTGGTGTATGCTAGATTAGTTGCAAATATCATGCTTTAGAAGCCAGGCTTCAATGGTAAATATACCATTTTGGAAGGGTTTAATATGAGGTTAAGGATATTGTTTCCAAGGAAATTAAAGAGAAGGTTTAGGATATTGATTCCAGTGCATCATTTACTCAGCCTTTGAAGTTGTGGAAACTCGAAATTGGTTATGAGGAGAAACCAAACATCACAACAAGCTCCAAGAAGTTGTCAAAATTTAGATGACACGTGAGTGGGTTGTAGAAATCCAACATCGTACCTATTCATTGAGCTCCTCTCTGTTTCAAGAATAATTTAATATTCTCTATTGAGTAGGGCCAACCACGTGAAGGTGGAAGCGCTTATGCCCCCCCCTCACATCACTCTCAATTCCCCATACCTAATGCATGTACCTGAAAAAAAATTACGTGCAAATTCATGCATACTTCATCATGAACTTTCATCTACCATTCATTCAATAAAGGATAACATTCATTAAACCATTGTTACATTCAATCAATACATTCATTCAATAAAAGATAAAATTCAATAAACCATTCATTCATTCAATAAAATCTAACATTCAATAAAGGTAACAGTTTACTACACTGAAACATTAAACCATTAAACCATTCATTCATTCGTTAGGCCAAAAATCATGGACGATATATTATTATAAAAAATGATTAGACAACGTTTTTCCAGTCACCTTTTTTTAGTTTTTCTTCTCTTATGTTTTGCCGATAATTCTATAATAGGACCATCTTGATCTAGACTTTCTCCTCTAGTTCTTGGTTCTTCATTAGGAGCTTGTCATGCTTTCTACATCCTAGAGTGCTAATCCAGACGTGGATTTTGCGGAAAGGGGTTTGGATTTGCTGCAACAATGTGAAAATGTTACATCGTTATATTTTGCAAAGGTGTTTTTTAACCTGTTGTGGCCACATCATGTTGTTCATGTTCTTGTCCAGGCCCAAGCTATACAGTTTCACCCTTTACATGCTCTGTAGTTGAAATATGGTGAACTATAACTAATGTTCACAATTTGCAATGCTATACATAATATTGTAGCATATGAATAAATTCTTTACCAGGATTCGAAGCATGATCTTATATTTGTTGTTGTCCCTCCTCGACATTAGGGGGATCATTGCTTTCCTGCTCAAAATCGAGTAAATATTTTATGTCAAGTATTTATAACGAATAGGTTGCACAAGCAATAAATCTTCATTAAACTATATAGATTTTATATACTTGTGCACCGGATGAATTGGTACCAAAAGACTGTGTTTGCCCAGATAATCTTTTTAGCATTCAACAACAGCTCCAAAGCCGTGCTGGAAGCCAAGCTTCATGTCTTCCGTAGTGGGCATTTCATTGAATCAGTCGGCCTTCATATTTGCATAACGTTGTTAATTAAAATTTTGAGGTGCAATAAAACGAAAAATAATTTGCAATTTATTATTTGTATGCATTATTGGTTTTTCGAAACTTACAAATCATGCCGCCAAATTCGAATAACCACCAGGCCCAAGCTTGTGCTGACCTATTTTTTCTGGTCTTTCCTTTGTGGCCTTTGAAGTGTCTAACAACCTATGAAAGTGTTGAAATACGTTAGATGTTCCAAATCCGATAAAGAAATGAATAATAAAAAGGTTTAGAATTACATTGCGGAAAGTATTGCATACCTCCCTATGCCTGGTAGTATCTTTCCTTCTTTTCTCTGAGCCCTCTCCTTTCCATCGTCCATTAGAGCTTTCCACTCCATTGCTGGAATCATTGGAGGGTGCTCATACCTAGGGTTTTTTTTCCAGGTGGGTCCTATATTGGTCCCGGACAACCTTCATATGTTGTCCAGCCTTTTTCAGGACCTCGGCTTGATTGAAGGTCTTGTCACCGAATAGGCCAACCAATCAATTAGTGAGGTCATCATTTAAATATTTTGGGTGTTTATTCCACCTTCTTCGGATGGTGGGCCCGAAGATCTCCAAGGATGATTCATTCATTTTTTTATAGAAAACATCATTTCTAGAAAAACGATCATGCCATGATCATAATTATTTGAAAAAAAATGTTTTACTGATATATTACAATGAAATTATAAACACTAACTTGATCAACGTATATTAATTACCTAGGATCTTCTCGATATTTCTTGGGACAAGATTTTTGTCCACCAAAAATGTTGCCTCCATTGTTCCCATGCTAGTGACATGGGAATATCCTGTAAATGCATCTAGGGAGATATCAAAATTACTAAGAGTCTCAGTGTCGACCCCTTCTTCTGGACGATCTGACATGCATCGGTCACTAGCGGCCGGTGCACTCATAGCTGGGGTTCATGGTGTTTGGGAACGTGTTGCCGACTATTCAGTCGACAACAATGGAAAAGGATTTGATGCACGTGGAGTCGTTTTCCCATGATGCGACATCTCTCCATGAGCCTCGCTGGGGCCAACACCACCTTGACCACTATTGTGTGCTCCCTGATAATTCTGTAAATACAAACCACATTTTATATGTTCAGTACTATCATATAAAAGAGAAAATTATAAAGTTATAAATGAATTATTTTATGATTCAATATTCCTCAACCTACTCGCAAGGTTTCATATTTATGTCCCAACAATTCAATCCTTGCTTTAATCTTGATTGTTTGCGGAACCCTGATTGCAGAGAAACGATTTTCGCACTATATTTTTTCAACATTTTTTCTATCATCTTAAACGGGTCTGTGGATTTACCAATTTTTTCATTATCATTAACTAGCATCTCATCCACTTTAGGATCTATTGAATATTCTTGCGATGGTGTTTCATACAGTGATTCACTGGGCTGCAACAAAAATATATAAAACACTACTGAGTTCTATCATGATAGATTCCTAAAATTATATTAACAAAACATATCTATCATGATAGATTCCTAAAATTACAACTAGGTTTACCTGATTCCTGGATGATGGTGTTGTCTGATACATAGATGTGGACTTGCCTCGATCATTAGGCCCCTGCAAAAAAGAAGTAGAAAAAATTATCATAACGAAACCAGTATACAGACGAAAAAATACATAACAAAATAAACACTATGTTACATATTATATTGGTACAATTCCAATGAATTATACCTGCAACCTCGAGGATCGTGATTCACTCATCAGAACAATGGTCATAGCTGACTTTCCCTGATTTGCTAATATCTGGGAGCTACCCCTTATAGAACCCTAAATAAAAAACATAGTGAAAGTCACCTAAACGAATCCAAAACTATTCATGAAAAAACACATAAAAAAAACTATTATTCATATAATTATAGTTTTACTATTACAAAGATGTATATATGTTGCGTCGAGGCAGGTATGGTATGGTCTACTGTGAGCCTTACAGAACCGGCCTGCATAAAAAACATAGATAAAATTAACTAAACAAAACCAAAATTTTGATTGAAACATTAATATAATGAGAAAACATTGTGACATACTTAAATTGTACAATTACAATCAGGTTTACCTGTTTCCCCGAGGCTATTGTCATCTGTCGATGAACATTCAGGTGGCTTTCCCGATCAACGTTCTACATCAAAAATAGATAACATTATCTAAACCAAACCAATATACTAATAATTAAAAAAAAAAGCAAAAAAAACTCATTTTTCTTATTATATTTTTACTATTACAAAGATGTATACCTTCTCCCTCGAGGAAGATGTACTCCTCTGACCATCTATTGGCTTGGATTTTTCCCGATCACTAGCCTACGAAGTAAATATGGAAAATCTAAACGAAATAAACTAACGAAAAATCCTTAAGATGTTAAATTCATTAATAAAAGGTTGGGTAAATTTTTATATGTACCACTCCCATAGTAACCATGTTTGTATCTTCTCGATTCAAATTGTAATTAATAAGCAACTCTTCCCCAACATATATTGATTTAATGGCACTTAAAAAAACACGGTTTCCTTCACGCCCCTCAAATTCGCAGTTTGGTTTCTTATTTGTAGACCCTGGTTGTGTACTGTTTATAAACCCCGCAATATTACCTGTGGCCTTTGGCCTTCTATCCATGTACAACGTTGCTCCTTTATTTTGATCTTTGTCTTTCAACTGTAAATAGTTTGCTAACAATCCATATCTACGCATACTTTTTGTATATCGGACCAGGAACATCCAATCGTTGTAATTGTAACAGGGTCCAACATACTCCATCAATTCTATACATGTGTTGTAAGTTACCATTATGTGATCAATGCAAAACAATCCAAAACCATGTATTGACGACGGTGCAATTCGATATATCCTCTCGTCCACACAAAAATCTGTGTTCGGTTGAGGAAGATCCTTGGGTACCCATTGTTTCACTAAATGTCTGTACCTCAAGGGAACCTTGTCGTCGCCTATTGTGTCATCATCATAGGAACATGAACCCCCTTGAGCACGATAATATTCCATGCGTTTATGGAATTTTCTTCTGGTCTTTTGACATCTAGTCGATAAAACTCTTGTAGACCTACTGGATGTTTGAATTTCCTCTCCTAAACGCCCCTCGCTCGAGGAAGACAGATCTGACAAATACCTGTTTGGTTGTACCTGCACCATGGGAAAAAAGTTTAGATAGGACCACAAGGCATAGCACCTCTTAAAAGGTGATGTGTAGCGCCTTTTATAAGGTGACTTGTACCACATTCCCTTTCTAAAAATGTAGGCATTCAAGTGCTGAGGAAGATGATCACTTTATCTTTCTTAGGAGTAGAAATTCATGCAATTATGAGTTGTCTTTTATTGCTCCTTTGGGTCTTGAGTCCCATATCACACCATCTAACTATCAGCTTTGTTGTCATGGCCCTAAAGTCTCTCTCATCCCATCAGTTTGGGTTCATCACCTCGGTAATTGAAGTACACTCACATTTAGTAAGATATTTATATTTAGCAATAATAATATAAAATAAAAATAACTAACCATTATGGAAAACTGCTAAATTTTTTTATGACTTTCAAAAGTAAGATCTTTTAGGTGGTTAATAAGTGTTCACAAATCTTCAAAAACAATATTTTATATAATCTTGTGGAACTTGTATAATCTTATTCAAAATCTAAAATGAAATATTCTTAAGGAAAAGGATGAACTCATTGAATATTGGAAAGACATGGGTAGTTTTGTAATCAAGCATGGTCTTCTTAAATGACTGAAAGTAATTGAATCAAGCAACAACAAAACCATAAACATGTAATTTGTTTTGAAAAATGGTATCTTTTAGTCCTACTCCCAACTAATGCTTCCTTTGGACAATTACTTGTAATCTTGATTTAGGGTATTTATTGCATAACATAGATTTTCAATCATATTGGCACAGAGAAAAGTAGGGCTTTCTTTATATTATCATGACATAGTTACAAAGACTTTCTTTTCAATTTTTATGACAATTTGAATGGACAGGCCCCACTCATAGCCAAATACTTTTGAGATGTTTACAAATCATCAGAGTATGTGGGGACCATATATTTCTCGAAAGACATTGGATTCAGTGTTCCATGGCTTTGAATAAATTGACCTCAGGACCACGCGTCTAATATGATGCATGTGGACATCTATGCGGGTCTTGACAAGCCACTATTCTTTGTATTTAATGTAGTACTCAAGGATTTGATCTTCAGTAATCTTTGTCTGCAAAATATCTTTGACTTGTTCAAGAGATTCTCCAACGTCCCATTTTAGATTATAAATAACAGTTGTTTCTAATGCTATTAGGTTGATGCCGAATAACTGCCACCAGTCTCATCCAATCAAGGACGTCGTAGAATGTAGCTGGATCCCCATGGATATCATGTGTACTTTGAAGTCCAAACTTTAGCATGGTATAATATGTTCTATCTGTATTTTCTTTTCTCAAGAATTGCCACCATAATTGTTTATATTTTTCATAAGTGTGTGTAGTACTTGGAAACCAGAGACTAGCATCTTAATGTGGCCATGCTTTCAAGGAACGTATCTGGTTAATACAATAGTATTGATGGTCTCGTTTTATCCTGGGATGATGTGTAGAGACCTCTATCGTGATTAAGTTAAGATCATGGTAGAGGTGTGTTAACTAATTGCTTGCATCAACTGCTTTTCTCAGGGAGTTGTTGTAAATCATCTCTATTACAATACTGGATCCCATAGGAATTCTTCTGAGTTCTGGCACTAGTCTAATAAAAGCATCAGATCCCTATAAGTTAGCATCTAATACTTCAGTATGTCTCAACTCCCACCCAGGTTTCCAATCTTGCATATAATCCAACCAACTCATTATACCATCAATATTATAAATATGATGTTTTCCTCTGGTCCAAGCAGAGATTTCCATGTTTACTTGTGGGTTATGGGCCCACTGGATTCTGCTTTGAACTTCTACACTCGCTTGCCTCGGGCTTGCTTGCACTAGGTTTTCTTTTTTCAGGCTCGCTTGCTTCAGGCTCGCCAGTGAAAAATTAACATCATACTTCTGTGTCAAATATTCTCTTGTTAAAAAGTGAGGAATGCTTTTTTCTTTCCCAGAAATGTGCTCATAAACAATACAGTTATAACATCAAAACAATGCTTTCCATCTTGCTAACTTTCCTTTTTTTGTTGCAATTTTTAGTGTGTCGTTTACAACAAATGGAAGACTAGAGAAATCTGTTCTTATGATAAAGTCATGGTTCAACAAATGAATATGGAACTTCTCTATGCATCTCAGTGCTACAAGTATTTCTTTATCGACAGTGGCATAGTTATGCTCAGTTTTATACCAAGTTCCTGATGCAAATTAGACTATTTCCTCTTCTTTAGGTTTTCTTACCTGTTTTAGAACTCGTCCCCATCCTATGTATGAAGCTTCTATTTCTATAATGTTGGGAAGGTTATAATCGATGACATGCACTATGGATGACATTTTTACCTCGCTCTTATATTCAAGACGGTTGTTTTTCAAAGTGCTCACGTTCTTAAAATTATTTACCAACAAATATAATTTGATTACAAACAATTTTGTCTGACAGGACAAGTCTTAGCTACTTCATTCAAATTATTTACCACATATTTGATTACCAACAATTTGATTACTTAAGTCTTATAACCAACACATATTTGATTACCTTGGTGTAGGCGTTTTCTGTAATATACTCAAAAGAGTTACTTTCAAAAATGACTGTGCCTCTTAGAGGCCAATCAACTCTAGGGACTAGGTGACCCTATTATAGGGTTAGTACAAACCAAAGAGAGAGAGATGACTAGTCCATGGTACGGTCAATCAAATAAATTGAATGACAGTCAAAAGGATTAGTACAATCACAATAAAGATGATCTGACAGCCAGTAGACTGAGGCCAAAGAGACTCACAGCCTCCTGTAAGGTATAAGGACCAACCAATGGGTACAAAAACCAACCAGTAAGGTACAATTCAAAAAGAAAAGAGTGGGTATAAATTAGACTCATAACCCTTGGGACTAAGTTGGTGTACTACCTCAAATGTGGACAAACTACCATATTTATATCCACAAGCCCAAAAACATAAAAGGCGGTACAAATCAAAAGATAACTCAAGATCAATAAAAGAGCCAAAAGGTGAGAGGCAAGGTACCACAAAAAAATGAAAGGACCAAAATTAAAGGACAAGCTACAACAAGACCAATAAACAACAGGGTGTAAGGACCAAAAGTAAATCAACCATTGTGGGGAAGGTACAAATAAGGTCAAATATATATTGCAATAGCTCCTTGTAACTACCTGTTATTTGACATTCCAAAGAGATGGAAGGTCAAAAAATGTCAAATATATGCAATAGATCCTTATCACTACCTCTTATATGCAATATATCCTTGTAACTACCTCTTGTAACTCAAATAGGACCACCAAAAGGTATGATAGCAAGCAATCTTCCTAACTAAGGTCTAGAGGGTGGTACGAAGTGGGTATAAAGACTCATAACAACTTGGACAAAGGGGGTGTACCTCAAATGTGGACAAACTACCATAGTACCCACAGGACCAAAAACATAAAAGGTGGTTCAAATCAAAAGATAACCCAAGATGAGTAGAAGACCCAAAAGGTAAAAGGCAAGGTACCACAAAAATATTATCAACAAAATGAAAGGACCATAAGACAATCAACCAAGGTGGGGTACAACCAATCATCTCTCTCTCAAATGTACCATTGTTCCATATAACATGAAATTCCATCATCAGAGTAAACGAAAAAGTCCACACGGATGATGTGATCACGTGGTCCTCTAGACTAATCCTAAGGTCAAGCATTAGTGGCTCCATCAAGGGGTGTTCAATCCCTTGAGAAGACCATCTAACTCAACCATCTCAAAGACCTAGGAGAAGAGGAAATCACACATCATCAGAGAATTGGTAACTGACCATGTAAGAACTCAAAAATCCTAAACCAACCGAGTGTGCAGAAGGGGAGCTAGGAAAAGACAAGGCTCATAGGGAAAAAAAGAAAGCTCAAAAAACTATACTGGGACCAGTGTCATAGTAAGCGAGCTGAAACAAAAGTAGCCAGAATGCCAACAAGCAGCACTAAAAAGAAAAAGACCCTCTAAAAAGGTGAAATAGCAAGCAAACTTCTTAACTAGGAGATGGAGACCTCGACAAATCATATCCTTCGCAAGGTGATGAAATCCAAGTCAAACAATACGAAGTGAGAGACCGAATTTGAAGGATATCCCTCTACCGAAAGGGATCCTGGGTAAAAGAGCCCTAGAAGATAAGTTACTAGGCTACCTCGTTCATGACACATCAGAGAAGGTTTTCGGCACTTCTATCTTATCGCCCCTGTATCACCAATATGGTAGAGTACAAGGAAGACAATGGATTGATATGCCTTATGCGCTAAGTGGAGTGCGACATTCCACAAAGTCCATCCTGAATCAATCCTCGCAGCTTAACCCCTGAAAAAATTGGAGGCCCCTCCACAAACTGGTTGATGACTGTGTCAATAACTACTAGAGGATTTTAGTACCCTATAGGACAACATCTATGTATCAAATGAAAATGACAAGGGGAATTATTTGGATGCCTATCCCCGGTGTCCTACCTAACTACCAAATTCTTTTTATCCTCAAGCGAGGTTAAAGTGTGTTGAATTAACGAGTTAAATTTTAATGGTTGTATTACTCAGTCGGGTGATGGAAGTGCAACGTGTGGTGTGATGACTGACTCAAACCATGCAAATGCATATGAATCAAATAAGCCTTTCCTTTCAATGAATGCTAGCTAAGGTAAGGATATATTTCTTTCAAACTATAACTACTCTTTCAAATTAATTGAATCCAACAATAACTTTCTTCTACTTCTAATGAGTAAAATGCATGACAATGTTTAAACCTTAGCAAGCATAAGCATGACATTGTGATATTGTGCATAATCATGTATGCTAGGAAACATTATTTCAATTTAAAACCCATATAATCAAAATAAGGCATGTGAGCATAATTCAAGAAAATATTGTATCTAAAGATAAGGGGTACTACTTTGATGAGATGAGAAGGATTAAAAAATTAGGATTTGAAGACTTTGAACATCATAAAAATAGAGTATATTGCATGTTGATACATAATGGAAATGAATATACATTAAGGATCATAATGTAACTTTTTATAATTCTTTATATGACCCCAAAGATCCTATTAGGTCTCCCATGGACTAAATATAAATATTCTATTCTAACAAGACACCTTATTTTCAAACAAAATAAATTCAAAATGCTAGATGGTTGGATGTCTATTTGTATAATCTCAACACTCCCTAACTAACATCTAACCATTGAGAGTTCCCTCTTTAAAAAAACTATTGATACATGTAACGAGTGTTTATGTATATGTAACTTCGGAATGTATTATATATATATATATATATATATTGTACCCTTATAAGAGATGTGTTATTCCTCTATAAGGAAGTGTCGTCATTTGTATTGACAAGTGTTGCAAGTGGATTAACTTGCCGATGGGTTATTAGACTACCTGATGTGGGTGTCGGCCCAGAATATATGTAACTAGGGTTATTAGGCTGAGTTAGAAAAGTCAGCCCCATAAGTAATTAGGCAGGTCAGGACAAGTATAAATAGAGAGTCGGGATTCTCTATTTTGATCATCTCAAAACTCACTCTTCTCTCACTCGGAAAGTGGCGCACATTGGAGGAGGAGGATCAGCTGCATAGTAGGAGACTATCTATTGTATTTGGTTGTACTTTGGTTAAGCCATTTCTCTATCTATCTCTAAGGAAGTTGTGGGGTTTTCACCTTAGGGTTTTCCCCACGGAAACTCTGTGTGTCCATTATCTCATGCTTTTGATTCTTGTGATGCTTGGCATGCTTGATATGATTGTTATGCATTGATATACTGTACATGTTATTCTCTCAGTAAAGATCCTATAGCATATTGAATTAATGCTCAAAATCTAACATGGTATCAGAGCTAACCTGAGAAGAAGACACTATGCAGTTGCGGAAGCTAGGGCTTCTTATTTTTGGGTTTCTCTCCACTTATTTTGGAAAAGCAATATGATGGATTGACTCTCCTCAGCAAGGTGAATCTATCTTTCCAATCAGAATTCCATTCTGAGCACTTTCAGTTTTGGCCCTAAAAATTAGGGCTTCCTCAAAATAGGAATTTCTGAAATCTGAAGACACAGCTGGAAGCTCCTTAGAAAATCAGAAGTTTAGAGCTTTGGATCAAGATTTTTGGTTGGGTAGATCTCCGAGAAACTCAAACCCTAATCCGGCACCAGATCCAATTTTCAGCAACAAGTGGTAAGACCTAAATCTTTTCTATTTGAATTACTCTTTAAAGATGTCTCACCACACCAAGCTTGAGGATAAGCTTGAAGGAGCTGATAAATTCTGAGCATGGAATTATAGGATTGGGTTAATCCTTGAAGAAAATGAGTTGGATACTTATATAAGTGAAGAGGTCCCTGTCCTAGAGGGAGAAGAGGCTAAGGCTCTTCACAAGAGGAATTTGGTTAAGGCAAAGAGGATCATTGCTGATTCTATTAAATATCATCTCATTCCCAATGTGTCATCCCTAAAGACACCAAAATAGATGTTTGATTCCTTGACCAAATTATTTGAAGGAAAGAACATAAATCGGAAGAGGACCCTAAGCAATCAATTGAAGAATATCAAGATCTAGAATGCAGAGACTATGCAATCATATTTCTCAAGGGTCTCCCAGATAAAAGAACAACTTGAAGCTGTGGGTGAAGTTGTAGAAAATGGAGAAGTGGTGATGACCACTCTTAATGGCCTCCCTAGGTCATGGGATTCCTTCATCCAAGGAATTTGTGCTAGAAAGAAACTCATCTCTTTTGGTAGACTGTGGGAAGAATGCTCACAGGAAGAAGCTCGAATTGTAGCTAGAGAAGAGAATATGGGGAGTGAGGACCAAGCACTCATAGCTCACTCCAAAAGGCATGGTGACAAGAAATCTCGTCATCATGGCAAGAAAGGAAAATATCATAATCAAAGAAGTAGTCCTAGACATCGAAGGGACATGACCCATGTTCATTGATATACATGTGATGATAAGGGACACTATGCCATAGATTGTCCTAAGAATAAGAAAGAGGGTTCTCACAAGAAGAATAACTTCAAAAGAATACATCATGCTCATGCTGCAGAGAATGATGAACCTCCCAGGAAGAGGGCTAGAGAAGATAGTGAAGAATATTCAAGTGGTGAAGAATATGTTTTACTTTCTGCTCTCACTGGAACCATTACTCATGGAAGTAGTGATTGGCTCATAGATAGTGGGGCTTCTAAACATATGACAAGATTCAAAGAATCCTTTGTGAATCTATCTGAACATGATTCACCCAACAAGGTGAAGCTTGGAGATGACTACCAGTACCCCATCAAAGGGAGTGATGAAGCCTCCTATAAACTAGACTCTCGAAAGTCTATGAAGATGAAAGATGTACTCTTTTCTCCAGGATTCAAGAAGAATCTACTCTCAATATTTGCATTGGATGAAAAAGGAATGAGGGTTGCATTTATAGATGGCCAAGTCCTAATGTGGCCTAAGGGTAAGACTGTAAATGATGCAGTTGAGATTGGAGAGCAAGAGGGAGGATTGTACAAATTGAAGGCCATCCAGAACAAGCCATGGTCCATGATTCAGTAGATCCAAGTGAACTTTGGCACAGAAGGCTTGCACACATGCATTACAGAGCATTACCAATTGCAAGCAAAGCGGTAGAAGGTCTTCCTGAAATCCATACAAAGCATGAAGGCATTTGCAAAGGTTGTGCAAAGGGAAAGAATACAAAGAAGACATTTCCAAGCAGTGAAAGCAAGGCAAAAGGAATCTTGGAGATTATCCACTCTGATGTATGCCGTCCCATGTCATCCAGTTCTCTGAGTGGGTATGTATACTATGTCTCCTTTATTGATGATTTCTCTAGGAAGACTTGGATCTACTTCTTGAAGAACAAATATGAAGTGTTTAACAATTTCAAGGAATTCAAAGCCTTGATAGAAAACCAAACTAACTTGAAGATCAAGATCTTCAGATTTGACAATGGCGGAGAATTTACTTCAGGAGACTTCAAGAAGTTATGCAATGATTCAGGGATTAATAGGGAGTTGACTACTCCTTACAATCCACATTAGAATGGGGTTGCTGAAAGGAAGAATAGAACAATCATGGAAGCAGCAAGGGCAATGCTTCATGACCAAGACTTACCTATGCACTTATGGGCTGAAGCAACAAGGATAGCTATATATGTGCAGAACAGAACACCCCATAAGATACTTGACAACAAAACACCAGAAGAAGTGTTTACTGGTAAGAAACCAGAAGTGAGCCATCTCATAATATTTGGCTGTCCAGTATACACTCACATCCCAAAAGAGAAAATGTCAAAGTTGGATCCTTCAGGAAAGAAGGGTATATTTGTGGGTTACAATGAAAGCTCGAAGGCTTACAGAATCTACTTCCCTGGATTCAAGAAGATTGACATCAGCAGAGATGTAACATTTGATGAAAGTTCAGCTTACCACAAATCGAGAAAGACACCTGTTGAAGACAATGAAGAACCCAGAATATATAGAACTCAAGACACCACAATGAATGAAGCAGTTCCTGAAGAAGCAAGAAGTGGAAGATCCACAAGAACCTGTGGATCCACCTCATGAGAAGAATACTCACAAGAGGAAACCAACATGGGCTAGAGAGCTCATCCAAGATGTAGAGAGATTTGGAATTCAAGAAGAATAACATAAAGAAAGGAAAAGGACAAGGTCACATACTAGTTATGTTGCTTTACTCTGTGACATCATGGATAAAGAACCTTCCAATTATGAAGAAGTTGCAAAAAAGAAAGAATGGAAAGATGCTATGATAAAAAAATACCAATCTATTATGAAGAATGATGTTTGGGATGTGGTCCCAAGACCAGATGGGAAGTCTATGGTAACTTCCAAACGGATCTATAAGTTCAAGCATGCTGCAGATGGTAGCGTCGAGAAATACAAAGATAGGTTTGTAGCTCGTGGCTTCTCCCAGAAGGAAGGAATTGATTATGAAGACACTTTCTCTCCTGTAGCCAGATACACTTCCATTAGATCAATACTTGCTCTGGCTGTAGTAATGAAATGGAACGTACACCATATGGATGCCAAGACAACCTTCTTGAATGGTGTAGTTGAAGAGGAAGTGTATGTGGAGCAGCCACTCAGGTGTGAGACACATGATAGAGGAACACATGTGTGCAAACTGAAGAAAGCCCTGTTGTTGAGATATTGTAACTTCAAAGAATATTATAATTGTACTTTATTATTCCGGAGATGTTTTATTCCTCCGTAAAGATCTTATTGTATATCCGGAGATGTTTATTCCTCCGTCAGAATGTGGTAACTTGGGTTATTAGACTTCCCTAGTGGAGGTCGGCCCTTTATGTGTTATGTGGGTCAAAGGGTTATTAGACCACCCTAGAGGGGTCGGCCCAGTCAGTTGTAGTGGGGTATTTAACCCATTGGTTAAATACGAGCCTACGTGTACCTATGTAAAATACATGTCAGTGTAGTGTATAAATAGAGGAGGTGTGTTCCTCATTTGACACACACACTCACTCACTCACTTGAGAAAGGCGCACTTGTGGAGGAGAGGTCTGCTATGGAGAAGAAGGAGCTTATGCTCAGGGTTTGCATCTTTGTATATTGCTGGTCATCTATATTGAGGAAGCTTTGCTGGGTTTTCTACCCCATGAGGGTTTCCCAAGATAAATCTCTGTCTCTTGTGTTTATGCTATGCTTGTTGTTTCTTCAGTGATCCTGTATATGCTATTATTGTGAAATGGAATGTAATGCTGCTATTTTCTGTCTTAGCATATTGAATTTTAACATGGTATCAGAGCTAACCTGAAGGAAGACAAGGTATGGCACTAAAGACACTTGCTTTACTTACGACAATTTGAAGGTTAGGGTTTTACATAACAAAAACCAGTCATCGTAGCACTTTCGCTATAAATCCGTTTTGGCGAAGTTTTCGGATCTGAAATTGTTACAGGATGAAGCTAAAATCTCCAGGTACCTTGTGTCCAAAGGACAACCTCTAATTCGTTGTACTTTGTGATTTATGATCTGTACAATAGAGGGTTTCTGCCTCTTCCAGATCTGAGTCACAATCAGGTGACCTTGGGAAAAAGGTCATAACTTGGGCTAGGAAGCTCCAAATGAAATTTCATGAAAAGTGACAGGTAGTACACAGACTGTACTATCTCAGAAAACGTTTTCAGAGGCCGAAGTTGAACCACTGACACGTGGCATGCCGTACAAGTTTGCTCTCCTGTATTATCCCATAAACAGGTCACGTTGCGACACTTGGCATAACTCTCTCTCAGAGAATCCAATTGAGGTCAGACCTGTCAGGATGGAAATATAACAGGCCGAGCTATCTCAAAAAACTTTTTCAGAGGCCGACGGTCAAACAGTGACACGTGGCACGCCGTACAAGTTCGCTCTCCTGTATTTTCCCAAACCAGGTCACGTTGCGACATTTGGCATAACTCTCTCTCAGAACATCCAATTGAGGTCAGACCTGTCAGGATGGAAAGTTAACAGGTCAGGCTATCTCAGAAAACTTTTTCAGACCCTATGGATCAAAAATTTCGGAGTTACACCAGAAACAATCAGGTACATATTTCTGTCAAAACAGAATTACTTTTTGGTACCTTCATTCATGGCTTCCGGAATTTAGGGCTTTGAAGAAAGTTGGAATTTTTGTAATCGGAGACCACGGCTGGATGCTAATCATCAAAATAGAAATTTAGAGACCAAGATCAGAATTTTTGGTTGGGCAGAAGGCCGGGCTTGATTAGACCCTAGTTCGGGACTTTGATCAGAAAAGTGGAAAATTAGGGCTTCTGTAAAAATGGGAATTTTTGAAATCTGTGACCATGGCTGGAAGCTCCTCAGAAAAATAGAAGCTTAGAGCTTTGGATCAAACCTTTTGATGGGGAAAAAGAGTGGGCTTCATCAAACCCCAGTTCAGGGTCACGTCCAGTGAATCCGAAAGTTTCAAAGGCAAAATTGAGGAGTAAAACTTTGCAGTTTTCAAATTCTAAATATACCAGTTTGATCAGCTCGTCAAGGCGCATATTTCTATCCTTTTGGAAGTTTGAAATTCAAAGTTTGAATTTTTTGGGTTTCTCTGACAAACCCATATCCAGCTCCAGGTCCAGTGGATTGGGTTAATCCTAGAAGAAGATGGATTGGTCACCTGCATAAGTGAAGAAGTTCCTGTCTCAGAGGGAGATGAGGATAAGGCCTTACATAAGAAGAATACAAGCGATCTCGACAGGTATGACTCATCGAGGTATGTTTCGATATTTGTCCATGATTAAATTTATGGTATGTTTGTCTTCAGGTTATTACAGTTAGTACAATTTTGATTTTAGATTTGTCGTATAACCTTAACAAAATTATGAATGCATGATAGAAGATATTCTTGGTTAGGTTGTTGACACTTATGATTGTACTAATGCATTATGATGTTGTGTGAGGTTGGTGTTGTCTGCTAACAAGATACAGGTACATCACAAAAGACAAATCAGGTTCCATGACCATGAAAACATGAAGACAAAGACTCATCCATAATCTTTGTTCTACTTACGAGGTATGTATGACTTTGTTATATTATGCTTAACCTATGAGACATGCAGGTTCTAGCTCAGGATCTCTAAATCATTGAAGAGATTGTTTAGGTGTGTTGTACATAACCAAGTAGGTATACTAATCCAGGTATGTTTCCCATGAATCTTACCTTGTGTTAGGATCCCTTATATCAGTATACTTGGAATGATTGGTTATGCTTATTCATAAAGTTAGTAATCAAGGGATTATGCATATTATATCTTGATTGATGATATGCATGAGTAAAAGAAGACTTCCCTGAAATCTTGAATAACTAATGTTTATTAACTATAATCATGACTATACATTTTCAAGATTATTTAGTACTATAATGTTTTGATAGCATTTAGAATATACTAATGAGTGTATGGTTTTGCATGAGATCATGAGGATGACTCTTGAGCATGCACAGTGGTACAGAATGAATAGAAGTTCAAAAGTCATACAGAAGATCAAGCCGGAGGCAACCACACAAACATAAAAGATAAGTATTTAAGTTGTTATTTGAAATAGTAATGATATTGTCTGTAATAGGTTGTATGCATATTTGTATTCCTAGAATATATAATGCCGAGTATAAACATTCATAGAGCATTGAACAGTATACTACTAATGTGCATATGATTGGTAAGTTGGACAAACAGTCCCATTAGAGAAATTTTGAGGTCAAAAAAGGGCCTCAAAACAAAGAAAATGTACTATAAAATACAACCAATCACATTCTAGTAGATGACATCATCCCCCTTGGTGAGGTGGCATTGCATGAGTTAAGAATGTTTATTTGTCAAATTTTCTATGGTGGATGAAAACACATAGTTAACCAAGGTAGTGGTGTAAGTACTTTTAAGTCATAAAGTAAAGTACTCATAATCATAGTCTTTTCATAAAATAATATTATTGTCATTTTCAAGTAAAGTACTCATAATGAATGTCTTTTCACACTTTCACATAAAATAATATTATTGTCATTTTCAAGTGAAGTACTCTTAATTCATAAAGAAAGTCCTTTCACATTTTTTTATAAAATAATATATTATCATTTTTATGTTTTTAATTTTAAATTATATATTCACTCCATTCTATTTAATAACATAATGTCAAACTAATAAAGAAGAATAATAAATTTAATAAATAATAATAATAATAATAATGCAATGTGGATTATAATAATATTATTGACATTTTACATGTAAATAAATTCTCAATTCAATTACATTATTAAATTCATGAGAAAAGTACTAAATATAAAAAGTCAACATAAAATTTTAAAAAAAACTCTTAAAAATGTTTTTTATTATTTAATTTCATTTGTAAGTTCAAGACAAATAAATGTTAAAGGACAATACATTTTTGGGAATTTACAATGAATCTTAGTCACATCAATGTAGACTTATTTTATTAATTTTATTTCTAGTAAATTTTTAAAAGTAACTCAACCATGGTTATTTATATTGTGCATAGAAAATAGTGTGGGAGGTGACTTGTCATATATACCTACCCCATAAAACCCCCAATTCATAATATTTTAATATATCTCATATTTTTGTAGTACATCTCTTAGGAGGCCCTTTTTTGACCTCAAAATCTCTCTAATGATTGTTGCTTGTCTAGAATGAAACCTCTTTGCTGACATGCCGAGAGCTGTGCACACTCTCGATAGTATGTTCTGGTAGAGATGGAAGGCATCTAGATAGCCACTGTATGCATACAAGATATGGGAAAGTGTTGTGCCAAAGTATTGGTCAAATTAGTTGCATAACTATGTAAATGATATCTGTATGCATAATAGGTTATTATGTCAATATGATTTGATGATTATGAAGTATTACTAATCCTGTACTTAATTTTGATTTGTAGGAAAAATCATGATGAATGATGAACAAGCGATGGATGTTCAACAAAAGGATTTACAAATCAAACACACTATAGAAAGCTTGTGGTTAAGAGATTATCTTAGAAAGAGGAAGAGAATCATGATGAGATGTTTTGCTCCAAGGGAATAGATAAGACCATTCTCTTAATGATGTAATTAAAGAAGAAGTGTGAATCAGGTTCTATATGGGTACCCAGGATCGGTAGTCAATTGATGAGCTTAATGATCATCATGGGTGATGTGGATCTCAACCTTTGCTACAAGGTTGAATATGGCTTCTATACACATATGACATGGATGCAAGAAGGAACTCACCACAGAGTTCAATTGATTTTGAGGCTCATTTTAGTAGACCCATCTGACGAGAGATGGCACAGATAGATATGCAGAAGATCACTCAATGCAGAGTGTGAATAATGTTAAATTGATAGCTTCATGACAAAGCTTGGGCCTTACCAAAAGTAAAGCTATTCCTAAACCTTGAGGTTGTGGATGATGAACCTATCATACCATTATTGCATGACGATGATCTCTTTCTGACAAAGAATGAGAAACAGGTCATGAAAATGGCTGCAGAAATGAAAATGAAAGATCTCGGATTAATGCACTACTTCTTAGAAGTATGGCAAGATCCAAAAGGAATATTTTAAATCAAGGTAAGTATGCTGTGAAGTTTCTAAAAAGATTTGATATGTTGGAGTATAAAGCCATGGCCACTCCCATGGACTCCAACTTGAAGTTATTAGTTAATGACTCATCGTATTTAGTGGACCCAACTCTATATAGACAATTCATTGGGTCATACTAGGCCAGATATATGCTTTGGTGTAAATACCCTAAGTCAGTATCTAGTAGAACCTAGAAAGGTTCACTTAATAGCTACAAAGCATGTAGTGAGGTACCTAAAAGGTACTTTAGATTTTTGGTCTATATTATCTTAGAGGTCATGAACTCCGTTTACATGGTTACTCAGATTCTGATTGGGCAGGAAGTGTCTCAGACAGAAAGAGTACATCAGGTGGATGTTATAGTCTTGAATCTACCATGATCTCATGGTTCAGCAAGAAACAATCTAGTGTGGCTGTCAGTACTGCTGAAGCAGATTATATGGCTGTCTACTATGCCAGCTGTGAAGCAGTATGGCTTCAGAAGATTTTATGTGGAGTGTTTGACTTAGAAATGGATCCCACTGTGATTATGTGTGACAATCACAGCTGCATTAAGATGACTGAAAATCCTGTGTTCCACGATAAGTCAAAACACATAGAGATCCGGTACTTCTATATACAAGATATGGTGCAAAGAGGAGCTATCAAGCTTGTATATATATAAGCACTGAGGATCAGATTGCTGATATCTCGACTAAACCTCTGTCTCAAGTAAAGCTTGAACACTTCCGAGACAAGCTTGGTGTAGTTCAGAAGGACCCTCCTCGAAAGGGGGAGTAGCGCAGTATCCGATATCAAGTCTATCTCATCAATGATGAGGTTACCTATTTACTGCACTTAGTTACCTAGAATTATTTAGATTTAGGACTCTTATATTCTTTCTTTTGATGATAGATGTATACATGCTTTTGACATTAGTTTCTGATGATAGATGTATACATGCTTTTGATGTTAGTTTTTTGATGTTGATGCTACATGTTGTGGTTACACATGTTTTGATGATGATGATACATGTTGTGGTTATACATGTTTTGATGATGATGATACATGTTGTGGTTATACATGTTTTGATGATGATGATACATGTTGTGGTTATACATGATTTGATGATGATGACACATGTTGTGGTTATACATGTTTTGATGTTGATGATACATGTTGTGGTTATACATGTTTTGATGTTGATGATACATGTTGTGGTTATACATGTTTTGATGTTGATGATACATGTTGTGGTTATACATGTTTTGATGATGATGATACATGTTGTGGTTATACATGTTTTGATGTTGATGATACATGTTGTGGTGATACATGTTATGATGATGAGGATACATGTTCTTGATGAGCATGTGAGGGGATTGGATCATCCCTGGACTTTCAGTCCTAAAGAGAGCCGTAGACGTGAGGTCTCCGAGAATGAAGTCCTTAAAGTGGACAGTTGAGGGGATTGGATCATCCCTGGACTTTCAGTCCTAAAGAGAGCCGTAGACGTGAGGTCTCCGAGAATGAAGTCCTTAGTGGACAGTTGAGGGGATTGGATCATCCCTGGACTTTCAGTCCTAAAGAGAGCCGTAGACGTGAGGTCTCCGAGAATGAAGTCCTTAAAGTGGACAGTTGAGGGGATTGGATCATCCCTGGACTTTCAGTCCTAAAGAGAGCCGTAGACGTGAGGTCTCCGAGAATGAAGTCCTTAGTGGACAGTTGAGGGGATTGGATCATCCCTGGACTTTCAGTCCTAAAGAAGAGCCGTAGACGTATGTCTTTGAGAATGAAGGGATTGGGATCATTCCTGGACTTCAGTCCGAAAGAAGAGCCGTAGAGGTATGTCTTCGAGAATGAAGGGATTGGGATCATTCCTGGACTTCAGTCCGAAAGAAGAGCCGTAGACGTATGTCTTCGAGAATGAAGGGATTGGGATCATTCCTGGACTTCAGTCCGAAAGAAGAGCCGTAGACGTATGTCTTCGAGAATGAAGGGATTGGATCATTCCTGGACTTCAGTCCGAAAGAAGAGCCGTAGACGTATGTCTTCGAGAATGAAGGGATTGGATCATTCTTGGACTTCAGTCCGAAAGAAGAGCCGTAGACGTATGTCTTCGAGAATGAAGGGATTGGATCATTCCTGGACTTCAGTCCGAAAGAAGAGCCGTAGACGTATGTCTTCGAGAATGAAGGGATTGGATCATTCCTGGACTTCAGTCGGAAAGAAGAGCCGTAGACGTATGTCTTCGAGAATGAAGGGATTGGATCATTCCTGGACTTCAGTCCGAAAGAAGAGCCATAGACGTATGTCTTCGAGAATGAAGTCCTTGGTGGACGGTTGAGGATTAAGTCATCCTTGGACGTAGGTCCTAAAAGCACGGTGAAGGATTGGATCATCCTTGGACCTTGGTCCTGTAAACTGAGCCGTAGACGTGAGGTCTCCGAGAACATGATAGGACTGGATCGTCCCTGGACTTCGGTTCAAAAGGTACATGACTGGTTTACATCATTCCTTGATGATGACGATGCCGATGATCGTGCGATGACGATGCTGATGATCGTGTGATGACGATGCTGATGATCGTGCGATGACGATGCTGATGATCGTGTGATGACGATGCTGATGATCATGCGATGACGATGCTGATGATCGTGCGATGACGATGCTGATGATTGTGTGATGACGATGCTGATGATCGTGCGATGACGATGCTGATGATCGTGTGATGATGATGCTGATGATCGTGCGATGACGATGCTGATGATCGTGTGATGACGATGCTGATGATCGTGCGATGACGATGCTGATGATTGTGTGATGACGATGCTGATGATCGTGTGATGACGATGCTGATGATCGTGCGATGACGATGCTGATGATCGTGTGATGACGATGCTGATGATCGTGTGACGATGATGATGATGATCGTGTGATGACGATGCCGATGATCGTATGACGATGCTGATGACGATGTTGATGTTTCAGTAACTAGTCAAGTTACTGATGATGATGATGTTGAGAAAGCTTCCAGTGATTTATAGATGTATCATGTATGATGTTGATGACTCCTTGCTCGTGCAGATGCTGTTATAATATCCTTCTCGTTAAGGGGGAGTGTTGAGATATTGTAACTTCAAAGAATATTATAATTGTACTTTATTATTCCGGAGATGTTTCATTCCTCCGTAAAGATCTTATTGTATATCCGGAGATGTTTATTCCTCCGTCAGAATGTGGTAACTTGGGTTATTAGACTTCCCTAGTGGAGGTCGGCCCTTTATGTGTTATGTGGGTCAAAGGGTTATTAGACCACCCTAGAGGGGTCGGCCCAGTCAGTTGTAGTGGGGTATTTAACCCATTGGTTAAATACGAGCCTACGTGTACCTATGTAAAATACATGTCAGTGTAGTGTATAAATAGAGGAGGTGTGTTCCTCATTTGACACACACACTCACTCACTCACTTGAGAAAGGCGCACTTGTGGAGGAGAGGTCTGCTATGGAGAAGAAGGAGCTTATGCTCAGGGTTTGCATCTTTGTATATTGCTGGTCATCTATATTGAGGAAGCTTTGCTGGGTTTTCTACCCCATGAGGGTTTCCCAGGATAAATCTCTGTCTCTTGTGTTTATGCTATGCTTGTTGTTTCTTCAGTGATCTTGTATATGCTATTATTGTGAAATGGAATGTAATGCTGCTATTTTCTGTCTTAGCATATTGAATTTTAACACCTGTATGGTTTGAAATAGGAACCCAGGACCTGGTATGGAAGGATAGATGGCTTCCTATCCAGTTTGGGATTTACCAAGAGTAAAGAGGATTCCAACCTTTACTACAAGGTTGAGGAGGGAAATCCAGTGATACTACTATTGTATGTGGATGACCTATTTCTGATAGGTGAGGATAGGTTGATTGCCAACACAAAGAGGAAGCTAGTTGCTAAGTTCGAGATGAAGGACTTGGGTATGATGCACTACTTTCTTGGTATGGAGGTGTGGTAGAGTGCAGATGGAATATTCCTTGGACAAGGGAAGTATGCAGTAAGGATCCTGAAGAGTTTTGGGATGATGGACTACAAGGCCATGGCCACACCTATGGCATTGAACCTGAAGCTTCTTTGTGATGCTTCTTCCGAGCCGATTGATGCTACGATGTATCGTCAGATGATTGGGTCCTTAATGTACCTGACGAACACAAGGCCAGACATTTGCTTTGCGGTGAACACCTTGAGCCACTACTTGACAGATCCGAGACATGTTCACCTGATAGCTGCAAAGCATGTTCTGAGGTACCTGAAGGGTACAATGGATTATGGGCTCAAGTATGAGGCGAATCAAAAGTTTAACCTGGAGGGTTATGTTGATTCGGATTGGGCAGGCAGTGCCATTGATCAGAAGAGCACTTCGGGGTGCTGCTTCAGTATGGGATTAGGTGTGATATCTTGGCTTAGCAGGAAGCAATCCTGTGTGGCATTGAGTACAGCTGAAGCAAAGTATGTCGTAGCTTGTTCAGCTAGTTGTGAGGCAGTATGGCTTAGGAAGCTACTGTCTGATTTGTTTGATCTCTAGTTGAGTGCTACCTATATATATTGCGACAACCAGAGCTGTGTGAAGTTGTTAGAGAACCCAGTGTTCCATGACAGGTCAATGCACATTGATATCAAGTTCCACTATATCAGGGATATGGTGCAGAGAGGAGCTGTGAATCTCCTGTATATTGCGACAGACGAGCAGATAGTCGATGTGTTGACCAAGCCGCTTGCCAGAGTGAATTTTGAATACTTCAGAGGAAGACTTGGTGTACTTCAGATCGAGATGCCTTCCAGAGGGAAGTGATGAGTCTGGAGTCATAGATGCACACTAGGCCATTCTTGCATGGTGGTAGGTTGGTCCTCCCATGGAAATATGTAAGGGCTAGGCCATTCTTGCATGGTGGTAGGTTGGTCCTCCCATGGCAAGATGTAAGGGTTGAGCCATTCTCACATAGTGGTAGTTTGGTCCTCCTATGGTGAGATGTAAGGGCTAGGCCATCCTCACATGGTGGTAGGTTGGTCCTCCCATGGTGAGATATAAGTGCTGAAGCCTTTCCGACATGATAGTAGGTTGTTCCTCTCATGGTCGTTGATGTAAGTGCTATGCCTTTCCAACATGGTGGTAGGTTGGTCCTAAAATGGTCGTTGATGTAAGTGTTGTGAGCCTTTCCCAGATGGTAATAGGTTGGTCCTCCCATGCTGGTGAGTGTAAGTGTTGTGTGTGTGCATCTGGGTTGTGCTCCATGGACTATGTGGTGATCTGAAGACATTGATGTGATAGTTTGGTACATAGGTTTTGCAGAGGCATATAATCAGTACTGAGAGATATTGCAAGTTTTGCAGAGGAAGTGTAATTAGTCCTGAGGTGTACCTACTTGATGGATTGCTCGCAGTGATGATGATGATGATCAGGTTGATCATGTGATGATATACATAAGTTGGACTTATAGTGAGTATCGGGTACTCTATGGTCGTGGACAGGTTGTGCAGTGGCATGTAAAAGATCCTAGGAGATTCGATAGGTTGAGCTGTGTGCTCGTAAAAGGCCTGGCATGCTCTTGTGAGGTTTTGCAGATGCACGTGATGAGTCTTGAGGATTCCACAGTATGAGCAGTGATGATGAAGACCTATAGGTGGTGGGCCTACATCCAGTATGAAAAAGGACTGGCTCTGTAAAAATTCCTATGACGAGTAGATTCAGAGATTGGACGAGATAGCAGCAGCTGTGACGATGATGATGATTCGATGACGATGATCCAGAGAAGAAGACTTGTGCCTGATGATCTGTGTCAAGAAATACCTTCCTAGTTAAGAGGGAGTGTTGATGTATATGTAACTTTGGAATGTATTATATATATATATATATATATATATATTTAGTGTACCCTTATAAGAGATGTGTTATTCCTCTATAAGGAAGTGTCGTCGTTTGTATTGACAAGTGTCGCAAGTGGATTAACTTGCCGATGGGTTATTAGACTACCTGATGTGGGTGTCAGCCCGAAATATATGTAACTGGGGTTATTAGGCTGAGTTAGACAAGTCAACCCCATAAGTAATTAGGAAGGTCAGGACAACTATAAATAGAGAGTCGGGATTCTCTATTTTGATCATCTCAGAACTCACTCTTCTCTCACTCGGAAAGTGGTGCACATTGGAGGAGGAGGATTAGCTGCATAGTAAGAGACTATCTATTGTATTTGGTTGTAATTTGGTTGAGCCATTTCTCTATCTATCTCTGAGGAAGTTGTGGGGTTTTTCACCTTAGGGTTTTCCCCACAGAAACTCTGTGTGTCCATTGTCTCATGCTTTTGATCCTTGTGATGCTTGGCATGCTTGATATGATTGTTATGCATTGATATACTATACATGTTATTCTCTCAGTAAAGATCCTATAGCATATTGAATTAATGCTCAAAATCTAACAATGAGCATGTGTTTTTCAATGCTACCAACATCTTTAAGTTTACCAAATTTCCACACATCTCCTACAAAACCCATTTAAGCTAAACCTTCACACACCCAAAAAATGGTTCTTGATACATGGAAGAAGATTGAAGTTCATTCACTCTTCTTCAAGAAAAAGAAAACAAAACAACACTATGATTGGTTTAATGAGAACCTACAATTTCTGCTTCAATTTTGTGTTTATAATGTAAATATTTAAAAGAGAAGGTCAAATGGTTATATAAAAAAGTATCAAACTTCTATCTAAATCTTTAATGCACATAAGATAAGGAAACACCTAGTAATTAATGTCTAGCTATTAATTCAATGTGTTATGAAATATAATAATATATATAATAAATGTGGATTGTCTTAAGAAAGTTGTATCAAATCGTAGTTTCATATTGAAAGTGTCTCTAGTGTCCTCTTAAGTCAGAAACGATACCATAGGCGTAGTTTTCAATGCACCAAATGATGGTGTAGAAAGTGTTTCTTGAGGCAAAAATTCATGATGAAATGGATATATCTTGTGTTTTTGGTTGGGAGTGACACTAGCCTAGGACTTGAAATTTTGTTGTTGTTGTCTCATATCCACTGCACATTGAATAACTTGGTTAAATACAAAAGAATCAATATATTTACTCCATGCAGTTGTGCCTTATCCATAGGAAGTGTTGGAGATTATGTCATGTTCAGATGTTGAGTACTAGATATGCATTTTTTTAGTTACTTCTCATGGTTTCTAACCAAAGGAAGAGAAATTTTCTAAAGCTTCCAAAGGGGCCAATAGAAATAAAGGGAGGCTGTAAGTCCCTATCCTTGAGTAACTTCAAGAAAGTATACTATACAATCAATTCAATGGTTATTGATTGGCATGAATAGATGCAATATGACTTTGGTTTAGGTTCCCTTTCATGATGGTATGGTGAAATACAAACTCATCAAATGCCCTTGCACAAATACAAGGTGCACTGCAAAAATTGGGTAACATCTCATAGTAGTAGGATGTGCTAAGAGATTCTTTAAAAAGATATTGGCTAAGGAAAGAAAATTTTGGATTTACTACAAGAGACCCCACCCACATCGGAAAAGAGACTTGGTTGGATATATATACTAGGGTTCCATGGTCTGCATGTTGACCCAAGGATATGGATTCTCCATTACCTGGGGTGGAAATTATTGGACATAAACATTATATGAAACTATTGGTTTGATCTAGTGGGTGAAACCAATCGATAAAATTGTTGGATATACGATCTTTGGTTGTATTTCAACATTAACACAAGTCACCAAAGGGTTTAAAGGCATAAAAAAAACTAGTTAGTGGGAACAGTTCACCTTTGAGCATGCATAAACATTGTGGGTGGATGGATGGCACATTTGGGTGTACATATTGGATAAGGAGTAGAATATAAGGGACATAATCTAGAGTCTATATGGAGTGTTGACACTTATTGACTCAAGAATTGCAGGCATTCAGGGTAGAGTCTACGTAGGTGTATGAATTGAGTTTTTTAGTCTACATGTTGAGTCAATAAGTGTCATCATGATAGAAGTTCATGATCAAAAACTAGAATTGACAGAGTTTTGTCCTCCTATTGTTTTCAATGTATTTGGTTGTGGTCCTCTCATCCTTTAGATATCCCATGTATGTATAATCCCATCTAGTAGACAATTTGAAAAGCAAAGGAAGAATCTACATCTCAAGATTAATGCCGAGTTTTCTTTAGATATTGGCATCCTAGTGACATCACTACAATGGGAATTTTGCATATTATTAGACAATGAAAAAGGAAATCATGCATTTGTCAAGTGAGCATGGAAATCACCAGTTTGTCAAATAAATTGACCTCCCGTCACCTTTAATTTTCATTTTCTGGATTGATGATTCAATGGGTTTCCTATCTAGATTGAATTATTCATGGTCTAGACAATGGTTGGCATGCAAAAGCAAGGAAATCTGGGAACATTTCATATACAACAATCCATGATCAAATTCCCAAAGTTGTCTTCAATGTTCATTTCCAGACAATCCAGTCATATGTTTTATTGTCAGCAAAAGGAAGTTTGGAAGCCATTAATTTCAGGCATGTTTATACACCCATGCAGGTACAGAAAAATGCAGCAAGTGTTCTCTCTCTAAATTGTAGAATGAAAGGGTTAAGATGGAAATGTTCAATTGCAGAATGTAGCAAGTGTTCAAGTTCATTCATGGGACCTCAAGGAGAGCTTCAGATATACTCAAGTCATGCAAATGAATTCATCACATAAAACAAAGTGATAATAAATATAAGGAATTGTAAACATCCATGTTCATAATTCTTTAGGCACACTTATAACATTCTTCAATAATTCATCACAAAAACGCAGTGATAGTAGAAACAATAAACTGCATATAAATGTTCATGAGCTTAATACAAAAATTATAACCATATTAACTTTGCAAAAATATGCTTTTCACTCCCATAAGACTCTCAACAACTTAAAATGGTTAGGGAGGTACCAAAAATGGACCACTAACTCATGAAAATGAATGAGTGCATTTATGCTACCAGCTAATCATGTTTGGAATAATGCAACTTCAAGAAATTATGCTTGTTGATCTAGATTGAACCTCATGGATGTTTTCCAAATAAAGATGAAACTTCTATTAAGAAATTTCCCATAAATTTAAAAGATCGATTTCAAGAGTCATATAAAGGTATTTCCTTTGACTGAATGGAGCACCATTTTATTGCAAGACATAGCTCTCACATATCTAAAGTCACAAAGATAAGCAACATTTCTAGTGCCCATAACAATATTTTAAGGTTTCATATCATGATTGATAACCTTATGATAATAGAAATAATGACGTGCCAACACCAATTTCCTAGCAATAGCCTAAAATTGTGGTTTAGGAAGGCATTTGTCATCTTCAAAAATCTCAAAGTGTTCACTGTCTGCAAATTTGGTGACAACACAAAACAAATGTAGACTTTTGAAGGAAACCTAAGTTGAAGTTGATACATCCTTTACTTTTACATCATGAGCAATACTAATCATTTCCCCTTTAGCTTTCATTGAGTACCTTGACATCAATGCCCCCAAGCTCTTGCCTATGGGAATTGAATCTCCCCTCCTACAACCATACAGATGATAATGATTTGTTGTTGTTATTTCTTTCTTAGTACCCAAGTTTGTCATTCCTCATGTTTGGTCAAAGATCTAATTCCTTGAGATGTTAAAACTTTCATATATGGCACATCTATCCCACACATTAGTTGAATTGGAATTTCAAATATCAAATAATTAAATTGGCAAAAAATTACCTTATACTAGAACTCCCATCAATAAGATTATGGTCATGTTCATTTTCCTCAATTCCTCTAAATTTTATTGCAGACAGAGTACTATCAACTAAGGTCAAAGTTTGATTGTAGACAAACTACTATCAACTAAGCTCGGTTCCTCTTGTGTGATATCCCTTGCAACCACCTTTAGAGGCTTGGGTTCCACAATTACCATCATTACCAGTCTATCTATTTTTCATGTCTCCTAGAAACTAGTTGGCAAGGATTTACAGTACCCTTCTAATCAATTTTAGATCTCAGGTTTAGGTGAAACCCCACCTTTCAGATAGAGGTCAAATGTAGTTCCTAAATCAAACACATCTTAAACATTAACCAGATTACTTCCCCAATTTATCCAAGTCTTCTTCTTTAAAATCATCTTCCTTCTAACTATTGGTCTAGCCAAAGGCGACCCATTAGAAACTTCAAATCTAGTTACAGAGAGTCCAAAGGACTCAGTGAAGTTACAAAACGAAAGAACTCAAAACTTCAGAGCCTTGTAACCATAGCTGCGACAGGAAGGGATGAATGATTGGGAGGACCTGTACTTACCATTCTTATGCCAAAACCAAGCTTTCGGTCACCTGTTATCACCCAACGTAGTGATTATCATAAGTTATGACCTACCAGTAAACGTCAAAGAAGAAAAACCACAAGTTAAACCCTAAGATAAAACAAATACATACAGGATGAAGGAAGAAAATCTTAAAAGATGTAGGTAGAATTTACTTAGCAGTGAATCGTGACACTCTCCACCTCCTTACATAGTGAACAACGAGTGCACTATGCTCAAGTCAGATCACTGTCAAGCCAAACGCAGCAAGGGACTACTCTCAGCCAAAATCCATGAAAATGACAAACGCGGGGATGAAGACCAAGGTAAAACCCCTGTGCCCAGCTGGCCATAAGGCCACGTGATTCTCACATGCAGCAGTTAAAACTCCAACCACATCCTTTTTTCATTTCAATAAACTTACCCCACGCTATAGTTAAAATCATGAAGGCATCAAACTACATTTATTTATGCCATGACTTTCCAAAGAGTTAGTCCTTAGCCTTTTCTTTTAAACACATAACATTAGACCTTGCTAGAATTTTGATGTAGGTAACTTAGGAAGGATCCATCATATTTGTGCCTACAAGACATATTACAAACATCACCCTTACCTCTAGGCATCTCCACCAGTGGTATGAATATCAACATCAAGACCCCAGAAGGACTCACCCTCTTCTCACAAAGTCCATCAGGCCTAGATTAGTGATATAAACCAGTTTAAAGATTTAAATTAAAAAAACCTACATATAAAAATTTAAAAGTGAAGTACTTAAAGAGAAGACCTTAGAGCACTAAGTGTTCCAATACTGAACTATGCACATCACCCTACCATACTCCATTGCTTCCACATAAACATAAATGGTGAAACCGACTCTCTTAATACATAGTTATCATTGCATCAAACAATTACCGACTTAACTTCCCAGTGCTGAAGTTAATTTGCATTACATTATCTATTTAGGCAATATGAATAGTAAAATGAAATTTTTTTAATGTCCTAGGAAGAAGGAAGAAGGAAGAAGGAAAAGAACAAGCAACAAAAGTAGTTGGCAAGGATGGAAAAGCATTCAGAGTGGATGAGTTAGCACCCAAGCTAGAGACAACCTTCTCCATGGTATCATGTCTTTCCACTAACACCATCTCTAGTGTAGGCCGGTGGTATATGGTCAGTGGATCAAACAAACATGTGACATTCAATAAGAAGGATTTCAATAGACTTAAAGAGAAAGAAGCTGGCATACAACTAGAGTTACGCGATGATGCCACATATCTAGTTACCAATGTGGAATTTGGATCTTTCCACATGATGCCATCACGTGTTGTTCTTGAGTTGAATGATGTTTTGTATGTTCTTGGTTTAACTAATAATATTGTTTTAGATTAAGATATGACACCCCTTAAGTGTGTGGAGTTTGATTAGAAGTAATTCGTCATAATAAAGTGTAGAACTATTGGAACACGAGATTTGGTTGCTTGCACTATGGAGCACTTCCACCCTCGAAGGAAATAGTGTAGGGATTTCCAAACTTTGTGATCTATAAGCTAGGTATGTGCAAGGGTTGTGCACTTGGAAAGCATACAAAGATTGCTTTTCCAAGTAGTGTGCATACAAAGATTCATGAAAATGTATGTTTACCTATGTCATCGACTTCTTTAACTGTTAATATTTATTATGCTTCATTTATTAATGATTCCTCTCCCTTTGGTATTCGAGTTCATGAATCCCTCTCTCTCCTACCTCAATCATCGCTTAACACTATGTCACCCTCCATAAATACCTATATATACTTTATGAAAAGCAGTGATGAAGTATTCAATAATTTTCATGAGTTTAAGGCTCTTGTGGTTACATGCAATTAATAGTTTTATGCCTAGTGCCAAGATTATTGTATATGTGTGATGGACATTTTATACTTACTCCTTTGAAATATCACTTTCATTCATTTAATATTTTTATCCATAATTATCATGGCATGGGAAGAACCACTCGAGTCATGTTAAATCATTCATGCCACAAGATGGGCCATTGTGCGTTTCGATGTCCTAGGAAGAAGGAAAAGAACAAGCAACAAAAGTTGTTGGCTAGGATGGAAAAGCATTCAGAGTGGATGAGTTAGCACAAAAAGCTAGAGACAACCTTCTCCATGGTATCATGTCTTTCCACTAACACCATCTCTAGTGTAGGGTGGTATATGGACAGTGGATCTTCCAAACATGTGACATTCAATAATAAGGATTTCAATAGACTTAAAGAGAAATAAGTTGTCATATAGTAGAGTTATGCGATGATGCCACATATCTAGTTACCAATATGGAGTTACGTGTTGTTCTTGAGTTACCAATATGTACATGCAAGGGTTGTGCACTTGGAAAGCATACAAAGATTGCTTTTCCAAGTAGTGTGCATAGATCAAGATAGTTTCTTGATACGATTCATGAAAATGTATGTTGACCTATGTCATGGACTTCTTTAACTGGTAATATTTATTATGTGTGATTTATTAATGATTCCTCTTCCTTTGGTCTTCGAGTTCACTCCCTCTCCCAGATCGTACCTCAAGCATCGCTTAACACTATGTCACCCTCCATGAATACCTATATATACTTTATGAAGACCAATGATGAAGCATTCAATAAGTTTCATGAGTTTAAGGCTCTTGTGGTTACATGCAATTAATAGTTTTATTCCTAGTCCCAAGATTATTTACTTATACTCACTTATATTCACTCGCTAGCTTTTGTCTCATTACTCTTTAAATTTTTTTCTTTTAATACAGTATCTTCGGTTGGAACCATTGAGTTTTTTAAGGTCATCTTGAAACTGAATAGTACTAAATTCTTCACAATTCAAATGTTACATAAGCCCTAGGAGGTTCCTTCAGTAAAACATGTGTAGTCACTAGTGTGAGTTCTTAATCAACATGATATTATGTCTAATCTCAATTCAAATTCCATGTCAATATTTTTTTTAATATGACCATGGATGATGGTGATGGGTTTATATGTACTTCATTCTTGGACGTTATAGAGCAACATCAACCGACCATGATAACCCAACAATTCCACTTTTTACTCTTTTGGGGCTTAGCAAGATTATGCCCAATTTTTATTTTCGTGTGGAACACCTAGCAATACCAAGTGGTTAAGAACATGGTCCCATAGAAACATCCCATTTCAACCATACATTGATCATAAGGAAAGGGGAAGTACTATGTAACACGATGATGATGACGATGATTGATTATTATGATGATGGTGGTGATGATGATTATGACGATGAAGATGACGATGCCAATGATGATGGTGCTGATGATGATGATGATGAAGATGACGATGCCGATGATGATGAAGATGATGATGTCAAGGTACTAAATGCATTCTAAAGGGAAAATGAGTAGTATTGCTCATGATGCTCCATAGTAATCCAATCTTTCTCTGTATTTTTCATCATTGATATGCGAATCCGATAACAAGGAACAATCTTATGCAAGAAAGTGTGAACAACAAGGAAATGGATTCTATCTAGTAGTGATTACCTAGTTTCTATCTCATGATTCTATTTATTAGTAATGTAAAATCAAAACATATTCTATTATCACCTTTATAAGTTAAAACCATTTTACTATATTCTTAAAATTATAAATTCAATTTTAAACTCTACCCATCTTAGAACAAAAGAATCCGACGATCTTGCTAAACCACCGATGCCAAACATTATTGGTCTTTCTGGGTATCTGCATCGGATATCCATAGACGATGATGATGATGATGATGATGATGATGATGAAGATGATGATGAGGATGATGAGGATGATGATGATGAAGATGATGATGATGGTGATGATGATGATGATGACGACGATGTCGATGATGATGGTGATGATGATGATGACGATGAAGATGACGATGTCGACGATGATGGAGATGATGATGATGATGATGATGATGATGCCAAGGTACTAAATGAAATATAAAGGGGAAATGATTATTATTTCTCATGATGTTCCATAGTAATCCAATCTTTCTCTTTATTTTTCATCATTGATATGAGAATAAAATAACAAGGAACAATCTTATGCAAGAAAGTGTGATTAACCGCTCCCGGGCTGGCAGGTGTGGGAGGAGTCATTTTTGACTCCGAAGGAAAAAATCCACCTCTAATCTTCAGACCCTCTTCTCCTATGCAGCTAAGGATTTTAACTCCATCTCCTTCCTCCATGTCCTGAGAAACAACAATAAAGAAGCAGACCACATGGTAAATATTGGTGCCGGTTTAGATTGTGGTTCGATGATCATCAATGGCCTTAGCATTGTTACCAACTTGGTTCCTTAGTCCCCTTCCTATTTTGTTTATGGCCACCTTGCATCCTAATTCTCTTCCCCCAAACATTGCAAAATACAAAAAAAAATTATGGAGTAAACGAAAGATTGCCTTGGGATCTTCTTCCTGCATCGATCCTCTCCCATGTTCCTCTGAAACACTTGGCGCCCTCACCAGTCTCATCCCACCTGCCCCGCATGCACATAAATTTAATACTAGGTCCACCTTCTACCCTAACTTATATCACGCTTCATGGGAGAAATCTCGCCATCCTACATTTTCGAACTGTTGAGAATTGGGTGCTCCAAGGATCCTGCGTAGTTTGGATTAGAATTTTGAATCCTCAACAACCAGCAATGGAGGATGATAAGGTCTCAAAATTTTATTCATTGAAATGTCGTCGTTGCATGAAGATTATCCAGGAGAATGGAGGCGGGGCCATTGTGAAGCGGTATTTTTTTGCTTTTGACGTTGTTCTAGAATAGGGGAATGGCGATGTTGGGCAAGCGCGTGGTGGGTTGGATCAGAATTTCCTACATGGTCTCTCTAAGGTGGACGAGCTAGAAAATGGCAGAAATTGGGTGCCATTAGAATTGAGCACTGTACGGGGTCTCTCCAAGGTGGATGAGCCAGTCAATGGCAGAAACTGGGTGCCGTTAGAATTGAGTATTGGTCAGAACAATGGTGGGTTTGTGCACCCAATAGTACGGGAACTCTTTAGCGAGAAAGGTAATGGAAAGGGTTGGGCAGCCTCTCTAGAATTGGGAAACAATCAGAACCTGGGTGGGGCAGTGCACCCTTCTTCTTGCCGTGGGATTTCTAGCAAGACTGGCATCGGTAAGAATTGGACATCTCATGAGCATGGGATGGATAGTGGTCTTATCAACCTGGAGTCTCCCCGTGAGAGGATAGCCCGTCTTCAGAAGTTCTTGTGCATCTGATGGAGCTGGAGAGTCATCTCCGTAGGCTGTGGGGGGAATACTCTGATTAGAAGAAAGCTCTGTCTCATCTTGCCACTTTCGTTCAGATCTCTTCTATGGAAATCAGGACTGTTTGCAGCAAAATGAAGGAGTACTTTGAGGTACTTGCTGGAAAAATGGACAACGACTTCCCTTGCTCCGGGGATATCAGCAGCTAGATTAACTCGTTGCACAACGATCTAAAAGTGGTTGAAGCAAAGATAGATGGAATGAAGTCTGATATCAAAAGAAACTCTATGGTATTCCATGGAAACGATGAGGAGAACGCTGGAACAAGGAATGGAAACGACGAGGAGAACGCTGGAACAAGGAATGGCAATAAGGAGAACATCAGCCATCAATGCTCTGCATAATTCACCATGATTCTCTAGATGTTTTTTTTTGTGTATAATAGCTCAGAAGAGAGTTAACTATCTATTTGCACAACAATGTATTTCCTTTGTTGTTTACTATTAGGAAAGTATATAAAGATCTATAGTTGTCGTAGAATCAAGGGTGTGACTGAACATCAAAGACTTGAAATGGATGAGCCTGCTATGAAAGCTCTCCAATTTTGGGAACAGTCTTCCAGAATATCTATTGTAACTCTGCTCTTTTTTTCAATATAAAATCTTGTCAGTCGTTATTGTAAAAAAGAAAGAAAGTGTGAACACTTTTGGGAACAGTCTTCCAGAATACCTATTGTAACTCTGCTCTTTTTTTCAATATAAAAGCTTGTCAATCGTTACTGTAAAAAAAAATAAAGTGTGAACCACTCGAAACAAGAGTGATAAGGTTTAAACAAGTCATGATTGAAAAAATGCACAAAAAACACTCCACCTCGACGCACAATACCTCAATCTAGTTAGGTGCTTCTCAAAATGAAATAGATACTTATTGTTCCATTAATCACAATTCAACAAGATATCAAGTTCCATTGATGTAAAGCATAGTTAAACTTCCAATACAAAATATGCAAAGAACAATACAGACGATGTTATGTTCTACTTTGCTTTGTGGGCATCTTGTTCGTATTTCCTGTTTCTATCCCCATAATTTATTCAGTCAAATCTTTTAATTCTTTCCTCTGATTTGCATCTTGGAATTGGATCATGTACCCTCTCATCATTGCCAGTCCATTTACAACCTATTCGTTCTATCAAACAATAATAAAATGAATTTAGCAGTCACTCGGTGATCCATGATATCGGTTGGAAAATTTTGTAAACCAATTAAGTGATCTAGTGGAGCTAAATGTTGGAATGTGTGTTGGTTGTTCTTGGTTGTCTTTCTCTTTGCAGTAAATAATATGCATTGCAATAGTGCGTGGATTTAATCTTCACATTGGTTTCATTGCATATTTTGCATATTTTTATACTAAAATTGTATAAAAAATAAGGAAATAGATAAAGACACATGCCTCGTTGGTGTAAGTAGAAGTGAAAATATGAGTTTAAGATGTATTAAAGGAACTTTGGGAAACAATGTGCAATGCAAACATTTTGGGATGCTTCAACAACCTGTTGGGATATTACAAACATATGACCAAGATGTATATAATATAAACGAATGGTAATAGTCCAACACTATTTTGTACATAAAGATGCATGAACAACACGAAGTTTGAATGCCAAAATGCTAATGGTATAAATACAATTCCGGCAATTGTGAAGTGGTTAGCTCATAAATATTCTTGTTTGAAAAAATAATTAATATCATAGCTTAACATGTGATAAATTTGAAAGTATGAAGCCTAACATTATGAAAAATAATTATTATATGTTGCTTGAATTGATGTAAATGATACATGCTTGTGATAGATAGTGTGGATGGTCTTAAGATGTGTAATATAAAGTGATTTTGATCAATTGCAAAAAATCAATCTAACTTTTTTTAAAATGATATAGATAGGGGTAGATCCATTCAAGGTATCACTAGACAAGGATTGGAATTACTATTAAGTGATTTCAAATAACTTTTAGAAAACATATTCGATTGCTACACTATTGAATTTGCTAAAAAAGTCTACAAGAGTGTTACATTTTATCACAACTAGGTAATGAAAACTTTCTATATTCATAGGTATAACAAAAACTTATAGGAAAAACCAAAGTTACATTGGCATGTCCATATCTTTTCCAAAAATCTATTTCTAAAACTTGAAACCTTAGTTTGTGGTGATTAACCTTAGTTGACTTAAATTTTAGTTAGAGCCTAGTTTATGAACACCAAAACACCTTTACATGTTTGCAATATCCAAAACTTCCCTTTCCATAAGAAAAAAAAACATATTCCAAATTTATTTAAATAAAAACTTGTGTGAAGAAAAAGAGGGAGAAAGAGTACAAGTAGCTATGCTATGTTTATATTTTGATTCATTAAAGTCCATTTTCCATATGAGTTCCCATCTAAGAATATCTTCTTAATCATCATCAACGAAAATGGAAATATTCTTGAGGATCTAGTTTGATCATGATCTCTAGTAGGTGGAATACCTTTGGGAATATCGCACAAATAGATTTGAATGTTTGTCAATTACAATTTGGAGATCCGAGAGAACATAGGGTTCGGATGTTTGAAAATATAATGAGTTTAATCTGTGATTACCATACTATCCCCCTTTTAACAATTTTGTCATGTTGTTGGATATTATCACTTTAGATGGTTTCCATTTTATAAAACCTTTGAGTTCAACTACATTTCCTTGACAATTGTGGAAGGATGATATCATATGGCATCCCATTACAGTATGCTAAGGTAAGAATTAAGCCCCAAAGGTATGCTACAAGATGCATGCTAGTTATAAAAAATAATATATTTTGAAAATGAAATGTAAATAAAAGAGAGAAGGGACAAAAACATGATACCTGCACTTATCTATGGATAGACAATGACCTAATGAGACGTCTAATCTTAACTAATCTTCTTGGACTGCTGCACTTATTCTTTTCTTTCTTCTGATCTATAAAGCATTTTATGTAGTCACACTTCATCACATAATACCTTCATATATATATACTCCTTCTTTTACACCTCTTCATGAAATAACATGTCTTTTCATATAATGAGCAAAAATAAAGTTAAACTAATTTTTAGTAATAACTATATTTTACATTTGTTTTAAAAAAAACATTATCCCTAGAATTTTTTAACTTAGCACTTTTATAAATAAAGTTTTCATGTCCCACCCTTTTTTTAACACTATCCCTATAAGAGCTTCGACTCTTTGTATTAGCTTTATTTTAGCCCCTTTTAAACATAACATAGGACCATTGATTACACACTCTAGGATATAAGAGCTTCAACTCCTCTCGGTTCTTATACACTGCCACTTCATTATCCACCTTGTCATCCTTGTCAATGCCACACCATTTTTCCATCTTAGATTCACGTTCTTCCACATTCGCAACACATCATTGCCACGCCATTATCCTCATCAACAACTGAGTTGACACGTGTACCAAAAGGATAGGGGGCCTGACAGGTCATCCCAAGCACTGAGCTAGTGATCTTCTCGTGGAGTCCAAACACCCAGCGCCCCCGCCTATCCTTTGCACTATGCGTCAAAAGAATTAGGGAGGACTGGCATATATCAACACATAAAGACTCATCCACACAACCAATGTGAGATAAATCGCAATGACTAAATAGATCACCACCGTTTATCAACCGATCGGATGGTCCCTGTGTCTCGTTTATATGTTCTTATTTTTCTCGTGGTCCTTGGGTGTAGATTCGTAAACTTCTTTCTCCTCTTCCTGAAGCTACAGGGAACATCATGATCATGAACGTTCAAATTTAGATCGGGAAGGAAAGGTGGAAGCTCGATGTGTACATTATGATCGAGACGAGTTAGCCTTCAGTCCATTCCTGCAGTATTACACTGTGCTTCACTATGGATTTCAACATCTGCCGTACTATGCTTTGACATATTTTCATGATGGAATTTTTAGTTTCTTGAAAGGGATAAGGACGTTGATGCTGCTTCAAGTGGAAGTGAATCGTTTCTGCAGCTATGAGTTGAGCTCACATTAGACTCAGTTTAAAGAGAGCTTTTCAGCTCATTATCATTTGCAACTGTGGCTTTAGAACTACTGATGGGAATATTCCCCTCCCCATCTCTCTCGTTATATTTCTCTAACGCAATAGGGTGATTTTTAATGCATTCTTTTCTCAACAAGCAGATATCTCTAACGCATAGATGGGTCCTTTCCATTTTGGATGGACTTTCACCTTTGGATGTAACGTCCTTCCATACAACTTTGAACCTTCATTCATATATTAACATCAATTCCAACAGATCCATCTCTCATGAAACTTTAGAAGATTCACGTTCATCTTTCATTGTCTATGCAACTTTACGCAAATCCAATACCTCCTCCTGTAATGTCGCCAATGATTTATGGGTTTTACCCAAATCTTGTGTAGTTTCTCTCTGGAGAACAACCTACCTCTCGTAGTTACTATGAGCAGTGCACCAGTTCTGGTGTTCCTTTTTGAAATCTTCTTTCAAGGCAGTGATGCAAATACAGGCCTCTTTTAATTGTCCTGTTGTTTTCAAGTGATTGTCATTATACATTCTAGAATTGATTGTTATAACCCCCAATTTGGAAATGGCATGGATAATATGCTTATGATGTCACTCATGTAGTATCAATCTAGTGAGTGGCAACCCCTTCCCGTTTCTTCTTATTTAAGGATCGGTTATCTCAAGTGCATGGTGGTTCCCACCTCATTTCATTCATTTCAACTATGAACACCTTGGTCATAGCCATCATACATCACTGCTCATGTCATCATCTGATTTCCATTCCCTTTCATGGAAAGATGCATGACAAGCTTCCCTGTCTCATATGATTTCCATCAATGACAATCTACACAATCTGTACTACCATATTTCCAACAGTTGTCTCATCATGGCCCAAGCTAATGTGGGTTTTTGGCTGGGAAAGATGGTTGTCGATCCGGCTCCGCAAAAACATTACACATCCCCTCTTCCTCACTCTCACAATGATTAATTTATAATCTTAGAATTTTGTCAACGTATGCATCTTGAAAGTCAACTTGCTCATCTTCATCTACAGTTTTCCTAGCAATAACCTCCTTCAAGGAATGTAACAGAAGGTATTGTTTCTTTTGCTTGTTTTCAATTTGATTTAAAATAAATGGAAGATATTTTAAAGGTTTCCGACAACTATGTTTCCAAGTGCATGCATAAGTAGAAATTGACTTTATTTCTTCAAACGGATATTGGAAAGACTCAATCACAATGCCTTCAATGATTGCATGATGGCTAAGATCTTTTCATTTTCCAATTTCACCTAGGCATAGCAGAGCAAGGTTTTGTCGAGCCGAATTGGCACCGCTATTGTCTCTCAGAATGTTCATCAACATTTCTACAGTAGATACACATTTCTAATCTCCTGCAGCAAGGCAAATAACTGCCACGCATTGAGCAATGGAATAGAGAGATTGCTTTGCAAGACCACCAAATTGTGGAGAAGGTTTGGCACTTGAAAGAAGAGCATCGATCGATCAATAAAGCATCAAAGCTTGGAATCCGACGACCTCGCCATACCACAGACGGCAAGAGGCGTCAGATATCCGACTTCTGACTTCAAAAGAATCCGACGAGCTCGCTAATGCCACATTTTCCAAAAGGATTGGGGGCCTGAAAGGTCGTCCCGGGCTCCAGGATGGTGAGCTTCTCATGGAGTCCAATCACTCAGAGCCCCCACCAATAATCCTTTGCACTATGCATCGAATTAAACTACTCAAACTTGGAATTATAAACTCCAAGATACAAAAATTCGCGGTCAATGTGGGATATCTCCCAAAACAAAATCAACCGCAACCGTCGATCATCGCGATCAGACGGTCCCTGAGTATTCGCCTTCAACATCTTCAGAATTATTCCAATATTCACTGAATATATCATAAGAATATTCACTGAATTGGAAAACAAGCCGAACGTTGCTTGTTCTGTGATTGATCTCTTCAACTCCAAAACAAATGAGGAGTTCATCAACATTTCTACAGTAGATGCACATTTCTGATATCCTGCAGCAAGGCAAAGAACTACGACACACTGAGCAATTGAATAGAGAGATTTCTTTGCAAGACCACCCAATTGTGGAGAAGGTTTGGCAATCGAAAGAAGAGCATCCAATAAAGCATCAAAGGTCGTGTTTGCTGACTGCACCAAAGATGCAAATTTTTTTTGCAAAGCCTGCAGAGCTTGACCCTGCAACAATGAACTCCTAACTAGAACAAGAGCTTGTGGAAGAACCCTGTCACGTACTACAACACCAACATTTTGGTGATGATTTTGATCAGCCATCATTGTACAACAGAGTTCCAATGCTAAAGCAGTCATATGTAGGTCTGCATCATTGATTAGAGAGGGAAGTTTTGTTTCAATAGCCTCAAATGTAGATGAAGTGATTTTATCACCATAAGAAACAACTAAACAATTTAGATTCCCCAGTGAAGCTTGCCTTACTGCACGATTGGCCTTTTGCAAAAATGTTGTTAGTTCTGCAAAAACATGCTCCAATACACATGACAAATCTATCCGAAGAGAAGAGCTAGCAATAACAACAAATGCCTTCATTGCTGTAAGGCGTATTATCTTATTTCCCATATGATCAACAACAAGAGGTAAACACATGGGTAGTTCTCCTTGAATTTTATCACCAAATGTTGAAATGACCAAACCCATGCAAGAAATAGCACACTCCTTCACTTCCTGATCTTGGTATTGATTTTCCAATCTTGTTAAAATAGCATTGTAAATGGGGTGAACATATGGATTAAAATCAAAAACTTATGACATCTCCAATTTTGGACGAATTTCCCTAACCAGCTCTCCACAGACCCTCAGTGCCTTTGCGGTAACCTTGTAATATCGATCGTTGACTGCAGAAAGCATAGGTCCAGAAAGTGGCCTGATGTAGGGATGGAAAACAAAGGGTGAATGTGAAGGAATCACAAGCCTTGTGAATATGACAACTTCAATATTCATATTCGAGTTGGATGAGTTGTCATTAAGTGCTTTCTCAATTCTAGGCACCAATGAACCTATATGATCTACTAGGCAGTCAGGTAGCACAACCACAAGTTCCTTCAAGACCGAAAATGCCCCTACAAACATTGTTGGTCTTTCTAAGTAGCTGCATCGGATTTCATACAACGATGAAGAGCATGATGAAGATGATGGTCATGATCAAGCACGCCATTTGAGTTAGCATGATAATTATGCCTTTCCTTACTTATGAGCTTCTCTTTGTTTCGAGAATCATTTAATATTCTCTACTAAACAGGGCCAACCATGTGAAGGTGGAAGCTCTTATGGCCCCTTCCCCCCCTCACATCACTCTCAATTCCCCATAACCTGACAAAAATATCTATGTACAAAAAAATTAAATGTGTTTTCTGTCATACTATATAACAAGCAATGTTTCTAATTATAACATATAAGAAAATGGAAAAAACACTAAGAAACAGTTAATTTATTATATGTACCGACAAAAAAATTCAATATTTCTATCGAAATATTAAATATTCAAAATATATAGAGTAGATATATTACTGCATACATCATACACTTCAATGGAATTCATCATCTTCTCCATCTGAGTCATCATCTGTATCATCCGATGATCCAAATTCAACATTGTAAGGATTGGCCATATCATCATCGTTGTCGATGTCAGTTACGATCATCATGTCATCGTCGATATCATCTTCATGGACATTGTCTGATACATCATTTGATTCAAGAAATTCTTCAACATCTTCTTCTGGAACATGATCATCTAACTCATGTTGATCATGATCATATTCAACGACTTCTTCTTCTTCGAGAAATTCTTCATTACCTTCATCTACATTATACTTTACCGTCCTTCCCCTTGGATCCTATCTCGCAACAAATGACCAACCTGCTCTACCTAGAACCTCAGAGTAAACTACCTGTTCACATTGGGTTGGAAGAACATAGGGCTTTGTTCCTGGCCCAAACAACCTTGTATTTACCATGGTAAATCCATTATCATGTTCAATAATTGTTTTATCGGGATCATGTGGATTCAATCGACACTTGTACCATTTGACAATGAACATAAATACCTTGAAGGAGTTAAAGTCACACTGAAGAATGTCTTCCAGATACCCATAGTATCGATTTTCAGAGAGTTCTGGATGTCTGTCACTTCTAGAAGAGACATTGGTCACCTCAAAGACTACAGATATCCCACAATCCGATATTTTCTTCGTGTCATCCAAATTTTTGATGCGATATCTATAGCCATTGCACCACATAGCCTTATGGTGTTTTACCTACAACAAGCCATACTAAAAAAGATTACATAATGATCCAATATTTATGATTAAATAGTGCATGTTTATAATGCCATATAATAGGGAAAAAAACAGTGTGTACAACGACAATATTTTTTACAGAAAAATAAATAGTGTGGCTGATTAATATGCGTACCTGCTTATATTTTAAACCTCTTTCTAAATCGATTTCCCTTTGTGTTAGATTGGTATCTCTATTGCGATGTGAAGCTTTAACCAATGGAGCCACACCTTCCCATGATATTCCATGACCAGACCCTTCATAAATTTCAAGTGCCTCTCAACCATCCACATGGACCTTGAGTGCGCAGGTCCACACAGTTCAATCTCCTCAACTTGGTGTATGAGGTAGTGTTCCTGTGCATTGAAAAATGCCGAAGGTAGATGCTTTTGCATTTCACACATGAGACGAGCAATTTCTCTCCTCCAATACTTTATGTCTTCTTTATGGAATTCTTTAGATGACAACCATCTACAAGTGACATGACAACCCAATCAAGATATTAAAGGAAAAAAACATTATATTACGTAACATGAATTAGAGAACGAAAATCAAATATAAGTTCTATGTTGAATTAAACAAACACTCATAAGCGCATGGAAAAAATCACCACTTACCTCATGTATTTCCCGAAACTATATATTATTTGCTTGACATTGTTGTCGAAGTTGTATGGGATAGAGAGAGGTAGAACATACTGTAACAATAATATACAAATTGTTTCATTTTATCAACAAAGAGTAGACAAACAAAAATACCAACCATATTCACTGGAATAGGAAAAAAAAAATAATTAAATGCATACCATAATAATTACCTTCATGAATACATGCCAATCGTGCGTTTTCACCCCCGCAAAATCACCTTTCTTTGTTATGATATTCTTCATGTTTGCACAAAATCCGGTGGGAAATTTAATTTTTCGAATGACTTCTTTTACAACATTACTTTGATGGTCCGTTAACATCCATGGAAGTGAGTTTATATTAATTTTCTCTCCATTGCTATGAAATTTAATGATGTCTTTCATTGCATGGTTTCTATCTTGAATGTCTTCGCAAATTTTGACAATTTTTTCTTTGTCACTCCTTCCATCCAATATTCGCCATAATGTTTCAGTCACATTCTTTCTGATATGAATTGTAACAAATAGATGAGCAATTTGTAGGTGCTCATAGTAGGGAAACCTACTAAGTTGTCTAGGATAAGTTTTCACTCCTCATGGAATCCCATTAATTCCTTCATGATCACATGAATGACAATAATGAAATTACATAAATCACTGTCAATTACAATAAATAACACACAATAAAAAAATACAATATAATATTTCAAATACGATGATTCATACGTACCTTGACGATTTCTATTATATTGCAACTTCCATGGGTGAGGTGTCATTCTCTACGGTTTTAATGCAGTCTCTTGCTTGCCATTGAACAAATGTTTTTCGGTAGTCCAATACTCGTGATTCTTAGAGAGGAAGTTCCTATACTCATCAAACACCTCATTTGCTAAGCTTTTTGAACGACGAGATTTGATCTTAAGACCACAAGCTGGACATGAAAATTTCCCATTTGTCTGAAGACCTACATAAAGAGATGGAATATCTATGTAATCAATTATAAATCTATACAAAATGACTTGATTATTTAGAAAAACATGTGTGCGTAGTATATTAACTAGCTAGTTCATAAAATTAAATGCAAATAAAATGGAACTTATAATTACATACCATAAAAATGGGTTAAAACTAGGGCATCATATATTGTCCATACAAGCATTGCATGGAATTGAAATTTCCTTTGTCATATTGGTCTAGATACGTCATACATAGTGATGCCATTCCATAACTTTAGTAGCTCGTCAATAAGAGTTTCTATATATACATTCATATCTTTGACTTGGTACTTACCTGATTGATTTGAACATATAAAAAATAGAATTATGAGACGTACCATTTAGATATATAAACCATATTGCACAATAGAAAAACATTAAATATATATATATTACATTATGCAACAAAATACGATAAATGAGATACCACTACATTAAAAAAAAATGTAGACATAATATACCTGGAACAATCATCGACAACATTATGTGCTCCCTCTTTATTGTCAACCATGGAGGAATGTTATTATTGATAACAAAAATAGGCCACATGGAGTAAACGGATCTCATCTTTGCAAATGGATTGACACCATCTGCTTCCAAAGAAATCCTAATTTTACGAGGTTCTTCTTTAAAGTGATGCCATTTTTCCTCCATATCTCTAAATGTAGACCCATCTGCAGGCATCTGAATAATGTTGTCTTGACTTCTGTTTCATGCATGGTAATCCATAAACTACGCTATGTTTTTGCACCTGAACAGTCATTGCAAACGTGGAATAATGGGAATATAATGTAGAACTTTGCGAGGCACCTTTTTTGTTACTTGATCTATTCGATATCTATTTATAATATAGAACATGGTCATCGGGGCATGCATAAATTGCTTCATACTGCATTCAAATTTCTTTCATGATGGAAGATAGATCTCGATATGTGCAAGGTAAAATATTTGACGGTGGTAACAAATATTCACCTATCATGCTACAACAAATTAAAATAAAAATCTACTAGTTAATATAATATAGAAATAATATTAATGAAACACATTTCATATTCCATATTAAATTGACTTATGAATTAACAATAAAATTATTAGACAATCATATATATTATGTGATGGAATGTATTACATACCTTAACATCTATGTGACTGATATGTTTGAAAGACCATTCATAACCTTCAAGTTCATTATCAATAATATAGCAGAGAGAAGATTTGTCTTGGAGCCCTCATAAAGTGGTTCGTATGCCTTCTCAAGAAGAGGTATATCATGAATATCATCAAAATGATCACCATCATTTTCATGATCATCATCACCCTCATCCATTCTAACATTAAATGAATCATGGATCAAAGTATTTGTAATGTCATCTTCAACTATGTTATCAGTATGATCATATTCTTCAATATGATCATTAACTTTCTCTCCATTAATATTCATAGCTCCATGTTCCTCCGGTACTTGTTCTGGAAGCACTTCCTCTAAACGAAATGCAGTAGGATGTATTTCCTTTATAATTACATGAAACCATCAATAGATAAAAGTTAATATAAGAAATTCAAATGCAAAATGTAATAACATCAATGATTTTGGAATAAAAGAAGTAAAAAATTGACCTGTTGGCCAAAGAGGTGCATCCAAACTTTCCAAGAAACATAAAAATTGACCCAATTACTCAGCAAATCTACTCAAATATAAATCAAAATTTCTCACACTGTAAACTAAGGTAATATAAACGATGCTATGGTTTCTATAGAGAAAATAGAAGAGAAACAACATGCCAATATTGTCATTATTTATATTATCATGGAAAGTGACACAAATCTAGAGAGCTAAGTGCTTTCGCCGGTGAGTGGGTTACTCTCACTAACGAACAAATAAATGAGTTATTCTACTATACCCTAGATTCAACATGCACACAAGAAAAAAATAATATAATATAATAAATATTAAATATTAAAATAATATTTATTGTCCATTCTAGTCCCAATGTATTGAAACCGTCAATAGATAAAAGTTAATATAAGAAATATTAAAATAATACATACATTTACAAAAGCAATCAAAATAAAAACATATATAATGCAAAACTTACAAATGGATGATATTCATGTCCCCCCTCAGTGTGTCCATGTTCCCTACAATGTTTGATGGCTGTTGTTATCAAAATTATTCTCCTCTTAAAGCCCTTGCATTGACTACATGGACAATAACATTTCCCATCACCCCTTCTTTCAACTCCTTGCCACAATCTAGCAATCAATTGTCGATTTTGTTCCTCTGGATCAGTTGACATTTTCTCGTAAAGAGCTTGAATGAAGATTATAGATCTTAGAAAATCAAGCTCCACACTTCGCTCGCTTTAATCACAAAAACAAGAGAAATAATGAAAAACATTCTGCCGAAAATTGTTCGCAATCCGTCATGCGCTTGTATAGCAAACATGTCGGAATGTTTCAGAATTTATAAGTTTTATAATATTCCATATCATCGGATTTCTGATGAACAGAATAGATGTCGGATATTCACCATACTAGGGCAATATCCGACGTTCCTGCCATACCATAGACGACTAAGAACGTCGGATGGCATGAATTTTTGCATTATGATGTCATCGGTTATCCGACTTCAACGGGCTAAAGTAACCGACGTTTCTGCCATACCACCGACGACTAAGAACGTCATATGGTAGGCATTTTTGCATTGAATAGTCGTCGGTGATCCAATGTCCACGTCTAAGATATCTGACTTTAAATTAAGTGTTGACCGTCAGATAACCGACTTCCTGGCCGTCGATTGTATGTGTCACCATACTAGGGCAATATTAAGCTAGATATCCTTTGGAAATGTTCAATATTTGTCGGAATGTCGTCGGATATCTGACATAACCTTGTATCATTTTTAAAAAACTCATCAAATTTCGTAAATTTGAATGTGAAATCCGATGACAAAGTCCTTTTCGTCGGAGGTCTTTGGATTTTGTTGTCGGATTTTGGGTTCAAATCCACTAGTGGATCTGTATTGTCAAATAAATGCAACAAAACACAACTGATATAGTTGATCTTGCCTCAAGCACTTCTGCAACCAATTTTTGGGATTCTTCTCCTCTTCTTGACTTGGAATTTACTCAGCATAACCTTAGCTCTCCCATCATTGGCCTCTTTGTCATGGCTTCCCCTTTGATTTATGGCCCAAGGCAGGAAGTTAGATTCGTGAAGGAGGTTGAATTAGGAAGTTGGGGTAGTTAAAATACCAAACTCAACTAATCCCGACTCGTAAATATTTTTTTCAATTTCATCTTAAGGTACCCGTGGGTATGACACTAGTAAACTTGCGCATGGTTCACGGCTACTTCTCATAGCAACTCGCGCATGAAACTTTTAAGTGATGTTCGCGGATTGTCAATATTGATACCCACGCACAACCCACTAGATGTTAATTACTATAGTCGCGGATTTCCAATGAAATATGTAGAAAAATAAGTTTTTAAGCTGAAGACATGGGATCTCATCACTAAATCATCTAAGGTTAATCTAGCTCTTCCATCCATCGTGTCCTTTTGTGTGTCAGGCAGGGCAATGTGATCATGGACGGAGAAATCCTGATTTGACCTATAACACAAGAAATTGGTTGTGTAAGAGCGCTTTTCCACCCAACCATAGACACTTTGTCCAGCATATACTCTTTCTGTAGGGAGGCCACCCCCCAAACTGGGCTATGAGGCCACCAGGGAGAAGGAAACACCTACAGGACTCTATATCTCATCCCACAACCCATTATGCTCTCTATTCTTAGCCAAATGCTCATACAAAGCTCTACAGGGGTCTCACTCAGCCCTCACAGCCTTGGCTTCCATACCTGCCCCACACAACACCCTTCTAGCTCAGGCATCCCCTTCACCGATCCACGGTTCAATTGGGCGATCCATCTTGATGGGTGCTTCCAATGTGTGCATAGAATAAGTCCAACCTGGTATTGGATGCTCTAAAACCACCTGCAGCCTCAATTTGTGGCTTCTCAAGCACCTACGAGCAAACAAACTCAAGGGTAAGGGTTTCTAGCTTTCCCAACCTCTCTGCTCACCTACAACCAACATTACCCACTTCCCAATCTGTAGCATGGTATTCAAATTCGAATTTTTAGGTTCAAAACAACATGGTAAGTTCCTCGACAACAAGGGAGAGCTATGCATATTATAAATATGCATGTAAGAATGAGATAATTGAGGGTTGACTCCAAAGGATATGAGAAAATGGTGAAAAGACAACTGACATAATTTCTGGAAGTAAAAGGAAGGACTCCTGGTAGCTGCAGACTGACTTCTGTCATGACAGAACTATCACAAAAGTGCATTCATTCCCATACTACAATAACTACATGAGGTGACTTTTCCTACCAACCACATGCATGCATTAATGATTGGAAAATTGTCAAAAAGGAGATATTTGGTTTATTCTCATCACATGATAGAATTTTGGGTGAGTTCTAAGGTGGAAACTTGGCAGCAAGGATTTAGTTACCCATGGACCCCCTTTCCTCTTCCCCTCTGGTGGAATCATATCCCCTTTTGTTCTCTGTACATAGCCATTGTTGGACCATTTTATTATTTATGCACATAATATTTACATAATATTCTAAATTAGCATAAAAGCCAACTAAACAGTCCAAATGAAATATAAACATCATGCATGCCTAAACATTCACTAGTCGGGCCTTGGTCTTGAGCACCGCACTAGGAATTTGCAGTAGCATATTTACATCATTTACATAGTTTTGGATAAATACATTCCAAGTCAAAACTTTCCTAAGGTGTTCCCACCATATAGATGCTCTTCCATTCAAATTGAATATGGAAACTCTTTCCTTCATATTTCATGAATAGTCTTGGACTTGTAAATACTTCCTCATTCCAAGAAGCCAAGCCTCAGCTTCTTGACTAGATTTAACCACACCATCAAAGGTAGGAGGTTTGGCCTTCTTAAATTCTCCATGGGAGTTGTTCTTGGAAGACCTCTTCCTCTTTTTTCTATGAGATGAAGATCATGAAACTTCAATGGATTCTTTAGAGTCGGATGACTCACTAGAAGAGATTTCTGGACTAGATGTCCTATATCTAGAAATACTTATTGAACTATGGGACCTCTTATGGGAATGCCTCCTTCAGCTTACCCCAGTCCTTTCTTTATTTTCTGAATTCTGCCAATGGTTTATCTTTCTTTGAATGTTTTTCAAGATTTGAAGCATAGATGCATTCAACTAATTCTGCTCCTCTTGGGACCTAATCAGCATTTCATTGTCTGCTCTGCAACTCTGCAGTTCCACCCTTAAGCTCCTAATGGTTTATGCAATGTTTGGGGGAGTTTCTTGGTTTATTCTACCATTAGATTATGTCTCTGCATTATCAACCTATACATTCTTTCCCATTGCATCTGCCTCAACCTCATAAGGATCTTGTTCATCCTCCATGATGATACTCTTCTTCTTGGTCCAACCAAGATCAAAATTTTCCCAACTACACTAGACATAAATGTTGATCCTTAACTGTCACTGATAGGATTCTAAATATGCAAAAGTGTTTATAAACACATTGTTAGATTTATTACAGTCTTAGAAAATTATAACGTAAATCTTCATGCAACCTAGGAACAACCCATATTGACAACTTCTGTCAAATTACAGAACTTTCTCGCACTAAACAACATATGAGGGGGACGACGGAGGTCAAGGGGGCTTTCCTCCTTGTGGGGATCGAGGGCAGCGCCCTCATTTTTTTTTGTAAATCCTTTGATTTCACGCAATATGACGCATAAGATCGACTGCATTTTTTTATTTTGGGCACCCAAAATCGACTGTGAAAAATACTGCTTTTCCTCTAATATGCACCCTTCAAGTGCCACCTACATTTCCTTACCACTATTAGTGATAAGCGGTTTTCAGGATCCTTGAAGAGATGTTTCTGAAAACTGCTTTTGTGTGCCTGAATGTATGAGAGGGAGACATGTGGTAATGAATAAACCTCCATGCATCTTCATGGCCCTTAATCTATATCAACTGTCGACCAAATCTACGTGATCCCCCCAGAATAACATGACCGATGCAGGTCCCATTACCCCCATCATCTTTTCACATCATGTCTAGACCCAACATGAAATCACTACTTGTTGGATGAAAGTTGTTTCAGGGCTTGAGAAGACTGGTTTCTTGGACCCGCGTTTGCGAGCCTGAATACACAAGAGAGTGACACATCATCGAGTGGTTTACTGCTTCAAGGTCGTATAGTTCTGTTATCCTTCATGCATGTTCAAGGCCTTGTGACACTGTGATCCGTTGATCTTGATCTGCACGATCTCTGACAACTAACATGACTAACGAGGGTCCCATCGCTTCTGACATTTCTACATGTCACATTCCCCACGTCACGTCACTCACTGTTGGACCCAAAAGGTGGTTTCAGGCTCCTAGAAGGAGCAATTTACTGAGACCGCTTTTACGTGCCTGAAAACACCAGAGGACGACACATGGATGGGGTGGTTTTCATTCAGTACCATGAAAAAAATTAACTTTCGTGCACCTTCGTGAGCCTGAATCACTCACAGTCATCGATCTACCTTGCTTCTCAACAACCATATCTTCTCTGCCTTCACACTCCATCCCTTACAGTCACCTGCGCATACAGATCTGATGTGGCTGGTCCACATCACACCTTCTTCCCATACAACTTCTCCACATTAGACCTCTCGCCCATGTGGTTGCTCCACGTCACCCTGCCACCTGACACTGGTGGGGCCCAACTAAATTTTCCAAATTTTCAAAATTTTGGGATTAACGCAAGGTTTTCATTGGTAAATAAGGGAAAATTTTTGGAATTGATTTCCAACTTACTCCATGACCCCTAACTGCCATTTAACTGCTATTTTACAGAAACAGATTTCCTACAGAACCAGTTCTGATTTTTTGCTTGTAAATCGTGATTTCTAACCCATATAGCTCCGACATTGCAACCAGAAGCTCTGATACCACTCTGTAATGCCCCCCTCACCCAATCTAACCATCGGGAGGGTACGCTGGCCAAATTTGGGCTCTCAAATTTCACCCCAAGTTCATAATACATTTTTCAACAATTGCAATGTGTGCAGAAAAGTAAATTAAACATGCACAACAAAATTTAAAATCTATCCACACACATCTAGCATGCAAATACAAGCATAAACATCACATACATGAAAAACAAAAAATTCAGAATCAAATGCATAAGAATACTTATCTTTATCCAACGCAAATCCAATCAACTAGTTGTGTAAGAGTGCTTTTCCACCCAACCATAGGCACTTCGTCCAACATATACTCTTTCTGCTGGGAGTCCACCCCCAAGCTGGGCTATGAGGCCACTAGGGCGAAGGAAACACCTACAGGATTCTATCTCTCATCCCACAACCCATTCTGCTCTCTATGCTTAGCCAAATGCTCATACAGAGCTCTATAGGGGTCTCACTTAGCCCTCACAGCCTTGGATTCCACAATACCTTCCCCACACAACACCCTTCTAGCTCATGTATCCCCTTCACCTATCCACGGTTCTCTTGGGAGATCCATCTTGTTGGGTGCTTCTAGTGTGTACATAGAAGAAGTCCAACCTAGTATTGGATGCTATAGAACCACTTGCAGCCTCAATACGTGGCTTCTCAAGCACCTACGAGCAACATAACTCAAGGGTAAGGGTTCCTAGCTTTCCCAACCTCTCTGCTCACCTACAACCAACAATACTCACTTCCCAATCTGCAGCATGGTATTCAAATTTGAATTTCTGGGTTCAAAACAACATGGTAAGTTCCTGGACAGCAAGGGAGATCTCTGCATCTTCTAAATTTGCATGAAAGAATGAGAGAAATGAGGGTTGATTCCAAAGGATATGAGAAATGGTGAAAAGACAACTGATATAACTTCTGGTAGTAGAAGAAAGGACTCCTGGAAGCTACAGGCTGACTTCTGTCATGACAGAACTGTCACAAAAGTGTAGTCAGTCCCATACTACAATAACTACATGAGGTGAATTTTCCCACCAACCACACACATGCATTAATGATTGGAAAATGGTCAAAAAATGAGATATTTGGTTTATTCTCATCACATGATGGAATTTTGGGTGAGTTCTAAGGTGGACACTTGGCAGCAATGATTTAGTTACCCATGGACCCCCTTTCCTCTTCCCCTCTGGTGGAATCATAGCCCCTTTTGTACTCTTTACACAACCATTATTGGACCATTTTATTATTTATGCACATAATATTCTAAATCAACATAAAAGCCAACTAAACAGTCCAAATGAAATATAAACATCATACATGCCTAAACATTCACTAGTCGGGCCTTGTCCTTGAGCTCTTCACTAGGAATTTGCACTAGCATATTTACTCCATTTACATAGTTTTGGATAAATACATTCCAAGTCAAAACTAGGGGTATTACATACCTAAACTAAAATGCAATGTACATTTATCACATGGGTATTAAGTTTTAGTAACTAGTATCTAGCACTCAATTATCACAATGCCTCAATTGGTTAATTGAGTCACAAAATTTTCAAGTGGTATTCGAGTTGACAACTTGGGTTTTCTTATAGATTGCGTAATTTTCTAGTAACCATTTTCACATTTAATTTTAGCACACATTTTCTAAGTATTGGATGATTCAAATTTCTCATATGGTATTAGGCTAGCCATGTTTGATTTTAGACTAATGACTTGTTAAGAGTGGATCCAACTACATTTTGGACCTACTCAAGGAAGTTGATACATCATAAAACAATATTGAAGTTAGGGGGAGATGGAAATTCCTTTAGGAACTCCTCTCATAACATCAAGTAAATGGTAAAAATTAGTATCCTATTTGGCAATTTTGCATTCTAAATGTACCATTAAAGCAAAAAATATTGCAGCTTATAGAGGGAAAAAGAACCAAGTTAGAAAACTATGAATCAAGAGATTAATATGCATAGTAAATATTGAAATTTATGGTGCCATGATCACATTGTAGAAACTCTTATATGATATGTCTAGAAAGGCACAAATATTCTATTTAAACAACTAGTCATATACTCTCAAGATGTGTTATGAAAAAAATGTTATAGACTAAATGACATACATTCATGATGTGTGTGATTGGATTATTATAGTTAGTGATAGATGATAATGATTTAGTGGAATTGACCATTAATATATTGACTGGATTATTTTGATCAATTGTGACATGCTTCAATGTCATTCATAAAGTTGTTTGGATTACTCTAGGTACTCTTGGTAGAATGCTCTTATAGGAAGAAAAATATAGGAGAATATTTTTATCAATGAAAAATTAATTAAAATATCTCTATGGAGACATAAAAGAAAGGTAAGAATCTTTTGCAAGCTCAAGGTTCTAATGAAAGATAAAGAATAAAAAACATATAATGTCACTAAGGATGTAATCTTCTATTACTGTAGTAAAAATGGTCATTGAGGCATGACTATTAGAAGTCCAAGTGCAATTAATCACAAGGTAATAAATAGTCAAGGAAGAGAGATTGGGTTAGGAATGTTTAACTTACATTACCTAAAGATATTAATATCAAAGATGCTAGGATGACATATATTGAAGGTGAAGGGGGTGTACATGTTTTGTTGAGCACAATACATGCTCATGATGTTAATGAAGTTACCTTTGTTCATATATGACATGAGAATTTAATCTCTATGAATCATATCAAGAAGTTGAATATGAAGGCTAAATTTGATGGAATGAAGTGCTTTATCAAAGATAAACGAAATAACCATATAATTGTTGATGTATATGTAAGTTCGGAATGTATTTCACATATATGTATATTGTATTCCTATAGAGATGTTATTATTCCTCTATACGGAAGTGTCGTTATTTATATTGTAAGTGTTGTAACTTATACTTGATGGGTTATTAGACCACCTTGTTTGGGGTCGGCCCCTTATAAGTCATGTGGGTCAAAGGGTTATTAGACCACCCTATTGGGGGTCGGCCATGTGGGTCAAAGGGTTATTAGACCACCCTATTGGGGGTCGGCCCAGTCAGCATTATGTTATGTGGTTAAGTTCGAACCTACATGAGTTAGGTAAAAAGGAAAGTCAAGTCAAGTATAAATAGAGTGCGAGAGGCACTCTATTTACTCACTCACTTCTCACACATGCACTCAAGGAGGAGTGGCGCACTTATGGAGGAGGAGGATCTGCTACTAGGTTATGGCTATCTCTCTTGGTTGGTTGTATCATTGCTCTATCTATCTCTGAGGAAGTTATTGGGGTTTTTCACCTTTATGGTTTTCCCCAAGTAAATCTTTGTGTCTCTTGTGTGCTTGCATTATTGTCTCCATGATTGATATGCTGTAGATATGTTGTACATGTTGTTCTCTCAGTTAAGATCCTAGATCAGATTGAAGTAAATTCTGAAAATTTAACATGGTATCAGAGCTAGCCTGAAAGAAGGCATGATATGGCATGTATGACACTTGTTGCACTTACGATGCTAGGGCTTGATATAGAAAAAACCAGTGATCGTAGCACTTTCGCTATAAATCTGTTTTGGCGAAGTTTTAGGATCTGAAATTGTTACCGAACGAAGATAAGATCCACATGTACCTTGTTTCCAAAGGAAAACCTCTAATTCGTTGTACTTTGTGATTTATGATCTGTACAATATAGGGTTTCTGCCTCTTCCATATCTGAGTCAAAATCAGGTGACCTTGGGAAAAAGGTCATAACCTGGGCTAGGAAGCTCCAAATGAAATTTCGTAAAAAGTGACAGGTATTACACAGTCTTTACTATCTCAGAAAACTTTTTCAGAGGCCGAAGTTGAACCATTGACACGTGGAACGCCGTACAAGTTCGCTCTCCTGAATTATCCCAAAACAGGTCACGTTGTGACACTTGGAATAACTCTCTCAGAGATTCCAATTGAGGTCAGACCTATCAGGATGGAAAGATAACAGGCCGAGCTATCTTAGGAAACTTTTTCAGAGTCCGAAGTTCAAAAAGTGACACGTGGCACACCGTACAAGTTCGATCTCCTGAATTATCCCAAAACAGGTCACGTTGCAACATTTGGCATAACTCTCTCTCAGAGAATCCAATTGAGGTCAGACCTGTCAGGATGGAAAGATAACAGGTCAGGCTATCTCAGAAAACGTTTTCAGACACTGTGGATTGAAAAGTTCGTAGTTACACCAGAAACAATCAAGTACATATTTCTGTCAAAACAGAATTATTTTTTAGTACCTTCATTCATGGCATCCGGAATTTAGGGCTTTGTAGAAAGTTGGAATTTTTGTAATCGGAGACCACGGCTGAATGCTACTCATCAAAATAAAAATTTAGAGACCAAGATCAGAATTTTTGGCTGGGCAGAAGGCCGGGCTTGATCAAACCCTAGTTCGGGACTTTGATCAGAAAAGTGGAAAATTAGGGCTTCTCTAAAAATGGGAATTTTCGAAATCTGTGATCACGGCTGGAAGCTCCTTAGAAAATAGAAGCTTAGAGCTTTGGTTCAAAATTTTTGATTGGGAAGAAGAGTGGGCTTCATCAAACCCCATTTTAGGGTCACGTCCAGTGAATTCGAAAGTTTCAAAGGAAAAATTGAGGAGTGAAACTTTGCAGTTTTCAAATTCTGAATATACCAGTTTGATCAGCTCATCAAGGCGCATATTTCTATCCTTTCGGAAGTTTGAAATTCAAAGTTTGAATTTTTTGGGTTTCTCTGACAAACCCATATCCAGCTCGAGGTCCATTTCTTGCAAATCAAGTGGATAGGGTTAATCTTATAAGAAGATGGATTGGTCACCTGCATAAGTGAAGGAGTTACTGTTTCAGAGGGAGATGAAGCTAAGGCCTTACATAAGAAGATTACAAGCGATCTCGACAGGTATGACTCATTGAGGTATGTTTTAAGATTTGTTCATGATTAAGTTTATGGTATGTTTGTCTTCATGTTATTACGGTTAGTACAATCTTGATTTTAGACTTATCATATCACCTTAACAAAATTATGAATGCATGATAGAAGATATTCATTGGTTAGGGTGTTGACACTTATGATTGTACTAATGCATTATGGTGTTGTATGAGTTTTATGTTGTCTACTAACATGAAAGGTACACCAAGAAAGACAAATCATGTTCTGGTCCAAGAACATATGATCATGATAACATGAGGACAAAGATTCATCCATTTTCATGGATCTCATAGAAGATCCATTTACGAGGTATGTATAACTTCGTTTTGTAATAGTTAACCTATGAGATATACAGGTTACTAGCACAAGTCATTGAAGAAGAACAAGAAGACATCATGTGAGTATGTTAGACATAAATAGCTAGCATGCTAATCCAGGTATGTTTTTCCTATATCAAGATAGAATCCTACCTTGTGTTAGGATCTTATATTGTTGTGTTGTTTGATAATGATTATTCATGAAGTCGTAGGTTTGAATAAGTCATGGCTGTATGCATATTATATTTCTTACCATAATTGATGATATGACTAACCAGAAGAATCATGAAGGTATAGGTTTGAATAATCACAGGTTTTATGCATATTATATCTCTTATCTTGATTGATGGTTCAACTAACCCGAAGAGTCATAGGTTTGAGTAATTATAGGTTTAGACATGTTATGCTTCTTATGATTTGACTAACCATAAGAATCCTACATAAACCTTGAATGCTAATGCTTATTATTTCTGTTTGAAATGATCATGACTATACATGCTTGAGATTATTGTGTTTTAATAGTATACTAATGAATGTATGATTTTATATGAGATCACAAGGATAACACAATCATGATACTAATAAGCATGCATAGGAACCAAGGATGAATATGAGTTCAAGAACAGGTAATCCAGGAAGCAAAGATCAAGAGGGAGCACACTCCAGTTGTTCCTGCAAGAAAGCAAAGGAACACACTTCAGTAGTTTCTGCAAGGATGCAGATATTCAAAGAGAGTTGACCATCTTTCCACAACAGAAAGGTGTAGAAGAAGTTACTGCAGATTAGGACTCCAGCAGCTCCTGCAAGAAAGCGAAGACTCAGAGGGAGTCCACCCAACGAACAAACAAAGATAAGTATTTTAATTTCTTGCATATTTGTCTGTTTAAATAAAATTGTTCAATGATGTATATGCTCATGTTCCTAGACTTAGGATATGTATTGTGCATATTAGAATAGTTGCATTGATGAACCGTATACTACTAATTTACATGGGTAAGTGGCCTATGGCACTGTACAACATTCCATTGCTACTTATCTAGAATGAAACCTCTTTGCTGACATGTTGGGAGTTGTGCACACTCTGAATAATGTTCTGGTAGAGATTGGAAGGCATCTAGAAAGTTACGGAATATGGATAAATGTTGTATTGAAGCATTGGCTAAGATAATTGCATGACTGTATGACATATTTATTTATGTATAAGAATTTGTTCTGAAAACTATGAGATGTTTTCTAATCATGCAATTTAACTTGTTGTGTAGGAAAGATCGTATACCATCTCCTACAAAAGAAGAACTACAACATTTGTTCCAGCAACAAAGATATCTATTGAAGATATTGAAGATATTGAAGTTCCCAGGATCTGGGATGAAGAAATGAAATGCCATGATCCGTCGATCATGAAGAATGATGTTTGGGATGTAGTCCCAAGACGTGAAGGGAAGTTTGTTATGACTTCCAAATGGAACTATCAGATCAAGCATGTTGCAGATGGAAACATTGAGAAATATAAAAGTGATGAAATAGAAGATGCACCAGATGGATTTCAAGACAGCATGGTGTAGTCATATATGTGTGCAAAACTTGGTATGGTAGGATAGACAGCTTTCTATCCAGTTTGGGCTTTACCAAGAGTAAAGCGGATTCCAACCTTTACTACAAGGTTGAGGAAGGCAATCCAGTGATACTACTTTTGTATGGAGATAACATGTTTGTTACAGGTGAAAATAGATTGAATGCCGACACACAGCGGAAGCTTACTACCGAAGTTTGAGATGAAGAACTTGGGGATGATGCACTATTTGTTTTTGGCATGGAGGTGTGGCAGAGTACAGATGGAATCTTCCTTGGTCAAGGGAAGTACATAGTAGATATCCTGAAGAGGTTCGGGATGATGGACTGCAAGGATATGGCCACACCTATGGCATCGAATCTGAAGCTTCTATGTGATGCTTCATCTGAGATGGTTGATGTCTCTATGTATCGTCAGATGATTGGGTCCTTGATGTACCTGACGAACACGAGACCAGACATTTGCTTTGCTGTGAACACATTGAGCCAGTTATTGACGGATCCGAGGAGTGTTCACCTAGTTGCTGTAAAGCATGTTCTGAGGTACCTGAAGGGTACAGTGGATTATGGGCTCAGGTATGAAGCGAATCAAAAGTTTAACCTACAGGGTTATATTGATTCAGATTGGACTGGCAGTGCTGCAGATAGGAAGAGCACATCTGGGTGCTGCTTCAGTATGGGATCAGGTGTGATCTCTTGGTTTAGCAGGAAGCACTCCTGCGTGGCACTGAGTACAGCTGAGGCAGAGTATGTTGCATCCTGTTCAGCTAGTTGTGAGGTAGTATGGCTACGGAAGCTACTGTCTGAGTTATTTGATCTCCCGTTGGATGCTACTGGTATCTTCTGTGATAACCAGAGTTGTGTGAAGCTGTCCGAGAACCCAGTGTTTCCTGACAGGTCGAAACACATAGAGATCAAATATCACTATATCAGGGATATGGTGCAGAGAGGAGCTGTGAAGCTTCTGTATGTTGCGACGGACGAGTAGATTGCAGATGTGCTGACGAAGCCACTAGCCAGAGTGAAGTTCGAGTACTTTAGAGAGAGGCTTGGCGTGCTTCAGATCGAGGATACTTCGAGGAAGAAGTGATGGACACATTTGCTGAAGCCATTCCAAGCATGTTGGAAGGGGGATCCTTCACATGGCTATGGATGTAAGCGCTGGATAATGGGCATCAGGATGATGTTCTGGTTTCTGCTTGGATATGATCAGTTGGATCATTTATGTATGTACGCATCATGTTGGATGCTGGATATGATCAGTTGGATCATTTATGTATGTACGCATCATGTTGGATGCTGGATATGATCAGTTGGATCATTTATGTATGTACGCATCATGTTGGATGCTGGATATGATCAGTTGGATCATTTATGTATGTACGCATCATGTTGGATGTTGGATATGATCAGTTGGATCATTTATGTATGTACGCATCATGTTGGATGCTGGATATGATCAGTTGGATCATTTATGTATGTATGCATCATGTTGGATGCTGGATATGATCAGTTGGATCATGTGTATGTATTTTGTATATGCATCTTGTTGGATGCTTGGACCATGTATCTGTATATGTATCAGGTGGATACATTGTATGATCAGGTGGATCATGTATGGTGATATGTATCATGTATCAGGTGGATACATTGTATGATCAGGAGGATCATGTATGATGATATGTATCAGGTAGATACTTGGTATGCATCAGGTGGATGCATTGATGATCAAGTGGATCATGCAGCAGGATGTTGCAGTGATGATCAGAATGATCATGGATGATGAGCTTCAGGATGTTGCTCCAGATGACATGCAGCAGGACGTTGCAGTGATGATGATCAGGATGATCATGGATGATGAGCTTCAGGATGTTGCTCCATATGACATGCAGCAGGACATTGCAGTGATGATGATCAGGACGATCATGAGTACATCAGGATGATGTATGGTGAGAATCAGGTTGATACTCTGTGGCCGTGGATCAGGTTGTGCAGATGAGCATGTCTGGGAGATCCTATAGGTCGGAGTTGTGTACCCGTAACAGCCTGGGATGCTCTTTCGAGACATTGCTCTGGGAGGACATGTAATTTGTGCCCTGGGAGATTTCAGGTCGGAGTTGTGTACCCGTAACATCCTGGGATGCTCTTGCGAGGTTTTTTCCTATGGCATGTAATTTGGGCCCTGGGAGATTTCAGGTCGGAGTTGTGTACCCGTAACATCCTGAGATGCTCTTTCGAGGCTTTTCCATGACCACATGTAATTTGTGCCCTGGGAGATTTCAGGTCGGAGTTGTGTACCCGTAACATCCTGAGATGCTATTTCGAGGTTTTGTGGTGGGACCACATGTAATTTGTGCCCTGGAAGATCCTTCAGGTTGGAGTTGTGTACCTGTAACATCCTGGGATGCTCTTTCAAGGTTTTGTGGTGGGGTCACATGTAATAGTGCCCTGGGAGATCCTACAGGTCGGAGTTGTGTACCCGTAACATCCTGGGATTCTCTTTCGAGGTTTTGTGACGCACGTAATAAGTCCTGAGGATTCCACAGTATGGCCAGTGATGATGAAGACCTGCAGGTGGTGGGCCTACATCCAGTATGAAAAAGGACTGGCTCTGTAGAACTTCCTATGACGAGTAGATTCAGAGATTGATTGAGATAGCAGCAGCAGTGACGATGATGATGACTCGATGACGATTATCCAGTGACGATGATCCAGAGAAGATGACTTGTGCTAGAAGAATTGTGCTGAGAAATACCTTCCTAGTTAAAAGGGAGTGTTGATGTATATGTAACTTCGGAATGTATTTCACATATATTTATATTGTATTCCTATAGAGATGTTATTATTCCTCTATACGGAAGTGTCGTTATTTATATTGTAAGTGTCGTAACTTATACTTGATGGGTTATTAGACCACCTTGTTTGGGGTCGGCCCTGTATAAGTCATGTGGGTCAAAGGGTTATTAGACCACCCTATTGGGGGTCGGCCCAGTCAGCATTATGTTATGTGGTTAAGTTCGAGCCTACATGAGTTAGGTAAAAAGGAAAGTCAAGTCAAGTATAAATAGAGTGCGGGAGGCACTCTATTTACTCACTCACTTCTCACACATGCACTCAAGGAGGAGTGGCGCACTTATGGAGGAGGAGGATCTGCTGCTAGGTTATGGCTATCTCTCTTGGTTGGTTGTATCATTGCTCTATCTATCTCTGAGGAAGTTATTGGGGTTTTTCACCTTTATGGTTTTCCCCAAGTAAATCTTTGTGTCTCTTGTGTGCTTGCATTATTGTCTCCATGATTGATATGCTGTAGATATGTTGTACATGTTGTTCTCTCAGTTAAGATCCTAGATCAGATTGAAGTAAATTCTGGAAATTTAACAATAATTGTAGTGCAACAATATGGGGAGGATTGTTTATTTATGGTAGTTACAAGGAGCAATGGAAAATGCATAATGATGGAAACAACAACTGTTTACAACACATTATGGCACTTTAGGTTTGGTCATCTTGATTTTCAAAGTTTGCATTAGTTGTTAAGTAAATTGAATATGGGTCATGGTTTACTACAAATATATAATCCTTTTGATATTTATGAAATTATAATACATATCAGGAAAGAAAACATGTAAATAGTTCCCTAAAGGAAAAGCTTGACAATAAGCATTGGACATAGTTCATATTGTCTTATGAGAACCGGTGATTCACTTTTATTAATTGATAACTATCTTTAATGGCCTTTATTGATGACAATATCTAGGAGGTATTGATATACTTTCTAGAATGAAATTTTGAATTTTTTAAGTGTTTATTAGAGTTAAAATCCTTACCTAAGAAGAATACCGCAAACTTATTTAAAGGATGTCATCAAATGGAAAAATGGTGCAAATCAATGTAAATACATATGAATTCAATCATTAGAAACTAGGCTTGGAATCTAGTAGCATTACCTACAAATAAGAATCCAATTACATGTGTGTGTGTGTGTGTGTGTGACCCCTTGGTCTAGGTGCATATACATATATACATATATTCTTCAATTCCATAGGGTTATCTCAAGTAGTTGTCACAAGTTGTATTGGCCATTTAGATAATTATGTGTCAGAAGATGCCTAGTTAGAATTCCCTTAGGTTAGGTGCACTAGTTTACAATAACTAGTATACAAAATATGCCACCCAAAAATGTGGGAAATCATTCCTTGAGTTTCCCCTTGAGGTTTTCTGGCGCAAAATAGAGACCACGATTCTTGCGCATGGGCCAACAAAAAAGCATCGTTGTATTCTATTGTGTTCCCATTTTCAATCTCCTGAAGGGGGAAGGTATCACCCGAAGCACATCCAAGACCGACGCAGAGTAAGGATTAGTTAATTGTATGGTTGCGATGGGGGTTTTATGATAGAAAACATAACAACAATATTCATCATTTCAAAGTAACAATTAAACTGATTCATCATTCATACATCGTGCTAAATGTTATTCACCAGAAAGAGATCATCACATAGAAAATTGCGGAAATATAATAGACATATATTCAAAAAAAATTAGGGGGCCAACAATTTATTTCATTATATCATTAGTTTACAATACAACCTCAGCATGATGACCACAAGCCTTACATATACCGTGGGATATAGAAAAACCCCAAAAAACCATTACAAAACCCATAACCCAAGACTATCTCTTCTATGGATGGCTCGGGTCTGCTTTCTCTGAAATGTCTTGTGGCCTCTGTTCTCTCTCTCCCTTTTTCTCTCCATGTTTTTATTTCTTTTATAGTTGTGTGTTGGGTCCAAAACTGTTGTGGTGGTTACCTTGCTTCCACAACTTCCCTTGCTTTGTGCTACTTCCATGACTTACGCTACTCTTCTTCTTCTTATGCTACTTCCTTTCTTTCAATTACTTATGGTCTTCTTCCTTCTTGGTATACTACAAAATGAAGGAGCCAATAGGCCTCGACCACAAACTTTGACTCACCCTCGAGTCAACTCTACTTCGTTGTTGATTCGTGAACTTCTTCAACTGTTGGTCCTAAAAACAAAGGAGACAAATCTGGTACTAAACAACATAAACTAACACTTTTGGTACTAAACAACATCAGTATTTATCCTTAGTTTTAGTTGCATTAGAGAGAAAATACTAGATGTTGATCAGATAAAAAATTCCTACTAAAAATACAACAGCGCACCTAGTCTGACAATTGATTTTTTATCTTTAGCATCTTTGTTCCAGAAGACATCCTTATAACTATGAAACCACTGTCTACATTTTCAACAAAATACCATACATTGGGAGATGGGTTGTTGATGTATATGTAACTTCGGAATGTATTTCATCTATGTATTTTATTGTACTCCTATAGAGATGTATTATTCCTCTATACGGAAGTGTCGTCATTTGTATTGACAAGTGTCGCAAGTGGTGTAACTTACTGATGGGTTATTAGACCACCTAGTAGAGGGGTCAGCCTTAATTATGTAACCTGGGGTTATTATACTGAGTTAGACAAGTCGGCCCCATAGGTTTATTAGGATGCTCAGAACAAGTATAAATAGAGAGTGGGATCTCTCTATTTGATCATCTCATTATTCACTTGTACATCACTCGGAAAGTGGCGCACTAGTTGAGGAGGAGGAGGAGCTACTAGTAGAAGACTATCTCTTGTACTTTGGTTGGACTTTGGTTGGAATTTGGTTGTATCATTGCTCTTTCTATCTCTGAGGAAGTTGTGGGGTTTTTCACCTTTATGGTTTTACCCAGTGAAACTCTGTGTTTCTATTGTCTCATGTGATTGCTTGGTGTGATTGATATGCATTGTTATACTTGATATGTTGTACATGTTATTCTCTCAGTTAATATCCTAGAGTATATTGAATTAATGCTAAAAAATTAACATGGTATCAGAGCTTCCCTGAGAAGAAGACATTGTGCAGTGGCGGAAACTAGGGTTTCTTGTTTATTGGGTTTCTCTCCATAAATTTTGGAAAAGCAGTAAGGTAGATTGACTCTACTCATCAAGGAGAATCTATCTGTAAATCAGAATTCAATTCTGAGCACTTTTAGTTTGGCCCTAAAAATTAGGGTTTCCTCAAAAATAGGAATTTCTAAAATCTGAAGACATAGCTGGAAGCTCCTTGGAAAAATCAAATTTTAGATATTTGGATCGAGATTTTTTGTTGGAAGAAGCTACGGGAAACTCAAATCCTAATTCAGGGTCCTCCCTAGTGAATCCGGGAGATTGATAGCATTTATGAAGGGTGAATCTTTGCAGTTTTCAAATTATGAATATACCAGGCTGATTAGCTCATTAAGGTGCATCTTTCTATCCTTCCAGAATTTTGAAATTCACATTTTGAATTTTTAGGGTTTCTCTAACAAACCCTAATCCGAGACGAGATCCAGTTTTCAGCAAATCAAGTGGTAAGACCTATATCTTTTCTATTTCCATTTGAAGTACTCTTTAAAGATGTCTCACCACACCAAGCTTGAAGATAAGCTTGAAGGGGATGAAAACTTCTGAGCATGGAAGTATAGGATTGGGTTAATCCAGGAAGAAAATGAATTGGATACTTACATAAGGGAAGAGGTCCCTGTCCCAGAGGAAGAAGAGGCTAAAGCCCTCCACAAGAAGAACTTGGTCAAGGAAAAGAGGATCATTGCTGATTCTATCAAGGACCCTCTCATCCCACATGTGTCATCTCTAAAGACACCCAAAGAGATGTTTGATTCCCTGACCAAGCTATTTGAAGGGAAGAACATAAATCAGAAGATGACCCTGCAGAACCAATTGAAAGGGGTAAAGCTTCAGAATGGAGAAACCATTCAATATTATTTTTCTAGGGTCTCTCAGATCAAGGAACAACATGAAGCGGTGGATGAAATGGTGAAGAATGGTGAAATTCTCATGACCACTCTGAATGGCCTACCTAGGTCATGGGATTCCTTTATTCAAGGAATTTGTGCAAGAAGGAAGTTGATCTCCTTCAACAGACTGTGGGAGGAATGCTCTCAAGAATAAGCAAGGCTTGTGGCATGAGAAGAAAATATGGGGAATGAAGATTAAGCTCTCACAGCTCACACCAAGAAAGGGAAGCCCAAGAGAGAGCCATCTCACTTCAAGAAATCTCCACACCACCACAAAGAAAGGAGAATATGTTTCACCTGCAATGAGAAGGGACACATTGCTATAAATTGTCCCAAGAAAAAAAAGGACAACAACAACTTCAACAAGAAAAAGAAGAACAACAAAAGGAGATATCATTCTCATGTTGTTGAGGATGATGAACCTCCCAAGAAGAAGGCTAGAGCAGAAAGTGATGATTCATCAAGTGAAGATGAATATGTTCTAATATCCGCTCTCACAGGTACTATCTCTCCTGGATGTAATGATTGGTTAATTGACAGTGGGGATTCTAAACACATGACTAGGTTTAAAGAATCTTTTGTAAATCTATCTGAACATGAATCACCCCATAAGGTGAAACTTGGGGATGATTATCAATACCCTATCAAAGGAAGTGGGGAAGCCTCCTACAATCTAGACTCTGGGAAGTCTTTGAAGATGAAAGAATTTCTATATGTACCTAGGCTCAAGAAGAATGTACTCTCCATATCTGCACTGGATGCAAAAGGTATGAGGGTTGCATTTATAGATGGACAAGTACTTATGTGGCCAAAAGGTAAAACTATAGATGATGCAGTGGTGATTGGAGAGCAAGAGGGAGGATTATATAAATTGAAGGGACAACCTGAACATGCCATGGTACATGAATCCATGGAGCCAAGTGAACTTTGGCATAGAAGGCTTGCTCATGTGCATTATAGAGCACTACCAATTGCAAGCAAAGATGTAGAAGGTCTTCCTGAAAGCAGTACCAAGCCTTCTATACCAATCAAAAGGGATCTTGGAAATTATCCACTCCAATGTATGCGGTCCGATGTCATCTAGTTCTCTGAATGGGTATGTTTACTATGTCTTTCATTAATGACTTCTCTAGGAAGACTTGGGTTTATTTCTTGAAGAACAAATATGAAGTGTTTGATAAGTTAAAGGAATTCAAAGCCTTGATGGAAAATCAAACTGATAAGAAACTAAAGACATTCAGATTAGACAATGGCGGAGAATTCACTTCAGGTGACTTCAAGAAGCAATGCAGTGATTCAGGGATTAAGACGGAGTTGACTACTCCCTACAATCCACAACAGAATGGAGTTGCAGAAAGGAAGAATAGAACAATCATGGAAGTAGCACGGGAAATGCTACATGACCAAGATCTTCCTATGCATCTATGGGCAGAAGCAGCTAGGACAGCTGTTTATGTGCAGAATAGAAAACCTCACAAGATATTGGACAACAAGACACCAGAAGAAGTCTTCACTAGTAAGAAACCTGAGGTTAGCCATCTCAGGATATTTGGTTGTCCAGTATACACTCATGTTCCAAAGGAAAAGAGGAAAAAGCTAGATCCTTCAAGAAAGAAGGGCATCTTTGTGGGGTACATTGAAAGCTCGAAGGCTTACAGAATATACTTTCTAGGGTTCAAGAAGATTGATGTCAGTAGGGATGTAACATTTGATGAAAACTTATCCTTCATCAAATCAAGAAAGACACCTGTTGAAAATCATTAAGAACCAAAGGAAAACAGATTTCAAGACACTACCATGACTGAATCAATTCCGGAAGTAGATTGTGAAGTTGAAGATCCACAAATACCTATAGATCCACCTCGTGAGAATAACTCTCACAAGAGGAAACCTGCATGGGCTAGAGAGCTCATTCAAGATGCAGAAAGATATGGCATTCCAAAAGAAGAACACAGAGAAAAGAAGAGAACTAGATCACATACCAGCTATGTTTCTTTACTCTGTGATATTATGAACAAAGAACCTTCCATTTACGAAGAAGCAGCGGAAAAGAAAGAATGGAAGGATGCCATGGTGTTAGGAACCCATATCTTTACTTTGTTAGTATGTTGTTGTTGGACGCATATGCTTTGTAAGTCGTCCCGTAGTATTTGTTGATCAATAGTTTGTGTTATTGTTGTTGGCGCATATGCTTTGTAAGTCGCCCGTAGTATTGTTGATCCATAGTTTGTAACGGCCCATGGTTTCGACCCATAGTATTGGCGCCTAGAATTAGTATATAAGTGGGTGTTGAGACCTATGAAGGCACCGTGAAGTTATTTGTATTGAGCTTGCTCAAAGGAGGTTGCCCCCTCGAAGTGGCCTGTGATCAATACAAAGTGATTCTGAGTTCTGTCATTTCTGCTACTTCGCGTATTCTTGTTAATTAATTGTTGCAGGTGCCTCTCATCTGGTATCAGAGCACTTTCTTGGGCTCACTGGGTGAAATTTTTGCCAAAAATTTTTTTCGCATCTGTTGCAGGTTCGGATTTGGGAATAATCCCTATCCGCTTAACTGTGGGAAGTACTTGGGCATAAGCCCTAAAACTCATTGTGAGGAGTACCACAGGAACCCCGAAGTAGCTGGCCCATTGAGAGGACCTTCCGGCGAAAAGGGCAACGACCCCTACCTGATTGACTAGTTCCCACCCGTGAGGTAAACCAAGAGCTGTCGTTTGTGGCAAAGCGGTTATCAGTTTTACCTGAGCCGTGGAGTGAGGGGTACTGCCCCAATACGCAAGCCGTCAGACAGCATTGGTGGCTGAGTGAAAACCCTGAACTGTTAGGAAGCCGCACATACCTGGGGTCCATATCTACTTTCAGCTGAACTATTGTCGATCACTGCTGGCCGTTTCAGATTCATTTTGCAAGCCGTTCCAGATCCAGCCGTTCGACGTTCTTCCAGAATCCTTCAAACCGGAGATCCCACTCTGCAAGCAGAGCCGTAGCCGCTCTAGTCTGTATAAAAAAAAAAAAAAAAAAAAAAAAAAAAAAAAAAAAAACACCGAGCCGTAGCCGCTCCAGTCTGAAAAAAAAATAAATAAATAAATAAATAAATAAATAAATTTCCGTTTTTCCTCCATATCTCCCTTGTTTTACCTATGTTTTCCTTGAAAATTTCAGGGAACCCCTGTCATTCCATTCTGCATATTTCATCCCTGAGGACCCTATCCTCAATTCCCTTTCCTACAGCCCGAAATCCCACATTTGTCTATTTTTAGGGTTTGCCATAACTTCCTCAGATTTCACCCAATCACCTTCAATTTTTACCACAGAGTTCCTTTCTGAATTCTTCTTCTTTGTTTCCCTCTGCCAAATTTTCCCATCCTTTCACCCCGCTGCTGAAATCCTCATTTTTGCTTCCCTGTCTATCCAACAGTGTCCAAAAAACGAGTCAAACCCCAATTACCCTTCTGATTTTTTCCCAAATCCAAATTTTCCTTTACTGAAGTAGTTCCTGTTTTTGTTTTCCTATCCAGTCACAAAAAAATAAAAAAAAAATCTCTGGTTATGGTTGTCACCCGTGCAGGAGCAAAAACCATGGAGGAAGCCCTTGCAGCCATTCAAGCCAACTCCAGGATCTGGATAAAAAATTTCTTGGTCTCCATCTTGAACATTCAGCTATGAACAACAAACGGCAGTCCGAGTCTTCAGTAGACAATGGGTTCTCTTCTTCCAGCAATTTCCGTGGTTCGAAGCTTGATTTCTCTCGCTTCAATGGTACCGATCCAACTGGATGGATCTATCGTGCAGAACAGTATTTCAGTCTGCATAATACTTTTGATGTCAACAAAGTTCCGTTGGCATCCTTTCATTTGGAACAAGAATCTCTTCAATGGTACCGTTGGTACATCAAGGCTCATCCAGAGCCCAACTGGCCAGACTTTTGCCAGTTCCTTTTGCAACGATTTGGTCCTAGTGCTTTTGATGACTTCACAGGAGCCCTCACTAAACTTCGCCAAACTGGCACTGTGAGAGAGTATCAAACCGAATTTGAGAACCTCGCCAACCACACCGAAGGATTGTCTGATGAATTTTACCGTAGTTGTTTTATCAGTGGTCTAAAGGATGCCATCCGCTCTGAGGTCAAAATGTTCTGTCCCAACACAATGATGGAAGCACTCGGGTTGGCTAAATTGGCAGAAGACAAGATTGCAGCTCAACAACGCTCCAAGCCCCCTTTTGTTCCATTCCGAAATATGGGTTCGCAGTGACCACCTATACCGCAGGCTCCTTGACCGACTCCTATCAAGCGTTTGTCTGAAACAGAGATGCAAGCACGCAGAGAAAAGGGTCTTTGCTATAATTGTGATGAGAAATTCACTCGGGGACATAGATGTGTTCAGCAAAAGCTCTATCTCCTGGATGTGGAGTCTCCGCCTGCCTCTGAAATGGGTGACGAAGATCCAGAAACACTGGATGCCCCGGTCGATATTCAGGAACCGCCTATTGATCCTCCGTCTCAGGATGAACAGCCAGAGATATCTCTCCATGCTTTAGCGGGAATCACCACCCCCCAAACAATGCGGGTCATGGGTTACTTCAAGAAGCTTCCTCTTACAATCCTCATTGATTCTGGTAGCACTCATAATTTCATTGACCCTCGGATCGCCAAACAAGCTGATTTTTTTATCCATCCTTGCTCCAACTTTGAAGTCATGATTGCCAATGGGGGCACCTTACCTTGCAAAGGGAAGTGTCGAAATGTGCGTATCTCTATGGGAGATTATACCTTGCGCTCTGACATGTTTGCCTTGCCCTTAGGCGGATGTGATGTGGTTTTGGGCGCTCAATGGCTACGCACACTCGGCCCTATCTTATGGGATTTTGCCGAACTTTGGATGCAGTTTTCTCTCGATGGACACAAACACACATTGACAGGATTACAACCAGGTTCTCTCAGCATCATCAGTTCACATCGCATGGAAAAACTCCTTAAGAAGAATTCACATGGTGTCATCGCTCAGATCCATTCCATCGAGATGCAACCATCAGCGGTCTCCACTACTCCTTTGGATCTACAACAAATTCTGGATCGATATACAGGTGTCTTTGCTGAACCAGTGGGATTACCACCTTCCAGGCTAGAAGACCATCGTATTCAGCTCCTTCCTGGAAGCGCTCCTCCCAACATCAGGCCCTATCACTACCCCTTCCACCAAAAAACGGAGATTGAAATGCTCGTTCGGGACTTATTGAAGCAAGGTATTATTCGCCCAAGCACTAGTTCCTTTTCTTCTCCAGTTATTCTCGTCCGCAAAAAAGATGGGTCATGGCGCCTCTGCATTGACTTCCGAGCACTTAATCACCTCACCATCAAGGATAAGTTTCCAATTCCTGTGGTTGATGAACTTCTTGACGAGCTTCATGGGGCTCACTTTTTCTCCAAATTGGATCTCCGTTCTGGGTATCATCAAATTCGGGTTCATGAGGATGATATTCCTAAAACAGCTTTCCGCACACATGATGGCCATTATGAGTTTTTGGTCATGCCCTTTGGCCTCACTAATGCTCCTTCCACATTCCAGGCCTTAATGAATAAAATATTTCGACCCTACTTGCGGAAATTCATTCTAGTATTCTTTGATGATATCCTCATCTATAGTAAAACATGGGATGAACATCTCCAGCATCTGGATCTTGTCATGCAACTTTTCTCTGACCATCATCTCCATGCCAAGCAGTCTAAATGTGTTTTTGGACAAAAGGAAGTTGAGTATCTCGGGCACATTATCTCAGCACAAGGGGTTCGCGTGGATCCTGCCAAAATCGATGCCATGAACAATTGGCCACATCCTCAGACACTCAAGAGCCTTCGTGGTTTTTTGGGGTTGACTGGCTACTACCGCAAGTTTGTCAAGGATTATGGGAAGATTGCAGCTCCATTAACTGCTCTATTGAAAAAGGATGCTTTTACATGGACACCTGCTGCTCAGTGTGCATTTGACCAACTAAAACAAGCTATGTGTACTACGCATGTGCTAGCTATGCCGGATTTTTCCAAGCCCTTCACTATTGAGAGTGATGCTTGCGGAAATGGACTTGGTGTTGTTCTCCTTCAAGATGAACACCCCATTGCGTTCACCAGCAAAGCCCTTTCAGGTAAGAATTTAGCTGCCTCTACCTATGAGAAGGAAATGATGGCTATTTTGCATGCAGTACAGAAGTGGCGTCCATACCTATTAGGGAATCATTTCTGCATCAAGACTGATCACCAGAGTCTGAAATATTTCTTGGACCAGCGTGTCTCCTCCCCGGCACAACAGAAATGGGTTAGCAAACTCATGGGTTATGACTATGAGATCACTTACAAGAAGGGTAAAGACAATATTGTGGCAGATGCTCTTTCTCGTACATTTGGTACCCAAGGTTCTCTTTCAGCTATTTCTATGCTTGTTCCAAATTGGTTGCAATCTGTTCAACAGGGTTATGTCAATGACTCTTCCTTATCTCAGATCATCCAACGCTTGACCAACAACCCTTCTGCCGTACCACATTACTCTTGGGATGGTGCTTCTCTGCGATACAAGGGTCGTCTGGTGCTTCCCCAGAGCACAGATCTTCAACAGGCTGTCTTCTATGAACTCCATGCTTCTCCATCGGCCGGGCACTCTGGGTTCCTCAAAACATATGAACGAGCACAACGTAACTTCTTTTGGCAGGGCATGAAAAGGACAATTCAACAGATGGTGGCCGAATGTGATACCTGCCAGCGCAATAAGGGTGAAACAACACTCGTTCCAGGATTGCTTGAACCATTGCCCATACCTACACGGATTTGGACAGATATTTCTATGGATTTCATTGAAGGGCTCCCTAAATCTGGCGGGAAGACAGTGATTCTCGTTGTGGTTGATCGCCTCTCCAAATATAGTCATTTTTGTGCTCTCAGTCATCCTTATACAGCCTCCTCAGTTGCTCAAATTTTTATGGACCAGATCTTTCGTCTTCATGGCATCCCTTCTTCCATTGTCTCAGATCGTGATGCGACTTTCACCAGTCATTTTTGGATAGAACTATTTCGCCACACAGGCACCAAACTGAAGATGAGTTCAGGATATCACCCGCAAACAGATGGTCAGACTGAAATTGTCAATAAATGCTTGGAAACTTATCTCCGTTGCTTCACCTCAGAACAACAACATCAGTGGGCAAAGTGGCTCCCTCTTACTGAATGGTGGTACAATACCTCTTACCACACTGCCTCTAAAATGACCCCATATGAAGCAGTCTATGGTCAAGCACCTCCAGCTCTTCTTCCATACACCCCCACCAGTTCACCAGTTCAGGAAGTTGACACAGTCCTTCGCAACCGCGATCAGATTCTTCGCATTTTGCGGGACAATATTCACATGGCAAGAAATCGCATGAAGCAACAAGTGGATCAACACCGTTCAGAGCGCACTTTTCAAGTCGGCGATATGGTTTTTCTTCGTCTCCAACCGTACAAACAATCCTCCTTGAAACTCAAAGGGCGTCGTAAGCTTGCTCCAAAGTTCTATGGGCCATATCGGATTCTTCAGAAGATTGGGTCCGTTGCTTATAAATTGGAACTTCCTCCTTCTTCCCGCATTCATCCAGTCTTTCATGTCTCTTGTTTGAAGAAAGTTCTTGGCACCAACATCAGCGGCCAAACGATTTTACCCGAACTGGATAATGAAGGATCCATCCTTTTGGAGCCAGAGGCCATCCTCAATCGGCGCACACGTCAGCTTCGCTCTCGCTCTATCACAGAGGTCTTAATTCAGTGGCACGGCATGCAACCAGAGGATGCTACATGGGAACCACTCCTTCAGATTCAACAACAATTTCCACATATAAAGCTTTGAGGACAAAGCTTTTTTTTAAGGAACCCATATCTTTACTTTGTTAGTATGTTTTTGTTGGACGCATATGCTTTGTAAGTCGACCCGTAGTATTTGTTGATCAATAGTTTGTGTTATTGTTGTTGGCGCATATGCTTTGTAAGTCGCCCGTAGTATTGTTGATCCATAGTTTGTAACGACCCATGGTTTCGACCCATAGTATTGGCGCCTAGAATTAGTATATAAGTGGGTGTTGAGACCTATGAAGGCACCGTGAAGTTATTTGTATTGAGCTTGCTCAAAGGAGGTTGCCCCCTCGAAGTGGCCTGTGATCAATACAAAGTGATTCTGAGTTCTGTCATTTCTGCTATTTCGCGTATTCTTGTTAATTAATTGTTGCAGGTGCCTCTCACATGGTCGAAGAATATTAGTCGATCATGAAGAATGATGTTTTGGATGTAGTCCCAAGACCTGAAGGGAAGTCAGTGGTGACTTCCAAGTGGATCTACAAGATTAAGCATGCTGCAGATGGCAGCATAGAGAAATACAAAGCGAGATTTGTGGCTCGTGGCTTCTCCCAAAAAGAATGGATTGACTATGAAGAGACTTTTGCTCCTGTGGCCAAATACACTTCCATTATATCAGTACTTGCTCTGGCTGCAGTGATGAAATGGAAGATACACCAAATGGATGTCAAGACAACTTTCTTGAATGGTGTACTCAAGGAGGAAGTGTATGTGGAGCATCCACTTGGTTTTGAGACACATGACAGGGATTCATATGTGTGCAGACTGAAGAAATCCTTGTATGGCTTGAAGCAAGCTCCTAGGAATTGGTATTGTAGGATGGATAGTTTTCTTTCCAGTTTGGGATTTACCAAGAGTAAAGCAGATTCCAACCTTTACTACAAGGTTGAGGAAGGAAATCCTGTGATACTACTTCTGTATGTGGATGACCTGTTTGTTACAGGAGAAGATAGTTTGATTGTTGATACCAAGAGGAAGCTTGCTGTCGAGTTCGAGATGAAGGACTTGGGGATGATGCATTATTTTCTAGGCATGGAGGTGTAGCAGAGTGCAGATGGGATCTTCCTTGGACAAGGGAAGTATGCAATAGAGATCCCAAAGAGGTTCGGGATGATGGACTGCAAGGCCATGACCACACCTATGGCATCAAACCTGAAGCTTCTGTGTGATGCTTCATCTGAGCCAATTGATGTCACTATGTATCGTTAGATGATTGGGTCCTTGATGTACTTGACGAACACGAGACCAGATATTTGCTTTGCGGTGAACACATTAAGCTAGTTCCTGACAGATCCGAGGAGTGTTCACCTGGTTGCTGTAAATCATATTCTAAGGTACCTGAAGGGTACGGTTGATTATGGGCTCAAGTATGATGTGAATCAAAAGTTTAACCTGCAGGGTTATGTTGATTCAGATTGGGCAGGCAGTGATGCAGACAGGAAGAGCACATCTGGGTGTTGCTTCAGTATGGGATCACGTGTGATCTCTAGGTTTAGAAGGAAGCAGTCCTTCATAGCACTAAGTACAGCCAAAGCAGAGTATGTTGCAGCTTGTTCGGCCAGTTGTGAGGCAGTATGGATCCGGAAGCTACTGTCTGAGTTATTTGATCTCCCGTTGGAGGCTACTGGTATCTTTTGTGACAACCAGAGCTGTGTGAAGCTATCTAAGAACCCGATGTTCCATGACAGGTCGAAGCACATCAAGATCAAATATCACTATATCAGGTATATGGTGCAGAGAGGAGCAGTGAAGCTCCTGTATGTTGCGACGGATGAGCAGGTTGCAGATGTGATGACGAATCCACTAGCCAGAGTGAAGTTCAAGTACTTCAGAGAGAGGCTTGGTGTTATTTAGATTGATGACACTTCGCGGAAGAAGTGATGGACACATTTGCTGAAGCCATTCCAAGCATGGTGAGAGGAGGATCCTTCACATGGCTATGGATGTAAGCGTTGGATGATGAGCATCAGGACAATGCTCCAATTACTGCTCTGTATATGCATCATGTTGGATGCTTGGTATGATCAGTTGGATCACGTATATGTATATGCATCATGTTGAATGCTTATTATGATCAGTTGGATCATGTATATGTATATGCATCATGTTGGATGCTAGTTATGATCAGATGGATCATTTATTTATGTATGTATCAGGTGGATACATTGTATGATCAGGTAGATCATGTATGATATGTATCATGTATGCATCAGGTGGATGCACTATATGATCAGGATGATCATGGATGACGAGCTTCAGGATGTTGCTCCAGATGATATGTATCAGGATGATGCTATGATGATGATCAAGATGATCATGTGTTGATGTACATCAGGATGATGTATGGAGAGTATCAGGATGATACTCTATGGCCATGGACAGGTTGTGCAGATAAGCATATAATTGTTGGGGCCAAGGTCGCAGCTATAGTAAAAGCTGCGAATTTTGGGAAAAAGCACGAGTATGAAAGGAAAGTGCTAATTTTGGGACAAGCACTAAGTTTTGGGTAAGAAGGAGACGGTGCGCAGTACGGTGCCAGATGGATGATCTCAGCGCAGATCACGGACCGGAAATTGCGGAGCTCGCGTGCACGTCATCGAAGAATGAAGGTGGCTCAGCTACCATAATAAATAAGGCGATGGAGTAGAGGGCTCAGCTACCCTCATTTAAAGGCTCAGTACAGAAGTTATGGTTGCTCGGATCAAGGAGGAGCAACGGACCAGAGCATTGAAGGCGAAGGACGATCGCCCATACCCACAATCTGCGCCGGAATTCACGGAGCCTGCAGGAAGCGGCGACGTGACTGCAAGCGGCGCCTACAGTACACCTAGCCATGTGCGTGGTTAGGGTTTTTGGGAATCACTGTTGGGAAAGGCCCACAGTTTTGTAAAGGTGTGACCGTCATGGCCACCTATATATATGAATCATTGTAATGGGTAGAGGTTCCTTCAGTTCCTTCCTTTTGGAGAGTTAGAGAGTTAGATGCTAGACTGTTAGAGAGCCAGTCTAAAGGATAGATCATGTGTTGATTATCCTTCACTGTATTTTTCTACCCGGTGTGTAGAACTAGAGAGGAAATCGGATAGCCGAGGAGCTAATCCCTGAGTTGCCAGACAGTCTGAGTCGATGTCTGTGCCTTTGTAATCTCCATAGAGAGGAGACAAGATTGAGAGAAGGGCTCCCAGCTGTGTGCGTGGAGTTTCCTGTAAGATCTAAGGCTGCAGCTGTGTGCGCAGCATATTGTATACCGCTATCATTTTCTGGATAATATAAAACTCCCGTGGACGTGGTTTTCCTCGAGGAGATGAGCTTCACATATATCTTCTTGTTATAATATTTGCGTGAATGAACTGTTTAAGATCATTACCTGTGTGTACATCTTTTGCATCATCTTTGCGACTGTTTAAGTGAGTCGGAAAGGTCTCTTGATAGCTATAAGTGTTAAGTACCAAGAAGTAGTAACGCGCTGTCGCTGCAGCGAGCGAGGAACACGTTACTGCGCTGGATGCGAAGGACGAGGAAGTATTTAGCGCGTCAACGCCAGGAATAGTTGCCTTCTGCGCTAGAGAGAAGAAACCGCGCAGTAGGCCGGCCACGGAAGGAATCCGCGCAGCTGTGCCGAGCGGCCTGCGGGAAGATCCGACCGCCGATATTTGAGGAAGAAGAAGATATACAGAACAATCTCCGCGTCACCACGGTTAAGGAAACCTGATTCCTTAACCCCCCATAGCCACTTCGGGTGAGACCTCGAGCTGCCGCGCAGCTCGTTGCCGAGAGGGCCAGTGCGCCAAGGGGTTTTGTTGCTGCGCTTCATTAAAACCCGGGTCTGCCCAGAAAAGCAGCCAACAAATGGTTCCGTTGCCTTACGACTTGCTGTTGTGAGACTTGTTATTTTGGCGACGCGCGAGATTGAGGAGCCAACAAATGGTTCCGTTGCCTTACGACTTGCTGTTGTGAGACTTGTTATTTTGGCGACGCACGAGATTGAGGAGCCAACAAATGGTTCCGTTGCCTTACGACTTGCTGTTGTGAGACTTGTTATTTTGGCGACGCGCGAGATTGAGGAGCCAACAAATGGTTCCGTTGCCGCGTGAGGGAGACTTCTTATTTCAGTGACGTGCGAGATTGACGCGCAACCTAGAGAAAGGAAGTAGCGAAACAAATGGTTCCGTTGCCTAGTGACCAATAAATGGTTCTGTTGCCTCATGACTTTTTGATCACATTACTTCCATGGCTTTGAACCCTGTTGATTGAGCCAACAAATGGTTCCTTTGCCTTGCGACTTGTTGCTGTAAGACTTACTAGTCACGCGACATCTGAGATTGTTGCTGAAGACAACATAAGGTTCTGTTACACTGAGACTTGCTCAGTTAACAAATGTGTTACTGGCATCCTACAGCTAAAGAAATTGGAGATTGGTTTGATTTAAAGGCTAAAGAGTTTGCTGAACAAGAAAATAGAAGCCTTACGCTTCAAACAGAAGATTGGTTACAGAAGTATATTTATGCTGACCTTTACGAAATTTTCTTTGTTACGTTTGCATTGGAGTTACACGCTTGGATAGCCAAGTTAGCAGATTCTAGACCTACGCTGCATGTTGATCGACCCGTCACGTGGACGCCTGAGCTAGTCAGTATTGTGAAGCGGATAGACAATCCTGTGTCCCGCGCAGTAGACTTTTGGTTGAATAGTCTACTGGAAGGTTTCATTACCGAATTTGCAGTCGATACAAGAAAGAGTTTCAGTGAAGCTGAGAGGAGTTTCTTCCAAGTACACAGAGGTCAGTTCTTAAATTCTCTGAACTTATGGATTAAAATGCTTCTGTATGAAAAAGGAAAGCTATGTATTGCTTCTGATGAATAGCATAGACAAGTAATGTCCGTAGATTCTGATAGTGATCCTGAAGTTATTGGTTGCACTCGTAGTGGAAAACGATATAAAGTAGGCCTTGACCAATATCCTTTTGAGTCTAGCCCAGACAATAGCCAAGTCCCTAGAGCAAGTCATATAGAAAGACAAGGGAGTGCTCATATCCCTTATTACCCCTTTACACCGCAAAAACCAGACGGAGCTCAGTATAATCCTACAGTAACACCTTCTAGTAGCCCACACGGTACTTCTAATACCTTTGTACCACCTTTGTTTAATCATCCCGGAGGCACTGCTACAGTACCTCCACCTCAAACCCGCGCAAGAAGGATGGGTGATGACATGAAGCTACCAACTTTTAGAGGAACAGGGATAGAAGACCCTGAGCAGCACTGGTTCTTATGTGAAGCCATTTGGACAATTAAGCAAATTAATGACGATGCTGTTAAACTGGTTCAGTTAGCAACCACACTAAGAGAAAGAGCCTTGACTTGGTTCATGAAATACTCAGCAGCACAGAATAGGACGCTTGCTGAGGTAAGAAATGCCATGATTAGAGAATTCAAGAAACCTAAATCAGAATCACAGTGTATAACAGAGCTCAAAGACATCAAACAGTTACCTACAGAATCAGTATGGGACTTTGACCAGAAGTTCAAAGCTTTAATAGATCAAGTAAGCTTCGAGTTTGCACCACAGCAGCATAAAGAATGGTTTATTGCTGCACTGCTTCCACACATTAGACTTCCTCTTATGCAACAGAATCTCAATACTCAGGAACAAGCTCTAGAAATGGCTATGAAACTAGAAGCTTCGCCAATTGCAGGAACAAGCAACGATGTTGCGCATTTACAGAACCAATTAGCAAACTTAACCTTGCAAGTGCACGATATTAAGAAAGGCAAGGAGATTAAGGAAGAAATTTGGTGCACAAAATGTAAAGCCCAAGGTCATTCAAAGGACCATTGTCCCGTTTTCATAGACTATATTGCAACTGGAGCACCTAACCCTTTACCACAGGCACAAGGGCCTTGGTGTGAAATCTGTAGAACTAGAGGTCATAGACCACAAGAATGCCACTTACTTCAGAAATATGTACAAACTCCAAAGAATCTATATTGTAACTTCTGTAAATCAGTAGGTCATGATGAGAACAATTGTAGAGCATATGATCTTATGATAGAAAGAAAGCATGATGTCTATCGGGTACAAGCAGAGACACAAGGACCCACAGCAGGTCCACCTTATGACCAAACTCGGGACGCCCGAGCAGGAAATTACAGGGGACGTGGACGCACAACAAACTTTGGTCGCGGAAGAGGACAGATCACTTGTTATAATTGCGGAGAACAAGGTCATTTTGCTAGGGATTGCCAAAATCCTACAACCCTCTGCAGGTATTGTAAATCTTCTGACCATATCATTGAAGAATGCCCTCAGTTACAGGCTAAGATGCAAGCAAAGACACCACAGGTCAATCAGAATATTCAGTTGATTGGAGCAGAAAAAAGAGAACCGGACCCTACAGTTAATATAGTGACACGCAGTGGAGCAACCACTGGTGCGCAAGAGATGGGAACGGGAAAGCAAGCGACGCAATGGGTGCGCCGCGCTAACAGTAAACCAGCCCCACTTAACCTGCAGAAGCAAAAAGAAGCATTTAAGCAAGCTCAAGAGTATTTCTCAGATCCGAGAGCTTCAAGTTCTGCCGCAATTCCGCAGAACAATATTAGATCGCAAGCGCTAAGACAAGACAACCTGGTGCAAGAACAGGCCACTACAGCTGGAAGGCCTGATGATGATGATGATGATGACGACGAGCATGCACTAGGCAGTGTCCATGCATTCCTGCGACAATGTTTAAAATTGTTGCGCAATGAAAAAGCAACTCTAGAACTTCAACACCTGTTGGATCGGTGCCAACACTCTGCTTCGACGAACACACCACAGCGTGCTGTTCACCAGATTAGGAGTCACATTAGAACTGGAAAAGAGATGAGGCTTACCGCGCAGATTGGAGCATTTGAAATGGACGAAGTCATGTTAGATTTGGGCTCAGAAGCCAATGTTCTCACTATGCAGACATGGGAACAGATGGGAAGCCCTCAGCTTACAAGATCCCCTATCCAGTTAAGACTCGCAAATCAGCAAAGAGTCTCTCCATTGGGCAGATTACCCAATGTACCTATTGATATTGAAGGAGTAAGAAGCTCTGCAGATTTTGAAGTAATCAAAATTATGGATGATAGTAGACCATACCCAGCGCTGTTAGGGATAGACTGGGCACTTGATAATTTGGCTGTCATTAACTTGAAGAAAAGACAGATGACCTTTGAGGATGACCAGATCAGGGTCATCGCACCTCTTGATCCTATTCAAGGACCAAGATATATAGAACCCATTCGCGCAGAAGAGGAAGCGCGCCACACGGAAAGTTTGTACCAGATGACCACTAACCACAGTGACTATGTCAACCCCACAGCAGACGGCCATATCAGCTGGCGATGTGATAGCTCGTGCACATCAGACTCAGATGCAGGATTGGAAAACTGGCAGAATCGTCTACATGAGGTTTCTGCAAGACGTTGCGCCATGATGACTAAATCCATTCGATGGATTGGCACAGAATTAATTGACACTCCAACTTTCGATGGCTTAACTGAAGTAACTAAATTCATACAGGAATATGAACAAAAGCTTCCAGAACCGCAGCGCATACAGGCACTAGATATAGCATTGCGCGCTACACCCGCAAGATGGTGGACTGCGCACAAGGAGAATATTCATACATAGAAAGACTGTCGCAGATTGATACTGCGCAGATTTCAGGACACCACAGCCGAAGCGCTACGCAAATATGAAGGACAGAGTGACCCCAGGTCACACATTGAAGCATGTATTCAGCAATGGTCAGATATTCCGGAAGATGAGTGGGTTCACCAATTCATCCACACATTGGATACAATCCCAAGGAATTGGTATACTGAAACAGAATTGCGCAAAGGCACTCTTACTTGGGCTCTTATGATAGAAAGTTTTCAACTTACATTCAGCTTTGAGTCAGAGCATCCAAGTATTGATCAGGCTCTGAAGTGTATTAAAAAGAAGGTATTTGAACCAGGTCTAGTAACAGAATATTCCCAACCAGATTGGGCTGTCCAGATAGAACATGCCCTGGAATGCTATAACTTCACCGCTGAGGATGAGGAGGACGATCCTCGCAACATCAATATCCCAGAATCAGAAGGGACGTGCAATATTGAAGGTCCTGAGCTTGATATTCCTGCCATCACAGAACACGTCAAGCTCAAGAAAGTTAACATTGGCACAGAAGCTGACCCAAAGTTTGCTTCTATAGGAGATTATTGGGATGATGAAACTGTTGCGCATGTTTCAGATTTATTACGTGACTACCAGGATATCTTTCCTACCAAGTTCACAGAAATGAAAGGCATCCTAGGAGACTTAGGAGTGATGCGCATACCTCTGAAACCAGATGCCAAGCCAGTAAAGCAGCGCCCATACAGGTTGAACCCGCGCTACAAAGAAAAAGTCAAAGAAGAAATTGATAAGATGCTTGCAGCAGGTATTATTGAGCCAGTAGAGGAAAGCGATTGGATTAGTCCTATGGTGGTCCAAGAAAAGAAAACGAAAGGTGAAATAAGAATTTGTGTCGACTTGCGCAAACTCAATGATGCATCAGCGCACGATCCATTTCCCACTCCTTTCACAGATGAAGTACTTGATAATGTTGGAGGACAAGAGGCTTACTCCTTCACTGATGGATTCTCGGGATATCATCAGATCAGAATCCATCCGGATGACCGCCACAAGACTACTTTTGCAACTGAATGGGGCTCATTCCAGTATATGGTAATGCCCTTTGGTCTTAAAAACGCACCTGCTATCTTCTCTAGAGTCGTTGTTGCTGTTTTTAAAGAATTTATCCACAAGTTTTTAGAAGTCTATTTTGATGACTGGACTGTATTTGGTTTACTAAAGAACCATATTGCGAATCTGCGCATGATGTTAGAAAAATGTAGACAGCATCAGATTTCCCTTAACTTGAAAAAATGTATATTCTGTGCGCCCTTTGGTATTTTGTTGGGACATATTGTATGCAGACAAGGACTCCTGATGGATCCTGCGAAGGTTGCCATCATTGCTAATTTACCTGCGCCCAACTCAGTTAAGCAATTGCGCACTACATTGGGACATACAGGATACTACAGAAAATTCATCAAAGGATATGCAAGGATCACAGCGCCTATGGAAAGATTGCTGAAAAAGGATTCGAAGTTCCAATGGACAGAGGAATGCCAACAGAGCTTGGACACACTTAAAGAAAAGATGATCACAGCGCCTATTCTAGTTTTCCCGGACTGGAGAAAACCTTTTCATGTTCATGTTGATGCTTCTTCCATAGCATTAGGAATCGTGCTTACACAGTCTGGAGAAGGAAGTATTGACCACCCAATTGCTTACTCCAGTAGAAAGCTATCCACAGCTGAGAAGAATTACACCACTACAGAAAGGGAAGGATTAGCTATGGTGTATGCCCTACAGAAATTCAGACACTACCTGTTAGGAGCTCACTTTAAAATGTATACTGATCATTCTGCTTTGAAATATTTGGTCAATAAACCAGTTTTAGGAGGAAGAATTTGCAGATGGCTACTGCTCTTTCAAGAATATGATTTTGAGGTTATTGTAAAACCAGGCAGATTGAATGCAGGCCCTGACCATCTATCCAGGATAGAGTCAGGAGAGGAACCTACAAGTCTGGAGGACAATCTGCCTGACGCACAGTTGTTTTCTATTCAAGCAGCAGACGAATATTATTCTGATATTCTTGAGTTTCTCACTACCGGACAAGCCCCGACTGAGCTTACAATCCAGCAGAAAAAGCAACTTGTTGTTAAAGCCGCAGATTTCACTTTGATAGCAGGCCAGCTTTATAAGTTGGGCCCTGATGAAATTTTGCGCAGATGTATCTTACCACATGAAAAGAGCTCTATCATCGCAGAAGCGCATTCAGGAACCGCAGGAGGCCATTTCGCAGGAAAGCCAACTGCGCAGAAGATATTAGCCGCAGGACTCTGGTGGCCGACATTGCACAAGGATACTAAGGAATTCTGTAAATGTTGCGATGTGTGCCAGCGCACAGGAAAACCCTCAAGGAGAGATGAAATGCCACTAAGACCCCAGATCACACTGCGTGCTTTTGATAAATGGGCCATTGACTTTGTAGGACCTATTAACCCACCAGGAAAAAGAACTGGCGCAAGATATATCATTACAGCTACTGAATACCTCACCAGATGGGCTGAGGCGAAGCCAGTTAAGAACTGTGACGCCGCTACTGCCGCGCAGTTCATTTTCGAGAACATTATCACCAGGTTTGGATGCCCAGTGATCCTCATGAGTGATCAAGGTACACATTTCCTCAATGAGACTATAGACGCCCTTACTGAAGAATTTCAAATTAATCACCATAAGAGTACACCCTACCATCCTCAAGCTAATGGTACGGTGGAAGCATTCAATAAGATTCTTGAGAATGCCCTGACAAAAATCTGTAATCAACAAAGAGATGATTGGGACCTTAGAGTCACAGCTGTATTATGGGCTTACAGAACCACTTGCAAGAAACTAACAGGTCACACACCTTTCAGCTTGGTGTATGGACAAGAAGCAGTTATGCCCATGGAATACATTGTTCCCAGTCTCCGAATTGCGCAAATTACAGAAATGGCAGATCCTGATACTATGAATGAAAGACTTTCGCAACTGTTTTCCTTAGAAGAAGACAGACTTTTGGCCGGATTTCATCAACAGGTACAGAAGGCAAGACAGAAAGCTTGGCATGACAGGCACATTAAGCATAAGCATTTTGAAGAAGGAGACTTGGTACTCCTTTATGATAGTAAATTCATCAAGTTTCCAGGCAAGTTTCGTGTGCATTGGTTAGGTCCTTTTCAGATAATAAAAATAACAGACGGAGGCGCAGTTCAGCTTGCAAAGCTGAATGGAGAACTACTACCTACAATGATAAACGGGAGTCGGCTTAAGCTTTATTGCGACGGCCACTCCACCCTGTCGACATAATATATTACTCACGAATGCAGATGCCCAGTGTAGTTGAAAGAGACATCGCATTCAGTCTACACGGAAGCTGCGACACACCTTCAGTTTCCAGCTTCCTGCGCAGTTCCTTGAAATATCCGCGCATCCTGAATAAAAATTGCTTGAAGAGAGCTCATCGATGCGCTCTGGCGAAGTTTTGTTTTTGGACCATGGAACTATCGCTCCTGCAGAGTTCCCTTTTTGTTGCCGCCTGAAAAAGTTTTGTTATGGACCCATAGAGGCACAATTTCCTAAGTTGAAATGACCCGCCGGAAATTTTGAATTACAACAGTTATGTAGCCGCGTTTGAATAAATGAAGGATAAGGCCGCTATTTAAGTCCAGCCGTTCTGACGGATTCGGCTTAATCTCCGAAAGATTTGCATTTAACTCAGGCGCCGAAAGCATTAGATTCTCCCGGAAGGCTGTCAGAACCCGTCAATCACACTAAATGCACCGCTACGGCAAGGAGGATAGCGTGTTGTCAACTCATATGTAGCCGCCTATAGCTACGTTACCCCACTTGGTCGCATTTACTATCCCCGCTGGCTATAAATACCTCACACTTGTATCATTTTTGGGTTACTGTCTCGAGTTGCATAGTTGTGTTTGAAGACCCAAAGTATTGTTTTCAGAGCCGAGTGTGCAGAGTATTTCCCCTTGTTTTCAGCGTCTATACCCTACGCAGTTCCGCCATTTGCTGTCCAGAGTTTTGTTATTTACATTGGTTCACAACGGAGAACTTATCAACTGAAGAAGTTGTTCGTCAATTTCTACGCCGAGGCTTAGATTTCGGCATGGCCACTCCGGTGACGGCTTCGACCTACGTACACCCCGGTGCTACTGATCCCAGAACATCTCCAGGCACAAGAGCATCTCAGCAGCAGCCGGAGGAACCTGTTCCAGAGCCGCTCGCGTCTATGGTGAACTATATTCCGCCGCGTCCAGATGATGCGCCGGATGTACAGATTCCAAAGAATGCAAAGTATCCAATTCCGCTACCGCCACTACCGGCTAGTGTGCGGGTAGAAGGCCAACTATTGGGAAACATTCCATTGGTTAAATTCTCTGATTTTAACCTTGGAGACTATAAGACATATCCTCAGTTCCAGTTGGACCGATATCTGGATATCGTCCATAATCCCACCAGACAGATTGACGAGTTTATCCCGAAGGGATTTGCAGCAAATCTTGAGCGCCCTGGACTCTTGAATTTGTTGAAGCTACCGCACTTTGGGCGTAGCAATGAAGTGAACGCAGTCGTTAAAACACTGCTATCCTGCGTTCATGGAGGTTACCTTTGGCTCGGGAGGCCAATTGATCTAAATGTTGATTTGATACACCGCATCACCGGTCTATCTAAGGTTGGTAAGGATCCCAATATCCATTTTGTGGGAAAAGAGAAGGACCGAAAATTAGCTGCAAAGCTGGTCCAGAAATATAACTTGACAAGAGGAGGTCGGGCTTATGACCTCACGACAGTAGAAGATGAGGCACTTCGCTTCACAGGAAGTCTGCTTGCAGGCATACTTCTCACAAAGTGCCGACCGAAAGAAGTTACTGGAGCTGTCGTCGAGCTCGCTATCGCAGCTGCGGAGGGAGAACAGTACAACTGGTCTCTCTTCCTGCTGAATTCTTTTTTGGCTGATTGCCTGAATGTGTAGGACAATGCAGGCCAATCATTCCATTTTTCGTGGCTTCTAATTTTATGCGCTCTCGTCGGGTGGAAGGAGCCCCCGAATACTCAGTTCCTTCCACGCCGCGCAGGAGAGGTTGCCGGCATGCGCTACATCAACCTCTGGGATTCCCCTAATCCCGCGAAGCGCAAGATGAATCGCGCTGTCTTTTGTGAATACTACTATCTCCTCCGAGATACCATACAAGATATGCCAAGGCTGAGCGCGGAGACAGCCACATTGTATGAAGGAAAGTTGGCTTTTACTGCCGACATCCATCAACTCTACCTTCGGCCTTGCGACATTCCAGGTGACTGGGCGCTAGGTCTTTACAGGATGACCACAGAAGATGTCGAAGAAACCATTAAGTCATGGTCGGACGAATGGAGAGCAGCAGCTGACATCGCACCTGCGATGCCACCCGCCGCTGCGCAAGAGAAGGATAAGGGCAAGGAAGCCCCTGAGCAAAGAAGCGATGAAGGCTCAACAGAACCAGCCACCAAGAAGCAGAAAGTGTCGCATCCCACTGAGGCCATTCCCTCGGAGGTCGACAAATACTTGAAAGAGCAATTTCGTGAGATGAGGAACATGCATGCTCACATCCGAAGTGCTCTAGACTTACAATTTGTAGAACTGAAAGGTCTCGCAGGAAGGATTGCGCAGACCCATGCGCCAGCATCTACTTCGCAGGCGCCATAAGAAATTCCAACTGATGAGCGAGTTGAAGAACTCACAGAAAGGCACACTGTCGTACATATTCCGCCTACCAGCATGACACTTCCAGATCCTCTAGCTGAACTACAGGTAAGCACAGTTGGACCTGTAGAAATAAATTTGTCTATGATTCCTATAGAAACCCTACAGCTTGTACAGGAGAAAGTTTCTCTTGAGTTGAGAGCTAGAGAGCTCTCTACTTTCCAGGCAAACCAACGACTGCAATCGCAGGAGATAGAGCTGAAGGAAAGTCATAAGAATATCTCTGCGAAGCTTGCACTCTATGAGGCGCAAGACACCGGCATCAGAAACGCAATAGAAGAGATTGCCCAGGAATTGCCGGCTTGCGGGATTCAACCAGACCTCCCTCTGGTTGCAAAAGTTCAAATTACTGGAGGAAGGGTGAAAACCCTGGAGAAAGAAAATGTTTCTATGGCTGAGGACCATAGAACCCAGATTGCTGAGCTAGAAGCTCGCGTTGCTGTGCATCTTACGGATGATGCGCAGGTACAATTTGAAGCATTGAGCAGAGCTTCCACACGGATGAAAGATCGAGTACAGGAAGCCAAGAACCTGATGGACCAGGCTATGGAAGCTTGGTCAGAGCTTGTGAACCTCCCTTTTAAAGTGGGACTATCAGAACAGGTGCAAGCTGCAGAACAGTCTCTCACTGTTCTGAATGAAGAAGCTAATTCCTTAACAGGCTTGCCAAAGATGAAGAAAATGGGCGAAGTGCGCAAAATGCAGCAGCAACTGCACAAGCTCAGAACTGAAGACGAGAAGCTCACCAACAGCATTCAGCCATTCATGGATGAGTATGCTGAAATCGTTGGCCAGGTTGAGACAAAAATCAAAGCGATTACCGAGTCTCAGGAGATCATTGATACACTCACTAAAGACGAAGCGACCGCAGAAACAGTGCAAACAGCTGATGAGTGTATTGAGGAATTGGACTCCGCTATTGCGAAGTGGCAGAAAACATTCGCGGAGATTCAAGCAAAAGCAGATGAGCAAATCAAACAACCACGCGCTAGTGCGAGTGGCTCGAGGGCGAGCCACAAGTGAGTGTTGGGGGCCTGTTGGGGCCAAGGTCGCAGCTATAGTAAAAGCTGCGAATTTTGGGAAAAAGCACGAGTATGAAAGGAAAGTGCTAATTTTGGGACAAGCACTAAGTTTTGGGTAAGAAGGAGACGGTGCGCAGTACGGTGCCAGATGGATGATCTCAGCGCAGATCACGGACCGGAAATTGCGGAGCTCGCGTGCACGTCATCGAAGAATGAAGGTGGCTCAGCTACCATAATAAATAAGGCGATGGAGTAGAGGGCTCAGCTACCCTCATTTAAAGGCTCAGTACAGAAGTTATGGTTGCTCGGATCAAGGAGGAGCAATGGACCAGAGCATTGAAGGCGAAGGACGATCGCCCATACCCACAATCTGCGCCGGAATTCACGGAGCTTGCAGGAAGCGGCGATGTGACTGCAAGCGGCACCTACAGTACACCTAGCCATGTGCGTGGTTAGGGTTTTTGGGAATCACTGTTGGGAAAGGCCCACAGTTTTGTAAAGGTGTGACCGTCATGGCCACCTATATATATGAATCATTGTAATGGGTAGAGGTTCCTTCAGTTCCTTCCTTTTGGAGAGTTAGAGAGTTAGATGCTAGACTGTTAGAGAGCCAGTCTAAAGGATAGATCATGTGTTTATTATCCTTCACTGTATTTTTCTACCCGGTGTGTAGAACTAGAGAGGAAATCGGATAGCCGAGGAGCTAATCCCTGAGTTGCCAGACAGTCTGAGTCGACGTCTGTGCCTTTGTAATCTCCATAGAGAGGAGACAAGATTGAGAGAAGGGCTCCCAGCTGTGTGCGTGGATTTTCCTGTAAGATCTAAGGCTGCAGCTGTGTGCGCAGCATATTGTATACCGCTATCATTTTCTGGATAATATAAAACTCCCGTGGACGTGGTTTTCCTCGAGGAGATGAGCTTCACATATATCTTCTTGTTATAATATTTGCGTGAATGAACTGTTTAAGATCATTACCTGTGTGTACATCTTTTGCATCATCTTTGCGACTGTTTAAGTGAGTCGGAAAGGTCTCTTGATAGCTATAAGTGTTAAGTACCAAGAAGTAGTAACGCACTGTCGCTGCAGCGAGCGAGGAATACGTTACTGCGCTGGATGCGAAGGACGAGGAAGTATTTAGCGCGTCAACGCCAGGAATAGTTGCCTTCTGCGCTAGAGAGAAGAAACCGCGCAGTAGGCCGGCCACGGAAGGAATCCGCGCAGCTGCGCCGAGCGGCCTACGGGAAGGTCCGACCGCCGATATTTGAGGAAGAAGAAGATATACAGAACAATCTCCGCGTCACCACGGTTAAGGAAACCTGATTCCTTAACCCCCCATAGCCACTTCGGGTGAGACCTCGAGCTGCCGCGCAGCTCGTTGCCGAGAGGGCCAGTGCGCCAAGGGGTTTTGTTGCTGCGCTTCATTAAAACCCGGGTCTTCCCAGAAAAGCAGCCAACAATAATCCATCCTTGGGAGGTTTGCAGATAGTCTTTCGAGGTTTTGCCTATGGCATGTAATGTGCCCTTGGGATATCTGGAAAACGCTCTTTCGAGGTTTTTCTTTGGGAGGACATATAATCCAACCCTGGGAGATCCTATAGGTAGATTTGTGTGCTCATAATAGCCTGGGATGCTCTTTCGAGGTTTTGTCCTATGACATGTAATGTGCTCCTGGGAGATCCGACAGGTAGAGCTGAGGGTTTGTAACAGCCTGGGATGCTACAGCCAGGTTTTTCCATGACCACATATAATATGCTCCTAGGAGATCCGACAGGTAGAGTTGAGTGCTCGTAACAGCCTGGGATGCTACAGCCAGGTTTTGTGGTGAGATCACATGTAATGTGCTCCTGGGAGATCCGACAGGTAGACTTGTGTGCTCGTAACAACCTGGGATGCTACAGCCGGGTTTTGTGATGGGATCACATGTAATGTGCTCCTGGGAGATCCGACAGGTAGAGCTATGTGTTCGTAACAGCCTGGAATGCTACGGCTAGGTTTTGTGATGCACATAATAAGTCCTGAGGATTCCACAGTATGGCCAATGATGATGAAGACCTACAGATGGTGGGCCTACATCCAGTATGAAAAAGGACTGGCTATGTAGAACTTCCTATGACGAGTAGATTGGAGATTGATTGAGATAGCAGCAGCAGTGACTATGACGATGATTCGAGGATGATGATTGGCTGATGATGATCCAGAGAAGAAGACTTGTGCTAGCAGATCTGTGTCAAGAAATACCTTCCTAGTTAAGAGGGAGTGTTGATGTATATGTAACTTCGGAATCTATTTCATCTATGTATTTTATTGTACTCCTATAGAGATGTATTATTCCTCTATACGGAAGTGTCATCATTTGTATTGAAAAGTGTCGCAAGTGGTGTAACTTGTTGATGGGTTATTAGACCACCTAGTAGAGGGGTCAGCCCGAATTATGTAACCTGGGGTTATTAGGATGAGTTAGATAAGTCAGACCCATAGGTTTATTAGGCTGCTCAGAACAAGTATAAATAGATAGCAGGAGCTCTCTATTTGATCATCTCATTATTCACTTGTACATCACTCGGAAAGTGGCGCACTAGTTGAGGAGGAAGAGCTTCTAGTAGAAGACTATCTCTTGTACTTTGGTTGTATCATTTCTCTTTCTATCTTTGAGGAAGTTGTGGGGTTTTTCACCTTTATGGTTTTCCCCAGTGAAACGCTGTGTATCTATTATCTCATGTGATTACTTGGTGTGATTGATATGCATTGTTATACTTGATATGCTGTACATGTTATTCTCTCAGTAAAGATCCTAGAGTATATTGAATTAATGCTAAAAAATTAACATGGGTTATTAAGCATCAACAAGCGTAAGAAACGAGGATACAACACATACACTGGATTCAGAGTGGGGAATGGTTGAGTCTTAGCTTACAAGGCATCCCTCTCTCAAACTTCCATATTGTTTCACTACGAGGAAAATATCCTGTAGCGGAGGTCATAGAGGAGGATTTTAGTGTTACAAGATTGGAAAAAATTGTCAAAACAACCTCTGCTACAACCTATGCCAATGGTAGTGGAAGTTTTAACAGAGGTTATTATGGATATATTTTATATCTAAAAAAACCTCAGTGACTAGGTGTTTTTTTACTGGTGCATTTTGTTTAAATTGTGCACACCAGTGTGTAGAAACACAACACACCAATGTTGTACATTGTAAAAATATGCACCAATGCACTCAAACATAATAAGCATCGAAAAGAACCAAATTTTAACTCCGCACCGGTGCTTACGCACAAAATAAATGCACCGATCCAATATGTTACATCATATGCACCAGACAATTTTTAGTATTTTTAAATTTTACTGGTGTTGTCCATTTATAAGACCACACTAGTGTGTTCCCTTGTAAAATGCACTAATGCTTACAAACTATCAAAATAACCTAATGCATTTAAACAACTAAAACGCACCAGAATGCTTAAACACAAGAAAAACATCAATTTGTATAAGCTTTTATAGTTATCGATGCGTATAAACTATTGACATGCACCGATGCTATAAAAAACTAAAACACATAGTATAATCTGTTTGGCACATGGAAATTCTTATTTTAAAAATTTAATGGTGAGTTTAATTTACATTGGAGTGTTGGGGGCCTGTCGTTGACAAAAACGCACTGGTGCGTATAGTTCGGATAGGTGCACCAGTTAGACATCAATGATCAAAAGCACTGCTTATGATTATTTGAATAGTGGTTATTGACATTGGAGTCAAATATATATATGATTTTTTAATTCCATTATTCATTTGAGATTGAAAGCTTTTTTATAGTACTATTCATTTCAATTTTAATTATTGCATTTGTTGGGATTAATTTCTTATATCATAGATGCAAGCATCTATTGTAATATTTAATCATCCATACATTTAATTACCAATGTACCATTTCACATGTAACATTTGACAATAACGTTGAAGAATGCAATAGAATAAAAAAAAACATTTTATTGTATATCAATAAGAGTGCATTTGTCATACAAAATAGGACAACATAGAGATGACAATAATCAAAATGTCAACATGCATGTAATTGTTACACTTATTGGTAACCCATTTTTTTTCAATTCAGACACTATGTCGAGTACATTATTATACAAAATATCTTGTTTTCACAGACAATTATTCTAAAATATACAAGAAGCTACAACAACTTGCATTAACATCAAAAGTAAATATGGATCATCATTCTTCACTGGAACTGTTATCGGTGCTCGAGTCAGTTGCATCATTTGGGTTATTTGGACGAATGTTTTGTTGATTGGATCATTTGTTTTCCTCTTCTTTAGCTTCTATCTAAAAATATAAAAATAAAGTGTTCTAATGTATCTACATTGCCGAGAATAATGAAAAATAAAATAGAGAGTATACATGAATGTAAATTGGAAGGAAACGTACCATATAAATAATTGATTCATGAATGATACACATTCTTTCAAAACCAAATCTCATGCCTTTTATCAACAAGTGTTATGTTGGTTCCACTCCATACTTTGTTTCCTGCAAGTTTTATGCCCCGTCACAAATCATAGACTTAATATAGAGAATTTTTGTTGTTTTATTAATTATAAAATGAGAGAAGTAAAACAATATATATACTTACAAAATCCACAATTAATGTAATATCCCTCTTTTTCCCCTATGGTTTCTGCAACAGAAAGTGCAATTGTGTACTCGTCGATGTCAAAGACCTCGAGGCAGAAGCTCTGTGGGTAATTGTTTTTAAGAATGACTATGTTTTCCTAAGTTGTAAAGTGAATTTGTAGACTTAAGAGACTGAAATACTTAACACAACGAAACGAAAGGGGCATGGAATCCACTCGGGGGAGAGGGTGAATGGCTTGGTAGCCATGAGTTTTGATGACAATGGTCATCCTAGTGCCATGAGAACTTGAAGTGAACTGTGATGTTCACTGAGAAAACACTTGCGTTTAATATAAGTGTGTTAATAGTTAGTCCTAGATAAGGAAACCAAAGAAACTACTAGTCACAACAATGCAGTACTAAGTTACTTTGATCTAACTATTAGCATGGAGTTAACCAATATTGAGTGCCATTAAATAAAAGTAAGGAGTTAACCTAAATAACATTGATATCCTTAACATTGATTAAAACTCCTAAGTAGAAAATGGTTAATATTTCCCTAATTATAAATTAGGAATAAAGATAAAATGATTTATTATACCAAGAAAACATATTGGTATTTATACATAACTATTTAAATGTTATTGCAAATAAGTTAATGATGTAAGTTAGAGTAAAGAAGGATTGATTATGTGTTATTAAATTTTTTGAAGTCTTAAAAGGCTATAAAATCTTATCTAAAAAAGTAGAAAAAATTATCTAGCAATTAATGCATGGGTATGCATGGAAAACTGGGAGTAAGGTGGGAGCGAAGGTTAAATAAAGCTAACTAAGTTAAAGTTAACTAATTAGTAAAAGATTGACTAAGTAATTTGATCAAGTTAAAATTAACTAAAGTTAATAAGTTAAGTTAAGATAAGATCAAACAAGAACTTATCTTGAAAAGTTAAAAAAAATAACAAAAAGTAAATTTGGCTATAAAGAGGGCAATGATGTGTTTGTACAAGGGGGGATTTTCGGAGACAAAGAATCCAAGGAAAGATGAATGAGATTGATTTGATAAAATGGAGTAATAATATTGCACCCTAGTAAATTCATGCCCAGCTCGAGGGTTGTCTCTCAACGGCGTCTCACATAGACTAGTTGGATGGGTGGAACTTTGCACTCAAGTAAGTATATTATTGCCATTTGAGATTAATAGTTTGAATGGCAGAAATTATTATTATGGTTTTTTTTCTTAAAATGCATGTAGAGCTATGTCGACATTGTCTGGATTTCTATCTCCGTAATATCGTGTTGGTAGGCTTCAATGAGCTTTTATGTGTATATGGAGGGGATTGCAACTTTTTAATCAAGATTAAGGATGGGGGGCTCTGATGAAGGATGAGGGTATATTCTTCGTCGAGCACATATATCCAACTACAGATATTTACACGGTGGGCTGAAATGGTACCCAAAGGTTTATCAGATTAGCAATAATCCAGTTTTTTTTTTTTTTTTTTTTAATTCAGGTATTTTGCAGGGAGAATGAAAGGTTGAATCCACAGTTTTTTTCATTAATCAAAACGTTGACAGGTGGGAGTCCGTTTTTTCTTTGATCGGTGGGTTAAATGAATCGTCTAACACACATATTAAAGGGCGGAGATTTGATTTGGGTGGATAACCTACTGAAAGGTTGATTGCTAATAGACCGTTTTTTTCTTAATCCAAGTCTCTTGCCAAGTGGGGCAAGAAAGATAGATCGTTTCGGTTCAATCGTGTAGGTTAATCGTTCAATCATGGAGGTAACTTGGAGAATAGTGGAGGTTAATCGTTCAATTCAATTGGTAACTCTGTAACGCTGAAAAATGTAATGTTGTTCGATCCTGGAAACAATGGGTTTCATGGTAACCTTCCGCGGACATTGTCAAATATGAGTAATTTGGATGAGCTTTATTGATTTGGCCTGGGATAAGCTACCAAAGCTAATGAGTTTCGATCTCTCAACCTCGATCTACAAGGGAAAAATACCAGTGTCTCTCGGGTCATCCACTAGTGAGATATATTGCTCTCAATGGCAATCGTTTTTAGTGGGGGAATTCCATCGTAGAAGATTACGTCTTTGAATTCATTATATCTCATTGGAAATAATCTATCAGGCATAGTGATTTCCCAAAAGATTGAGAAGGCGCCTGGTTCTGTGGAATAACAGCCCAGGGATTTGTTATGAAGGTAGCAAGGCACCATTCACCTTCTGCAACTATTTTAGTAAACCCGGGCATAAAGAGATATGGTGTTAAATATGTTTTTGCAATGTTCTTATTTATGTAATGTTCTTAGGACACAGAATCAATGGAAAAGGAAAATCCGGCCAGGACACAGAATCCCCGTGCGCTGATGCTGTACGCGAAAACTCCAAACTGATAATCAACCATGGACTCATATTGCCCGAGATCGGTTCAGGGGAATATGGCCCAGAAGGTAAGAAGGCATTATTATCCGCTGAATGTGTGAAATTCGAATGTCGATATTGTTGTAGGGTTTTCCCGACGTCTCAGGCTCTGGGTGGCCATCACAACGCCCACAAACTAGAGCGGCGCCCGGCAATGACGAGGTTTTGAAGATCGCCCTCTTTCAGTACTTCAAACTATTGAGGAAAAGTACAGCATAATTGTATAATGGTATTGATCTGTTTAGCGGGGAGAGACTGCCCGGATCTTATCTCCTTTCACCACACGGCCTGACGGATCATGTTGTTTATAGTGACTTCATATCTGCGGAGTCGTGCAGCAAGTTAGAAGGCGGCTGTGATGTTGATGATCCGTTTATCAATGCTATCGAGTTGAGGACGCTTGGAGATGGCATGTATCGCGAGGCTAAGACTGGCACAATGTTAAGTTTAATATCAAGGAAAGATCTTGGTGGAATTTCCTCGGTTCGGTAAGCATTCTGAACTTTATTCTTTTTACCTACTAAAATTAGATATAGGCTTGGTTTAGTAATGCTAATATTTCATGTTTGGAGACAACCCGCATGATGTGATCCGACTATGGATCTGTTGATAGTGCCCTTAGGAGAACCCTGTCAGTATAGAGTATGTACCTTTAATATAAATTCTTATTGCAACCGAGGTTCAACTTGATCCGGTTGTGTGATTGCACGATTGCCTGGGAATGCGATGAGTACATCAAATCGCGGGCTTACGTAAAAGCTTTGAACAACAAATAATTAGGACTACATATTCTGACTGTATCACGACTTGGGAGGGTTAAGAATGAGATTGAAACCAGATTTGTGGTTAAATTTGTATTGTTAGGTATTGTCTATAAGCCTTTCAAATCGAGGATAACAAGAATCAATACCCGATCTGACTGATGCGTTATTAGGTTAAGTTAGATCTGTAGGGATTTCTAATGCTATTGATTAATTAGTTAGGCCTACTCTATGCAATGACAATCTGAAATTAATAGACTGGTGAAAATTGTCAAGAATGTTAAATGTTAGCAGTTCAATAGTTATTTCTTTAAAGCTGCCCAAAGTTTCGATTTACCGCTAAACTAAATATCTGTAGAACTTAGTTGAGAAGGCATGGATGCTTAAGATGTATGCATGTCGCTAGATTTACCATGGGATTTATCCACCAATGTTGTTAAAACTCGATAGTTATGTCATCGCTCTGAATTATTACAGTTTGATTTAAATGCTCATTTATAGTATTGTGGTCAAAGGTTTCATGACCGAGCCCATTTGGGTAGCTCTGTGATGTTCAGGGTGCTTAATAAAATCTGTATTCTTTGTGACAGGAAAAACTTCATCGACGGAAAAACTTCATCCGTGGTCGGTCAAGGAGTACCACATCAAGTACGTATTTATATTCTCCAAGCTATAAAAGGTCACATTTAAGGGTTTACAAGGTTGAATATATTGATTTTGTGCTGCTATACACAATTTCATAGGAAACTTACCGATTTGATGTTTTCCAAAGCTATAATTGGTGTTTTTTAAGTGCTTCTTATTTGATTAATATTTTCTTTGCAGTTACAATGCTTGACTTTGCATTTGGTTTGTCTTAATGAGCCGTATGATTTGGCTCATGAATGAGTTGATTATGTGGAAGAAGCTCGAGGTTGTATGCCAGTTAGGTTAAAGGAAACATTGACAGACATTATAAATTGGATGAATTATGGAACTGTATGATCCAAATACAATATACATTGAATGCTCAAAGGTACATCAACTAATGAGAATAATATTCTCTACAGGTTTTTTGAACAATCTCACACTAATTTTAAATCTCACATAGAGTTCTAAATTGACTTCCAAATGGTTTAGTGAAAAGATCCTTCAAGGTATTTCAGATCATAATCTTATATCTTTGATAAAATTGATATGTAATTTGGAATGAACGTGGAAAGTAGATTTGAATCGAGGGTTGCTCAGCTATCAATTTCTGCCTCCATTCATTAACTCCAAGTTTATCTACATATTTTTGGACTGTTGTTAACCCAACCCTTCGACGTTAACATGCGTTGATCTCTCTATTATACACAATGCTTGCATTCAGGTCAGCCATTAAACACCGCTATTCTTTTTGGAAGTAGTACTCGTCATTGCATTGATGTGCCCAAAAATAAATCTCGATCGTCGAGCTCTGGGATAGGAAGCGGCTTATATAAATATAAGCCATATTAAAAAATTAATCATGAAGGTAAGATTGATCAAGAGAGAACCGATATTTATTGTTAATCTTCCACTTAATTAAATTAATTTTGCACCTAATTAAAAGAAAACCACTTGGATGCTTGATCCACGATGAGTTGTTTCCACCTCTGCTACTCCACGCACTTATTTATTAGAAAATTTCACAGTCAAAATTAAAAATAAGTGGCCACATTTACCCAGCGTTATAGCCTCTCCATTCCCTCCACTCCCTCTGTGGATTCCACTAGGTAACTGTTTCCAATATTATTATTAATATTAATATCTCGGGTGTCTATTGATGGGCTGACAAGTGCAAAGCGAATTCAAACGTTCCCTTTCACTGGATCCATCCACGTACCATCCCAACGCTTCACTGCCTCCATCCACTGCCCCTCTATCTAAGCGTTTTCGATTCACCAAACTGTAATGCATAGACTCACTTTTTGAAAATATATTATAATGCAGTCGTGTATTTCTTTCTAAATCCCCACATGTTGTAAGAATCTTAGTCCCTATCAGAAAAAGAATATGCATCACGCACAGTTGTACATATGTCAATAACTTAGTGTGTAGTGGATGCATACAACTATGATCTAATCACAAGAGTTTATAACTTTATTCAGATTTAATATATAATAAACATTGAAATACATTGTAGGATAAAAATTACAAATTGAGATGCTTTGCATAATTTTACAGGTGAAAGAGCATAATTTTTCCATTCGCAAAAAATTTTGAAAGTTTTTAAAACGATAAAAAACCTTCAAAAATTATGCTATATCATAAAACTATATTCCCATAAATTATTTGCTTTGAAATTTTTTAAAACAATACAAAAATTTCAAAAAATCTGCAGTATCATAAAACTATATTCCTATAAATTATTTGCTTTACGAGTATCAAAAATAGTTAAGAAGAACATATAATAACCGCACTCAACCTCTCCATAAAGAATATCGCTGGCACTATAAGACTTTAGTGAACTGGAATCCATTATTTATTGATTTGTTAGTATTCATATTTTTTTTCTGGATCAACAAACTGTGTTGCCGTCAACCAGTGGTGCAGCCACCAATAGTGTAATATTTTAATAAATTTGTGGAACTATGTCAATAATAAAAGTTTCATGGTTCAATTCTAAACCCAAGTTGTCCACCTCATACTAAATCATGTTAGGAGTGAGCTTTCGAGGCACAAGCATCAATCTCAAATTTCGTTTAATCCTAAAGTTAGACATAGCTAGCAATTAATATTAATTAGTAAATATCAATATTAATATTATCATTAGAATTAGATAATTAATATTAATTATTCAATAAATATGTTATTACGATATCAACAAATATGTTAGTAACATTGCCTCTCATTTATAGGTTTATTTAACCTAATTAGAATTGATAATTATTTAGAAATATTAATAATAACTATAATTAATAATAATATTAATATTAATTACATCAACAATATTAATATTAATGTTTAATATTTACATTAATATTGATATCATTATTAATGAGTAATAAAATTATTAATAACCTATTAAAATTAAGTTAATAACATATTAATAACCTATTAAAATTAAGTTAATAACATATTAATAATATTAACTTATTAAGATTAATAACATTTTAATGTGGGTGGTGCAAGTTAATGCTGGCCACTCATGACTAGTTTGGGCGGGTGCGCGCTCCTCGTGTACTGATTTGATTTTGTGTGTACATACTACATCAGGATACTTATGATGCACTGCGATTACTCTGCTTTCAATACCGTGTCCCAGATGCGGATTCTTGGCAATATGCTCCTCACCGTGGAGATGAGGCCCCTCAATAGCCAAATCGCCACAGAAATCATCGACCATGAAGGAAATCAAGAAACCTTTAAATTCATTTCCTGCCTCTTGGTTCACATATAAACTGATTCAATAGCAAATTTTGAATACAAATATTTTTTAGCTGCACTGCTTTTCTGCATTCAGTGTTCGTTTTCATTAGGTTCAAACCTTTTAGATGAATCGATTTATTTATTTTTAATAATCATGATTTGCTGCAGGGCTATCGTGGTGGAAGGGAAATTCAATATCTACTCAATATCTGGAAACCGATCGAACAACTCAATAAATCAAAGGTTTTAGCCGTGTATGAAGCGGCTATGGCCGAATTAGACACTCATATTTGTGGTATTTCTGCTCTGTAAGAACACATTTTAAATTTAAGAATAATCCCTTTTTCAGCAATTAGGTAAACTTACTTGAAAATTCTATCTTATTAGATTTTGCATTAAAATTTCGTCACTCATATTTCTGTTTGGGTTCAGAGCTCTACAGCATTGATTAGAGATACAACTTCTCATTATATATAAAGCTGTGTGAGAAATCACGTCTTTTTTGTGCCTGTGCATATACCATTTTCAAGTGGAATGGTGTAGAATCCTCTGTAGTTAGTAAAAAGGGAAAACATTATCTTAAGTAGGCGAAAAAAATATTATGGACAGATGTTTACGAACCGTACAACCTTAATGTTGATTAGGGTAGTATTTCCATTAATGCAATGGGCTATGGCCAAGTCATACGACTGGTCACCTGGAATTTTAGGCGATGAATGACGGTTGTGGAGTTTTATTCAGTTAGCGGCCTCTATGAAGATTATATCTATAACTGCATGTCAAGGAAATCAATTGTTTCATAAAGAAAGCACATTATTAGCAACTATGACGAACTCTCATGTAAAGAAGAAATGATTAACAAACCAAGAACCGACCACAAATGACAATCATATTGTGAAAGTATTTAATATTGGATTGGACTGGAATTTAGTTGAATAAGTGAATGGTTAGGACTTGGAATTCACACAAAAATTCATTTGCATTTATCCTACAATGGAATCCATATTCAAGAGCTACAGAAGACACAGAAACATGGGTCCAGAGAGCAGCGCACAAGCTTTGAGCTATGGAAAGTTCATGGAAAATGCCATTAGTGTTAGAGAGTGGATTTTTAATACATACAAGAGAGGAATACACAAAAAAAGGACCGTATATATTAACTTTAAACTATAATAAACAAAAACAAAAAAAAGATAGTATATATTAACTATGAACTATAAATTAGTTAAAGATATGTTAGTAACTAATGTTTTTTCAACTTTTTTTACATTTCATTTTCAAGAATTTCTTTAGTCCATGACTAAGATTAGTCCATGAATTTATTTAGTCTATTTGGAAGTTGAATTTCTTTAGTCCATAACTAAGATTAGTTCATGAAATTTTTTTTTTCAACCGAAAAAAAACGTACTATTGCTATTCTTTAAATCAAATAGTACAAAATATTGTCACCTTTCTGGCGAAAGGTAAGTACAGCCATCTATGACTTTTATCTTCCATATACATCCACATATGTTCAAAAAGGAAGCTATACATCTTCCATATGCTTCAACATATGTTCAAAAAAGAAATTATACAACAGACCTTATATATGATAGACAAAAATCCTAATGCAGACTGACCCAAAGATAGTCTACAAAAAGTAAAATTCTCCACATTCCAGTAGGCTGGAATCCATCCATTCCTCCCATACTAGAAATCCTTCAGAGCACAGTAAAGCCTGTTTTGAGAGTGAGTCAGCGTGAGAATTGTGTTCACCGTAGATATGTTCAAATATGATATGATCCTGTGAATCAATTTCCATTCTCGTCCTTTCACACCAGTGAGAGAGTTCAATAACATTAAGATCAAATTCTTTAGATGCCCACTTTATTGTGACCCGTGAGTCACCAAAAACCCAGACCAAAACAGTTTGCACATCTAAGAACACACCAAAGTGCATGCAATTCAGCTTGAGTCCACAATTGAGGCTTTAGTTTATTTGGAAGTTATATATATATATATATATATATATATATATATATATATATATATTTAATTTACATAAATATTATGAAGTAAATAATAAAATTAAAAGTTTCAAACACTAAATAATATTAAAATTAATCTAAATATATATTAAAAATAATCCATATAATGTTATAAATATTAGAGATTAAATAGTAAAACAAAAACATATATACCATATTAACAAAACACAATCATATATATAAATAAATAATTGAAATTGCAATATAATTTTTTTAATATGGATACGCAGTTCTTCGGATTAAAAATCTAAAAATATATATATTATCAAAAATATTTTTAAAATTTCAATATAATTCCTGTAATCTATAATTAAATAAAATTATATAAATTTAAGTTATTTATTTACATTATAATTATAATTAAATAATTAAATTCTATCAATTAACAATATCTCCTAATTCAAAATTTTAAAATTAGTTTATTTCACGAAAAGATACATTATAAAAATTGATAACTATTAAAAAATAAATATTTACACTTAATAATTATTCGAAGATAAACAAATAAATTCTATATATATATATATATATATGAGAAATAAAATATTTAAATTTTATAATTATTCAAAAATAAATAAATAAAATAAAAAATCATATTTGAAGAAGTAATAAATAATTATATTCAATCCATTCGTAATGTCATATATAAACCTTTTTAATTAATTATAAGATATTTTTTGAATTAAAGAATAATATTTAAGATTTAAAGTAGAGTTTAAGGGCCATGATTATGGTTATAAGTTTAATAAAATTTTGAAAACAGTTTGTTTTTAGTAGTGATGCATCATCATTTACTCACAAACATTATGTTGCAATGCTTACTTTTATTTTACACATAAAATTCATTGTATTATTAAAGGTATGTTTGATTAAAAAGAAAATCCTTTAGTATTTTAGATTATGAAGTGTAATTTAATTTTTTAATGGAGTATCTAAATTATTGAATAAATTAAGGTTTAGTATTAAGTAACTAAAATATTTATGTATTTTGTATTGAAAGGATTTCACCTATTTTTTTTAGTAAAATAAATATTTCAAAATTAATATAATTATATAATTTTGGGTTTCTGAGACATATATGATGAAACAAATTGTTATAAAATATTTAAAGTAATTATATATTGAATTTATTAAAAGTATTTCTAACTATAAATATTTTGTTAAACTAAACATAAGCCACCCAAATTCATTCATGTTAAACTAAAGTCAACCATGGTCACCAAAATGTAAGCCATTAAAAAGCATACTTGAATAAATCCAAACAAAGGTCAACCTTAGTTAACCATAGTAACCCATGGTCACCTTAAGTCAACCATGGTAAATCTAAGTCAACCATGGTCACTCATAGTCAACCATAGCCAACCATTGTAATGCATGGTCAACTAAAGTCAACCATGGTAAATCTCAGTCAACCATGGTCAACCAAAGTCACCCATGCTCAACCATCATCAACCATGGTAAACCATAGACAAGTGAACCAAATGCAATCATGGCTAATCAAAGTCAACCATGGTCAACAAAACACAACAATGGTTAACCATAGTTAACCAAAGGTCTACCAAAATCAACCATGGTAAACCAACAGTCAACCATTATCAACCAAATTCAACCATGGTTAACCAATGTTAACCATGGTCAACCATAAACAACCATAATCAACCATGGTCAATCATAGTGAGATACAAAGAGTGATTAGTTAACCATAGTAAACCATGGTTGACCATGTGGTGAACAATGGTTGCATGGTTGACCATGGTCAACCATATAAATAATCTTAATTCCTTTCTAATTTGCTCATGGTTGGCCATGGTCAACCATATAAATAATCTTAATTCTTTTCTAATTTGTTCATGGTTGACCATGGTCAACCATGGTGGACCATAGGAAAGCATGCTCAACCATAGATAACCATAGTAAACCAAAAGTCAATGAAACTTGCCACGTCGCATTATGACAAAACCTACCATATTGCATTCAACCATTCTCAACCATAATCAACCAATGGTTGGCCATGATCAACCAAAATCAATCATGGTTAACCATTGTCAAACATAGTCTACCATGACCAACCATGGTCAACCATAGTCAAGCATGGTTGACCATGGTCAACAAAAGTCAATCATTGCAGGCCATAGCTAACCATGGTAGACCATAGTCAACCATGGTCAATGATAATCACCCATCACGAACCAAAGTCAACCGTGATAAACCAAAAGTCAACCGTGACAAACCCAAAGTCAATTGTGGTTAGCCAAAGTCAAACATGGTCATCCAAAGTCAACCATTCTCAACCAAAGTTGACCATGAACAGCGAAAGTTAACCATGGCCAATTAAATGACCAAATTCAATGATGGCCCAGCATGGTGGACCATGGTGGACTTTGGTTGTCCATGGTGGACCAAGTTCAACCGTGTTAAACCAAGTCAACCAATCTCAACAATAGTTAAATATAGTCACCAAAGTGAAATAAAGTCAACCATGGTCAACTAAAGTCACCCATGGTCAGCCATCAGTGTTCAACCAAAGTCAGCCATCGTAAAATATGGTTAACCATGGTCCACCATAGTCAACCAAAGTCAGCCATCGTAAAATATGGTTAAGCATGGTCGACCATAGTCAACCAAAGCTAGTCAAAAGTCAACCATGCTCAACTAAAGTCTACCATAGTCAACCATGGTCAACAAAAGTTAACCATGTTCAAACATAAGCCACCCAAATTCATTCATGTTAAACTAAAGTCAACCATGGTCACCAAAACGTAAGCCATCAAAAAGCATACTTGAATAAATCCAAACAAAGGTCAACCCTAACTAACCATAGTAATCCATGGTCAACTTAAGTCAACCATTGTAAATCTAAGTCAACCATGGTCACTCATAGTCAACCATGAGTAACCATGGTCAACCATAGCTGTAACATCCCTCCAATTTGACCCTAATTATTATTATTATTTTCGTAAAATAATTGTAAATATGTAATGGCCCTGGTGAGGAGCTCAAGGCCAAGGCCCCACCAGTGGACTTTGTGAGTATTGTTACTTTAAGTTTCCTAGTCATAAATGGTGGGAGACTAAAGGATGGCATAAACAACGTACCACCAAATTTACTAAGGAAAAAATAAGGGATCGAGTATTTTAGATTAAGCTAACAAATCTAATTATACAAACTAAGTAATTTCTTAGTACCCCTAAAGTATATATTTAAATGTTGGGAAGCTATGACTTATATTTATCATGAAAGATAAATAAAGAGTGTTCCTAATTATTACTATAAAGGGGAATCCCACGTTAGGAGGAGAACAATAGTAGCTCACATTATATACTAAGAAGTAGTGTTACAAGCACATCCGAAAATTGTGAAATTGATTTATATATATATATATATATAATTTAATAGAGGCATCTCTAAAAAAACAAAGTATAAGTATTTACCTAACCTACATGATGTGAATAAGCATATATATAGGTATGTCAAAGTGGTACCTATATTATAAAGCAAAACTTCACGAAATAAGCTTATGGTGAAAGGAAGTTAAGCTTATACAAGTCACAAATCATACAAAAGGAATTGCATAAGGTTTGTATATTAACTTATATTTTTAACTCTATTAAAAATAGGTTATAAAAAGGTTTGGACCTTTATATTTTTAACTCTATTAAAAATAGGTTATAAAAAGGTTTGGACCTTTAATTTGAGAATGAGGAATACTTATTGCATTTAAAGTCATAAAAGATAAATTTGAGTTTTAAACGGATATGAAAGATTTCATATCATAGCTTTATGTATGAAATATGCAAATTATTATATACTTTAAATGAAAATTTAAAAATAAACATAGTAGGCATATACAAGATGTGTTTTAATAAATTTATATGGGGTAAGATATTTGATTGAAGTATTACATTCTATAGATTATGGAGGAAGCACGATGCGAACATGGAGTAGTCGAACTTATGGAGCAAACTTGTGGAGAATGTCAAGCAAATTGCCTGCATAGTGGAGTGCTCGAATGTCCTTAGTGGATACACTCCAGGTTTTAACGTTTCCATCTGTCGCTGGATAGAGATTTTTTATAGCAAATGTCTCCTTCATGGAGGGACACTCTCACTTAGCTCGGCGAACTCCATAAAATCGAGGGAAAGTAGGTTGGAACTTTTTGTTTGTTTCATTTATTACATAGTGGAGTGTCAGAGCATGTCTTACTACCATTACTCAAAATGCTAGTGGAACTCGACACTAACCTAACTAACTCCACGATCTCCACCACGAATTTTAAGGAGGTGTTCGATATTTAATTATAAACTGATATTAGAGAGACTGGCCGAGATCTTGGGGGGAGTCTGTCTCTTTCTAAAAACCATTGCCGCCAGTTGCCAGGATTCATTTTTTATTAAGGATCTTTTTGGATACGGATCCTACTATCTCGATCAGGGGGAAGACGGATCAGGATAATCGGATTCCAGCTTGGGGATTTGAAGTTGGAGTTTTGAAAGAGCCTTGCGAATTTGTACTGAATGAGAAATCTTCCAGGAGCACGGCATCTCTGCATGGGGGGATAATGCCATCGCTGCATAGGAGGATTCTTGCGTATCTCTGCTCGACTGAGGAATCCGTTGGCGCGCACCAAAGGGTTAGTTATGTGTCTTCTTACCTCGTTGAAAATACTTTTATTATATCCGTGCTGTATCATATTTAGACCTTTGATGAATACGATTAGGATTCACTGAGTTATAGATTTGGAGAGATGTTCTGATTAAGTAGAGTCATAAAGCGTTTATTTTTGCTCTATTGCCTTCATGAATCGATTTATGTTCTTAGATTTCCTGAGGTTTAGAAACCTCGGATGATGAGGCTGTTATTCATTTATTTTATGTTTAATTTATTTTGCTAAAAGAATGAGTTCTCAGTGTTTATTTTGTTGATATCGACGAGGAAAAACTCTAAATCCTGTATGCTTCCATCATAAGTTTTGATGGAAGCTCCATCAGTTGAATGGGCCTAGGTTTTGAGAGGGCGCTTTAATATTTATCAGTATAGAGATTGAATTATTAATATGGTAGAAAGCAATCTCGTTGATTTACGGCATAGATTTGCTACCTAGTATACCCAGCTGAGATAAAAACGTTTTTGACTGTATACGTAGATCCTTAAATTTAACAGTCGGGAAATAGATAGATTCCTTTCCTATCATGTACCTTTGCTTATTTTATTTTTACACTGGATATATATATATATATATATATATATATATATAGCTGTGAGTAATTCCTTGATTCCATCTGGTTGTAATTTCATGCTTATAGAAATACAGCGCAGTTTGCACGATGGGATTCTACCTATGTTTTCATTTCTTTTTATGTGCATTTTTCACTAACTGTAAAAGAAAACTGAGTGATCTCTCCCATGAGAGAATCGATCCCACTATAGAAACCCAAATAATGGATGGGCTATTTTATTTATGCCTCCCTAAATATCGCTCATCATTGAAATGTCGTCTTCTTCGATCAGCGTGAGCAACCCATGATATCGGGGTAGGCATCTTAGAAGTTGTTGGCTTTCATTTTGTAGTTTTAGCATTTGAATGATTGGTTGAAACCCTATTTTTTTCCTACCGAACTCTAGTTTGTTATTAGAAAGAGAATCGTAGAAAGTTTCCAAAAAAATATATATTAATATTGTGGGCAAATCCTTTTGAAAAGATAGTGGAAATCATAATGAGAATAGAGATTTGTTCATCTAATGTTTAAAAGATTTGTTAAAAGAAATATATTAATATTGTGGGTAAATCCTTTTGAAAAGATAGTGGAAATCATAATGAGAATAGAGATTTGTTCATCTAATGTTTAAAAGATTTATTAAAAAAAATATATTAATATTGTGGGCAAATCCTTTTGAAAAGATAGTGGAAATCATAATGGGAATAGAGATTTGTTCATCTAATGTTTAAAAGATTTGTTAAAAGAAACATATTTATATGGTGAGCAAATCCTTTTGAAAAGATAGTGGAAATCATAATGAGAATAGAGATTTGTTCATTTAATGTTTAAAAGATTTGTTAAAAGACTACTTTCCTATGTAAGCTTTAATGGAAAGATTGGAGTGGAACTTAGCCTATTAATTTACTTAATAGGTAATTAAGTTAAGTATTGAAGTATGTATTTATGTACTCAAGTGTTAAAAGGTATATAGAATAATGGAGAGGGACTTAAAGTCCTTGAGAATTTTTAATTAGTACTAAGTTTAAATAATATTGAGTTGGAACGTGATAACTTAGTGAAAAAGGGTATTACACCCTTGCTCCATAGAAAGAAAGTTTATTAAAGTATTGTTGAAGACCTTTTGATTTATTCTTAGTAAAAGAACATATGTTTTTATGAGATTTTGGATTAGGTGATTAATATTATAAAATACTTGGGTTATAATTTGGTATTATTACAATACCATGTGACATATGGTATGTATAGAATAATTACAATTTGGATATAAATGCTATAGGGAGTTATTCTTTTAGAATTTTATAGAAAGGTATTCATTTCACATCAATGCTTGGGTTGTTATATGAAGAACCTCACCTTCTCAACAATGGATATGTTATTTTGGAAAAATGATTCTTGTAAGAAAGACTTGAAGAAAATAAGTCTAGCGATAATTGTATCGCAGTAGAATGTAACACTTCCTCTTGACTAATAAAAGATGCACACACCTTTGTGGACTAGCCCGTGTACGGGTGAACCACGTTACCTTGGTCTCTTGTGTATGTCTTTGTTCTCTTGGGGTGTATTTCTTGTGTATATCTCTCTTGATAATTGTGGTTGTACTTGTGTATATCTTTCATATATATCCTTGATGATGCATTTCGGGTATTTCTTCATTTTTTGTTTACTTCCAATTTATGTATCTTAAGCATTTTACTATTATGATGGTTGTTATTTATATCTTTCCATGAAAATGTTCTACTCAGTTTATAATCAAGTTAATAGAGGAAAATTTGTTAAGGTGAGACAAGTGTTAGAATTTTATTCATGCTATTACAATAAGATACGATTTAACAAGTTGTATAATTTGATTGGGGTTGCTTGTGACTTTTAAAGAACTTGTGTCGACAAGTAAAGTTTCATTTATAATTACAATTTAATAATTAATGTTAAGATGCTATAATGATGTGATAAATATAAATGTTGTGTACACATTTTATCTTCCGCATAGCATTTAAAGAAGATTGGACGTTTAGAAAAGTTTTAAATTTTCTCGAAATTTTGGGTCCGTGACAATAACCAACCATTGTAACGCATGGTCAACTAAAGTCAACCATGGTCAACTAAAGTCACCCATGGTAAACCATAGACAAGTGAGCCAAATGCAACCATGGCTAATCAAAGTCAACCATGGTCAACAAAACACAACAATGGTTAACCATAGTTAACCAAAGGTCTACCAAAGTCAACCATGGTAAACCAACAGTCAACCATTATCAACCAAATTCAACCATGGTTAACCAATGTCAACCATGGTCAACCATAAACAACCATAGTCAACCATGGTCAATCATAGTGAGATACAAAGAGTGATTAGTTAACCGTAGTAAACCATGGTTGACCATGCGGTGAACAATGGTTGCATGGTTGACCATGGTCAACCATATAAATAATCTTAATTCCTTTCTAATTTGTTCATGGTTGACCATGGTCAACCATGGTGGACCATAGGAAAGCATGCTCAACCATAGATAACCATAGTAAACCAAAAGTCAACGACACTTGCCACATCGCATTGTGACAAAACTTACCATATTGCATTCAACCATTCTCAACCATAGTCAACCAATGGTTGGCCATGATCAACCAAAGTCAACCATGGTTAACCATTGTCAAACATAATCAACCATGGTAAACCATAGCCAACCATAGTAACCCATGGTCAACCATAGGAAACCATGGTCAAGCATGGTTGACCATGGTAAACCAAAGTCAATCATTGCATACCATAGCCAACCATGGTAGACCATAATCAACCATGGTCAATGATAGTCACCCATCATGAACCAAAGTCAACCGTGATAAACCAAAAGTCAACCGTGGTTAGCCAAAGTCAAACATGGTCATCCAAAGTCAACCATTCTCAACCAAAGTTGACCATGAACAACGAAAGTTAACCATGGCCAATTAAATGACCAAATTCAACGATGGCCCAGCATGGTCGACAATGGTGGACTTTGGTTGTCCATGGTGGACCAAATTCAACCGTGTTAAACCAAGTCAACCAATCTCAACAATAGTCAAATATAGTCACCAAAGTGAAATAAAGTCAACCATGGTCAACTAAAGTCACCCATGGTCAGCCATCAATGTTCAACCAAAGTCAGCCATCGTAAAATATGGTTAAGCATGATCAACCATAATCAAACAAATCCAGTCAAAAGTCAACCATGCTCAACTAAAGTCTACCATAGTCAACCATGGTCAACCAAAGCCAACCATGTTCAAACGTAAGCCACCCAAATTCATTCATGTTAAACTAAAGTCAACCATGGTCACCAAAACGTAAGCCATAAAAAAACATGAATAAATCCAAACAAAGGTCAACCCTAGGTAACCATAGTAACCCATGGTCAACTTAAGTCAACCATTTTTAATCTAAGTCAACCATGGTCACTCATAGTCAACCATGAGTAACCATGGTCAACCATAGCCAACCATTGTAATGCATGGTCAACTAAAGTCAACCATGGTAAATCTAAGTCAACCATGGTAAATCTAAGTCAACCATGGTCAACCAAAGTGACCCATGCTCAACCATGGTCAACCATCATCAACCATGGTAAACCATAGACAAGTGAGCCAAATGCAATCATGGCTAATCAAAGTCAACCATGGTCAACAAAACATAACAATGGTTAACCATAGTTAACCAAAGGTCTCACAAAGTCAACCATGGTAAACCAAGAGTCAACCATGGTCAATCATAGTGAGATACAAAGAGTGATTAGTTAACCATAGTAAACCATGGTTGACTATGTGGTGAACAATGGTTGCATGGTTGACCATGGTCAACCATATAAATAATCTTAATTCCTTTCTAATTTGTTCATGGTTGACCATGGTCAACCATGGTGGACCATAGGAAAGCATTCTCAACCATAGATAACCATAGTGAACCAAAAGTCAACGAAACTTGCCACGTCGCATTGTGACAAAACCTACCATATTGCATTCAGCCATTCTCAACCAATGGTTGGCCATGATCAACCAATGGTTGGCCATGATCAACCAAAGTCAACCATTGTCAAACATAGTCAACCATGAGAAACCATGGTCAACCATAGCCAACCAGAGTAACCCATGGTCAACCATAGTAACCATGGTCAAGCATGGCTGACCATGGTCAACCAAAGTCAATCATTGCAGACCATAGCCAACCATGGTAGACCATAGTCAACCATGGTCAATGATAGTCACCCATCATGAACAAAAGTCAACCATATGGTTGACCATGGCTTCCTTTAGTTGACAATGTTTAAACATGGTTGGTTAATAATAATAACAATAACAATAAGAAGAAGAATAATAATGGTCAACCATAGTGAACATTGGTTTACAAAAGTCAACAAAATTCAACTATGGTCAATCATGGCCAACCATAGTCACCATGGGAAACCATAGTCGACCATAATGAATTAGTCAACCATAGTTAACCGTCGTTAACAATAGTCAACCAAAGACAACCAGAGTAAACCTTGGGCAATCATGACCAACTAAAGCTAGCCATAGTCAACCATGGCCAACGAAAGTTAACCATATCGAACCAAAGTTAAAAGTTAAATAAGTTTAGTGAATGGTGAGTTGTGGCAAAAAATTGTCAACCATGGTCGACAATAGTCAACCATAGTAAATCAATCAACCATAGACAAAAGTTTAACAAGGTCAACCAATGGTCAATTACGACAAAACAAAGTCACTCTTAGCCAACCATGTGCAATCATAGTTATCCTTAGTCAATTAGTCAACCAAAGTCAACCATAGTTAAACAAAGTCAACAATAGTCAACCATGGTCAACCACAATTAATCAAAGTCAATTATGGCCAACCAAAGTCAATTGTAGTCAAACATGGTCAAGCATGGTCATCCATAATCAAACAAAGTCAACCATGGTTAAACAATGTACACCTAAGTCAGAAATGAAGACAAGCATGTTCAACCAAAGTCAACCATAGTCAACCATGGTAAACTTATAGCTAATTATGGCCAAACTAAGTCAACCATAGTCAACAATGGTTTACCAAAGTCAAGAAAATTAAAAAATTCAACCGTGGTCAACCATGGCTTACCATAGTCAACCATGGGAAACCATAGTCGACCATAGTGAATTAGTCAACCATAGTTAACCACTGTTAACCATAGTCAACCATGGGAAACCATGGCCAACTAAAGCTAACCATAGTCAATGATGGTCAAGCACGCCCAACCAAAGTCAACCATGGTCAACCAAAGCCAACCATGGTCAACCAAAGTTAACCATAGTCAACCATGGATTGAAGTCAACAATGGATTGAAGGCAACCTTGGACTGAAGTCAACCTTGGTTGAAATTCTCCCATCGATTATAGTCAAGCTTACGTAAAAGTCAAATATCGATTGAAAGCAACCTTGGATTGAAGTTAAACATTAATTTTAGAGAATATTTCCTAATAGTTAACTATGGATTACAGTCACCCAGGGATTGACTTCAATCCATGGTCAACAATGAGATGTCATCAACCATGGTTAAACGTACTCAACCAGGTTAACCAAAGTGAACCATGCCTACCCAATGGTTAACTATGATTTAAAGTCAACTCATAATTTTACAACCTTTGTCAACCATGGTTAACCAACGTTGTCAAATTCAAGTTTACGATAGTCGGTCACGATTAACATAGTTAACTACAAAATCAGAAAGAAATATTTATGTATTTATTTCATTTATTTACTTATATTTATTTATTTTGATTTTGATTTCATTTATTTCCTCGTTATTTAATTTTCACTTTCTTATGCTTTTGTTTATCTATCTATTTTATTAAATATTATTGGTTAATAAATTAATATATATTGATGAAGAATAATAAATATTTTATTTACTTATATTTATTTATTTTGATTTTTGTTTCATTTTTTTCTTCATTATTTAATTTCAACTTTTTAATGCTTTTATTTATCTATCTATTTTACTAAATATTATTGGTTAATAAATTAATGTATATTGATGAAGAATAATAAATATTAATACTAAATAATAATCATAATTATTAATATTAACATATTTTATTTACTATTTTTTTTATAATAATAAATAATAATCATAACTATTAACATTAACATATTTTATTTACTATTTTGTTATTTAATTTTATTAATTAATTAAATTAAATTAAATTAATTAATTAGTTTAAATTTAATTAATTAATTAAACTTAATTTAATTACTTTCATATAATTTAATTTAACTTAATTTTTGTAATAAAATATTTTTTTATTAATATTAACATATTTTGTTTACTGATATTAATTAAAATCATTATTTCATAATAATAATTATCATAAAAACACTAATTTAATTATTTAATTAATTTAATTTAATTAACTTAACTTAATTTAATTTAATTTAATTAAATTAAATTAAATTAAATTAATTTATTTTGATTTGCTTAATTTACATTAATTTACTTAATCTAATTTACTTTAATTTACTTTAATTTACTTTAATTAAATTAAATTAAATTAATTAAATTAAATTAAATTAAGTTAAGTTAAATTAAATTAAATTAATTTAATTAACCTAACTTAATTTAATTACTTTCATTTAACTTAATTTAATTAAAATAATTTAACTTAATTTAATTAATTAATTAAATTTAATTTAATTTAACTCAATTTAAATTAAATTAAATTTAACTTAATTAAATTTAGTTTAAATTTAATTTAACTTAATTCAATTTAATTTAAATTTAATTTTTAATATGTTTTATTTAATTTAAATTTTAATATGTTTTAATATTTTTATTATATTTAATTTAATTTAATTTAAAGTATTTAATTTAATTTTTGATATTTTTATTTATTTTTAAATTAATGTGTTTCTTTTATTTTTATTTTAAAATAACATTTTTATTAATTTTGTAATTTAGTTATTTTTTAGGTGGGCCGGCCACACATGGTTAATTAAAAAATGGTAAGTTCCCATACTTTTATGATGGTCTATACAAAACTATTTCATAAAAAAGTTAAATAATAGTTATTTTCCTTACTAGTATAAAAAAATGTATTCATAAAACATTTAGGGTACGATAACCTACATTGCCAAAAAAACCCTTAAAGAAATTTAATAATTTAATGTAAACTACATTTTTCTTTACTTATTTTTCTTTCATTAATTTAATATCACTTATTTTGTTCTTGATATATATATATATATATATATATAATTTTTTTTTTTCAATTGTTTTTAATATCACTCCTTTTATTTTTTATTTACATTTAATAATTTTTTTTACTTTTCACTTTTTATTAACCATTATTTAAATTTTCTTTAATATCAATGAAATATTTTATTCTCAACTGACCTTCTATTTTATTTTGCTTTTCTTTAATTTTTTACATTTATTTAATTTATTTTATATTTTTATTTACTCTATTTTTTATTTTACTTTTTTTTTATTTAATATTTTTCACTTATATTTATTTAATATTTTTCTTTTACTTCTTTATTTTACTCTATTTATTTACTATGTTTTTTTAATTTACTTTTAATTAAATTAAATTAAATTAAGTTAATTTAATTTAAATTAAATTAATTTAAATTTAATTAAGTTAAGTTAAATTAAATTTAATTAATTTAAATTAAATTAATTATTTTAATTCTTTTACTTCTTTATTTTACTCTATTTATTTACTTTGTTTTTTTAATTTACTTTTAATTAAATTAAATTAAATTAAATTAAGTTAAGTTAAGTTAAATTAAATTAATTTAAATTTAATTAAGTTAAGTTCAATTAAATTAAATCAATTATTAAATTAAATTAAAGTTAAAGTAAAGTAATTAAATTAATTCACTTATTTATTTATTAATTTTCTTTTACTCCTTTATTTTGTTTCTATTTATTTACTTTTTTTTTAATTTACTTTTAATTAAATTAAATTAAATTGAATTAAGTTAAGTTAAATTAAATTAAATTAAATTAATTTAAATTAAATTAATTTAAGTTAAGTTAAATTAAATTAATTTAAATTAAATTAATTATTAATTCTTTTACTTCTTTATTTTACTTTATTTATTCACTTTGTTTTTTTAATTTACTTTAAATTAAATTAAATTATGTTAAGTTAAATTAAATTAAATTAATTTAAATTTAATTAAGTTAAGTTAAATTAAATTAAATTAAATTAATTATTAAATTAAATTAAAGTTAAAGTAAAGTAATTAAATTAAGTTAAGTTAAGTTATACTAAATTATTTATTTTATTTAATTAAATATTTGATATGTTTCAATATTTTTATTTAATTTTTTTAACTTAGTGTATTTCTTTTATTTTAATTTTCAAATAATATTTTTATTATTATTATTTTAATGTGGTTGATATTTGCTAATTGGCCTATATCAACCAGTTTTTAAATGTGTGGTCATGATTGATATAGACCATCTAATATCAATCACATTTAAAGTATGTGGTTGTTGCTGATTTTAATTTGACATCATTGTGATGAGAATTTTTACTGTAGATATAGTTTTCTTTTTAATAAGATTTCAATGATAAGATTATATCGTTGGAATCGTTTCTCTATAGGTTAAAATACAAATAATGCAGAGTTAATTTTGTTAAGAGATCGATACTCTAAGGGTTTTCTATGGTTTCTTTAAACTATGTTACAATGTTAAATAAAGAGAGAGATCGATTCTCTATAGATCAAAAATGTATTAGAGAATTTTAAATAGGGATCGATTATCTGTGTAGAAAACACATAATACAGAGTTTAAAATATAAGATATCGATCCTCAATGGAATCGATTCTTTGTATCACGAAATGTATTACAGAACTGTGGTTTTTATAACAGTATTATAGAGTTACATATATCGGGTTCTGCCAAATTATTAATATTATACAAGTTTTGAGTATAATAGCCACTTCTCTATGGTATTTAAAATATAATACAGTATTAAATTTTAGGGATTGATTCTCTATGGAAGAGATCGACTCCCTGTGGTATTTTAAAATGTAGTACATAATTAAATAATGAAATGGACTGATAAGGTAGAGATCGATTTTGTATTGGGTTATGGCCCACGAAATGGACTGATAACGTCTATGGAAGCAACCAACAGTGACTATCTCAATCAACAATTTGGAAACTCATTGGAAGACTTGCAAAAAAATGAAGCGTTTTAATTATTTTGAATTTTTCCACCACATGCTTCACTTCTCACACTTGTCTTCACATTAAAAGAGCACCACGAACGTTGTCATTCCTTCCAACTTTAATCAGCAACAATCAATTTGTTGCCTCATATTAACCATGGAATATGCGGTTCTTAATGTGAATTGGGAAGATTTCTATCAAAATTTCAATAAGAAACTGCATTCTAAGATACACAATCAGTCAAAAGTAGGAAGGAAATTACCTGCTGCATGTGACCCTGAATTCCAAGTTCTAACGCTACTCTCAGATCAAATTTCTACACTGGTAACTCAAGCACGTCAAATTTTTGCACTGGTCAGTTAAGCACAAGGTGAACCATTTTTGGGTTGTGCTTGTGGTTCTGAATGCGATAGTGAACTTCGAGACCCAGACCCAGGATCGAGTCCCCAACCATGGCCCCCATCCTGCATGGCGTCCAGGTGATGATTGTCGCGTTGTGCCCTCATCCTATTTGCTGGCGAAGATGGAAGAGCAGGGCTTCTGCATGATGCCCACGTACAACGTCATTGTAATTCCTTCCTTGCATCTTGTGCATATGGCGACATTTGCATTCAACAAGTAATGAGTTTCATTCCCAAAGTGACATAACAACCTAGTGACATAACAACATAGATTTATGGTTATAATTTATTATAATCTATACAACTAGTTTCATTCCCAAAGCCACTTGACAATCAAGCTTTAGCATTTTAATTTATTATAATCTTGATCTGTTTACTCGGTGTACTCGCATCGACAGATTTTTTAGTTTTTGGGGTCTTGAACTCTATTTGTTGGGCATTGGGCATGCCAAGTGGAGCTATGGAATTTTAGTTCTTATGGCGGTAGTTTGATTAGGGGAATCTTAAGGGATTTAATGTCATTGATGTTAGTGCTCCAACCGCCCTATGTACCAGATAGTTGGGTTCTTTTTAGGGTTGATTCTACTTCACTTCTTCTCATCACAAATTTTCGAAATTGAAAAAATAGACAAGATTCAAGCTTGCGCCATTTTTCTCAAAATTTTGAGGGACTTCTATTATAGCTGCAAACTGATGATATTCTCCAAGGGAATACCGTTATAGTATTGTTCTCGAGGAAGTGCTTTCAAACCCAATTGTCCCAAATAAATATCCAGGCTGAAGAATCCAAGCGACATCGTTGTTATTAAGCGTGCAGGGTCTCTGTAAATCCATGAAACGGCTATGTGATGGTATTCTTGTGCCACGTGTTTTGTTCGGTATGTGTCCTTGTTTCAACGAGTTTGCACACAAGTCCCCAGTAAAAGCTCTCTGCACCCTTCTTGTCTTAGAGGCACCCTATTGAAAAATCATAAACACACCAACTACAAGTTTCCAATTGACGCAAGAAACATCTGTCTTGAGATAATCTCCATATATGCCTGGCTAATCTATGACTATATCTCAAATAAACATGGCTATACCCGTCTTTCTTGGGTATCAAATAAACATGGAAACGTCTGGCTTGAGATAACCTCCACATATGCCCATGAGCTTATATATTTTGGGTCTCATGTGCTCTGCTCATTACGATCATATTTGTATCCAAGTTAACTGATAGCCCATAAATACATAGCTTGCATGTTTTGATTAATTGATGGCTAAAATAAGTTCATGCTCTAACGATTATATGTGTTATTCTTCTTCTAGCCAATGATGCAATGGCAGGTCGTCCTCTGAAACCAGGACCAACTCCAGCTCCAAGTTAGTGAATGTTATAGAATAAATCACGGGTTTTGTGACTGCCAAAAATTTAAGTAACTTATTATTTGTTTTTTATTTGTAAAGGAGGCAGAAGCGATTCAGTGACCAGGGTGATGATGCCTAAAGCAATGGAGGATATGGTGAGTAATTTGTGTGTAATGTATCAGGCATAACATACATATACTGTTGATATTTATATTGGAAACAATTGTGATTTCTGTGTATACTTACAATTGCATATTAATGCTCAGAAACATAACCGTAGTGACCGAGGTTTACTACTCGAACAGTTCTTAAAGCTAACAAACTTGTTCCCAATCAGTTGTGTCAACGCCAACTTATATATGCAAAATTATGTGAGATATAGCTTTGTAATTTATTCCATTACATGCAAATCACTGCGATAGTAATAGTATTTTGTGATCAATATTTTTAATGGAGATGAAACCTCACATTGTGCACATGCCCTCATATGCATTCACATATTAGAAAATCCTTTAAACATTGGCAATTTATCATTACAAATCCTTTTCATGTTTGAACATTAATGATAGAAAATGATGTTGTTCTAAATTGATATGATTTATCATTACAAATCCTTTTCATGTTTGAACATTAATGATAGAAAATGATGTTGTTCTAAATTGTTATTGACATATCGAAAGCCTGCGATGTTATCTTCTTTGTTTCATGAGCGATGTAAAGGTCTCCTTTCTTTTCTTCTTCGAAAAAATGGGCTTTTATGATCAGGATGGCCATTACAAACAGAGCATATTTCCTTTCACGAAAGGATTGAAATTTAGGAGCTGCGATTCCCTAGACATGAGTGGGAAAAAATTATAAACTTTAGCATTATTCAAATCATATATATATATATATATAAAACTTAAAATTAATATGAAATTGGTTTGAATATTTTTTATCGCAAAACATGTGAGATGAAAAAATCTAAAAATAAATTTGTTTATTAATCTCCAATTCAAAATTTAATGAGAAATTTTTTCCAAATATTTACAAGGTTGACTATTTACACTAATATGTGTTTATATAATAAAAATTGGGGTGAAGTACAATTTATGCTTTTCCTAGATTGCACTAAAACTAGATTAATTATATTGATTCAAAATTTTAAATATACAATTATAAAAGAAAAAAAATATAAAAACAATTTGTAATTGATGCATGGATAACTATGAGATGATGCATAGATAAGAAACTTCATGGAAAACAACAAGTAAAAGATAACTTATTACTTGTAACATTTAACTTGTGGCCTAGCTAAATGGCCACAAGTTAAGTGGCTATGCTAGTCTCATAAATACACCAACTTTAATAAAATGGTAGAAGAAATAGGGTCCAAATTTAGTTTAGATTTCTTATACGTTGACTAACTTTTACAGATTTCTTTTGGTGCGTAGATTAGTCTTTGGAAGTCGACATAATATGGCAATTCAAATGAGATATACAATTGTTATTAATTGAATGGGCCGCCAATTTATGAAGATATTTTTATGATATTCAAATTTTCAATAACAATTTAATATTCTTATGTTTGTAATTTATTTACAAAATTAATGATTTTGATTACAGAAGTGTATTACATTATTTATTTATGTTTCTTTCATATATATATATATATATATATATCAAATAAAGTAATATCTAAATGTCATTTGCATTTTTTAATATTTAAACTATTAAAATAATTGTAAATAATAACTACTTTAATTAAATATAATTGATTATATTCATTCTATTATCTCAATTTATAATTTCTTTAGATTGTTAAAGTATTCAAAAATTATTGCTTATTATATAATCTATATTAGAATCATATATTTTCCTTTTGGAAGTTTTACTATATGCTTACCTATCAACTACTGTATTTACCTATGAGCTAGTGTATTAACTAAAAGTCATAAGCGCCTATACCTACAAGTAATTAAGTAAAGAAGAAAATAGTGATGAGATTACCTATTTTCAGTTCGATATAAAAGAGAATATCATAAAACAAAATCCAAAGAAATTTAGCACTCAGATTGTTAATTTGACCCTTTTTCTTGATATAAATGTATGGAGACAAAATTTTAAACTAGGATAAGATCATTCATAACTTATAAGTTGAAAGAGTTATTACACCGTGTTGAAAACGAAGACTCTTGGACACTAGATATAATGATGTGGGTAGGATCCTATGTGTAGGTTACACAAAAGTCAAAATCATATAACTACTTTATCTGCACTAAGACCTCCTCATCGAGTGGCTCAATTTTTGTTAGGTTGGGTTAGGTGGACAAAATTCCAACTTTACAAAGGCCAAGTATTGGTGTTGTTCTTAATGCATCTAGACAACATTATAATGGTGAATTTGTTAATACCTCTTAATGAGAATAGGGGCAGCAAATTCCAGAGCTTGACAGTGAGCTTCTTCTTGAACCAGAATTAATACTTTTCACTCAAGAATTTCTTTATTGTGTGAGAGATAGAACTAGTGTGCTGTTTCAATTCAACAATGCCTTTAGAATTCGTCTGCAATAAGAGAAACATGAATGCATGAAAAAGACGAAGTAAAAACTAAATGAATTGATAAGGAAAAGGCATATCGAGGAAATAAAGGGGATGTGCAGGCAGGAGTTTCGAACCTTCGGTATCCTTTTTCTCTTTGGACGCCTTGACAGGATTCTCTTTTGTGGTTTTAGGATTTTCATTCGCCACAGGCTCGACAACGACAGTAAAGAAATCATGCATTGTGCCTGCAAACTTACAAAGCACATAAGCTTGACTTTCACAACGGAAAACTAATTTGGATTTGCTCAACTGCTCATAGACACTGAATTAAATAGCCAAAATTGCTAAAATCAACAATATGTGAATGGAGGAAACACGGTGGGAATTGGATGAAGAAGATGGAGAAGCAAAGTCTATTTACATACTCATGATGTCAACCTTGTTTTCGATGGAGTGCATCGATGGCTCGTGTTTGTGGTATCAATGGTAATCACCATAGTTGCAAATATTTTAATACCCATTATTAGAAAGAATCCTTCACAATATCAAACATTGAAAATGTATCATTACTTTTATCAAATGACCGTCACAAATCGTGTTTACCTTCTGTTTGTATTGCCATCGCATATGAATGTTTTCCACATGCTATTCTTTCACCATACGTGAAACCAGACATGGAAATCGCTCTCTCAAACTTCATAGAAGCATTCAAGATGAACCAGAATTACAATCTATGGTTTTGTAATCCGTCTATTTAAATTGGGTATTTAAAGGGTTTTGAATAGAGATTGTATTGAGTATTCAATGGCTTGGTTCCATTTATGCTTGTATAGTCTGTGGGCACCACAACCCTGAGTCGGAGTGGCTCAGGATTCGTCCGTGTGGGAATGTTGAAGGATTCGTTGCAACAGGGATACGTGGAAAATCTAAAAAGGGTAGCTTGGAGAGAGTGTGATCGATATCCTAATCACTAGCAAGCCATATTAATAATTAATATGGCTTATATACGCCGATCGGCGTATATCAACCATATTTAAATGTGTGTTCATGGTTGATATATGCCGATCGACGTATATAAGCCATATTAATTATTAATATGGCTTGCTAGTTGACGGTCGGCTTGCTGGTTAGGTTTTGTGAATTATTATTATTATTATTGTTGTTATTATTAAAAACAATATTATGACCACACAATTAATAATATTAATTAAGTAATAACAAATATGATAATTAAATATAATGACTATGGTTGACCTCGGTTGACCATGGTTGACTTTGGTTGACCATTCTTAACTATGGTAGACATTGGTTGACCATGGTTGACTATGGTTGAACATCATTGACATTGGATGTTCATGGTTGACAATGGTTGAACATAGTTGACCATGGTTGAATGTAGTTGACCATGGTTGACTTTAGTCGACTTTGTTAACCATGTTTGATTATAGTCAACTATGGTTGAATTTGTTTGACTTTGGTTAACTATGATTAATTTTGGTTGACCATGGTAGACTTTGGTTGACCATGGTTAACTATGGTAGACCATGCTTGACCATTGTTGACCATGGTTGACCTTCGTTGACTTTGGTTGTCAAGGGTTAACTCTATTTGATACTAGATGATTTTGGTCGACCATGGCTGGACATGTTGAATTTGGTTGACCATTGTTTAACATGGTTAACTTTGGTTGAACATGGATGATCATGGTTCACCATGGGTGACTATGGTTGGCTAAAGATGAATTTTGTTGACCATGGTTGACTTTGGATGACCATGGTTAACCATGGCTAACTTTTTTTAAACATGGTTGACTATGGTTGACTTTGGTTGAATATAGTTTATCATGGCTCGCTCTAATTGACGATGGTTGACTTTGGTTGACCATGGATAACCATGGTTGACTATGGTAGATAATGGTTAACCATGTTTGACCATAGTTGACTATGGTTTATCCTAGTTGACCATGGTTGAGTATGTTTGATAATGGTCGAATTTGGATGTCCATGGTTGAACATGGTTGACCATGGTTGAATTTGGTTGACCATCATTCACTATGATTAACCATGGTTTACCCAAGCTACCTTTGGTTGACTATGCATGATTATGGTTGACAATGGTTAACAATCTTTGACCATGTTTGACCATAGTTGAATTTGGTTGACCATTGTTTAACATGGTAGACCATGGTTGACTTTGGTTGAACATGGGTGAGCATGGTTGACCATGGGAAACTATGGTTGACTTTGAATGAAGATGGTTTACCATGGCTAATTGTGCTTGACCATGGTTGACCATGGCTAATGGTGGTTGACCATGGTTGACTCTGGTTGACCATGGTCGACTTTGGTTGACCATGGTTAGCCATAGTTGAATATGGTTGACAATGGTCGACGATGCTTGACCATGGTTAACTATGGTTGACCATCACTGGCTATAGTTTCCCATGGTTTACTATAGTTGACTATGGATGACCATGGTTGATTATAGTTGACCATGGCTTACTATAGTTGCCCATGGTTGGTGATGGTTGACTTCGATTGATTTTAATATCATATGGTTGACTTATTCGTTTCATCATGGGTGACACTAAGGGTTGACTTTAAAATCATATGGTTGATAATAATTCCAATATTGGATCACAGTTGTTGAATTTGATTGAATATGGTTGGCTATCATTGACTTTGTTTAACAACGGTTGACTTTACTTGAACATAGTTGACAATGGTTGAATATGGTTGACTTTGGTTAACCATGTCTGACCATGTTTGACTATGACTAAACATGGTTGAATTTGGTTGACCATAGTTGACTTTGGTTAATCGTGGTCGACTTTGGTTTACTATGGCTTACTTTGGTTGACCATGGTTGAATTTTTATTGGCTTTTGCTTAACTATGGTTAACATTAGCTAACCATGGTTGACCATGGTTGAATTTGGTTTACTTTGGTTGACAAAGGTTGACCAAGCTTGAATTTTTTTGACCCTGGTTGACTTCTGGTTGACCATGGTTTACTTCGGTTGACCATGGTTGACTTTGGTTGACCATGGTCTACCATGGCTAACCATGGATAACGATGGATGACTTTGGTTGATTTTTGTTGATTATGGTCATGGTTGACCATGGATAACCATGGTTGACTTTGGTTGATTTATGGTTGATTTTTGTTGACTATGGTTGACCATGGTTTACTTTGGTTGACCATGGCTAAATTTGGTTGACCATGGTTGACTTTAGTTGACCATGGTTTACTTTGGTCAACCATGGTTTACTTTGGTTGACCATGGTCGACTTTTTCTTTGACCATAGTTGACTTCTTATTGACCATGGTCGACTTTGGTTGGCCATGGCTGACCATGTTTGACTATGACTAATCATGGTTGACTTTGGTTGACATTGGTTGACTCTGGTTTACTATGGATGACTTTGGTTGACCATGGTTGAATTTGGTTTATTTTTTGTTGACTTTCATTAACCATGGTTGAATTTAGTTGACCATGGTTGACTTTAGATGAAAATGGTTGACTCTGGTTAACTATGGTTTACTTTAGTAGAATATGGTTGAGCATGGTTGAATATGGTTGACTTTGTTTTACCATGGTTGACATTAGTTGACCATGGTTGAATTTGTCTAACCATGGATGACTTTGGTTGAATTTGGCTTACCATGGTTGACGTTAGTTGACTTTGTTTATCCTTTAGTTTACCATGGTTGACGTTAGTTGACCTTTAGTTAACTTTGTTTGGCCATGGTTGACGATGGTAATCCATGGTTGACTTTAGTTGATCATGGGTGACTTTTGGTTGACTATGGTTGACCATGGTTGAATTTTGGTTGGTCATGGTTGACTTTGGTCAACAATAGTTGATTATCATCGACTTTGGATAACCATGGTTGACTTTGGTTGTGGTCAACCATGAAAAACCATAGTAAACAATGGTCAACCATAGTCAACCATGTTCAATAAAATTCAACCATGTTTAGCCAATGTCAACCATTGTGAACATAGTGAACCATAACAAACCATGGTCAACCAAAGTCAACCACGGTTAACCAAAATCACCCATGGTCAACTAAAGTCAATTGACTTTGGCTAACCATGGTTGAATTTGGTTTTTGTCAACCATGAAAAACCATAGTGAACAATGGTCAACCATAGTCAACCATGTTTAATAAAATTCAACCATGTTCAATAAAATTCAACCATGTTTAACCAATGTCAACCATAGTGAACCATAGTAAACCATGGTCAACCATGGTTAACCAAAATCACCCATGGTCAACCATAGTCAACCAAATTCAACCATGGTTAGCCAAAGTAAAATGGCCAACCAAAGACAACCATGGTCAACTAAAGCCTACGAAAGTCAACCAAAGTCAACTATACTATAGCTATAGATGACCATGGGCGGCTTTAGTTGACAATGGTTCACTTTGGTTTACCATGATTAACTTTGGTTGACCATGGTTGACCAAAGTCAACCATGGTCGACTTTGTTTTACAATAGTTAACATTGGTTGAATTTTGGTTTGACCATGGTTGACTTTGGTTTACCATGGTTAACTTTGGTTGACTTTTGGTTGACCATGGTTGACTTTCGTTTACAATGGTTAACTTTGGTTGAGCATGAATGACTATGGATGACTTTGGTTTACTTTGGCTAACTTTGGTTCACTATGGTTGACTTTGGTTGTTCATCGTTGACTATGGATGTTCATCGTTGACATTGGACTTTGGTTGACCATGGTTGACTATGTTTAACTTTGGCTAACCATGGTTGATTTTTGGTTGATAATGGTTGACTTTGGCTAACCATGGTTGACTTTGGATTTCCATGGTTGACTTTGGTAGACTTTTGGTTGGTCATGGTTGACTTTGGTTGACGATGGTTGACTTTGGTTAACCATGGTTTAGTATGCTTGACCATGATTATTCATGGTTGACCATGGTCGATTATTGACTATGTATGACTATAGTCAATGATGGTTGAGAATGATCAACTATGGTTGACCATTGTTTTCCATGGCCGAATATGGTTCATTACATTTTTTCATGAATCAGCATGGTTGCTAAGAGTTTACTATGTTTGAGTATGGTTGAATTGTTATATATATCAATGGTATATCGCATTTGCGTGGTCATCTAAACTTATGTTTAGGTTCAAAATATTGACTTCTTTATATTTACTTACGTTACTTATATATGTGATTTAAAATAACATACACATTTATTATGATTTTTAGATAATTTTTTATACAAATATATATACTATGCTTTTTCTAAACTACGTTAGGATCTTAGCTTTGAATTGAAAATTAAAATCTCTTTTAGTACCATCAAATTAAATTATTCTTAGTTCAAATACATATAGGCTTATTGAAATGTGACAATTATACTTTACTATAATTTTAAATGTCATATTGCATGTTTCAATGTAAATATGAATTACTCTTAATATAATTTAAATTAATAAAATTTAAAAAACACACATATTTATTAAAAAAAATTTATGTTCACATATATTTTTATAATCAATGATCTTGATTTAATTAACTTAATATATAGCTAAAATTAATTAAAAAGAGAAAAATGAAAACCAAAGTCATAATCATAATGCTATATAAAGCTTAAGTATGAAGCCAACTATGTGATATGTAAAAAATCAAACTCTCTTCACCTTCACCTAAACCATGTACATTATCAATTAAGAAATGAAACTCTCCTCACCTTCACCTAAACCATGTACATTGTGAAAACAAAAACTCATATCACCATGCCTTGATGCAATTTAAGTGATGGCCCACCTTAATTTTTTGTATGGATTCCGGTTGATTCAAATTGGTTGAAAAATTACTTAAATGCTAAGATATCCATGTCCATTTTTATGCTATACATAAAATATGATGGTGAGTTATTTATCTGTTCATATCTTATATATTATGGTGAGTTATTTATGTTATACATAAAATATATGATTTAATAGAATAGCATTCATCACTCTGTGTGTATTATATGGAAGCTAACTTTGAATGTCAAATTACAACATTTATTGCCAAAATATAAACGACAACAATTAAAAAGACGTTAGGAATTATTCTATTGTTTTTTTCTTTCTGTCGCATGCGTTTGCAATGGAGGAAATAAATATGTTGAATGGATTCGAGGACATAAATACGTTGAATAGATTTTTCCATTGGTTTTGTTTTTTTTCTTGCTATTTGTTAATTAAACTAATCGTCCATTTAATTATTTGGTGAACACAAGAAATACAGTGTGCTGTATCATAGTGGAAATCAAATTCGAAGTTGAAGGTCGATCTCGAAATTGAAATGAGGGAATTAAAGTAGAAGTCAAAATTATTTATTTCTTAAAAGAAAATTATAATATTTATTTTAAATTCATGTCAACCTAAACTTTGAAAGCATCTTTCTTCTCATTTGGTACTGAGCTTTCCCTTCCCAGTGTACTTCTGCCCGCCTGAAAATGGTTACTGAATAATGGTGGATGAATATTAGTTCAAAGTGTTTTTTTTACATGTTTAATATTATTTTAAAGTGGTTTTTAACATGATTTTGAATTAAAACGTGTTAATTATATTTAAATTTTAATTGATATAAAAGTAGAAAAAATGAACATTTCCTCTTGTAAAGGAAAGTTATTGTTCTTTATATTGTAATAAAAATTTATTTTGTTGTTTAGTATTTGTTTTCTAATGACTAAACCAAACAAGTCTTATATTTAATAAATTGGTGATGGTGCTTGTTATTGTTTTTCTTGGTTATCATGTTTTTTTTTTCTGCATTCTATTTAACTCAATTCATTTTTGCATAGAGTCTGCTAATTGTCTAAATGGGCATGTTGAAGGTTTAAAAAATGTTGAAACATCACAAATAAGAACAAGAACTTATATTAAAACATGTAAAATTGTCAAAAACCTTGATTTTACGAAAAATTGCAGATTCTGGAATATATTTTCTTAGAACAAAGTGGACGAAATTAAAATGCAAAACATGTGTAGACCAGGAGAACTTCAGTGCACACAGGAAATTGATATAGTTATTTCTAAGGGAGGTTTGTTAAAAACAAACAAACAAAAAACATATCATTTTTAATTTTTTAAGAGAGAATTTTTTTAAAGATATAAAATTTTAAGAGATAAGACTCAATTCATTTTTACAAAGAGTCTTCTAGTTGTCTAAATGAGCATGTTGAAGGTTTAAAAAATGTTGAAACATCACAAATAAGAACAAGAACTTATATTAAAACATGTAAAATTGTCAAAAACCTTGATTCTAAGAAAAATTGCAGATTCTGGAATATATTTTCTTAGAACAAAGTGGATTAAATTCAAATGCAAGACATGTGTAGACCCGGAGAACTTCAGTCCACACACTTACGCGTCATACGAGTAAGGAAATTGATATAGTTATTTCTAGGGGAGGTTTGTTATATATATATATATATCATTTTTAATTTTTTAAGAAATAAATTTTTTAAAGATATAAATTTTTAAGAGATGAGACTCAATTCATTTTTGCACAGAGTCTGCTAATTGTCTAATTAAATGAGCATGTTGAAGGTTTCAAAAATGTTGAAACATTTTTACAATTGAATTGAGTCTTAATATTAAACACCATGTAAAAGATAAGATCAATGTATCAATATTGACTTGTATACAATCAGATCAATTACAAAAGAAATCCAAAGCATTTATATTCTGTGATAAGAAAGTAGACGCCCAACTGATAGTGATAGCCTAGCCTTCAGAGGTACAGAACCATTTGATGCAGATGATTGGGAAACAGATTTCGATTTCTCATGGTATCAACTCAGCGAATTCGGAAAGCTTCATCTTGGATTTCTGGAAGCTTTAGGTCTTGCAAACCATTCAAAAAAAGCTGAGATCTTGCATAGCTATCCCGACACCGTATGCCTATCAGAAAACGTTGAGATCTTGAGTAAGTTTAAATTGAAATGGATTCTGAGATTGAATTCGTAGAACCCGACCATAGTATCTGCAAAAAATAAATGGATCTAGCACTGCGATTGTATTGAGGAGGTTAATCTACAATATTACCCGCGTTACACATTCAAAACGAACTCCCTATGTTTACATTTGGAAAGTAATTCTTAAGTGATTAAAAATTTACAAATTGAAATAAATTTTGTACAACATTTAAACAACATGGTAAATGAGTATCAGTTGATAATCGATTTCATTCTACTAATTATGCATCTATTGGTCATCGAATAGATTTTAATCTATTGATCGATACCTTTATTAATATAAAATAAAACATGATAATCTCAATCCAAAAGCTAAATCCAAAATTGGTCCAGGATTTAACTCTTCATTTATCAACATAATCGAAATATATTCAATTTAACACATACGGCAGATCGACAGATCCAAAATAGGTCCAGGATTCGATCGATAGATCCGATCTAAATGTAGTACATAGATTTATCTGATATTTTTAAATCGTTGGCCATCGAATCTAAGAATACCCATCAATACATGCATTACATCGATAAAGAATATCAGTCGATACAAACCGTTTGATGCAGATTTATACATTATTTCGAATAAAGTACATAAAGTATAAACCTAACACTGTAGTTTGATATCCCCAAGATCACTTTCCAGTTCATACATAAAGACATAATAAATCCACAATATTTTAATCACTCCAATTACACAGTTGTGAATACTCATAATGTAAAATTTTGCAGAGGATCAAGAGGGGATTTTATTCAACATCTAACTCCGTTCTCCAACATCCATAGTAAATGCTCGAAGAGAACCACTTCACACGGCACTGAGAAGCCGTCCATGCCAAATACAGTGATCCCCAGGCCATGAAAAACAAATACTCCACAAAGGGGATAATCTAAACCCAAAACGCAGGCAAACTTGAATTGCTGAAGACGACGAGAATCCAACAGAGTTCCGGTTGGATCGAAAATAAATTTTAATGTCCATCAAAACTGTGGTAGCCATAGCTTGATAAAGAAATTCTTGATCACACTTTTCTAGATTCAGGTATTGGTTCGTACGACCAAACTTTCTGGAGAAGGGGATCGGTTACCCAGTGTTACCTTAAATTCTACGCACCTATTTACACAGAAATTTACATACAAGAAATTTCCAGATTCAAAGTGTGGTTTGTGCAGTTTAAGCTTTCAAGAAATCTGTGCGCAGCTGTACTACACAGTCGAGATTTAACAGTAAAGAAATCGTGAAGTAGCGTTGGTACCTCTTTTTGTTTCTTTCTTGGTGGGTGTTGTTGAAGTTGCGTCTGCGTCTTCTGTTGCTGTTGGTCTGCGTCTGATTCTTTTGTTGTCTGCGTCTTCTGCTGCTGGTCTGCGTCTGAGTCTTCTGCTGCTGGTCGTGTGCTTGTTGTAGGAACTCATAATGGAGGGTAGGATATATTAGGATAGTGGTACAGATTGGATTGTCGAGCGTTACAGATTGGGGTGTAGAGCGGTCGTCCAGGGCAGTGGATTAGTGTGGGGGAGTGGAGCGCTATAGGTAACCGAGTATGGGGGAGTGGAGCTGAGCGGACGGAGCATCGAATCAGTGTGGGGCAGTGGAGGGCTACGGGTAACGGTCGTGGGGGAGTGTAGGTGAGGGACGTGGGGGAGTGCAGGTGAGGGACGATCTAATTCTAGCGGCACTTGGCATTTGTAAATATTTTAATAAATTATTTCAAACAATATGCATCGTTTAAATTTAAAGCTGAGCGTGAGTTAACACAGCAAATCTGAGTGCTTCATCAATGCACCAGACGAAGCATATTCTTCTATCATTAAAATCTAACCGTTGAATATTAAAAATACAATAAATCACCCACCCCCAACCCATCCCCAAAAGTTGAAAGAATACGCCTATTGGCGTTTATTTGGATGTAGGAATTAGTGCCAAAACCAGTGGCAGACAAACATGGGCAAATGATATGTGGCTGCGTACATTTCAAAGGAGAATATGTGTAGTTCCATTTGGAATCAATAAAGAGGCATGCATTAGGTTGTTGTGGCATGTTTAGGATTGTTCTAATAAAAAGTGGTAACTCAATTAAAATAATTGGAGGCATTTTAAGTTGTTTCACCCATTCTTTAATATTTTCCATTTGGGAATAACTTGGACACCTGTCTTCATTCACCTATTTCATTTAGTATCTACATGAACCCTTATTCCCAAGAATGATCCATTCATCACATAACTATTTAATAGTGATCCCACTTATTTTTTTCTCTGCTTCATGATCTTTGATACCTTCACATATCCGAGCCCTGTAATTTCTTCTACCTAGTTGTCACTACAAAGATCATAAAACACAAGAAAGTAGTGATGCAGGGACGTTGACTAAGTGAACTGGTCCAACGATTTGGGAGTGGACAATCAAAGATAAAAAGACGATGCTCTTTGATGTAACGCCTATCAGTCTCCAGAGGAACGTAGACCGGTGAAACATTACAATATATGCCACATTTGCTCCAAACCGTTGGGATTAAATCTATATTCATGCTGAAGCTAAATTGGAAGCCCAAAACAAGCACATGCATGACGTAATGTTATTGCTTTAGTTTCCATTTCTTTTACCATCAGGCGAATCCTCATTGTTTCCCTTTGGTGCAGCTCTTATCCATGTGATGCTCCAACTCCAAGAGACTGTAATAGCGTAAAGTGCCAAACACTTATGTAAATGGAGTGGCCATCCCTTGCTTAAGAAAAGAAGTGCCAGTGCAAGAAACAAAATGAATTGGTGCTGCCAGGCTTCTTTCATGCACGAATGCTTCTAGAATTCAATCAATTGCCCATAGATATGCGGTCTGCCTTCTTTATATCTCTTTGGAATGCCTTTAGTATAGCCAATTTGAGGAATCCTACAAAGAATTTTACCTCCGTGCTCCATTTCATGTTCTACCATGCCAATAAACCATTCCCTCATTGCTTGATTGCATCTTAAAATTCCATCTCCCTTGACTTTATCGAGCCGTCCACATGTCTTTTATATCTACCACGGTTTTTTATAAAGCATCCACAATTTATTATCTTTAAGGAAGGGACTTGAAGCTTAGCTTTTATCTCCCTTGTTTTATTATAGTTATCATATCTCTTTTTAAATATACACAGTTATATATGTGTGTGAGAAAAGGAAGAGATTCCTAATTCTAGTTTGGATTATGATCATTGTATTTAAACACATAAAGGTTATAGAATAAAAATCTATAATCATTGTGTTTTAACGAGCCGTCCACATGTCTTTTATATCTACCACGGTTTTTTATAAAGCATCCACAATTTATTATCTTTAAGGCAGGGACTTGAAGCTTAGCTTTTATCTCCCTTGTTTTATTATAGTTATCATATCTCTTTTTAAATATACACAGTTATATATGTGTGTGAGAAAAGGAAGAGATTCCTAATTCTAGTTTGGATTATGATCATTGTATTTAAACACATAAAGGTTATAGAATAAAAAGCTATAATCATTGTGTTTTAATTTTAGTTATGGTTTTTATATCTATTTGTCACATGGAAATAAATTGATAATCAGAGACTTTAAATCTGTTGTGAAGGAATTATAGATGGTAAATTATACACACATGCCCAATGACATGGACCATCATTTATAAAGGGAAGTTTTCTTCTAAGTATTTTGTTCATGTGGGAGGGTATGGTATAATGAATATAGTTAGGAGAATTGGAAGAGTTTCATTTTTATTAACTTATATAATTTAGGAAATTATGGAAAATAATTATGTGCATAAGATTGTTCTGTGTACATTGGAAAAATATGATTATATGTGGAGATGTTACTGACTAGAAAATGAGAGAGCAGTTATATGTGGTTTCAAAGGAATATTTAATTAAATATGAATATGATTTAGAAAAAGGGTAAATATGGTATGGTTACCTTGTGGTATTAGTTGTGTGAGGAGGTATTTTCATAATAGGATGCTCATATCTATCATATGATTGGAAAATTACAAAACAAAAGATTAGTAGGATCCATTCCATCATGAAAAAGTAAATATGATATACTAAATAATAATTATTGAGAAGGATCTCAAGTGTGTATTAAACTAACCTCTTCCTACTTAAATGGTTAGATAATATTTAATGTATGAACTTTAAGATAGTGAGTTCACTAGAAGTATTACCCTTATGAAAGCTTGATAGCATCCTTGATACATAAGGTCAAGTATTTGGCTAAGGTTGATATGTCGACTAAGTATATTTTTAAATGTTAAGGTATCTACTTCTTATTTGTCGAAATGTGTACAAAGTGAAAGTACTTTGATTGGTATTACAAGTAACTATTGGGATAGCCCACTTAGATGTAATAGATAAGACGAACATCAAACAACTTACTCGTGCGGAAGTTAATTAACGCAGTACAAGGAGAACGTCACTTAAGTGATCAATGCTGAAGTTAATTTACGTAAACATGTGTTTTACGACATTATAGAGCCCCTAAGAAAACAAAATTAGGGTATATTTTGAGGGACATTACAAGTGGTATCAGAGCCGAGTAACAACACTATGGCTCGTGGAGTCGCCAACATGCAAGTACATTGTGTACTATGTACATTATTTAAATAAAATATGTTTTCATTAGATATTTACCTTAGCGGTATTTTGTTATCTTATTGACATGCATGATATAGCAAGTATGAGTTGAACTAGTACACCATTAAGTGTTGTTTTATATGCTATAGTCAAGCAATTAAAAATGATTACATAGGAAGTAAAATGATTTAATAAAATCCCTATGCTCTATGACTGAATTCAGTTCCAAGTAAATGATAAGATCTAAGTCTTTAGTAGAATAACTTAGAAATCCTAATATATATATGTGTGTGTGTGTGTGTGTGTGTGTTTACCTCTTGTATGATTGGGAAGTCATGAGGTATGTATGCATAAAAGTAGTGGTCATCTTATGTATAGAAATTTAGAGACAAACATCAAGGAACCACAAGTGTAAGTACCTCGAAACTATGTAAAAGGATAGAGTGCATCTACAAGAATGGTATGGATGCATGACGTAAGTTGATTATGAGGAATATTTTAATCCTAGAATAAAAGTCACGATTAATAATGGCATGAAAAGGGTTCCATTAGTATTTGAAACAATGCTTGAGATGATTATCACTGCATATGTGGTCACATATGTTGCATAGTAAGTTGTAAGTACTAAGGAACCATGAAAATAGGCTTCAAGACTCGAATATGTGATAAACATGTTGTCGGAAATGTCTCCTTAGACAAAGTATATAATATTTTGGTAAGGATAGAAATATTTACCTTCTTGTATGAGTAGAAATTCATGGCATGCAATTAGCTTCTATTGTAGAAGGTTATAGGAAAATAAATGTTTAAACCGTTGAGTGTATGGTGCTGAAAGTATAAATAAAATTGATATATTAAAGTATGAGTAAGATTATTGTAGAAAAGCATAAACTAAAATGTTATGATTGATAAGAACATGAGAAGAGTCTCATAAACCCGACATGAGTAGTTGAATTCATGAAAGTTTGAAGGTTGTCATGAATATAGATGTTTTACTTGGTCATAAAGTTTTGAAATGATTGATATGTTTATCAATGCATATGTGGTTATCTTATGCTATGGACATCTGCATCATATGTTGTGAGTGCTAAAGCATGCAAACAAAAATAAATGCATAATAGTAGAATGCCATAGTAATATACAAATATATGTTCATGATATGTTTACATGCATAAATGTCGAAGAATGAATTGCAGAAAGAAGTGTAACTTGTGATATTATGCTAGAAAGGTTACGCATATAGTGAAATTCTGTGGAAGTTTTTATTAAATACCTTGTGTTAAAGATGTCTGAGGAAAGGGAATCTAGCTAGTGGTAGTACTAAAAGTGTAAAATGCAAGTTTATAAGAAAAGAAGGTATGAATTGTACTTAATATGTTGACTATGCAAAGATACATGCAAATCTAGCCATGCCTAGGCTTGGCAGAAAATGAATAATGCTTTAGAATTATGCACGAGAATACTTGGTTGCACTAATATTTTTATATACAATCAAGATAGGAACTTGATATATTTTATGTTTTTTTCTTTATGATCAACAACAGATTATGATGTAAATAAATTCTGGAAAAATAGTGTCAGTGAAGCATGCAGGTGCATGTGGGTGCAAGAGACTTCACTAAGCCTTGTGGATGGAAGGTAATACATGAGGTATTTTCTAAAATGAAGTATATGACTGTTTTAAATAGATAACATGATACTAATTTACAGTTAGACTAATGATAGTCATCTGCATGAATAATTTAATATATTTATAAGAAGCTGAATAGGAAACACGATGATAAATTTGAAATCCTATTTTGAGAAATGTGAAGTTAAATTGATGGCATATGTATAGCAATTGATTTTTAGAAAATTAAGAATTGTTGAAATGATTGGTACATGTTTTTTTTGCAAGATACTAGAAGTACCATGTTTAATTTAAGATGATTTTTAGCATATCTTATGTGCATAGACTGTTAATCAAGTCTAGAAGGGCTTAATACGATGAACGATGCCGAGTCAGAAGGAATCTAGAGCATCATGATTATTTACCTTTGTTATGGTTTGATGTTGATTTGGAGGACTTTGGAGCATCAAGATTACTATATTACTATGTGTTTGGATGGATGTTGAACTGATAGGCTCTGGAACATCAAAGTATAACTAACAATGTGATGGGTATGTGTTTAGTTGATGTTGAGCTGGTAGGCTCTACAACATTAGGTATAATTAGCGATGTGATGATTGTGATCTTTTCATTTATTCAAAGTTTTAATATTATGTCATTGTGACTAACAGTGCTTCGAGGTTATTACAGGTAATGAGCTATGGTAGCTTCAATAAGACCATAAACTTAAGAAATATCTTGAACTTTTGAAACTTACAATAAAGAACAATAAACTTAATTTCATAAAAGAGTTACAAAACCTTTTGAGCTAATGACGGGGGACGCCCTGGATTATAAATCTCTTGGTAATTTAAAGAAAATTTTTCTACACTAAACTCAAATCTTTATTTTGAGAGTTAACTAATAAATGAAAGAAGCAATTGAATAATAAAAATGTCTAAACAAGAGGACCTAAATTCGAATAAAGAGCCTTTCCCCAAAAAGACAGTTGCAGAGAGAGGATCTTCCAAGGGGAAAGTGATTCCAAGTTCACTGGAGGGTCCAGTTGTGGGTCTTTGAGCGCTCAAATTACCAAATTGTGATATTTGGTGAGTCCAAGAAGGACTGTGGGAGCATAGGGGAAGTTATTTTTACAAGATCTACAAAAGGGTTGGTAAAGGTACCTTGTGACTACTTTGCATTAGTAATAAAGATAGAAAAAAACCTTAAAAGTGTTACCAAATCCATAGAAAAGAGGTAAGATTCTTCTACTTGATGAAAGATTTTTGTTGAGCTTGTTGGCTCTGGAGTACCTAAACTACTTGGGCTCATTGTGATATTTTGGTTTTGAGTGAATATACTCTGGATCACCTAGATTGATAAAACTTATTTGGTGTTGAACAATTACACTCTCGATCACCTAGATTGATAAAACTTATTTGGTGTTGAGTGAATACACTCCGGATCACCTAGATTGATAAAACTATTATTTGGTGTTGAGTGGATACACTCTAGATAACCTAGATTGATAAAACTTATTTGGTGATGAGTGGATACACTCTGGATCACCTATATTAATAAAAACTTATTTGGTGTTGAGCAAGTAAGCTCTGGAGCACTTGAACTATTGTTGAGTGAGGGTTGAGCCATAAAGCTCTGGAGCACTTAGACTCATTGTGGTTAAGTGATGTTGATCTAGAAGCTCTGGAGCATCAGTAATCCATTAAATATTATTAAACTAAATTATTACTTATCTCTGGAGCACCTAGATTTATCAGACTTATTGGGTGTTGAGCTAGTATGATCTGGAGTCCCTAGAATGACAAGTCTTATTTAGTTTTGAGATGGTGCATCGAGAGTTGTTTATGCTTATGTTATGCATATGTTATGCATGAGCTATGCTTATATATGTATGTTATACACTTGTTATGCATATGTTATGCACATTATGCTTAGATAATATATATGTTATGTTATGTTCATACACAACTCATGTTATGAGTATTGATATGATTGATTTCTGAGGAAAAGCAAGTAGAGAATGACTAAAGGTACTTGGAAAGAAGTTCCGTGACAATAATTTTGAAAAATATTATCTTAGATCATGATATATATATATATATATATATATATATTTATATGTTGGAATATTCTCACCATCATTTTTTATATTTGCATGCATGCATGCATTCTGCATGGTAGCCTTCCCAGCACCTGGAGCCTATGTTCATCCCCCTAGAGCATGTTTTTATCCCTCAAGATCCCTCCTACCTACCTAGTGCGCCTTGTTTTCCTTACCTGGAAGACTAATGTGCCCTACTATAATACTTGGATCACTAACAGTCAGTTGCACCATTGATTGATCAGTTATTGCATTTATTGCTTAGTTTAACTACCTGTAGCTTCTAGTTGTCTGAATCGGAGTGCCACTTGACCTACTGACAGCCTCATCATCTGCATGCGCCCTCCTTGGAGTCTCCATCCCTTGATTTATGCTCACATGATTCAATTAGACTCAATTAGACTCATTTGACTGACTATTTGACTATTTGTGACTACTACCTTTGATTGGGTGATGTCTCCAATGCTATCCAAGCCACACATTGAGGAGAATTCGAATGACCTTAGAGGCATTCAAATCCATTTGATTGTATTAAGTTATTATTCTACTTTCAGAGTGCCATCTTACAACTGATGTATGATTACAACAGTTTTTTTCATTTATGCGTTAATGAGTGATTATTGATTCAACAATTCTTCTTCTCTTCTCTGCTATTCTTGAGTGATTTTTAGTGAGGTTTGCTCTAGATGTGTGATATCTCCTATAAAATATCACATGGTATTAGAGTTGAGGTCTCAGGTTCAATTCCCCCGAGCTCCGCCGGAGGGGGGGTGTTGGAATATCGGTACAACCACATGGTATAACCACCGCACCTCTGGGAATATAAAAATGTGGACTAATCTCCACTCCTGGTAATAGTACCTTGTGCTTGGTTTCAAATGTTCATCAATATCTGTAGTGTTGGAATATCGGTACAACCACATGGTATAACCACCGTACCTCTGGGAATATAAAAATGTGGACTAACCTCCACTCCTGGTAATAGTACCTTGTGCTTGGTTTCAAATGTTCATCAACATCTGCAGCTTTTGGTGTAACGGAAAACCTTACATGGTATCATAGCTAGAGTCATCTATTCGAATTGCAGCAATAGCAGTTGCAGCAATTCTTTGAGCATATGTCTTTCATTGAGCACCAGAAGCCTCTAGATTTCCACAGCAAATCCTGGTGCAATTGTCTTGAATTCACTGGAGCAATCCAGTGAGGTCTATCTAGGTGTGAAGGATCCAGTCACATGTTCTCATTGTCCTAAGGAAGTGTTCAATTCGAATTGCAGCAGATCTCCATTTACAATTCTCATTTGTTTTTCATATTATCTCCTTCTTCAATTCGACTTCATCAGGATCAATGGATCTAAAAATGAATTCATTCAATTATTTCGAATGGAAAACAAAGATGGACATATTCATGAAGTCCAAAATCCTTTCTAGAGTATTCAATAGCTCTACAGTTGAGAAATCAAAGTACTTGGATAAACTTGATGAAGCAGTAGGACTACTGCTCCTCAACATTTATGAAGACCTCCATTTTCATGTCATAGATCTGAAAAATACAAAAGAATTTTGGGACAAGATCAAATCTCTTCTTGGTAAGAAAGATGACTTGAAAGGTCACAAGATGGAAAATGAGCTCATCTCCTTGAGCCCTAGCAGTTTCGACTCCATCACTGAGTTTCTAAACAAGTTCAAAAATCCAATTTCACAGCTGAAGAGATATGGGATTGAGAAAGAAGAGAAGCAACTCATCCTTGCCATACTATCAAATCTAGGCCTTGACTACTCAGTATTTGTCCCTACCTTCCAGTCAGCGAAGCTGTCCATCCCAAGATGGAAGTTTCCCACTCTTGAAGACTTCATCTAGTCTCTCACACTTGAGGAGGAGAAGTTAGTTCATATGGGAATGATAAAACCCAAATTGGATTCAAATCTTGCAGCTATTGAGATGAAGAGAGAGAATGGAAAGGGGAAGCAAAATTTTTTTGACATAAAGTTGAATGAGCAGAACCAGAAGGAGGCTCCAAACCAATCAAAAGGAGGTTCGAACTCCAAGAAAGACAAGCAAACTCAGAAGGGGAAATCGAAATGTACCTATTGAAATAGAGGATTTCATCCTGGGAGTTCATGTATGAAGAATACAATAGATCTCATGGCTTCAATTCGTGAAAATAATAACCTTCTAGTACCTACATGTGCTAGAAAGAAAGTAGGTAAACCATCAAGATCAGAGGACACAGAGAGATGCCATTCTCTCATGGCAGCTGCATCAACACAATCCTCCTTCATCATAGATTCAGGAGCTTCAAGACACATGTCTTCCTCCAAATATCTCTTTACTGGTTTTGAATCCACTGTTGGACCATCCATCATGTTGGGGAATGATTCTGAGGTCTCCTCTGAGGAGATTGGAAGAATCAAACTTGATCATGGGTACTTCTCAAATGTGCTCTATGTCCCTACACTTACTTCTAATCTACTTTCAGTATATCAAACGACCCATACTAAAGAGCCCAAGAGGGTGATCTTCTCTCCAAATGAGGTCAAAATCCAAGACATGGTATCAAGATCTACCGTTGCAAAAGGTGTTGCAAACCACATGTCGAAACTCTATGAGTTCTCCCATTTTATACCTCTCTCTAAACAATATGCTCTTCACACTCATGCAAACGAAGAGAGTAGGCTATGGCATGAAATATTTGGTCATCTCAATTATCAGTACTTGAAATACATGCATACTCAAGAGATGGTTGAAGGGCTTCTCAAGATCAAGTTTTCTAAGGGAAACTGTCATGGTTGTTTGATGGGAAAGCATCCAGAAAATAATTTTGAGAAGGGGAAGGAAAGGAGAGCCTCTCAATGTCTAGATCTAATTCATAGTGATGTTGCAGGGCCATTTCCAGATCTATCCTTGAACAAGGAAAGGTATATTCTTACTTTTATTGATGATTATTCAAGATTTACATGGGTATACTTTCTCAGATTAAAATTAGAAGTATTTGGATACTTTAAGTTTTTCAAGTCTTCTACAGAAAATTTTTCAGATAGAAAGATCAAGTCCATTTGCACTGATAATGGAGGAGAGTAGATCAAGGGTGATTTTTAAACGTGTTGTGTTGAAGAAGGCATTGAGATGCAACATACTATTCCCTATACACCACAACAGAATGGTGTTGCTGAGAGGAAGAACAGAACATTGAAAGAGATGGCCACCTGCATGCTCAAGTCGAAAGGACTTCATCCTAGTCTTTGGGCAGAAGCCATCAACTGTTCCACCTATCTTCATAATAGATTTCCTCACAAAGGACTCAAACATATGACTCCTTTTGAAGCATGGATGGCATAAAAACCTGATGTGTATCATCTGAGAGTGTTTGGATCCAGTGCATAGGCAAGGATTCCAATAGAGAAAAGTGGATCCCTAGATCCACAAAACAGACAGTGTATTATGGTGGGTTATGCATTGAATGCAAATGCCTACAAGCTTCTTGATCCTTCTACTGTGACAACATTCCTTGATAGGATTTTACAGTTTGAGGAATGGCCTCTACATGATGCTCATCATGTTGAGCAAGAGAGATTTCCTACCACACCTCCACTGCTTGATGACCAAGAGAGCGAAGCTTCATCACATGACAATTTAGATTCAGAGTATGGGAGTGAATGTGATGAAGAGTGAATACTAGATCCAGATCCAAAAGAACCTAAGGATCTAGCACCTATTAGTGAAGATGAGTGAATGGAAGACCAAGATCCAGATCTACATCTTGCAAATCCTCCTCTTCTTAGATGGGAAACCACTACTCTTATATCTGTCGGAGATCTTGTGGGAGATCCACATGATCAAAGGAGAACCAGATCTGATTATCAGAATGGAAGGTTTCATCCTTCTTCGTTGGAGAATTTCACTTACCATTTGGGGTGAGTGATGTACATGATTGATTACCTTCTACAGTCTATCTTGAGGGGGGGATTTCTTCCCACTGGGTTTTCCCTCTTTCCTCACTTTATTTATTTAGATTTTTGTATGGGGTGTCCTTTGGTCTCAGTTACCAGGGCCCTACTAGTTTTTAGTTACTTCCTCATAGTTTTGCTGCCGAGGGGGGGGGGGGGTGTTGGAATATTCTCACCATAATTTTTTATACTTTCATGATTTGCATGAATTCTACATGCATCAAGTCATCAATATGGTAGTCTCCCCAGCACCTGGAGCCTGTTTTTAGCCCTCAAGATCCCTCCTACCTACCTAGGGCACCTTTTTTCCTCACTTGGAAGACTAATGCGCCCTACTACACTACTTGGATCACTAACAGTCAGTTGCAGCATTGATTGATCAGTTATTGCATTTTGGAAGGGTATGAACATCGAGGAATCGATGTTATTCTTAAGGGGGCAATGATGTAATATCCCTCTTTCTCCCCTAGGTTTTCTGCAATAGAAAGTGCAATTGTGTACCCGTCGATGTCAAGGAGCTCAAGGCAGAAGCTTCGCAGGTAAAAATTTGTAAGTATGGTTATTTTTTCCTAAGTTGTAAAGTGAATTTGTAGACTTAGGATACTAAAATACTTGATGCAACGAAATGAAATGAAAGGGGCAGGCAATCCACTAGGGGGAGAGGGTGAATGGATTAGTAGCCATGATTTTTTATGACAGTGGTCATCCTTGTTATCAATCAAAATAACACTTCTTCGTCCGTGATCACATTGGATTGTCGATCACACAAAAGGACACTATGGATGGAAGAGATTACTTGAACTTGGATGACTTTGAGCTGAATCCTTACTCCTTCAACTTAAAACTTATTTTTCTGACACCTTCACTATAAAGCTGTGACTCCTATAATTGACACATTGCGAGTCACTCGCGGGTATCTATACTGAAAACCCACGGGTATGAATTAAAAAGTTGCACTCATGAGTTATTGATCCCACATGTTGCGAGTCACTCGCTAGTTTCCATATGTCATAGTCACGGGTGTCTTAAGGAAATTCGAAAAATATATTAAAAACATGAACTTGGATTAGTTGAGTCGAGTTTTCTAACTACCTCAACTTCCCAATTCAACTTCCTTTCGAAACCAACCCTCCTTGCTTTGCTATAAATGCAAGAGGAGGCCATGAGAAAGGGATCAATTAAAGAGAATTATTGTTATGATGAAGAAATTCCAAGTCAAGAGAGAGGAGCAGGAGCCTAGGGCTTGGTTGAGAAGGTGCTTGATGCAGGATCATGTATAACATTTGTAGTTACTGCATTAATTGATAATAAAATATTGAGATACTCTTCCCTTCCCAATAAAGTGTTAATATTTATTGTATTTTGATTATAGTTTGATGTTATTTGCATTCATTAATATCAATATTTATTTATAGTCGAATTGGTTTGAGGAAGGTCTGTGTGTTTTGCAGGTTTGTTGCTGTGAAGATCGGGAGAAAAGCTTGGACCAACCGCCATAAACAAGGTGCATTTTCTCTAAACCTTGATCTTATTTATTTATAGTAATGTATGCAGAACCCTATGTATCTATCTGTCAACCCCTTGTATGTTGGTAGTCTCTATCCCCTACTATAAGGTAAATTCCATAACAACAGAACTGGCGACTCCGTTGGGGACACCTTTTTGTTTTTCTGCTTTGGGGACCTTTGGTTTCTTCAGTTTCATAACTTTTCCAGTCTCTTTTGAGGTATTTAGGGTTTCTTTTTAGATCCTTTGTGTTGGCTCAGTCCAGTCTGGTTTGCAAAGTTTTTTAATTTTTTTTGTCAGTACCTACCTGCGTGTTTCATGTAGATACAGGCGTGCACTTTCTATTGTAACCGCGAGTTGCAGACTCTGCTACCCATGCACATTCAGTTGCACCCGCGAGCTGTCTGTATATACAGTCGCAAGTTTTATTTAAAATATCTGAACCTCTACTTTAGGTTTGATCTTGGGTTTTTGGTTTGATTTTAGGTTTTTCTTTTCTTTCTGGCACTTGTTAGACATTCCTGTGTCTCTCCTGGGTTTGTTCACAGCCTTTTTATAGGTCCTTTGAAGTTCTTGGTTTGATTCAGTGGCTTTTGGTTTCCATTCTTTCTTTTTTAAAGTTTTTTGAAGCCCACCCACGACTTGTTGGTATCTACAGTTGCGCACATTTTTCCCTAGCCGCGAGTTGCATGTATTCATACCCGTGGGTACACCGTTAGTTGTTGCATATAGCAGTCACGAGTTTTTCCTTTTTCATTAGGGTTTGACTTCAGTGGGATTTTCTCTGTGGTTTTGGAAGGCTTTGTCCGTTTTGATACCTCTTGGACATTCTTTAGGGTGCTCTGAATCTGTTTTGAACCTCTTTGATAATTTATCTTTGAGTCATTGTGTTTGTAAAGTTTCCCTAGATTGCTATCCCATCTTCTGTTTGGTGGATGCTTCTTTCTTTTATTTTCTAATGTTCAGGAACAATCTGGTCTTTTCAAAAATATCTTTATGTTTTTCCATCTTACACATCAGTTTTTCTGTTTGGCATCTTGTTCCAAAAGTTCAATTACTTCTGTGAAGCAAATTTTGGGGTTAAGCCTTCGTCGATCTTGCTTTAGGTCTATTTGTTTTAAGTCTCAGGCCATCTTTCTTTACTCACACATATTTGATAGGTCTTGTTAGTTCATTATTTTTATTTGCATTTCTTTCATAGCTAGAGAAAAGATCAAATTTGAAAAACAAAAGAACTTCTTTTACAAGATTTGTGATTTTATTTTTCGAAGTAGGATAGTTGCATTGCTATTAACTTTGAAAACAAAAACAAAACAAAAAATAATTTTTTCATGCTCAGATTTGCTTAGATTTTGCGTTTTGAAAGAACAAACGAAAAGAACAAAAATTGTGAAGTTACATTTTTTGGTATGCACTTTGCTTACAATTGTAACCATGCCACACTCTACACTACACCTTGAGTAAGTAACATCCCATAAAAAGAACTTAATATAAAATCTATTAGAAATATCTCTTTTTTGGGGTTACATGACACTAACTGGCTTAGGCTAGGATTTCATAATAGATCACACTTAAACTTTCTGAAATCATTTAAATTCTCAAATCGTCGTGCAAATGATCTTCTAGTAAATCCATTCTTGTGGTTGTGTTTCGGGAATCTCCACTTAAACCGGAGTTAAGAATGAGGTCGTGTGAGACTGGAATTGTTGGGGATACCCCCCCACTTTCCTTTTGAGCATACACCAGGGATGATTCACGTAAGGGGGTCCATTAGTGCCTTGTGCATTCTTGGATTTCGGGCTTAGCTACCCTTCCCATGCGTTTTGGCTGGACTTGCAATTGTCCCCTTGGAAATTTTCTACATTTGTGGTATCCTTAGAATCTTCACTTTAGGGCTCTACACATGTATTGTGGAAGTCTATTTCCACTGCACCTAGGGTAGGCACAGAAGGAAACCCTCTACAGAAGTCTGGGAGGGCAGTTTGGTGATTCAAACACTTGCACCCAGGAGACCTGTATTGGACGCTCTGTAACTAAACTTCGATATTCTTCTAGTTTTTTCTGGGCCCTCATCATCCCAGACTGACTCTTGAGAGTATTATCTTGATTTTCCTGGTCTTGATTACTGTAGGACATTTTTAGTGGTATGTTGCTTTCTCCTTAGTTGTTAGTGGCCACTAGGTTTCTGCACTTAGTTTATTTTGTATAATTGTGGAGGACCAGCCTCTTCATAGGTCACGAAGGTTGCAAAACCTTCCCCCACACACAGTGGAGCCTCCACCACCACCTCAACGCCGGAGGGCTGATTCCCGTGGTTCATTCAAACTTATGGGTACAACGGAACCACCTAGAGAACCACACCTCATAACTCAGTATCAACAGGTTCCTAATAATGTTGAGGTTGAAGACATAACCACTCAAGAGTTTAACACACCCTTCAACCCTCCTTTGACAGGACCTAACGATCCTTTACTCGAAAGTGTAGTTTCTCTAGGTCAACCGGAGTTTGGTTCATATCAGTTTACACCTGGTTTCTTCATGGATAACTTAGGATATGTGTCGGGAGTCCCTCATACTCCCACATCAACCATTATGACTGGAGGCTTCCCTCCTTCTTATGCACACACCTCGGCATTGAGCTCTGTGCAGTTAACTTCTGCTCTAAGCATTTCTTATGGATTCAATGCTAGCTACTCGAAATTGTCTAGCTCTCAAGCTACATAAACTTCTTTTTCTCTTGGTCCCACCATTGGCTCATCTAGTATTTCATTTTTTGGAATACCTTCGGTACCGTTCACATCATCTCCTTTTTGACAACAGTCTCAGGGTAATCTGTAGTCTGCTACGTTCAGTCATGGTTTTCCTTGGTTCCGAGGGAACATATCTCCTTCCGCACCCTTCGTGGGCTTGATGCTCGTTCCGTCTGTTACATCTATACCTGGGTTTAAACCCTTCACAGGTTTTAGTGTGCAATCATCGAATGTACAAACATCCAATGTACCTGTAGGGAGTACTCCCTTTTCACTGTTTGGTGGAGGACATGGTAAATTTGTTAACCCACATTACGGAGGGGCTAATACCCAACCGCCAAGGATAATTTTAGGGGCGAAATTTAGCCCATGGTCTATTTTTCCATGTTTTTTTCCAAAAAACGATTCGCCAATTTGCATTTTTTGAAGCCTCATTTCGCCCAATTTTGACGGGGTAAACCTTTTTCACTCTAAAAATCGCCAAATTATTATATAAACTATATAAAATCCTTAGAAATTGAAATAATTTTAGAAAAATATCACCAAATATTTTATAGTTGGCATTTTAAGAATTGGTAAGATTCGCCAAGGTTTATACACTTTTAAATAAGTATGGGTCCTTAAAATTATCCCTGCCGGGAAACCGCAATGGATGAACACCCAAGAGAGCAACCCTTTAGCATTTGGCTGGAGCAACTTTAACAATGCTTTCACTTCACAACCGATGGCTGGGGGAAACCCCAACCAACAGTATTGGAACCAGGTCTCGGGAGGTTCCCCCTACAAGGTTCCTGTTAATAAAATGCCATCGTGTCAACCTCGTTTTCCATTTTTGGCAACTCTAAACTTTCCAGATCTTTCAAAATTGACTAACGATCCTGTGTGCCATAACCCGGCATGGCCACCAGTTCCAACCAAGTTGTCTTCTGACATCCCAAAGTTTGAAGGAAAGACTGGAGAATATCCTAGTGATCACATCACTACCTTTCATCTCTGGTGTTCTTCGAACTCCTTGAATGATGATTGCATTAGGTTGAGGCTCTTTCAAAGGACCTTGACTAGTTTCGTGACTAAGTGGTACATCAAACTACCTGTCGCAGTTTATGACAATTTTTGGGATTTGGAAATAGTCTTTTTGAACCACTTTCAACTTCCTTTCCGGTATGATGCCGGCACAGACCTTTTGTTAACTTTCAGGAAGAATAAGACCACTCACTTATCTGATCACATTCAAAAGTGGCGAAGGCGAAATAGGCTCATCAAAGCTGAAATTGTCCCATAATTTCTATTAGAGTGGTATTTGAAATCACTCCTTCCTTACATCTCTAAGGATGTAGCAACTTCAGGGGTGTCTTTTGAGGAGGAAGCCATCCTTAGGACCCAACAACTTGATTTGGTATATGCTCAATCTAGGATCTTGTATGAGATTATACCCGATGCATCGAGATCTAATATTGATCTGGGTAAACCTAAGCCTAGACAGCATGACGATGGCATCGTCGGATTAGTAGACACAGCAGCATTCGAAGCTTTGAACAAGCAAGTTCATGCTTTATCTGTAAAGAAGTTTGTTGTAGATGCAACTTCTATTTCAGCCTCCCCTTCTACAATTGAATCTATACAACAAGTGTAGACTAATCAAAAGGGTCCTCGGCAACCCAACAACAAAAAGAAGGGTAAGAAAGGGGAGGGGAACCATCAAAAACCCAAAAACAATGGAAATGATGAGGAGGGAAAAAAGGATGTTATGTATCTAAATATTTAAAGAACAATCATTTCAAATATTAAATGTAATATTACTTAGCTAATTGTAGGGTCACACTGTTCCTTTGAAACGGTGTGTGTAGACCTATAAAAAGGTCTTTTCTCTTATTGTAAACATCATCATTCAATTATTACTATTCATTGTGGCTAATTCAAGTTTTGTGGGTTTTCGATTACGTTCACTCCAAGTGGTGACAATACCTCCTAGGTGGAAAATTCATGATCCGCACAGACCACAATAGTCTTCAATATATACTTCAATAGGAGACACTATCCACAGAACAACATAAGTGGATAGAAAAAATTGTTGCTTTTGACATGGAAATAATACACAAAAAATGGAAGGAAAATGTAGTCGCAGACGCACTCTCGAGAAGAGATGAAGATATGACTACTTATTCCATTTCAGTCATAATTCCAGAATGGCTAGATGAAATACGAAGTGAATATTCCAAGAACCCAGAGACAAGCACTATAATTAACGATCCCAACCACAACACCAAGTTTGAATGGAAAAACGATATCCTTTGGTATAAAGGGAGGATCTATTTAAAATAGAACTCTAAATTCAAGGCTAAAGTAATGAAGGAATCCCATGATTCACCAGCAGCAGGACATGTAGGATTCTTCAAATCTTACTATAATGCAAGAAGGTTATTTTTCTGGAAGGGGATGCAAAAAGATATCCAACGATATGTGGCAGAATGTGACAAATGCCAAAGGAACAAAAGCGAAAATATTTTAACCCCAGGGTTACTCCACCCCCTACACATTCCAAACCAAAAATGGGAAGAGATATCAATGGACTTCATCAATGGGTTACCTCTGTCAGAAGGAAAGGACAAAATCCTTGTAGTGGTTGATCGACTAACCATATTTTCACACTTCATGGCAATAAAAAAAATAGACATGACAAAACAAATTGCAGATGTATTTTGCAAGAATATCTACAAATTACATGGCTTTACAAAGGTCATTGTCAGTGACCGAGATGCAAAATTCAATGGAAAATTTTGGAGGGCATTTTTCAAACAAGTGGGCACATTACTCAATATGAGCTTAGCTTATCACCCCCAAACTGATGGTCAAACTGAAGTCGTAAATAAATGCTTAGAATCCTATCTACGTTGTTTTGTAACAGATAAGCAAAACCATTGGTCTCAATGGTTACATCTAGCCGAATGGTGGTACAATTCAACATACCACACCTCTGCAAAAATGACCCCGTTCCAAGCCTTATATGGGTATGAACCTCCAAATTGGAAGGAACTGGTTCTAAACGACACTAATGTTCCAGAAGTAAGGAACCAACTAGGGAAAACTCAAAAGCAATTGAATTACTCAGGGATAACTTAGTCACGGCACAAAACCGTATGAGGCAACAAGCATATCAACGCAGAACAAAGAGAGAATTTGAAGTAGGAGACTAGGTGTTTGTAAGGCTCCAACCATATAAAAAAATATCTCTTAAACAAAGAGGAAAAAACAAGTTGGCCCCAAAGTTCTATGGACCATACCAGATCACCAAGAAGATTAATTAAGTTGCATATGAATTACAATTACCCGCTAAAAGTCGTATCCACAATGTTTTCCACTTATCATGTCTCAAGAAAATGTTGGGGCAACATCAAATAGTGCAAACAATACTTCCTATGTTAGATGACGAAGGAAAGGTCATTTTTGAACCATAGGCAATCATTGCAACCAGAGAAAGAATACTTCGTTCTCGAACACTCAAGGAATATCTCATTAGGTGGAAAATTTTTCCAGATGAAGACGCATCATGGGAGACAGAACAATTTCGCCAACAATATCCGTCTTTACCCCTGCTTTGAGGACAAAGCATTCTAAAAGACAGCGGCAATGTTATGTATCTAAATATTTAAAGAACAATCATTTCAAATATTAAATGTAATATTACTTAGCTAATTGTAGGGTCACACCGTTCCTTTGAAACGGTGTGTGTAGACCTATAAAAAGGTCTTTTCTCTTATTGTAAACATCATCATTCAATTATTACTATTAATTGTGGCTAATTTGAGTTTTGTGGGTTTTCGATTACGTTTGCTCCAAAGGATAAAAAGAAGGTTAAGTTTCCCTGCAAGATTTGCAAAGACGATCACCTTACCCACCAGTGCCCTCTTATGGAAGAATCCTAGAAGTTCCTTAGTGAGAAAAAACCAGCTTTCTAAAGGACTCATTCCCTCATGGACAAGGCTCAAATTCTGGAAAATCTAGTGCTGGGGGCACAACTTGTGTCTCATCAAATGATCAGTCATTTATAAAAATGATTAACTCAGGTACGCCAATGCAAACTAGAGCCAAGAATTATAACCTAGAATTGCAGCAGAAGGATAAGGAAGTCCCTGAAACATCTACTCCTCTTCACATTGAGAGATCAGTAGACCCTTTGCCGAAGATCCCTAAGGGTGTCTTCAAGCGGGCTATGCATAAAACCAATGCACAAGCTACTCCCAACTACTCTGTTGTAGAGGATTTGGCTCAAACACCTTGTGCAATGTCCACACTAGAAGTCTTGCAGAGTTATCCATTACAACGTAATGCACTTCTAGCGACTATTGGGAGTATGGATTCATCTAGTCTGCTTGCTCGGTTTTATATGTCAAACATCAAACCTCGGTTACCATATCACGTAGCCCTCCATATTGAAGTAGTCCATGGCCCCAAAACCATTGGACGAACTGTAGTAGTTGAGGGTGCGTCTACGTGTGTAATGTTAATTTCCTATTGGAAGGCTCTTGGCTCGCCTGAGTTATCTCCTTCCAACACATTGCTTACCGATTTTGATGGAAGATATTTCCGTCCACATGGAGTCTTACCATCGTTCGATGTCAATCTTGACGGTAAAATAGTGTCTGTGGAGGTTGAAGTATTGGACGCTCCACTTGACTACAATTTTATATTAGGAAGGAGCTGGACGTATGCGATGCAATCCATCCTATCGTCCATTTTTAGAGTAATAATGTCCCCCCATGAAGGAAATATCATCACGATTGATCAACTTTCATTTACTCGAAAAAAAAAATAATGCTTCATCGGATTCAACAATCCCCTTGATTGATCAAACTCTCCCACCCAGCGAAAGTTTGGGAGTAGGCATGTATTCATCATTGAAGGGCACATTCGACCTACCTACTCTCACAAACTACATTGTTTATGCGAGTACTTCCAACATTTTGTCTCAGGAAATCTTCACCGTCAGTCAAACAACTAATCCTTGGATTCTTCCCACTCAGCAAGAACCCACTGTTCCCTTATCTGTTGCATAAATAACTTACCAAGCAACACAAGATGCTGCAACAGATTATATATCGACTCAGTTCGTCTCTGCAGAGTCAGATATGGACTATGCACGTGCATGGTCATTCAACTCTACCCACTCTTTCGATTGTTTGGACACTACTTTTCCTTCTAACGAGGCTATCTTAGAAGCCATGGTAGGCCTGGATCATCCATGGGAACACATGCATCACGGGTCCTATTTACTTCCTGATCTATATAAGATAGAGAGGGGTGAGTTTCCAGTGAGACCTGGTGGCGATGTCGATTTGTAAGTCATTCCTTCTATACAAAAGATTTATGTTGAAGGTAATATGACAAATATATCGAGAATTATATCGATCGATATCTCCATCAAAACTGGCATTGTGGAAAACCTTTTTATTGGAGCAAACTATTCTCCTAATGATATCACTTTGTACACCAACCTATTCAAGGAATTCCACGATGTGTTTTCCTGGTCTTACGAGGAGATGCTAGGCATCGACCCCGCGATAGTAGAGCATGCCATCATAACCTATCCGAATGCTAAACCTATGAGACAAAATATTTGGTTTGTAAACCCTAGGAAAGCAACTTCCATCAAGGCGGAAGTTGAGAAACTACTTAGAGCTGGCTTCATCTATCCGATTGATATGATGGAATGGGTCTCTAACCCAGTTCCGGTCGACAAGAAGCAAGGAACCATTCGGTTCTGTACATACTTCTGGGACTTAAGCAAAGCTTGTCCTAAGGAAAACTACCCCACACCCTTCATAGATCATATTATCGATGCGTGTGCGGGCCGTGATATTTTTTCCTTCATGGACGGTTTTTCAGGATATAACCAAATTTAGATAAAACCTGAAGACTAACATAAAACAACTTTTATATGTCTTGGGGGACCTTCGCTTACCGGAAGATGTCGTTCAGCCTAAAGAATGCTGGAGCTACATTCTAACGCACAATGAACTTCACTTTCCATGATATCAAACATGTAGCTGAGCCATATCTAGATGATCTCCCAGTGTGATATCGTAAGAGATGGGAGCATCCTGATCATTTGCGACTCGTGTTTGAATGATGCAGATTTTATAAGATTCGATTGAATCCCAACAAGTGCGTATTCTGTGTTGAGTCCGAACATTTACTGGGTCCATCGTATCCAGTCGTGGCATCATGGTTGATCCACTAAAAGTTGAGGCTATTGTAAATATTCCTCCTCCTCGAACCCTACGACAACTTCATAGTCTGTAGGGTATGTCCAATTTTCTACGACGTTTTATCATGAACTATGCCAAAATCACAAAAGGTTTCATGAGACTACTCAAGCAAGACACCTATTTTCTTTGGGATGAGGCTACTCAAACTTCATTTGAGGCTTTGAAAAAGGCACTGCTCTCATCCCCCTTGTTGAGCCCACCAGATTACATTAAATATTTTCTTTTATATCCGGCGGCATATGTTTCTTCTATTGGTATAGTACTTGTTCAGGAGGATGACAAACTTCAAGAGCATGTCATTTATTATCTTTCATGCACATTGATAGCTCCTGAGATTAAGTATTCTTACGTTGATAAATTGGCATTAGCTTCTGTCCATGCAGTTCAGATACTGCGTCACTACATTCTGTTGCGAACAACCATAGTGATTGCAGAGGTCAATCCATTTCAATACGTTCTAACCCGACATATCATTGGTGGGAAATTCAATAAATGGATTGTTATGTTGCAAGAATTTGACCTAGTTTTTCAATCGGCTAATATCAATATTTATTTATAGCCGAATTGGTTTGAGGAAGGTCTATGTGTTTTGCAGGTTTGTTGCTGTGAAGATCGGGAGAAAATATTGGACCAGCCGCCATAAACAAGGTGCATTTTCTCTAAACCTTGATCTTATTTATTTACAGTAATGTATGAGGAACCTTGTGTATCTATCTGTAATGTCCCCTCTATCATACCAGCGTGATAGAGAGGATCATAGTGCTCAATCCGGGGAATTAGCCCTATATTCATTAAAATCAAACTCATTGATACAAGGACATGTACATGTGCATGCTATAGAACACAACGAGATAAAGTAAATCATGCTGATATCTAACATACATTCAGCATTCTGTGACAGTCATTAAATAGAGACCTTGGCAGAATTATAAAAGATCATATGGTATGCATAAACATAAGAAAAACACAGCGGAATTTAATTCAATAGCACACCCAACATTCATTCCATTATTCATCAAATGATAATTGCCAAATTAACACAAGAGAATACTTATCTTATACAAAAGTAGTCCCACGCAACTGGCTATGCAACTGCAACGTTCCACCCAACCGTAGGCCAGTGTGCTCCTCAATCTCTCAGCACCACTGCCACCCCCGAGCTGGGCATGATCTCTACAAGGAAAAAGGGGAAAACAGGCTCTCACATAGCCAAAGGTATGTCAAAATCAGCCAAGCCAATAAAAAATTGGGTTTCTCAGGCTGTTAAGAGATGGGTGCATATAACAGCAAAAGTGTAAGTGTTGGGCATGAGGAAAACGTTTTCCACCATGGAATGCATGAGATGGGGTTTCAACTCCCTCAGAAAAACGTGGGGAAACACAAAAACGAAATTGGAAGACGGGGAATAACCCTGGGAAGCCAAATCCGTTTTTAGAAAAACGTCCCTGGGCATTCTGGGGCAAAAACGACCTCCATACAGTCCCCCAAGTCGTGGCCCTTCTCTCCCCAGCTAATGTATATGCAAAAACGGACCCCCAGGCATGGAAAAATGCAGGATTGGGATGAAAATGGGTAGGGAAAGACCCAGCTAGCTCCAACTGCGTGAATGATGAAAGGCTGCCTGTTCAGAATGGCTTTGGGCACCATTTCGTGGGTGGTTTCTTTCCCCACAAGCAAAAACACGATTTTCCAAGTTGATGGCTTTCCCATGCACGAAATTGGCTGCCATACTCTTTCATTCCCAAGGCATTAACTGCCCCAACCAATTCCTTGGAAGAATTAAATGATTGGGTGCATGAGACAAAATGGTAGTTGGTGGTTTATGGGTTTCCCCATTGACACATGGATTAATACCCTTGTCTCAAGGGTTTGAATAATTCCCCCCCCCCCTATTCCTTGTAGAATTCATGCCCCATCTCTTTTGTTTCATTGCATAGCCGGTTGTGGGTCTTTCATTATAAATTCGAAATTTACATGATGTCTTATTTACATTGTGCCCATCTCGCACAAGAACCATAGGCATCTATTCTAATTGCCGATACATAAAACGATAAATCAATGGCGGGCCTTGGCCGTGAGCTCCTCACCATGACTAAATAACAATATTTACATCATTTACAATATTAATGCAATAGGGTCAAGCTGGGGACATTACATTCCCGTCCCCTTGGAATAACACCGTCCTCGGTGTTCCAACACTTCGGAAATAGATACCCACTTTACATATGTCCAAAATTCACAAAAATGTGGTAGGTTTGTCTTGCAATTCACCCTTTACTTGGGTCTTTCAGGACTAAGTCCTTTGGTCTTTACCAACTGCTCTTGCTGGCTAGGACCTTCTAGCTCTGCATGAGGACATCGTTCCACAACAATTCCTTCTTTTTCTTTTCCTTCCAACTGATCCACGAACTTGGAGAATTTACGGTTGCTGCCCTCTTGATATTCTCTTGTTGGGCAGTCACGGAGGCAATGATTCCCTCCACATCCCCAACATTTCATTGGCGGATTTCCCTTCTCCCGGTCCATTTCCTCGGAGTCTTCCCACCTGGAACGTTTCTTACTCGGACAGTTGGATGAACGCTTCTTCATTGATCCACTTTCCTTTCCCTTGCTGATTGCTCCCAGAATGCTTTTTACTTCTTTTTGCAGACGAATAGAGTCCTGCAAAGCTTCATGGTTTCTCTCATTTTGTTGCCTCTGTAGCTTGAGCATCTCCCCAAGATTCTCTTGGGTCCTGGCAATTGTTCGAAGAAGACTTTTAGCCAACTCTAATAGCCCTCGGTCTGCTGCCATGGTCAATGGGCACAACTGAACACACTTTGCTTACTAGCAATACTTTCTTGTGCCGGTCGCAACCAATTGTTTCACTTTCTTACCTGTGAAATTCATCATGGGAATTCTTTGTTAGGACAAGCATAACATAAACATTTAGGATTAGTCAATTATTTTCCTAATTGACATGGAATGTCCATGCTTTATTCATGGGACTTCCATACTTTTCATGCTTTCCCAACATACACATGAACTCATTCATATTCATCTTTTCACAGGAAATTTACTACTTCAGCATTCACAATTCATCTCAAGCAATTACACACAATCTATTTTCAGCCATGATATGCACTCAACAATATTTTTTTTTATAAATGCATCAATCAAAAGGAAAGAGAAGAGTAGGGGTTTCTCCCTCTTAGTCTTGTTATATTATGGAGCTACACCATCGCTGTGGTTTCATGCTCCTTAGTCTCTTTCACTTCAATGTGAATGCTTTGACTTTCCTTTCTTGGCTATGACACTTAGTGTCTAAGGTCTGCATATAGATTTCAACCAGGGAACCCTTCCCCATTGTCGCTTACAGAGCCTTTTGCTGCTAGGACCCACACAGTTCCACTAGCACCATCTTTCGTTACTGCTCATACTGATCTCTTTAGGACGGTCACATGTCCACATGCATCTTTAAGATGCCTTCATAGTCCTTGCTTCCAGCAATACCTACACTCAATCATTGAATCAAATCACATGTTTAGTTCATCTTCATAGGGTTTTTCTCTAAACAAGAGTTTAGGAAATCATAACCAAATCATATACACACGTATATTTATAAGCAAGAAGTTGCAAGGTAACTGAATACTTATCTGTATTGGATGTCTTTACTTTCTTCCACGGGATCCTTCTTTGCTTTACGAGCCTTGGGTTTCCCGTGAACACAATAGCGAATGTTGGGCCAGCACATAGGCTACTCCACAATCATTCGAATCGGCAATTCCAGTCCAGTATGCTGACTAGGTTTATCAATCACTTCCTTTAGCAATATGCTAGGCCAGTGCTCTGACTGGTTTTATCAATTGTTTAAGGGGTGTTGGGCCAGCGTACACGCTGCTTTACCATATGAAGTGGTTAATTCCCAACTAGTCACTCTCTGGACTTTTCAAGAACTTTATAGCGTTCAACCAGCTACTCCCTGGATTTCTTAATAATTTATATCGCCCACTCATTTACTCTCTGGATTTACCAGCAATTTATGTCGCCCACTCATTTTCTCTCTGGATTTACCAGCAATTTATAATCTTTCAGGGTCTTTCCTTCCTACAACGACCAAGGTTTCCAACAAAGAAACAATAGTGTATCAGCTTAGCTGTTAAAATATTTATACCTGTAACCTTCATTATTCCAAACAAGACATAAATGAAAACGAATACTTATCTGTATTGTGCGTTTCCCCTCTGGTCCACAGGATCCTGCTTCGCTTTGCAAGCCTTGGGATCGCCTATGGACTTGGATATAGTTAATGCTTGACCAGTACACCTCCCCATCGGCTGGATTTACCAAGAATTTGGTGGTGCCCAACCAGTCCCATACCTGGTTGGCCTTCTCCAGTGCCGAGCCAGCACATTCGTCTAGGTCATCGACCAATGGAAGGAAACTGTGCCACCGACCATTATAGGTCAAGGCTCTACTAGGGAGCCATAAGTATCTCAGGGTTTCCAGTCAGTCATCGGCGCCCGCCCTCCCACTGCTGACCCAATAGGCATCTCAGGGTTTTCAGTCAGTCATCGGCGCCCGCCCTCCCACTGCTGACCCAATAGGAATCTCAGGGTTTTCAGTCAGTCATCGGCGCCCGCCCTCCCACTGCTAACCCAATAGAGATTTCATGCCTTCACCAATGTCACCACACCTTCTTACACTGTAACCCTTCACACACATCGGCTCTTACTATATACAAGGACGCCACTCCTTCTTTTGTGCAATTCGGTGGTTCCTTTTAGGAACTCTATAGGTGACTTTCTTGACTGCAGGTTAACATGACCCCTAATCACACAAGGATGATACCTTCTCTTATTACACAGCTCTTCGGCCTGTCCATCCCTTCTGGTAATATTTCACGTGAGCATAGATAGGTTGCTAATTCCCATACAGTCTCTTTGCGTACCCTTCTTCACTCTGTCCATTAATGTGCAGTACCAATCTGCATCTGTGTAGGCTGACAACACAAGAAGGATAAGCAAGCTCCTCAGTATCGCTGATCAATTCTTAACCACATTCCATATCATTCACTACCAAGTATTGAAACACCAGGAATGCGTCCATTCCCTTAGGGTGTAGTCAATATTGAAAACCCTATCATGACCCAACACCAGAAAAGGTGTGCACCCCCTTTCCGATGTGCGCCATGTAGGCCCTAATCATACTCAAGCATTCTACAATGATATAAATAAGACAGAGCATGCTATGCGTATTAACCCTAATAATTTAGACATTCATGTTCTTGTCTAGGGTTACCGAATACTCATTCATTTTGCAGATGTGTCTCACATGCCTTTTGGGCATAGTCTTACCATCTCACTTTCATGGTTTATCGTCATGCGGTTTGGCTGAGACATTATCAATGGCGCTTCACCCGAAGCCCATTTCCAAAGCATGGGGTCTTTCCCCTCTGGTTTGGCTTCTGCAGGCCATCACACATGATCTTCCTGCAATGTGTCATCATGGCACACTTTATCAAATAGCCAAACCGTCAGCAACATTTAGCAATAAGCTTCAAATACGATTGTTCCATAACCAATCAATAGCATTCATAAATAAATTCAATATGAATTTACAATTCTGTCTCCTACAGAAATTAGTTTTCTTATCCCTGAGGCTATCCTCATATTGTTTGGCTCCTGTAAGGGACACCACTCTGCCCGTTATGGTCTTATGCTTGCTGCCATACATGAGCATCCACTTACAGCATGTCCTCCTGACACATTTTCATATAAGCCAAACAGTCATTAGCAATTATTAGCAAAATTTCAAATCCGAAATATTTACCAATCTGAGATTTACAACTGTTCTTACTAACAGAACTTAGAGCTCTCAACCATGAGATTCCTTCTCATAAGCTCTAGATCAAATTTCACAGTCATATCATTCATACAACTCTGTCCTTTCACGGAGCATTCTAGCAGCCCATCGATCATGATTGGGATCTTCATGCACTTACTATTCTGCATTCATAACAGCCCATGAAATGGTCCTAGAATTATCATCAATTCATCATTTCATTCATTATTTATTTTGCAACGACATATGTATCATCCCTATGCATTCATACAATGCATCACAAGATTTATAAAATCTCTTAATGCACATCTACTCAATGCTACTTCGCATTGTTTCATGAGTACTATGCATTCACGCATATTATGATCGAAACATGACTATCTCATATATCTTGCATTTCCATAATCAGGACCACTAGTCCTCACTTGCTTTGGTTATCAAGCACATAACAATCTTACACATGGCATGATACAAATTCATATGAATGCATTGAGATTTATAAACGGTCATAGGGTGTAAGGATCATTTCTTTCACTTACCCACACCTCACCAAGCTTGGTAGGTTAACAGTCCCAAGCGGTATTTAATATCATATGCAAACTGTCTCAACATAACTCATACATAGTTGAAGGGATCTTACCAAATCCTTTTTCAACATTCATGCAATTTGGCACCAATAACCATTGCCTATATGGTTACCATTAACATCGTCTGATGTTACCTGATCAGTTGGCCTCTTACCAAGGATGCTCAGTCCTTTTTCCAACTTTATGATCCTAGACTCGTTGCATCATCCTTTCCGCATAAGGTTGTTGGCTTTATGCAACAACATCCTCAACACATTTAGCCATGCTCTTTGTTATCTTTGGTCCTACACCAATACCAACATCAATAGTGATTATCAACCACGATATTATCCATTAGTGGTTCATTGCATATGCATACTTCATTATTCTACCAATATGCAATATCCCATTTATGCACAAGCATTTCTATATGCACTATGCAATGTTTGTTAAGATGCCATCTAGTGCATATACATCTATGTAATCCTTTACATTTTTAACATTTTTATGCCATATGACAATTTCATAATTATAAGTATGATAACAAACAGAGGTTTAAGAAATTCTTCCCTTTTCGATCCCTCATCGTGACATGGAATTCCTCTTCCATATCCTGCAATTGTAGAAATTACCCATATTGACAACAAAATTTGTTTGTCAAAACAGCCGTTGGCACTCTTCTGCATTAAATATCTATGATATATGTAGACCTCCTTCAAACTCTGGTCATGCATCATTGTTCCCTGCTGGAAAAGCTTTCCAATGCCTATCTTCATGCTCCATTCTGACATCAGGTGCGGGAACTGCATCCTTTCAAAAATGACAACTTTCACTCTCATTCTGCACATTTTACACAGTTGCATTATATTCTCAGAAATTCACAAATTACTTCATGCATGTGGGAAGAATGCCATACTGACAATTCGTCAAATCACAAACAAAGACACATGAGGGGGAAAAAGAAAGGGGGTCAAGGGGGCTTTCCCCCTTGTGGCTTCCCTGCGCCACAGCAGGGCGGGTCGAGGGCAGCGCCCTCGGTTTTTTTTGTTTTTTTTTGTTTTTTTGTTTTTTTAGGAATCACGCCGCATCGGGTGGTTCGCGAGATCCTGCCGCAATGGGCAGTTCACTGAATCCTGCCGCGATGGGCGGTTGGCTGATTGCTCCCGCAACTGCGGGGCGGTTCACTATATGCTCCTGCAACTGCGGGGCGGTTTGGCAACGGCTTCCACAATTGCGGGGCGCTCGGCTGAAGCCTTCCGCAATTGCGGGGCGCTTGGCCGAAGCCTTCCGCAATTGCGGGGCCATTCGGTGAAGGCTTCCGTAGTTGCGGAACCCTTCGGCGAAGCCTTCCGCGGTTTCGAGGTGATTCTCGGCTCGCCTCCGTTGCGGGGCGGTTCGCCGGACGCTTCCGAAATTTCGGGGAGATTTGTGGAAGCCTTCCGCAATTGCGGAACGATTCGCCTAAGTATTCCGCAGTTGCAGAATGATTCGGCGAAGTCTTCTGCAGTTGCGGAACGATTCAGCGAAGTCTTCCGCAGTTGCGGAACGATTCGCCGAAGTCTTCCGCAATTTTGGAACGACTTGCCGAACTCTTCCGCGTTGCGGAACGATTCGCTGAATCCTTCCGCAATTTCGGAAGAGAATTCCTTCCGAAATTTCGGAAGAGAAATCCTTCCGAAAATTTCTTTCGACGCCGACACTTAGAAAATTTTTCACTTAAAAAAAAAAAATTTCTCCGCTGTTTCGGAGCCGTTGGCTGAATTCTTCCGCAATTGCGGGAAGGTTCGCCGAACGCTTCCGCAATTGTGGGAAGGTTCGCGGAACTCTTCCGCAATTGAGGGAAGGTTCGCGGAACCTTTCCGCAGTTTCGGGACGACTTCCAGAAACAGTTTTAAAACGAAAAATTTCCAGAAACAGAGTTAAAACAAGATTTTGTTTCAAAACTCTTAAGGAAAAATTTAAAATCTTCCCTTCTAACTGCTGTCAGGTTTGGCCCATAGAGGCCCAATGCTGCAACGCAGCTCTGATACCAAAATGTAATGTCCCCTCTATCATACCAGCGTGATAGAGAGGATCATAGTGCTCAATCCGAGCAATTAGCCCTATATTCATTAAAATCAAACTCATTGATACAAGGACATGTACATGTGCATGTTATAGAACACAATGAGATAAAGTAAATCATGCTGATATCTAACATACATTCAGCATTCTGTGACAGTCATTAAATAGAGACCTTGGCAGAATTATAAAAGATCATATGGTATGCATAAACATAAGAAAAACACTGTTATACCTCTATATTTCACGGTGTCGCATCCCCATCATAACACATTTCGACGACACTTCCCCTACTATTTTGAACCTTCCAGAAGAGACAGATGATGAGTCAACCTCGAAGGTAAATCCACCCTGCCAAGTTTTGACCCACCTTGGACTTTATTTCCATACACTACCGCGCCTGTACAGCTTGACAAAACGCGGCACAGTGCCGCGCTCTGTATCATTTGCAAAGCGCGGCACCCCTTTAATAGGTTTTTGCCCTTGACTTGTGGGATTTTGGATTTTTCGAAGATGATGGAAGATTGGGTTCCTTGATTCGATCCCAACTCACCTCCTTCGATTAGAAACCCTGATCCACTTATCCCTCCTTAGATCCACCTATCTCTCTTGTTGGTTAACCTCACCATTCACTATAAAAGAGAGGCATACCATTGGGAAAGGGGGGAGGACTCTTGAGAGCACCAAACTTATGGTCTTGCAGCATTGTGGAGATAGCTAAGAGGAGAAGACACTTGGAGTTGGAGGTTTGGCTTGGGCATCAAGCACCCTTTGTAAGTAATCTTCAAGTTGTAATGGAATAACTTGTCTTGTTTTCCCAAATCGTTTGTATTAATCTTGTTTTAATCACATGATTTGTATCTCTTACAGATTTAGATCCTAACTCATGTTTCAGATTGCTAGAGAATAGTGCATACTTGTATTTTGGTTACTCTTTGACAGGTTCATTGGTGAAGACTTGGAGCTTGGAACAAACACCAAAAACAAAGCACTTGGACATAAGGTTAGTCAAAATCCTTTGCTCTCTTCAGCATTTTAATACTGAAATGTATGTTAGATTTAGGGATTCAAGGTTGCATTTGTTTTGTCTGTTCTTAGTCTAGAGTTAGTCAGATCCTACTTTAGCCTAAGGGAGTTTTGACTTATCCGTAGGGCAGAATTCCACATAACAAGAATGGCGACTCCGCTGGGTTTGATTACTGCTTGATTGGTTCAAATTCACAGTCATTTATCTTTGAATTATCAGTCTTTTGTTGCACTTCAAACCAGCTTGAATTTTGGTCTTTTTTGACCCTTATTCACCCCTCCTCGCAGTATTTATCTCCCTGTTTAATTATTGAGTCCCCTGGGTTAGCAACAACCCTGAAAAATTGATTTTTTCTTTTCCAGTTGCATTTTTTTTTCCCTCTTGCCACAGTGCCGCGCCCCCTGAACCACTTCCAGCGCGACATTTACACAGTGCCGCTCTCTAGGAATTCATACCAGCGCGACAGTTACACAGTGCCGCGCTTCAGGCAGTCTATACCCCGCGGTAGTGTCTGCAAGTAGGTAAATTTTTGCTTGGTTTCCTGAGTTTCTCCCTGCCTCAGATAGTCTTTACTGTTGCCTGTTAGTATCCTGGTTAATTTCCAGTCTGTTTGGTCTGCTTATTACATGGTTTGTGAGCTTGATTGATTGATTGAATTAAGTGGCACTTTTGACATATTGGTCATTTTTTCAATTTGATTGCATTTGACTTGGCTTTTTCCCACAACCAACTCAACACCACTGCTTTCTGTTACTGAACACTGTAGCTTTACAGTCTTATTGTCATTATCATTTTCAGTAAATTAAAAAGGTCACTGGTTGAGAGCAAATTTGTTGATTAATTTGAAAAAGTCTAGTGGCATTTTGCATAGAGAAATGAACCATTAAATTTTGCCATAAAAATTCTCATCATAGAAGCATTGTAGGTTGTAAAATCAGTGCATTGAAAAGCGTGTTTACTTTAGTTTGGCTTGGTTTATAAATCGAAAAGAAAAGAAAAATCTTTTACTTTGAGTGCTTGTGAAAATTGTTATGCACATTGGATCAAAGAACCTCTATCTTTACCTTAGCTAGATTTCATCGAAGACAAAGGCTTGTTTATGATTCATTCTCATTTGCATGGTTTGAGTCGTCATAACACCATCAAGTTTCACGTCCACTACCCGATTGAGTAAAGACAGCCACTAAAATTAATCACCCTAATTAAACCAACTTTAACCTCACTTGAGGAAATCAAAAGAATTTGGTAGTTAGGTAGGACACCGGGGATAGGCATCAAAATAATTCCCCCTTGTCATTTTCATCTGAGACATAGTCGTTGTCTTTAGGGAACTAAAATCCTCTAGTACTTATTGACACGGTCACAGCTAGTTTGTGGAGGGGCCTCCTGACTGTTTCTAACTGTTCAGGGGTTAAACGGCCGCGAGATTGAGAACCGGACGGACTCTGTGGAATACCGCACTCCACTTAGCCCTAAGGCAACATCGATCGCTGTCTTCTTCGGAAGGCTGAAGTGCCCAAAACCTTTTCCGACGTGTCATGAACGAGGTGGCTTAGTATCTATTCTACTAGGGCTCTTTTACCCAGGATCCCTTTCGGTAGAGGGATATCCTTCTTATATTGGTCTCTCATGTTGTATTGTTCGACTTGGATTTCATCACCTTGCGAAGGATACAGCCTGTTGAGGTCTCCAGCTCTTAGTTAGGAGTTTGCTTGGCGTCTCATCTTTGTAGAGGGTCATTTTTTTCTTTGTAGGGACTGCTTGTTGGCATTCTGGCCATTTTTGTTGATTAGCTCGCTTATTGAGACACCGGTCTCAGTATAGATTTTAGAGCTTGCTTTTTTGGCCTGTGAGCCTTGCTTTTTCTAGCTCCTCTTTTGCACACTCGGTTGCATTAGAGTTTTTGAGTTCTTTGTTTACGGTACTGCCTCCGATTTTCATTTTCCTGTCATCATGTCAGATCAACAAAGAAGATCACGAAGACAACAGGGCCTAAGCCCTCCACCACCACCACCGCCACGGACTTCTGGTCCGCCTGCATCACGCATTCCTGCTCCTCCTGGCCGCGGTGCTGGTCGAGGCAACATCCCACCGCCGATCCGTACAACATCTTCAGTTACGCTTGTAACTGCCACACACAGCACAGTCTCAGAATCCATTACAGCGTCTATGACCACTAGCATGTCTGAGGCTTCCACTGTCACCTCACCCACTGTCATCCCAGATTTATCTGTAACAGTGGGCACAGTTACAGCAGCTGAACCTAGCACGACCCAGAGTACTAGACCAGAGGTCATTCTTCTACCGGAGGCCAACACTTCCCGTCAGTCAGACATTTTCCACGATGATATAGACGGATCTATTGGCACCACAGAAGGATCCGACCAGGACATACCTGGCCTAATTTCAGTCCCAGGCGGCTACGTTGAGATCGTTGAAGATACTCGTCTACCTGACACACCTTTTGAACCTGATTATGGCTTCATTACTTCCCAGACGGAACTTCCGCCTGTTATTACCACGTCACCCAGTGTTCATCCTCAGGAGACAAGTTCTTCTAGCAACGTACCTCGCACTTTTCATCTACCCAACATCCCACCGGGACACGAAATTATGGCTTCCATTCAGTCTAGTATGGTTAGCCTAGCGAACTCTCCGTTAGCATCGGCACAATTTAGACGCAACACAGAGCAAATGCTTTCGACAGCGTCTAGATACCCCCCTGTTTCTCGTCCTTCTGACTATAGGGATCCCAACGTTCCGTCTAGCACAGAATTTCATCATTCCTTTGCAGACGGCTCAGGACCTTCGGACTTTACTACACCTAGGTTCTTACCGGATCCCCAAAATCTTTTTCAGGATATGAACTCGGATCCAGTTCTCGATGGTTCTCCTATTATTGAACACGTGATGGACGACGCCGATACTCCTGGGCTAAATTCCCCACATTTGCTGTCATCACCAATGTTTGGTGCACATTCCATGAGGGATAACCCAGTTTTTTCTCCGTCCTCACCTGTACAATACGGACGACCGCCTCCGCTAATCGGTACTTTTGGCGCCGTTGGCCAATCCATGCTATCATATTTAGCTAGCGGCGGAAGAACACTTAGTCATACTGCTGGATCTTCCGTTTCGACAGGAGGATCACCTTCAGCCACCATTTATACTATTTCAGGAGGTGGACAACCGACTGCAATGGTCCCTAACTCCAACTTACACACCCTCCCTGGTGGGCCATCAACCCAACCAGCTGGGGGGCAACCTTTTGTTGGGAACCCCATTGCTAGTCAACAACCTCCAACTGGTGGGCCATCAACCCAACCAATCGGAGGACAACCTTTTGCTGGGAACCAAATCCCCAGTCTACAGCCTCCTCACATAGGGCCATCCAACCTAACTGCTGGCGGACAACCTATTGGCCCGTTCCAACAAGTTTCCCAACCAGCAGTTTCTACTCAGTTTGGTATGTACAATCCACCTGGCAGTGGGCAACCTTATTCCGGTGTTCCCACCGGGCCTTACTCTCAACCACCCCTGTCAGGTATGCTTCCTTCTTGGGATCATCAAATCCCACAGAGTGGGGGGTACTCACTTTTTGGAAACTGGAACCAAGCTGGAGGGCAATCTCAGATTTCCCCCAACTTGAATTCTGGCTTCCCTTACCCTTCGGCTGCCACAACTCCTTGGAACCCGTCACTTCAATTTCCACTCGTTCCTCAAGCAGGAACGAACATTCCATGGACACCACAGTCGCAGCCACCCCCCAACCCTGCTATGGGAAATTCTCCACTTACACAGTATGGTGGCAACATCCCTGGAACACAACAATTCCAAGGAACTTTTCCCCAACAAGGAATAGCAACTAATCCTGGGCATCAACAGCTTCAGGGTACTATACCTACTCAGCAGAACACTTACCAACCAGTTGCTTACAATCAACCGGTTAACCAGATGGCTTATTATCCGCAGAACTTTCAGCAGTATCCCGTGGGACACACATATGGGTATAACACACAACAGCATGCTATGCAAGGCCCTCCAGGGTTCCCTGCACCACATGGTTATTACTCATACCCGCAGACCAACCGTCAACTTCCCTTCTTGGCCACACTTGATCTACCTGATTTGTCGAGGCTTATTAACGATCCTATTTGGCATGAACCTCACTGGCCACCTATCCCAGCCAAACTACCATCGGACATTCCCAAGTTCGATGCTAAGCCCGGGGAAGACCCCAAGAACCACGTGATGACCTTCCATCTTTGGTGTTCATCAAACTCCTTGATGGATGATTCCATCCGACTTCGGCTCTTCCAACGCACGCTTACCGGAACGGCAGCAAAATGGTACATCGAGCTGCCACAACACTCTTTTCGTGATTTCAACACTTTGGCTATGCAGTTTCTGACACATTTCCAGCTTCCCATCCGATATGAGACTGGAACAGAACTGCTAACTTCACTGCGTCAAACCACTTCTACACACATCTCGGATCACATCCATGAGTGGCGAAGACGCCGTAGGCTAATAAAGGCACCTATTCCAGATCAGCTACTTGCTGATTGGTTTACAAAATCCTTTTTGCCTCCCATAGCCAGAGATATTGCTATGCGCGGACCTGTTACGGAAGAACAAGCCATCTCGGCAGCACAATACATGGATTTAGTATATACTCAATCCGGTACTTTACACGAACTTCTTCCACATGCTTCCCGCATTCACACTGATCCTACAAAGCCTACTACTGAACCACCCATCGATGGTATTGTTGGTTCAGTTAAGGCTCAGCCTGCTACCAACTCGACGGGGCAACAAGCTTCTGCTTCCCCCGCTTTTACCCAGGCCGCTTCAAAAGCTTCCACTTCTCCTGCTGTCTCCTCCGAAGTGAATGCAGTCCAATCTACATCACAACCCTCCGGAGGAAAGAAGAAAAACAACCGTGGTAAACCCAAGAAGAACCAGCAGGAGAACCCCAAACCACAACCTACCCAGAATGATCAAAAACCACGTCGGAAAGCTAAGTTTCCCTGCTTGATTTGTCAAGATGATCATTATACGCGTGACTGTCCCTACAAGGACGAGGTCCATAAGTTCGTTAAAGGATCCTCTAGACCGGCAGTACTAACTGACCCTTTCCCCCAACAGCAACAGCAAATGGTTGCCCAAGAATCCCCACAAGGGGGCAACCCGACCAATCCTTCCCGTGGAGAGACGTCCACAAACCGCGAGATCCTAATGACAAGTAATGAGGAGATTAATATCACCACTCGTTCAAAGACGTATGACAATCCTCCAAGTTCAACCAAACAATCGGAGACAGCTAAAGGCAAGTCTCCTGTTGAAGATCCGATTCCTATTCCCCCCCCTACTGGTCACCTCCATATCGAGAGACCACTCATGGACACAGTGCTACGCCCACCTAAGGGCACCATACGAAAGGCGACATTCAATCCGAATGCGCGAGCTGCCCAAAACTACAACATTGTTGAAGATTTGGCTCAAGCACCTTGCGCTATGTCAACTCTCGAGGTTCTCCAACACTGCCCCACGCAGCGTAGAACCCTACTTTCAGCACTGGGGGCATTGGACCCAGATACTTCAAACTCCATCATGTTTAACTTGGAGCACGCTAAACCTAGGCTTTCTCACCAGTTAGCCTTCCAGGTGCATACGAAAATCCGTGGAAATGTTATCCACCGCACAGTGTTAGATGAGGGTGCTTCCACGTCGATTATGTCTTGAACTTCTGGAGCGTCTGGTAGAGAAGGGAAGACACTCAGAATAGCCCAAGACTACTGCTGACGTCTGCTCGACTCCGAGCTGGCCGATGGACTCATCCCCTCAATCAGTGTTGAACTGGGGGGCAAAACAGTATCCGTACACATCGAAGTCGTAGATGCACCTTTGGATTACAACCTCCTACTTGGTCGGAACTGGTTCTATGCCATGACTGCCATAGCATCTACAGTCTTCCGGATTGTACAATTTCCTCATGAAGGGAAAATTGTCACTATTGATCAATTGGATTACTGTATCCCAGACTCCCATCCAAACTCCACCAATACCGTTCCGTTATTGGATCAACCTCGGTACCGGTTCCAAGACATAGGTGTTGGTCTCATGAAGGATTCATCCCTCATTGGAGTTTTTCCAGAGCTGGGAACCCATCTTCAACCAGTCAACATGATTTCGTCACATGTCACCCCGTCTGATGATTCATGGGTGATACCGAGTCCTACTCAGATCCAAGGCTATGGCAATTCCATGCCTTTGAACAGAAACCTTGCATCTTATGACGCGATCCAATCAGCCACAGATTGGGTCGACTGTTCTACTGATCACATAGTGGCACAGCTCTCGACTGAAACTCATACACGCCCACCATTGTTTGATCCTCTCAACTTGATTTTTCCTACTGACGAATCAATCATAGAGGTTATGTGCGGTAATGAGCCACCATGGGGAGATTTTCATCATCGATCCTCATTCCCCACCATTCAGTCACTCGAGCCCGATACCAAATCCAGTGCTTCACTTGGGATGGTTCAAACCAAGTTCCCCACTTCCCTCGACGAAGTATTTTCTGAAGGAAACTTGGCCAATCTCATGGCAACCACTCCCATTGATATTTCAGTAAAGCCTGGTATCGTGGAAAACGTACACATTGGCAAAACATGTACTCCTCTTGAGACAGAGTTCTATAATGCCTACTTTAAAACTTTCCGCGATGTTTTCGCTTGGAGTTATGAAGAGATGCCAGGAATCGACCCATCGATTGTAGTCCATGAAATTCCAACTTTCCCTGGCGCCCGACCTGTTCGGCAAAAGCTTCGACCCGTTCATCCTCGTAAGGCAGCCGCCATTAAAGCAGAAGTTGAAAAACTTTTGCGTGCTGGTTTTATCTATCCTGTCCCATTGACAGAATGGGTATCCAACATCGTCCCTGTAGCCAAGAAACAGGGAACGATTAGAGTCTGTGTCGATTACCGTGATTTGAACAAAGCTTGTCCCAAGGACAACTACCCAACTCCGTTTATCGACCAGATCATCGATAACTGTGCCGGAAGTGTTATCTTTTCATTCATGGATGGCTTTTCTGGCTATAATCAGATCGATATCCTCCCAGCCGACCAGCACAAAACGGCCTTCATCTGCCCTTGGGGGATCTTCGCATATCGGAAGTTACCTTTTGGCCTCAAAAATGCCGGGGCAACTTTCCAACGGGCGATGTCCTACGCATTTCACGACATCAAACATATCGTAGAGCCATATCTCGATGACCTTCCCGCTCATTCTCGAACTCGGGAAGAACATCCAGATCACTTGAGTGCCATTTTCGAAAGGTGCAGGCACTACAATATACGTTTGAACCCGCATAAGTGCGTCTTCTGTGTAGAAGCCGGAAAACTGTTGGGCTTCATAGTCTCCAAAGACGGGATACGTCTAGATCCCGCAAAGGTAGCAGCTATCATAGCCCTGCCTTCACCTACCAATATTCCAGAACTTCAATGTTTGCAAGGGCATGCAAACTTTCTACGCCGTTTTATTTGTAATCTGTCTGAGATAACAAAAGGCTACATGCGGCTTCTCAAGAAGAATGTTCCCTTCATATGGGATGATGAAGCCCAACGCTCCTTTGACAATTTAAAGGCAGCCTTAACTAAAGATCCTGTGATTCAACCCCCCAATTACACACAGGACTACATCCTTTATCTCGCAGCCTCGATTTCCACCATTGGTATGGTGTTAGTCCAGGAAGATCACAACGGCATAGAACATGTGGTGTACTACCTCAGCAAGAGTCTTCTCGACTCTGAAACTCGTTACTCACATGTTGAAAAGCTGGCTCTGGCAACAGTGTTTGCTGTCCAGAGATTCCGTCACTACATCTTACTCCGCCGGACCACTGTCATCGCTGATTTCAATCCGATGTACTATATCCTCACACGACAAGTGCTTGGGGGCAAGTACTCCCGTTGGATTGTCATCCTTCAAGAGTTTGACTTGGAATTCGTCAAAGCCAAGTCTAAGAAATCTCTGGTCTTCGCTGAGTTAATTTGTCACTTGCCCCGTGCTACTGAGCAATCCGAGCCCATTGATTCTCTTCCCGACGAATCATTGTTCCTCATTAGCACGTCTGATCCATGGTATGGGGATATTCTCTTATATCTCCAAACCCAACGCTTCCGTCCCGACCTCAACCGCGATGAACGACGACGTATTAGACATCACGCAAAATACTACCTTATAGTGAACGATACTTTGTATCGGCGTGGTGTCGACACTGTCCTTCGACGCTGTTTGACCTTAGATGAAGCGGAACGCGTTCTTAATGACTGCCATGCTGGAGCATGTGGTGGTCATCTCTCTGGGATGGCTACGGCCCAGAAAATATTACGAGCGGGATACTTCTGGCCTTCGATTTTCAAAGACTGCATTGAAACAGTCAAGAAGTGTCCGCCATGTCAATTCTTCCATAGTAAAGCACGCTCGCATCCTGCTCCACTCCATCCTGTTATTGCCGTCGGCCCCTTCTCCAAATGGGGCATTGATTTTATGCACTGTAAGCCCACTTCAGCCGGGGGGCATAGCTATGTCATAGTAGCTGTGAACTATTTTACAAAATGGGCTGAAGCGATGCCTACGTACGCTGAAGACGGCAAAACAGCAGCGCAATTCATATTCAATCATATCATAGCTAGATTCGGTGTCCCACAGTCTATTGTGACCGATCATGGTTCCCATTTTAGGAATCATATGATCGAAGAACTAAGTGCCAAATTGGGTTTTCGCCACGAAAACTCAACTCCGTATTACCCACAAGCCAATGGCCAAGTTGAAGCCATCAATAAGGTCCTGAAACGAATGATTCAGCGCATTGTGGGTACCCAAAAATCCAATTGGCACTCAGCTCTGTTCTCAGCACTGTGGGCATACCGAACCTCAGTGAAAAGTGCTACCGGGTTTACACCATTTCAGTTGGTGTACGGCCTGGAAGCCATTCTCCCGATTGAATGTGAAATTCCATCACTCAAGATAGCCATAGAGCTACTTCCACACACTACTTCCGAAGAAGAACGGTTTCTATACCTAGCCAAGCTAGATGAAACCCGCCGCGACGCCGCTTTGGCTAATGAAGCTCACAAAAAACGCGTCAAAGCTCAATATGACAAATCCGTTCAACCTCGGATCTTTAATGAGGGTGACCTTGTACTTACATATGATCAGATGCATGACAAACTTGGAAAAGGCAAGCTTGAATCTATGTGGTACGGCCCCTTCATCATAAAACGTGTCTTAGAAAAAGGAGCCTATGAACTAGTCGACTGTGATGGTACGCCATTGGCACGGCCCCGCAACGGGCTATACCTCAAGCGTTTCTACGCATGAGGTTACCCCACGCGGGTTACTTCTTGTACATAATGTACTTAGTTTACTTTTTGCTTTATTTTTAGTGTGCGCGTGGATCTTATGTATCTACTCTTACTTTGACTCGTGCTTTTATGCGCAGATGTCTACCTACTTTGGATTCGCTGACGGTGCAAGCCGACATACCCGGAATCTCGCTTCCGCAGCATGGGTGATTTATTCCCCCACCGGCGAGTTGTTTTCTTCAGGAGCCATTTGTTTAGGTCCCGCAACCAACAATATCGCAGAGTACCATGCAGTCATTGGTCTCTTAACGGAGGTTGCCTCACTCGGGATTGACTCCTTATCGGTCTTTTTAGATTCCCAACTCGTGGTTTCTCATCTAAACCGTGTTTACACAGTTCGCGATCCTACATTACTTCGTTTATGTCGAAGAGTACGCCTCTTGGAACGGTCATTTGATTTTATCACATATCAACACATACCGAGAGAATTCAATTATATTGCCGATTCATTGGCTAATTACATTTTGGATTGGCATCTTGCCCATACATAAACACATCATTAAAAATTAAAATGCACAAGTCATTGTAAATATTTAGATCATAAATAGGTCCATATCACTGTATATAAAAGTGTTTTTTCCAAAATACATAAAGTTTGTGTCAAAGGCAAAATTGGGGATTAAATCCCATATACAAAAATTTGGCCCTCAAAGCCTACATATCGTGTACATGCCGCAAAAAGATCTAAAGACCATCTATGGAGACCTAGGAGACCTATCACGTCCCTCATCGGACTCCTCCCGCCGCTGGTGGTAACACATCACAGCTCGAACCACCTTCCGAAGAAGTCGGCTGATACGACCGGGTACACCTACAGTATGACGCTGGAGAGGGTAAGGGACATCATCCATCCGCATAGCAGGAATCCCATGGGTCAATCCCTGCAGGTTCCTCTCAATATCCCGCACACCTCCTCCCTCATCCTCATCTTCTTCTTCGACAGGTTCAGCTCGACGATCTACACCGCCACGACGTAGTGGTGAATATCCAGCTGGTCGTTGTGGTCCACGATCTGCAACATGCATACGAATATACATTAGAAGTCTTTTTACACATTCTAAAAAAGCATTAAAAATTAAATATTCAAAAAGAAAAAATACATATCCGTGAAGGTCATACCAGAGTCATCCCAGTCATCATCTTCCGGCAAAGCCAAGTCAATATCCTCGCGGAAATCTACCCCTGAATAGGGATAGTCGTCGATCATGATTATCTGCTCCTCTAGCCAAGAGAAGAAGTCCTCTCCAAAAGCTAGCCGCTGAGGCCCTCCAAGGCGCCCGGCATAGTCGCTCCATCGAGCCATCCATGGCTCAGTAGGTGGGCGAGGATGCATAGATATCTGCGGACGTAGTAATGGCACCCTTGCCAGGAAGAAAGTGACCAAGATACTCCCATAGCCAAACTGGGTATTTTTCCCAGTTCTACATTTGTGCACCTGTTCCTTCATATGGGACAGCACTGCATCGCACCAGTTGAAGACCGTTCCTCCCATGCACTCTGCTGCGAGATTTACCTGTGTTCGGGTTGCCTGATGTGGGCTCACGCTTCCCGCTGCACGTGTAATAGTGAATAGCAAAGTTTTGAAAGGAACATTTGTGACCTCTTTTATGGCCACTTTCCCACTCTTCTTACTCGAACCCACCTGACAATATCGAGCAATTAAATCATCCGTGCTTGAGTCTGAAGCACTGTACCCGGTAAGATTCGGCCGGGCCCCTCTTTTCGAGAGACCCGTGAGGAAGTAGATGTCTTCAAGTTGAATTTCAAGCACGTGCTCTCCTACCCGGAAAGCTTCGATTTCAGGATCCCACAATTGAATGAGGTGTGTAAGTAGTTTGGGTTGTTGGCGGATTCCTTTAGTCTTGAAAAACTTTAACAAACCACATTCTCTCAATGCGGTCACGGTGGGTAAGTGATTTTCGGCCCTAAAATCATCCGCTTCATGTTCTCTCTCTTTCCAACTCACCATTTTGCCTCAAACAAGTTGCAAATCCCTGCAAAATAGCAAACAAAGTAATTAATGACTATTTAACAACTTGATTCTAGCAAAAATTTGAGGAAAAATTGATTTTTTGAATTTAATTTTCGCACGTGCCGCGCCTGGGGGACATCATGCCGCGCGGCAGTCCACAGTGCCGCGCCTCCTTTTGGACTTACAGCGCGGCACTGTTGAACAGTGCCGCGTTTCACGATAGGGGATCCACGCGGCAGTACGGCAGGCGATTCTTGCCAAAAGGGCTTGCCAAAAAATAAATTTTTCCCTGGTGAAAGTAAAAATTTCTTGCATGAAATGAAAGAGGAGTTCAAGCACTCTTACCTGGCACAAACGGCGGTCGAAATGGTCTCCCGGAACTCTCGGTATCGATCCTTGAAACTTGGCTCCAAAATGGGTAAAAATGTCTCCTTTGGGTAAAAATCACAAATGAATAGTAATTTCTATTTTTACCATGTTTTATATAGCATTTTTCCACATTTTTTTTTAATTAATTAATTAATTACTATTGCAAAATTAATAAACCCTTATTCATATTACTAATGCCCGATTTTTGAGCATTTATTGACAGGATCTGCGGTAAAAATGGGATACAGTCATACTGGTATTTGTTCGTAGTTTGACCTTCATATTGAGCCCACTTTATCTTTTTCGTGCTCCGGATTTAAAACTTGAAAAAGATTCCAAGCGCTTTCACACCTGTGTCGTGCTTGTCAAACACAAGTAAACGGTGTCGAGTACGGTCAGCTTTACTCATGCTCGTTAAACGATGAGGAAAGTATTATCCTGGTTGTATTTTATTCTTTTTTCGGGCCAGAATAATTAATTTTTACGAAAAAGACCATAGGAGTCCATAGTTAAGCTCTTTTCAGACTCCTTAAAATTGAAAAGATTGCCAAGTGATCTTGACTCTTTCACACTTGTAAAAGTATTTGAAAGGTCGTCTATTCGGTGATAGGTTACCCCTTTTTTTCGGCCCGTCTAGACTATTTACGAGAAAGGTATACCTCAGTCAATCTCGGCTGGGAGAGTTCTCTCGGGAATCGTTTTACACTTTTTCGGGATCGAGAGACTAAATTTTACGAAAAAGTACATTATGGAGCTTCCTTTAAGTTTTTTAGGCTCTCTAAATATGAAAAACTGCCGAGTTTTCCTTCCTTGGACTCGTTAAAATATTAACATCGAAGGACCCACTTTGGGACGAACCCCTCCTTTCTCAGGTTCGCAAAACATGTGAGATTGGACTCATCCACAAGATGAGCTACACCGAGCATCTGTTATCCTCTTCAAGCTCGTAAAACAAGAAAGAGGTACTCGTCCATCATGTCGGGGAAATATGGGGGAACAAGTCAAGTTTATTTATGGCAGCTTGTCAGTCGTTACTTTTGAACATGGCATGTGTCCATCTCTTGTCTATATTTGGGTGTCCGTTTTTTTCATTGAGTCATAGTCATCATCATGGGTCGTCTCCCTGGCCACGAGTCCACTCATCTGACGTCTATCCTCTATTCATCAATAATCCCTGCTGCCAAGTCTTGTTACATGCCGTTATATGTTCAAAAGGTTGCATTGTATCGAGTCATTCATTGTGTCAGGCCTCCGCTGTGTCAGTACATATCCCATTACTTCATCATCCTATCATATATGCCGATTTCGTGTCGATGATGTGGGAATCATCATGGCCCACCTTCGACGAGTCTATTCCTGTCGACACCAAATCACTATCCAGGAATTGGACTTAGAAATCAACTATTAGTACCTTGGTACCTGCATGCCTCAATGGCAGGTTTCCTCGTGTTTGACAGCAGGTTCACATCATTGACCTCTGATCAAGCAATCTCTCGAATGCTCGACATCAACTCATTTATTCGCATTTCGTTGAGATGTACTATTGATACCTTGGGAATCATTGTCATCATTGGTGATTTCCCTCGCATTTGTTAATGGTTCACATCATTGACCGGTAATCAAATGGTTTCTACCATGTTCGACTTCAACACCTTGTAATCACATGGATAGATTCGTATCGTTCGTGATCGGGTAGAAGACCCTGGGCATCCATTTGTATTTTGATCACGTCCAGGTTGCAATGGATATTTCCTCTGTATTGTCACACAGATCCACTTTTGTATTGGTCGTGGCTGTGTCATTACTGTCTCATGGATCTACGATTGTTCATAGTAGCCATGATCTGTCCACAGTTTACATTATTTCAGTACTCATGGATCTGCAATGTATTGGTCGGCAGCCATGCTTTGAGTCATTTGTTTTCGAGCATGGGAATGCCCGCCTCGGTGGTATATCTAACACTTGTTTCCATTTCAGCTCCGTGTCGCTCTCCTCGATGCTATCTCTGCACATTTATTTCGTAAAGTCTTTCGGCCATCAGTCCCTTCTGACCTCACACTTTAGGGGGCATCTGTTATACCTCTATATTTCACGGTGTCGCATCCCCATCATAACACATTTCGACGACACTTCCCCTACTATTTTGAACCTTCCAGAAGAGACAGATGATGAGTCAACCTCGAAGGTAAATCCACCCTGCCAAGTTTTGACCCACCTTGGACTTTATTTCCATACACTACCGCGCCTGTACAGCTTGACAAAACGCGGCACAGTGCCGCGCTCTGTATCATTTGCAAAGCGCGGCACCCCTTTAATAGGTTTTTGCCCTTGACTTGTGGGATTTTGGATTTTTCGAAGATGATGGAAGATTGGGTTCCTTGATTCGATCCCAACTCACCTCCTTCGATTAGAAACCCTGATCCACTTATCCCTCCTTAGATCCACCTATCTCTCTTGTTGGTTAACCTCACCATTCACTATAAAAGAGAGGCATACCATTGGGAAAGGGGGGAGGACTCTTGAGAGCACCAAACTTATGGTCTTGCAGCATTGTGGAGATAGCTAAGAGGAGAAGACACTTGGAGTTGGAGGTTTGGCTTGGGCATCAAGCACCCTTTGTAAGTAATCTTCAAGTTGTAATGGAATAACTTGTCTTGTTTTCCCAAATCGTTTGTATTAATCTTGTTTTAATCACATGATTTGTATCTCTTACAGATTTAGATCCTAACTCATGTTTCAGATTGCTAGAGAATAGTGCATACTTGTATTTTGGTTACTCTTTGACAGGTTCATTGGTGAAGACTTGGAGCTTGGAACAAACACCAAAAACAAAGCACTTGGACATAAGGTTAGTCAAAATCCTTTGCTCTCTTCAGCATTTTAATACTGAAATGTATGTTAGATTTAGGGATTCAAGGTTGCATTTGTTTTGTCTGTTCTTAGTCTAGAGTTAGTCAGATCCTACTTTAGCCTAAGGGAGTTTTGACTTATCCGTAGGGCAGAATTCCACATAACAAACACAGCGGAATTTAATTCAATAGCACACCCAACATTCATTCCATTATTCATCAAATGATAATTGCCAAATTAACACAAGAGAATACTTATCTTATACAAAATTAGTCCCACGCAACTGGCTATGCAACTGCAACGTTCCACCCAACCATAGGCCAGTGTGCTCCTCAATCTCTCAGCACCACTGCCACCCCCGAGCTGGGCATGATCTCTACAAGGAAAAAGGGGAAAACAGGCTCTCACATAGCCAAAGGTATGTCAAAATCAGCCAAGCCAATAAAAAATTGGGTTTCTCAGGCTGTTAAGAGATGGGTGCATATAACAGCAAAAGTGTAAGTGTTGGGCATGAGGAAAACGTTTTCCACCATGGAATGCATGAGATGGGGTTTCAACTCCCTCAGAAAAACGTGGGGAAACACAAAAACGAAATTGGAAGACGGGGAATAACCCTGGGAAGCCAAATCCGTTTTTAGAAAAACGTCCCTGGGAATTCTGGGGCAAAAACGACCTCCATACAGTCCCCCAAGTCGTGGCCCTTCTCTCCCCAGCTAATGTATATGCAAAAACGAACCCCCGGGCATGGAAAAATGCAGGATTGGGATGAAAATGGGTAGGGAAAGACCCAGCTAGCTCCAACTGCGTGAATGATGAAAGGATGCCTGTTCAGAATGGCTTTGGGCACCATTTCCTGGGTGGTTTCTTTCCCCACAAGAAAAAACACGATTTTCCAAGTTGATGGCTTGCCCATGCACGAAATTGGCTGCCATACTCTTTCATTCCCAAGGCATTAACTGCCCCAACCAATTCCTTGGAAGAATTAAATGATTGGGTGCATGAGACAAAATGGTAGTTGGTGGTTTATGGGTTTCCCCATGGACACATGGATTAATACCCTTGGCTCAAGGGTTTGAATAATTCCCCCCCCCCCTATTCCTTGTAGAATTCATGCCCCATCTCTTTTGTTGCATTGCATAGCCGGTTGTGGGTCTTTCATTATAAATTCGAAATTTACATGATGTCTTATTTACATTGTGCCCATCTCGCACAAGAACCATAGGCATCTATTCTAATTGCCGATACATAAAACGATAAATCAATGGCGGGCCTTGGCCGTGAGCTCCTCACCATGACTAAATAACAATATTTACATCATTTACAATATTAATGCAATAGGGTCAAGCTGGGGACATTACACTATCTGTCAACCCCTTGTATGTTGGTAGTCTCTATCCCCTACTATAAGACAAATTCCCTGACAAAAATCCTAGTGTCGTGAGCACTTGAAGTAAACTATGATGTTCACTGAGCAAACACTTACGTTTATATGTGTGTTAATAATTAGTCCTACATAAGGACGCCAAAGAAACTACTAGTCGCTGCAAGGCAGTAATAAATTACTTTGACCTAACTATTAGCATGGAGCTAACCAATATTAAGTTCCATTATATAAAAGTAAGGAGTTAACGTAAATAACATTGATATCCTAGTTTTAGCAAGGGATTTTGATTAAAACTCCTAAGTAGAAAAGGGTTAATATTTCCCTAATTATAAATTAGGAATAAAGATAAAATGATTTATTATACCAAGAAAACATATTGGTTATTATAAATAACTATTTAAATGTTATTGCAAATAAGTTAATGAAGTAAGTTAGAGTAAAGAAGAAGTGATTATCTTTTATTAAATGCTTTAAAGTTTTAAAAGGCTATAACAACTTATCTACAAAAGTAGAAAATATTAACTAGCAGCTAATGCATGGGTATGCATGGAAAACTGGGAGCTAATGCATGGATAACTATATAAGGTGGAAGTTAAAGACAAGTTCAGATAATTAGTTATGTTCAAATAAGATATTTATCTTAAAGTTAATTAATTAAATTTAGCTAAAGGTAAAGCTAAAGAGATAATTGGTTGAGTTACAATTAAGATAATTTATTTATCTTAAAGTTAATTTGTTAAAGTTAGCTAAGGTTAAATAATACTAACTCAGTTAAAGTTAACTAATTAGTTAAATATTTCCTAAGTAAGTCGACCAGTTAAAATTAATTAAAGTTAATAACTTAAGTTAAGATAAGATCAAACAAGAACTTATCTTGGAAGTTCAAAAAAGGAACAAAAAGTAAATTTGGATATAAATAGGGCACTGATTTGTTCGTAAAAGGGTGGATCTTTGGAGACGAAGAATCCAAGGAAAGATGAATAAGATTGATTTGAGAAAATAGAGTAATAATATTGTGCCCTAGTTGATTCATGCCCATCTCAGGGGCAGTCTTGTTAGAAAAACATGACCACAGAGAAATAACAATAAAAAGATGCAAATATAAATCACATAAAACACATTACAAGAGAGACACCAATATAACGGTGTTCACCCACGATGGGATACATCCACACAGAAATTGCTAGTCCTTATTATTATACCATCCAACAAATGAAGGGATACAACCTGCAACACATCCGCTGCATCTTCCTCTTCACTCTCTCTTAGTATCTCTTACACAATCAGAGATATTTACAATGATACAATACATTACACAGTCGTATTACAATGTCTTCATTTTAAAGGGGAATTACCATGGGAAAATACCACAGGCTACCCAAAACCACGGGCCCGTAATATATTGGCCAACAAAACAACCCAAAACAATTCTTTCAGGGGAAATACCCCCCCACTCCCCTACTGGGGTGACTGTATAGTCTACCTGCATATCATATAAAAATGGGGTACAAAAATAGCTGAAACAACATCATCTCTGAAATAGGAAGATCCTACTCCGCAACCAAAAATCTCTCTCTTGGAGATTGATCACAACAAATCCATTGCTACTGCAGTTGCTAGACTATGCTCTGAACCTTGGACTTGGAAAATTTATCATCTTCACATTCATGCTAGAAGGTCAAATGAAACCGATCAGGAACTCAATTTCTCTCTGGCTATTACCTTTGTCAACATGTATGCAGGATTTTGGCTAGTGTGTATCTTTTCCATCTTCAATAGTTCATCTTCCATAATAGAGCGTATGAAATGGTACTTGAGCTGTATATGTTTAGTCTTAGAATGGAAGGATGAGTTCTTTGCAATCTGAATGGCACTCTGGATGTCACTATACAACCTACTATCCTCGTGCTTCTTACCCAATTCATCCATGAACCTATGCAACCAAATAATCTCTTTACCAGCCTCTGTAGAGAGAACATACTCTGCTACCATTTTTGAAAGTGCAACAACCTTTTTCAGCTTCAAAATCTAACTTAATGTTGTTCCACCTACAGTAAACACATACCCTATGGTGTTCCTCTTGTTATATTTATCACCTGTCATACCTACATCAACATATCCCTATAGAACAGTGTTTGAACCTCCAAAACATAATGCATGAGTGGTAGTACCTCTCAAATACCTGAGAATCCAATGTACTACCTTCCAATGTTCTTTACCTGGATTCTTCATTTACCTTCTCACAACTCCCACTGCATGTGCAATATCTACTCTTGTGCACACCATGGAATACATCAAGTTTCCAACTATTGATGAATAGGTAACCCCAGACATATAATCTATCTCTTCCCGTGTCTTGCGACACATCTCCTTACTTAGTTTGAAATGGCTGGCCAAAGGTGTACTAACTGGTTTTTCATTCTGCATTCTAAACCTCTCCAACACCTTTTGTATGTACTCACTCTGAGACAATGTCAATTTGCAAATTTTTCTGTCTCTTGTTATTCTCATACCAATGATTTGTTTTGCAACACCCAAATCCTTCATTGCAAATTAATTAGCTAACTTCCTTTTGAGCACATGTATATACTACATGTTACACCCTGCAACAAGCATATCATCCACATACAATAACAAGATAATATATCTTCCATTATATAGCCTCTTGAAATACACACAGTGGTCAGAATGAAATCTACTATAACCTTGATCTATCATAAACCTGTCAAATTTCAAATACCATTGCCTTGGAGATTGCTTCATACCATACAATCTCTTCTTCAACCTACATACCAAATTCTCCTTCCCTTTGACATCATACCCCTATGGATACTGCATATAAATCTCTTCCTCCAAATCCCCATGGAGAAAGGTTGTTTTTAAATCTAACTGTTCAATATGAAAATATTCTACCGCCACTAGACTTAAAATAGTTCTAATTGAAGTCATTTTAACAATACGAGAAAATATTTCATTAAAATATATAGCTTTCTTCCGTTCAAACCACTTTACAACAAGTGTGGTCTTGTACCGCTTCTTGCCTCCATCTTCTTCCTTCAACCCATAAACTTATTTATTCTACCATGTTATTTTACCAACAAGCAACTGAACAAAATCCAAATTCTGGTTTCTTACCAATGAGTCCATCTCTTCATTCATGCTTTGCTCCCACTTCTTTCTAGTTTCCACCTACATTGCTTCTTCATAACATTCTGGTTCACTATAATCAGTCATCAATAAATAATACAGTGAAGGAGAGAATCATTCATGGGGTCTACTTAACTTGGTAGATCTTCTAAGACTTGTAGGAGTTTCAGGTACCTAATGTTGTTCTTGATTTTCTGGCAACTTTGACACTTCATTTTCTTTGATTTCATCAAGCACTGTGTACTTTGTGTTTTCCTTTTCCTGTTTCTTTATCTGCAATTGATCTTTATACATGACCTTTTCATTGAATACCACATCTCTACTCCTAATGATTTTTTTATTTTCATAATCCCATAAACAATAACTAAAATAATCAAAGTCGTATCCAATAAAGGTACATTTCTTGGATTTAGCCTCATGATTTGTTCTATTTTCTTTATCAATATGGACAAATGATTCACAACCAAAATTTCTCAGAAAAGAGTAGTTTCCCTTTTTACCTGTCCATGCCTCCTCTAGAATACCACCATCCAAAGCACTTGAAGGCCCTATGTTTATTAAGTAAACATTAGTATCTACAACATCTACCCCAAACTGTAAGGGAAACCCTTGTCATGTCCCCTCAACAGTGAACATCGGATCAAGTTCATAACCCAACTAATCCCTTGGGTTGAGGAGACAACTTCAGTATCATGGGATTAATTTTGAATTCCAGGCAATTAATTAATTAGGAGTGTGAATTAAATTTTATCCAAAGTTTATTATGCACTTGGAATATTTATTTTTTATGAATTTAATAATTTTATGATAAATAAATGAGGATAATGCTCCACTAGGGAGCATTAGTGGATGAGGATGACTTGGATATGACTTGGATAAGAAGTTAAGGAGAAAGCACGTAAATTTAGAAAATAACGAAAAATGAAAGAAAGATGGAGCAAATCAGAAAAGCAGCAAAAACTAAGGAAAATAAGCATAAAGCAAAAAACAATACAAAGCATAAAGCATGATAAATAAAAAAGGCATGAAACTTCAGAAAAGTAGGATAAATCAGAATATCCAGGAAAAGTAGAAAAAACTAAAGCAGAAAGTGGAAAACAAAACAAAAAAGGAAAAAGGAGGAAAGCAAAGGAAAAAGGAGGAAAGCAAAGGAAAAAGGAAAAGGTAGGAAAGCTAGCTTTCCTTATCCACTCATGGAGGGAACATTAGCTAAGGATAATTTCTCCTCAATTCATCCTCTCTCTATAAACAAACCAGTGCGCACCCCCTTCAAATCTTTTATCAGTTTGAGTATTGGTATGAGAGCAATTGTGCCTCAGAGACTTGAGAGATGTGCCCCTGCTTCCTATGAGAGGATGATGGTATTCAGAAATTATCATTGATTTTTATTTCAGGTCTTGTATCTGATCCAAGGATGGGTTGAATTTCAGAAAGATTCATGAAGTCTATGGTTTGAATCTCATATCCTCTTGTTGATTTCCAGTGCTAGATTGTTGTGTTGAAGAGGAGAGGCGTTTTTGTAATATTTTGAGAATCCTCTTGGCTCAAATATGGTTTAATTATAGTAATTATAAATCTATTATATCATTCATAACATTTAATACTGCATAAGTCTGATATTTTCTGAGTTTTCTCTACCCCTTACAGATTTGTCTAGAATTTGACTAGTTTTTAGAATGCATTTAATAAATGAATGAGTCTTGATCCAAGTGAAGTAATTATTGTTCTTGTAGTTTCTTAATATTCCATATGTAATATTCCAAGTCTTAGATCAGAATTTTGTGATCCTTTATAGACCGTTTGGGAGTCCTGAATTCTCACTAGTTGTACAATCCTAGTAAGCAATTTTGGTCATATTTTTCTGAGATTCCTTCATAACTTTTATAACTTTATGGAATTCAAAATGACTATATTTTGACTATAAATTGATGTTATTTATCCTCCTAAATACATAATCCTTCACATATAGCTTCCAGTCAATGAATAGAGTAATACTAGTTTGCATATGATGGGGTGCCCAGAAGCATTGTAGTAGATTTTAGCCTTGCTGATTTTGACCCATAAATGGTCCCAATTCTTTGTTTAGAGGTATTAAAATCTGTCATAGTCTTCCTTCCATCTAGATCTTTTGATCCTACCCACCTCCAGTCAAACTAGCTCCCTGCACCATTGTTTTAATTGATTCTCTAAGGAAGTAAGTTTTTGTATCACTAATCCTGGTTGGTAAATTACAGCGGTATCAAAGCATGGTCCTACAAAATTCTCTCGAATTATTTCTATGAGTCCAAGAAGATATTCAGATTCCAAGAAGAAGGATCCTTTGTCAGAAGGAGAAAAGGAAGAGGAAATAAATTCTACTGAAAGGAAACTACAAGGAGAGTCAGACATGTCTCACAATGAAGACAAAGAGTAGTTCAAACTCTTTGTTCAAGACATAATGAAAGTATTGAAATACATCTCTCACAATATTGCTCAATCCGGGAAAGAGATTAGAGAGTTCTTAGCTCAACATCTAGGAAGCAAGAATTGAGAGGGGAGCAACAATGGCACCCCACATGGCGAGAGGAAGAGTAGTGGTGGCCATATTTTCTCAAAAACTGGGCCTCACAATCACCCAGGAGAATTCAATATGGAATATCCAACTTACTCCAGGCCTATTGTGCCCAATTTTACTGAGGAACAAAGACAACAACCTGAGGTTCAAAATGGAGGTCTTGCTTCATGGGAAGACAAATATGTTGAGTACCTTACATTGAAAGAAGAGTGATAAGTGATTTACCATTCAAAGACTTATGTGATATATAGTACAATACCAACCCAAGAGGAGGATTTCGGATGCAAAATCAGAACTATGAGCTAATAAATGCTATTGGTAATATTTCTTTACCTTATTTTGATGGTTCACAGAAATGTACTGCTAACTCTTGGATTCAAAAACTTGACACATATCTTCAGTTGACTCCTATGGATGAAAGAGATGCCATCAATATGGCTACTCTACACTTAGATGGAGAAGAAAATGAATGGTGGTTTCATGGCCTAAAATCTATTGGACATGATCAAGTGACCATTTATGAATAGTTCACAAGAAGGTTGGCTGAAATATTCGAAAGAAGAGATCCTGAGATCACCTTCAGGGAACTAGCGCATGTGAAGCAGATTGGAACTCCTGAATCCTACATCTCTGAGTTTCAAAAACTAGTTGTGATGGTCTATGATATTTGAGAATCTAGATTGATCCTGTTATTCATTGAAGGGTTATCGGAACCTTTGAAAGGTTTGGTGAAGGATTACAGACCATCTACCTTGCAAGATGCACTAAGTCGAACCAAATACTTGCAAGACTCTATTCCGAGGACCACATTTCCTCCTAGGACTGTTGGTTCTACTCGGTTCAAGAATCAAATGCCACCCATGAAGAGTCCTTCTATAAATTTCAGAAAGGATAAATATTCTAAGGATCGAGATGAATTGAGAAGAAGGAAATTGTGCTTCACTTGTTAGGAGCCATGGGTTCCAGGAAATAGATGTGCTAAAGGAAAGGCACACTACATTGAAGTTTACTTAGAGAGTGAAGCTGACGAAGAAGAACAAGAGGCCCCAGTAGATGTAGAATTGGCCTATGAGACTGCAGAAGAAGAACCTACCCCTAAGGTGAGCAAGATTGCAGTACTTTCAGGGGTTCCTCGCTTCCATACACTCAGATTCAAAGGAGTGGTTCAAGGACAATTAGTCACTGTGTTAGTGGATGGAGGAGAAACACATAACTTCATTTATTCAACTTTGGTTGAAAGGAGGAAGCTACCTACTAAAAAGTTTGGAGGCTTCACTATCATTATTCTAGGTAATAATTCTATGAACTGTTGTAGATGGATTCCTAAATTGCAGATTTATATAGGAGAACATACCATTACATATAACTTTTATGTTGTGGATGTGGTTGATAATTACATTGTTTCAGCAGTACAATGGTTGTATTCCATTGGGAATCATTCAATAGACTACCAAGTTCCTGAGATGATCTTTAAGGGAGAATATGGAAAGGAGGTAGTGTTGAGATGGATCAACACCTACCCAAAACAAGTGGTGAGTGCACACAGTATGAGATCCATATTGAGGCAGGGAGACATTGAATGGGATGCAAAATGCCTAATCACCACAAAGAGTACCTCACTGTAAGTATCCCAATATCCAGAAGACATTCAGAAGCTACTCCAAAAGTATAATAAGGTGTTTGGGGACCTTCCTCATGGTAGGACACCTGATAGAGTAGTGGAGCATATAATTGAATTGGAGATAGGCACCTCACCTATCAAAGTACATCCCTACAAAAACCCAAAAATATTCAAGGATGAGATAGAGCGAACCATCAAGGAACTGCTTGACTCGGGATTCATTAGACCAAGTTCAAGTCTGCTTTCCTCATCGATAGTCCTTGTGAAGAAGAAATATGGGACCATGAGGATGTGCATAGACTACAAATCTCTCAAAAATAAGACTATCAATAACAAACATCCTATTCCAAGGATTGATTAGCTTATGGATGAGCTCCATGGGGACAAGTACTTTTCAAAGATTGACCTTTGATCTGGTTACCATCAAATCAGCATGAGGGAAGAAGACATCCATAAGACAGCCTTTCGGTGTCACCATGGGCACTTTTATTTTATGGTTATGCCTTTTGGCCTAACCAATGCACCTACAACTTTTCAATCTTGCATGAACATAGTGTTTAGCAAGCATTTTCGTAAGTTTGTACTTGTTTTATTTGATGATATTTTGATCTATAGTAGAACTTGGGAAGAGCATTTACATCATTTGGATATTGTACTAACAATCTTGGAAGATCAATATTTCGATGCAAAGCTAAACAAGTGTGAGTTTGGAATGATTGAGATTTTGTATCTTGGTCATGTGATTGGGAAAGATGGAGTTAAGGTTCACATGGAAAAGATCCAAACCATTCTAGATTGGACTAGTCCTAAAATTCTCACTAAACTGAGAGGTTTTATTGGGCTATGTACCTACTACAAGAAGTTTGTCAAAGGCTTTTCCAAGTTGACATCTCCTTTGATAGGCCTCACTAAGAAAGGAGCTTTCAATTGGTTAGAAGAATCTGAGAAAGTGTTCAATAGAATGAAGGAGGTAATGAGCATTTGTTCTGTTCTTGCACTTCCATATTTTTCTCAACCTTTTGTTCTTGAGTGTGATGCTTCAAGGAATGGAATTGGCGCAGCGTTGATGCAAAATAAGCACCCCTTGGCCTTTGAGAGCATAAATTTGCGGCCCCATGAAAGGTTATATCAGTCCATGACAAAGAGATGCTATCCATAATGCATGCGCTAGTCAAGTTCAGACAATATTTGGTAGGGGGTAAGTTCATTATCAAGACTGATCACAACAATTTGAGGCACTTCTTAACCCAAAAGGAGCTGAATGATAGGAAAAATAAGTGGGTAAGAAAGGTCCAATCATTTGAATTTGATATTGAATATAAGAAGGGTAAGATGAACATTGTAGCCGATGCACTTTCTAGAAAACCAACACTTGCATTGTTCAAATTTCATGATGATTGGAAAGTACAGCTTGGGGTAGAGTACACAAAGAACTAGTTTGCTTGTGATTTGTTTTATGGATTAATTCATGATGATGCTTACAATATTCTCAATGATATTATTGATTATAAGGATAGGAAATTTTTGGTTCCAGAATCCATACTAAATAAGAAGATCCTTGAGGCTTCCCATGATGTGCCTCTAGCAGTTCATCCGGGTTTGTGAAGACTTACAGAAAAGTGAAGGAAAGGTTCACATGGAAGGGGCTGAAGAAGGAGGTGATGGAGTACGTCGGGTCATGTCTGGAATTTCATAAAAATAAAGTAGAGCATACTCATCCAGCAGGGTTCTTACAACCACTTCCTATTCCTGAACAGAAATGGGAAAGTGTATCGATGGATTTCATTACTGGGCTTCCAAAAATCCAAGGTAAAGACAATATTTTTGTTGTGGTTGATAGATTGACTAAATATGAAGATTTCTTTGCTGTCACAACTAATATTTCAGCCATCCAATTGGCTTAAGTGTTCATCAAAGATGTCTTCAAACGTCATGGAATACCCAAGTCTATCATTAGTGACAGAGATAACAAGTTCACTAGCAATTTTTGGCAAGAACTGTTCAAGTTAGTGGAGACAAGTTTGGACATGAGCACCAAATACCATCCACAGACTCATGGACAAACATAAAGAGTGAACCAATGGCTAGAAGTGTATTTAAGAAACTATGTCACACGCCAACAAAATTCATGGACTAACTGGCTCCATTTGGGATAGTTTTGTTACAACACTACTTTTCATCTCTAGATTGGTATGTCTCCCTTCAAATATCTTTATGGATATGATGCACTCACTTATGCTGATATGATATTTGGTGATTGTAAGAAACAAAAGGAAAATTATTGGCTCCAAGAGAGTCAATACATACTCATAACTCTCAAGGAAAACTTGTGACTAGCATAGAACCGTAAAAAAGTGCATGCAGACAAGCATAGAATTGAGCAAGTTTTCTAAGTAGGAGATCTGGTATATTTGAGGTTGCATCCCTATAGACAATCATCATTGAAGTATAAGGGGGATGATAAGTTTCAGCCAATATTAAATGGCCCCTACCAAGTTTTGAGAAAGATCGGGAAAGTGTCTTATGAGCTAGAGTTTCCTCTGGGAAGTCAGATTAGCAATTTTTCCATGTGTCCTATGTGAAGAAGGAAATAGGGAAACAAGTCAAGGTTTCACAATATTTTCAACCCCTTGATGATGAAGGATGTGAAATTCCCATAGCAGATCTAAGAGCTAATGAATACCTCACAAGAGAGAATTGCAGAAAGAATGAGCAGCAGAACACAGATGCAATAGAACTTAGATAGGAGCAGAATAATTACACATGTTTTTCACATACCCTCCCGCGGACCCAATTCTAGGAAGGGAACATGAGGCAATATCTGGGGCTTTTGCATAACTCACCCCAAAACATTACATATTCACAGCAATTAAATAAATGTGTGCAGATGCAATTCAAAAAACATGCACAACGGAAATAAACTTCATCCACACACACATCATATGCATACAATATATAAAAAACAATCATCAATTTAAATATTGGAGAAGTAAATGCATAGATAGAAAAACACTTATCTTTACAGTGAAATGGTCCCAAGCAACTAGCTATGTTGCTGCAACGTTCCACCCAAGCATAGGTCTCTGGCTAACCTGTATTATTTCAGCACTCAGAGACCACCCCCGAGCTGGGCATGATTTCTACAAGGAAAATGAGACATTCAAGCTCACACATAGCCAAATAATCATTTCCTCTAAGCCAAGCCAGTCCACAACTAGGTTTATCAGGCTAAATATGAACCCTCTTCATTTCTGGATATTTGCACTCAATCTAAAGCCAAAGCAATAGATACCCATAACCCATACCCCAACATACTCTTTTCTCACATAGCCAACACAAACATTGGGCATGGATACACATTTTAAACAATGGGATTTACAACAAGATGGCCATGGGTTTTCCCCAAATCATTTTCATCCAAAAATGGATTGTGGGATGGGGAAAAACAATCATAAGGAGGAAATTGATTTCTTCCCCAACTATCTAAGCATTCAATAGCCAAAATAGTCTCTATGGAACCCCAATTCAATTTCTCTTCTTCCCCACTGGTACATAACACAAAACTGTCCTTCTCTTAGCTGAGAATGAAGGAAAACACATAAAAACCATGGAGGAAAATGACCAAGAAGCTCCAAACTCGTGAGAGAGCAAAAAAACCATTCATGGGTAATGGCTTGGGGAGAAATTCATGGCTCTTTTTTTGCCAAGGAATCCAAACACGTTTCTCCATGAAGGGTGGCTTGCCCATTCTTGAATTTGGATAGCCATACCTCTCCATTCCCAAGGCATTAACTACCTCAACCAACTCTTGGGAGAAATGAATGATTGGGTACAAAAGTCAACATGGGTAGTTCAGGGTTTGATGGGTTCTCTCATTGACACTTGGTTTGACTTGATTGGCTCCAAGGGTTTGAATATTTCCCTCCCAATTCCTTGTAAAATCATGCCCCCATCACTTGTTGCATTGCATAGCTAGTTGTGGGTATTTTATTAAAATGCATATTTACATGATATTAACAATTCCATTGTGCATGGCTAGCATGTAAACCATATGCATCAATAAATAGATGGCGAGGCCTTGGCCTTGAGCTCCTCACTACGATTTTATAACAATATTATATCATTTGCAATTTTAATGGAATAGGGTCAAGATGGGGATGTGACATACCCTTCCCTTGGAATAACACTATCCTTGGTGTTCCAATACTTAGGAATAAATACCCACTTTACACATGTCCAAAATTCACAAAATGTGGCAGATTTGTCCTGTGTTCATCTCTTTAATTTGAACCTTCAGGATCCAGTCCTTTGGCTTCCACAAGTTGCTCATGTTGGCTTTGATCTTCCAGCTCTACAGGTGGGCATTGCTCCACAACAATCCCTTCCTTTAATTCACCTTCCAGCTAATCTACAAGTCTGGAATTTAATGGATGCCATCTTTCTTATTGTCCTGGCCATCTTTCTTATTGTCCTGGAAACTATTTGAGGAATATTTTCAGCCAAAACAAATAGCTTTTGGTCTGCTTCCATGATCAATTTGCACCACTGGCTCTCACTTTACTTACTGGCAACACTTGGCTAGTAACAACTGCAAACAATGGCTTCAATTTCTCACCTGTGAGACTCATCATGGCAATTCCTGTTAGGACAAGCATAACAAAATATTAAAATTAGTCAATTATTTGCTCAATTGACATGGAATTTCCATGCTTTACTATGATACTTCCACACTTTCCATGCTTTCCCAACATAAACATGAACTCATTCATGCTCATCCTTTCATAGGGAATTTACTATTTCAACATTCACAATTTATTTCAAGCATTTAAACACAATCTATTTTCAGTCATGACATGTGTTAAGTCAGTAAATTTTTCTGCATTTTTAGTTTTTTCTCTCCAAATTTTGGTTTGTTTTTTGAGTTTACCTTAGTTAATTGTTGGTTTTCAGTTTTGGTTTTTTGCCTTCTTAAGAATCTTATGAATGCTTGAATAAAGTTTGAGCCCAGTCCTTTCAAATTTCATTTGATTTTGGTCATTTTTACATTGAAAGTGGGTCAATGTGAGTTATATATTCAAAAGGAGAATCAATAATGACTTTAGAGAGTAGCTAAACTAGTGTCATAAACCAAATAGCTGCCAAAATCTCCGACAAATTGGCAAAAAGTTAGAAAATTTGCTAAATTTTGGTTTAAAGATATTCTTGTAGCGCTACACCAAAGTTTAACACAGAGTGCGCTACAGGAATATCGTGGCATAAGTTTTTTGTAAAATCTCGATCTGATTTCAATCATCATGAAGAGTGTAAGTATCTAATCGCATTGTGTGAAGTGTTTAACACGTGTATGCAGCATTTTGAGCATGATGTTTGTTGGTTGATAATCACGAAGAGAAGACAAGGGCATCATTACAGGTTATGCGGGTTCAGTTGCACAGAGACCAGCCAGTTCCGGGTTTAGCTGTCAAGTTTCCCTCGTCACACGCATCATCACTGAGGAGTTAGTGTTTGAGGAGGAGACTTCATTGTTGAACGTTGGATTACGTTACTGTGGAAGGAGACAGCTGTGATTCTGGCGCCAGCAGAAATTAGGGCTTTTGAATTCGTTCACCTGCAGCCAAAGAATTGTTAGGAGGACACCTGTACTCGAAGAAGAACAGTATTAACACCCCAAATTGAAGACATTACGCCACGATGGAGGAGTAATTGACAGGTATTACGTATAACCCTCATAGCTGGAGAATTTGGGTTTTTGCTGCTGCGTGTTCTTCTGAAAAAATTGGTTGCTGAGAAGGATGTAATAGGATGAAAGGATGAAGAATTCATCACTGAAATAGTTAGCTGAAGCATAATAGGAGGAATTTGCATGATTGTTTCTTTCATGACCTAATCAGAATAGGGCATCGAAAAAACTCACAGAATTACCTGTAGAATTCAGTTTTGTTTACACAGAGGGAAGTCTGCTAGCTTGATACAGGTGTTACACAGGAAGGTTTGTAGATTTGTGCAGGGGGTTTAAATAAAATTGAAATTGTTATAACCTGCAATACTATTTGCCCAGAAAACAGTTTATAAGACACTTCTGAAACCTAAAACTAGACTGTTCCAGTTCCTTGAAAGAAAGAGATGGGAAAAAACAGTAAGAGTGGTAAGATTAATAGGGCTGAACCCACAGATTTGACATGGATTCAAAAACTTCCAGATTGTGCAGAGCTGTTCCAACAGGCAGGATGGTTGAAATTCTTCAAGAAGATAGATGGCTTTAATGCCCAAGTATCCTGCAATTTTTCCAAAGGACTTAAGAATGAGATGATCATAATGGATCCTTTAAGATTCAAATTGACTGTAGATTTAATTTCAGAAGCCACTGAAATTGATAATGAAGGCGAGCTCTGGTTTAAGAAGTCTCCTTTTGAGTTTGACCCTCAAAGATACTTATTGCCCAATGTTGTTCCTGACTGGAACAAAGGTATCATCATTCATAATTTCAAGAGGGAATGGATTGAACCTATAAGGATTCTTCAGAGCTATATAACTTGTGAAGGGAGGTACTCATTATTTTTCAAATACCATCTCAGGTTCTTGCAGCACATGGCAGGGGTGTCTAAAATGAATTTGCCATTCTTTTTCTTCAAAAGCTTGCAGAAAATGTCTAGCAAAATTAAACAGCAGGATGATCATACTTCTCAATCATTGTTTCATCATGGTCTCATCAAGTTAATCATCTCTACCGTGTTGCAGCAGGAGGAAAAAACTTGGGACTTCTTTTTGTTTTGGTCAGGGATTCATTCTAAAGGAGAAGACCAACAACCCAAAAGGCAAACTGATAAGGGAAAAGTAATGGTACAAAAGTTGGGGTATTCAGCTAAACCTGCAAACAAACATGGCATTAAAGCTAAAAAGGAAACAAAGCAGGTATCAGATGAAGGACAGACTGACAGTCAGCCTCAGGAAATTCCACAGCACAGTAAAGTCAAATTTTCATTATTCGATGACAAAAAGAAAAAGGAAATTCTTGAGAAGAAGTCATCATCTATAACAGTGGTTCAAGAAAAGAGGAAAATCAATATCAAGGTTATTCCTGTAGCAAAAGAGGAAGTCCAGAATCAGCCCAAAATCCCTATCACAGTCCTCTCAGATGATGAGGGCTATATGTTAGAGGAAGAGCAGTTTATTCCTGAGATCAAGGTTAAAGCTGAGATTAAAGAAAATCAAGCTATAGAGGACAAAACTACCAAGCCTAAAAAGAAGATCAAAAAGCTAGAAGTGGTAGAGTTAGCATCTATCCAATATCAAGGGAAGACACTAAAAATGATGGGAGAGACAGCTTCTTTATGGAGACCTAAAACTAGGTCTAAAAACAAATTAAGATTAAATATGAAAAAGTTGTTGAATCCGAAATTGAAGACTGATAAGGTGAAAATCTCTGATGAAGAATCCATGGAGGAGCAGTCAAAGAAAAATGAATGGCATTCAGTTAAAAAAGAGGATTTTGGGTCTGTACAGGTAACAGGTGAAGAGAGCTCTAAATCCATTGTTGAAAACAATTCTAAAAAATTGTTAACAGAAGAGATTAAATCAGCACAGGAAACAGGTGTTTCAAACCCTATCATTGAAGATATTGATGTAAAGCCATTGACAGAGGAATTAATGTTTAAGAAGTTTAATATGTTTTGGAAACCAAGTGAAGATCAGGATGCTGCAATAGAAAAACTGGTTAATTCTGACAGGGAGAATTTGAAGAAGGTGGTCAAACAGTACAAGCATCAAATGAACTACATGCAAGAAGTTAATGATGGTATAATGTTGGCAAATAGGAGATTGAGAGAAGATCTTCAAGATACTCATGATAATTTTCAGGAGTTGGTGATTGATGCAAAAGAGGCACTCGGAAGAAAAAGGGTTGCTGATAGGAATTGCTCAGAATTAGAAAAGACAGTTCAAACCTTGCAACATGAAAATGAACACCTACACAAAAGGATAGCTGAGCTGGAGCAAAAGCACAAAAGAGTGAAGAAAAGATCTTCAAGTCCAGATGGCATAGCTTTGCTAGTGGAGGCATCGAAAGAGATCTAGGGAAGTTAGGTTCATTTAAAGCTTTTTGTTAAGGATTTGCTATTTTTAGCAAAGTTGTAATTTGTAAAAATGTAAATATTATTTTGCCTAATCTAGTCATTCGATGGAGGATTAGTAGGAGATACCCTAACTGTTTTTGGGGAATGAAAAACTATTTAGAGAGGGAGAAAAGACATTGTAAGGGTTCGAAATTTTGGAGAGCTAGAGGAGGTCTGCAAACTGTGTTCTCATCCAGACTTGTTCACTGCTAAGTATTGCAAACTCTCATATTGCATTTTTGATGAAACTATGAATATATGACTCCTTATTCCACTTCTGATATGTGTTGGCTTCATTTTAAACTTATACAGTTTCTTGATTGACAATTTCATTTCTGGTTTTAGGTATAATTTCTAGTGGTGCTTGTCTTTTATTGAATGAACTTCATTGCAATCTTTTGGTGAATTTCTGAGATATATATGCATCTTCATGGAGATATGTATGTGAATTAGTTTTTACTTATTTGTTGAATGCATTCCCTTATGCTCTTGAAGTTTTCTTACCAAAACCTACAAAACAAAACCCTAAAAACCTAGTTTGGATTGATTTTATTCTTGAGATTGTGTTGGCTTGTTACCCTAGCCTTAGTGACAATTTCTGACATAAACATCTTTGGCGCCGTTGCCGGGGACGAAGCTGAAGCATATCTTCCCTGGGATATTCATCATTTTTCCTGGTTTAAGAGGTGGACTTGAACCAGCATTTTTGAAGGCTATTTTCACCAAAAAAGTCACACTGGCTTCTAAAGGGATTGGGACCAGGAATAAGCATGTTTCTCCATTAAATCTGGGTGTGACAGACCCTGAGCAGATTCTGAAAACAGCAAACAAACTCAGAAAATCTCAATCTTTGCCAACTTTCTGTGATTCTCATCAGTTGGGTGAATCACTAGACCCAGCTGACATTTCACCGTGTATAAAACCTATCCTCTCTGAGAGTAGTTTTCAGGTTTTCACTAATCCTAAAAGTTTCTTGAAGGCTAAAACCTCTTCTCCTGATAAAATACCAATATTTCAGTTGAAACTAGGAAAGAATACCTTTCAAAAAGGACCCAGTCACATTCCTTCCTTTTCAAACCCTAATTTGAAACTTCAGTCTAAACTTCAGTCCACAATGGCAGCTCAAAATCCACCTATGGATATGATGGACAGAATGGTAGCAGCTAGGTATGCACCATTAGTTTTACCTCAGCCTCTACATCCTTTGCCCGGAGGTGATTATCAGAAATATATGCCTAGATTTAATGGTCAAGGGGAAAATACTGCTGAGGAACATTGGGAGGCTTTTATGAGTTATGCTGACAATCAGAATATTGAAATTAAAGATGTGTGGATGAGGGTTTTTGTTCAGAGTCTAGATGGGGATGTAAGAAAATGGTTTAGGGATTTGCCTGCTAACTCCATTACTATTATTGAAGAACTCCATCAGCTTTTCATGAGACAGTGGGGAGACACTAAAGATCACACATACTATATAACTGAGTTTGGAGCTCTCAGAAGAAAGAAAGATGAGACTGTTGTAGATTTTTCCAAGAGGTTTAATAAAATGTACAGTAGAATTCCAGCAAAAATTAAACCCACTGAAACATCAGCTAAGTTGACATACACCAATGCTTTTGATCATGAATTTTCTTTATTACTCAGAGAGAGGAGACCTATCACTCTGCTGAACATGCAAGATGCAACCCTAGAGGTAGAGTCTAATTTGTTAGCTTCAAATAGACTTAAGAATGAAACATCTCAGCAGTTATATGAAAGAAAGGGAAAGAAAGAAGCTGTCACAGCAGGCTCTGCTTCTCAATCTGCTGAGGCCAAGATAGATGAGATGGCCAAAATGGTTAAGATCCTTACTGCAAAGTTGAACAAACTAGAGCTTGAAAAGAATTCTGCTAAACCTGCTCCAGAAGCTCAGAGGAATCCAAATAACCAAAATCAGTTTAGAAAACAATTTGCACCTAGATTCATGCCAAGGGAGCGAAGAAATAATGACATCCAGCAAGAAAGGAGAGAAAATGAAGATCAAAAAGTGCCCCCACCTTTTCAAAATAATTTGGTTGATGAGGAAGAAATTGATCAGCAGCTGCTGTTTGAAGAAACTGAGACTGATCAGGACATGAACCACATTGGAGATAAAATGTTTACAGGCTTTGTTACTGAAGAAGATTTTCTAAATTCTGAATATTATGATGCTGATTTATATGAGATTGAAGATGATTTGGAATGTGAAAAAACTGCTGTAAATGCTGCTACCAATCAGAATGGAGTCAAGAAAGTTATTAATCTCAGAACTGGACCAAAACAAGTAGTTCAAGCTCCTAAAAAGAAAGCTGCTATTCCTGCTCCAGTTATTCTTGATAAACCAACTGTTGATCCTGTAGCAGAAAAGAAGCAACCTGCAGAAAAACCCAAGAAAAATACAGAAATCGAAGAAGTAAACAAGTCAGGTCAACATTTTAGTTTGGAAAATGAATTAGGAAAACTCAAAATTCCTGTGCCATTTTTTGAGCTTATGAAAAATCCATCATACAAGAATACAGTTTTGAAGGTAATGAATATGCCAAATAATCAGCCAGTTTCAGATACAGTGAATCTTCAGGAAGAAAACCCTAGAATTTTTATTGGATCAGCTTTAGCTGAGAAGACTGAAAATGAAGCTGGTGCTTCTCCTCCATTTTATATAACTCTGACTGTGCATGAGCAGATGATTCATAACTGTCTGCTAGATTCAGGAGCATCTCATAATTTGATGCCAAAATCTGTGATGGAAGCTCTGGGCCTTAATGTCACTAAGCCTTACCATGATCTATATGCCTTTGACTCCCGAGCTGTAAAATGTCTAGGAGTGATAAAAGATATGGTTGTAAATCTTACTCAGTTACCCATGAAAAGTGTGATAATGGATGTTGTGGTAGTTGACATCACACCAAAGTTTGGCTTACTTCTGTCTAGGTCATGGGCTAAGAAAGTTGGAGGAACATTACAGATGGACCTCTCTTATGCAACTATTCCTGTTTTTGGTGGAGAAAACATGAGACTTTATAGAGAGTTACAGTTGGCTTATATAGTCACAGATGAGAAAAACCCTACAAATCACCCAATGTATTCTGTGGATAAAGACCTTGGTTCATGCATACTACAGTTTAGTGAAGAAGAGAATTCTGCTGGTGTGTTACAAGTACAAAAAGATCAGCCTGTAAAACATAGTCAAGAAGAGCAGGATGTATTATGGCAGTTGTATTTTGATGGGTCTTCATGCAAAGAAGGTGCTGGAGCTGGAGTTTTATTGATTTCTCCTGGAGGTGAAATGGTGAAACTTATGTATAAGTTAGAATTTGCTACCACCAACAATACTGCTAAGTATGAGGCCCTGCTATTGGGATTGAAGGCTGCAAAAGATTTAGGAATTCAACAGATTTCTGCATTTGGCGACTCCGAACTAATTGTTCAGCAAGTGAAGAACAAATATCAAGTAAAGCAGGGTTTGTTGAAAGTATATCGAAATGAGGTATGGGATATGCTTGAAAATTATTTTATTGCATTTAATATCACTCATATTCCCAGAAATCATAATGAAACTGCAGATTCTTTAGCCCTGGCTGCCACACATTTCAGAATTCCAAAAACCACTCAATTAAGGTATCCAATAGAAGTGAGATATAGGCCATGTGTTCCAGATAATGTGAAACATTGGAGGGTTTTTGAAGACGACATTGAAATAAAAAAATTTCTTGAGCTGGTAGATGAATTTTCAAACAATCAAATTGATCAAGAAATGGATGAAAAGGATGAACAGTTGGATGAATTTACTGCAGAAGAGATTGCTGGACATAAAATTATTGAATTGAAGAGTAATTTCATTCCGAAAGGCCTAGTACCTTTGGAGAGAATATTCACTAAGGATGATACACCTTCCAGACCAGTAATCCAGTCTTCAGAAGAAAATGTAGAGGATTACAATATTGGCTCAGTAGAACAGCCCAGAATGGTAAAATTGTCTAAAAACCTAACAGCTGAGCAAAGGAGTAGATATATTAGGCTGTTGAGAAAATATATAGATACATTTGCTTGGTCTTACAAGGAGCTGAAAACCTATGACACAGCAGTTATTCAGCATAAAGTTCCTTTGAAACCTAATGTTAAACCTTTCAGGCAGAAATTAAGAAGAATCAATCCAGCACTGTTTCCTGTAATTAAAAAAGAATTAAAGAAGTTGTTGGATGCAAAAATAATAGTGCCTCTTAGGTATTCTTCTTGGGTGGCAAATTTGGTTCCTGTTAGAAAGAAGAATGGAGAGATTCGATTATGTGTTGACTTCAGAAATTTGAATCGATCATCATTAAAAGACAATTATCCTCTCCCCAAGATTGAACAGGTTTTGCAGCAGGTGGTTGGATCTCAAAGGATTTCAATGTTAGATGGCTTCTCAGGGTATAATCAGATTGCTATGCACCCTGATGATAAAGAAAAAACAGCTTTTACAACCCCCTGGGGGACATTTATGTATGACAAGATGCCTTTTGGCTTGATGAATGCTGGAGCAACCTTTCAGAGAGCCATGGATATTGCATTCGTGGGTGAAAAAGATAAGTTTGTGGTGATTTATCTGGATGATATTACAGTTTTCTCCAAATCTGATGATGAACATTTGAAACATTTGGAGCAAACCTTCATAAAGTGCAGAAAATTTGGCTTATCCTTGAACCCTAAAAAATCACATTTTGCTGTACAGGAAGGTAAGTTGCTTGGTCACTTGGTATCAGCTGATGGTATCAGGATTGACCCTGAGAGAGTCAAAGCAATACTGAAAATTAGCTTGCCCAGGAGTAAAAAGGATGTGCAATCATTTATTGGCAAAATCAATTTTCTACGATGGTTTATTCCTAATTTTGCTGAGACCATTAAGCAAATTACAGGCATGTTAAAAAAGGATCAAGAAATCAAGTGGACTATGGAAGCAAAGACAGCTTTTGAAAAGATTAAAGTGGCTCTAACTGAAGCACCTGTTCTGGTGAGTCCAAATTTTGACAAAGAATTTCTTACATTTTCTTTTGCCTCAAAAGACACTATTGCTGCTGTATTACTTCAGAAGAATGAAGAGGGATTGGAACAACCAATTGCCTTTTTTAGCAAAACACTTAGAGATTCCGAGCTAAAATACAGTATCTTGGAGAAACAAGCCTATGCCCTGGTAAAGGCTTTAAAATTTTTCAGAATTTATATTTTACACTCCAAGGTTGTTTCATTTGTTCCAAATGCTGCAGTGAAGGATGTTTTGACACAGCCTGATAGTGAAGGAAAGAGGAGAAGGTGGATTGCCAAAATTATGGAATATGAAGTGGAAATCAGACCTACCAAGCTGGTCAAAGGACAAGGATTGGCCAAACTGCTGGCTGACTCAAATTGTCAGGCATTAGGGTTACATGCTATGATAGAAGAATCAGCACCTGAAGAAAATCAAGTAATCCTGGAAAAAGAAAGAATCATGGATTCTTATTCATCTTCAGATTGGTATGCTGACATTGTTCATTTTCTGCTATTTTTGCAATGTCCAGAACATTTAGACAGAAAAGCTGCCAGGTCCTTGAAATTGAAAACTACTAAATACTGTCTGATAGAAGGTCAATTGTTTTGGAAAGATCGAGCAGGAATCTTATTAAGGTGTTTAGATCAAGCTGAAATAAAGGAAGTAATTTCAGAATCTCATGAAGGAGCCTGTGGAGGGCATAAATACTGGAAAACAACAGCTTATAAAATTTTAAGAGCTGGTTACTATTGGCCTTCACTTTTCACAGATGTTTATCAAACTTTAAGAACTTGCATTCCTTGTCAAAAGTTTGCAGGAAAACAGAAGTTGTTGTCTTTACCTTTGAAGCCTATTGTAGTCAATGCTCCTTTTCAGCAGTGGGGCCTGGATTTTATTGGAGAAATAAACCCAGCATCTTCAGGCCAGCATCATTGGATTTTGACTGCCACAGATTTCTTTACAAAGTGGGTGGAGGCTATCCCCACAAGAAATGCCACAGATAAGGTAATTATGGATTTCATAGAAAATAATATTCTGAGCAGGTTTGGTTGCCCACAAAGATTGATTACTGATAATGCCAAAGCATTCAAATCCAAGGCAATGGTGGCCTTTTGTGAGAAAAATGGTATTATGCTAAAACATTCAACTCCCTATTATCCTCAGGGAAATGGTCAGGCTGAATCATCTAACAAAAATATCATTCAATGCATCAAGAAATTGCTCAAACAAAATAAAAAATCCTGGGATTCAATGTTGAAATATGCATTATGGGCAGATAGGATTACTGTAAAACAAGCCATTGGTACTTCACCTTTTCAGCTGGTTTATGGAACAGAAGCAGTATTTCCAGTACAATTGGGAATCCCAGTAATGAAGTTCCTCCAAAATTCTCACGAGGAACCAGATGATTTGCAAAGGAGAATTTTTGAAATGATTGAGTTACAGCAGAACAGAGAGAAGGTAGACAAAGAAGCCCAGCTGTATAGAGCTAAAATGAAAACCAGGTTTGACAGAAATATCAAAGATCATATTTTTTCAGAAGGTGAGATGGTTTTAAGATGGGATGCAAGAAAGGAACAGAAGGGGAAACATGGAAAATTTGATAATTTATGGTTTGGCCCTTTTCTGATAGCTAAGGTTTTGGAAAATAATACTTTCATATTGCAGTCTTTGGAAGGAGAGGAATTGCTCAGCCCTGTTAATGGGCGATTCCTCAAGCATTTCTACAGTTAAATGAAGATCATGGTCACTTTTCATTGTATATACCGGTGTGAGTGAGATTGAATAAAGACTCCATAGCCGAATGGAAGACTGAAGGCACTAGTCTACAGGTTCTTGAAGCCTCACAGGGAGGACTTCATCCCGCAGCTGGAGCCAGATGTTAAGTCAGTAAATTTTTCTGCATTTTTAGTTTTTTCTCTCCAAATTTTGGTTTGTTTTTTGAGTTTACCTTAGTTAATTGTTGGTTTTCAGTTTTGGTTTTTTGCCTTCTTAAGAATCTTATGAATGCTTGAATAAAGTTTGAGCCCAGTCCTTTCAGATTTCATTTGATTTTGGTCATTTTTACATTGAAAGTGGGTCAATGTGAGTTATATATTCAAAAGGAGAATCAATAATGACTTTAGAGAGTAGCTAAACTAGTGTCATAAACCAAATAGCTGCCAAAATCTCCGACAAATTGGCAAAAAGTTAGAAAATTTGCTAAATTTTGGTTTAAAGATATTCTTGTAGCGCTACACCAAAGTTTAACACAGAGTGCGCTACAGGAATATCGTGGCATAAGTTTTTTGTAAAATCTCGATCTGATTTCAATCATCATGAAGAGTGTAAGTATCTAATCGCATTGTGTGAAGTGTTTAACACGTGTATGCAGCATTTTGAGCATGATGTTTGTTGGTTGATAATCACGAAGAGAAGACAAGGGCATCATTACAGGTTATGCGGGTTCAGTTGCACAGAGACCAGCCAGTTCCGGGTTTAGCTGTCAAGTTTCCCTCGTCACACGCATCATCACTGAGGAGTTAGTGTTTGAGGAGGAGACTTCATTGTTGAACGTTGGATTACGTTACTGTGGAAGGAGACAGCTGTGATTCTGGCGCCAGCAGAAATTAGGGCTTTTGAATTCGTTCACTTGCAGCCAAAGAATTGTTAGGAGGACACCTGTACTCGAAGAAGAACAGTATTAACACCCCAAATTGAAGACATTACGCCACGATGGAGGAGTAATTGACAGGTATTACGTATAACCCTCATAGCTGGAGAATTTGGGTTTTTGCTGCTGCGTGTTCTTCTGAAAAAATTGGTTGCTGAGAAGGATGTAATAGGATGAAAGGATGAAGAATTCATCACTGAAATAGTTAGCTGAAGCATAATAGGAGGAATTTGCATGATTGTTTCTTTCATAACCTAATCAGAATAGGGCATCGAAAAAACTCACAGAATTGCCTGTAGAATTCAGTTTTGTTTACACAGAGGGAAGTCTGCTAGCTTGATACAGGTGTTACACAGGAAGCTTTGTAGATTTGTGCAGGGGGTTTAAATATCATTGAAATTGTTATAACCTGCAGTACTATTTGCCCAGAAAACAGTTTATAAGACACTTCTGAAACTTAAAACTAGACTGTTCCAGTTCCTTGAAAGAAAGAGATGGGAAAAAACAGTAAGAGTGGTAAGATTAATAGGGCTGAACCCACAGATTTGACATGGATTCAAAAACTTCCAGATTGTGCAGAGCTGTTCCAACAGGCAGGATGGTTGAAATTCTTCAAGAAGATAGATGGCTTTAATGCCCAAGTATCCTGCAATTTTGCCAAAGGACTTAAGAATGAGATGATCATAATGGATCCTTTAAGATTCAAATTGACTGTAGATTTAATTTCAGAAGCCACTGAAATTGATAATGAAGGCGAGCTCTGGTTTAAGAAGTCTCCTTTTGAGTTTGACCCTCAAAGATACTTATTGCCCAATGTTGTTCCTGACTGGAACAAAGGTATCATCATTCATACTTTCAAGAGGGAATGGATTGAACCTATAAGGATTCTTCAGAGCTATATAACTTGTGAAGGGAGGTACTCATTAGTTTTCAAATACCATCTCAGGTTCTTGCAGCACATGGCAGGGGTGTCTAAAATGAATTTGCCATTCTTTTTCTTCAAAAGCTTGCAGAAAATGTCTAGCAAAATTAAACAGCAGGACGATCATACTTCTCAATCATTGTTTCATCATGGTCTCATCAAGTTAATCATCTCTACCGTGTTGCAGCAGGAGGAAAAAAATTGGGACTTCTTTTTGTTTTGGTCAGGGATTCATTCTAAAGGAGAAGACCAACAACCCAAAAGGCAAACTGATAAGGGAAAAGTAATGGTACAAAAGTTGGGGTATTCAGCTAAACCTGCAAACAAACATGGCATTAAAGCTAAAAAGGAAACAAAGCAGGTATCAGATGAAGGACAGACTGACAGTCAGCCTCAGGAAATTCCACAGCACAGTAAAGTCAAATTTTCATTATTCGATGACAAAAAGAAAAAGGAAATTCTTGAGAAGAAGTCATCATCTATAACAGTGGTTCAAGAAAAGAGGAAAATCGATATCAAGGTTATTCCTGTAGCAAAAGAGGAAGTCCAGAATCAGCCCAAAAGCCCTATCACAGTCCTCTCAGATGATGAGGGCTATATGTTAGAGGAAGAGCAGTTTATTCCTGAGATCAAGGTTAAAGCTGAGATTAAAGAAAATCAAGCTATAGAGGACAAAACTACCAAGCCTAAAAAGAAGATCAAAAAGCTAGAAGTGGTAGAGTTAGCATCTATCCAATATCAAGGGAAGACACTAAAAATGATGGGAGAGACAGCTTCTTTATGGAGACCTAAAACTAGGTCTAAAAACAAATTAAGATTAAATATGAAAAAGTTGTTGAATCCGAAATTGAAGACTGATAAGGTGAACATCTCTGATGAAGAATCCATGGAGGAGCAGTCAAAGAAAAATGAATGGCATTCAGTTAAAAAAGAGGATTTTGGGTCTGTACAGGTAACAGGTGAAGAGAGCTCTAAATCCATTGTTGAAAACAATTCTAAAAAATTGTTAACAGAAGAGATTAAATCAGCACAGGAAACAGGTGTTTCAAACCCTATCATTGAAGATATTGCTGTAAAGCCATTGACAGAGGAATTAATGTTTAAGAAGTTTAATATGTTTTGGAAACCAAGTGAAGATCAGGATGCTGCAATAGAAAAACTGGTTAATTCTGACAGGGAGAATTTGAAGAAGGTGGTCAAACAGTACAAGCATCAAATGAACTACATGCAAGAAGTTAATGATGGTCTAATGTTGGCAAATAGGAGATTGAGAGAAGATCTTCAAGATACTCATGATAATTTTCAGGAGTTGGTGATTGATGCAAAAGAGGCACTCAGAAGAAAAAGGGTTGCTGACAGGAATTGCTCAGAATTAGAAAAGACAGTTCAAACCTTGCAACTTGAAAATGAACACCTACACAAAAGGATAGCTCAGCTGGAGCAAAAGCACAAAAGAGTGAAGAAAAGATCTTCAAGTCCAGATGGCATAGCTTTGCTAGTGGAGGCATCGAAAGAGATCTAGGGCAGTTAGGTTCATTTAAAGCTTTTTGTTAAGGATTTGCTATTTTTAGCAAAGTTGTAATTTGTAAAAATGTAAATATTATTTTGCCTAATCTAGTCATTCGATGGAGGATTAGTAGGAGATACCCTAACTGTTTTTGGGGAATGAAAAGCTATTTAGAGAGGGAGAAAAGACATTGTAAGGGTTCGAAATTTTGGAGAGCTAGAGGAGGTCTGCAAACTGTGTTCTCATCCAGACTTGTTCACTGCTAAGTATTGCAAACTCTCATATTGCATTTTTGATGAAACTATGAATATATGACTCCTTATTCCACTTCTGATATGTGTTGGCCTCATTTTAAACTTATACAGTTTCTTGATTGACAATTTCATTTCTTGTTTTAGGTATAATTTCCAGTGGTGCTTGTCTTTTATTGAATGAACTTCATTGCAATCTTTTGGTGAATTTCTGAGATATATATGCATCTTCATGGAGATATGTATGTGAATTAGTTTTTACTTATTTGTTGAATGTATTCCCTTATGCTCTTGAAGTTTTCTTACCAAAACCTACAAAACAAAACCCTAAAAACCTAGTTTGGATTGATTTTATTCTTGAGATTGTGTTGGCTTGTTACCCTAGCCTTAGTAACAATTTCTGACACAAACAACATGCATTCAACAATTCTTTGTTTTTGAAATGCATCAATCAAAAAGGAAAGAGAAGAGTAAGAGTTTCCCCCTCTTAGTCTTGTTCCAATACGAAGCCACACCATCACTGTGGTTTAATGCTCCTTAGCCTCTTTCACTTCAATGTGAATGCTCAACTTTCATTTCTTGACTATGACACCTGGTGTCTAAGGTTTGTCTAAGGATTTTCAACTAGGGAACCCTTCCCCATCATTGTCTACAGAACCTTTGGCTGCTAGGACCCACTCATGTCCACTAGCACCATCTTTCATTACTGCTTATACTGACCTTTTTAGGATGGTCACATGTCCACATGCATCACAATGATTCCTTCATAGTCCTTGCTTCCAACAATACCTACACTCAAGCATTGAATCAATTCACATGTTTAGTTTATTTTCATAGGGTTTATCTCTAAACAAGAGTTTAGGAAATCATACTCAAATACAATACACATCTATATTCATAAGCAAGAAGATGCAAGGTAACCAAATACTTATATGTATTGGATGTCTTCACTTTATTCCACAGGCTCCTTCTTTGCTTTACAAGCCTTGGATTTCCCGTGGTTACAATAATGAATGTTGGGCCAGCACGCAGGCTACTCCACAACCATTCGAATAGGAAATGTCAGGCCAGTACGCCAACTGGGGTTATTGATTGTTTAAGGGATGTTGGGCCACCATACACGCTGCTTCACAATATCAAGTAGTTAATAGCCAACCAGCCACTCTCTGGACTTATCAATAAATTTATAGCGCCTGACCAGTTACTCTCTAGTTTTACCAAGAATTTGTAGCACCCAACCAGCTACTCTCTGGCTTTACCAAGAATTTATAGCTCCCAAGCAGCTACTCTTTGGCTTTACTAAGAATTTATAGTGCCTTTCAGGGTCCTTGCTTTCCTGTAATTCCCAAGGTTTCCAACAAAGAAACAATAGTGTATCAGCTTAGCTATTAGAAGACTTATACCTGAAATCTTCATTATTCCAAACAAGAATAAATGAAAAATGAATACTTATCTGTGTTGTGCATTTTCCTTTCTAGTCCACAGGGTCCTGCTTCGCTTTGCAAGCCTTGGGATTGCTATGGACTTGGATGTTTGGCCAGCACGCATGCTGCTCCACAACATCAAGTAGTTAATTCCCAACCAGTACCCCTTCATGTCAACTGGATTTACGAAGCATTTTTGGTGCCCAACCAGTCCCATAGCTGGTTGGCCCTCTCCATTGCCGAGCCAGCACATCCATCTCGGTCATCAGCCAATGGAAGGAAATTGCGCCACCGACCATTATAGGTCAAGTCTCTACCACTCTGCCTTAGGCTTGCATCAGCCTTTCACACGTATCACAACCCTTCATGCGCATAACAATTCTTCATACACACAAGGATGGCACTCCTTCTCCCGAGAAAAACAACGGTTCCCTTTAGGAACTCTATAGGTGGCTTTCTTGATTGCAGGATATCATGACCCCATGATACCCAATCACACTACACAAAGGTTACCACTGCTCATGCAGTCCTCTTGAGTACCCTTTCTTCACTTTGCCTCTTAACGTGCAACACCAAATTTCATTTGTGTAAGCTGATAGCACAAGAAGGATAAGCAGACTCATCAGTATTACTCCTCTAAAATTGAAACCATATTTCATGACATTCACTATCAAGTATTGAAACACCAGGAATGCTTTCATTCCCTTAGGGTGTAGTCAATATTGAAAACCCTATCATAACCCAACACCAGAAAGGTGTGCACTCCCTTTCGGATGTGAGGCATGTAGGCCCTAATTATATTCAAGCAGTCTGGAATAATAATGAAATAATAAAACATGCTCTGCATATTAAATCTAATAACCAGACATGTATATTATGAGTTAGGGTTACAGAATACTTATCCATTTTCAGATGTATCTTTCCTTCATTTGCGAATAATGTGGGCTCCCTTCTCTGATTCAACAGTACTTCAATTTTCCACCCCAATATTTTCACGTTCCATAACCCACACATGCCTTCTTGGCATAATTTTACTGTCTCACTCACATGGTTTACCAACATGCATTTCGGTTGAGACATTATCAACATTTACAATGGTGTTTCACTTGAAACTCATTTCCAAAGCATGGGATCCTTCCAATCTAGTCTGGCTTTTGCAGGCCATCACACATGGTCTTCTTGCAATGTGTCATCCTGGCACACTTATCAAATATCCAAACAGTCAACAACATTTAACAATAAATTTCAAATGTGATTGTTCTGTAACCAATAAATGTCATTAATAATTAAATTCAATATGAATTTGCAGTTATGTCTACTACAGAAATTAATTTGCTTAGCAATGAGGCTATCCTCATATTGTTTGGCTCTAGTAAGTGGTATCACTCTGTCCATTATGGTTTCACCCTTGCTACCATACATGAACATCCACCTACAACATGTCCTGCTGACATACTTTTATATAATCCAAACAATGATTAGCAATTATTAGCAAAATCTCAAATCTGAAATTTGTAAATCTGTTTTCCTATAGAAATTAGATTTACCACCATGAGATTATTCTCATAAATTTAAACTAGAAAATTTTCAGATTTGTTTCATGCATACTTTACAACCATGAGAACCCTCTCATAACCTTTGGCTTCTGCACATGGTAGATCCTGGTCTTTGTTAAATTTTCAGAATTTACTTCAATCTGATCTAGGATCTTAACTAAGAGAAAAACATGTATAGCAAATCTATAGCATATCAATCATGGACACAATAATGCAAGCACACAAGAGACACAGAGTTTACTTGGGGAAAACCATAAAGGTGAAAAACCCCAATAACTTCCTCAGAGATAGATAGAGCAATGATACAACCAGAATACAAGAGATAGTCTTCTCCTAGCAGCAGAGCCTCCTCCTCACAAGTGTGCCACTTTATGAATGAGAGAAGTGTGTAAATGAATGATTAAATAGAGATCTCCCGATCTCTATTTATACTTGTTTTGTCCTTCCCAATAAACTAATGGGGCCTACATGTCTAGCTTAACCCATGGTTAACTTAATCTGGGCCGACCCCACACTTGGTGGTCTAATAACCCTTTGACGCACATGGCCGACCCCCAATAGGGTGGTCTAATAACCCTTCAACCCACATGACTTATATAGGGCCGACCCCAACAAGGTGGTCTAATAACCCATCAAGTATAAGTTACGACACTTGCAATATAAACGACGACACTTCTGTATAGAGGAATAATAACATCTCTATAGGAATACAAAATACATATATGAAATACATGGGTGAAATACATTCCGAAGTTACATATACATCAACACTCCCTCTTAACTAGGAAGGTATTTCTCAACACAGATTTGCTAGCACAAGTCTTCTTCTCTGGATCATCATCAGTGAATTATCATCCTCGAATCATCGTCATTGTCACTACTGCTACTATCTCAATCAATCTTTGAATCTACTCATCATAGGAAGTTCTACAGAGCCAGTCCTTTTTCATACTGGATGTAGGCCCACCACCTACAGGTCTTCGTCATCACTAGCCATACTATGGAAATATCAAGACTTATTACGTGCGTAACAAAACCTTAAAAGAGTCTCTTGACTAGCAAGAACCCTAAAGAGCATATGAGGCCTTTTTCATCCTGTCCAGATCTCCAGGACTTATTACATGTGACCCCACCACAAAACCTCGAAAGAGAATCCCAGGATTGATTACGAGCACAAGGCTCAACCTATCGGATCTCCCAGGGCACAAATTACATGTGGTCACCACAAAACCTCGAAAGAGCATCCCAGGACTGATTACGAGAACAAGGCTCAACCTATCGGATCTCCCAGGGCACAAATTATATGTGGTCATGGAAAAACCTTGAAAGAGCATCCCAGGACTGATTACGAGCACATGGCTCAACCTATCGGATCTCCCAGGGCACAGATTACATTCCATAGGACAAAACCTCGAAAGAGCATTTGCCAGATATACCAGGGTACAAATTACATGCCATAGGCAAAACCTCGAAAGACTATCTGCAAATCTCCCAGGGCAAAAATTATATGTCCTCCCAAGCAAAACCTCGAAAGAGCATTTTCCAGATATCCCAGGGTACAAATTACATGCCATAGGAAAAACCTCGAAAGACTATCTGCAAATCTCCCAGGGCACAAATTACATGCTTATCTGCACAACCTGTTCCATGGCCACAAAGTATCAACATGATACTCACCATACATCATCCTGATGTACACATGATCATCCTGATCATCATCACTGCAACATCCTGCTGCATGTCATCTGGAGCAACATCCTGAAGCTCGTTATCTATGATCATCCTGATCATACGCTACATCCACCTGATGCATACCAAGTATCTACCTGATACATATCATCATACATGATCCTCCTGATCATACAATGTATCCACCTGATACATACATAGATACATGATACACACAATGCATCTAACTGATATATATCAACATACATGATCTATTTGATCATACACAGTATCCACCTAATACATATACAGATACATGGTCCAAGCATCCAACATGATGAATATACAAAATACATACAAATGATCCAATCGATCATATCCAACATCCAACATGATGCATACATAGATATAAATGATCCAACTGATCATATCCAACATCCAACATGATGCGTGCATACATATACATATAAATGATCCAATTGATCATATCCAACATCATCCTGTTGCATATACAAAGGAGTAACTGGAGCATCGTCCTGAAGCTCATCATCCAACGCTTACATCCACAGCCATGTGAAGGATCCTCCTTATAGAATGCTTGGAATGGCTTCAGCAAATGTGTCCATCACTTCTTCCTTGAAGTGTTGTCGATCTGAAGAACACCAAGCCTCTCCCTGAAGTACTCAAAATTCACTCTGGCTAGTGGCTTTGTCAGTACATCTGCAATCTGCTCATCCATCGCAACATACAGGAGCTTCACTACTCCTCTCTACACCATATCCCTGATATAGTGATATTTGATCTCTATGTGTTTCGACCTGTCGTGAAACACTGGGTTCTCAGACAGCTTCACACAACTCTGGTTATCACATAAGATACCAGTAGCATCCAACAGGAGATCAAATAACTCAGATAGTAGCTTCCGAAGCCATACTGCCTCACAACTAGATGAACAGGCTGCAACATACTCTGCCTCAGCTGTACTCAGTGCTACGCGGGACTGCTTCCTGCTAAACCAAGAGATCACACCTGATCCCATACTGAAGCAACGCCCATATGTGCTCTTCCTATCTGCAGCACTACCTACCCAATCTGAATCAACATAACCCTGTAGGTTAAACTTTTGATTCACATCATACTTGAGCCCATAATCAACTGTACCCTTCAGGTACCTCAGAATATGCTTTACACCAACCAGGTGAACACTCCTCGGATCCATCAGGAACTGGCTCAATGTGTTCACCGCAAAGAAGATAGTTGGTCTCGTGTTCGTCGGGTACATCAAGGACCCAATCATCTGACGATACATAGTGATATCAACCAGCTCAGATGAAGCATCACACAGAAGCTTCAGGTTCGATGCCATAGGTGTTGCCATAGCCTTGCAGTCCATCATCCCAAACCTCTTCAGGATCTCTACTGCATACTTCCCTTGTCCAAGGAAGATTCCATATGCACTCTGCCACACCTCCATGCCAAAAACAAATAGTGCATCATCCCCAAGTTCTTCAACTCAAACTCGGCAGCAAGCTTCCACTGCATGTCAGCAATCAATCTATCCTCACCTGTTACAAACAGGTCATCCACGTAGTAGTATCACTGGATTTCCTTCCTCAACCTTGTAGTAAAGGTTGAAATCCGCTTTATTCTTGGTAAAGCCCAAACTGGATAGAAAGATGTCTATCCTACCATATCAAGTTCTGCACATATATGACTCCTTGTCATGTGTCTCAGAACCAAGTGGCTTCTCCACATACACTTCTTCTTCAACTACACCATTCAAGAAGGCTGTCTTGAAATCCATCTGGTGTATCTTCCACTTCATCACTATAGCCAGAGCAAGTACGTATCTAATGGAAGTGTATCTAGCTACAGGAGCAAAAGTCTCTATGCTACCACCTACAACATGCTTGATCTTGTAAATCCTCTTGGAAGTCACTACAGACTACCCTTTGGGACTGCATCCCAAACATCTTCATGATCGACTGGTACTCCTCGATCATGGCATTCTTCCCAGATCCCGGGAACTTCAATATCTTCAATATTTTCAATAGATAACTTTGTTGCTGAACAAATGTTGTAGTCCTTCTTTTGTAGGTGATGGTATACGACCTTTCCTAAACAACAAGTTAAATTGCATGATTAGAAAACATCTCATAGTTTTCAGAACAAATTCTTACACATAAATAAATATGTCATATAGTCATTCAATTATCTTAGCCAATGCTTCAATACAACATTTATCCATATTCCGTAACTTTCCAGATGCCTTCCAATCTCTATGAGAACATTGTTAAGAGTGTGCACAACTCCTAACATGTCAGCAAAGAGGTTTCATTCTAGATAAGTAGCAATGGAATGTTGTACAGTGCCATAGGCCACTTACCCATGTATATTAGTAGTATATTGTTCATCATTGCAACTATTCTAATATGCATAATACACAACCTAATTCTAGGAACATAAGCATATACATCATTAAATAATATTATGTAAGAAATGACAATTCAAATACTTATCTTTGTTTGGTTGCTGGGTGGACTCCCTCTGAATCTTTGCAACTCCATTCTGATGTGGATTGTGAGAAGTGGTCAACTCCCTTTGAATATCTGCATCCTTGTAGAAACTACTGAAGTGTGCTCATTTTCTTTCTTGCAGGAACAACTGGAGTGTGCTCCCTCTTGATCTTTGCTTACTGGATTACCTGTTCTTGAACTTATATCCATTCTTAACCACTATGCATGCTTATTAGTATCATCATTGTGTTATCCTTGAGGTCTCATACATAATCACACATTTATTAGTATAATCTTAATACTATCAAAACACAATAATCTTAAACATGTATAGTCATGATCATTCATAGATAATAAAAATTAGCATTCAAGGTTTCAGGGAAGTCTTCTTTTACTCATGCATATTCTTATTTGATCATAGGACTCTTCTGATTAGTTAAATCATCAATGCATAAACCCGTGATTACTCAAACCTATACCTTCATGATTCTTCTAGTTAGTCATATCATCAATTATGGTAAGAAACATAATATGCATACAACCATGACTATTCAAACTTATGACTTCATGAATAATCATTATCAACAACACAACAGTATAAGATCCTAACACAAGGTAGGATTCTAGCTTGATATAGGAAAAACATACCTAGATTAGCATGCTAGCTAGTTATGTCTAACATACCCGCATAATGTCTTTTGGTTCTCTTTAGTGACTTGTGCTAGTAACCTGCATGTCTCATAAGTTAGCCATTGTAAAACCAAGTTATACATACCTCGTAAGTAGATCTTCTATGTGATCCATGACAATGGATGAATCTTTGTCTTCATGTCACCATGATCATATGTTCTTGAAGTAGAACATGATTTGTTTTTCTTGGTGTACCTTTTATGTTAGCGAACAACATAAACCTCATACAACATCACAATGCATTAGTACAATCATAAGTGTCGAAATCTTAATATCTTCTATTAAGGTGATACGACAAGTCTAGTAATCAATCAAGATTGTACTGTAATGATATGAAGACAAACATATCATAAACTTAACCATGGATAGAATTCGAAACATACCTGTAAGCCATACCTTTCAAGATTTCTTGTAATCTTCTTAGGAAGGCCTTTGCCTCATCTCCCTCTAAGACATGAACTTCTTCACTTATGCAGGTGACCAATCCATCTTCTTCTAGGATTAACCTAATCCACTTGATTTGCAAGAACTCGACCTAGAGCTGGATTAGGGTTTGTCAGAGAAACCCCAAAAATTCAAACTTTCGAAAGGATAGAAATATGTGCCTTGATGAGCTGATCAAGCTGGTATATTCAGAATTTGAAAACTGCAAAGTTTCACTCCTCAATTTTTCCTTTGGAACTTCCAGATTCACTGGACGTGACCCCGAATTGGGGTTTGATGAAGCCCACTCTTATGCCCAATCAAAAGGTTTGATCCAAAGCTCTAACCTTCTATTTTTATGAGGAGCTTCCAGCCGTGGTCACAGATTTCAAAAATTCCCATTTTTGCAGAAGCCCTAATTTTCCACTTTTCTGATCAAAGTCCCGAACTAGGGTCTGATCAAGCCCGACCTTCTGCCCAACCAAAAATTCTGATCTTGGTCTCTAAATTTCTATTTTGATGAGTAGCATTCAGCCGTGGTCTCCAATTACAAAAATTCCAACTTTCTCCAAAACCCTAAATTCCGGAAGCCATGAATGAAGGTGCTAAAAAATAATTATGTTTTGACAGAAATATATACCTGATTGTTTTTGGTTTAACTCCAAACTTTTTGATCCACAGGGTCTGAACACTTTTCCTGAGATAGCCCGACATGTCATATTTCCATCCCGATAGGTCTGACCTCAATTGGATTCTCTGAGAGAGAGTTATGCCAAGCGTCGCAACGTGACATGTTTATGGGATAAAACATGAGAGTGAACTTGTACGGCATACCACGTGTCACTGGTTCAACTTAGGCCTTTGAAAACGTTTCTTGAGATAGTACAGTCTATGTACTACCTGAAAATTTTTACGAAATTTCATTTGGAGCTTCCTAGCCCAAGTTATGACCTTTTTTCCAAGGTCACCTGTTTTTGACTCAGATTTGGAAGAGGTAGAAACCCTATATTGTACAGATCATAAATCACAAAGTACAACGAATTAGAGGTTTTTCTTTGGACACAAGGTACATGGGGATCTGATCTTCGACCTGTAAAAGTATCAAATCCGAAACATTCTCCAAAATGGATTTATAGCGAAAGTGCTGCGATGACTGGTTTTTGCTATATCAAGCCCTAGCATCGTAAGTGCAACAAGTGTCATACATGCCATATCATGCCTTCTTTCAGGCTAGCTCTGATACCATGTTCAATTTTCAGAATTTACTTCAATCTGATCTAGGATATTAACTGAGAGAACAACATGTACAACAAATCTACAACATATCAATCATGGACACAATAATGCAAGCACACAAGAGACACAGAGTTTACTTGGGGAAAACCATAAAGGTGAAAAACCCCAATAACTTCCTCAGAGATAGATAGAGCAATGATACAACCAGAATACAAGAGATAGTCTTCTCCTAGCAGCAGATCCTCCTCCTCACAAGTGCGCCACTTTACGAATGAGAGAAGTGTGTGAATGAATGATTAAATAGAGATCTCCCGATCTCTATTTATACTTGTTTTGTCCTTCCCAATAAACTAATGGGGCCTACATGTCTAGATTAAACCATGGTTAACTTAATCCGATCTGACCCCACACTTGGTGGTCTAATAACCTTTCGACCCACATGACTTATACAGGGCCGACCCCAACAAGGTGGTCTAATAACCCATCAAGTATAAGTTACGACACTTGCAATATAAATGATGACACTTCCGTATAGACGAATAATAACATCTCTATAGGAATACAAAATACATATATGAAATACATGGGTGAAATACATTCCGAAGTTACATATACATCAACAGTCTTTACTATGGACTTATCCTCATTGCCATATGCAAGACTTTTCTACCTAAAACCTGAAACTTCAATCAGCCAAACACGTTGTGAGTATCTATGCATATAATCCTTTCATTGCCACAACAATCACTGAATTGATCTCAAAATTATAACACTCAATAATTTAAATACCTTCAGCTGTTAACATTTGAAATGCAATGAAATATATACATTTTTATATATGCATCATTATCACAATAAAATTGCAGGACACAGTCACACTATCCATGCAATTTAAATAAACTGTAAATACTCATTACTTCACATTCCATGCAACTCTGTCCTTCCAACAGAGTGCTCTGGTAGCCCATCACATGTCTACCTTCTTCATGCAGTCTTTCTCCTACATTCATAGCAGCTCATGAAATGGTCTCAGGATTAACAATAGTCCACCATTTCATCTATTATCTAACTGCATTGAAACACACACACACACACACACACACACACACACATATATATCAACCATGCATTCACACAATGCATCTCAACATGTGCACCCGCACGTATATATGCACATTCACAACATTTACATAATATTTTGATGTGCATTCACTCAATGCATAACCCCTCAATACAACCTTGCATTAATCCATGAATACTATGCATTCTAGCATATTATGGCCTAACCATGGATGTCTCATATGGCACACATTACATTAGGACCATAAGTCATCACTTGCTTTGGTGGTTAAACTCACAATCAACATACACAAATGGCATGATATGATTTCATATGAATGCATTGAGGTTTCTAGGAAACTATAGGGTGTAAGGCTCATTTCCTTTGCTTACCCACACCTCACCATACTTGGTGGGTTTACATTCACATTTAGGCACTCAATACCACATACAAACCATATCAACATAGTTTAAACATAGTTGAAGGGATCTCACCAAATCCTCTTTTAACATTCATGCAATTAAGCAAAAATAACCATTACCTGCATGGTTGTTATTAACATCGCTTGGTGTTACCGATTAGTTGGCCTCTTACCAAGGATCCACATTCCTTTTTCCAACCTCATGATCATAGATTTTTTGCACCTTCCTTTCCTCATAAGGTTGTTGGTCATATGCAACAATATCATCCACATCTTTAGCCATGCTTTGGTTTTCTTTGGTCCTACAACCAATGCAAACACAACTAATTATTAACAACCACAATCATTATCTTAAGTGAATTATTGCATAAAACCTCACTATTTTACTAATATGCAATATCATATACACGCAAAAAAAATTCCACATGCACTGTGCAATGTTTATTAATATGCCATCTAGTGCATATTCATCTTATCTATCTAATCTATTGCATTTTCAATCATGCTTCTATGGTCTGATTCCAACAACCATTATCAACAACATTAATTTTCATCAACCATAGGGAATACCATTAATGAGATATTGCATGTGTAACCTCACTACCTTTACCCATATGCAACATCATGCTCATGCATAAGCAATTCACATGCACTATGCAGTGACTCTTTAATCATGCACACTAATTCATATGCATTATTCTCTTGCATTTCCAGCATCCCTATGCTATAATTTTCAGTATATAAAACTCAGGAAATATAAATACAATAACAAGAGAGGAGTTAATGAATTCTCCCTTTCCAATTCCCCCTCATGAAATGGAGTTCCTCCTGCACATCATAGTTAATCCCTTTTCTTGGCTCCCCTTCCAAGCATGTACAAGCAACCATTAGCTATGATCTTCTCATGAATTAGAAATTCAACATATACATACGTGTAATCACTCATTCTTGCTATTTTCCAAATATACAATTCTTATGCTATAAACATAAATGGTTTAAGGTGAGGAATTTCCCTTTCATCCTCCGTAATGGATATTACAACCCATTACTCTTACTGAGATTCCACAACCCCTTCTATGCAAACCTTGCTTCTCATTCCAAGCATAGAGAATTCATTCCACATTTTCAACGACTGTCTCTGGGGGAGGACGGGGGCCAAGGGGGCTTGCACCCTTTAATTTCGCACAATCTGGCACATAAGTTCCATGGCAATTTTTCCATTTTCGGTACCTGAAAATCTCATTGAAAAACAACTGAAATTTCCCTTTTTTTGGCATACCTATCACTGGTCTTAACCTTAACTCCGCCGACCTTTGTCGCTGGATTTAACTCTAAAATTGCCATCGCATCACTGCTTTTAACCCTAACTTCTGCGTTTGTTTCGCCAGTGTCACCGCCGACCGTCACTGGTTTTAACCCTAACTTTTGCGACCATTTCGGCAGTTTTGGCCTTATCTCGTCCGACCGCAAGCCTTTGTCGCTGTGACCGCGTTGCAGATTTTAACTCAAAATCCTCCGAACGTGTTGAGAACATTTAGGCTAAAAAGTGCCGACCGTGTCGTGAAAATTTACGCTAAAAAAGTACGTCGACCGTGTTGCGGAATTTAAGCCTAAAATTGCCGACCGCGTCACAACATTTAAGCCTAAAATCGCCGCTCGCGTCGTAGCATTTAAGCCTAAAATCTCCGCCCGCATCGCAGCATTTAAGCTTAAAATCGCCGACCGTGTCGTAGCATTTAAGCCTAAAATCGTCGCCTGTGTCGCAGTATTTAAGCTTAAAATCGCTGACCGCGTCACCAAAAACTTCAAAAATTTTCGCCAAAACGCATCACTGAACCTCAACTTAACTCGCCGACTATTTCGGCGTTTCCTAGCTTATCTTTTGCCGATAGAGTCTTTGGCAGAAACTCATAAAACACTTCGAAAAATTTTGGAATTTTTTGAAATTTTTCTTAATGATCAAGTGTTGAGAAGGAAGCATACTTACCTCTACAACTGTGATAGGTAGCCCATGAAGGCCCAATGCTGCAACCAACAACTTTGATACCATTTTGTCGCATACCGTCCCGTAGACCCAATTCCAGGAAGGGAACATGAGGCAATCTCTGGGGATTTTGCATAACTCATCCCAAAACATTACATATTCACAGCAATTAAATAAATGTGTGCAAATGCAATTCAACAAACATGCACAGTGGAAATAAACTTCATCCACACACACATCATATGCATACAGCATATAAAAAACAATCATCAATTTAAATATTGCAGAAGTAAATACATAGACAGAAAAACACTTATCTTTACAGTTAAATGGTCCCAAGCAACTAGCTATGTCGCTGCAACGTTCCATCCAACCGTAGGTCTCTACCCAACCTGCATTATTTTAGCACTCAGAGAACACCCCCGAGCTGGGCATGATTTCTACAAGGAAAAGGGCACATTCAAGCTCACACATAGCCAAATAATCATTTCCTCTAAGCCAAGCCAGTCCATAACTGGGTAACCTGAACCCTCTTAGTTTCTGGATATTTTCACTCAATCTCAAGCCAAAGCAATAGATATCCATAACCCATACCCCAACATACTCTTTTCTCACATAGCGAGCACAAACATTGGGCATGGATACACATTTTAAACAATGGAATTTACAACAAGATGTCCATGGGTTTTCCCCAAATCGTTTTCATCCAAAAACAGATTGTGAGATGGGGAAAAACAATCATAGGGAGGAAATTGATTTCTTCCCCAACTATCTAAGCATTCAACAGCCAAAACAGTCTCTATGGAACCCCAATTCGATCTCTCTTCTTCCCCACTAGTATATAACAAAAAAAACGCCCTTCTCCTAGCTGAGAATGAAGGAAAACACATAAAAACCATGGAGGAAAACACCCAGGAAGCTCCAAACTCATGAGAGAGCAAAAAAACCATTCATGGGTAATGGCTTGGGGAGCAATTCATGGCTCTTTTCTTTCCAAGGAAGCCAAACATGTTTTTCCATGAAGGGTGGATTGCCCATACTCGAATTTGGATAGCCATACCTCTCCATTCCCAAGGCATTAACTACCTCAACCAACTCTTTGGAGAAATGAATGATTGGGTGCAAAAGTCAACATGGGTAGTTCAGGGTTTGATGGGTTATCTCATTAACACTTGGCTTGCCTTGATTGGCTCCAAGGGTTTGAATATTTCCCTCCCAATTCCTTGTAAAATCATTCCCCCATCACTTGTTGTATTGCATAGCTAGTTGTGGGTATTTTATTAAAATGCATATTTACATAATATTCACAATTCCATTGTGCATGGCTAGAACGTGAACCATATGCATCAATAATTCGATGGCGGGGTCTCGTCCTTGAGCTCCTCACCTTGATTTTATAACAATATTACATCATTTGCAATTTTAATGCAATAGGGTCAAGATGGGGATGTGACAATGTTTCAGTAATTGGAATAATAAAAAATACTGATACAATGCACAGGATTCAAATACCAGGGGTGTAATTCAAATTAGCTTGCATGGATATATCAAAATATCAGTGGAGTGTCATCAAAGAAAAGCTAGGAGTCTTGATCATCATTAGTGAAGTCATCAATGCACAAGTAACTCTCAACCAGGTGTCAAACTGAGTCTAACTGAGTGTGGTAGGTGTAACTAGCACATGGAATCACTAATGCAGCGAAGGAGGCTCAGTGGAGGGTGCATGAGGAGCTAATTGGAGTCAGAATAGGAAGTCTAGTCTCACTAGAGGTCCATCGGAGTGATAAAGTCAGTTGAGGAGTCAATCTAGCCTTAAATCAAGGAAAGATCTAAAGATAACTCAACTAACTGAAGTGAAACTAAGTGGTAGGTGAGAGAGGGCGCATTTCACAAGTGGTAGGTGAAAGGAGGGCGCACTAAGCACTAGGAGGGATAAAACTGAGTGGAAAGAAGCTCCCGGGGCTAGCTAACTGAGGGCTAGGTGCTGGGACTGATGATTGGGATGCATGCAATTTCATGACTGCATGCAAAATGCATGCATGACTGAAAATGCAAAAATGGAAAATGATGTTAGGACTAGGATGGAGTATAGGAATATCCCAACACCCTCCTTAATCCATCCTAGGCCCTGGTAACTAGCACCAAAGGTCACCCATACAATCAAATAAATGATAAAAATAAGAACTATCCATAAATCAAGGAAATGGAGAAAACCTCGTGGGAAAAATACCCCCCCTCAAAAGAACAGTAAATAACTCAAAGAATCATCATACTAAGCAGAAAAGGAAGAATCTTTCCTTAGTGAAAACTTTTGCAAAAAACTTGGCAAGCTGATCCTTTGTAGGCTACCAATGCAGGTGCTAGATCTGGATCTAGTCTTCTGATGTGCTTCCCACTGTGTAGAGGATGTATTGGATGAAGCAAGTCTTTCAGGAAATATTTCGGCTACTGGAACGAATGGATCATGATGAGTCTTCCCAAGGGATGGAAGAGTGAACCCCACCATCATGTTGCATCTCTCAGGAAGAGGTAGATGGCATAATGCAAGGTTGGCATGATGCTGAAATATGGTAGTTCTGTGATCAGATGAATCCTCAAATGTGTTCCCAGTAGCTGCAAGGACTATGTGATCCCATATTGGCCTTGGCTCTGGATTGAGAACATGTGTTTGGTTCTGGATTTGAATCTGAATGTTCTTGAACTTTGATCTCAACATCAAGATCTTGATCTTGATCTTCATTAGAAGAAGAGTCACTCGTATCTTCATCATATTCCAGAGTAGGAAGAGAGAAGGGCAGAAAATGTGAGAACTCATATGCCTTGGAGGCATGATTTGCAAACCCTTTCATTATAGTCTTTCCAGTAGAGATCTCTGTAATCTCAACTGTGTCGGGACCAAAAGTGACCTTCTTTGGTGATCCGGTGTGAGTCATCTGATATATAGAAATCAAATTTGCTATCAAGGAGGAAATGAAAACAACATTCTTGAACTTGCCATGCTCCATATGTATTGTACCCAACCCTTTGGCAGATATATGAGAGTTGTCTCCCATGTGAATAGTAGGCCCATCTTTGAGATCTAAAGAAGAAAATTATTCTTCAGAGGAAACCATGTGGTTGGAGGCTCTAGAATCTATGTGGAGGGCCTTTGATTTTGAAAATCCAGCCATCAATGCATGGCAATCCTCATGATCATCAGATCCACTTCCAGAATCAAACACTTTTGCATCTTTTGGAATAGCAATTTTGTTATGTTCAAGAATCTTGGTTAGTTGATCTATTTTCTTGTGCATGCAAGATCTCTCAGGGTGGTTCCCTTTCTTTCAGTAGGGACACTTAGATCCATCAGATCTTTTCTGTTTTTCCTTCTTGGAGCTAGAGGCCCCTTTTGATGGACTTGACTTGGCATTCGTCTTAGGTTCAGATGGCTTCTCTTCCTTGTTTTTATGCCTCCCTTTCTCATTCGCACTATTTGCCTCTCCAGCTAAAAGAGCTTGATACTTGGAGGCACTGATGGCACCCATTTGGATCAATTTGTCTTGTTCTTGGATGAGGCTTGCAATAAAAAATTCTAAGGTGGGCATCTTCCATCCAAGGATTGACATTCGTCAAGAGTGGAAGGTAGATACAAAGACAGAAAAATCAGATCCTAGTTTACTCAGAATGAATAGCACCAATTGCTCTTCCTTTTTCTCAATGCCACACTACTTGCATTGCATAACCAAAGCTTTGAATTTCGAGAATAATTCTTGAATGGTCTCAAAACTGCTTGGTTGTAGGGAAACCAATTCATTCTCCAGAGCATGGCCTCTTAGCTCATCTTGTTTTCCAAAGAGGGCCTCTAACTTCAACCATAAATTTCTTGGAGTCTTCAACCCTTAGAGATGAAATAGTAGATCCCTAGAAATATGAATGCACATGTAACCAAAGGCTTGATCTAATCGATTCAGATGCTTGGTTCTCTCCACAACTAAATTTGGTTCGGTTTCTCTTCCCATTGTTATCCTATGTAGATATTTTCTTCTCAAGGACATTTCCATATCAATATTCCAATAAAAGTAATTGAAAGGAGTCAGGATTCTAGGAGTGAGAGGAGTGTTCGACTTGCTCATCTCAACTGCTGGAGCAAATACAAGGTGAAACTGCTGGAACTTCGAATTACCTGCAAAAAAATCTCAAGAATGGAGATAGAATATACTCTCAACATGCTCTGATACCATGTGAAATTCCCATATCAGATCTAAGAGCTGATGAATACCTCACAAGAAAGAATTGCAGAATGAGCAGTAGAACACAGGTGCAATAGAACTCAGATAGAAGTAGAATAATCACACATGCTTCATTAATTTGAATAATAAACAATAATGATACAATGCAGAGGATTCGAATACTAGGGGTGTAATTCGAATTAGCCTGCATGGATAGATCAAAATATCAGTGGAGTGTCATCAAAGAACAACTAGGAGTCCTTATCATCATTAGTGGAGTCATCAATGCACAAGTAACTGTCAACCAGGTGTCAAATTGAGTCTAACTAAGTGTGGTAGGTGTAACTGGCACATGGAAGCACTAATGTAGTGAAGGAGGCTCAGTAGAGGGTGCATGAGGAGCTAATTGGAGTAAGAATAGGCAGTCTAGTCTCACTGGAGGTCCATCGGAGTGATACAGTCAGTTGAGGAGTCAATCTATCCTTAAATCAAGGAAAGATATAAAGATAACTCAACTAACTGAAGTGCAACTGAGTGGCAAGTGAGAGAGGGCGCCTTTCACAAGTGGTAGGTGAAAGTAGGGTGCACTAAGCACTAGGAGGGCTAAAACTGAGTGGAAAGAAGCTCCCAGGGCTAGCTAACTGAGTGCTAGGTGCTGGGACTGATGACTGGGATGCATGAAATTGCATGCCTGCATGTATGACTGAAAATGAAAAAATGGAAAATGCTGTTAAGACTAGGATGGAGTATAGGAATATCCCAACAAAGGACGTTTGGTCTCCCTAAGAATATTTTGGAGGTCAAAGAGAATAATTTAAGGTGCATAATATTTAAGGAATTTTTGGTGCAATGGGAAGGACTGCATAGTGAGGATGCTACTTGGGAATGAGAACACATCTTACATCAGCCTAGTTTGAAATTGCTTGAGGAAAAACAATCTTGGGTGGGGAGGACTATCATGTCCCCTCAACAGTGAACATTGGATCAAGTTCCTAACCTAGCCAATCCCTTGGGTTGAGGAGACAAGTTCAGTATCATGGGGTTAATTTTGAATTCCAGGCATTTAATTAATTAAGAGTGTGAATTAATTTTTATCCAATGTTTATTATGCACGTGGAATATTTATTTTTTATACATTTAATAATTTTATGATAAATAAATGAGGATAATGTTCCACTAGGGTGCATTATTGGATGAAGATGACTTGGATATGACATGGAGAAAAAGTTAAGGAGAAAACACTTAAATCTAGAAAATCAGGAAAAATGAAAGAAAGATGGAGCAAATAAAAAAAGCAACAAAAACTCAGGAAAAGCAGCATAAAGCAGAAATAAACACAAAAGCAGAAAGCACGATAAATAATAAAAGTAGGAAATTTCAGAAAAGAAGGATAAATCAGAAAATACAGAAAAAACAGAAAAAAGCTAAAGCAGAAAGAGGAAAAGCAAACGAAAAAGGAAAAATGAGGAAAGCAAAGCAAAAAGGAAAAGGTAGAAAGGCTATGTTTTCTTATCCACTCATGGAGGGAAAATTAGATAAGGATACTTTCTCCTCAATTCATCCTCTCTCTATAAATAAACCAATGCACACCCCATTCACATCTTTTGTCAGTTTGAGTATTGGTATGAGAGCAATTGTGCCTTAGAGACTTGGGAGATGTGCCCCTAGTCCAAGCTGGGTGATGTGCCCCCTCTTCCAGTGAGAGGATGATGGTATTAAGCCATTATCATTGAGTTTTATTGCAGGTCCTATAGCTGATACAATGCTGGGTCGAATTTTAGGAAGCTTCATGAAGTTTATGGTTCGAATATCAGAGCCTCTTGTTGATTTACAGTGCTAGATTGTTGTGTTGAAGAGGAGATGAGTTTTTTTAATATTTTGAGAATCCTATTGGATCATATATGATGTAATTACAGTAATTATAAATCTATGATATAAGTCATAACATTTAATATTGTAGAATTCTGATATTTTCTGAGTTTTCTCCACCCCTTCTAGATTTGTCTAGAATCTGACTAGTTTTCAGAATGCATTTAATAAATGAATGAGTCTTGATCTAAGTGAAGTCATTATTGTTCCTAGAGTTTCTTAATATTTCATATGTAATATTCCAAGTCTCATATCAGATTTTCATGAACCTTTATTGACTGTTTGGGAGTCTTGAATTCTCACTAGTTGTGCAATCCTAGTAAACAATTTTGGTCATATTTTTGTGAGACTCCTTCAAATTTTTTTATAAATTTATGGAATGTAGAATGAATGTATATTTAATGTAAATTTATTTTATTTATCCTCCTAAAGTCATAATCCTTCACCTATATATTCCAACCAATTAATAGAGTAATATTAGCCTGCATATGCTGGAGTGCCCAGGAGCATTGCAGTAGATTTAATCCTTATTTATTTTGACCCATAAATGGTCTCGGTGATTTTTTCAGAGGTATTAACATCTATCATAGTCTTTCTTCCGTCCAGAGATTTTGATCCTACCCACCTCCAGTCAAACTAGCTCCCTGAACCATTGTTTTAATTGATTCTCTAAGAAAGTAAGTTTTTGTATCACTAATCCTGGTTGGTACAATACAACCCTACATGAAATATCATATGCCTTGTACACTCCATGATTTTTATGTTCATCCTTTTTGAAACACCATTTTCTTGTGGTGTTTCTGGGATTGTCTTCTCTCTACGAATCCCATGGTATGAAAAATAACTATCAAACTCCTTGACATAGTATTCACCGCCATTATCAGATATGAGACACTTCAAACCTTTTCCTGTCTCACTCTCAACCAAAGCTTTCCATTTCTTAAAAGTATCAAACACACCATATCTCTGTCTAATGCAATAAACCCAAGTTTTTCTAGTTGCATCATCAATAAATGTAACATAATAATAAGAGCCACCAAGAGATTGTAGTTGATATGGTCCCCATACATTTGTATGCACAAGCTCTACCTTTTCACTCTTCTTCTATTTCCAAACCCTGAGAAATCTAACTCTCTTCTGTTTTCCATAAATACAGTTCTCACAAAATTCTAAACTTACCTGCCTCATATCTGTCAGAAGCTTCCTTGAGTGGAGAATCTGCATCCCCTTCTTACTCATGTGGCCAAGCCTATGATGCCACAATGTTGTATCTGTTCCTGTGGAAGCTAAAGATATAGAATAGTCAGTATTATGAGGACACAAATACGACGTACCTATCCTGACTCCTTTTACCATCACCATCGATCCTTTTGTGATCTTCCACCACGTCTCTCCAAATGTAGATAAACAACCACCATCTCCCAACTGCCCCGTTGAGATCAGATTTATTTTCATAGAAAGAATATCCCTTACATATTTCAGCATCCATTTACCATTCTTTAACTTTATCCGTACCTTATCCATTCCAACAATTTTACATGGTTCATCATCACCTAATAAAACATGTCCAAAATCGTTTGGAACATAATCATGACAAAATTTACTATGGGGTGCATGACATGAAGTCCCTGAATCTACTACCCAGTAATCACTAGTATTATCTAATGCAAGAATGAAATCATATCGTAACACATCACCTGCTACATCTGCTTCCTAAGTAGTCTCTTGTTGTCCATCTCCTTTCTTCTTTAGAGATCTGCAGTCTTTCTTCATATGTCATTTCTTTCCACAATTTCAACACTCAATCTTTCCCATTTTGAACTTGGATTTTCCCTTTTTAGAATTTCTACAATTACCGGGGCTCTTTCGTCTCTCCCTTTGTCTTCCCTTGCTCTCCATGGTAAACGCATTACCTGATGTATCACTTGTGCTTTTCCTTCGCATTTCCTCTCTAAGAATAACATCGGCAACATCATCAAATTTTAAAGTGCTTGAACCAGAGATAGAGTTACTTACAACCATGACCAAGCTATTCCATCTTTCTGGAAATGAACACAAGATTAGAAGAGCCTTAAACTCATCATCAAATTTAACTTTTACAGAACTTACCTAATTTGTAATCATATTAAATTCATTTAAATGACTAGCAACATATCCACTTTTTGACATCTTCATATTAAACAAACGCTTCACTAGAAATACCTTGTTGGATGCTAAGGGTTTTTCATACATCTTACGTAATGCGCTCATCAGAACCTCCGTTGTCTTTTATTTTGAGATATTGAAAGCCACCAACGAAGCCATGAACATCGATATTGTTCCTAGTGCCTTTCTGTCATGAACCTCCCATTTTTTGTCCTTCATAGTCGCCGACTGTTTTTCTTTTCCTCCCAACCGTAGGAATAGATCATTCTGATATAGATGGCCCTCCATTTGCATCTTCCATAACTGGTAGTTTTGTTCATTAAATTTATCGACCTTAAACTTTCATTTTTCCGTCATTGCTCCCACTCGAACTAGGAACCCTTCTTTCCTATGAGTTTATATGCCAAATAGACTTTTGGCTCTGATACCAACTGTTAGAAAAACAAGATCGTAGAACTATATCAATAAACAAGATGCAAATATAAATCACATAAAACAAATTACAAGAGAGACACCAATATAATGTAGTTCACCTAAGATGGGCTACGTCCACACAGAATGACAGTCCTTATTATTATACCATCCAACAAATGAAGGGATACAACCTGCAGCACATCAGTTGCAACTTTCTCTTCACTCTCTCTCAGTCTCTCTTACACAATCAGAGATCTTTACAATGATACAATACATTACACAACCATATTACAATATCTTCCTTTTAAAGGGGAATTACCATGGAAAAATACCACGTGCTACCCAGAACCATGGGCTTGTAATCTCTTGGCCAACAAAAAAACCCAAAAAGTTTCTTTCAAGGGCTTCACCCCCAAACCCTCACTAGGTTGATTATATAGTCCACCTGTGTATCATATAAAATTGGGGTACAAACACGAATGAAACAACATCATCTCTGAATTAGGAAGATAAGACTCCACAACGAGAGGTCTCTTGGTGGCAAAACCTACGTCTGACAAAGACAAGTTTGATGGGTGAAACATTGCAGTCAATTTTTCAATCGCCCATTCTAGATTGCTAAGATAAGTGTTTATTTTCATCAGTTTTCAATTAAGTATATTATTTCCGTTTGGGGTTAATAGTTTTAATGGAAGAAATTATTATCGTGGTTTTTCTTCTTAAAATGCATGTAGAGCTATGCCGACATTGTTCAGGCTTTCTATCTTCCTAATATCATGTTGGTGTCGTTTTAATTTGATATCATTGTGATGAAATTTTACTGTGATATAGTTTTCTTTTTAATAAGATTTCAGTGATAATATTATATTGTTGGAATCGTTTCTCTATATGTTAATATAAAAATAATACAGAGTTAATTTTTTTAAGAGATCGATACTCTAAGGATTCTCTATGGTTTATTTAAAATATGTTACAAGGTTAAATAAAGAGATCGATTCTAAATAAAGATCTTTGTAGATCAAAAATTTATTACAGACTTTTAAATAGGGATCGATTCTCTGTGTAGAAAAAACATAATACAAAGTTTAAAATATAAGAGATTGATCCTCAATGGAATCGATTCTCTGTATCACGAAATGTATTACAGAACTGTGGTTTTTATAACAGTAATATAGAGATAAATATTATATACCAATGCTTAGCACAGAGATCAGATTCTGTCAAATTATTGATGTTATACAAGTTATGAGTATAATAGCCAGTTCTGTGTGGTATTTAAAATATAATACAGTATTAAATTTTAGGGATCGATTCTCTATGGCAGAGATCGACTCTCTGCGGTATTTTAAAACGTAGCACATAATTAAATATTGAAGATCGATTCTGTGAGTTAGAGATCGATTTTCTATTGGGTGACTGATAACGTATATGGAAGCAACCAAACACTATCTTAGTCAACAATTTGGAAACTCATTGGAAGATACACAAAATAGTGAATCATTTTTATGTTGAAGTTCTCCACCATATGCTTCACTTCTCATACCTGTCTTCACATTAAAAGAGCACCATGAACGTTTGCATTCCTTCCAACTTTAATCAGAACTACGAACCCTTCAACAATCAATTTGTTACCTCATATTAACCCTGGAAGATGTGGTTCTTTTGACTGTGTATTTCTCTTTCCAACAACCAACCTTTTTAGATCCAAACGCGTTATTCCTCTCCTGCGCAGAACTAAGTATAATACTTCGCAAATTACTGGACAAATGTTCACACACAGAAATACATCAATAGAAAATATTAAATCGATTTAATTCTACCGCACAATAATTCATGGCGCCAAGATTGGACTGTTTCTCATTCTGTGCATACATGCAGATCGCCATCTCACTTTTACTCAACATGTGAGTTATATCTCTGTTGTATAGACTGAGATCATTGATTTCCAAAACTACCGAATGTTTCCAAACTTTGCAGCTCTATTTCTCGTTTCCTGATTGGCGGTCTCTACCTACCTCCTTACTGAGAGTTCCCCATCCATAATACCCGGAAGGACGTCATCTGTCTCTGTCTCTGCCCGAGACGCGGGCTCACACTAGTAATAAGAGCTGTGTTAGTGCAACAATGGTTAACCCCATTCCTCTTTGCCTTACTGTTAGTCACGTTTTTTTGAAAGACCTGGTTGGAAGAAGTTAAGTTACATATGTTGTCATGTCATGTATTTGTTATTAACAAAATAATTACAAAATTTATGTTGGATCATAAAATAAAAAATTAAATTATGGAAAGTATTTTAAAAAATCTATGTTTATTCATAAAATAAAATATTATGAAAAGTAATTAAAAAATAGAGATTTGTTTATAAAATAAAAATTTAAAATTTAAACTCGGATCTATTAATCAAGAGAGATCAAATTTCTTGAGTTTAAATTTTAGAAAAGAAATACATCTCAAGAAATTGGATCCCTCTTGATGCTTGATAGATACGAATTTAAGATGGATCTATACTAGTTTTAATTAAGCTATAAGTTGTAATTCACTTTAAATATAAAATCAATGCTTTTCAAAAGACTCGGAATATGGATTCCGGATAAAATTGTTAAAACCTTTACGTTTCAATAATATGTATATATTGGTTTACAATGGTTTATTATATATATATAATTGCAATTGAATTTAGTTGTACTTTTATATAAAAGGGGCTTGATATATATAATAAAATTGAAGTTATATTAGATTATAATATGTGTTATATTAATAATCCTTATCTTTTAAAGTCGATGACGAATTGGATGTATTATAATTGAATTTAGTTGTACTTTTATATAAAAGGGGCTTGATATATATAATAAAATTGAAGTTATATTAGATTATAATATGTGTTATATTAATAATCCTTATCTTTTAAAGTCGATGACGAATTGGATGTATTATAATAAGAGATGAATTGATAAGTATAATGGGTATAATTTACTTAGAGTAGGCAACCGAAATCTAGTTAATATCTAATTCGTCAATTGAGAAGGAATTTGAATGAGGGTATTTTATCCTTTATTATGGTTAAATGTTTAATTGGTGATTTAGTGGAAAGGAATTAAAGTGTTAGATTAAAATATAGTTACTATCTTCTTTAAATTTTTAAGTGTTTTATATAGAGAGAGAGATTCATACTTATATCTTGTGCCTTATTTTGAGTTCTAGTCTTGGTACTTATATCTTGTGCCTTATTTTGAGTTCTAGTCTTGGTTTAAAAAAGGGTTATAGACTCAAGGCATAGGAAGAAAGTAAAGGTATAGGAAGAAATTAAAGGTAATCAATCTATTTTTATTTGAATATAGTTATTATATTTTTTTAAATATATATATATATATATTTTGTTGAAAAGGAAGAAATCAAGATGGATTTTCTAATTCTAGTTTGGATTATGATTATTGTATTTAAAAACATAAAGATTATAGAATAAAGGGCTATAATTACTGTGTTTGAATTTTAGTTATGGTTTTTATATTTATTTGTCACTTGGAAATAAATAGATAATCAATGACTTTAAATCGGTTGTGAAGAAATTATAGATGGTAAATTATATGCTTAACATGGACCAACATTTATAAAGGGAAGTTTTCTTCTAAGTATTTTGTTCATTTGGGAGGGTATGGAATAATGAATATAGTTAGGAGAATTGAAAGAATTTCACTTTTATTAGCTTATATAATTCATAAAATTATGGAAAATAATTATGTGCATAAGATTGTTCTGCGTATATTGGAAAAACATGATTATATGTGGAGATTTTATTGACTAGAAAATGAGAAAGTAGTTATATGTGGTTTTAAAGGAATATTTAATTAAATATGAATACATAATTTAGAAAGAGGGTAAATATGGTATGGTTACCTTTTGGTAGTAGTCATGTTAGGAGGTATTTTCATAATAAGGTGATTATATCTATCATATGATTGGAAAATTACTAAAGAAAATATTAGTAGGATCATGTGCATCATGAAAATGTAAATATGATATACTAAATAGTAATTATTGAGAAGGATCTCAAGTGTGTATTAAACTAACCTCTTCCTACTTAAATGGTTGGATAATATTTAATGTATGAACTTTAAGATAGTGAGTTCAATGCAGTAGAAGTATTACACTTATGAAAGCTTGATAGAATCCTTGACACATAAGGCCAAGTATTTGGATAAGGTTGATATATAAACTAAGTATAATTTTAAATGTTAATGTATCTACTTCTTATCTGTCAAAATGTTGACAAAGTGAAAGTACTCTGATTTGTATAACAAGTAATTATTGGGCTAACCTACTTAGATGTAACAGATAAGATGAACATCAAACAACTTACTCGTACTGAATTTAATTTACTCAGTACAAGGAGAACATCACTTAAGTGATCAGTGCTGAAGTTAATTTATGTAAACTTGTGTTTTACGGCATTACAAAGACCCCTAAGTAAAAAAAATTAGAGTGTATTTTAAGGGAAATTACAATTAATTTTTTATATGCCAACATATACTCACAACCCTTTCTTCACCCAATGCCAATTAATTCTTCTGATGGATCCTCTTTGTATGTTAACACCTGTTTCAAGACATCTAAGGATTGTTAGTGAAAACAAATAAAATTAAATATACAAATCACAACCAGTAGGAAATCTTAATTTCTTATAAGTAAATCACAAATATATTCACAAGCTTTGATATCAACCCCTTTTTTCGTTGTTATCCTATCTTGTTTGATGATTGGGTTCCATTTTGTTTTCTTTTCTGCAACAAATTAAACAATTGAAAAATAATATTAAATGTTGAATTAATTAATGAGATGTGCATAATCCTAAAAATCAATGATTTAATACATTTGAAGCACGTTGTTGTTGAGATGGCTCCTACTACGATGCAATTATGTCAATTTCCTTGACCACTTCTTGTACACTTTTTTGTACATCCCAACTGGAAAATTTCGCATATCACCTTGTTCATCCTTTTGGATTTTCATAATCTTCTTGGAAATGTAAAATTACATCAAATTATTTTTTTGTTGATATGAAACAAAAATATAGTAGAATTACAATTATTGATGGAATGATGCTTTGTAATAGTTATAGATACATATTCTACATAAAAATGTTTATGAATATTACTTTTTGAATGATTCTTTTATGTTGTTGTATGTTTTTTCTATTGCAAGTCTAACATGTCTCATTAACCAATATTTCTATGGGAACACCTCTTGTTGTTTATGACCTGATTCTTTGAATCATTTGATTGGTTTTTGTATTGTAAGTGAAAAGTACGTATGTACGTTCTTTCCACTATATCCCTCATAGTATTATAAAATTCTTTGCCCCTTCTAAATAACTTCTAGCACCACTCTAGATGAGCTAAGGACCAATTGATCATCATTTACATCTTCCATAAAAAACATTCTTATGATGACATTGACTTTTGTTGATGTCAGTCCCTGCATAAAAATCAACATATGTGAATTACATTATTTGAAACATATTAGTGAATATTCTTAAGTACATTATTACTCAAATTTGAAGAAATAATTCATATTGACTCATTTTTTATTCACTTAATTCGTCTCTCTGCAACTTTTCCATCAACATTGTACACTCTTCTGGACTTAGATTGGTAAGAATATTATTGAGCTTCCTCGTTTTTTGGCTCTATGTGTCACACATTAACCGACACATATTAGTTAACTTTACAAATAACTCAAACAAATTAATTTAAATACATAAATTAATTAAAATCACTTTCCTTCTTCGTAATTTTTGATGTGCTCCCATCATGTTGACTAAAGTTGTTCATTGAACTAATTCCATGCATTTTATATCAATAAACCACCTGTACCATTAAATACAAAAGTTATCAATATATTATACAAATAAATTACGGGCCTTAAAAAAAACAAATCTAGTATCGGTGCGCATTATCACATAAGACGCCCCGGTGAGTTTATATACATAAATACACCAGGGAATTATATCAAAACAAGTGAACCATGAGAGGGTGAAAATTATTCAACGTTTTATGAAAATAAAAATGATGCACTTCTTCCATTAGCAGTGTGACATTTGTATAAACACACCACGAACAGAGAACCAAGAAACGAAAAATGATTATTGTGTTTGTATAAAATAAAACACCACGTGTTACATATCATATCCTGTGCACTTTCCTTATACCCGCACCAGTGTGTTACTGTAATACAAATGCACCAACTTTGACGCATATGTTTTTTTATTGAAAAATTAAAAAACAAATTAGCAGGGCCGACATGGCTACGGATTTGACCCAAAAACTGGCCCCATCTCACCCTACTCTTTTTATATATAATCACAATCTCAACAAATATAAAATCCCCAAAAGGTGAAATCATAATTGTGTATAACAATAGAGGCATTCAAACCCTAATGCAAAATATTGCAGCCACATAAAACAAAAAAGAAGCAACGAGAAAATAAGCATTGCAGCATTGAAGGTAAGTATGAAGTTTTTTTTCTAAATCTAGTTAAACTCTAAATAAGGTAATAAGATCAACAATAATATTTATATACTTGGACTTTTTACTATGCAGGGTTTTGTTTGATTCATCATACCTAACAAATTTCAATCCTCAAAACAATCTAGTTGCTCCAAACTCCTTCCACGCAAGTCTCTCTTCCAAAACTCTCCCTTGAAAATTTCAGCAAAAGAATGAATTAATGTTTAGGTTTAAACACCATTTAGAATTAGTTTTTGAACTTAAAATTACAACCCTTTTTTCAGCTTAGGGAAAAAATAGCTTGTGTGATTTTTTTTTAAATTTTGATTCTTCCGCATTGCGGTGCGCTTGTGGCCATGATGCACCGATGCATCCATATACGAGACACATCGGACCTTTGAATTTTGAAGTAGCACTAGAACATTAAATTCAACAACTTTAAAAAAAATCAAATGACGTGGTGCGTGTATAATTAGGATGCCCCGGTGCACTTATTTTTACAAAATGCACCGACATAAAAAATGTTGTAAAATGCATGTATAAATATCCACTGCCAAATGTGGTGTATTTTTTCTATCGCATGAGATTTTGCAGATTTTCTTTCATGGTGCATTTATAGTTGTTACACACTGGTGTGTTTTGTATATGTGGGGGCACTGATGCGTTTTTAGTTGAATAGACGCACCGATTTAATTTGTAAATCCTCCTGTGTTTTTATGCATCTAGTTAAAAATTATATATTCATCTCAAATGTTCTTTTACTATTCAACCACAATAATTACAATATTTCATAGTATATATGTGTTGCTTAAACTCACCTTATCCTTACAAAATGGTTTCCAAACTATATTGGAAGTTAGATTGTAATATAGTTCTTGAAATTTTTTTATGGCTGTAGAGACATATATTGATTGTTGATTTCTCTCAAATGCAATGATAAAATTTTGTAATATCAAATGGCCAATTCTTCAGATTCCAAGTCATTCCATCTTGTTCAAAGTTCGATGAGTTCTCCCTTTCCATTCCTATTAAGTTCATGTTTTATTTATATTTTGACTATTTATTTGAATTTATCTTATCCATGTGAACTTGAATATCAATTTGTTCTTTATTGCAGGATCTCGATTCAAGCTTGAGTTTGGATGCACAAGGCATTCCACTAGTTTCAAAACGTCATAAACTCTTATCGGGAGCAAGATACTGCAACCAATTCGTAGATGAAAATGGGAAACGTCTTTACCCCACCAATTGTAACATGCCATCTTCAAGCCACAATCCCAGTTCATCGACGGTAGTTCGTCATGAGCTAGAACTCTTTTATGACACACCAGTAGTCTATGGTTGTTCAAATATTGTTAAATATAAGCATAGCATTTCCATGTATAGTATGTGCATGAATAGTTATGTTTCTAGAAACTTTAACAGGAAGAAGGTCTGTTATATAAAGATCGTTGTCCACACACTCATGGGAAAATTGCAAGGTTCATAAATAGTTCTAGGTGTTGTTTATTTTCTGCAAATTGTTCATTTGAGGAACGCTTCAATGACCATGAGGAGTTATTTATGAAAAGGAATGCGCCCACATTTGTTGTTGTACATGCAATACATAGTTTATGTCCTCGTGACGAGCTATTAATAAACAATAAATTTTGTAGACCATCAGACGCTCGTCAAAGAAGCTGTAGTGCCCTTGCTAGGATAAATAATTAATCCTAGCAATATAATTAAGCTGTACCTCTGTGTATAAATAATGAAATATACTCAATGGTTTAATTAATCCTGATCAACAATTATATAGTACACTCTTCTAGTATTAATGTTTAACTATTATACTTCATATTGAATACACCTTCACTTGAGGATACTTACAATTAATGACACTTATTTTAATTGTTCATTACAATGTTTACATACAAAGACTAATTAACTTATTTTACACATTAGAACTTGATGATCTTTTACTAATTAAGTCATTCACTAAATACTTAATTGAGTTATCTATGATAACTTATAACATTGTTAAATCTTGATAAGTATGTTGTAAACCAATATTATCGCGCATGTGCATAATGCGCATGCATGGCTAGCGTATGCACAAGACGGACATGTACTATAAACATACGTCATATTTCCTATGCATATCAGCTAACTAATACTAATAATACTTTATGCAAACTGAACAAGTATACATTCATCATAATATTACTAAAACATCATCAGGTATTTTATTAGTTAACCTTTAAGATTTCATTTCATTATTTTTATGATTACATTTGTTCAATCAATCAGGTACAAGGAAAGCTACCTACTACCACTAACTCCAGGTCAATGAATACCCAACCCTCAACAGTACTAACTATCATATCCTCCCATCCTAACCTACGTCCACATCCTCCCTATCCTTCCTCTTCTAGCACAAAAGTGGGTGTCGGACTCACCGACCTAACCACATAGAACTTGAGAGAGATAGCGTCGGCTGAACAACGGACCTATCCTCCCCTAGCAGGCATCCTACCATTGTCATCACAACTACATGGGGAGCGTGTCTTAGCAAGGCCCTCCCATGACCTCGGGTATCATAGGAACATAGGGTGGGAAACACATCCATCCCTCTCAACATACCGGGTCTACACCCTTATCAAATCATACTCTGCTGCTATCGAGATTATTGGTACATGTCATCGTATCATCAATTTCGGTTGCTAAGGTTTACTGCATGGATAGGCTCTTATCCATAAATCAGATCAAGTATCCGGCTATTACATAGCCCCGATGTCCTGCGGATTAGTACTTTGCAGGCATACACTTATAACAATATTTCCATTCTATCATCGTCTGATCCATATTGTCAACATCATTTATTTCCTCACATAAAATCATTAAATCGATCACAGCATAATTACCACATCATATATATCACATTTCCTCCAGGACGATTATTAAACATACACTGTCATTATGAAATAAAAGAATCTCATGATAACTACAACATAGTAACCATATAAACGTAATAACATCATGAAGATGGTAACATCATAACATCATAATCGTAGTATCAGCATGGGCATAGTAACATCCTAAACATAGTAGCAACATATCATCATGTCTAACATGCCGAAAATATAGTTCACTCTGTCTGGCTGAGTCGAACAGATAACAAGCAAATAAGTGAAAGGTGTCTAACTCATAAACACGCCTAGTCAAAATACGGGGCATTACATACAACCACCCTTCAGGAAACTTCGTCCCGAAGTTATGTTCATAATAATGCAGGGAAATTCTTGACACATAAACTCTTCATTCTTGCAAGTAGCAGGTGTTGGCCATACTTGTCCTACTTTATCTTTGACTTGACCGAATATGTCGATATTATCTTATGGCTTTGCTTCTTTTATCCCCTGATGTGTATTCTGATAATTAAAGAAACATTTAGATTAATCCTTCTATCGAATCTCTATAATCCCTAAGGTTATAGTCAAGTGTTATCCACCTTAGTATCCTACTTCTTACCGTTTAGCAACATCCTTCAAGTTATAACATCCAGAGAGGTTTACTCCTCGCAAAAGCTTATATTGATCCAACTTAGCATGAAATAATCAACGATTTTTTTTTTTTAAAGGAGAGCTGAGAGTTCATAATCTTTAATTATTCAACAAGCGACTATAAGGATCTTTAAGATTTGCATACCTCTCCTAGGAGATGAAGATCCCTGTTATTTCATCCTAAGGTCAAACATTATTATTACCTTAGTGTTAATAAGCAATCTGCATCCTTGATAACCATAAGTATTGTAACAAATATTAAATTAGGAGAACTATCATTTATTAGAATGTTTTTAGTAACTATATCTTATCAAAATGCTTAAGTTCACTAATAGTATCTGTTAGGGGTTTAAACAACGTAACTTTATTCATTGAGGTGCACATCGGTTCCTATTTTCCTCCATTATTACCCCATTTACTTGTATTACTATTTCACTTAACCTTGTTGAGGGTTCGGCGCACGTTCATTCACGGTAACTTCATTAGTCCCTCAATAATTTACCTACTTTTATATCTTACTGCTTGTTCATTTTGTAATTATTAAATCCTAGTTGTTTCTCAATAATATTTTCCCCCATCATGACAATTTAACCTAAGCAAGACTAGCGGCATATAACCCCTACCTTTTTCTCGCACATACCTAGTTCCTTCAATCTCTTTCCACTTATTATATTGAAACATGATTAATTGCACATTACACATAGAAAATTTACGGTGTTGATTTTAATACATAGATATCTTCCATATCTTAATACTAATTAAATTTTCCAATAGGGGAATCCATTCACACACACCTTAAATATTGACCTACCACCTCTATTTGGGTGCCTCATACAACTACACATTATCACTAGTCATGAAATACACATATAATCTTACTCCCTTTCTTGCCAGTTTTGTAAAGATACCCATTCTTATCAATAATTAATTTCATCATTTCTCATAATTGGAAATGCACTATCTCCCCTAAAACATAGTCTTATTACAAATTTCAAGTACTTGATTTATAACGGTTGTTAGACTATTGGTTAAGTGTTATTGACTTTCAATTATCTCCCATTTTATTACCTTCCTAAGATGTCCTTACTCCATTTACTACCTTATTAGATTTGGTTAATACATCTCTTGTTTCTATCGATGATCCTCCCCTTATATATATATATATATATAACCTGTAGATCCTGTACATAATGGGAAGCAACACAATTATCCTAGTCACTAATAGTGGTAACCATCATCCCTTAATATTTGAACACAAATGTATATTTATTCAACAATTCAACGCATTATTAAACATAAGTGGACTCCACCATCATATTTAATTAATAGAACTAGAACACTTCTTCGTTCATTACAATCCTTAAGGTATATCACCTTGCCATTTCACTTATCCTCCAAAACTTAGGTTCGAGATTCATAGCATAGCCCCCTCATATGACATCCTGTCGACACTTACTAGAATGAAACATGAGCCATAAGAAGTCACTACATTGATACAAAATATGTCTCTCCATATTGATGCAGATCAGGTCAAACTCACTTACTTTGAACGCTAGCTATAGAAAGATCGACATCACACCTCCAGTAGGTCACGACTCACCTATTCACATAGCTAAATACACAAGGTATCTTAAGTGCTAAATTAAGATACTCTCACCAATCCTAACTCTTAATGAACAACACATCGAACGAATATTCCGTAGTGTACTTTCGCTTCCTAAATATTACTTTCATTGTCTTCGCCATCATACTTACTACTTATATTGCTATCATCCTTGTGATTAATTTGCTATGTTCAAATTTATTCCTTATTCCTTATAAATTGTTTCACTATAGTCCCCTTCTTATGTTACCTAATTATTATTTAGTTCATTTAATGTTTTACTTCTTTCCCTCCTTATATGTATATAATCTTCCTTTTTTTTATAGGGTTAAATATTGACCAATGATATTATGATTATTATTTACATGTCATGATTGAAGAGTTTATTAAAAGTTACTTTAAGAGTTACGGTTTTTATTATAAAATCATAATCCTCCATAATCCCCACAATTTCGAAAAGAAAATCTCACATTTAATTCATAATCATTTAAATTAACTCTTAAACTAGAAACCATCCACTTAAATTTATAAATATTTTTATTTTATATATAAATTATTCATATATCATGATTATACTATCATAATGAATATAATCTTCAAAGTTAAATATTCCTCCAATAAAGATTGATGATAAAGGGCAATGACCATATAGTGGAGAAAACAATAAATTATTATTCAAAAGCAGTGCTTAGTGGTTGTGAGACCACATAAATCATTATCAAAATAAATATTGTTATTTTTAATGAAATAAAAAATATAAACATTTTGTCCTTACTTCATACACACATATATATATATATAAAATTTAGATATTTAGATTTCTCCCTCTAAATATAAATTATGCTTTAAATTTTATATATGAAATTTTAAATATATCTTCACCAAGCCACTTCAACCTATATATATATATATTTATTTATTTTCCAAAATTTAAATATATATCTTAAATTTAAATATAATCGCTAAGTGAATAGTCAAGCTAGCGTTTCAATGTCAAAGTCTAAGTCATGCGATGAAGGGTGCCACGGGTGTTGCCACCATCGACGCTAAGCTGCATTCGGGAGACACGTTGGGGTCATTTAAACGGATGACATGGCCCTATGAAGATCATAGACATAGCAATGGGGAAGGAAATGTATGGCTCACGGTAGATCTCGCGCCATCGAAATGCTCGGGAGATAAAGAAAGGGACGGTTGCGGTAAGAATACCACCCTCATACGTGTCATCCTCCTAGCTCGTCGCATGCTCATAAAGTGGTATGAGAAACAACCTATGACCCATGCGATACCACCCTTTGGGGTTGTTATAAAAAGTGAGGTAGTTCTTTTTCGGAAACCCATTTAATTTTGACCGAGGTGTCAATGTCTCCAAACCCTAACACTAAGATTCAATGAGAGGGAAGGCCCACCCACTACGCTGGGATTATCCAGATAGTGCCTCCAACGAGAAATATTTCCGCCATTTCTTTGTGAAACGAAAGCAACTAGCCACGAGCTCATTCTTCCTCCAGTGGTTAAATCAGTTTCGCCCTGTCTAAGAAGATTTGTGGAAGCTTCGAGGTCTAATTGGGAAACGATGCAGCCCGCGATGAACTCATCCCCCCCCAGCCAGTCGAAATCCAGTTCCTTGTTCAGTTGGCGGTTTCGTTGGGGTTTTGGACTGCATCAGTGGAAATATTAAAGGAGAGTCGTGATATTAAGACGGGGAATAGTTTGTTGCAAAGAAAGGAAAAAAAATAACTTGTGCAAAAATAGAAAAAGGTGAAACCCTGGTGTAGCTTCAGATCCTTCCTAATGAAACAGAGATATCCACTTCCCGTTTTGGAAACCAAGATAAAGATAGCATTACGTGTTCAAGTAATGGGACCGAATGGTGGACGGACCTCGTCCCCAATGCCGTGGCCATACTGGACGACCTCGTCCCCAATGTCGTGGCCATACTGGACGGCCTCGTCCCAAATGTCGTGGCCATACTGTATGGCCTCTCCAAGGATGGGCTGGTGCAGGAGGCCATGAGGTTATTTGGTGACATGCGGAAGAAGGGAAACATACCCGAATTCATCGTCTATACGACTGTCGTTGAAGGGTTTTGCAGGGCAATGGAGCTCGACGACGCCAAGAGAATATTCAAGAAATGAAGGAAAATGGCGTTGTGCCGAATGCTTCAGCTATTACGTATCGATTCGGGGTTTGTGCAAAGACAAAAGGCTTGGGGAAGCCGTCGATTACAGCCTCGAAATGCTTGACCAAGGTTGGCGTCCTAACGTTGCAATTTTTGTTTCGATCACCGACGGTTTTTGTAAGGAGTAGAGATCGGAAGAGGCTAAGACAATTATTAATCAGTTCAAGAAAAAAGGGTTTTATTGCAGACGAGAAGGCTGTTAGGGAGTGTATGGATAAGAAGGGACCATTTTTCCCGTCTGTTTGGGAAGAGGACAGCGCACGGCACAATGTAGGGTTTCAAAACAGGATCCTGAAATTAAGTAGGGCCACTGAGGTCTTTAATTGATCCCTGCGAGGAAGATAGCCGACAGACTTGATCTTGTACGTTGAATTCTGTTGGGTGTTGACCATCCTTTGTTATTTTGTTATATGTTTATTTGTTCTCGCATCTATGGGCTTCTGCTTCGTTTCAGGTTTACCTTAATCATCTCAATGCTCCTCGGGAAAAAAATAAAATTTAAAGTCAGATTATTCGAGAGTTGTAGGCTTGAACTTTAAAGTTTCTTTCTTTTGGTCTTGAATTAACATCTTGTATTTATGTGCCGACGTGGTAAAGTTGTATTGTTTGGAGGATTGCAAGAGCCGTAGAGGAAGATCGACCGCTCTCTATTTATCCCGCGTTGTCAACATGCACGCAAGATAAGGATGGTTGGTGGTTGCGGTAAAAAAACACCATCACACGTGTCTAGTTTTTTATACATCCGCATATTAAAAAACGGTATGGCAAACCACTCAAAGGATAATGCGGAAACTGCCTCACGTGGCATCCAAAGTATTCCCTATTTATGGAAGAAAATGAGGTTTTATTTGGCATTGAAGGTATAAGGCAGGTGGGCTCCTCTTAGGCTTGGCAGGTGGCCGTTGACAATGCTATAGGTTACGAGCTCGGGTTGGGCCCGAATATTCCTTTATAAGTAACAAAAGAAGGTAGGCTGTTGGACTGTTATGTTGGTGTGGTGGCGGACATTCGATCTAGAGGTTGGCTCAGGCTGGGCCGAAAACTTCTTTCATTAATTCATGTGTGAGCTTGGCGCTTGGATTGTTTGGGTGTTTCCATGGCTGTGGTGGAAAGTTAGGGTATGCTCTTTGGGGCCCGAACAAACCTTGCCCTTTCTGGAGGGAAAAGGCGCTTGGGCGTAATGCTTTGCATGGACCCCTTCGACTTGGAAACTGGTCCTCTGCTAGGCTCTCTGTGTTGAACGCTAGGTCTGATATTACTTTTTATTACAATGCTCCTGGGCTGCAGGTTGTTGCGTGGCTAGCAGGGGTTGCCACGCGCAAAATATACCTACGCTGTCAAGTATACCATCCTTCTATGGAGAAAGATTGGGACCCACAGCCTCTATCTATTGTTCCCAGAGTTGCAGAGGGAGGTATTTCAGCCAGCTCTCTTCCTCCCCGTCAGGTCAGTTGCAGGGAGTTGATCCCTGGATGTTCTTTCAATAATACTTTACAAATAAATCTGGTTATATATATATATATATATATTTTTGAGAAAGTGTTGACGTGTGTGTCAATGTGATAGATTTATATGGGCGCAGAAGACTTTGTCGAAAATCTTTCGAGTCTTGTTTAAATTCTAGATAAGGATATGCAATATGCACAAAATCTATTTCATTTATTTCCGGTGAGTACAAAGAATTAAGTAAATGTGATAACTTCTGTGAAATGTAGAATTCCTTTATTCATTTGTTGTTTTATGCAAACTGTGGCTAAAGTACCAGCTGTGGAGACCCTTGAGTAGGGCTGGCTTTGGAAAGTGAGATGTTGTGTACAGGTTTTATTTTTTATTTTTATTTTTTTTTCTACTTTTATATACTGCCAAATTTCCCAAAATAGTTCTCTTTGTATAATAGATTTTCAATGAATTTTTGAAGAAAACATTCCCTTAATAAAATTAGCCTTTTGCTTCAGAACATGATTCATAATATTATTTAAATACCCTAAATATACAATTCTATAACTACAATGTTATCCATAGTTACAAAAAAAACTATCACAAAGTTTAAACTATTAAATTATTAAGAAAAACCCTGTCATCCCTTAATCAATTTAAACACTCTAATAATCTATTTTAATTTATGTTATACATATTAACTATTTTATTGGTTGTAATTTATTACCATCTCATTTAACTTTTGAATTTTCATATATATATATATATATTGGTAACTCGTGGTAATAAAATCCAATCCTCTTAATAAAATGAACAACTACTCACCCTTTATTTTAATATTTTATAACTATTTAAGTTTTATTTAACGTTTATACACCATAATTCTTAAACCCTAAATTCATAATTCCCGTGAGTTGTCTTTTATGTGAGAGCTGACATCTGGGCACTTAATTTAAAATCATCAAAATAAAACATATCTACACCTTGTCATTAAATACCCCCACTAAATATGTTGGGCATCTAATTAGTAATTACGATTCTCTTCTCCCCGTCTTAGCAATTTGAGCTTGTATTTTATATTTCATGTGCATTGGAATTTCAAATGAATCACACCTATTCAATTGAAATTGGAACTAGATTTTTAAACGTTTTACACCCATTAAAGCCATTTTTTTTTTCTTCCACATATGTATACATTTATTAACCTAGTTTTCTATTATATTGCAGGAAGAATACACCCATCCGCCATAGATTTGCAGTATGGGAGTTCGTTTACTTTACAGGCAACCTCCTAGATTTTCTCAAAAACTTTATGTTCAATTTTCTCGGTGGAGGATGCTAGATTCACACAAAATTTCAAAATTTTCCGTTCAATATATGTATATATATATTTATCGTTCAAGTTCTGTTTCTGTTATGCTTTGTAAATAAATAGAGAAAGGGCTCTTCAAGTTATCCCCCCCCCCCCTTTTTTTTTTGCAGACCTCATGTTTGGTTGTTATTTTCTAGTAAATTTCACTATAATTCCAGGTGTAGTTAGGCCCTAAGGTCTCAGTGTTTGAACCGTGCTCTGATACCATCTGTAGTGCCCTTGCTAGGCACTGGGTCTCTATTCCATTTTCATGTAAATACCAAGTTTTTCCCTTCTGTTTTCTGAAAAAAGAATCAACTGTCTATATTTTTGTTTTGTAAATGTTTATATGTCTGTTTTCTATATGATTATTTGTCTCTGCGATTAAATGAACATAAGCTTAAGACTTTTCATTTTAACTCTGTTCTTTTAACATACGTAATTTGGAAATAAAAGTAAATATATTTTATTTAAGCTAGCTCAGTAAAATACTTGGATCCATAGATTCGCAGTAAGATAAGAATATTTATGTAGTGGGTTCTGTAGGTTCCCTTAGCAACCCGAAATGATGTGTCCACTTTGCCGATCAGCTATTATCTTGCTGACCCTAGGAAATCAACAGATTTCCTAGCCCCCGATCCCACATACCGATAATCCCCATAGCAGCCCTGTCCTTAGTTCAATAACCATACTGTTCAGTGAGTTTTCCCCCTCCTCATTGGAGTTTTACCCCTCCTCCATTCCTGAATACTGTTCAGTGAGTTTTCCCCCTCAATAATTTATTTAAACAAATCCCTTTAATTTACTTGGAATGATTCTGTCAATTAATTAAATGAATAATCTATTTAATCAATTATTCAATCCACTATGCTTTAAAAAAAGTATTATTATCATTATTATTATTAATTAAATAATAATAATAATAACAATAATAATTAATGATAATAGTAATTAATTTAATTGTGAATAGTAATTAAAATAGTTATTTGTTTAATCGATAAGTGTCAACATAGTACCTCTGTGTATAAATAATGAAATATACTTTAATGGTTTAATTAATCCTGATCAACAATTATATAGTATACTCTTCTAGTATTGATGTTTAACTATTATACTTCATATTGAATACACCTTCACTTGAGGATACTTACAATTAATGACACTTATTTTAATTGTTCATTACAATGTTTACATACAAAGACTAATTAACTTATTTTACACATTAGAACTTGATGATCTTTTACTAATTAAGTCATTCACTAAATACTTAATTGAGTTATCTATGATAACTTATAACATTGTTAAATCTTGATAAGTATGTTGTAAACCAATATTATCGCGCATGTGCATAATGTGCATGCGTGGCCAGCGTATGCACAAGACGGACATGTACTATAAACATACATCATATTTCCTATGCATATCAGCTAACTAATACTAATAATACTTTATGCAAACTGAACAAGTATACATTCATCATAATATTACTAAAACATCATCGGGTATTTTATCAGTTAACCTTTAAGATTTCATTTCATTATTTTTATGATTACATTTGTTCAATCAATCAGGTACAAGGAAATCTACCTACTACCACTAACTCTAGGTCAATGAATACCCAAATCTCAACAGTACTAACTATCATATCCTCCCATCCTAACCTACGTCCACATCCTCCCTATCCTTCCTCTGCTAGCACAAAAGTGGGTGTCGGACTCACCGACCTAACCACATAGAACTTGAGAGCGATAGCATCGGCTGAACAACGGACCTATCCTCCCCTAGCAGGCATCCGACCATCGTCATCACAACTACATGGGAAGCGTGTCTCAGCATGGCCCTCCCATGACCTCGGGTATCATAGGAACATAGGGTGGGAAACACATCCATCCCTCTCAACATATCGGGTCTACACCCTTATCAAATCATACTCTGCTGCTATCGAGATTATCGGTCCATGTCATCGTATCATCAATTTCGGTTGCTAAGGTTTACTGCATGGATAGGCTCTTATCCATAAATCAGATCAAGTATCCGGCTATTACATAGCCCCGGTGTCCTGCGGATTAGTACTTTGCAGCCATACATTTATAACAATATTTCCATTCTATCATCGTCTGATCCATATTGTCAACATCATTTATTTCCTCACATAAAATCATTAAATCGATCACAGCATAATTACCACATCATATATATCACATTTCCTCTAGGACGATTATTAAACATACACTGCCATTATGAAATAAAAGAATCTCATGATAACTACAACATAGTAACCATATAAACCTAATAACATCATGAAGATGGTAACATCATAACATCATAATCGTAGTATCAGCATGGGCATAGTAACATCCTAAACATAGTAGCAACATATCATCATGTCTAACATGCCGAAAATATAGTTCACTCTGTCTAGCTGAGTCGAACAGATAACAAGCAAATAAGTGAAAGGTGTCTAACTCATAAACACTCCTAGTCAAAATACGGGGCGTTACAGAAGCCTTGCATTGGGATTTCCCTTAGACGCTCCCTTGGGGCGTAAGAAAGAAAAATCGATTAATTGAATTCGTTAATTTTCAATGAGAGTCATGTTAATGTATTGCTCAGTTTAAAATTATGTTTATAAATTGCTAATTTAATCTATAAATTCATGAATTTTAAAATGTGTTGCTCAATTTTAAATTTTTATATTTAATGTGGAATTGATGTTAATTTATCGCTCAATCTGAACATTTTCTTTATAAATTGTTTACAGCTTAACATTTTCCATTGGAAATGATTCTCGTGCTTCTGTAATAATTGTTTTGTATAATGCTAGATCAAACCAATTGCATTTTTCTTACTAACATCATCGATGTAATGTTCAATATTTTTGAAATCGAGATTCTGATGATGAGTGACGTGCCTACCATCTTTTGTTGCACCCCAGTACAATGTCAAATAGAGAGAAAGAAGAAAAAAGAGCAAACTTGGAGAGGAATCATACCAAGCATGGTCAAATCAATCACCTATTCAATTTCCACTTCATCCATCCTCACCAATTAGGAATGCCTACAGTAATAATAGTTTGTTAGGAGCCCATGTCAACCCTTCTCTTTACTTTGTTAGTATATTTTTATTGGACGCATATGCTTTGTAAGTCATCCCGTAGTATTTGTTGATCCATAGTTTGTATTATTGTTTTTGGATGCATATGCTTTGTAAGTCGTCCTGTAGTATTGTTGATCCATAGTTTGTATTGGCCCATGGTATTTACCCATAGTATTGGGGCCTAGACTTAGTATATAAGTTTGTGTTGAAGCCAATGAAAGAACCGTGAAGTTATTTGTATTGAGCTTGCTCAAAGGAGGTTTCCCCCTCGAAGTGTCCTATGATCAATAAAATATTCTATGATCTCATATATTGTGCATTTTATCAATTAATTGTTGCAGGTTCCTCACATCTGGTATCATGGCACTTTCTTGGGCTCGTTGGGTTAAATTTCTGCCCAAATTTTTTTTCGCATCTGTTGCAGGTTCGGATCTGGGAATAATCCCTATCCTCTTAACTGTGGGAAGTACTTGGGCATAAGCCCTAAAATGCATTGTGAGGAGCACCACAGGAACCCTAAAGTAGTTGGCCCATTGAGAGGACCTGCCAGCGAAAAGGGAAACGACCCCTACCTGATTGACTAGTTCCCACCCGTGAGATAAACCAAGAGCTTTCATTTGTGGCAGGCGGTTATCAATTTTACCTGAGCCATGGAGTGAGGGGTACTACCCCAATATGCAAGCCGTTAGACAACATTGGTGGCCGAGTGAATCCCCTAAACTGTTAGGAAGTTGAGCATACCTGGGGTCCATATCTATTTTCAGCTGATAAATCACAGATTTCCTCTGCCAAGAGCTGCTGCTGATCACTTCCGTGCCGTTTCAGATCCATCTGTTACCGATCCCTTCTGCACTGTTGCAGATCTGTCTGTTTTCGATCTCTTCCATGCCGTTGTAGATCCATATCCCTTATTTTAACTCTATTTCCCTTGAAATTTCCCTGACACCCCTGCAATCCAATTCTGCATGTTTCATTCTTGAGGACCCTATCCCAAATTCCACTTCCCAAAGCCATAAATCCCACATTTGTCTATTTTTATGGTTTTCCATAACTTCTTTAATTTTCACCCACTCGCCTTTAAATTTTACCACAATGTTCATTTCCCATTTCTGCTTCTTTGTCCCTCTCTCCCAAATTTTCTCATTCCTTCACCCTGCTTCTAAAATCCCCCTTTTCTGCTTCCTTGCCCATTCGAAAGTGTCCAAAACCTAGTCAAAAATCCAAATTAGCCATCCGATTTTTTCCCAAATCCAAATTTTTCTTTACTAAAATAGTTTCTATTTTTGTTTTTCTACCCACTCAAAAAAAAAAAAATCCTAGTTGTGGTTGTCACCCGTGTAGGAGCAAAAACCATGGAGGAAGAACTTGCATCCCTCAAAACTAAACTCCAGGATCTGGATGAAAAATTTCTCGGCCCCCATCTTGAGCATCCATCCATGAACAATGAACGACAGTTAGAGTCTTCTTCAGACAATGGGTTCTCTTCTTCCATCAATTTCCGTGGTCTGAAGCTTGATTTTCCTCACTTCAATGGTACTGATCCGATTGGATGGATCTATCGAAAAGAACAATATTTCAGTTTGCATAATACTTTTTATGTCACCAAAGTTCCACTTGCATCCTTTCATTTGGAATAGGAAGCTCTTCAATGGTACCATTGGTACATCAAGGCTCATGAAGAGCCAAAACGGCCATATTTTTGTGAGCTCCTTTTGCAACGATTTGGTCCTAGTGCTTTTGATGACTTCACAGGAGCCCTCACTAAAGTTCGCCAAATTGGCACTGTGAGAGAGTATCAAACCGACTTTGAGAAACTGGCCAACCATACCGAATGATTTCCCGATGAATTATACAATAGTTGTTTTATCAATGGTCTAGAGGATTCAATATGCTCTGAGGTCAAAATGTTCAGTCCCAACATAATGATGGAAGCCCTGGGGTTGGCTAAGTTGGAAGAAGACAAGATTGTATCCCAACAATGCTGCAAACCCACTTTTGTTTCCTTCAGAAATATGGGTTCTCAACAACCTCCTATCCCTCCAGCTCTTCGCCCAACTCCTATCAAGCATTTGTCTGAAACAGAGATGTGGGCACGCAGATAAAAAGGGCATTGTTATAATTGTGATGAGAAATTCACTCGGGGACATAGATGCGTTGAACAAAATCTCTATCTCTTGGATGTGGATTCTCTGCCTGCCTCTGAAATTGGTGAAGAATATCGAGATACAATAGATGATTAGGTCAACATTCATGAGCCACCTATTAACCCTCCATCTCATGATGACCACTCAGAAATATCTCTCCATGCTTTAGCCAGAACCACCACCCCCCAAACAATCCGGGTCAGGGGTTACTTCAAAAAGCTTCCTCTTACAATACTCATTGATTCTGGTAGCACTCATAACTTCATTTACCCTCGGATCACCAAACATGCTGATTGTTTTGTCCATCCTTGCTCCAACTTTGAAGTCATCGTTGCCAATGGGGGCACCTTACCTTGCAAATGGAAGTTTCTCATTGTGCGTATCTCTATGGGAGATTATAACCTGCGCTCTGACATGTTTTCCTCGACCTTAGGTGGATTTGATGTGGTTTTGGGTGCTCAATGGCTACACACACTTGGCCCCATCTTATGGAATTTTGCTGAAATTTGGATGCAGTTTTCACTCAATGGACAAAAACACACATTGACAGGCTTACAACCAGGGTCTCCCAGCATCGTCAGTTCACATCACATGGAGAAACTCCTTAAGAAGAATTCACATGGTGTCATCGCTAAGATCCACTCCATTCAGATGCAACCATCAGTAGTCTCCACTAATCCCTTGGATCTACAACAAATTCTGGATTGATATACAGGTGTCTTTGCTGAACCAGTGGTATTTCCACCTTCAAGGCCAAAGGACCATCCTATTCAGCTCTTTCCTGGAAGAGTTCCTCCCAGCATCAGGCCCTATCGCTACCCATTTCACCAAAAAACAGAGATTGAAATGCTCGTTTGGTACTTACTAAAGCAAGGAATTATTCGCCCAAGCACTAGTTCCTTTTCTTCACTAGTTCTTCTTATCCGCAAAAAAGATGGTTCATGGCGCCTCTGCATTGACTTTCGAGCACTTAATCACCTCACATCAAGGATAAGTTTCCAATTTCTGTTGTTGATGAGCTTCTTGATGAGCTTCACGGTCCTCAATTTTTCTCCAAGTTGGATCTCCGTTCTTGGTATCATCAAATTCGGGTTCATGAGGATGATATCCCTAAAACAGCTTTCCGCACACATGATGGCCACTATGAGATTTTGGTCATGCCCTTTGGCCTCACTAATTCTCCTTCCACATTCTAGGCATTTATGAATAAAATATTCCGGTCCTACTTGCAGAAATTCATTCTGGTCTTCTTTGATGATATCCTCATCTATAGTAAAACATTGGCTGAACATCTCCAGCATCTGGATCTTGTAATGCAACTTTTCTTTGACCACCATCTCCACACTAAACAGTCTAAATGTTTTTTTGGACAGAATGAAGTAGAGTATCTTGAGCACATTATTTCAACACAACGGGTTCGCGTGGATCCTGCCAAAATCGTTGCCATGAACAATTGGCCGCATCCTCAAACACTCAATAGCCTTCGTGGTTTTTTGGGGTTGACTGGCTATTATCGTAAGTTTGTCAAGGATTATGGGAATATTGCAGCTCCATTAACTGCTCTATTGAAAAAGGATGATTTTACATGGACACATTCCACTGAGTGTGCATTTGACAAACTGAAACAAGCTATGTATACTACACCTATTCTAGCTATGCCGGATTTTTCCAAGCCCTTCACTATTGGGAGTGATGCTTGCGGCAATGGACTTGGTGTCATTCTCCTTCAAGATGAACATCCCATTGCGTTCACCAACAAATCCCTTTCAGGTAAGAATTTAGCTTCCTCTACATATGATAAGGAAATGATGGATATTTTGCATGCAATACAGAAGTGGCGACCATACCTCTTAGGGAACCATTTCTGCATCAAGGCTGATCACCAGAGTCTGAACTATTTCCTCGAACAACGTGTATCCTCCCTAGCACAACAGAAATGGGTTCGCAAACTCATGGGTTATGAATATGAGATCACTTACAAGAAGGGTAAGGAAAATATTGTGGCAGGTGCTCTTTCTCGCACATTTGATGACCAAGTTTCTCTTTCATCTATTTCTATGCCTGTTCCAAATTGGTTGCAATCTATTCAACAGGGCTATGTCAATGACTCTTCATTATCTCAAATCATCCAATGCTTGGCCAAAAACCCTTCTGTTGTACCACATTACTCTTGGGATGGTGCTTACTTGAGATACAAGGGTCGTTTGGTGTTTCCCTAGAGCATAGATCTTCAACAGGATGTCTTTTATGAACTCCATGCTTCTCCATCGGCAGGGCACTCTTAGTTCGTCAAAACGTATGAGTGGGAACGGCGTAAATTATTTTGGAAGGGAATGAAAAGGACAATTCAATAGATGGTGGCTGAATGTGATACCTTCCAGTGCAATAAGGGTGAAACGATGCTCCTTCCGGTATTTCTCGAACCCTTGCCCATCCATACATGGATTTGGATAGATATTTCTATGGATTTCATTGAAGGGCTCCCTAAATCTAGAGGGAAGACAATGATTTTGGTTGTGTTTGATCGCCTCTCCAAATATAGTCATTTTTGTGCTCTCAGCCATCCCTATACAGCCTCCTCAGTCGCTCAAATTTTCCTAGACCAGATCTTTTGTCTTCATGGAATCCCTTCTTCCATTGTCTCAGATCGTGATGCAACTTTCACCAGTCAGTTTTGGGCAGAGCTATTTTGCCACACTGGCACCAAACTGAATATGAGTTCAGGGTATCACCCACAAACAAATGGTCAGACTGAAATTATCAATAAATGCTTGGAAACTTATCTTCGTTGCTTCAGCTCTGAACAACAACATCAGTGGGAAAAGTGGCTCCCTCTCGCTGAATGGTGGTACAACACATATTACCACACGGCCTATAAAATGACTCCATATGAAGTAGTCTATGGTCAGGAACCACCATTTATTCTTCCATACACCCCCAACACTTCACCAGTTCAGGCTGTTGACATGGTCCTTCAAAACTGCGATTAGATTCTTTGCATTTTGCGGGAAAATCTTCACATGGCAGGAAATCACATGAAGCAACAAGCCGATCAACACCGTTTTGAGCACACTTTTCAAGCAGGTGATATGGTTTTTCTTTGTCTCCATCCTTACAAGCAATCCTCCCTGAAACTCAAAGGGCGCCATAAGCTCACTCCAAAGTATATAGGATTCTTTAGAAGATTGGGTCCGTTGCTTATAAATTGGAACTTCCTCCTTCTTACCACATTCATCCAATATTTCATTTCTCTTCTCTGAATAATGTTCTTGGCACAAACATCAGAGGACAAAATATTTTACCAGAATTGGATAATGAAGGATCCATCCTTTTAGATCCGAAGACCATCCTCAATAGGCGCACTCGTCAGCTTCGCTCTTGCTCTATCACAGAGGTATTAATTTAGTGCCACGGAATACAACCAGAGAATGCTACATGGGAACCACTCCTTCAGATTCAACAACAATTTCCACATTTAATGCTTTGAGGACAAAGATTTTTCTAAGGGGGAGGGTATGTTAGGAACCCATGTCAACCCTTCTCTTTACTTTGTTAGTATATTGTTGTTGGACGCATATGCTTTGTAATTCGTCCCGTAGTATTTGTTGATCCATAATTTGTATTATTGTTGTTGGACGCATATGCTTTGTAAGTCATTCCGTATTATTGTTGATCCATAGTTTGTATTGGCCCATGGTATTGACCCATAGTATTAGCGCCTAGACTTTGTATATAAGTTTGTGTTGAGGCCAATGAAGGCATCGTGAAGTTATTTGTATTGAGCTTTCCAAAAGGAGGTTTCCCCCTCGAAGTGGCCTACGATCAATAAAATATTCTGTGATCTCATATATTGTGCATTTTATCATTTAATTGTTGTAGGTTCCTCACATAGTTCTTCACATGTTGGAAATGGAGACAATAAAGTAGACATTGGTATGGATGAGTTATTATGACAAAGTTGTTCCATTGATGCAATGTTGTTACATACATTCCAGGACAATGAGCTAGGGGATGATGTTCATATCACGGAAGCCTTCTTCAAAAGCCTTAAATCAGCTTCCACACCCCTCTCTTTGAACCTGGATGGTCAAAGTCTATGTAGTTGGGGAAAACATTATTACTGTACAACTTGAAAGCAAAGTATGGCATGTCATACGCGTGTTTCTCAGCAGTGTTGAGGTAACTAACCATCAACTACATTATATTTTGAGGAATCTTGTGACAGAATCATCATTGAAAATGGTTGATTTTATAAATGTTAAATGACATTGTACATTTGTATTTCCAACTAACTACAGGTTATTCAAAGATAAGGTACTTTCGAATGATAATGTCTTTCTTTTCAGTTGTGAAGAGGCGAAGCAAATGTTGAAAATGTTGGGTGTTGAGTATGCTCGTATCATATCATGGATATCGCATTGATTGTATTCTATATAGAGGAAAATATGCAGATAAAGAGATATGTCCAAAATGTGGGCATGACAAGTAAAAATAATCGAATAACAAGGCTAAATCACATGGTCCTACTCATAAGATATTGAGGCACATGCCTATAATACCAAGGATTCAAAGGATCTTTCGTTGCAAAAAATTAGCTATGCTACAGGGATGGCATTCATCGCACCAAAGTAAGGAAGGAGTTATTTGAATCCCAACAGATTCAATAGCCATGAAGCATACATGGCCCAATAAATTCAAGGATGAAGTACGTAGCCTCCGATTAAGCATATCCATTGAAGACGTCAACCCATATTCCCAACCAAACACCATCTATACTATTTTTTCTATAGTAGTGATCAATAACAATATCCCCCCATGGTTGTCTGTCAAGAATGAACATCTTATGTTGGTTCTTATAGTCCCTAGTAAAAGACAAGTGAAGAATATGGATGTTTACCTACAACCATTGATCAATGAATTCAAAAAATTATGGGAAGGGATACAGGTATATGATGTATCCAAAACCATCCCATCAGAGAGGATATTTACATTGTATGGCATGTGTGCATACACCACACGTGATTATTTGAGGTTAGGAGTTTGCTCAGGTAACTATATAGTTGTTTGATTTGTTTATATTCAAAGCAATAATTTTTGGCATATTTAATTCGGTGCAATTGTCTTGATATTCAACACTAATGTGATCTCTTTACTATAACATCACAGGTCTTGTAACAAAAGGTTATTATGGATGTAAATTTTTTGGACCTTCTATAAAGTCTAGGTGGTCCAAAGACCTATGAAATTCAGTGTACAAATTCTCTAGGGTATTCTTCCCAGAAAACCACTTTCATAGAAGAGCAAGATTTGCTTTCAATGGTAAACGAGAGAGAACCCAAAGGCCTAAAATAATGACACTAGCTGACTAGATTAGGGAATATGAAAAATATAAGGAGAAGGAATACACAGATATATTTGATTCAAATGTGCAACCTGTGATCGATGATCCTGAATTCTTCAACACCTATGATGAGAAAATTCCCAAAGGGATGAAAAGGAAATCGATATTTTATGATCTCCCATATTTGAAGCATCTTAATATTTCCCACTTACTAGATCCCATGCATATATTAAAAAAAAATCATGTTATTTGTGGCGTCACCTATCATCCAAAAAAAGTGACAAGTTGGCAGTTAGGAAAGATCTTATTTCTTCAAATACTCACTACAACCAATTACCCTTTTGGGGGCAGTTTTAGCTTGCGGCGGTTTTTCTAACCCCCCCCCAAAGTATTTTCAGGTCTTTGGAGGCGGTCCTAACAACCCCCCCCCAAAAAAAAAGTCCAATTCTGAGGACTTTGGGGGGGGGGGTTGGAAAGACCCTGCCCAAAATGTGTTTTTGAAGGAGGTTGTTTAAAATCCCCCCCCCCAAATGTCTAATTCTCAAGACTTTTGGGGGTGGTTTTAAAAAGACTCCCTAAAGGTTTTTTTGAAGGCGGTTATTTAAACCCCCCCCAAAGTCATGAGAATTTTATGACTTTTGGGGGGGGGTTATATAACCGCCTTCAAAAACACCTTTAGGGGGGGGGTCGTTTTAGAACCTCCCCCAAAATTCATGAGAATTATCATGACTTTTAGGGGGGTTTTAAATAAACTCCTTCAAAAAAACCTTTATGGGGGGGTTAAAGAACCGCCTTCAAAAACACCTTTAGGGGGGTCTTTTTAGAACCTCCCCCAAAATTCCTCATTGTTAATTTTTTGGTTGATATTTCATGTAGTGAACAAATTACTTAGTTGATAGATTATGTAGTGAACAAATTACTTGGTAATTACTAACACATATTAATGATTTTTGCATTGTATACAAAGAATGCATTGAGTACTTTGAACTTGATGGATAAATAGCTCAAGTGGTTGAGTGCTTTGAGCTTCATTCGTGAGGGAGGGATGAGAACTTCCAGGGGGGTCAAGAAGCCCCATGGTTGGTGGGAGAAATCATGGGGCATAATTCCCTATTCTACAATAGTTAGCCATGAGGGTCCTCTCTCAAGTTACTTCATCCTCTTGTTGTGAGAAGAACTGGAGAACATATGGAAATTTGTACAGTTTGAAAAAGAGCAGGCTTCAACAATATAGGGTTGAGGCAAAGGTTAGATGTTAAGGTTAGGTACAAGGTGAGGGGGTTAGAGTTTGATGCTTCCAATATGCATGAATTCATTGTATGGGTCAAGTGTGACAAGTGCATGAGTCATTTACATGCATTGGTTGTGTTAGGTCAGTGTCTTAGTTGCATTATTTATGGTGGCATTTCAATATTTGTAACATTGAGAATGGTTCTTGTGGCCTAGACCATGTCCTATGAACTAAACTTAGGGTCTAATTCCATGTTAATTTTCCATGGGGTTGATGGTCCATGCATGTTAACCTAGATTACCACATAAGAATCTCTAGCCTACATGCGAGATCATCATGATCATCATTGTCATCATTGTCGATGTCATTGTTGTTGTTGGTTTGTCCATGGTTATGTAAACCAATAAACCAACCATGGTTTAATATTTATAGGTTATCTAAACCAATAATGGTTCTCATAACCGAAATAATCGTCCATGGTTAATAAATTTACTATATGACTCATGGTCCATCTGTAGGGTCCTAGACCTAATTACTTTACCTTACAAGTGAGATATGGTGTCCATTTCAATATTTGTAACATTGACGATGGTTCTGGTGGCCTAGACCATGGACTATGAACTAATTATAGGGCCTAATACCATATTAATTTGCTATGGGCTGGATGGTCCATGCATTTAACCTAGACTGCCAAATATGACCTACGTATGGAATATTTATCCTATATGTAATTACAACTCCCTTTGTTGCTCGCGAGTGATGCTTAAGGCCTTGAAACATCACATAATCTCTATAGAGGGAATATTTCAACTACAAGTCGGATATGTTGGTAATTTTGAGATCTGTAAAACCAAAATTTAAAATTTTCCTTCCAATTTCAACATGTTGGTTATTTTCATTCCATCACCTTTTCTTCTCATTGTTTTCCCCTTTATGTGAAGGGTGACTCAAGTGGCTTCCAATGGACAACAATGGAAACAATAAATCATAACATAACACAATGCCAATATCTAAGGACTAGAATATATTGCAAACTAATGAGTTGGGTGAATTCAAGATGTAATTACAATAATTATTAGACAGAGGGTTCATATGACCAAGTGCATCACCTTGGGTAGCACACATATGGCTAGTCAATAAGAAGGATGGAATCTTTTGGATGTGCATTGGTTATAGAATGTTGAATAAAGTGACAATTAAGAGCAAGTACCTCCTACCCAAATTGGCGATCTTATTTATTAACTCAAATGGGAAAAAGGTTTTTCAAAGTTCGACTCAAGTTTTGGGTATCATCATATGAGAGTGGAATAAATTAGCATACCAAAGACTTCTTTTAGAACTATATATGGGAATTATGAGTTCCTATTTTTCCCCTTTGCATTTACAAATTCTCTGTATTTTTCATTTAATTAACAAATGATGTGTTCCAAAAGTATTTAGACAAGTGTGTTTTGGTATTCATTGATGACATTCTAATATATTCTCAAAATGAGGAGGAACGAAACACTTATCGCATTTCTTCCTATTGTTGTAGAAACTACGTGAATACCATCTATATGCTAAGTGAATAAAATGAAAATTCTTTAAGAAGATAATAAATATATCATGCTTGTCATATCTAAGAAGGATTAAAGATACACCCTAATAAGGTTGAAGCTATGTCTAGTTGTCCAACCCCAAAGAATGAGACCAAAGTAAGAAGCTTCTTGGAGTTAGTTGGATATTATCAGAGGGTTTTCAAAGGATTTTAAAAAAATATAATATCCTTGCCGAAGTTACAAGATAAAGGTGTCAAATTTATGTGGAAAACCATACATGATGAAAGTTATCGAGAACTTAAAGATAATTCTCATGAAAACACCTATAATGATACTTCCTTTCTTTGATAAGGATTTCCTGGTATGCATAAATGCGAGTGGTGAGAGCATTTAGGGAGTGCTCATGAAGGAAGGAAAAGTGGTGGAATATTAGTCTAGGTAGTTAAACATTCACAAGCAAAAGTAAGCATATCATGACAACTTGGATCTCTTAGTAACAATAGATGCCCATGTACTAAATGCATGGAAATATTATTTGATTGATAAAAAGTTTGACTTATGAATATATCATGAGATCTTGAGATACTTGTAGACTCACCCACCATTCACTGCTAGGTAGTGGCGACGGGTGAAGTTTTTGGACAACTATGATTACAAGTTATTTAACATAAAGGGGGAAGAGAATCAAGTGGCATATGCCTTGAGTTGAAGATGCCATATATATGCAATCTCCCAAGCTTAATAAAATTTAAGGACAATGATAGGAGGTGATGGGAAATCTAATTGCCTATATCACTAAATTATGACAACCATATTGAAGTTTTCTATAGGATTATATGGCTCCCTTCCACATGATAAGCTAATGTTGTATCATAAATACCCTTCTATTGATCACAAATTTGATAAGAATTTGACACAAAATTAGGTACGAAGAGAGTTCCAACAAGATCCAAGACCCACTTTGGTCACAAATTTGATAAAATTTTGATAGATTTCATGTATGAGTAGAGTTTCACCATGATCCAAGTTCCATGCATGGTGAAACAATGTTGATAGCTTTTTTATTCCCAATTCTGCAACGACCCATATAGTAGAAAAGTTTAATATAATTGTAAATTGCTGGGAACTCTAACTAAAATTTGGCAATTAGAGGGAATTTTGCTACAAGATTAGATGATCCCTTCCAAATAGTAAGCTAATTTTGTAGATACCTTTCCAGTCACAGATTTGACAAGGATCTGGTAGAAATTTCATGTATGAGCAAAGTTCCACCATGATCCAAGTTCCATGCAAGGTTGAAAACTGCTTCTAATGGTTTTTCCCAATTCTGAATCAATCCAAATTGTCAAAAACACAATTAGAGTTCTAGATCGATGGATCTCTAACTCCATGTATTGTAGAATTTGGACCACTGGGAGAAGTTTGCAATAAGATTAGACAATGCCTTTCCATGGAGTAAAGCTAATTTTGTTGCAAAAAGACCTTTTTTATCACAAATTTGATCAGAATCTGATAGAAATTTCAAGCATGAACATAATTTCATGATGATCCAAATTTTGTGTTTGGTGAAATAATACTCCTAGAAATTATGCCCATTTTTAAATAAATGAAGATTATTAAAATTTTGTTTAAAATTCGAAATCAATAAAACATCTAACTTCATACATAATCAAATTTCAACGACCCAAATTTCTTATTAAATAATTAAAAATTAAACTACTAGCACTTCCACCACCCCATAATACCACTACATCGCTATAATAAAATAATAAAAATTGTTCAAACAATCCTCTTTATTACATACCAATTACCACTCATCTTTTCAACTCTTTCTTCTCTTCTTATTACGAGACTACATAACTCCAAATCGTAGACTTAACAATCGAATAGACCACTTCATAGACTTCAAAATCGCCCCCCATCTCCCAGTAACTTGCTCGCAAGGAATCTAACAACAAATATGTTTTTTATTAGTTCACCAAGCGTTACATTTGTCACATGGAAACCATAAGGTAAACATATATGTTTGTCAGAGCACCTTCATCATAAATTGTCTCTCATCACAATTTCCAATCTGGAGTTAATTTTTCCATTGATCGTTACAAGTTCCAATCCGAGCAACCTCGAAAAACAGGGTTTAATTTTTCCATCAATGGAAACCATTGTCTTGGGCAGCAAGGGCTCGGCATTGTCTGTAGAAGAAATTTACAATGTCGCACACGAACTCTCTAGGATACAGTTAGATTCTTCGACCTTGGAAAGTATTTTTCAACTATCGGGTAAGTCTTCTCCTACTCAAGCAAACATTCCTGCAAATGTAAATTCATACGAAAATGCGAACAAAAACAGACCATATTTAACTCGTGTGGAAGCCAGACCTGCACTTGTGGTACTTTTTAACAAGCTGCTACAATCGAAGGCTCGAATTTGTCCTGTTATTCCACTCTTTATTGAATATTCTTTGAATAATAACAATAATAGAGCTTTGGATTTTCCCCATTCCGATTCTGAAATTGTATGCACGGTCGTGGGAGCAATTTATAGGTTTAAAGATGATTTCAGGGTTGATTCTTTTACAAGAATTTCAAGGGATGATTTCTTTGTTACAGTAGAGGAAATTGAGGTCATGGAGGCATTTTTTCCGGACACTATTGGAATTAGTGTGCTTGCCATTTATACTTCCTCAAATTTTTCTGTGATTGTAGGAGCTGTTGCAGCTTTCTCCTGCGAAGCTGTCCAAATTAACACGAAGGATTTTGATCATGATATTTCAAGCGAGAGGTTTTCAAATAAGGCTGACAACGATGTCGCCATTGATATGCACACCCTTTTGTTCTGTTCAAAACTAGAAAACCCTAAGAATTTAGGGTTTGCTGGAGATTGTGCGTTTTTTGCTAGCCCTTACAATCACTGATGTCTTAGAGAAAATGTTAAAATGTCTCAAAACAAGATTAGGATTGAATTTAACAGCACATTTTACGGTAAGAAGAAATCCATAGTGTCACGTCCCCACTTTGACCCTTCTAATATTTTGGGTTATAATGTAAATAATGTATGCATATTATGTATGATTCCTAGCGTGGAGCTCGAGGCCAAGGCCCCGCTAGTGAATGCTCGATCTTGAAGAGGAAGGTATTTGAAATTATGCTACCCATGTGCTAGGGAACCATGGGAATTGTAAATGTGCATTTAATATAAATGCCCACAACAAGCTATGCAATGCAACAAGAGATGGGGGCATGATATTACAAGGAATTGGGAGGAGGATATTCAAACCCTTGAGCCAATTGAGTCAAGCCAAGTGTCAATGAGAGAACCCATGAACCCTCAACTACCCATGTTGAATTTTGTACCCAGTCATTCATTTCTCCCAAGAGTTGGTTGAGGTAGTTAATGCCTTGGGGAATGGAGAGGTATGGCTATCCAAATTCGAGTATGGGCAAGCCACCCTTCCTAGAGATTCGTGTTTGGCTTCTTGGACAAGTAAAGGGCCACGAAATTGCCTCCAAGCCATTATTAAACCATTAGTCTTGCTCCCTCACGAGTTTAGAGCTTCCTGAGAATTTCCCTCCATGAATTTTCAGTGTTTACCTTCGTTTTCCTAGCTAGGAAGGGCTTTTTTGTTGTGGCTAACAGTGGGGAAGAGAGGGGAAACGATTTGGGGTTTAATTGAGGCCGTTTTGGCCACTGAATGCTCATACATCTGTGGGAGAAATCGGTTCTCTTCCCTGGGGTTGATTCCCTCTTCCCACAATCCGTTTTTGGTATGCCCATGTTTTGGGGAAAACCATAGACCCTATTCTATGAATCCATAGTTGAATTGTGTATCCATGCCAGTTTTGAACTACTGTGTGTAAAAGAATGTTGGGGTTGAGATGGGTATCCATTGCTTTGGCCGTGCAGGGTTTGAGAGTCCCAAGTTCCTTGTAGATATCATTCCCAGATCGAGGGTGGTCTTTGAGTGCTGAAAGAATACAGGTTGGGTAGAAACCTATGGTTGGGAGGAATATTGCAGTGACATAGCTAGTTGTTTGGGACAACATTGCATCAAGTTGAGTATTTTATTGTGTATTTACTTCTGCAAATGTGTTAATTTGTTGACTGTGTTAAATTGAATGACAGTCATGTAATATGTGTGTGGATGATTTCATTTCCATTGTGCATGTTTGTTTCATTTCCATCTGCACACATGGTTTTTAACTGTATGTATCTAATGAATTGGCTGAGTTTTATGAAAAGCCCCATAGAATGGCATCATGTTCCCTTCCTTGCATTGGGTCCAAGGGTGGGTATGTGACAGATGGTATCAGAGCTTCTGGTTGCAGCATTGGGCCTCCATGGGATACCTATCACAGCTTGCAGAGGTAAGTATGCTTCCTGCCTAGCACAGACCGTTAAGAAAAGTTTCAAAATTTCAAGATTTTTCAAAAAATTTCTAAGTGTTTTGCATAACTGATTCGATGAGTCTCGTGGAGTTGAGCCGATTTGTTTTGGCGAATCTCACTGAGTTGCGCTGTAGTTGTCGGCAAAAATTGGCCAGTTGCTCCGCAAATGAAACGGCGGAAAAGTTAAGAGTTTTTCTCCACAATGGCGGCGAAACTCAACAAGTTCGTCCGCAACGACGGAAAAAGTTGGTGAGTTTCCGCCGCAGTGATGGAAGGAAAAGTTGAGTTTTCGACCAGAAGAACTTCGCAAGTTTGTCCGTAACGGCGGAAGAACTCAGCAAGTTGGTTCACAATGACGGAAGGACTCGATGAGTTGGTCTGAAAAAATTCAAAAATTTTCTAAGTGTTATGGTGGAAAGAACTCGTGAGTTTTTGCTGAAACAACGGAAGAGATGGGCGAGTTGCTCTGCAATGGCGGAAGAGATGGGCAAGTTCGTCCGCAATGGTGGAAGAGATGGGCGAGTTGCTCCGCATTGGCGGAAGGAAAAGCTGAGTTTTTGACCAGAAGAACTCAACAAGTTTGTCTGCAAAGGGGTGGAAGAGAATGACGAAGTCCGTCGAAACATTTAAAATACAGTAGTTTTTCAATGAAAATTTTAGGTGCCCAAAAGAGAAAAATCACTTTGAACTCATGCGCCAGATTGCGCGAAATTGAAGAATTTACAAAAAAAACAAAAAAATGAGGGCACTGCCCTCAACCCGCCCTGGAGTGGTGCAGGGAAGCCACAAGGGGGAAATCCCCCCTTGACCCCCGTCGTCCCATTGAGACGTCGTCAATGGTGATAAACATTCAATGGGAGCAGTAAAACAACATTGATAAGAGTGAAATTCCTCACCCTAAACTATTTATGTTTATAGCATAAGACTTGCATGTTTGGAAAATAGAAAGAATGAATGTTATACACGTCTGTGTATATTGAATTGCGAATTCATGAGAATATCATAGCTAATGATTGTTTGTATGCTTGGTAGGGAAGCCATGAAACTGGATCAGCTATGATGCGGAAGAGGAAATTCCATGCTACTATGAGGAATTGGAAAGGGGGAATTCCTTAACTCCTCTCTTGCTATTGTATTTATATTTCCTAAGTTTCATAAGTTGAAAATTATGGCATAGGGATGTTGGAAATGCAAGAGAGTAATGCATATGAATTAATGGGCATGATTAAGGAGTCATTGCATAGTGCATGTGAATCGCTTATGCATAAAGCATGATGTTGCATATGGGTAAAGGTAGTGAAAGTTATACATGCAATAGCCCATTAATGGTATTGCTTATGGTTGATCACCGGTAATGTTGTTGATAATGGTTGTATGAATCAGACCATAGAAGCATGATTGAAAAAGTAAGAGATTAGATAGCAGAAATGAATATGCACTAGATGGCATATTGATAAACATTGCACCGTGCATGTAAAAATACTTGTGTATATATATGATATTGCATATTGGTAGAATAGTGAGGTTTTGCATATGCAATGAGCCACTTAAAGATGATTATGGTGGTTTTTAAATAACTAGTCGTGTTTGCAATGGTTATAGGACCAGAGACAACTTGAGCATGACTAAAGATGTGGATGATGATTGTTGCATATGACCAACAACCTTATGAAGAAAGGATGGTGAAACAAATCTACGAGCATGAGGTTGGAAAGGAACTATGAAGCCTTGGTAAGAGGCTAACTGATAAGGTAACATAAAACGATGTTAATGACAACCATGCAGGTAATGACTATTTGTGCTTAATTGCATGAATGTTTAAAGAGGATTTGGTAAGATCCCTTCAACTATGTTTAAACTATGTTGAATTGGTTGCATGTGAGACTAAGTGCTTGAATGTGAATATAATCCTACCAAGTATGGTTAGGTGTGGGAAAATGAAGGCAAGGATCCTTACACCCTATAGTTGCTTAGAAATCTCAATGCATTCATATGAAATTATAACATGCCATTGTGTATGCTGGATTATAAGTTTAAATAACCAAAGAAAGTAAAGACCTATACTCATTTTGTGGTAGTACATGCCATATGAATGGTTAGGCCATAATATGCTGGAATGCATATTATCCGTGGATTGATGCAAAGTTGTATTGAGGGATTATGCATTGAGTGAATGCACATTAAAATATTATGTAAATGTTGTGAATATGTATGCATATGTGTAAGTGCACATGTTAAGATGTATTGCGAGACTGCACGGTTGTGATATGTATAGGTTGCAATGCATTTAGATAATAGATGAAATGGTGAACCATTGTTAATACTGAGAGAATTTCATGAGCTGCTATGAATGCAGGAGAAAGATTGCATGAAGAAGGTAGACATGATGATGGGCTACCAGAGTGCTCTATGGAAGGACAGAGATTGCATGGAATGTGAAGTAATGAGTACTTACAATTTATTTAAATTGCACGGATAGTGTACCCATGTCTTGCAATTTTATTGATGATAACGATATATATATATATATATATATATATATATATATATATATATATATATATATATATATATATATATATATATATATATACACACATATATTTCATTGCACCTCAAATGCTAACAGCTGAAGGTGTTTGAATTATTGAGTGTTATAATTCTGAAAATGCTTCAGTGACTGTGGCAGCAATGAAATATTATATGCACAAGAGACTTACAAAGCGTTTGGTTGATTGAAGTTTCCGATTTCAGGTAGATTGTTTTGGGCATGGCAAGTGTGGGTATGTCCATGACGAAGATTGGAATCTACCATGAGCAAGAGCCAAACGATATGAGAACAGACTCATGTCTAAGCAAATCAATTTCTATAGAGAACATAATTGCAAATTCATACTTGAATTTAATTATTAATGCCATTGAATGATTATTGTTAAATGTTTCCGACTGTTTGGCTATTTGATAAATGTGCCAGGAAGACACATTGCAGGGAGACCATGTGTGATGACCTACATAAGCCAGAATCCATGGGAAGGACCCCATACTTTGAAAATGGGTTTCGGGTGAAACACCATTTCATATTTTAAGAATGACATCTTAGCTGAGCTGTATGTTGGAAAACCATGAGAGTGAGATGGTAAAGCTATGCTAAGAAGACATGTATGGATTATGGAACGTGGAAACATTGGGGTGGCAAACCGAAGAACCATTGACTCAGAGAACGGAGCCCCCATTCTTTCTAAATGAAGAAAAGATACACATGCGAAAATGAATGAGTATTCTATGACCCTAGATAAGAACATGCATGTCTAAATTATTAGGGTTAATATGCAAAGAATGCTCTATTTTATTTATATCATTTCAGACTGCTTGAGTATGATTAGGGCCTACATGGCTCACATCTGAAAGGGGGTGCACACATTTTTTGGTGCTAGGTCATGATAAGGTTTTCAATATTGACTACACCCTAAGGGAATGGATGCATTCCTGGTGTTTCAATACTTGATAGTGAATGATATGGAATGTGGTTGCGATTTTGAGAAGCAATACTAATAAGCCTGCTTATCCTTCTTGTGTTGTCAACCTACACAGGTGCACATTGGTACTGCACATTAAGAGGAAAAGTGAAGAAGGGTACGCAAAAGGACTGTATAGGAATTGGAAACCTTTCTATGCTCACACTAAATAATATTGGAAGGGATGGAAAAACCCAGGGAGCTGTGTAGTGAAAAGGGGTATCATCCTTATGTGAGTGGGGCCATGTTAACATGTAGTCAATAAAGTCACCTATAAAGTTCCTAAAAGGAACCATCGATTTGCACAAGAGAAGGAGTGGCATCTTTGTATGAATGAAGAGTTGATGTGTGTGTGAAGGGTTATGGTGCAAGATGCCGTGGTGACATTGGTGAAGGCATAAAATCTCTATTGGGTCAGTAGTAGGAGGGTGGGCGCCAAGACTGACTGAAAACCCTGAGATGCCTATTGGGTCAGTAGTAGGAGGGCGGGCGCCAAGACTGACTGAAAACTCTGAGATGCCTATGGCTTCATAGTAGAGCCTTGACCTATAATGGTCAGGTGGCACAGTTTCCTTCCATTGGTCGATGACCCAGATGAATGTGCTGGCTCGGCACTAGAGAGGGCCAACCGGGTATGGGACTGGTTGGGCACCACCAAATGCTTGGTAAATCCAGTCGATGGGGAGGTGTACTAGTTAAGCATTAACTATATCCAAGTCCATAGGCGATTCCAAGGCTTGAAAAGCGAAGCAGGACCGTATGGACCAGAGGGAAAATGTGCAATACAGATAAGTATTCGTTTTCATTTATGTCTTGTTTGGAATAATGAATATTTCAGGTATAAGTCTTCTAACAACTAAGCTGATACACTATTTTTTTTTTGTTGGAAACCTTGGTCATTGCAGGAAGGAAAGACCCTGAAAGACTATAAATTGCTGGTAAATCCAGAGAGTAAATGAGTGGGCGATATAAATTATTGATAAATATAGGGAGTAGATGGTTGAACGCTATAAAGTTCTTGATAAGTCCAGAGAGTGACTAGTTGGGAATTAACTACTTGATATGGTAAAGTAGCGTGTACGCTGGCCCAACGCCCCTTAAACAATTGATAAAACCAGTCGGAGCACTGGCCTAGCATATTGCTAAAGGAAATGATTGATAAACCCAGTCGGCATACTGGCCTGACATTTCCTATTCGAATGATTGTGGAGTAGCCTACGTGCTGGCCCAACATTCATAATTGTGTCCATGGGAAATCCAAGGCTTGCAAAGCAAAGAAGGATCTCATGGAATAAAGTGAAGACATCCAATACAGATAAGTATTTGGTTACCTTGCAGATTCTTGCTTATGAATATACGTGTGTATATGATTTGGTTACGATTTCCTAAACTCTTGTTTAGAGATAAACCCTATGAAAATGAACTAAACATGTGAATTGATTCAATGTTTGAGTGTAGGTATTGCTGGAAGCAAGGATTATGAAGGCATCCTAGAGATGCAGATGGACATGTGACCATCCTAAAGAGCTCAGTATTAGCAGTAATGAAAGATGGTGATAGTGTACATGAGTGGGTCATAGCAGCCAAAGGTTTTGTAGGCAACTATGGAGAAGGGTTCCTAGTTGAAAATCCTTAGACAGACCTTAGGAACTAAGTGTCATAGCCAATAAAGGAAAGTCAAAGCATTCACATTGAAGTGAAAGATACTAAGGAGCATGAAAGCACAACGATGGTGTAGCTCCATAATAGAACAAGACTAAGAGGGAGAAAATCCTACTCTTCTCTTTCCTTTCGATTGATGCATTTAAAAAACAAAAAATTGTTGAGTGCATGTCATGGCTGAAAATAGATTGTGTTTAATTGCTTGAAACAAATTGTGAATGCTGAAATAGTAAATTCCTGTGAAAGGATAAACATGAATGAGTTCATGTGTATGTTGGGAATGCATGAAAAGGGTGGAAGTCCCATGAATAAAGCGTGGACATTCCATGTCAATTGGGAAAATAATTGACTAACTTTAATGTTATGTTATGCTTGTCCTAACAAAGGATTTCCATGATGAATTTCACAGGTAAGAAGGTGAAACAATTGGTTGCAGCCGGCACAAGAAAGTGTTGCTAGTAAGAAAAGTGCGGTCAGTTGTTTCCATTGACCATGTCAATAGACCGAGGGCTATTAGAGTTGGCTGAAAGTCTTCTTCAAACAATTGCCAGGACCCAAGAAAATCTTGGAGAGATGCTCAAGCTACAGAGGAAACATAATGAGATGAACCACAAGGTTTTGTAGGATTCTATTTGTCTGCAAAAAGAGGTAAAAAGTATTCTGGGAACAATCAGTAAGGGAAAGGAAAGTGGATCCATGAAGAAGCATTCTTCCAATCGGCCGATTAAGAAACGTTCCAGGTGGGAAGACTCAAAGGAATTTGAGCAGGAAAGGGTAAAGAAACCAATAAAATGTTGGGGATGTGGAGGAAATCATTACCTCCGTGACTGCCCAACAATGGAACATCAAGAGGGTAGCCACCATAAAGTTTCCAGACTTGTAGATCAGCGGGAAGGTAAAGAAAGGGAAGGGATTGTTTTGGAACAATGCCCTCATGCAGAGCTAGAAGGTCCCAGCCATCAGGAGCATTTTGTGAAGACCAAAGGACTTGGTCTCGAAAACCCAAGTAAAGGGTGAAATGCAGGACAAACCTGCCATATTTTGTGAATTTTGGACATGTATATAACATGTATGTATTCCTAGGTATTGGAACACTGAGGACAGTGTTATTCCAAGGGGAGGGGATTGTCACGTCCCCACTTTGACCCTTGTAATATTTTGGGTTATAATGTAAATAATGTATGCATATTATGTATGATTCCTAGCGTGGAGCTCAAGGCCAAGGCCCCGCTAGTGAATGCTCGATCTTGAAGAGGAAAGTATTTGAAATTATGCTACCCATGTGCTAGGGAACCATGGGAATTGTAAATGTGCATTTAATATAAACGCCCACAACTAGCTATGCAATGCAACAAGAGATGGGGGCATGATATTACAAGGAATCAGGAGGAGGATATTCAAACCCTTGAGCCAATTGAGTCAAGCCAAGTGTCAATGAGAGAACCCATGAACCCTCAACTACCCATGTTGAATTTTGTACCCAATCATTCATTTCTCCCAAGAGTTGGTTGAGGTAGTTAATGCCTTGGGGAATGGAGAGGTATGGCTGTCCAAATTCGAGTATGGGAAAGCCACCCTTCCTAGAGATTCAGGTTTGGCTTCTTGGACAAGTAGAGGGCCACGAAATTGCCCCCAAGCCATTATTCAACCATCAATCTTGCTCCCTCACGAGTTTAGAGCTTCCTGGGCATTTCCCTCCATGAATTTCCAGTGTTTACCTTCGTTTTCCTAGCTGGGAAGGGCGCTTTTGTTGTGGCTAATAGTGGGGAAGAGAGGGGAAATGATTTGGGGTTTAATTGAGGCATTTTTGGCCAGTGAATTCTCATACATTTGTGGGAGAAATCGGTTCTCTTACCCGGGGTTGATTCCCTCTTCCCACAATCCGTTTTTGATATGCCCACGTTTTGGGGAAAACCATAGACCCTATTCTATGAATCCACAGTTGAATTGTGTATCCATGCCAGTTTTGAACTACTGTGTGTAAAAGAATGTTGGGGTTGAGATGGGTATCCATTGCTTTGGCCGTGCAGGGTTTGAGAGTCCCAAGTTCCTTGTAGATATCATGCCTAGCTCCGGGGTGGTCTTTGATTGATGAAAGAATACAGGCTGGGCAGAGACCTATTGTTGGGAGGAACGTTGCAGCGACATAGCTAGTTGTTTGGGACAACATTGCATCAAGATGAGTATTGTATTGTGTATTTACTTCTACAAATTTGTTAATTTGTTGACTGTGTTAAATTGAATGACAGTCATGTAATATGTGTGTGGATGAGTTCATTTCCGTTGTGCATGTTTGTTTCATTTCCATCTGCACACATGGTTTTTAACTGTATGCATCTAATGAATTGGATGAGTTTTATGAAAAGCCCCATAGAATGGCATCATGTTCCCTTCCTTGCATTGGGTCCAAGGGTGGGTATGTGACACAAAGCTAAGCAGGGTTCAGGCGAAGCAGTGCAGCTTCAGGATTTAAAGCAGGTTGTTTTGTCACTTGTCATTTTTTTGCAGGTGGTTGGAGCGAATAGCTTCCACAGAGCTGAGCACAGTGTTAGCGTTTTTAACAGCCTCGACAGTGTTTTGAAGATGGATGAGCATTTTCTACGCTGACACGATTACTCAAAGACCTCAAACGATAAAGTGCAATCGATATTTTATAAGGTTGTTTCTAAATGTGATTCAAACAGAGTTCTAGTGGCCAATGATGTTCTTACCTTGTTGCAAGAGACGAGAAGAAGTCTAGCCTATGAGGTAGTTTGCACACTCTCTTTGCTCAGTTTGCAGGGAAAGCTTGTTGCAGGTGGAACTGCAGAGAAAATATGCCCAGATGAAATTGTGGCCCAGGATGTGCCTGTTAAAGAATGCGGAAATGCAGGAAAATAATATGAAGGCACGTGAAAGAAAGGGGAAGCCAAAAGGCGAGAAGAAGAAGAAGGGGAACCAGGAAATTGGATTGGGAAAGGGAACTGCTACTGTTAGGGAGATCATTGTTCAAATTATTCAAAAGATATTACACCTTGGTACTACACCTACTCAAGCTTATGTGTCTCCGGGTGAATGGGCCAAGTAACTAGATTCGTTCCTCGATCCGAAAGACTTGGAGCTTCAGATGCTCTTAGAGACTATGAAGACAATTTTAGAAATCAATGAAACTAGAAAGTTACCTAAAATTCCCAAGGTTAGTGATTGTTGTATCTTTTTTATAAGTAAATATTTTTCTATTAACACAATATACAGAGCAGTAGATGAAGGTTACCTCAGAAACCTTGATATATGATCTTCATAGTCTCTGTCATTAAGACCTATAATTACATGTAACTTGTAAGCATTGAATCATCTAGTTTTATTTTATACCAGATCTTGAACATATTCTATCATCAAATAAAAATGCTAGCTTTCCAGTAGCTTTCTACTAGTAAGGAGGATATTCTTGAAATGCCAACCACACTTTTACCGTTTTTACAATCAAATTTGTGAGATATAAACCTACACTACTTATATAGATTGATTATGAAGGCATTCTATCTGGTGGACATGCCCAATGACATTGATGTGCTGCACGTTGGTCTCCATTGCTTTCTTGTGGTCCATCTCCATATGCTTCTTCATTCCAAGCATTTGGAGGGTGAAATTTGGCATTATACCATGAACTTTTAGTTGTTTCTTCAGCTTAGATACTTGTTCTTCCAATCTTTGTTCCTCTGCTGCAAACCCTTCAAGATAAATTTCTGCTATAACTAAATTGACTTCTTTAATATGCAACTACATTCCCACTACTTCCTTATATAGATGCTTCTTTTGGCCCTTGTGTTTCCCTGTGTTTTTGCAAAGAGCCATGTCTAGGTTTAGTCAAATGGTATCCCTTTCTACTTGAATACTTAAGTTCAATCTTATAGTACTTAAGTCCTAGAAGCTTGACTCTGTTAGTTGTCTAGCTACATGCTTGGTAAATTATCTGTTATGATGCTTGCAAACACATATGAATGGTGTATCATTCATGCAAGGAAATCTCCCTCTCTAAATCTCTTGAGGTTCATGGTTCTCACATTGGCCCCATTTTTATTTTCATTTCTCAATCTCGTAGTAAAGTACTTAGAGTGTTTTTGTCTAGTAGTTTGAATTTGCATGAATGTTATTAATTCAATGATTTGTACTGTTTGATTTTTAGATGCTTGTGAAACTTGTTTGAACTGTTTGCAGTTGTTATTTTCTTTATTGCAGCTTCAGTTTTTTCATCCTTATAATATGATTATTCTTATGCAAAGGGTTTTTGCATGAGTTATGTAATGCTTTTGTCTCTCAATGGTGTACTAGTTATGGGACATATCAATGTTCTTCTCATTACTGCTATATGCTTCCACATGCTTATTTTTATAGCTTTCAATTGATATGTTTATTATACGTTATAGAATGCAAGTCCTTGGTAAATTTTCTTTATGATGCTAGCGAACAAGATTTGAATATTTGACCATTCATGCAATGGAAATTCACTCTTTAAACCACTTTTAGTTTCTTGGGTGCTCATATTGATCCCATTTTCAGTTATCATTTATAATTCCTATAAAATAAACTAGATTTATTTGTCTAGTAGTTTGAACTTAAAGGAAGACTTATTAACTCCATTATTTGCACTGTTTGCTTCTTAGCTATGTTACTGGATCTGCCACCCCTATGTGTAGGATCCGTGGATCTATGGATCCGATACATTTCTAGATTGGATCCTTTTAGGATCCTTCATGGAAACAGTTCCCCTATAGAAGGAAATGTATCCTGGTTATATGAAACTGATCCTTTGAATAATCAAACAATTCCTGAAATTTTCAAATGGATCCTGAAACTTCGAGTGCTTCTATGACCCATTGATCCCCCCCCAAATTTTTTTTTTTAATGAAAACTTAAAAAACCCTAAACAACTAATCACTAAAAGTGTAAAACCCATTCCTGCTCAAGGTCTGAACTAACCTTATGTCAATATCTTCTCTTGAACTATGATATATCAATATAAAGTTCTGCTATCAATGTTTTTATTTGATTTATCTTTACGGTCAAGGTCTACTGTCAAAGGATGATCTATCTTAAAGTGCTATTTTGTTGCTCACTTCACCTACACTGTTATGTAGTCTTTCGATAGCCTTCAAGAAACCCACTTTATTCCCTAAACAACTAATCACTAAAAGTGTAAAACCCATTCCTGCTCAAGGTCTGAACTAACCTTATGTCAAGATCTGCTCTTGAACTCTGATATATCAATATAAAGTTCTTCTATCAATGCTTTTATTTGATTATCTTTACTTAAGGTCTGTTGTCAAAGGTTGATCTATATTTATGTGCTATGTTGTTTCTCACCCCACCTACACTATTATGTAGTCTTTCCATAGCATTCAATAAGCCCAATTTATTAATTGTTGATAGGGACATGTGGATGTGGCTCACAAAAACACTACTATGACCTGCTTCAAGTTCATGCTGAAATGGATTTTAAAATTATCAATATCAATCATGGTTACAACTCATCAAATTATCAGTTATGGTACATGAACTCTCTTTTTTGGCAATAACTTATACTTTTACTCTTGTATTTCATGAATAGTTTTGATTCTTCACTCTTTTTATGTATTTATTATATAAATATTTTTATATTTTTGTGTGCTTGTCGTTTGCTCGTCGGATCCAGATCCTAGGTTATAAAAAATATGTCCAATCCGTATCTGGATATGGATCCGTATCCGGATCTGGATCTATATCCATATCCTGGTAACTTATATTTTTAAATGCTTGTGAAACTTGGTTTGAGCTGTTTGCAGTAGATATTTTCTGTATTGCAGCTTCAATTCTCATTTTTGAAATTATTGTTTTGCTATTGAGTAGTATAATAGTATTTTTATGCAGAGGGGATTCTCTTAATGACATACATATTGTGGGGAATATCATTGCTCTTTTCTTTGCTTCCATATGCCTCCACATGCTTATTTTTCTAGCTTTGAATTGATAAATGTTACAGGGTACCTGTTATTTCACACTAGAACAGATGGCCATAAGAGAGAGAGAATTTTCCGTAATTGTAGGTGTGTTCAAGTGTCATGGTGTTGTGTCCCTTGATACTCTGGTTTTTTAATTGAGAGAAAATCTAATGGGAAAGTACAGTGAAGATTCTAAGCTAATCTATGACCTTGCTGATCACGTATTTAGAAAACATGGACTCTATGTGAAGCTTGAAAATGTTCCATTATGTATATGTATTTGTTGATATGTTTGAGATATAGAATTCCGAATTTAACCTGGTAATTCTGAAAGGTTTGTTAGCGATGAGATGTAATAAATTCTTTGAACTAGATACAAGCACTTCCTATTGACTATGTGAGAGATGAATGTTTTGGTGAACAAACTATAATTAGTGACTAGGAAGCACTCGAATCAGATGATAAAATGTTACATCCCTTGTCTTAGTGAACAATAATAAATCTAATACCATAAAAAATAAGATTGTGGTCATAAACTTACATAGTGAGAAATGCACCAGGGATAATGCAACAGAATATGATGGTGTTGGCATAGATTTTCCATGAAGAATATAATTATGTTACAACAAGAAAAAATATTAATATGTTGAATGAGTAATAGAATGTCAGGAAACACCCTTTCCCTTAGGCATCTTCTTAAATAAATATTCTATTTCCTTATCCAAGATGATCCTATAGATATCTCTATTCACTCTTAAATAATTTAATAGATTCTCCTACAAAGCTACGATACTATTTTATAAATGTGGAATATACAACCTCACCAATACCTTGGTACAGACTGTCCTTTAAACTCCTAGTACCTAGCATTTTCCAAATTAGTTATGGATATCAAAGGTATTGTTAGATTAGATATGGTTGTGAAAAATTTAATGTAGCCTCACATGTAGGGTACAATTTTATAAAATATGAAATATCCCAACTACCTAGTATGATTTGAGATGAATCATATATATTGGCAAATAACAGACAATACTTTCAGGTTGTGCTACAATTTTTTGTTGTTTTTTAACAGGATTCCTATCTCAGTCTTCTTCAAAACTTCGTAGTATTGTATCTTTTTTGGTTGCTTGTTGTGAGTGTCAATTCATCTTTGGAAAAGGTCAACAAATTTAGGGTTAGGGTTTCTCAATTAGATTAGCTATGTTCTGGTAAAGAATGGATTTTCATAAGAGGCAGACTGGAACTTTTAAGGAATATCTTATCATAAATTATCATACAAGGCTAACCATTATTAATATTCAATTGATAATGTATAGTTTAAGTGCAGGAAAACTTATGCCCTACTTTTCAGAGATCCATTATACTGGAATATTTGCAATGGCCATTTAATAAAGAACAAGAAATCAGTTCTCAGGAACATTTGTTTTTGTTTCTTAGTTTATGGGCTTTGATAGGGGCCTAGTGCACTAATTTCAACCTCAATGCTCAGAATGATCATACGAGGGCTAAGCATTCTTAATATTCAACGGCTAATATATGGTTTCAGTTGAGGAAAATTTATGTTGTACATTCTGGAGATCCATTATTCTAGAATATTTGCTATGGCCATTTGATAAAGAACTAGAAACTCAATTCTCAGGCACATTCAATTCATGTTCTTAGTTTATGGGATTTAATAGGGGTGTAGTGGTCCAATTTCAACCTCTACACTATGGTGTCAACATCCTTTGATTACAGCACAATGTTTCATATATGAGATATGGCCTTCCTTCGAGTCAACAATATCTCCATTATCAGTACATATATATTTAGGCACAGTTCATAAGTTATTTTATTTGTTTTATTTATATTTTCATGATTCTAAGGTGGTTTTTTTTACGGTTATCCATATCGATTATTTTGATGATTAATGGGTGTAGTTGCTGTCCACTTTTTTGAACTTCTATATTGTTTATTTTCAGGGTGGTGAAATATGCTCTTTGAGATATTATTTGACCGTGCCTTTTGCGTGGTATTTAGCTATGCATGGCATCAACAATCTGAAAATATATCACATTGCAAGGGTCTACAGGAGGGATAACCCTTCTAAGGGACGTTACCGTGAATTATATCAGTGTGTTTTTTATATTGCTGGGCAGTATTCCCCAATGGTACCTGATTTTGAAGTGATGAAAGTCTTGACTAAGATCTTAGATTAACTTAACATTGGGCACTACGAGGTAATTGTTGAAGGTTGATATGTGATTTATTCAATTTAAGGTGAAGGATCTTATTTGTTGTATCCAAGTTTTTAATTTTTTTTGTGGAGTAACATCTTGTCAATATGTGCATAGATTGATCGAGTTTTAATCTTACAGGTGAAGATGAACCATTGAAAATTGTTGGATGGAATGTTAGAGATACGTGGAGTACCTCAAGGAAAATTTAGAAGTATATGCTTTGCAATTGATAAGTTGGATAAGCAGCCATGGGATAAAGTTTGGAAATAAATGGTAAGAAACTTTCAAATTTGAAGGACTGGTCCTAATTTCCATTTGAAAGGTTTTTCTATAGCTTTTCCTTCCACATTAAAATTTAAAATTAATTAACTTTCCTTTCCTTTGTCCTCTAAAAGAAAACATTAATTTTATAATGTGTACATGCCATATTATGTGATTTGGTAATGTTAGAACAATTCCAAAATTTAAATGCATAATTTTTATATGCTTATTTTAAATATAGTTGGGTGGTCGTAACTGTCAAGAGCATGTGTTTTCTTCTACAAGGTCACATGTTCAAATATGGATGTGGATGGGGTATGGAATGTATGCCTCCATAGACTTTAGTAGTGAAATCTCTATGTGCAGTGGATCCCTTGCCCCACAAACGAGGGAGTCTCATACACCAATTTGGTGTCTCACTTGGTCGTGACCTTGAAATTAGATGATTATTATTATTACTATCTCAAATTTATTGTATTTAAACATAAGTACATGATGCTAATGTTAAAATAACCTTGGAAGCAATTTTTGACGTCTCTTCAACGCAATTTTGTTTTTGAAAAAGATCCTAACCAATCAAACAAATGCGGAATAAACATACAAGTTGTCGTCACATCCTACTAAGTAATAATCTGAAAGAATGTGCATTAAACATCATTATTATTCTGTCGCTTTTTAAACAAGTGCCAACAGTGGTGACATCCTTATACGTCACTTCGTTAGTCAACAAAACAATTATCTACGGAAAGTATAATGGCTACCCTCCGCACACTTGCGACAAAATGAAAATTACATAAGCAACATTAATACTACAATTAATAACTATATTAATGTCATTAATATGATATTAATTATTAACTATCATTAATATAGTATTAATGTGATTAATAAATTATCCTACATAGTTATATGTTATACTTTAAATACTAACATACACCCTATGCATTAATGTCATATTAGCCCTAACACTACCTTTGTAAAGGTTGGACTATAGTGTTAACCTACCATAGTCACTTATATTAACACTTTATATGAAAACACAATTGATAATAATTAGGACAATTGCAAAGCAAACTATATATAATACAACGTAAACTATATATATATTATCACCTAATATATATATGTTTATAACATGAGGTAGAGTAACTATATACCAATATTACAATTTAATACAATGTTATAACTTAAATGCAATATAGTAGTTATATATATATATATATTATAACCATATATATGTATAAATATAACCTAATCTCCTTAAAGGTTGATCTTAGGTCTAACCACAAGCTTATAGCATAACCTAGTGCTCACGACTAAACACTTAGGTGCTTGTATTAACATCAAATGCCAACATAGCATATGGAAATTCCACTAGAGTGGACTTAGGGTAAGATGAATATATTTCGATATAACATATTACCAAAGCAAAGTAATATACTACATTAAACATATCTTAATGCAATGTATTGTAACATAATACATTAAACATAACTTTGAGCAATGCATTGTAATGTAATGTAAATATGACTTAAGGTTTGACGCATGGCCATGTCAACTCCACGTTGGACCTTGGTATATGTGAACAACTCCATATGGAACTGTGTGTTATCAACCGACCCAATGCTCGGCCTTCATGGTGTGACTTATGACAATGCCTCACAGAGAAATTAATGGTTTGCAACATAAGAATTAAGGTTTAGACACTGCGTACGAATCAAATGCGGTGACTGTGTCTGACTTGTATTCTTTCCACACAGACTATGCATGGCTTAAACCAAGTTTTAAAACCTACGGTTCCTTCTTGGCAGGTGGTTCCAAAATGGAAATCGTCGTGGTGCACACTCAACATGAATTCGAACTATCGCTCGTGCTCTAGCTAGCCATGCCGGCTCTCGCATGAACCTGCCAACTCCTGACACATCGTTGCATTTACATCCCACTGTGTTTGAAATAAATGTGGAGGTTCGCACGATCGTCGATCGTGATCTAGGTCATCCAGCTTGGGAAAGGTGACAACATGGGCGTCATCGATCTGGTTTGTGGAAGTTGGTGACAATTCTGCGAAGGTACTTGACAATTTAATGGAGGTATGACTGAGTCTAGAGGTCGCCACTCCTCCAACCGGTATTACCTCGCTGCACCAAAAACACTACCTTTCACTTGCTGTTCACTTGGCATTCCATTGGGCTCCTGCGAGCTCATCTGCTTCGATCATGGTGTTCACTCCTAAACCTGGGAGGAGGTGCTCCCAAATTGTTCCTTCACTCTGTGTGAGGTAGCTACTGGAAGCTTGTTGGGTTGCACGTTTTAAAGGTAAGACTGCTCAGCATTTACCAAGTTACCATTTCTTTTACTTCGTTGTTCTGTTGCGAGAATATTATATGGTTACGATTTAACTGTTAAGTTTAAACCAAATAGACTAGCAAGATCACTGAAAGAAACATAATCACAAGATATACACAGAATATACCCTGGGAAACCCTCATGGGGTAGAAAACCCAGCAAAGCTTTCCTCAATAAGATGATCAACCAAAATACAAGATTTGCTCCCTCCTTCTTTATCTCCTTAGCATATCTCCCAGACAAGTGCACTACTTTTCTCAAGTGAGTGAGTGTGTCTAATGAGGAGTTCACCTCCTCTATTTATACTAACTCCTCACTAAATAAAATACCTAATGGGGCCGACCTCTCCTGGAGAATTCTAATAACCCCTAAAGTATAAGATCAGGGCCGACCCCCACATGGTGGGTCTAATAACCCTAGCTACCACAAACCCTCGGAGGAATAAACATCTCCGGATACATAATAGGGTTTCCTCGGAGGGATGAAACATCTTCGGAATAATAATGTACAAATATAATATTCTTAGAAGTTACAATATTCAACACTCTCCCTTAATGAGAAGGATATTATAACAACATCTGCAAGAGCGAGGAGTCATCTGCTACATCATACATGATACATCTATAAATCATCGAAAGCTTTCTTGAATTCATCATCATCAGTAACTCAACTAGTTACTGGAACATCATCATCGTCAGAGTCAATATCACTCGATCATCAGCATCGTCATCATACGATCATCAACATCGTCATCAGCATCATCATCACACGATCATCAACATCGTCATCACACGATCATCAGCATCATCATCACACGATCATCAACATCGTCATCACACGATCATCAGCATCGTCATCAGCATTGTCATCACATGATCATCAGCATCGTCATCACACGATCATCAGCATCGTCATCACAGGATCATCAGCATTGTCATCACACGATCATCAGCATCGTCATCAGCATCGTCATCACACGATCATCAGCATCGTCATCACTTGATCATCAGCATCGTAATCACACGATCATCAGCATCGTCATCACATGATCATCATCATCGTCATCAGCATCGTCATCACACGATCATATTACAGGATGATCAATCCTTCTCTCTTTAGGACATAGGTCCATGGATGATGCAATATTGTCATGTACCTTTTGAACTGAAGTCCAAGGACGATCCAGTCCTATCATGTGCCTTTTGAACCGAAGTCCAGGGACGATCCAGTCCTATCATGTACCTTTTGAACCGAAGTCCAGGGACGATCCACTCCTATCATTCAATTCTCTGAGACCTCATGTCTACGGCTCAATTCACAGGACCAAAGTCCGAGGATGATCCAATCACCTTACCTGTTCATTCAGGATTTTATTCTCGGAGACATCATGTCTACGGCTCAATTCACAGGACCAAAGTTCAAGGACGATCCAATCCCCTTACCTGTTCATTCAGGATTTTATTCTCGGAGACATCATGTCTACGGCTCAATTCACAGGACCAAAGTCCGAGGATGATCCAATCCCCTTACCTGTTCATTCAGGATTTTATTCTCGGAGACATCATGTCTACGGCTCAATTCACAGGACCAAAGTCCAAGGACAATCCAATCCCCCTACCTGTTCATTTAGGATTTTATTTTCAAAGACATCATGTCTACGGCTCAATTCACAGGACCAACGTCCGAGGACGATCCAATCCCCTTACCTGTTCATTCAGGATTTTCTTCTCGGAGACATCATGTCTATGGCTCAATTCACAAGACCAAAGTCCAAGGACGATCCAATCCCCTTACTTGTTCATTCAGGATTTTATTCTCGGAGACATCATGTCTACGGCTCACTTTGGGACTACAGTCCACGGATGATACAATCCTCTTACTATCGGAGACATCTGTGTGTGGATCACTTTAGGACTAAAGTCCACGGATGATACAATCCTCTCATCAATATGGGTACTAGTATCTTCATCCATACAAGTACAAAGATACTCATCAAAACATGTATCAATACATCAAGGCATCATGTATCCTCATCATCAAAACATGTAAATCAAAACATGTATCCTCACCAATAGCATCAATACATATATCATCAAAACATGTATCCTCACTAATACATCTATCATCAAAAGCATGTATCCTCACTAATACATCTATCATCAAAAGCATGTATTCTAACTAATACATCTATCATCAAAAGCATGTATTCTCACTAATACATCTATCATCAAAAGCATGTATTCTCACTAATACATCTATCATCAAAAGCATGTATTCTAACTAATACATCTATCATCAAAAGCATGTATTCTCACTAATACATCTATAATCAAAAGCATGTATTCTCACTAATACATCTATCATCAAAAGTAAAAAGTATAAGAGTCCTAAATATAAATATTTTTAAGTATCCAGGTGTAGTAGACAGGTATCCTCACCAACGATCTTGTTGTCGATGAGACAAACTCATCATCGGTGATTATACTACTCCCCCTTTCGAGGAGGGTCCTTTTGAACTACACCAAGCTTGTCTCGGAAGTAATCAAATTTCACTCGAGACAGTGGTTTGGTTAAGATATCAGCAAGTTGATCCTTAGTGCTCACATACTCGAGCTTGATAGCTCCTCTCTACACCATGTCTCTTATATAGAAGTATCGGATCTCTATGTGTTTTGACTTATCATGGAATACAGGATTCTCTGTCATTTTGATAAAACTTTGATTACAACACATGATCACAGTGGGGTCCATCTCTAAGTCAAATACACCAGATAAAAGTTTTCGAAGCCATACTACTTCACAGCTGGTAAAGCAGCCAGCTATGTATTCTGCTTCAACAGTACTGAGTGACACACTAGACTGTTTCTTGCTGAACCATGAGATCATGGCAGATCCAAGGCCATAACATCCACCTGATGTACTCTTTCTGTCTGAGATACTTCCTGCCCAATCAGAGTCTGAGTAACCATGCAATCTGAGTTCATGATTTCCAAGATAATATAGACCAAAATCTAAAGTACCCTTTAAATACCTCATTACATGTTTTGCAGCTATCAAGCAAAACATATATCTGGCCTAGTATTTGTTAGATACATTAATGACCCGATAATTTGTCTATATAGAGTTATGTCCACTAATTCTGATGAATTATTAACTAATAACTTCAGGTTGGAGTCCATGGGAGTGGCCATGGCTTTACACTCCAACATATAAAATCTTTTGAGAACCTCTATAGTATACTTACCTTGATTTACAAAGATTCCTTTTGGTTCTTTCCATACTTCTAGACCTAAGAAGTAGTGCATTAATCCGAGATCTTTCATCTCGAATTCTGAAGAAATATTATTCTTGCTTTCAATAATTTGTTTCTCATTTCCGGTTAGAAATAGATCATCTACATATAACAACAATATAACTGGTTCATCATCCATCACTTTGAGGTAAAGATTGGGGTCATCTTTACTCTTGGTAAATCCCATGCTTGTTAAGAAATTGTCAATCCTTCCATACCAAGCCCTGGGAGCTTGCTTCAATCCATATAATGCCTTTTTCAGTTTGCATACATGAGTCCTTCCGTCTTTAACCTCAAACCCTTGTGGTTGTTCTATGTATACTTCTTCTTCAATTACACCATTCAGAAAAGCTGTCTTAACATCCATTTGGTGTAATTTCCACTTCATCATGGATGCAAGTGCCATGATAGTTCTAATTGAAGTATACCTAGCAACTGGTGCAAATGTTTCTTCATAGTCGATTCCCTCCTTCTGAGAGAATCCTATGGCTACAAATCTTGCCTTGTATTTTTCAATGCTACCATCTGCAGCATGTTTTATCTTGAAGATCCATTTGGAAGAAACCACACTTTTATCTTTTGGTTTGGGAACTATATCCCAAACATCATTTTTCATTATTGATTGATATTTTTCTGTCATTGCTTCTACCCATTCTTTCTTCTGAGCTGCCTCTTCATAGATAGTAGGTAGTTGATCCACAAGATCACACATCAAGGCCATATAGTTGGACACTAGCTTTGGTTTCTTTCTTTCTCTGGTGGAGCCTTCAGGAGCTCCATATCTTTCAGCCCCTTGAATAATATCTCTAGCCCATGCTGGTCTTCTTTTCTTAGATAAGTCTGTAATAGGAGGTTCTTGTGATTCCAACATGTCATGATCCTCTGGTGAATCATCTTCAAGGATGGGCACAACCTTTGTGATTCTGGGAGATGTATCTTCTTCATAGATTTCTTCAAGTTGGCACTTTCTGGATTTCTTGATAGTTGCTTCTTCATCAAATGTTACATCTCTACTTATTTCTATGTGATGAAAACCTGGAATGTAAATTCTGAAGGCTTTGGATGATTCACAATAACCAACAAATATTCCCTTCTTACCAGAAGGATCCAACTTGGTTCTCTTTTCTTTTGGAATGTGGATGTACACAGGACACCCAAATATTTTAAGATGACTTACCTCAGGATTCCTTCCTGTAAACACTTCTTCTGGAGTTCTGAAGTCAAGAGCACTATGAGATAATCTATTTTGCACATATACTGCTGTCTTGGATGCTTCAACCCATAGATACATGGGAAGATCTTGGTCATGTATGATAGTCTTCACAGCTTCCATGATAGTTCTATTTTTCCTTTCAGCCACCCCATTTTGTTGGAGATTATAGGGAGTGGTTAGTTCCCTTTTAATTTCAGCTTCTTTACAAAATTCTTCAAAGTCCTTTGAGGTATATTCTCCGCCATTATCTGTTCTGAGAATTTTGATTCTCTTTTCTGAGAGATTTTCTATTAGAGCCTTGAACTCTTTGAATTTTCCAAAGACTTCATTCTTACCTTTTAGGAGGAATATCCAAGTTTTCCTTGAATAGTCATCAATGAATGAAAGATAGTATTCAAACCCAGTTAGAGAAGTGGTGGGCATTGGTCCACATAAATCTGAGTGTATTAGCTCCAAAATGTTCTTAGTCTTTGTTTCACTCTTTGGAAAGGGGTTCTTGACATTCTTCCCTTTCTTACATCATTTACATGAGCCATCATGATCAACTTTCAAATATGGTAATCCTATGACCACCTTGCTTACATAGGGTAAAGCTTTATAGTTAATGTGCGCTAATCTTCTATTCCATAGCTCACTGGGGCTAGAGATCTCATGAGCCAGGGCAGCTTCTGGATGACCCTTGAGCTTATAGAGACCTCCTTCTTCTTCACCAATGACAACTGCATCTTTAATTGAATTTCCTATGGACCACATGAGTACTTGTCCATCTATGAAAGCCACTCTAAAACCTTTCTTATCTAGTGATGAGATAGAGAGAAGGTTCTTCTTTAAACCTGGTAGATATAAAATTTCTTTCATCTTCAATGGTGTTCCTGAATCTAGCTTGTAGCTTGCTTCACCAATTCCTTTGATGGGATATTGGTAGTCATATCCTAGAGATACCTTTTGTGTAGAAGACTTTTCTTCAAGATTTGAGAAAGTCTTTCTTTGACCTGTCATGTGCTTAGAAGCACCACTGTCAATGAGCCATGTATCTTCTCTAGGAGATACAGATCCAGAGAGTGCAGAAAATAGGACATATTCTTCTGGATCTTCTTTCTTCACTGTAGATCTTTTCTTTCGAGGTCTTACCTCCACCTCTTCTTCTTCTTCTTCTTCTTCTTCTTCACTTTCATCTTCTGCCATATGTGCATGGTGTCTTTTGTGGACAAACTTCTTCTTTTGTGAAGGAAAAAATCTGGAGATATGTCCTAGTTTATGACAACTGTAGCATTGTACTGTGGAAAGATCTCTTACTGGATTGGGTCCTTTTCTCTTTTTAGATCTAGAGAAGTGTTGAGATCCTTTGTGGTCAACTTTCTTGAAGTGACCCATTCTTCTTCTTTTGGTGTGCGTGGCCAAATCTTGGTCATCTTATTTGAGAAGAGATTCTCTGTTGGCTACCCTAGCTTCTTCTTGAACACAATCCCCCCATACTATATAAAACTTCATGCTTTCTTTTCTGGCACACATGGTTTGTATGAATGATTCCCAAGATCTAGTGAGACCATTGAGAGCAGTCATCACAAGTTCATCTTCATCAAGAGTATCACCAATGGCATCTAGTTGTTCCTTGATTAGTGAGACCCTTGAGAAGTAGTCTTGAATGGATTATCCTTTGTGCATCTTGGTATTCTTCAACTGAGTCCTTAAGTTCATCTTCCTATTGATGTTCTTTCCTTCATACATTCTTCCTAGGGCATCATACATTTCCTTTGGGGTCTTCTTGGAGGCCACTTGAGGAATCAAGTGGTCTTTAATAAAATCAGCTATAATTCTCTTTGCCCTAATCAAATCCTTCCTATGCTTTTCTTTGGATTCATCTCCTTCCGGTTCTGCAACTTCATCCTTGATAATATGAGCAAGATCATTCTCTTCAAGAATGAGACCAATTCTGTATTTCCATGCCTGGAAATTCTCTAAACCTTCTAGCTTGTCTTCAAGCTTAGTTTTTGGAGCCATCTTCTCTTGGGGGAGTCCAAGAGACAGAGTAGTACTTACCTGGAAATATTACCTTTTTTACTTTTTCGGATCCTGGGACAAAATTTCTGGTTTATCGCACTTTTGGTAGAATTAGGGTTGACTTTCCCGAAGTTCTACCCAACCAAAAAGTTCGATCTAGGGCTAAAAAGAATAGTCTTGAGAAGGGATATCCATCCATGTAATTAGAATTCAACAATACCAACTTTTTGCTGAAATCAATTTCTGGTTTATCGCACTTTTGGTAGAATTAGGGTTTGACTTTCCCAGAGTTCTACCCAACCAAAAAGTTCGATCTAGGGATCAAACGAATGGTCTTGAGAAGGGCTATCCAGCCATGTAATCAAAATTCAACAATACCAACTTTTTGCTGAAACCCTAAAATTCACCGGAGAGAGAGAGAGAGATTCTTACCTTGTGAAAGATGTCCTATTCAGTCTAGCTCTGATACCATGTTAAGTTTAAACCAAATAGACTAGCAAGATCACCGAAAGAAACATAATCACAAGATAGACACAGAATATACCTTGGGAAACCCTCATGGGGTAGAAAACCTAGCAAAGCTTTCCTCAATAAGATGATCAACTAAAATACAAGATGTGCTCCCTCCTTCTTTATCTCCTTAGCAGATCTCCCAGACAAGTGTGCTACTTTTCTCAAGTGAGTGAGTGTGTCTAATGAGGAGTTCACCTCCTCTATTTATACTAACTCCTCACTGACTAAAATACCTAATGGGGCCGACCTCTCCTAGGGAAGTCTAATAACCCCTAAAGTATAAGATCAGGGCCAACCCCCACATGGTGGGTCTAATAACCCTAGCTAACACAAACCCTCGGAGGAATAAACATCTCCGGATACATAATAGGGTTGCCTCGAAGGGATGAAACATCTCCGGAATAATAATGTACAAATATAATATTCTTAGAAGTTACAATATTCAACATTAACTTAATGAGATTTCCATTGCAGGTAAGGTGCAACTATAGCTTGGGCCTCGTGTTAGATGACCCCACAGTAAGTTGTTACACCACCATGACTTTGTTATAAATATCACTCTTTTACTCGAGAGTTTTACCATGGCATAACTAACTGCTACGTTGAGTCCTTTTAACGTAGGAGTAATACGACCGTGGGCGTGTTGGGGTCATTTGGCATTGCTCCCACAACTTGGAACAAATGACCAACTGCGAATGGCGAGGTAACCCATCATCCTTGGTCCTTCGGGTGAAACTACCTCATCGGTGTCAGATGGGTTACTTAAGACTATGGTTCTCTTGTTTGTTCACGCTTGTGAGGAACCCATGTCTTTACTTTATTAGTGTATTGTTGTTGGACGCATATGCTTTGTAAGTCGTCCCGTAGTATTTGTTGATCCATAGTTTGTGTTATTGTTGTTTGGTGCATATGTTTTGCAAGTCGCCTGTAGTATTGTTGATCCATAGTTTGTATTGGCCCATGGTTTTGACCCATAGTATTGGTGCCTAGACTTAGTATATAAGTGTGTTTTGAGGCCTATGAAGGCACTGTGAAGTTATTTGTATTGAGATTTCTCAAAGGAGGTTGCCCCTTCGAAGTGGCCTATGATCAATATAAAAGTGATTCTGAGTTCTGTCATTTCTGTTATTTCGCATATTCTTATTAATTAATTGTTGCAGGTTCTCCACAACGCTGCAACGCAGACATTCGTCCAAATTGATGTTGCATGCGACTTTGGTAAATGTTGAAGGATTTCCATCCTATAGGTGAAAGTAGTGTTAGCTTGGGACTTGTATGACGAACAATGCTTTAATAAACTTGGACCTGGGTGTGTTGGCCACACTGAGAATCATTGGTCCAGCATTGTCTCCCTTGGTCGACCTGTGAAGGGATTTTGTGTATAAAACAGAGTGATAGCTCTCTGGACTGTAATATTTTGTTTGTAAATAATGAATGCATTTTAAATGAAATTGTTTATGCCTTAGCTTGTTTATATGCAGCAATGAAATGGTTATTTTAGTTTCGGCCTCTGTCCCTCTTTTGATATATGAATAGAAATCATTACAATTTGAAATGTTGCATTTATTTACAATGGATAAGCTTATAAATATAGGGATGTGATCCCATGTGATTATAAACTGATTGTGAAATACATTTTGACTGGAAACTGTGATTAAATAATGATTTAGCTTGCAAACAGTAATATAATACAACGCTTAACTTGTTAAATGCATGTTGTGTTTTATATGGGGTTTCACCATCACAACCGAGGTCGAACCTGCGATCCTCGTGCTAGGGTATCCATGCCCGCGAATAAGGCATACCCACATAACGATTTGACATGATCTACCTGGCAGTAGCGTGATGAACCTAAGATGCCATATGAATGGGTCTCCCAACTGTACATTCGACTTGTTCAATAAAACGTTAAGCAAGGCACTTGGACCCGATTACATAAATTATTAATTTAGTAAATGATCAACTGTAAACAAGGGATCTGGACCTCTACTTATATAGATACATAATGCATTAAGTATGCGCTCTGTCTTAGATGCAGTCGCATTAATAAAATCTCATTCCTTTGGCTTATGAGTCCTCTATCCACGATCCTCGTGGAATCCAGGGTATAACCCTTTCCTGTATGGAGGCCATCCACGCCCACCTATAGAAAAACGCTTCGACGTTGATGCTGGTCTGTAAATAGAGATGTCATCAAGGGTTTCATGACCAGGGTTAAGTAATGGCTCATGGAGCTAGCGTTCTCATACAGAGACTTAGTGCATAAATATATATAAAATAATCAACCCAAAACTAACCAGAACGCATCTCGAAGTTAATCCAATAGAATAATGTTTACCATGTGTTATGATACCATATAAATAAAATCTAGATATGAAACATTATTCATATAAATGGAATTCGACTATAATGTAACTATGTCAATGGACTTAAATCCATTCACTGTAGATTTAATAAATAAACATGTTTTATTTGTCCAACAAATAGAGACAGATCTGGTTACAATAATCTCAAAGCTTTTTCTATAAAATAGAATAAAAGAGTTGTAAATTTAAATGGCTTGACATGTAAACCCTAGGGTTTACATGTATGCCTTATTTCGGTCATAACACGAGAGACACACATCCTGCCATTACAATAGGATCTTCTAAGCAAAGTATCTTTAATATATTTAATAACCTACAACATTTGCTTAGGGTTAGTATAAACTATTATCAGTTAGATCTTCCTCTTTCGGGCTTGTACATAAATAATTATAACATAGCTCAGTCTATTTACTGCATAAAAGAATATGTCATTTTATTTCAAGCAGCATTATGAAAACTGAAAGTATAGTATTAAATCATAAATATGCCCAAAATGATAGAGACATAAAAGTATGTTCATGACCTATCTACAACATTCGATTCAATAAAATATTCATGCTCAGATATGATAAATAAATTATAAATCAGATCTATGCATAATAAACTCTAGCAAATGTCCATAAAAAATTATACAAATAAAGCAGAGACACTTATCTATATTTCTGCAGACCAGTGGAACCAAGCACAAACCTCCCATCTATTGACCAGCAAGTTCTCCTTTCTTTCAGGTCATCCCCGAGCTGAGTTCACAGTCCCCCAGGTTTAGAGTATAGGTTTTAAATTACCCTTAACTTATTCTCAAGTTATTTAGGATATTTCAGTGGCTGCAAGAAACCCAACATCCAACTCAGTACACATGAGCTCTAGGATGCTCTAGGGCCTTTTAAGCCTCAACCATTAAGAGAATCAATTTAAACACAGCCTATTCAGAGTAAATGCAGTGCTCCTGCAAGCTTGGGGTATTTCTCATACCTGCACACAATTAAGTGGCCAAGCCAATACCCAGTTGTATGATTCCTCTTAATCTGGACCCGTTTGGTACTCCCAAATCCGTCCTCAATCAATCTAGACCAGTTTGGTACTGCCAAATTTGTCCTCAATCATTTGTCTTTGTTCATTGTGTTCCCAGTTCCCATTTTCTCTTGTGTGTTTAGGCTCATGAGAATGTGTAGCATTGTTAAGGGTGATGTTCAGAATGATCATAATGAAGTGTTTTGGATGAGTTTCACTTTTTATTCCCTAGGTGTGAATTTATCTCATTTTGTTATTTCTTTTAATTCATTAGTCTCTCAAATATTTTCTTTAGGGTTTTCCATTTTCTCCAATAATAATTTCTCATTATTATTATAATTGGTATTTACCCTCCAACCCATAGGGGACTTTGACTCTCATCTCATTAATGTGTTGGTCCATATGGTCATTAGAAATCAATTTATCATATTTGTAATGTCAACTAAGTAAACTGAAATAGTACTTAGCAAAATATAATAGGGGTTCAAAGTCCAAAATTGGGGTATTACATTCCCCCTCCCCCTAATTTTTCACCGTCCTCGGTGTTAAACAGTTTGCAGAACAACAAATAAGATCATAAGCAAATTCAGTTTGTGTTATGTACTTCTTCGAATAAGAAAGGGTATGCTTCCAGCATTTCCCTTTCCATTTCCCAGGTAGCCTCTTCAGGCTTATAGTGCTCCCATTGCACTTTTACCTAAACGATGGTTCGATTCTGAAATACCACCTCTTTCCGATCCAATATGCAAATAGGATCTGTCTAGAAGTATCCTTCTGATTCCACCTGAATCACATGCCAATTTACAATATGCTTAGGATCATATACATATGTCTTCAGCAATGAAACATGAAACACATCATGTACTTTAAAATTTGCTCGTAAAGCTAATTGATAAGAAACAGGTCCTACTCTAGCAAGTATTTGGAAAGGACCACAAAATATTGGTGCAAGTTTGGAAACCTTTCCCAAGCTCAAAGAAATTTTCTTTGCTTTCACCCTTAGGAATACATGATCCCTGATTTCAAATTCTTTATGTTCTCTATGCATATCAGCATAGTTTTTTTGCCTATCTTGGGAAGTTTTTAAGTTTTTTCTCACTTTTTGCACATTGTTTTCTAGTTCAGCTAACATTTCAGGACCAATCACGATCCGATTTACCTGATCATCCCATGTCATGGGGGTTTTGCATTTTCTGCCGTACAAAAATTCAAAGGGACTCATTCCTGCATAATTTTGGTACCCATTGTTTTAGGCAAATTCAGCTAAGTGTAGGTAGTTTCCCCACTACTTCGAATTGTCCATGACATACAAGTGAAGCATGTCCTCTAGGACTTGGTTCACCCTCTCAGTCTGTCCATCTGTTTGAGGATGGTAGGCAGTACTAAAACTCAGTTTAGTCCCCAAACCTATAAATAAATACTTCCAGAAATGTGAAGTGAACTTTGTATCCCTGTCGGATATAATCACCTTGGGAATTACATGGAGTCGAAAGACTTATTTCATGAAAAACTCTTCAATGTGTATTGCTTTGAATGTGGATTTGAATGGTATGAAGTGAGATTCCTCAGTCAACTTGTCCACTACAACCATGATGGCATCATGTTGTTTATTATTCTTAGGCAACACGGTGATAAATTCATAGAAATGGTCTCCCATTTCCATTCTGGTACCAGTATAGGATGTAACAAACCATCAGGATGTTGATGTCCACTTTCACCCGTTGACAGTCCATGCACTTTGCGATGCACTCAACAATTTCAGATTTCAGTCTAGGCCAGTAATGTTGTGAAGAACCTACAACAATTAATGAATGAATACATGATATATCAAATCACATAATACTTTTATTGATCGCAGGCCACTTCAAGGGGGAAACCTCCTTTGAGAAAGATCAATACAAAATAACTTCACGGTGCCTTCATAGGCCTCAACACACACTTATATACTAAGTCTAGGTGCTAATACTATGGGTCAAAACCATGGGACAATACAAACTATGGATCAACAATACTATGGGTGACTTACAAATCATATGTGCCAAACAACAATAACACAAACTATGGATCAACAAATTTTACGAGACAACTTACAAAGAATATGCGTCCAACAACAATATACTAACAAAGTAAACACATGGGTTCCTAACATCCCCTCCCCCTTAGAAAAAGCTTTGTCCTCAAGGCTTTAGATGTGGAAATTGTTGTTGAATCTGAAGGAGTGGTTCCCATGAAGCATCCTCTCATTGCATGATGTGCCACTGAATTAAGACCTCTGTGATAGAGCGAGAGTGAAGCCGACAAGTGCGCTTATTGAGGAAGGCCTCCGGCTCCAAAATGATGGATCCTTCATTATCCAGTTCAGGTAAAATAGTTTGTCCTCTGATGTTGGTGCCAAGAACTTTCTTCAGACAAGAGACATGAAATAATGGATGAATGTGGGAAGAAGGAGGAAGTTCCAATTTATAAGCAAAGGACCCAATCTGCCGAAGAATCCGATATGGCCCATAGAACTTTGGAGCGAGCATATGATGCCCTTTGAGTTTCAGGGAGGATTACTTGTACGGTTGGAGACGAAGAAAAACCATATCACCTACTTGAAAAGTGTGCTCAAAACGATGCTGATCGGCTTGTTGCTTCATGTGATTTCTTGCCATGTGAATATTGTCCCGCAAAATGCGAAGAATCGGATTGTAGTTGTGAAGGATTGCGTCAAATGGCTGAACTGGTGAACTCCTGGGGGTGTATGGAAGAAGAATTGGCGGTGCTTGACCATATACTGCTTCATATGGGGTCATTTTAGAGGCAGTGTGGTAAGAGGTATTGTACCACCATTCAGCGAGAGGAAGCCACTTTTCCCACTGATGTTGTTGTTCAGAGGTGAAGCAATGAAGATAAGTTTCCAAGCATTTATTGATAATTTCAGTCTGACCATTTGTTTGTGGGTGATACCCTGAACTCATCTTCAGTTTGGTTCCAGTGTGGGGAAATAGTTTTGTCCAAAAATGACCGGTGAAAGTCGCATCATGATCCGAGACAATGGAAGAAGGGATGTCATGAAGACGAAAGATATGGTCCAGGAAAATTTGAGCAACTGAGGAGGTTGTATAGGGATGGCTGCGAGCATAAAAATGACTATATTTGGAGAGGTGATCAACCGCAACCAAAATCAATGTATTCCCTCTGGACTTAGGGAGCCCTTCAATGAAATCTATAGAAATATCTGTCCAAATCTGTGTAGGTATGGGCAAGGGTTCGAGCAATCTCGGAAGGAGTGTCGTTTCACCCTTATTGCCTTGGAAGGTATCACATTCAGCCACCATCTGTTGAATTGTCCTTTTCATGCCCTGCCAAAAGAAGTTATGTCATGCCCACTCATACGTTTTGAGGAACCCAAAGTGCCCTATCAATGGAGAAGCATGGAGTTCATAGAAGACAACCTGTTGAATATCTGTACTTTGGGGAATTACTAGATGACCCTTGTATTTCAGGGAAGCAGCATCCCAAGAGTAATGTGGTACAACATAAGTGTTGTTGGCTAAGCGTTGGATGATTTGAGATAATGAAGAGTCATGGACATAGCCCTGTTGAACAGATTGCAACCAATTTGGAACATGCATAGAAATAGCTGAAAGAGAACCTTGGTCATCAAATGTGCGAGAAAGAGCATCCGCCACAATATTGTCCTTACCCTTCTTGTAAGTGATCTCATAGTCACAACCCATGAGTTTGCTAACCCATTTATGTTGTGCTGAGGAGGATACACGTTGTTCCAGGAAATATTTCAGTCTCTGGTGATCAATCTTGATGCAGAAATGATTCCCTAATAGGTATGAGTGACACTTCTGTACTGCATGCAAAACAACCATCATTTCCTTCTCATATGTAGAGGCAGCTAAATTCTTACCTAAAAGGGATTTGCTGGTGAATGCAATGGGGTGTTCATCTTGAAGGAGAACAACACCAAGTCCATTGCCGCAAGCATCACTCTCAATAGTGAAGGGCTTGGAAAAATCAGGCATAGCTAGAACATGTGTAGTACACATAGCTTGTTTCAGTTTTTCAAATGCACACTTAGTAGCATGTGTCCATGTAAAAGCATCCTTTTTCAATAGAGAATTTAATGGAGCTGCAATCTTCCCATAATCCTTGACAAACTTGCGGTAGTATCCATTCAAGCCCAAAAAACCATGAAGGCTCTTGAGTGTCTGAGGATGCGGCCAACTCTTCATGGCAGCGATTTTGGCAAGATCCACACGGACCTCTTCTGCTGAGATAATGTGCCCGAGATACTCGACTTCCTTCTGTCCAAAAACACATTTAGACTATTTGGCATGGAGATGATGGTCAGAGAAAAGTTTCATTACAAGATCCAGATGCTGGAGATGTTCAGCCCAGGTTTTACTGTAGATGAGGATATCATCAAAGAATACTAGAATGAATTTCTGCAAGTAGGGCCGGAATATTTTATTTATCAAGGCTTGGAATGTGGAAGGAGCATTAGTGAGGCCAAATGGCATGACCAGAAACTCATAGTGGCCATCATGTGTGTGGAAAGCTGTTTTAGGGATATCATCCTCACAAACCCGAATTTGATGATACCCAGAACGAAGATCCAACTTTGAGAAAAATTGAGCACCATGAAGCTCATCAAGAAGCTCATCAACAACAGGAATTGGAAACTTATCCTTGATAGTGAGGTGATTAAGTGCTCGGAAGTCAATGCAGAGGTGCCATGACCCATCTTTTTTGCGGACAAGAAGAACTGGTGAAGAAAAGGAACTAGTGCTTGGGCGAATAATACCTTGTTCAGCTGTCTATAATCTATGCACAGTCGGAATGTGCCATATTTCTTCCGTACAAAGATCACTGGTGCTCCCCAGACACACTTAGATGGATATAACCTTTTTCCAACAGCTCCTGCAATTGTGCTTCCAGCTCTATCAATTCAGGTGTACTCATCCGATAACGTGTCTTAGAATTTGGTAATGTTCCTGGAGATAGGTCTATTGTAAAATCTAATTCTCTTTTAGATGGTAGCTCAGGAATATCCTCGAGAAACACATCCTCAAATTAAGCAAAAACAGGATATTTTGTGAAATCTGAAATTTCACCTTTTTATTTTTTGGCATGTGGACAACATAAAGTTTACACCCTTTCCGTGCATTTATTTTCAATTGAAGAGCAGAAATTTCCCTTAATTTCACTGCTCTTACTATTCCTTGAATATTTTCAGGTTGTCCAACATCATTCATAAAAGTGACAAATTTTTTATAGCAGTCTATGCTAGCCCTATGTTTTTCCATCCAATCCATACCGATAAGCAAATCATATGATCCCAATGGAAAAACATTTAAATCTGCACTAGTGTAAGATTCATTCAACTTCAACTGACACTCATTCACTACTTCAGAAACCTTTATTTTTGTTCCCATGGCCATTTGAACTAGCCAAGGCTGCATGTATTTTTTTTTACTAAGTTTGCATGACTCACAAATTTTTGGGTCTACATAACTTTTGCATGCGCCAGAATCAATCAAGATAGACACAGGTATCCCGGAAATCATACCTTCAACCTCGATTATAGAAGCTTAATGTTCTGCTTGACAGTTGTTCACTGCAGCATAGATTTTCGGAACCCGTGCTATGTCCTGGACTGTAGAAGCCTCTTGAAGATTCTGCACTGATCTGTTTTGATATTTCTTGTGAGGATAGTCGTGCCATCTATGGTTTCCTCTGCAGCCCCAACATTGGAGTGGCATCTTAGATAGTGTGGATGTCTGCCCTTATTCATAACATAGTCTAGATTTTTTGAAAGCATCTTCCAGAGTCTTAGGATCATCAAAATCTATCTGATCCTTGTAACCAAATGGTAAACAGTTCAGAAAATGCTAAATTCTGACATTTTTCATCTTAGATGTACCAAACGTACTTAAGCAATTCCATAAATTTGCTGATTAAATCATCCATGGTTTGTTGTCCTAGCTTTAGGTCGTAAAATTCTTTTACTTATCTGTCAAAGTACCTTTCAGACAGGTACTTTTGTTTGAAGAATGTTGCAAAATTTTTCCACTTTAGCTTCTTCTCGTTGATAGAGCGGGTCGGCTTGAGATCATCCCACCAAGCCGAATATTTTCCTTGCAGATTGAAAACAAAAATCCTAGCCTTTATGAGGCTAGAATAGTCGAACATGCATAAATATTCTTCCATGTCCCTCAGCCACAGTTCAGCCTCTTCTATGGTTTTAATTTCTCCATTAAAAGTAGGAAGGTTTATTTTTCTCAATTCTGAGTGTAACTGATTAACTTTTCTAGTTTTCTTTTTCTTCTTAGGGACATACTCTTCAGAATCTTTGCCATGTGAATCTTCGTCACTTGCATCCATATTGTAGCTTGCAGAATTTCTTGGAGGTGTTGTCTTAAATTTTGAATTTCTTTTTGTGACTTATTTTTCTGCATGTTTTTCCTACGGTGTTAGGAGGTGACTGCTATCCTTTTCCGTCAACTTTCACAGCAGAATAGCATTTATTTCTCGTTGTTCTTCAAAGTTCTTAATGTTGTCCTCCTTAATGCTTATTAGCTCAGCTTTTAGGATTTTAACCATCTTTGGCATCTCACTGGATGTTGTCACTCCTTGTGGAGAGTTTGGATTTCTCCCCTGCCTGCTGGCCATTTCTCCTTGCTGACTGGATGTTTCCACAACCAACCGTCCTTCCTGTTACGCATAATTCATTTCTGCCACTTACCGTTTCAGCCACTGTGTTGTCTAAGTGTGGTTAACAGATATTTGTTAGAAGTCACAAACAACAATGAAATTAAATCATAAAATTTCATAAAACAGTACGCTAGAGGAATTTTATTATTATTTATTTCTAATTAATGCACAACATTAGCGCAAAAGAGCCTAAGGTCTCAGTGTAGTGACCGTGCTCTGATACCAATTTGTCACGTCTCTTCTATGGAATTTTTTTTTAATTTTGAAAAAGATACTAACCAATAAAATAAATACGGAATAAACATACTAGCTGTCGTCACAGCCTACTAAGTAATAGTTTGAAAGAATGTACATTAAACACCATTATTATTCTGTCGCTTTTAAACAAGTTCCAATAGTAGTTACGTACTTATACGTCACTGTGTTAGTCAGCAAAACAAATATCTACCGAAAGTATAATGGCTACCCTCTGCACACTTGCAACAAAATGAAAATTACATAAGCAACATTAATACTACAATTAATAACTATATTAATGTCATTAATATGTTATTAATTATTAACCATCGCTAGTGCAGTATTAATGTGATTAATAAATTATCCTACATAGTTATATGTTATACTTTAAATACTAACATACACCTTATGCATTAATGTCATACTAGACCTAACACTACCTTTGTAAAGACTGGACTATAGTGTTAACCTACCATAGTCACTTATATTAACACTCTACATGAAAACACTAGTGATAATAATTAGGACAATTGCAAAGCAAACTATATATAATACAATGTAAACTATATATATATTATCACCTAATATATATATGTTTATAACATGAGGTATAGTAACTATATACCAATATTACAACTTAATACAATGTCATAACTTAAATGCAAAATATATATATATATATATATATATTATAACCATATATATATATATATAAATATAACCTAATCTCCTTAAAGGTTGACCTTAGGTCTAACTACAAGCTTATAGCATAACCTAGCGCTCACGACTAAACACTTAGGTGCTTGTATTAACATCATATGCCAACATAGAATATCGAAATGCCACAAGAGTGGAATTAGGGTAAGATGAATATATTTCGATATAACATATTACCAGAGCAAAGTAATATACTACATTAAACATATCTTAATGCAATGTATTGTAACATAATACATTAAACATAACTTAGAGCAATGCATTGTAATGTAATGTAAATATGACTTAAGGTGTGACGCATGGCCAGGTCAACTCCACGTTGGACCTTGGCATATGCGAACCCTACCATATGGAACTGCGTGTTATCAACCGACCCAAAGCTCGGCCTTCGTGGTGCAACTTATAACAACACCTCACAGAGAAATTAATGGTTCACAACATAAGCATTAAGGTTTAGACACTACATACGACTAAAATGCAGTGACTGTGTCTGACTTGTATACTTTCCACGTAGACTATGCATCGCTTGAACCAAGTTCTAAACCCTACGGTGCCTTCTTGGTAGGTGGATCCAAAATGGCAATCGATGTGGTCCACACTCAGCATGAATTCGAACTATCGCTCGTGCTCCAGCTAGCCACGCTGGCTCTCGCACGAGCCTGCCAACTCCCGAGGAATCACAACATTTACATCCCACTATGGTTGAAATCAATGTGGAGGTTCTCACGACCGTCGATCGTGATCCAGGTCATCCATCTTGGGAAAGGTGACAGCATGGGCGTCATCAATCTAGTTTGTGGCAGTTGGCACCAACGCTGCAAAGGTACTTGACAATTTAATGGAGGTATGATCGAGTTTAGAGGTCGCCACTCCTCCAACTGGTATTACCTCGCTGCACCAAAAACCCTACCTTTCACATGTTGTTCACTTGGCATTCCATCGGGCTCCTGCGAGCTCGTTTGCTTCGATCATGGTGTTCACTCCCGAACCTGGGAGGAGATTTCCAAAAGCGCTCCTTCACTCTGCATGAGGTAGCTACTGGAAGCTTGTTGTGTTGCATGTTTTAAAGGTAAGAATGCTCAGCATTTACGAAGTTACCATTTCTTTTACTTCGTTGTTTTGTTGCGAGAATATTATATGGTTACAATTTAACTTAATGTGATTTCCATTGCAAGTAAGATGCAACTCTAGCCTGGGCCTCGCGTTGGATGACCCCACGGTAAGTTGTTACACCACCATGACTTCATTATCAGTATTACTCTTTTACTCGAGAGTTTTACCATGCCATAACTAACTGCGAAGTTGATTCCTTTTAATGCAAGAGTAATATGACCATGGGCATGTTAGGGTCATTTGGCATTTCTCCCATGACTTGGAATGAATAACCAACTGTGAACGGATAGGTAACCTGTCATCCTTGGTCCTTCGGGTGAAACTACCCCGTCGGTGTCAGATGGGTTACTTAAGACTATGGTTCTCTTGTTTGTTCACGCTGCAATGCGGCCATTCGGCCAACTTGTTGTTGCATGTGACTTTGGTAAATGTTGAAGGATTTCCAGCTTATAGGTGAAAGTAGTGTTAGCTTGGGACTTGTATGATTAAAAATGCTTTAATAAACTTGGACCTGGGTGTGTTGGCCACGTTGGGCATTGCCGGTCCAGCACTGTCTCGCTTGGTTGATCTATGAAGGGATTTTGTGTATAAAATAGAGCGATAGATCTCTGGACTGTAATATTTAGTTTGTAAATAATGAATGCATTTTAAATGAAATCGTTTATGCGTTAGCTTGTTTATATGCAGTAATGAAATGGTTATTTTAGTTTCGGCTTGTGTCCCTCTTTTGATATATGAACATAAATAATTTCTATTTAAAATGTTGCATTTATTTACAATGGATAACCTTAGAAATACAGGGATGCGATCTCGCATGATTATGAACTGATTGTGAAATATATTTTGACTCGCAATTGTGATTAAATAATATTTAGCTTGCAAACAGTAATATAATACAACGCTTAACTTGGTAAATGCATGTTGTGTTTTATATGGTATTTGTGGGTATGCCAAGTTATACCCGCGAATAAGGAATACCCACATAACAATTTGACACAATCTACCTAGCGGTAGCGTGATGAACCTGAGATGCCATACGAATGGGTCTCCCAACTGTACATTCGACTTGTTCAATAAAATGTTAAGTAAGGCACTTGGACCCGATTACAGAACTTATTAATTTAGTAAATGATCAACTGTAAACAAGGGACCCAAACCTATACTTATATATATACATAATGCATTAAGTATGCGCTCTATCTTAGATGCAGTCGCATTAATAAAATCTCATCCATGTGGCTTATGAGTCCTCTGTCCAGGATCCTTGTGGAATCCAGGGTGTAACCCTTTCCTACGTGGAGGCCATCCATGCCCACCTCTAACAAAACGCTTCGGCATTGATGCTGGTCTGTAAACAGAGATGTCGTGAAGGGTTTCATGACCAGGTTTAAGTGCTGGCTCATGGAGCTAGCATTCTCATACAGAGATTTAAGGAATACATATATATAAAATAATCAACCCAAAACTAACCAGAATACATCTCGAAGTTATTCCAACAAAATAATGTTTACCATGTGTTATGCAACCATATAAATAAAATATGGATATTAAACATTATTCATATAAATGGCATTCAACTATAATTTAACTCTGTCAATGGACTTAAATCCATTCACTGTAGATTTAATTCATAAACATGTTTTATTTTTCCAACAAATAGAGACAAATCTGGTTGCAATAATCTCAAATATTTTTCTATAAAATAGAATAAAAGACTTGTAAATTTAAATGGCTTGACATGTAAACCCTAGGGTTTACATGTCTTCCTTGTTTCGGTCATAACATGAGAGACATACATCCTACCACTACAATAAGATCTGCTAAGAAAAGGATATGTAATATATTTAAATATCTGCAACATTTGCTTAGGGTTAGTATAAACTATGATCAGTTAGATCTGCCTCTTTCAGGCTTGTACATAAATAATTATAACATAACTCAGTCTGTTTACTGCATACAAGAATATGTCATTTTATTTCAAGCAGCATTATGAAAACTGAAAATATAGTATTACATCATAAATCTTCCCAAAATGACAGAGACATAAAAGTCTCTTCATGACCCATATACAACATTCAGTTCAATAAAACATTCATGCTCAGATCTGATAAATAAACTGTAAATCAGAGTTAGGCATAATAAACTCTAGCAAATGTCCATAGAAACTTATACAAATAAAGAAGAGACACTTACCTATATCTCTGCAAACCAGTGGAACCAAGTACAAACCTCCCAGCCATTGACCAACAAGTTCTCCTTGCTTTCAGGTCACCCCGAGCTGAGTTCACAGTCCCCCAGGTTTAGAGTATAGGATTTAAATTACCATTAAATTATTCTCAAGTTATTTAGGATATTTCAGTGGCAGGAAGCAACCCAACATCCAACTTAGTACTCCTGACCTCCAGGGTGCTCCAGGGCCTTTTAAGCGTCATCCATTAAGATAATCAATTTAAACACAGCCTATTCAGAGTAAATGTAGTGCTCCTGTAAGCTTGGGGTAGTTCTCCTACCTGCACACAATTAAGTGGCCAATCCAATACCCAACTGTATGATTCCTCTTAATCTAGACCAGTTTGATACTCCCAAATCTGTCCTCAATAAATCTGGACCAGTTTGGTACTCCCAAATCTATCCTCAATCATTTGTTTATGTTCATTGTGTTCCCGGTTCCCATTTTCTCTTGTGTGTTCAGGCTTATGAGAATGTGTATCATTGTTAAGAGTGATGTTCATAATGATCATAATGAAGTGCTTTGGATGAGTTTCACTTTTTATACTCTTGGTGTGAAATTATCTCATTTTGTTATTTCTTTTAATTCATTAGTCTCTCAAATCGTTTCTTTAGGGTTTTCCAATTTCTCCAATAATAATTTCTCATTATTATTATAATTGGTATTTACCCTCCAACCCATAGGGGACTTTGACTCCCATCTAATTAATGTGCTGGTCCACATGGTCATTAGAAATCAATTTATCATATTTCTAATGTCAACTAAGTAAATTGAAATAATACTTAGCAAAATATAATGGGGTTTCAAAGTCCAAAATTGGGGTATTACACAATTTTCATATTGTAGTTATTTTTTTGTGGTACATATGACGTGTTTAAAATATACCAAGGACCTTGTTTAGGTATTATATCTTTGATGTTATATATGCTATGAGAATTGAAATACTAAGAAAATGATTTTTGTTAGTTTTTCATACAATTACAGCAGTATAATTCAATTACATAAGATCAATAGGATCACTAGAAGAAAGACAAAGCACAGAAACATAGCACAAATTTTTTTATCCTGGGAAATCCAATAGGGAGAAAACCCAACAACCTACGTATAGAGATGAACAATTATGAGAATAGAGTACAATGATGAAAGAGAGAAAGTAGAAGAACTCTCCAAGTAGAAAACCCAAAATATGCTTCTCCTAGCTGCAGATGCGAATCTCTCTCCAATTGATGCGAACTTGCTTGGTTTAGTGAATGACCAAATGAGGTAAAATCCCTCTCTATTATACACGTGCAAAACTGGATTTTTCCATAACTGGGCGGGCTTGTCAAACTAACTGGGCCTACTAGTCTTTGGGGAATATAAAAATACATTTAATAATTCTTTTCTTTATTTGATTTTCTCCCCAAGGTTTACATTGATTCTTTCAAGGGTTTACATAATTAAATACATCAATATAATCTCTCGTAGGAGGTATAAATCAATACAATAAAATATAATAAGAATAACTTCCGAAGTTGCACAAATTCCAACACTCCCTCTCAACAAGGAAGGTATTCTTCAGATACAGTCATCATCAACATCATGATCATATGGGTTTCTTCTGTACGTATAGACTATCTCGATAATCTATATACATACCGAATGTTGTCAACACCGTATCAGTCCTTCAAGAAGTGTCATAATGCATCAACTCAACTAGTCCTTTTGTGAGTCCAAGAGTAGCCTCTCCATCCTACTTGGATGTCTGAGAAATAAGCTTTACCATTGTCTACCTGTCCATCTCAATTGTCGATGGGATCCTCCCATAACTGGCTCAGAACTTGGACGAGCAGAGGTGCATGACCATCTACTACTTGTTCATCTCATCTATCAATGGGATACTCCCATACCTGGTTGAGATCCTGAATGAGTAAAGGTACCTGTGCAAGCTTCACACGACCATCTAATACATGTCCGTCTCATATGTTGATGGGATCCTCCCATACCTAGATGAGAACCTACACGAGTAGAGGCAACTGTTTGGAATCACACTTCACCCGACCATCTACTACCTATTTGTCTCATATGTCGATGGGATCCTCCCATACCTGGCTGAGATCCTGGACTAGTAGAGGTACCTAGATGAAATCAATGTAAGCATCTCCATGTAATCTTTCTCTCTCAAGGAGGGACACATTCTCTTCTAATCCAAGTCTTCCATGAAAGTATTCAAACTTTATCCTGGGAAGAGGCTTGGTAAAAGCATCGTAGTCTGGTCATCTGTCGGAACATACTGTAACTCAACTACACCTTTCTGCACTTGAAGCATAGAATATGCAAGAGATCCTTCTCCTTTTTCTTCCAATCTAGAGGAGGGCTTGATCTCCTACCTTGGTTCTTGTGATTATGAAACTTTCTTCCTTTTCCCTTGACTTTCTTGGCATGGGCCATGAATTCTTGATTCTCCTCAGGTTTAGCGCCACGGAGTCTCTGACTTGCTGCTATCCTTGTCTCTTCCTGAGTGAAATCTTCCCATAACTTGTCAAATTTGGGTAGCTTGGTTCAACCACTTATGCTTTGAATGAATGACCCCCAAGATTATGGGATACCATTTAGAGTATTGATGACAATCCCCTTATCATCAATGGGATCTCCATTGGTACTTAGCTTTCCCCTTAGTTCTGTGATCCGTATGAGGAAATTTATTCTGACTTGGACATCTTCATATCCGAGAGTTGGTTCCTCAAGGTGAGGGTCACATTGATACTACTATGTTCAAATAAATTCTTTATGGTTTTGATTATCTTTCTAGCAGCCTTCATTCCTGATATTTGAGGAACCTAGTGGTCTCTGACTGAGTCCACCAAAATCCTTCTTGTTGTTAGCACTAGGATTGTGCTAGGGTTTTGAAGAAGTTTCTTATGGAGAAAAGGTCTTAAGACAATGAAAAATTCCCAAGTATTGAAAACCAAGGCCCTATGTAGTGAACCCGATCCAAAAGGATTTCTGAGAAGGCCCAATGATTCATGGCAGTCGGAAGCTTAATGGCGAAGAAATGCTCCAAATGGCATACGATAACGTGTATGGATAGGAGAGATCTAACATAAAAAGATCTACGGTTTGGAACCTTCTTCGCAAAATGAGTTGGTAACCTTTTCGAGCAAAGGTGGGTGTTAACTAACGGACGAATCCAAAAAACAATCAACAATGCAGATGTAAGGGGAGGCAGATGGATGGTCCACAGCATGTTCACAAATGTTACTTGTGCGGAGTTAGTCATGATTCATATTTGTGAACTCCCCTTAAAGTTCCACTTGTTTCAATAGCTATGATCTCGTAGGGGATAGATCTATGGTTCACCAAATGTTTGCAAATACTACTTGTGCAGTGAGCTGGAAGGATTGAGATTTGAGAACCGTTAAAGGAAGACACCGTTGGATGGCAAATATCTGCGCAAGGGACCTATTGATGGTGGGTGAGGTTTCCCCAAAGTCAAACGTGTTTCCAAGCTGTCGTGTGACGAGATTGGGGGCCATGAAAGTCGAGGGTAGGAAAGTCAAGAAGATCCAACGGTGGGTGATCAATCTAGGAGATGGACGGTCGACATGGTTCCTTTTTCATTATAGTTGGAGGGATGATAGGACATGATCACTATATATATATAATATTCGCTTGCGTGGATATTCGCATGTCTGCTGTCGGGTGTGCGTTGAAAAGTGGAAAGCTTGAACCCTGCGCAACCAAGTCAACCAACTAGAAGCTCGGAAAGCTCCGCCCAGGTGTCAGACACACAGGTAGGCCACTCTGTTCCTCTATGATCTTTTTTGAATGGTCGGTTCCGTAGGACCTCCGGGTTATGAATCTTCGAGGATAAACGACCAGATAGAGGATAAATATAGTGACATTTTCGATACTATGTTGCTGAACAATACCCTGGAAACCGCTAAGGAGAAGTTATAAGTCATGAGAGTCCAAAGCATAGACGTCCACAAAGTATACCAATCATTCATTCACCTTTTTACCACTAGTCAAACCCCAAATTGCCAGGAGTTCGTAGACTGGTGCTCCCGCCATTGATCCCCCAGAAATAGGGTAGTCATGAATGCCGCAGGAAGAGAGATCCTGTGTTACGTAGATGCCTCGACCGTCCGGAAAGCCTTAGTCGTGCCTGGATATTTCTTCCAAAATTCCTAGAGTTACCAGTTAGAAGCCTTAATTCAACATGTCCGAATAGACCTTGATATGCATCCTTCCCAGAATATTCTTTCCCTGGCGAAGCCAGCATGTTCAGAGAGGAGTCCAGATATGTAATTTCTATGTTGTCTCAATTCTTAGGGTTAGATTCTGACCATGAGATAACCTAACCCTTGATTATCCTTTTGTTCGTTATCAACACTTGTCCCCTTGAGCCACCCGACCCCGAGTCGCCCCCCTTGTGTGCTTGTCTAAAGTTTTATAAAGCCCTAGCTGGTAGCATCCATTCGCAGCTTCTAGAGTTTCCAAAGGTTATATCCTTTAGGTTCCAATCATATTTGTTAAAGATGTTCCTAGCAGCCAATGATGAAAATAAACAATTACCAGAGCTGCAAGTGACCAAGGAAATGTATTCTGACTATAAGATGTTCATGAACGACCTCATGAATGAGGTTTATTTCTTGTTTTTACATAACAGACTGCCTAGGGTTATACCTGAGATGAAAGATTTGTTGCAGCCACCAATGGAAAAAGGGGTGGGAGTTTGGTTTTTTTTAAAGCATAATACCTTGATTAGAGTGTATGGGTTTTCCCATGCCCCATATGAGCTACTTGAATTCCTCACTCCTAGAATACTCACCATGGAGTTCGTAAGGCAGAAGCTGATAGTTGAGTGTGAACATTTCCTAGATAACAAAAAGTTGTCTGATATTAGTTTTCCCCGGACAGTGGGATCCTTTATGGTTAAGAGCAAAGCATCCCTCTCAAGCATTCAATAGATAGTGCAGGAGATGGGATTCCCCTCTCAAGCAGCGGGGAATTATGACCCCCATCACATTCTTTCGAAAAGAAGGAAGGCAACCAATCGAAAGGAATATGAACATTTTGAGCTAGTTGGCATGGCCGAGAAAGTGAACTGGTTGGAGTATATTGATCAGGGACAGACGGATACTGAACCCCCAGGGACATTAGAATAATTGGCATTTCTTTTTCAGGAAGGTACCTTATCAGAACCCGGTTCATCTAGTACAACCCCAGCAATGAAAACAGTTTTTCCCCTAACCACCATCCGAGAGAAGACTAGTCAACAGGAAATCAATAGTCCTATGGACGTGGACAGTGGCCCTGAAAGAACCTCAAAGAGGCAGAAAGTAGAAAAAGCTGATCTATAGGTGGAAAAGGTTCAGAAAGAGAAGACAAAGAAGAAGCAGGTAAAATTCATGACACCCCATTTTGAGGTCAAAGAGCATGTCTTTGGAAAACCACCCAAGGGTCCTACTACCTTGAGCATGAGTAGAGCAGAGCTGCTAGAAGGGTATGAGGAAAATACAGACAACAATGCAACAGAGACAAGATTGTATGAGGAAGTAAGGAAAATATCTAAAACAGATGTAGCCCTGGTGACTAGCAGAAACTTGGCCCAGAATACTTTAAGCTTAGCTTTAGACACTAAAAGTAAAGCCACTAAATTAAAAGTCAATCTAGAGGACATCCCACACCCCGACCTAATCAATCTACATAAAGAGACAGGGGAAGTCATATATAACAAGATACTGAAATATGTAGTGGAATTGTCTAAGACACAACTACATGAAGCCAAGGTTCAGAATCAACTAAGATTAGAGAAGACATAGAACAAACAACTGAAGGGGCAAATAAAGAAGATCCAAACTAAATTGTTGGCTTCAGAGCCTGAAGAAGCCAGGAGAAAGAGCGTGCAGGATTTATTGGATGAAAAGGAGCAAGAGATCCTGACACTAAAAAAGAAGCTAAAGATGCATGATGCCCAAATAGTAAATGCTCCTGAGATGGAAGATATGGAAGGGGAGAAAGAAAATTTGCATGAAGAGTTGGTCAACTACAAATCCTAGTGATCCGAATTTTAGGGGGCATATGGTCTAAATTCGTATGTATAAGCCATAAAAGTATTAAATTGAGAGGTCACCCTCTCCCATCCATGGTATTTGGTAGCACATAGTTTTGGCCCATGGTATGGTCTCAAGACAGATTGTAATAATGCTATATAAATGCTTAGCAAGCCTTCTCATAATAACAAGTTACTCATTTGGTTTCTCTCCTATTTTCTATTGTTCATTGTGAGAAGGCTTGTTAAGCCTTTATATAGCATTATTACAATGTGTCTTGAGACCATACCATGGGCCAAAACTATGTGCTACCAAATATTAAATTGAGAGGCCACCCTCTCCCCTCCATGGTATTTGGTAGCACATAGTTTTGGCCCATGGTATGGTCTCAAGACACATTGTAATAATGCTATATAAAGGCTTAGCAAGCCTTCTCACAATGAACAATAGAAAATAGGAGAGAAACCAAATGAGTAACTTGTTATTATGAGAAGGCTTGCTAAGCCTTTATATAGCATTATTACAATGTGTCTTGAGGCCAAAACTATGTGCTACCAAATACCATGGATGGGAAAGGGTGGCCTCTCAATTTAATACTTTTATGGCTTATACATCCGAATTTAGACCATATGCCCCCTAAAATTTGGATCACCCAGCTGGTAGAGCTAGGCGAAAAGGAGAAGCAGTTGTAGCTTAGTGTCGCACTTGTGGCAGCTAGTGAAAAAGTATGGAAAGCCAAATTCGAAGAACTAGAGAAGAAGATGAAGGAAAAAGGAAGAGAGCAGGAAATGGAGATGGAGATCACACCCTCAATTGAAGATAGAGACTTCTCCATAGTAGGACAGATAGCCAATTCCAGCCTGGATGATGCCGAGGTAATCAGACTGAGAAAATAGGTTGCTAACCTGAAGGTTCTAAAGGACACTACAAGAAAAATCAAGGGAGGCTTGGGAAACCAAGTACTAGGAGATACAGGTGGAGCTTGACAGGTTAGAGCAAGTGATAGGGAAAGAAGTATTGCAGGAAGCCAAGAAAATTATATGGGACGAGGTCATCATACAAGCAGAATATTTGAGGCCTTATCTAAACGTCACAGTAGATAAGGGAAATGTAGTAGAGCTGGCTAAATAGGCTGCGAAAGTAGCAAATGAAAAGATGGATAAGAAGCCCTCAGATTATGTAGAGAATGCAGTGGAATTTCTGAATGGTCTATCAGAAGAGCAGGTTGATACAGCAGGTATCAAGGACCGGGTTACCACAATTATATGGGCCAAAAGAATAGTTAGCAAGCATCAACAGGTGAATATCACCCAGTCAGGAATAGATATTCTGTCCATACAATTGAAGCTCTTCAAGGAAGCATTCAATCCCTTATTCAAGAAAGGATTTCCTTCATTCTGGGAGAAGGAGGGAAACATGCTATCAAAGGAAGAATATAAAGTCAAACTATGGGATTGCAAAATGAAACAGGAATGTTTCACAGGTATGGATCAACCTCTGACAGGACAGATCGTGACTGAGAAGTTAACAAAGGATTTTGAGATAGCTGGCCTTCAAAGAAGCACTCAACACAGGTTATTCATACAGGGAACATACTGAGCTGAGGGTGTTGCTTAAAGAGCTCGCCACCTTGGATCTACCCTCAAATGACCAATGGAAGTTCATCGATAAGTATGGCAAGGAGAGAATAAAGATCAGTGCATGAGCGGTTCGAGGCTATTGCAAAGTTTTGTTTTGCTCATGGAAATGTCCGATTAGTGGGAGTGGCCAGCTGGAGGAGCATCTCCAGGATCATTTTTGGATTTTGTTAAGTATAATCGGTCATGTAGTAAAAAGCGACTTGTAAATGTAAAAGGTTGTTGAGCCATTTTTTGCCACATCTTTCTCTTAGCTGTAATGGCAAATATGCCTTGATTAGGTGTCATAGAGAGTAACTTTTTTATGTTTAAAAGAAGGACAAGCTTGGTGCTCGTAGACATCTATAAATTCAATGTAATCAAAATCTGAAGGGTTGAAAATTTTTGAATCCTAAAGGTCGTTCTGTGTTGAATTGTTTTTTAAATTGTTTTGAATATAATTGGCAAAGCCTTGCAGGTGTTTTGATTCAGAGATTCATGTGTCCTCAGATCTACAGTCTGTTTATTTCTCCTCTCGTGTGAATGTGCTTCTTTCTTTGTTAATCCATTCTGTTATGCTATTCGTGCTTGGTTTAGTGTAGTATTTGAATGGGATTCATATTGACTATGCCCTATTCATTTCATTCTAAGAATTCCGCAATTATTCTCTGCTAAAATCGATATGGAATTCATATGTTTATGCTCTATACCGGTGGATTGTCTCTCTCTCTTCTAAATCACCAATTAAAAAGCATCTTGACTGTAGACTAGAGGCTATCTTGCCTTCGAATGTATATGTTTGTAGAGCATTGTTATGATTTCTTTTTTATATATGTTTGACTCCAATGCCCAATGGGAATGTATGTTGTTTTCAACTAAACCCACAATTTAAACAAATTTGTCCTACCAAGGAATCTTACCTCCTGAGCATGTTTGAATGAATATCTTGAGCTGAGAAGGCTGTGTGTTTAACATTAATTGCTTTCATTCTTCTATAAAATCTGAGAATTCCTTGTGGCTGCAATTTTATTGAATATTTCCAGTCTTTTATAGATTAGTAGAGAGAGCCCTCTCAGACTATGCTGGGTCAGTAGCATGGATCTAAAGTGGTTAGTGGTTACCCCATCTTGCCCTCTCCACAACATTGGCTGTTAATTTGGGTGTTAACAAATTGGCGCCATTGCCGGGGATCAGATTGATTCATCAGCCCTGGGAGAACGACAAAAGAGTTTGAGTTCGAAGAAGAGTATTTCTGTGGGCAAACAGATATTTCCGGATTACAAAGGAGGTTGTATGCTTTTTCCCTGGTGACTCCACTCGATAAGATTTACATTTAAAGGAGACTCCACTAGGAGAGACTGTCGAGCCAAATCCATTTCCGAAAAATTTCAAAGGGATTTTGGCCCCTAAAAGGATCCATACCAGAGTTAATCCTTTTTCTGAGATTCTGCTAGGAGTATATAATCTAGAAGTTTTGTTAAGGAATAAGGGTGAGAAGAGTAAGGCTAGCACTTCTAACATTGAAAGAACTGTGTCTAAAAAAGAATCCTATGAATTTCATGAACTGTATCTATAAATAGACCTTGGGAGACCCCTGTTTAAATCTAAGTCAGAATCGGATCTAATTTCAGTCAAAGTAAAGTCAGATAGCCTTGAATCCTGTCTGTAAGATCCTGTTAGGTACAATTTGCAGAATATCGTCAAGACTGGAGTAGTTAAACCACATTTCTAGATCCCCTAGTCCCATACCTTAAACCCTGTAAGTAGCCCTACTCAAAATACCCTTCAGTTAAATCTAAGTCAGAATCGGATCTAAGTTCAGTCAAAGTAAAGTCAGATAGCCTTGAATCCTGTCTGTAAGATCCTATTAGGTACAATTTGTAGAATATCGTCAAGACTGGAGCAGTTAAACCACATTTCTAGATCCCCTAGTCCCATACCTTAAACCCTGTAAGTAGCCCTGCTCAAAATACCCTTCAGAATATCCCTCCTCTTGTACTAAATTCGCCAGTTCCCATGGCTACTAGATTTGCCCCTTTAGTTCTTCCAGCTGCCCTACATGACCTCCCTCAGAATTACCAGCAGAGGATTATCGTGTTTGATGGGGAGGGGGATATATCAGCGAGGCAGCATGTAGATAATTTTGAAGATTACATTGAACAAGAAGAGGTAGACTATGAAGATGCTAAGATGAGACTGTTCACATAAATCCTAACAGGAGAGGCTAGAAAATGGTTTAGAGATATGCCAAATGCTTCCATTCCCGACTTCGCAGCTCTCAGGACCCTGTTCTTGGATAGATGGGAAGCAACAAGGAGTCCTTCCCAAATCTTGTCCCAATACAATCACCTGAAAAAGGAAATTTTGAGTCTATGCATGAGTTCTCTAGTAGGTTCATGAAAGTATATAATGTTATCCCAGATGATATAAAATCCTTGGTAGGTGCCGCCAAGCTTCATTATGTAGATTCCTTTGATGGGGATTTTTCCTGTTTATTGAGAGAAAGAAAATCACCCTCCCTACCTGCTATGCTAAAGGATGCTATAGAAGTGGAAGCAAACATGATGGCTTCAGGGAAGCTGAAAGGAAAGGCAGAAGTAGAAAAGAAGAGGATAGAAGTCCATACCTCTACCTCCACCTCATCCTCTTCCAATGATGTGAAATTCAAAATGATGATGAAAACCATGGAAAAATTGATGGATAGGTTGGCCTTAGATAACAAACCTCCCCATAGAGAGCAGCCTAAGAATCAAGTGAGGAATCCCAACTTTAGAAGACCACCTCCCCAAATAAATCAGAGGAACCCTGATGACCAGGAAATAAGACCCCCTTTCCTTGAAAACATGGTAGATGAGGAAGGCCCAGAAGACCCATTGAATGACCAGATCCATCTTTTTGATACCCTAGACCATGAGATATACATGACTAAAAGGGAGCATGATTTTTTCACCAAGGAAGATTCCACCTCAAATCCAGAGTTGGATTCAGAACAGTATCAGATGGGCTATCAAAATGTAGTAGATGATTTTTCAAGGAAGCTGAAGCTAAGAAATAGGGAGGTGCATATCAATAGAGAGAAACCTGGACCGGATCTGTCTGCCAAGGCTCAGCAGAACACTGATAAACAAGGAGAAAATCACCAAGAAGTTGCTGCCAAAAAGGAACCCGAGAAACCAAAGGAAAAGCAGCAGGGGACCCCTTCCCATAATGATCCGGAAATCAAAATGCAGGAGCCCAAGCGGGAAGAACACTCAGAACCTGCAGACACTGCCAAACTAGTATCGTCTTTCAGTCTGAAGAACGAGCTATAAAAGGTAAAGATATCTATCCCTTTCAATGAATTGTTAAAGAACAATGAATATAGGGAGCAGATCACCAAAATGGTTAGTGGTCAGGATGACTGTCAGCAAGATATCTTGGAGGTAAATGATCATGCTCCTACAATCGTTTTTGGGCCCAAGCTTGAAGAAGAAGAAGAGGGGGAGGTTCCTCCTTTCTACTTGAGTTTAAATATTCATGACAAGCCTTTAGACAATGCACTGATAGACTCTGGTGCCTCTCACAATTTAATGCCCTGTCACGTACGCAAAATTTCATAAAAATTTAAAAATTTTCTAAGCATCCAACACATCATTAATTACCATAGTGGAAGATAAAATGTATGTACAACATCTATATTTATTGTTTTAATACAAACGTCATTATAACATCTCATAACCATTAACATTAAAAATAAGATGAACCATACATTGTTTCCAAGCTTTCCTTAGTTATCAAAAGACATTCTAACTACCATAGTTCATCTTTAATCACCCTCGAAGAGTACAATTTTTGAATGAAGTTACTCATCAACCTAAGATACAATATACAAAGTAGACGCACAAGTACAACCACAATTATCCAGAGAGACAACACATAAGGAAAACACATACCACAAGAATATTTCATGTGGTTCACCCGTATCTTGGGCTACGTCCACCAAAGGTTTGTTTTATATTAATAATCAAATAGGGTTACATTTCGCAACTTGATTGTTGCATCATCCATTTTCTTCAGCTTCTCTTATAGAGAGCAATTTCCAATGAATAGGAAGCAAAGATCTACCTTAAAGGTCAAGTGAAAACATCCTAATTTTAATCCTAACTTACTTACAAGGAAAAGACTCATTTTTCCTTAAGTAATAATTAAACTCCCTATTAAATATATAAGATAATTCTATTGTATGTTTCCAAGATTTCCAATGGATAATGGATTATCTTTGTGAAAATAATGATAATAAAAATTACAAAGAACACCTTATACTAGAACTACAAAAAAGAAGTGTTAAACTTTTCTTATAATCCACTTGATAAATAACCCAAAAATTTATGAGTGTACATTAACTTTGGTCAAATGTTTAGAGTATGGGAATCACCAAGCCACCTACTTTACAAGCCATGAAAATAAGGCCAAAAATACACTATAGCTACCTTATATGATTAAAAGTAAAACATATATGATGTAATACTAACCTTTCTTATGAAGGAAAAACTCATTCTTCCTTAAGTCACAAATAAACTTCCTTTACTTACTTATATCGAAAGGATTTAAGACCCGTCTTTGAGATATATTCTGAACCTTATGTAGTGATGGAACTTTTCAAAAGGGTGTTCAATAGTATACGTATTTCATTTAGTAATTTTTACGCTTAAGGGTTAAAGGTTCAACCTAGAATCCACATGTTAGATTCCAATTTTACTTTTAAAAGAAAAGTACAACCTATAGTTCATAAACATTACATAAGGGAAGAAACCCTTTAATACATTCATTCGATATGTCCCTTCTAACTATATAATAAGCAACACTTTAATAATTTGTATAAAATGTATATAAGAATACTATATATAAATGTACCATATTATAAAATAACAAAAATTCAAATACTAAACATCGGGTTCACTTAGCTCAAGCGTATGCAGAAAAATCGTCGAGACTTAGCACAATGAATTATCAATACTTTACAGTCAGACAACGACTAAAATACCAGCATATATAATTATATATATAAGGTGGTGATTTTCTAGTAATCAAACGCAGAGTCGATGGAGAAATCCAACGTTTTGGCAGCTAAATAAGTGTGCAGAGAATTCACGGTACCAGTATAGATGCAAGAATACAAGAACACTGTTAGATTGGGTCTATCGGCTCCTAACTAATAGCGACAGGGAACACAACGAGTTAAAGATATGAGAATTAATTTTATCAAAAGGAAACAACGATCACCTAACTCATAGTAGTATCAAGATACGAGGATGAATTCATCCATAGGCAACCGACAATCAGAATTTGATTTAAATTCCGATGAGAGAGTATAGTAGAAGAATGCAATGAGAAAAATCTTTGAGGATCTAAAATCCGATCTGAAAGGAGAATGCATCGAAAATGAAAATCATCTTATCAACGGTTAATAGCGAATCAATGATCCACCTGTGATCGAGATCTTAGGGTAAGATAGTATTTATTTAAGGAGATTTACCGTTATAGGGACAACACTAACCATAACCCCGTTCAACAAACATATAAGTGCCGAGATATCTACAAATGCAGAGTGCTAACCATGATCCAGTAAACACAGATTTTTCGTTTACCTACAACACTGAAAGTGAACGCTCTACGCTCCATCCTGTCGAGTTGACTCTCTTGACCTAGAGATTATGAATTCGCAGCTTTTTAGAAGCCGAACATGAGCTGAAGCTCTGTGCTTAACCTCCGCCTTTGCATCCCCTCATCAATGTCGAGTCTCGACCAAGCTCCTATTTCCCCCGTTCCCACGACAGGTAACTCTAAAATATATAGATCGTGTGAGCTAAATCTCTAGCAAATGCAAATGTAGGAAATTCGCGAAGTTTCCCCCCTACAATGATCGCCAAGATCCTCCTTCCTATCATAGCGATTTGCCCCCCACCCCCTGTTCCTTCTTTGCAGAAATGAATTTATAACGCGGGGATGGCATAACTCTCACGCAGTAACTCCATTTCTCCCTCAACCCGCCGATAGCAAAGCTACCACCATCCTACAAGCTGAGTAACTGATCCTGAGTGACAATTGTCACAAGAAGGGTTTAGTAGAGTTAAAGCCAATCTCCACTGAGGAGACAGGCGAATCCTAGACAACGGCACACTATGCCATCATAGGAACAATCTGCCATAATGAAGGAAGTGGTGTGTGTTGGATGGTTAAGCCCATAGTAACCATAAAGATGAGGCTTGGCTCTTTTATTTTTAAGAGTGTGGCTCCACTTCTTATTTGAATATTTTATCTATGAATCAAGTAAGGTTTCCCTCCTTATTCCTTTAATATTGCCACAATAAGCTCTTTTAGGTGGAGCGTGGTTCTCCTAGATAAATGCAAGAGGGAGTGGAACGTTAATATATATATTCAGTTATTTATTAACATAAATATCTTTGAATATAACATATATTTGCTTTATGTATATTAACATATGCATTTTGCCATATAATAAGTTTCTTTATTAGGCATACATCATATTTATTCAAAATGCATTATATATATATATATATATATATATATATATATATAATATTGATACATGTATTATTTGGGTTGTTTCTTAGATAAATACATCAAATGTTTTGTACTTTATCCAACCATAGTATAGGATTGTTTTCTAAAAGATAGACTTTATTAAAAAGTGTTTTAAGTGTAATGCTTATACACTCTCCTATAGTACATCAAAGTGGTAATTTTACTTAATAAAGATTATGGCTAGTTTCTTTCTCCACTACCATGTGACTATAGCATTTATTTTGTATTTATAGCTCACTTTCAATCAATAATTTATCCTTCTTTTCAAAGGTATCCCCTTATTTAATTTATTTTTACTATGGATAAAAGTTACAGTATATAGTATTCTATAATATATATATATTATTTCAATTTGTACAGTTTTGTAGCTTACTTAAAACAAGTAAAATATAGAACCATTATACCAAGTATATTACTTTATAAGTTCAGTCCAGTGAGCTACTATTGTTCTCCTCCCAACATGGGATTACCCTTTATAGTAAGAATTAGGAACATTGTTTGGATCTTTATTTTCATGATAAATATAGGTCATAGCTTCCCAAAATATTAAATATATACTTTAGGGGTTCACTAATTGTACTAAGTAATTACTTAGTTTATATAATTAGATTAGTTAGCTTAAGCTAAATACTCGAACCCTTATCTTTTCTTGGTGAATTTGGTTGTACATTGTTTATGTCATCTTTTAGTCTCCTACCAATTATGACTAGGAAATTAAAGTAACAATACTCACAAAGTCCACTGGTGGGGCCTTGGCCTTGAGCTCCTCACTAGGGCCATTACATATTTACAATTACCTTTATAATAATTATTAATAATAAGGTCAAATTGGAGGGATGTTACATGCCCAAATCAGTGGTGGAGGAGCTAGGTTTGGAAATCACCTGGCCTTACAAAGATCTGTACTCTTTTGATTCCAGGAAGGTTAGATGTATGGGGTTGATAAGGGACATGGTGGCGACGTTGACATAGCTCCCAGCTAAAAGCATTATGATGGATATAGTGGTGGATGACATCCTGGAAAAGTTCGGCATGCTATTGTCCAGATCTTGGGCATCAAAGCTAAGAGGGAACATGCAGGTAGACTTATCTTACACCGCCATTCCCCTATTTGGAGGGAACAAGAGATTATACAGGGAGAAAATACTGGCATACATGGTCAGCAGCCCAAGCAAGCCTGAAAACCATCCTATCTATTATGTTGACACATATTTGGGGTCATCTATATTTTTCAATGAGGCGCCTAGAGTAGATCCCAAGGTACCTATACACCTGGAAGTGGTGGAGGACAAGGAGTTTGCAGCGAGATACGAGGATCAAGAACGAAAGAAGAACGAGGAAGGCTTGTGGAAGATGTATTTTGATGGGTCTTTGAGCAAAAATGATGCAGGGGTAGGAGTCTGGATCATCCCTCCCGATATGGAATTTAAAGCCCTATCATACAAGTTAACTTTTGAATGTACCAACAATGTGGCAAAATACGAGACTGTATTGCTAGGTTTACAAGCTTTGAAGGACCTAGGGGTGAAGAGGATACATGTGTATGGGGACTTGGAGCTGGTAATTAACCAGGTAAATGATAGTTATCAGACAAAGCATCCTAGAATGAGGGCCTATAGAAATGAAGTGAGGGATATGTTTGGTAACTACTTTACAGAGCACAAGATCACTGTAATACCCAGAATCGAGAACCAAGTAGCAAATTCTTTATCCACTACAGTTGGGGGTTTCAAGACCCCGATCTATTCTCAAACGAAGTATGAGGTGGAGGTGGTGAATAGGCCATCAATCCCAGATAATTCCAAATATTGGTAGGTGTTTAATGATGACCTACAGATAATAAGATTTATGGAGTTGACTAATGAGTTTGCAAATACCCCGATTGATACAGAGAATGAGAATATGGAATGTCTCCAGGACGGTGAAGATCAGGACGAAGATGAAGAAGCTGAGGGTAAGAAATGGAAAAGTATGATAGGAGGCAAAGACATTATCCAATTAAAGAGTAATCATATCCCCAAAGGATTTATACGTTTAGAGAAGCTGTTCGACTAGAACGACATGGCAAAGAATCCCAAAGTCGAGCCTACTAATGACGTTGTAGAAGATCAGAACTTGGGCACCACAAAAGAGCCTCGGGTTGTGAATCTGTCCAAAAAGTTGCCCAGTGAGAAGAAAGAATGGTATGTGAATTTAATGAATAAATACTCTGATGTGTTCGCTTGGAGCTATGAGGACCTAAAGGAATATGACACATCTATTATACAACATTTGGTTCCAATCAAGCCTGGAGAGAAACCTTTTAGGCAGAAGTTGAGAAGGATAAACCCTAAATTACTTCCTATGATAGAGAAGGAAATCAGGAAAATTTTCAACTCCAAAATCATTATCACCTTAAGGTTTTCCAAGTGGATAACCAGTCTAGTTCCTATCAGGAAGAAGAATGGGGAGATAAGGATCTGCATAGATTTCAGGAACCTCAACAAGTCTTCACTGAAAGACAATTACCCCTTTCCTAAAATGGAACATATCTTGCAGAAGGTAGTAGGGGCATAAAGGATCTCTACCATGGATCGCTTTTCAGGATACAATCAAATCAAAGTATGCCCAGAAGATCAAGAGAAGATTGCTTTCACTACCCCCTAGGGTACTTTTATGTATGCAAAAATTCATTTTGGGCAAAACTAGGGCCAGGTCTGTGAAGCTGAAAGCCGTCAAATATTGTATTATGAATCAGTTCTTATATTGGAAGGACCTAGGGGGTGTGCTGCTGAACTGCTTATTAGAGGATGAAGCTCAACATACCAAGAAGGAGTTCCACAAAGGGCATTGTGGTGGGCATCACTCCTGGAAAATAACAGTCAATAAGATCTTAAGGGCGGGATTTTACTATCCTATCATGTTTGTTGATGTATATAAGGAGACTGTTTCTTGTCACCAATGCCTGATATTTGAAGGTAAGAGGAAGGTTTTTTCACTTCCCCTTCGTACAATCATAGTAGAGGCACCTTTCCAGCAATTGGGGCTATATTTTATTGGATAAATACATCCTAACTCCTCTGGCCAACATAGGTGGATTTTAACAGCTACTGATTAATTCACCAAGTGGATTGAAGCCATCCCCACCAGGAATGCAACCGAAGGTGTCATCATGGATTTCTTGGAGGATAACATCCTGTCCAGATTCGGCTGTACCAAGAGGATCATGACTGATAATGCTCCTTCCTTCAAGCCCAATAAGATGATAAACTTTTGTCACAAGTACCATATCAATTTGAACCATTCCACAACGTACTACCCTTAGGGAAACAGACTAGCAGAGTCGTGTAACAAAAGCTTGGTAAGGATCATCAAAAGGTTGTTGGAAGAGAACAAGAGATCCTGGCACATTAAGTTGAGATATGCTCTGTGGGCCGATAGGATTAGTACCAAGAGAGCCATTGGGATGTCCCCATTTCAGTTGGTGTATGGAGCTGAGGTAATTTTTCCAGCATCTCTAGGGTTGCCAATCATGAGATTGTTGCAGGGAGAAGACGAAGAGCCGAACCATGTTCAAAGAAGGATAAATCAGATTATTGAAGTGAATGAACTTAGAGACAGATTTTATGACAAAGTTGAGAAACACCAGGAAAAGATGAAAGATACCTTTGATAGGAAGGTGAAAGAGAAGCATTTTCAAGTGAACGATTTGGTTCTGAAATGGGACGCCCCCAGAGAAGAAAAACATGGAAAGTTTGACCATATGTGGGTTGGCCCATACGTCACAGTGGCTAGCAGGGGGATGAACGCGTTCATATTAGAGCATCAAGATGGGTCTCCACTGCTAGGAGGCCCGGTCAATGGAATGTTTTTAAAATATTACCTGTCCTAAGGAGGGTAGGTGACATTTGTATCATAGCTTGTACATATTTACATTTCACAATTAGTTCAAATAATGGTGATAGCCCTGAGGATTTGAAGCCCGGAGTGAAGGCCCTAAGATCCTTCTAAGGTAGCCACAATCTTTGTTTTTCGTTTTTTGTTCGCATGCTCAGATGTAGTCAGGTGAGACGATCAGGTTTTTCCTAATGGAAAAGGAAATGGTCTGCGAAGGTTCTTTAACACCTCGCAGGGAGGATGGCATCCTTAGAAGGAGCCAGTTGTTAGCACTAGGATTGTGCTAGGGTTTTGAAGAAGTTTCTTATGGAGAAAAGGTCTTAGGACCATGAAAAATTCCCAAGTATTGAAAACCAAGGCCCCATGCAGTGAGCCTAAGCTGAAAGGATTTCTGAGAAGGCCCAAAGATTCATGGTGGTTGGAAGCTTAATGGCGGAGAAATGCTCCAAATGGCATGCGATAACGTGGATGGATGGGAGAGATCTAACATCAAAATATGTACGGTTGGGAACCTTCTTCGCAAAATGAGTTGGTAACCTTTTCAAGCAGAGGTGGGTGTTAACTGACGGACGAATCCAAAAAACAATCAACAGTGTAGATGTAAGGGGAGGCAGATGGATGGTCCACAACATGTTCGAAAATGTTACTTGTGCAGAGTTAGTAATGATTCAGATTTGTGAACTCCCCTTAAAGTTCTGCTTGTTTCAACGGCTCTGATCTCGCAGGGGGTATATCTACAGTTCACCAAATGTTCGCAAATACTACTCAAGCTGGCAGGCTTGAGATTTGTGAACCGTTAAAGGCAGACACCGTTGGACGAAAAAGATCTGCGTAAGGGACCGATCGATGGTGGGTGAGGTTTCCCCAAAGTCAAAGGTGTTGCCAAGCTGTCGTGTGATGGGATTGGGGGACATGAAAGTCAAGGATAGGAAATTCAAGAAGATCCAACGGTGGGTGATCAATCTAGGATATGGATGGTCGGCATGGTTCGTTTCTCATTATAGTTGGAGGGACAATAGGACATGACCACTATATATATATAATATTCGCCTATGTGGATATTCACATGTCTACTTTCGGGTGCGCGTTGAAAAGTGGAAAGCTTGAACTGTGTGCAACTAGGTCAACCAACCAGAAGCTCAGAATGCTCCGCCCAGGTGTCAGACAGACAGCTAGGCCACTCTATTCCTATGTGATCTTTTTTGAATGGTGGGTTCCGTAGTACCTCCGGGTTATGAATCTTCGAGGATAAACAACCGGATAAAGGATAAAGACAGTGTCATTTTTGATACTATGTTGCTGAACAGTACCCTTGAAACTGCCAAGGAGAAGTTAGAAGTCATGAGAGTCTAAAGCATAGACGTCCACAAAGTATACCAGTCATTCTTTCACCTTTTTACCACTAGTCAAACCGCAAATTTCCCGGAGTTAGTATACTGGTGCTCCCGCCATTATTCCCCCAAAAATAGGGCAGTCATGAACGGCGTAGGAATAGAGATCCTGTGTTACGTAGATGCCTCGACCGTCCGGAAAGCCCTAGTCGTGCTCGAATATTTCTGCCAAAGGTCCTAGAGTTACTAGTTAGAAGCCCTAATTCAACATTTCCTAAGAGACCCTGATAACCTCAAGAAGAGTTTCTACCACACCTCTCTACTACTAGATGCATCCTTCCCAGAAGATTCTTTCCCTGGCGAAGCCAACATGTTAAGAGAGGAGTCCAGATATGTAATTTCTATGTTGTCTCAATTCTTAGGGTTAGATGCCGACCATGATATAACCGAACCCTTGATTAGCCTTATGTTTGTTATCAACACTTGTCCCATTGAGCCAGCTGACCCTGAGTCACCCCCGTTGTGTGCATGTCTAAATTTTGACAAAGCCCTATCTGGTAGCATCCATGCGCATCTTGTAGAGTTTCCAAAGGTTAGATCCTTCAGGTTCCAATCATATTTGTTAAAGATGTTCCTAGTAGCCAATGATGAAAATCCACAGGTTCCAGAGCTACAGGTGACCAAGGAAATGTATTCTGACTACAAGATGTTCATGAATGACGTCATGGTTGAGGTTTACTTCCTATTTTTTCAAAACAGACTACCTAGGGTTATACCTCAGGAGAAAGATTTGTTGCAGCCACCAATGGAGAAAGGGGTGGGACATTGGTTTTTGTTAAAGCATAGTACCGTGATCAGAGTGTATGGGTTTTCCCATGCCCCATATGAGCTACCTGCATTCCTCACTCCTATAATACTCACCATGGAGTTCGTAAGGCAGAAGCTAACAATTGAGTGTGAACACTTCCTAGATGACAAAAAGTTGTCTGATATTAGTTTTCCCTAGACAGTGGGATCCTTTATGGTTAAGAGAAAAGCATCCCTCTCAAGCAATCAGCAGATAGTGCAGGACATGGGATTCCACTCTCAAGCAGTGGGGAATTATGACCCCCATCACATTCTTTCGGAAAGAAGGAAGGCAACCAATAGAAAGTAATATGAACATTTTGAGCTAGCTGGCATGGCTGAGAAAGCGAACTGGTTGGAGTATATTTATCAGGGACAGACAGATACTAAACCCCCAGGGACATTAGAATCATTGGCATTTATTTTTCAGGAAGGTACCTCATCAGTACCCAGTTCATCTAGTACAACCCCAACAGTGAAAATAGTTTTTCCCCTAACCACCATCCCAGAGAAGACCAGTCAGCAGGAAATCAGTAGTCCTATGGACATGCACAGTGTCTCTGAAGGAGGCAGAAAGTAGAAAAAGTTGATCTATAGGTGGCAAAGGTTTAGAAAGAGAAGCCAAAGAAGAAGCATGTAAAATTCCTAACACCCCATTTTGAGGTCAAAGAGCATGTCTTTGGAAAACCATGGAAAACCACCCAAGGGTCCTACTGCACTGAGCATGAGTAGAGCAGAGCTGCTAGAACGGTATGAGGAAAATCCAGACAACATTGCAATAGAGACAAGATTGTATGAGGAAGTAAGGAAAATATATAAGACATATTTAGCCCTGGTGACCAGCAGAAACTTGGCCCATAATACTTTGAGTTTAGCTTTAGACACTAAAAGTAAAGCCACTGAATTAAAGGTCAATCTAGAGGACATCCCAGACCCCGACCTAATCAATCTGCATAAAGAGACAAGGGAAGTCATATATAACAAGATACTCAAATATGTAGTGGAACTATCTAAGGCACACGTAAATAAATCCAATGTTCAGAATCAGCTGAGATTAGAGAAGACATAGAACAAACAGCTGAACGGGAAAATAAAGAAGATCAAAACTAAATTGTTGGCTTCATAGCCTGAAGAATCCAGGAGAAAGAGCGTGCAAGATTTGTTGGATGAGAATGAGAAGGAGATCCTGACACTAAAAAATAAGCTAAAGATGCATGCTACCCAATTAGTAAATGCTTCCGAGATGGCAGAGCAGGAAGGGGAGAAAGAAAAGTTGCATGAAGAGTTGGTCGACTGCAAAGCCCAGCTAGTAGAGCTAGGAGAAAAGGAGAAGCAACTGTAGCTTAGTGTGGCACTTGTGGTAGCTAGTGAAAAAGTATGGAAAGCCAAATTCGAAGAACTGGAGAAGAAGATGAAGGAAAAAGAAAAAGAGCAGGAAATGGAGATGGAGATCACACCCTCAATTGAAGCTGGAGACTTCTCCATAGCAGGATAGATAACCAATGCCATCGTGGATGATGCCGAGGTAATCAGACTGAAAAAACAGGTTGCTAACCTGAAGATTCTAAAGGACACTGCAAAAAATGCAAGGGAGGCTTGGGAAACCAAGTACTAAGAGATGCAGGTGGAGCTTGACAGGTTAAAGGAGCAAGTGATAGGGAAAGAGGTACTGCGAGTGTTAAGTTTAAACCAAATAGACTAGCAAGATCACTGAAAGAAACATAATCACAAGATAGACACGGAATTTACCCTGGGAAACCCTCATGGGGTAGAAAACCCAGCAAAGCTTTCCTCAATAAGATGATCAACCAAAATACAAGATGTGCTCCCTCCTTCTCTACCTTCTTAGCAGACCTCCCAGACAAGTGCGCCACTTTTCTGAGTGTACAAGTGTATCTAATGAGGAGCTCACCTCCTCTATTTATATTAGTTCCTGATTGACTAAAAACCCTAATGGGGCCGACCTCTCTTGGAGAAGTCTAATAACCCCTAAAATATAAGATCAGGGCCGACCCCCAAATGGTGGGTCTAATAACCCTAGTTACCACAACCCATCGGAAGAATAATCATCTCCGGATACAAAATAGGGTTACCTCGGAGGGATGAAACATCTCCGGAATAATAATGTACAAATATAATATTCTTAGAAGTTACAATATTCAACACTCCCTCTTAACGAGAAGGATATTATAACAACGTCTGCAGGAGCAAGGAGTCATCGACTACATCATACATGATACATCTTTAAATCATCGGAAGCTTTCTTCAATTCATCATCATCAGTAACTTAACCAGTTACTGGAACATCAATGTCATCAGCATCGTCATCACACGGTCATCAGTATCGACATCACACAATCATCAGCATCGTCATCACATGATCATCGGCATCGTCATCACACGATCATCAGCATCGTCATCACATGATCATCAACATCGTCATCACACGATCATCATCATCGTCATCACACAATCATTTTACAGGGTGATCAATCCTGCTCTCTTTAGGACATAGGTCCATGGATGATACAATCCAGATCAAGTTCCAGGATGATCAGTCCTTATCACTTTAAGACAAGTCTCATGTCTAGGGACGATGCAATCCCATCATGTACATTTTGAACCCAGTTCATGGACGATGCAGTCCTCACATGTACCTTTAAGACAAGTCTCATGTCTAGGGATGATGCAATCCCGATTAAGTTCCAGGATGATCAGTCCTTATCACTTTAAGACAAGTCTCATGTCTAGGGACGATGTAATCCCGATCAAATTCCAGGATGATCAATCCTTATCACTTTAAGACAAGTCTCATGTCTAGGGATGATGCAAGCCCGATCAAGTTCCAGGATGATCAGTCCTTATCACTTTAAGACAAGTCTCATGTCTAGGGAGGATGCAATCCCGATCAAGTTCCAGTATGATCAGTCCTTATCACTTTAAGACAAGTCTCATGTCTAGGGACAATGCAATCCCATCACATACATTTTGAACCTGGTTCAGGGATGATGCAGTCCTATCTTCAATTCTCAGAGACATCATTTCTACGACTCTCTTTAGGACTGAAGTCCAGGGATGATCCAATCCTCTTTCTTTCTTGGAGACACCTGTCTATGGCTCACTTTAGAACTTGAGTTCAAGGATGATGCAATCCTCACATGTATTCTCATCAATACATCTATCATCAAAAGCATGTATTCTCACCAATACATTTATCATCAAAAGCATGTATTCTCACCAATACATCTATCATCAAAAGCATGTATTCTCACCAATACATTTATCATCAAAAGCATGTATTCTTACTAATACATCATTAAAAGCATGTATTCTCACTAATACATCTATCATCAAAAGCATGTATTCTCACCAATACATCTATCATCAAAAGCATGTATTCTCACCAATACATCTATCATCAAAAGCATGTATTCTCACCAATACATCTAACATCAAAAGCATGTATTCTCACTAATACATCTCACATCAAAAGCATGTATTCTCACTAATAAATCTAACATCAAAAGCATGTATTCTCACTAATACATCTGATATCAAAAGTATGTATTCTCACTAATGTATTCTAAGCATAAGAGTCCTAAATCTAAATATTTCTAAGTATCTAGGTGTAGTGAACAGGTAACCTTATCATCGACCTTGTTGTTCGATGAGACAATCTCATCATCAGTGACTATACTACTCCCCCTTTCGAGGAGGGTCCTTTTGAACTACACCAAGCTTGTCTCAGAAGTATTCAAATTTCGCTCGAGACAGAGGTTTGGTCAAGATATCAGCAATTTGATCCTTAGTGTTCACATACTCGAGCTTGATAGCTCCTCTCTGCACCATATCTCGTATATAAAAGTATCGGATCTCTATGTGTTTTGACTTATCGTGGAAAACAAGATTTTTTGTCATCTTAATGCAGCTTTGATTGTCACACATAATCACAGTGGGATCCATTTCTAAGCCAAACACTCTAGATAATAACTTCCAAAGCCACACTGCTTCACAGCTGGCAGAGCAGGCAATTATATATTCTGCTTCAGCAGTACTGAGGGCCACACTAGATTGTTTCTTGCTGAACCATGAGATCATGGCAGATCCGAGACCATAACATCCACCTGAAGTACTCTTTCTGTCTGAGACACTACCTGCCCAGTCAGAATCTAAGTAACCATGTAATCGGAGTTCATGATCTCCAAGATCATATAGACAAAAATCTAATGTACCTTTTAGGTACCTCATCACATGCTTTGCAGCTATTAAGTGAACCTTTCTAGGCTCTACTAAATACTGACTCAGGGTATTTACAGCAAAGCATATATATGGCCTAGTATTTGTTAAATACATCAATGACCCAATGATTTGTCTATATAGAGTTAGGTCTCCTAATTCCGATGAGTCATTAACTAATAACTTCAAGTTAGAGTCCATGGGAGTGGCCATGGCTTTACACTCCAACATATCAAATCTTTTTAGAATCTCCATAGCATACTTACCTTGATTTAGAAATATTCCTTTTGGTTCTTGCCATACTTCTAGACCCAAGAAGTAGTGCATTAATCCAAGATCTTTCATCTCAAATTCTGAAGAAAGCTTCTTCTTGCTTTCAATAATCAGTTTCTCATTTCTGGTTAGAAATAGATCATCTACATATAACAACAGTATAACTGGTTCATCATTCATCACTTTAAGATAAAGATTGGGATCAGCTTTACTCTTGGTAAAGCCCATGTTTGTTAAGAAATTGTCAATCCTTTCGTACCAAGCCCTGGGAGTGTGCTTCAAACCATATAATTCCTTTTTCAGTTTGCATACATGAGTCCTCCCGTCTTTAACCTCAAACCCTTGTGGTTGCTCTATGTATACTTCTTCTTCAATTACACCATTCAGAAAAGCTGTCTTAACATCCATTTGGTGTAGTTTCCACTTCATCATAGATGCAAGTTCCATGATAGTTCTAATTGAAGTATACCTAGCAACTGGTGCAAATGTTTCTTCATAGTCAATTCCCTCCTTCTGAGAGAATCCTCTGGCTACAAATCTTGCCTTGTATTTTTCAATGCTACCATCTGCATCATGTTTTATCTTGAAAATCCATTTGGAAGAAACCACACTTTTATCTTTTGCTTTGGGAACTACATCCCAAACATCATTTTTCATTATTAACTGATATTCTTCTGTCATTGCTTCTAACCATTCTTTCTTTTGGGCGGATTCTTCATAGCTAGTAGGTTGTTGATCTACAAGATCACACATCAAGGTCATATAGTTGGACACTATCTTAGGTTTCTTTCTTTCTCTAGTGGAGCCTTCAATAGCTCCATATCTTTCAGCTCCTTGAATAATATCTCTAGCCCATGCTGGCCTTCTTTTCTTAGATGAATCTATGATAGAAGGTTCTTGTGGTTCCAATATGTCATGATCTTCTGGTGAATCATCTTCAGGGATGTGCACAGCCTCTGTGATTCTAGGAGGTGTATCTTCTTCATAGATTTCTTCAAGTTGACACTTCCTGGATTTCTTGAGAGCTGCTTCTTCATCAAATGTTACATCTCTACTTATTTCTATATGATGAAAACCTGGAATGTAGATTCTGAAGGCTTTGGATGATTCACAATATCCAAAAAATATTCCCTTCTTACCAGAAGGATCCAACTTGTTTCTCTTTTCTTTTGGAATGTGGATGTACACAGGACACCCAAATATTTTGAGATGACTTACCTCAGGCTTCTTTCCTGTAAACACTTCTTCTAGAGTTTTGAATTCAAGAGCACCATGGGATAGTCTATTTTGCACATAGACTGCTGTCCTGGCTGCTTCAGCCCATAGATACATGGGTAGATCTTGATCATGTATCATAGTCTTTACAGCTTCCATGATGGTTCTATTTTTCCTGTCAGCAACCCCATTTTGTTGGGGATTGTAGGGAGTGGTTAGTTCCCTCTTAATTCCGGTTTCTTTACAAAAGTATTCAAAGTCCTTTGACGTATATTCTTCGCCATTATCTGTTATGAGAATCTTGATTTTCTTTTCTGAGAGATTTTCTATTAGGGCCTTGAATTCATTGAATTTTCCAAAGACTTCATTCTTACCTTTTAGAAAGTATATCCAAGTCTTCCTTGAATAGTCATCAATGAATGAGAGATAATACTCAAATCCACTTAGGGAAGTAGTGGGCATTGGTCCACATACATCTGAGTGTATTAGCTCCAGAATGTTCTTAGTCTTTGTTTCACTCTTTGGAAAAGGGTTCTTGACATTCTTCCCTTTCTTACAACCTTTACATGAGCCATTATGATCACCCTTCAGATATGGTAATCCTATGACCACCTTGCTTACATAGGGTAAGGCTTTGTAGTTAATGTGAGATAGTCTTCTATGCCATAGCTCACTGGGGCTAGAGGTTTCATGAGCAAGGGCAGCTTCTGGATGACCCTTGAGCTTATAGAGACATCCTTCTTCTTCACCAATGATAACTGCATCTTTAATTGATTTTCCTTTGGACCACATGAGTACTTGTCCATCTATGAAAGCCACTCTAAAACCTTTCTTATCTAGTGATGAGATAGAGAGTAGGTTCTTCTTTAAACTTGGAACATATAAAACTTCTTTCATTTTCAAGGGTGTTCCAGAATCAAGCTTGTAGCTTGCTTCACCAATTCCCTTGATGGGATATTGATAATCATCGCCTAGAGATACCTTTTGAGGTGAAGACTTTTCTTTAAGTCTTGAGAGAGATTTATTTTGACCTGTCATGTGCTTTGAAGCACCACTATCAATGAGCCATGTATCTTCTCCAGGAGACACAGATCCATAGAGTGTAGAAAATAGGACATATTCTTCTGGATCTTCTCTCTTTACTTTAGATATTTTCCTTTGAGGCCTTTCCTCTTCTTCTTCTTCTTCTTCTTCCCCTACTTCTTCTTCACTATCATCTTCTGCCATATGTGCATGATGTATTTTGTGAACAAAATTCTTCTTCTTCTTTGGAGAAGAACAGTCTTTAGCATAGTGTCCTAGTTTAAGACAATTATAACATTGGACTGTGGAGAGGTCTCTTTCTAAGTTTGAACCTCCTTTCCTTTTGAATTTATGAGAGGGTTGAGATCTTTTGTAGTTCACTTTCTTGAAGTGGCCTCTCTTTCCTCTTTTAGTGTGGGTGGCCAAAGCTTGGTCATCCTCTTTGAGAAGAGCTTCTCTGTTGGCTACCCTAGCCTCTTCTTGAACACAATCCTCCCATGCTACATCAAACTTCATGCTTTCTTTTCTGACACACATAGTTTGTATGAATGATTCCCAAGGTCTAGTGAGACCATTTAGGGCAGTCATCACAAGTTCATCTTCATCAAGAGTATCATCAATGGCATCTAGTTGCTCCTTGATTTGGGAGACCCTTGAGAAGTAGTCTTGAATGGATTCTCCTTTGTGCATCTTGGTACTTTTCAACTGAGTCCTTAGGTTCATCTTCCTATTGATGTTCTTTCCTTCATACATTCTTCCTAGGGCATCATACATTTCCTTTGGAGTCTTCTTGGAGGCCACTTGGGGAATCAAGTGGTCTTTAATAGAATCATCTATGATTCTCTTTTCCCTAATCAAATCCTTCCTATGCTTCTCTTTGGCTTCATCTCCTTCCGGTTCTGCAACTTCATCCTTGACATAATGAGCAAGATCATTCTCTTCAAGAATGAGACCAATTCTGTATTTCCATGCTCGAAAATTCTCTATACCTTCTAGCTTATCTTCAAGCTTAGTGTTTGGATCAATCTTCTCTTGGGGGAGTCCAAGAGATAAGAGATAGAGTAGTGCTTACCCGAAAATATTACCTTTTTACTTTTCTGGATCCTGGGACAAATTTTCTGGTTTATCGCACTTTTGGTAAAACTAGGGTTTGACTTTCCCGGAGTTCTACCCAACCAAAAAGTTAGATCTAGGGCTCAAAAGATTGGTTTTGAGAAGGGTTATCCAGCCATGTAATCAGAATTTAACAATACCAACTTTTTGTTGAAACCCTAATTTTCACCGGAGAGAGAGAGAGAGATATTCTTACCTTGTGAAAGATGTCCTATTCAGGCTAGCTCTGATACCATGTTAAGTTTAAACCAAATAGACTAGCAAGATCACTGAAAGAAACATAATCACAAGATAGACACAGAATTTACCCTGGGAAACCCTCATGGGGTAGAAAACCCAGCAAAGCTTTCCTCAATAAGATGATCAACCAAAATACAAGATGTGCTCCCTCCTTCTCTACCTTCTTAGCAGACCTCCCAGACAAGTGCGCTACTTTTCTGAGTGTACAAGTGTATCTAATGAGGAGCTCACCTCCTCTATTTATATTAGTTCCTGACTGACTAAAAACCCTAATGGGGCCGACCTCTCCTGGAGAAGTCTAATAACCCCTAAAATATAAGATCAGGGCCGACCCCCAAATGGTGGGTCTAATAACCCTAGTTACCACAACCCATCGGAAGAATAATCATCTCCGGATACAAAATAGGGTTACCTCAGAGGGATGAAACATCTCCGGAATAATAATGTACAAATATAATATTCTTAGAAGTTACAATATTCAACAGCGAGAAGCCAAGAAAATTATATGGGACGATGCCATCATATAAGTAGAAAATATGAGGCCTTATATGAACTTCATAGTAGATAAGGGAAATGTAGTAGAGCTGGCTAAATAGGTCGTGAAGGTAGCAAATGAAAAGCTGGATAAGAAGCCCTTGGAATATGCAGAGAATGTAGTGGAATTCCTAAGTGGTCTATCAGAAGAGCAGGCTGATACAACAGGTATCAAGGACTGGGTGGCCACAATTATATGGGCCAAAAGAATAGTTAACAAGCATCAACAGGTGAAGATCACCCAGTCAGGGATAGACATTCTGTCCAGACAACTGAAGCTCTTAAAGGAAGAATTCGATCCCTTATTCAGGAAAGGCTTGCCTTCATTCTGGGAGAAGGAGGGAAACATGTTATCAAAGGAAGAATATAAGGTCAAACTATGGGATTGCAAAATGAACCAGGAATGTTTCATAGGTATGGATCAACCTCTGATAGGACAGATCATGACTGAGAAGTTAACAAAGGATTTTGACATAGCCGTGGCCTTCAAAGAGGCCAGAACACTCAACATAGGTTATTCATACAGGGAACATATTGAGCTGAGGGTGTTGCATAAAGAGCTTGCCACCTTGGATCTACCCTCAAATGACCGATGGAAGTTCATCGAGAAGTATGGCAAGTCGAGGATAAAGACCGGTGCATGAGCGGTTCGAGGCTGTTGCAAAGTTTTGTTTTGCTCGTGGAAATGTCCAATTAGTGGGAGTGGCCAGCTAGAGGAGCATCTCCATGATCATTTTTGTCTTTTGTTAAGTATAGTCGGTCATGTAGTAAAAAGTGACTTGTAAATGTAAAAGGTTATTGAGCTGTTTTTTGCCACATCTTTCTCGTTGTTGTAATGGCAAGTATGCCTTGATTAGGTGTCATAGAGCGTAACTATTTTCTGTTTAAAAGAAGGCCGAGCTTTGTGCTCGTAGACATCTATAAATTCAATGTAATCAAAGGCTGAAGGGTTGAAAATTTTGGAAGCTAAAGGTCATTCTGTGTTTAATTGTTTTTAAAATTGTTTTGAATATAATTGACAAAGCATTGCAGGTGTTTTGATTCAGAGATCCATGTGTCTTCAGATCTACAATCTATTTATTTCTCCTCTCGTGTGAATGTGCTTCTTTCGTTGTTAATCCATTTTGTTATTCTATTCATGTTTGGTTCAGTGTAGTATTCGAATTGAATTCATATTGACTATGCCCTATTCATTTCATTCTAAGCATTATGCAATTATTCTCTGCTAAAATCGATATGGAATTCATATGTTTATGCTCCATACCGGTGGATTGTCTCTCTCTCTTCTAAATCACCAATTAAAAAGCATCTCGACTATAGACTAGTGGCTATCTTGCCTTTTAATGTATACATTTGTATAGAATTGTTATGATTTCTTTTTGATATATGTTTGACTCCAATGCCCAATGGGAATGTAGTTTTCAACCAAATCCACAATTTAAAAAAATTTGTGCTACCAAGGAATCTGACCTCCTGAGCATGTTTCAATGAATATATTGAGCTGAGAAGGTTGTGTGTTTATCATTAATTGCTTTCAGTCTTCTATCAAATATGATAATTCCTTATGGCTGCAATTTTATTGAATATTTCCAGTCTTTTATAAATTCGTAGAGAGCCCTCTCAAACTGTGTTGGGTCAGTAGCACAGATCTAAAGTGGTTAGTGGTTACCCTAGCTTTCCCTCTCCACAACCTTGGGGGTTAATTTGGGTGTTAACACTTGCTCTAGCATCATTCTTCCTTAAGTGAGATTTGTCTTCTTCAGCTTCTGGTTCTTGGACCTTCGAATTGAAAAAATTCAAGAGATCATTTTATTATAATAAGAGAAGAACCCTAGACTTCCAAGAGATAAATTTGGAATCCCCATCTAGATGATTTTCAACCTTCATTCCAATCATCTTGGCTGTAGATTTGAAGCAAAAACCCTAGCAGGTGCTAGGTCAAAAATGAAAATTAGATTCTTGAGAAACTGACTCCACAGGAAGATGCACCCTAGCAAGGTGATTTGGTAAAAGCTAGGGTCGAGCCAAATTTGTGGAGGGATTTGGTCAAAACTTGAAACCGTAATTTCTGCCGCAACTACAGAATTAGGTCAAAAATTTAAACTTCTTAGAATTCGATTTTGCCTTCACCAAAAGATGCACCCTCCCTAGAGCAAATTTTACAAGGCTCTTTTTTTGCTAAATTGATGAGGGAAGGCCTCAAAAGATCAAACCCTAGCTATAGACAATGGCTTCTTCTAATACTGCTCTAATACCATGTTAGATTTTCATACAATTATAATAGTATAATTCAATTGCATAAGATCAATAGGATCACTAGAAGAAAGACAAAGCACAGAAACACAATACACAAAAATTTATCTTGGGAAACCCAATAGGAAGAAAACCCAACAACCTTTGTATAGAGATCAACAATTATGAGAATATAGTACAATGATGAAAGAGAGAAAGTGAAAGAACTCTCCAAGTAGAAACCTTAAAATATGCTTCTCCTATCTGCAGATGCGAATCTCTCTCCAATTGATGTGAACTTGCTTGGTTGAGTGAATGACCAAATGAGGTAAACTTCCTCTCTATTTATACACATGAAAAACTGGCCTTATCCCTAACTGGGACGACTTGTCAATCTGACTGGGCCGACTAGTCTTGGGGGAATATAAAAATGCATTTAATAATTCTTTTATTTATTTGATTTTCTCCCCAAGGTTTACATTGATTATTTCAAGGGTTTACATGATTAAATACAGCAATATAATCTCCTGTAGGAGGTACAAATCAAGACAATAAAATATAATAAGAATAACTTCCGAAGTTGCACAAATTCCAACAATTTTAATGCAAGATACTATTACAATAGGAATTGGATCTTTAATGTTAGATATACCAAGCATGGAAGAACCAAGAGAGTGAGATTAATGTAAGATACTATTTATAGAATGGGATATGAACACCAAAACTAGAATAGGAAATGATTATGTACAAATTATTTTTTGGATATTGATTCAAAGCCACATTGTATCCATATCAAGAAACTACGAAGGATTCAAATGTATATTATATTTTCCCGTAGTTGCATCATAACAGATCATAGGTATGGGGTAACTCGTTTATGTGGTTTCCCCCTTTTTTGGGAGAAGTTCTTGGAGCATTGAGAATGTTTTCAAAGATCCTTGCCTAAACCTACATTGCTTCAAGCGGCTCTCCCTACCAATTCTCAACTATTGGGAGATCCTAGATAAGATATATAATTTTATTAATGTTAATAAATGACCAAACAATTAGGTGAACGGAACTCAAAAGTATTGTTCATTTCCTTAAGTTCTTCCTGCTTTCTTCATGACAGTGTGAGGTTTTCTCTTCATACTGCGGGCATTTCAGGTGTTGTGCGGGCAATTTCTTATCAGTTGTTGATATGTCATTATGTCCTGCAGACATTTCATTGAGTTTGCGGGCATGTAATTAAGTCTAGTGGCTATTTACACTAGTACTATGGGAAGTCTATCAAGGCCCGCGAGCATTCATCATATCTAGAGTGCATGTTCGAACTGGATGCGAGCATTTCATCATAGCTAGAGTGCATGTTCGAACTGGATGCGAGCATTCTTTTCTCTAATGAAGTCATTTTACTGGCCCTGCGTGCTTTTTATTCCTTCATGTAGGCATTTTCTTCTTTAGTGTGAAACTTCTCATTTACTTGTGAGCATATTTTGGTACAGAGTGCATTTTTCATTATGCCCGAGGGCATTTAACCCATTAAGCGGGCATTTCTTGAATACTGTAGGCATTTTACTTTGGCATTTACCATGGCTAGAAGGAATCCTTCCAAATGTGGGCATTTGCGCTATGTGTAGTCACTTGATCATTTGGTAGGCTAGCAGGTTCATCCATTGCAGGAATTCTGGAAGCCTACAGGCATTTCACTTTGTTGGTTGCGGGCATATATTACAACCTCTGCATGCATATCTTGATGTTACCTTCACACATGTAGGCATATTCTCAGTCAGTGTGGGCATTTCTGAGTGAGCAGCGAGAATTTTGTCACCACTTCCTTTGGCATTTTATCTTTTCCTGCGTGCATTTATTTGAGTGTTGTGGACATTTAATCAGTCTAGCTTAGTCAAATGTTGTCATTTTGGTATGACACCATTTCAATTGTTTCCAAGAGCACTTTGTAATAAAACAAAAGTCTTCTATGTTGCTTTTCACAAGTCCTATCATATGTTTTTCTTGGTTTCTTTTCATTCACATGATCTACTATATTCAAACAACTTGTAACTGAGTTCTGCATTCTTAGGAGCAACATGCCTCAAACCACACTCATTCATGATCAAACTCTGTGTAGACCAATATATGTATGTAGATTTCAACCTAGATCATGGTTTTTAGGGATTCTTCTCCATTTTTTCAGTCATTTGATTGTGATGGCATTGCTTAGTAGATGATAATGACATATCCCAAATGTAGTCTATGATGATGCCCTATAGTATTATCTATCTCAACATGGAGAAGACCCTGAATCTTCAACCTTTTGCAATTACATGCCAAGCAATCTCAGTCAAATGTTGCAGATGACTATATCATGTTCAGATAATCAGTAGTATCGAGTTATGGTGGTGTCTGAGTGTTTCAAAGGGTAAATTTCATATCAGACTTGAAAATCCACAGTTTGTAATTCCCAAATATTGTAATCGTGTTACTTCTGTTGCAACTAACTCCACGATTTGTCCATCCAATGTTACCTTACTTCACCAGACTTTGATCCCATATATTCATTATTTCTTCTTGCTATCGGGTAATCTCAAGAGAAATGATGTTATTTTTCCTCAAGACAATATCATATTGCATGATTCTTGCATAACCAAGAGTAAACTACTAAGAGGGAAACTTCAACATCTTAACTAATGGAGTTACTTTTGATATATCCCCTTAACAACATGCATATCTTGTTTTCTATTTCACCCACGATCCTTGGACCTGTTCCTACTTCCTGGAGTAGTCATTATTTACCTTTGAGTTTGTCCTCCAACAATGAACTCAAGGTGTACCTAAGGTCTTTAAAAGACCTCAAGTTTGGCTTTCCATATGGCAACCACCTTCTGTGCAATGATCAACCTCATTTAGATTTAACAATATTCTTTCTCATCCATACCTGAGGATGTCCTTGGTTGTGATCATTTGTCCCTTGGCCTTCAAATATTTTTTCATTATTCTTCTTCCATGATTCATCTACTAACCTTTCTAATGTGTATGAAAAAATTCTCACGGATTGTCTTCTTGGACTTGGACATGCTTTGGCTTTATGACCAACACCACCACAGGTGAAGCATCTCATTGTGTGACAATTTGCTGCAAGAAGAATGGAAGAAGAACAAGGTGTGTACATGATTCATCAGGAATCAATAATTCTAACTTATGCCTTGCCTTGTACCTCTGAGAGATGGGGTGAGGGTTCAGGAATGCATTGATAGTCACACCAAATAAATTTAACTCAAAAATCGAACATCTTACACATGGATATGGATCCTTCCTCATACATTTGGATATGGATCCTTAACCAAAAGACCAAACCCAGGTTTTGACAAGGTACCCATCATCATCAATTTTTCATTCCATAGGTTGTTAATGGGCTTAATACAGCATAGGGACACTGAAGTGGAGGCCTTGAAATCTCTTACACATGGATATGCATCCTTAACCAAAAGAGAGTGAATTTTGGGGATGATAGAAGTACCTTTCGAAGGCATCATATACTCCTTCCAGGTTCCTACTAATATCCAAGCTAATAGCATGGAGAAAGCCACATACTTCCCCTAATATGCCTCTTGCTTCTTCAAAAAATTTACTTGCATCTTGTGTTGCATTGAGGCCTACACAAGTAAGTCCCATCTGATTCAAAAGAATTCCTCAGAACCAAGTGTTCTTCTGAACTCCGCATCTAATCTTGCATACTGCACTCTCTAATTCCCTATAAGCTTCCTCATATTTTCCAATCATGTGGAACAAAACTACCATCTGAGCTTCAATCCCAGCAACTTCACTCTGTTGTCCAGGCATTTTCTCGAGAATATTGAGGGCTCATCGAAACAGTCTAATTGCATATTGATATTCACCCATAGATTCAAACAATCCAGCAACCTCTTTCAATCCAGTTGCAATCTCATCAGGGGAATGGATTGCTTCTTGTCTTCCAAAAATACTCAGTGCATTTTCACAATAATGTTTTTACTCCCTAGGTTTTCCGATTTTCATATAAAGTTCAGCAAGGCTTACAAACAATATTTCTACTTGTGTGTGGATTTTTCCATGTACCAATTCAAAGATTGGAAGAGATTTTTGATAGGAACTTAGTGCTTCAACATAGCGACCCAGAGCAATATATGTCTCCAGTGATGGAATCTATATATGCTACCTCAACATCTTTTATTTTTGCTAAATTCTGCTAAGAAATACCCCACTAGTGCCTTGCAAGTAGGAAAATAGTCTTGAATCCTTATGAATTGGAGAAGCCATGTTACACTGGAGTTGATATGCATTAATTTTCTCCAACATTAGAAGTAAGCACAGTTTGCTTTCAATAGATTGTATACTTCACAAAGGAACTCCTTCTAACTAATGGTGATTTTTTCAATGTTTATAATACCTTCCCAACAAGAAAAAAATTTAAAATACCAATAGATGAATGAATTAACATATGCGAAGCATCAGGAAGAAAAAACTAATATTCCCAATATACTGCTATTATCAATTTAGAATCTCTATGTGAGTGATAAAAACATCAAGACATGTTTTGAGTTTGCTTATGTCCTTGAAGTAATGACATTTTCAAAATATTTTGAGAGATAATTAAGTTGTCTTAGAAGTAATGAGGTTTCAGACAACATTTCAAAATGCAACAAAAATACGCCGTGAAATTAGTTTTTGCATCTTGTTGCCACTTTTATATTTTTTTTGGAAATCTTGACATGATGTATGATTATGCTTTGTATTGTATATTATTTGGTTCATATTCCTACTGCAGAACTGTTGCTAAAGTTACTATGATGAAGAAGAAATTCCTTTGAGATTAAGTTGGTCTATTTGGAAAATGAGTTTGGAGTTGTTTGCTAGAATGTGCAGGACCATGAAGGTGAGGATGTTGTGTCTACTTTGTGACCAGATGCAGTGGCAATTAATGATGTTTCTATGATGCAAGGTAAAGTCTCAGGAAATTTGCATAGATGCAAGTATCGCTTGACACCTGGTAAGTGGTACAGTTAAATATGTGGCTTTTCATGTTCTTTTCTTGGAGATAAATAAAGGTCTAACAATATTAGAAGTTTAAGATAGGATTCAGGTAAATATGAAGGAGGCTACATGCTTGTATATGTTTTGTCTAAGTGGCAAGAGGATTGTTATAGTATGATTCTTGCCAATTTCCAAGGCATTGTTTAATGGAGGATTATTTTTTTAAAATTTTCTTTATGTGAAATATTTTGATGGATTGTTGGGCAGCTATTAGTACAAATACCCACTTTAATAGGGTGTAAGGGATATTTGAAACTTGTACCACTTCCATGGAGTAGAAAAAAAACTACCAATAGGTCATAGGGATTTCTTTCATTTTTCTTATCCATTAACAATCAGAGTGATTATGAAATTATTAAAAACTGGATATTGAATATCATGAACCAAAAGATATACATTGGATGTTAGCATAAACCCAAGCTATAGTATAAGAAGCTTTCTTGGCAGCTTTGGGAATGTAATGCTTTAAAACTAGACTATGTATACTTCCTATATAAAACAAGAGTATGTAAAACTCTGAAGGGATTTCCTGCCCACATAATTGCCTCCTTTCTACTGTTGTATGAGTTCACACTCATTTGACTATCAAACTAGGGATTTTCATGCCCATATTTTACAGTTCAATTCCCGTTTTTACTACTATTAATGCTAATAACTGCCCTAAAAGTGCCCAGATTTGTTCTAGGGCTAAATTTTACTATTGTTTGGGGTTAAAGTATGAAAAACCACCAAGGAAATTTCCCAAAATTATATTTTGTTGCCAAATAATTGCAGATAGACCTAATAATTTGTATTTTTCATGTTGCTTTCGTACCCCTAATAGTTGGTTCACCATAGATCTTCCCCTTTCAATAGAATAACTCACAAGTTGGGGTTGTTTACTGCTAGTTAGATGCTCAGAAGTGCCTCTTTCATGGACACTCCTGCCCATATTTGAGTATTAGGGCATTTTGATGTTGGAATTAAGCTCAAAACCTGGGAGGGAGATTATTTAACTCATAAATTATGCCCATAACTGAGAAACACCCTACTTGTTGTCACTGTTTGTCATTTTTTTAGGGCTTCAACTTGCCTAGAATAGCGAGAGAAAATACCTCCATCATGCAATTTTCACAAGAGAAAATAATGACAAAAGATGAAACCTCACACATGGATGGGATATTTGCAGTTGGGTAGAATCTATAAGTACTTTACTAGAAGCCCCAAATTCGCCACAATAAGCTTTGAATAAGTCACATAGTTCTTGAAGGATTTTAGATCATCAACTAAGAACAAGCGGTTGCAATCTTTTGGTGAGGTCTGTGTGTAAAGTAGTGCTACGTCAAATCATTGCCTCAACTTCATTTGCATCATAGTTTTTCTTTATGTTTCCATCTACAATACTATCTAATATTTTCTCTCTTTGTAACGCATTTGGACTAGGAGGGGATTATAAATCGCAAGGGGATTTTGAATTGTGTAAATTACTTTTTGGAATGGGAGGGAATTATATAGTGATACAGTGATAGTTTGTAGCCTTAGGTTTTGGATTATTTGAGTTTGGGTCTTGGGAGACAAAGGTAGCGATGACCATGGAGTATTCTATAGATTGATTTGTCAACTTCACAATGTCGGATTCACACCATTACGTCCTTGCTTACTATTTTGGAGATTTGAAGCATAAATGAATACGTGGGCAACAAAGGGCATAGGATTTCTGATTATTTGGGAAATTCTGGGAATATTCCAACTCTAAAAAATTAATTAATAGCAATTGAAGACACTAAATAGAAGGCTTGGGTGATCTTATAGCCTTCTCTAACAAATCTGGGCACTTTTAGAGCAGTCATAAAGCATGGGCAAGCTTATTCCTCCAATCTGGGTTAACAAACAACCCTAAAGGGAAATTCAGGACAGTCTATGGCACACTTGATACCTTGGAAAACAATTCTGGGCATCATAAACCAACACTGGGCAATGAACAATAGGAGTGACCTATGTTGGTGATTTCATGCTTAGGTTAGACCTCAAAAAGGAATAAAGGATCATTTCATGGGAATTGTTCCACCCAATATCACTAAGGGGGGATTCCCTAAATTAGGATTTCTAAGTATTTTGAGAATGAAGGACAAGGTGTTCCCTAGCAAAATGAGTCTTTTTATAGTATATGATAAACGTGTGATGGGATGACCATGAACACTAGTGTCAATCCCTAGGGAAAAAGGATTCAAAAGGAATTTAGATAAATAAAGGCGAAGGTTCATGAAGAGTTGGAGAAAGTAGGGGAAATCAGACTTCAAGTATTTCACAATTAGAGCTCGAATTGTGTTCTGCTAGACTTGATCAACCCTGGAGAAATCTCAGATTATAACAGACTTTCAGAACTTTGAATTTGGATCATTGATCATATTTGTAAACAAATTAGATTGTATCAGCTTCAAGAAAACTTAGATAGTTGTAGATCAACGCTTTGACTGTGATGGTTCAATAATTCGGACTCCTTCACAGTCACCTTCATATTTGTCCCTTGAAAAAGAAAAAACTCAGATCTGATCTTCTCTTGCCACCACAATGACCCTGCTTCTCTATTCTCGAGCCCAATCCTCAACCCTCCTACCTGCTCCTCGACCCTCCTCCTTCTCTTCCTCCGAACTTCCTACATCACTTCCACATTTAAATAAGGCAGATTTCCCTTTATTTATACACATCCTTCCATAAATTAATTTACTGGGCCGACCTCTTCAAATAACTTTTTATTTTTTGTTTTTATATTTATTAATCCAATTTGACTATCCTTCCAGTATGCTTGCAAACTAATCCATTATATTCCTGCAAGGGCTCTTAGGAATTCCTGCATAGGCTCTTAGAGGATGCCCGCAAGGGCTCCAAGATATGCCCTCAAGGGCCTTTAGAAAATTCCCGCAAAGGCCCTAAGATATGCCAGCAAGGGGTCTTTGAAGATGCCCACTGGGGCCCTTAATATGCCCGCATACCTCCTTAGAGATGCCCGCAAGGGCATATATAAATGCTTGCATGGGCTAAATAATATGCCCGAATTGGTCCATAGAATTGCCTTGCTTTCCTTCAAATGCCCTCGATGTCATTCTAATGTTCAAGTTACCACATGAGAGCTTCTACAAGTGTGATCCATTCAAAAAGTGTGATCTCCAAACTCAAACCATGTCAAGGGGCTTCTCAAGTATGCGTAAGTGGGTCCAATATCCTTCAAGTGCTTCAAGGGATCATCAAGGGCTCCATTGTGCCTTTTCCAATCAAACCACCATGTGTGTGGGTTCCAATACCAAGTCTCCACTTTCATTTCTCGAAGAGATTTTCCACATCATCAAGTCCTTGTCCTTTGCCATGTCATCAACCTTTGTCATTCCTTTGTCCTTTTACATGTCATCAACCTTTGTCCTTTTCCATTTCAACACTTTTCATGCTTGCTTTGTCATTAATGTGTTCTCATCAATGGAAACCTCGTTCATCAATCTCCACCTTTGTCATTGATGGAAACCTTCTCTTTTCATTTCTCTCCCCCTTTGACATTAATGACAAAGGGGCTAATCATCTAGCCATCAAAAGCTTCACAATGCCTAAAAAAAAATTGTATTCTTGAATATATCCTAAATTCATGATATAAAGTCTACTCCCCCTTTCACATATACTTCTTTATTTGCTAAGTTGTCTGCTCCTTTTGTTTGATAGGATTTTCTTCTGTTATCAAAAGTCAAAAGTCTTCTTGAAGTTTCAAGGGTTTGGTCATGAAGGATTTGACTATAACCAGCTTGTCTTCTTTCTAATTCCGTGCTTTCCAAAGCCTCCGCCTTTTTCACATCATCATTTCTTATCGTGAAAATACCGCCAGCTGTTATTCTCAAATATTTTAATGAGCGTCTTCAAGGTATTCTACTTCATGGATGCTATCTAGTAGATTCATAAAATGTAGGCATGCATCAAGGACAATCCTCCAAAAATCACCATGTTGATTCACTTCATTTGCTTCAACTACTAGCCTTTGATGTTGCCTCTTCAACAAAAACTTCATTTGATCATACTCTTGAATACACTTTTACAAACAATAGTATCTTGTTGGTTATGTATATGGCCTTTTTATTGCTTTGACTGTCTTTTGAACTCCCAAATAAGATTGAAAATTTTATGCATTGGGATGCTTTCCAAGAGCTATACAACACCACATTTTAAAGGCTGATTTCAAACTTGTATCTACATTGATCTTCATTGTCTAAATTTATGCTATACTGTCCAAAAATAAGAGGATACACATAAATTTAAGACAAATCATTTAAGAAGACTTAGAGCTGTAGTATACCCAGAAATGTATTCTTCAGGATCTGGGCATTCTTCAAGAGATCAAAGGCTTGAACACAATGACCGTTATTCTTTTTATATGAATATATTCCTTAGATTGTACCCTTGGTCTTCATACATCTGCTCCCCCTTAAGTCATGCTCTTCTTGTCTTCAAACTTCATAGATATATTTCAATTGTATTCCCCCTTTGAATGTGCTCATGAGTTACTGCAAGATTGATGATATTTCTCTCTTATCTGACCACAAAGACATGAGGTAATCTCTGTCGCTCCCCCTCTCAATCAGCACTCTTATTTTGTCTACCTTGGTAAAATTCACAATACTTTTACTGCTGCACTGATTAGTTTTATGAGATTCAATTTCTACCAATATCTTTAACAAGAAACTTCATGAGGGCAACCATTTATCCAACAAAAGCTTCTTCATAGGTGCTTTTGATACACTTCATAAAAGGTAAGCATGCATCAATCACAATGTTGCTTCAAAGTTACTTCAAATATGCTATGTAATGCTCAACAAAGTAATCTTATTTGATTTGTCCTGAAGTCAGTGTGATGTTCCTTGAGCCTTACCATCCTCCAATGATTAAAGATGTATACAAAATTTAGCTCTCATTTATGCATGTCCTCTAGGTTATTAAATAGATAACAGTTCTCTAGGCCTAGAGTTATTTGTGTACCTTCCTCTTATACACAGTTTTTCACACAGTTCTCAAATGATCTTATGTTTTTCTTGTAGCTGCTTCAAATCCACTTATCTATATTCCAAGTTCAAATAATTTGGATCCACTCTTTGCTTCTCTCTCTTTGTTCTTGCTGAGCCAACCGATGAGTAGGGATCACGACATACACCCAAAAATAGATTGCTTATTCACTATCTTGTTCAAATTAAATATTAGTGAACCTAGAAAAAAAAAGAATATATTCATTCACAAAAACATTAGAATGTTTATATTAGTAATGAATCAACTCCAGATTCCCATTAATTTTATGAAAATGTATGACAATGTATGGACAACTTGAAGTTGAGCAAAATATTCAAGCAACCGACTATTCAAGTATTCACAATCTCATGCTATGGCATTTAACATCTAGTTAAGGGATACAAACGTTTCATCTTCTAGTTTATTCATATTGTCTATATTGAACATAGTACATAAATTCTCATAGTGGAAGAGACAAACAAGGAAGATGATTCGTCTTGAATATTGGACTTCCATGCACAAACTATTGAGCTCCTCAACTACATCAATATGTCACGTCTACAATAAGAATCAATGCACTATGTTATGAAATGCATATCACATGATTGAAATTTTTGTCTGCAAATTATATGCAATTTTTTTGAGTATTTTAGTTGTTTTAGTAAGTAATCGAAAAGTTTTGAATTATAGTTATTATGCCTTGTGAGGAGTGCAAAGAGCAGGTTGCTCTTGCATGATAATTTGTATATGTTTGGGTACATGTGGATATCCTGTTACACTCATCTCCTTAACATTCTTATTGTCTTTTCTTAGACTTAAAAATAATGCAATATGGGTGTTAATATTGCTCATCTCCCTAATTCTTAAAGGGTGCTAGCTCAATGGTAGAGCGCTTGCCTTACAAGAAGGAGGTTGGTGGTTTGATTCCTCTGTACCCTATTTATATTGCAATATTGGTATTTTTAATAAAATATATTTTATTATGATTTATTATGGCTATAGAGGGGGTTTCAAACCGTCTTTGTATGTTTCTATGAGGGGGGTTCTAAGCCACCTTTATATGTCACTACAAGGGGGGTTAGAACCACCCTTGTAGGTACCTACGAGGGGGTTTTGTAACCTCCCCCAAAGGTTTGTAATAAGTAATTTTAGGGGGGGGTTTGAACCGCACCCATAGGTGTCTACGAGGGGGGTTTACAACTGCCCCTAAAAGTCACTTTTTTGGGGGGTGGGGGGAGAACCGCCCCCAAAAATCACTTTTAGAGTCAGTTTTGATCTCTTCCAAAACCACCCTTAAAATTCCAAACTTTTAGCTCTAGTTCTATTTGGGGCGGTTTTATTAAGACTGCCCCTAAAGGTTTGCAAGATGAAGTATTTAGGGGGGGTTTAGAACCGACCCAATAGGAACCTACGAGGGGGGTTTGTAACTGTCCCCAAAGGTTTGTAATAAGGAATTTTAGGGGGGGTTCAAATCCACTCCCATAGGTGTCTACGAGGGGGGTTTAGAACCACCCTCAAAAGTCACTTTTAGGGGGGGTTTAGAACCGCCCCTAAAAGTGACTTTTAGGGTTGGTTTTTATCTCTTCCAAAACCGCCTCTAAAAATCAAAACTTTTAGCATCAGTGCTATTGGGGGGGGTTTTGTAAAGACCACCTCCAAATCCAAAACCGCTTCCAAAAGTGACTTTTGGGGGTAGAAGACAACCCCCCCTAAAATCCAAATTTGTTGTAGTGACTAAAAAGAAGCATTTTTCAAGACAAGAAAATAGAGGAGAGGTTGTCCCCTCTTTTTCATTCTAAAAAAGGCGATGTCCCATGGATTTTGAAGAAAGATGGTCTTAATTTGGAAAATGAAGTAATATTGGGTGTGGAGGAGCCTTCTTTTTATAGGTTTACTCTATGACACTACTTCACTGCAGATGAAAAATTTTCAAGTTTGAAATCACATGACCATCTCAACCTTACAAGATTGTTTTTACTTTTTATTTATATCTTTTACCTCAAAAGTTAAAATGAAATTAATTTTGTTGTGTTTACTTTGTAGTGTCATTATTCATTGTTCGTGCATGGGTGTGTGAACCACAACTTTCTCGATGACCTGAGGTGTGCCATATCTAAAATATCTACATTTGTACGGTGGATCATATCAAAGGATATTTACATCACTAGAATTCCACGATGGTGTCAAGAGATAGTTGATATTGTTTGTATGTTTGAGAAGGAACTGATGTCGAGTTTAATAGACTTGCAGGTTCATCTTCTAATTCACCTAGTCGATGAGGTTGAATTAGTCATGGTGGTCTCATGTCACTCGATGTTCTTCTTGGATAGGTTCATGAAAAAAGTGAAGTGATTTGTTCGACAAAGGGAAAAACCCGAGGGGCATATGGAAGAGGGGTATGTACATAGTATATGAGTTGTTCTATTATTCCAGTGAGTACATCAAGCAAATCGACCACACACTATGTGTTGTTATTTTGGATGATGAACATGATAAGGACAAAAGGGAAGGGAAGGGAAGGTACAAGAAACGAATAAAAAAAGGTGCACGATAAAGAGTAAGTCACTTATCTTTCGATCTTCAAATTTCCACATAGTAATTATTCACAACAAACTTCAAAATCTACATTTGATCCCATATGCATTGAATGTGGTTTTGTTTCCATGAATACAACAATGAATTCAAAAATTGGTACAATCAATAAATTCATTCTTTACAACGTGGAGGCAACACAGTTGTGGGTCACATTGTATGAAGAGAAGAGGAGGAAATGGGACATTGACATAAAATAATTTAGGCATTTGCACGGTAGAATCATGCCTTTTCCATATCATTTAAAATAAAATATGCTAATGATCTATCCCAACAGTTGGGATGTAGACAAAGTCAGAGGGAAATATGGTGCATCCAGTCGTTACCCTTCTAAAGAGGAGGATGCGCTAAACATTGGGATCAGGTGTAGCAACTCGATAATAAAATATTTATTTGAATTATAACATCTATGTTTAATATATTAATTCTTGGGTTATTAGACATATGACACCATCATTTGTTAATTTTTCTTATAGGTGCATTTGTTCCCATCTATGTGGGATTATGGACATCATTTTTGCACTGAGGATGCTAATAATGGACATCTTACACAAGACTATGGAGTGGAAGTTGAGTTTGACCAAGCTAGTTGTGCTAGCCACTGTGATTCAAACCCGATAGGAGGGATGTTGGGTTATGTCAGAAAGATACAAGAGATCATTCAATTGGACTTATCATCTTTCCATTGTGTTATTTTTAGGTGTAGGTGGTGTAACACATTCGATGGGAATAATGTAAAGTAAGATCATGATAGTGGGTTGATATGTATCAACTTTAGAAAGATGTGGGATGAAAGTGAGGAGCCTTATGTTTTCCCAAAACATTACAACCAAGTTTTCTTTTACCCGGATGTGTTGGATAAAGATCGGTGGTTCATATTAATACATGAACCTATATCTAAACATGTTTTTGAGAACAACAATGCTATCATGCCAAATGGGGAAGATAATGGGGGTGATGGTGGCAGAGAGTGATGTGTACATGTTTTATTTCATCATTTATAGATTGAGATATCATTTTGTTATTGTTATCTTTGATTGTCTAATTATTTTGTTTATTTTTCATGTTATGATGGTGGAAATGGAAAGTTGGTTACTGGATACAATGTTTACACAATTTGAGTTGGTTAACAACCGATATGATGTGAAATATGTTTCATGACTATCAATTAATTTGTGATTGTATGTCATTGTCCATAGTTAGAGATTATATTTGTAGCTCTCCATTTAGTTCATAATTTCAATGTGGATTTTATCATTTAATTTATTATATATCATTACAATTGGATCATAATCAACGAATTAGAGTACGAATTATCATTGATGTTAATCATATTTATTGTTGTTGTAATTTCATCTACTCTCATTTCAATAGCAGGGTCAATTTAATGATTGTATTATACTTAGACACTTATATTTTATATTTTAGATACTTAGACACGTATATATAGTTAAGGAAGAAAAAACTTATGGCAAGATTAATAAAACATGTATATCTTTTAAAATTTATATGATACAATAAATTAAAAATAGCAAACAATATTTTTTTTAAATCTTATATTTGGAATATGCATATTCATATCTATATTTATTTCTAGTTTCATTGTTGATGGGTTATTCCATCATTTGAAAAGGTTGTTCTTTTAATTAAGTATTTGTATTTCTTCCTATTAGAGCTTTGATATTTGTCATTGTAAAGTGTGTTATTGTCAAAAAAATAAAATTTTGAATGATACATTGATAGGTCATATTGATGTTCATATTTAATATTTTTTTTTGATGTTCATATTCATATTTTTTAATTTTTTTTAAACCTATATTAAGTTAATTAATGAAACACTAATTTTAAACATTTTCAATGACCATCACTCCAATCCATATTTTCACATTTATGATTACTTGAAAACCCACCATACTTTCAAATTCATTTTATAACCAATATATCAACCTATACATGAAACCATACTTCAAATTGTCTACAAAATTTAGGTTGAAATTATTTAATATGAAAAATGATCGAAAGGATGCTAAAATTTTGACCAAAATTAAAAACCCAATAACTTTATTTACAAAGGTATAATGCTTTGAAAACTTGTTAAGTCATAAAACAACTTGTTTTATATCATAATTTACAATGAAAAGTGTGGTATTTTTGTCGACTAAATTAATAATTATTGATTTAAATACCCACATGATTTTGAATTTTTACATGAGCATACGATCATCATCATTTTCAACACCTAACAAACATAAACATAAACATCATGATCATACCATCATATACTTAACCATAAGCATAAGCATAAGCATACTATCATCATCATTTTCATGACATAAACATAAACATACCATCATTATCATTGTCACCATATAACAATCACTATTTTAAACACATGATCAAGCAATCACATGACATTAATAAATATCATAATTTATAATTTTAAATATATATCATCATACCACCTAAAAAAAATAAACATAAACATCATCATACCATCATCGTGATCATTTTCACCATATAACATAAAACATAAAAATCATCGATATAGCATCATAAGCATATAAACATAAGCATGAGCGTAACATGTTCAACATTACATTGCCATCATCTAACATAACACAAGCCACATTATATTATAACATGCATAACCATCACACACATCTAACAAACATCATTTAACCTGAGCTAACATACACACCATCAAGTACATATAAATACACATCAACATAACCATCGATATCAACATAAACATGAAAAATGCAGTATATATATATATATATATATATATATATGAACATATATAACATCAAACTGATGATACATGCCAAATAAATATCTTCATTCCAATAACTGCTATGACATATATGATCTATCTCCACTAGAGGCATCATCAGTATCTGTCCCACCAGATATAGAAGCATCATCACCTCCACTAATAGAGCCAAAGGCAGTATGAACACATTTTCTAGCAGATCTAGAGGCATCTAAAACTCCACCAATAGAGCCAAAGGCATCATGAGTACCTCTATGAGGAAAAAAAGAAACTTGGCGAGCAACATAGATAGGTCCATCAAGTTGAATTGTACCCCCTTTGAACATCGTATCAAGAATAGAGGTGTCCGGAGAATGAAATGGTGGATGGTCAGGTCGATCAGTAGGATTGGTAGGTCAGTCGAGCATAAGTAGATTAGGAGATGATGAAGTAGGATTGGCAGGTCGGTCGAGTAGGATTAGAGGATATTATGAAGGAGGAGGTGGAGGAGGAGGAGGTGGATGAGATGTAAACAAAGCTAATGGATGAGGAGGTGGAGTAGTAGATGCCAAAGATGATGGGGGTGGAGGTGGAGGAGGTTGAGGAGGAGGATGATGGTCATCACTACTAGCATCCAACTGAATGCATGCACCGAAAATATGTTGCATCAAAAACCTCATCTCATAGGGAAGAATCCTCCATATCTCTACAAGGCACGGGGGCTTCACTCAATAAACCACTATCATAGCACATTCGTTTGTGGCATATGAAACAATACCCCTAATTTCACTAAATATTGGAAAATACCTTCCAAAATTATTTTTTTTAACCCCCTCCCAATTTGCCTTCCCAATTTTAAAAAACCCCTATTTTCCCTAGATATTGTATGTATCAATTTTTTCATTAACATTTTTTATACCCCTTTATATTTCTACCTATTATATTGATATCATACCCCTCTTATGACCCCACATGCATTCTACAATGCACCTTGCTTCTTTCAATGTATATTGTGGATGCACATTACTTCACCCACAATGCAATTACTCAACCACATATCATTATGATTTGCAACATCTAATGGTCTAATGAAGAGATAGGAGATCACTTCTTGTATGTCACTAAAGCCAATGCACATAGTACAACATTTAGATTGCATGTTGTAGTTCCCCAATCGCTGACTAAGCCTGTTGTGGGCTAGGTATCCAAGCCACTAGGGCTTGTAACAAGCTCTAGGAGGCTGACTAAACCTCCCAAGGCCTGTAATAGGCATGAGTGGTTGGGTATTCAAGCCCCCAAGGCCTATCGAGGGCCTATAACATGCCCTGGAGGCTTAGAGCCTCCCAAGGCTATTGGTAACAACTGGTTGAGTGCTATTGGTAACAATTGGCTGTCAATGACCACTGTCTCTCGACTATGATCTACTGGAAAACCTCTTCACCACAAAACCCCTGGCCTCAAGCATGCCTCAAGACGCAATTTCCCTGCGTACTGGTAAGCCTGAGCCTTGCCTCAACCTGATTTCTCATCTGGTCGTGATCCCTCCATCTCCATTTGGTGGATATTTGTCATCCCGCTAATATAAAAAGGACCCCAAAGTATTTTTGAATTGTTACATTAAATAAAAAAAACCCTTTGCCCCTTAATATATAAGCAATATAATTTTTAGTTTTTCATGATTATTTAATACCACAATATGGATGAACATGATATTATATCGCCTTCTAGTGAAGCCCCCATGCTACAAGGTGAGGTTGTTGAATAATGTTGTGCACTCGTAGAAGTTGAACCCCCTCATCTTCGAATAATGTGGTCAAACTATCTATCACCTCTCAATGATACCTATCCGGGGGCCTGCATGTATAGTGGCCAGGATGTCTACCTACCAACTCTGGCCCAATCTTATCGAACTCCACCATATCCTGATCCTCCTTAGCGGGAGGAGGCAGCCTGACCTCACCATCGAATGTTCCAATTTCTACAAAACATATAGTACACATGAATAATAATTAGACAATTTCATTAAACAATTTAATATTTAGAATATATTTCATTTGCATTAAGTATAAAGAGAATAAAATGATACTAGAATAATTTAAACATAATGGTAATATTACCTCTCTCATTTGAGGGATCCTCCAGTGCGAATAAGATCTTGGGGCACCCTCTCTAGCCCAATATCGCATATGGATATGACACGATGTCTAGTAAGGGGTCATCATCAATGTCTAGCATCTCAACCACATCTGATGTGATATTACTCAAGAAGTCAAACTCCCCCCTCTTGGGCATCATCTGCCCCCACATGTGTACATGCACCTATGTTATTGGCATGTAAGGGAGACGTTGAAAGGAGGGCCTAGTGGCCGAAAACCTTTCAAAAGATAGACAAAAAATATTTGAACAGAAAGGGAAGTTGGACCTCCCATCAATCACTACACGACATCTATCCAAAGCATAACAAAACTGTTGTAAAAAAAAAGGAAAACCACCTAATGCATCTAGGTCTATGCACAAAAGAATCAATGTAATACAATAGATGGCAACCAATGCGTTTCCCATCACTGGTGGAGTGTGATAGCGCCGTACAAAAAAGAGAGAGGCACCTAACCTCCTCTCAACCAAAAGAAAAGATCCTAAGCTTCCCACCACTTACTTGAAAATTAGAGGGATGGACGACCTTGTAATTGATATATATATCAAAGAGTATGCTAGTTGAATCTCTAATGCAGTACTAGCTGGGACATAAGGGAACTGGTAAAAATCCTCCCCTCTCCTGGATAGCCCAGTGATGAAATAGATGTGATCCATATTGGGATAGAACCATTGACCATGACCAACATGAAATGCCTGCCTCTAATGATCCCAGTGTCAGATAAACTGACACAACAATAAAGATTTTCCCTTGAGAGATGTATCCTCCTAATAGAACTTCAGGAGGACAACAACTCTCAAGAGCTCTCTAGTCTGACCATTAATTGGTTGAGGATACAAATCCCTCTCCCTCTCCCTATCCTCCCACTCTCTAACCATGTTGATTTGATCATGTTGTGCACGTGCCTACTAAGCAGCTTGTCACCACTCACATCTTTGTTTCACATATAACATTAATCAATGTCATAAGTAGATACATAAAAATATGTAATATTTCATCCAATTAAAATCCTATTTAATAACCTCAATAATACATTTTTCTATCAAAACAATATTTTTTTCTAAGCGGTGCACCTCAATAAAATAGGTGCACTACTTCCAGTGCTTTTATACACAAACTACACCGACGACGGTGCGTTTATATATACACTTCCCTCTTTACGATGCGCTAAAATATGAAACATGCACCACTATTATGATTCTATATATTTAAAATTTATTTCAATGGTGCACCAATGAACACCAATGAATATATGCATCGGGATATTTTCTAAAATTGGCTAATGGTGTGCCTAAATCAAGTGAGTACACTGGGAACCGATGCACTCACCTACACTAGGAGCACCATTAAATTCTATTTTGCGTACACTTTATTAACGATGCTCCTTTTTCATGTAAGTGCATCATACGCGATGTGCTTAATGGATCTGAACACACCATCGTTTATTAATTTAATGTATGCGCGGAAATCAATTCATGGTTCTCCTTGAGCACCTCAAAGCATCGTGCATCAGTGCGCTGATGTAACAATGAAGCACTGTTAAATTATGACTTTTTTGGGTTCAAAACAGGTGCGCCTACTGTACATTAGAGCACCAAAAACTGGTGCATTGATGTGTACTGATAGCACCATATAATTTAATGTTTTCATTTACAATTTTTTGTTAACTGGTGCATTCAATACACATAACTGCACTGTACAGTCGCTGCTCTTTAGTATCAAATGCATCGATAATCAGTTCAATGTTTTAAAATATATTGCCATGATGATGTAGTGCGTTCAATCCATTCGGCTCATACTTCTCATGGTGTTCCCTATAAAATTTTATATGGTGCACTGTCTGGTGATGCAAGCTGAAAAGATCAAACGCACTATGCAAATTTTTTTTAAATAGGACAATTTGAAGGTAAATTTTAAAAAATAATATACTAAAAAATTAAATTATGAAGTAAGAATCAATTTACTTGTTGAACGACCCATCGTGGAGGCATATTGGCACTGTATGGAAATTTGAAGTTTTTCCCACCGTTTGGAAAAATTCAAAAAGGTGTCAGCAACAAATAGGAATGAGAAATTTGTGCACGTGCACCAAAGATGTGAGGATGTACAGGTGGGTGAGTTGTAGCACCAGTTCAGGTGGGCTCAATCGCATTGAAGAGGGTAAACATGAGTTTAATTTCGTGGTAATTTTTTTATTAAACCGTGTTCCAGTGCGCCCGACAGTCAGATGCACCAGTGCAAGGAGGTTTCTAAATAAAATAATACTAAAATATTTTTTTATTTTTTAATAAAATAAGAACTAGTGTGTTTATGTGTTGTGCACGCACCGGTTAGTTTTGTATCATCTAATGCACTAGTATGAGTTTTTGAAATTGCGTACGAATAAAATTATAGATTTTTATTTCTGATAAAAAAATTAATTGGTGCATTAGAGTCTATGAGACGCAATGGGTCGTTTATATACTAACACATCGTTTTGAGGCTTTTAGTACAATTTTGCGATATTTTTTGAATAAAATAGTTGTATTATTTTTAATAAAATGTATATCATTGTGTTTGTTATGATTAGATGCACCGGGTTGTTTAATGTTAGAGAGAGCACCACAATGAGTCCTTTACTTATAAATGTTAACGTGTTTTTTAATAAAATATATTTTTTAATTTTAATAAAAGATTATACAATGCATTTGTTTCTTTGACATGCACCGGGTTATGTAGTATTCGATAACGCACCACGTATAATCTTCCAAACAAAACGCACTAGGGCGTTTATGTTTATGTAACGCACTGGTTTATATATATATATATATATATATATATATTTTGCGCTTGATGGTTTTTTTGGACGTGGTACAACATGGTAAATGGTGGTCGGGTGCTCCTATATATGTAATGCACCGGTGCGTTTGAATTAAATAAAGTGCAATGGAGAAAAAACCTATGTTAAAAACTCTAGTCTCTCGCCTCCGCTAGTGAGCTCCACTATAAATGGATATTTGGACTCTTTTGAGTGGAGCATCCGCTATAACATTCGTTAAAGGGCCTTTTCCTTGTACTGTTTAGTGGTGTCAGAAGTGGGTTTAAGAGTGTGGGATGTGAAAGGAATCCTAAAGGCAATCCTCATTATCGAAAAATCAAGATCCCTCAAAAAGTTCAGAAAATGAGAGCCTTTGTGTTCATACACTTGGGGTATCGAAAAGTTTAGAAAATAAGAACATGAATTGGGAGCAATCAATGGGGTGCTCATGGGGACAGTTGAGCACAACTTGCATAAGAAAGGCATATCATATAGTAATAAGGGAATAGACAGAGGGGGTGGTGGGACTATCTGCATGCCTACGTTAGAGAAACACATGGGTGAAGAGCTGTGCATGATACTGCATATTACATTTCCTGATACAACGGGGAGTAGGGAAAATTTTAAGAACACCCCCTAAATTTCTATGTATAATAAATGGGTGAATCCCCATGATATATAGGAAAATAAGAAGGCTATTTTATCAATGATATATTATGTATATATAATTTTCTGGAAAATCTCTCATTGAATTGTATAATCTTGTAAAATATTGACAAATATTTCACAAAATTATAAAACCTTGTAAAATTTTGGCGAATATGTCACTAAATTGTAAAACATTGTAAAGTCTTAGTGAATCATTTGCTAAAATTATAAAATATTGTGAAGTATTAGCGAATTTGTTTATAAATTATAAAACCATATATAGTAATAGGAAAGGATTTTCCAAAAATATTAAATAGGATATAATATTAATAAATCATCACATAATAAGCCATCTTTTGGTGGTAGTTTGGTATCTCACTCTAACTATCACAATCCATAGAAATTCACCATACTCTAGGAATATTCTTGGAAAAGAACAATGAAAATTTTCATCACCACGAAAAAAAGAATCAATATTAATATGAGGACCCACCAACACCTCATTTATGCACACACCTTACCAAATTAGAGGGTTAAAAACTCTAAAAATGTATTGTTTATTTCAATGCACTTGGAACTATTCTAAAAATGCCACTCTATATGGAATGAAAATTTGTATTCCAAGTTTGTAAACAAATGTTTATTCAACCAAATATTATCCGCATGCTTCCGGACCTAATTAAAACCTGACCCCACTATGCATGATATATTTCCATGCAAAAATAAAAATAAAAATGCAGGTTGCTCAGAATGTGGTGATGTCAAGACATTGGTTCAAGTCTTTAAATCCATGAAAGGAAGGATGAAAAACTATGAAATAGTTAGTAGAAGAGTGATGAGGTGGATTGGACTAACCACGCATTGTAGGTACACCAGATCCCATGTTCCAATGGAACACAGGAGCCCCAATATTTTTCCCTACAAAGGTAATGCGTTAAATTCCTCTGTCATTATGGGGTTTTATCGTCTTTTTATGATTTCATGCCTTTGCATTGTTTTGATTTAAATAAGAGTTTTCCCTTTGAAAATTCCTAGTTTTTTACTGTTTTTCTGAAGTTGCGGGAAGCCTTGAATTCTTTCAAAAGGTCATTTTTCATCCCGCAATCCCGCAATTGCGGATTACAGGGGATTTGTTTTTCTTTTTTAATTTTTTGTCATCCCGCAACCCGCAAGTTGTGGATTGCGGGAAGACCGTGTAAAGATGTTTGTTGAACTTTTTGTTCTGCAATCCGCAACCCGCAATTGCGGATTGCGGATTGCGGAAAGTAGTTTGAATAATAAAATGCGTTATGTGTTTCCGCAACCGGAAACCCGCAATTGCGGATTGCGGAAAGGTGATTCCATATAAAAAGGTTGTTTGCGTTCCCGCAACCCGCAATTCGCAATTGCGGATTGTAGGGAGTTATTGGATAAAATTTTCGAACTTTGCAATCCCACAACCCGTAATTGCGGGATTATATTTTGGTTTAATAAACGCAATTTCAATCCCGCAACCCGCAACCCGCAATCGTGGATTGCGGATTGCGGGAAGGATGTGCATACCTGTGAATTTGGCTCCCGCAATTTATCTCCTGCAAATCTCAACAATTGATTTCAACCGTTGATTGGTTTAGATATGACAGCTCAGATTTTACCCATTCAATTTATTAAATAGGTCATTTTTCTTATTTTTTACTTTCATTTTTGAATTTGGAAAATTACCTTGCTACTCGATTTTTACTGTGAGTTTTTACCAAGGATCCCTTGCCCACAATTTTCAGTTGAATCAGGTTTGTTTTCTATGTTCCTTTGTTCAGTTATTTACGGTTTTGATTATTTTGAAAGTGTTTTTGATTGTTGTTTATCCATTAGTCAGATTTATCCAGTGTACAAACATGTCACACAACACACATTCTAAGACTGCCTTGAAAGACTAGTTGAACAGAGACCCAAATTTTGGCATATTCTCATATACTAGTGGGAAAATCACTGAAACCCACCAGATAGATTGGTCTAGAATCTACTCAATAATTGACAATGATGACCTATCAAACATTGAGAATGACCGCCAAGCCTATGAGAAAATTTTGAACTCTCAGCTTCATGCAATTGCTTCCAGACCTGCCATCTTGCCTTATACCGATGCAATTAAATGGATAGTAGATCATGACAACCCTAAAGACCACTCGTTCAATGATAGCGCGGGTTCAAAGTTAACCACGTTTCATCCTGAGGTGTTTATCAGGGCATTTTCCCTTAGACCACCTGTGAGATCCTTAACGTTGCATTCTTAGATTCTGCTAACACTAGGTTCAATTTCAAAGAAATGCTCAAATCTTGGATGCACAAACTGGAAAGCTTTATGCCTAGGGATGATAACTTATACACAGTTTCATGGTTTAAAGAACCCTACTCGTTATTGGAAGCTATGATTTCCTGACTATATGGCATTCGTAATTGCTCAACCTTTAAAGCAGAATGGGATCTTGTGGCTCATCATGTCTTAACGACGGGTGAATCTTTTCCTTGTGCTTCTATTCTATTTGTCGAGCTGAAAACAACAATTGAAAAGTATCAGAAATCTCCTGCTACCAAGAAGCCATGGTTCTTTCTTTCAGCCTATGTGATGGATGTTTTTTGTGTTGAGTTTCAATGTCCCAATACGGGATGGAATTGGACCCCTACTACTCCACCTGTCCACATATATCATTCTGCACTATGGGAGGATAATTATGTACCTCTATTATATGACCTTTGTGATCATTTCCTTGGTGCTATTTATCTCAAGATATTTAAGGAAGATGCATCAGCTTTCTCAGCTGATGCCAAGACTTTTATTGCTACAATTGGAGATTGGTATATAGGGGAATCTTTCTCCTATATCATAATATGGGGAAGTAGTGTTGTTATCCTGCTACCTAGAATTGTTCCAGATAAGCTGTTGATTGAAGAAGTATCATATCAGACTGTAATAGAAGGGGTTTATATCAAACTTACAGGTCCTAAGAGGAGAGGATGGCCCAAATTCCCTTTGAATCTTGGACCTTTGGTTATCCCTACTTCCACCTCGGCTCAAGTGTTAGGTAACAAAATTGTTTCTCTGAAATTAGGATTTGCTCCTAAAAGAAGACATGATCCTAAAGCATTCCTTGATGCTCATTTCAATCACAATCACATGAAGATGAGTTATGTACATGAAGATGTTCCTGATGACTCCAAATACTTGGGAGTCAATACTTTCTCTGAAGTCCTGGCAAAGGCTAAAAGCAGGGATGAATAGAATCAGATTTTACTATATCAGAAAGAGCTCAAAGATAAGGTTTTCAGCTACAGGAAAATGGAATTCAATTTGATTGAGCAGGTAAGAAGGGAAAGAGAATAGAAGGAGGGTCAAAAATCTAAAACCCCTCTCATGCTAACTTATCCTGATGGTGATAAAGGAAAAGGACCTATGGAGGAGTCTCCTAAGCTGAATCTTTATGAACGATATGAAGTGTTAGTGCAAACTATCCAGCAATCGAAGAAAGAACTAGTACAAATGACCTCAGTGTTGCACACCAAAGAGGTCAATTCATCTAGCCCAATAGGTGATGTGCAGGTCATTGTGGTAAATAATCTATCAAAAATACCGAAGCTCATAACTACTCCCTCCCAGATCCCCACTCTCAATATTGATAGTGATGAGGAGGGTGAAGTAATTTCTCATGTACCTGTATTAGAGGAAAACACTGAAGGTTCACAGGCAGTCTTAGATTTGCTGAACACCATAGCTATGGATGAACCCACTTTAGATGAGGATATGTCTTGGGTTTCTATTGTTCTTGATGCAATAACTTCAACTACATCACTCTCCCCAGCAGAAGTTCCTCCTGTTATAACTTCTGAGGTGCCACCACCAACAACCATGTCTGAGTTGTTTGATGCATTGTTCACTTATACACCTCCATCTTCGACAATTCCACTCCCTATTTTCCCATCAACCATTGCATAGGTCTAATCTTCCACTGTCTCCCTGCAATCACCTCCATCTCCTTCATTACCCTCAGTTGCTGATGTCCCAAATCCCTTTTCCCCTTCTTCACCTTCAGTTGTTGACAGTCAAGATTCATCACATGAATTTTTTACTTCCATTCCCTCACCAACCAATGCACCATCAACTAGTGAAGTTCTCCCCATTTCCCAAGTCTCATCCCAGATTGCCACTTCCATTCCTAGCCCTACTGTCACCCAAACACCCCCTTTGGTTACAACAACAAATGTGACCACATCATTTACTGATATGGTGGTTTCTTTTGAATATGATATATTTTTTCCCTCGGGGGATTACTTTTACAGTAAGGAAACCAAGGAAGTCATGAGAAAAGAGAAAAAGAGAAGTAGAGATCATGGAGGATTGGAGGCACCCATTCCTGATCAAATAATCAGGGATAACCAGTATGATGATATCCAGGCATAAGCAGTGGATGCAGCTCAAGCCTTGGGTGCATTTGCAGGAGCAAATTTGGATTCAATCAAGACCCTGAACAAGGAGATTGAATTGAAAAATGAAGAACTAAAAAAGATTCAAGAGCAATTGGCAACAACCAAGGAAGAGCATGAAGTTTATGTTCAGGATCTGAGGAAGATATTTGAAGACAAGCTGGAAGATCTGTAGTTGCAGAATACTTCTCTCCAAGTTAAACTACGAGATGCAAAAGCAGAAAATGCTGTCAGCGAGGAGACAATTGTTGTATTTAAAAAGCAACTTGAGGATGCAACTGCAAGTGCAACCTCCTCTACTTTTTCTAGGTTTTCACAGCAAGAGTTCAAGGACCTAGCTAATCAAGTCAACTTGGAGCATCATCAGCTTCTAGCTAAGCTATTTATTACCTTGGGTGAAATTCATGAGACTTTCATCGCCTTTCACAAAATGTCGGGCACCTTCGGCCAGCAAGTAGAGAAAACAAAACATGCTTCTAAAGCTGTAGAAGACATCATAGATTGGAAAAAGTATATTGAAGATAAGCCAGCTGATATCCCTGATTTGGAGAGCCTCAAATTCAAAAGGATTGTGACTATTGTGCGAGCTTGGGAGAATGTTATTGAGATGGTAGAGGATACTATCAACTGGGCTCAAGCCCTTTGCAGAAGAAGATGGTATGCCTCAGAAAATCTCATGGAGATAATGGAATTCCCTATAGCGAGGCTCATCACGGAGGCAGATCCGTTAAAATTGATGATAGAACAGGTCGAAGCCCATTGTGATCAAGTCAAAGAGAAAATCCTACGGATTGAGCACATCCAAATTGAAGATGTGGATTGGTTGATTCAGCAACCTATTTCCATGGAGGCCAAGATCTATATGTTTATCCGCACGTGGCGTAAAAAAGACAAAAATGAGATTGAAGGATTCATGTGTGATACCCAGCTGGGGCTCAAATCTCCTCATTATCCAAATATAGATGAACAGATGGAAGTTTGGTCCAAGTGGGAATATTTCCTCACTAAATAGAATATTCTGATTTCGTAATCCCTGTTTAAGGAGAATTTATCCTTTGTATTATTTTTGTAATTTACTATTTAAGGGGTAGATCTCTCTTAGGCAAGGGATGATCTTTTTGGGGTAGAAATCAGTAGAATAAGACTGGAGATACTCTATTTTATACTGAGCTTGTAATTTATTACAGACTTTCATTAATACAGTAATGTTATTCTCTTGCATCATCTTTTGTTCATTAATCAAATTTATTTGATAAATATTGATTTTTACTTCATATTATTATCTATGTTGTTTAATCTTTTGCAATTGTTATTTCATGTACAGATCTTTGATCTAGATTTCACCTTATGTTTGATCTATGTATGCATTATGTTTTAATTGGATTTATTCAACTAAAATATTTATCAATTTTTGCAAATGATTCATAGTAAATTATAATCTATGTTAATTTTTCAATTGACATATTGGTTACAAGTTAATCTTGGATGAGCTTAAACACTTAATATTGAATTCAATTAATTTTAATTGATTGGTTGTAACTTAAGCAGATAAGGGATTGATCTTATTCGCATTTCTGTCAAGTGGATGAATGTACTTATTTATTTTCACATCAAGTTAATTTGCATTCAAACAAGGTACCTTTTAGAGTAGGTCTAATTAAGCTGAGATTTCCCTTTCTAGGTAGATTTGTTTCAAACTAAACACACTTTGTTTTACTTCATTGGAAGATAGATCCTTTTGGGATCAAAACCATAAGTGCCAGCGAAGGCCTATGTATCCGTGGGATATCACTATCCCAAACAGCTCGAGGATAGGGTAATACTTGCGCAGGATTATCTGAAGCCTTTGGTTGGGTTTTCTTCCTCTGTTGAGAGCTTTGGAACCCATTCCAGCACATACACACTCGAAGCCTCAACACCACGAAATACAATGACAACTCTACAAAAATTCTTTGAGAACCATACAATTCAAGAAACAAAACAACAACATGTCAAAATACCTGACAATGCCCAAAGCAAAAGACGTAGCAAAGATAGTGGGATTCTAGGTTGCTTTACCCATTTTTTATCCCAAAAAGGAGAACAAAAACACAAGTAGAAAAAACATGGAATTGGTTATAAGCAATGTCATGGCCCCCTACATGCCCAAATATGTGGCTATGAACAAAGTCCCATACCCTAGGCATGATGCCCCAAACACCCATAGAAATGTTATTGTTGCATCAACGATCGTATGATTTACAATCCCCATGTTTGTTGGGGAAACTTTGGATTTGAGGCGATGGGATTTCAAACTCTCGTAGATGTAAATGAGTTTCTATAAGACCTAATAGTAAATATCAACTAAGCTTCTAATGTAGACATTAAGAAACTTGAAAAATGATATTCAACCCATAAAATATGGATGAATGTAACTTCGACTTTGATTTTCATGATCAATAGAGGGAAAAGAGCCCCTAGAAATTTCCATTCCTATAAATTGAAGGCGAATGGGAGTTTCCTAGCAATGTTTGTGGGCGATCAAAAGCTTAAATATGGTTTTAGAGGGGTGAAATTTTTTTTATCTTAGAACCTCTTTCTATATTCAATGGGGGTAATCTACTATTCATTAAAATTAAATAAATAAAATGTGGGCTAATCATACCTAATGGGTGTTTAATAAAAAGTTAGACCATTAAAAATTTAAAACCCCTAAATTTATCCCATGGGCTAAGATTAGCCCCTAAAATTTTCCATGGCAGGGAGACTATAGTGGTGTGGTGATTCACATGGCTTGGATTGAATACAAAATGATGCATTGGGGATTCAGATATGGGTAATGGATTTGAATAATGGCCATCACACAAGTCAAGGATAAAGGGTTAGGGAATCAAACATGCGATATTGGGGTAATAATGGCTAATGACACATACGGGTGGGACAACTAGGTGGAAGGGGTTGCAGTGGAGCTCATCTGGATGGGATTTTCCTTGATGGCCTGTTGGATGAGTTGAAATGGTTGTGGCTTCACATGACTAACCTTCAATCTATTGGAAAATATAGATGTACTATTGCAATAGAAGAGTGACAAAACTGATCATAATTGTGGAGCCCTCCTCGACCACAATGGTGTTGACTAACTTCAACTGAAATAAACTATGAAAAAAATTGAAGAATTGAAAAGAAACATCACTAGACTGAAGAAAAGTAAACAAACTCTAACTCCTAACCAATGCACTCCCACAAGCAGGAGTGACCTCTTGTGGAATCATTGGCTAGAAAAATAGGCATGCACCATTCATCCATCCAAGATGCAAAATATCATCAATGTGTGCACTCTTCACCGCACCTTATTCATTGATTTCCACAACAAAGAAAGGTCCTAGCCAATGCATCTGTAGTTTCCCTGGGTGCTTCATGAACTTACTGTCGTACAGGAGCACCTCGTCGCCTATAGAGAACTATTTTTGCTTGATGTGGAAATCATGCTAGGAATTATGTCTCCCATTTTCTATTGTTGCATGATATTCAATTAGAAATCAAATTTCTTCAAGTTCATGAGTTCTACCAAACATTTTGTGACTAATTCGTCCTTTTTCATTTGGGTTTTGTTTTCATTGTATAGGCTCAAAACAATGAACTCGAATGGAACCACTAATTCTATACCATATACCAATTGAAAATAAGTCTTCTTGTGAAGTCTCTTAGAATTAGTTTTGTAGGCCCATAGCATAGCTGGAATTCATTCATTCCAATAATTTATATTTGCGCAGCAAACTTTGGTTAGTTTTGTTCCCAAAATATTGTTGAATGCTTCGACCATTCCACTTGCTTGGGGATGATATGGTATGCTTTTATGATACTGAATTAGAAACTCAATTGTCAATTTTTGAATGGTGTTGTTCAGAAAATGCTTTTCTTGATCACTTGTGAGACTACTCAGGCACCCAAAGTGGGTTATAATGTTTTTAAAAATAAATTGTGCAGTTTTTTCTATGGAACAGTCTTGGACGACTACATCTTTGAATCACTTGATTAGATAATAAGTTGTGATAATAATGTAATGAGATTTTGAGTTCATTTTTGGTGTATGAATTGGTCCCACAAAGACAATTGCAAACTTCTCAAAAGGTTGCAGTGCTTGGACTGGGTTTAATGGAAGTTCATCTCTATGGGATGGTCGACCAACACATTGACAAACATCAGATTTTCTTATTTAATACTTAGTATCTTTGAATAATGTAGGCCAACACATCCTGCAACACCTTTTTTCCTATATCCTTTTCGACAACATCTCCTCCTACATCTCTCGCATGGAATTTCCATAAAATGCTTTCATTATCATGATCCATTACGCATCTGCATAAGATTCCATCAATTCCCAATTTATAATGTTGTCCTACAATTAGTTGGTATTTCGTTTCTCTTGCCACTAAGTGTCTCTTCTGCATGGGAGAGAATTCTTCTGGTGATTTCCCAATAATGAGTAACAATGCAATGTCTTCTATATGATAGGGAATGACCTCAACTCTAAATAATGTAGTGTATGGTAATTGATTATCTACCAGTCCTCCAGCTTCACTAGAGTCAATACGAGATAAATTATTTGGTCCATGGTTGTGTTTCCCAAAAGAGAAGTAAACATATACATATTCTCCCTTCCAATACTGGCTTTTTTACCAAATACTTCAGAGCAAAACGGTCTATGAAGAACTTGAAAGGTCCTTGCAAAAGATAGTGGAAGAACTTCAATAATACCTCCGATTTTGTGGTATTGTAGTTGCACTCTACTTGTGATAGATTTTTGTTGGAAAATTACATGGGATGGTCCATCTCACCTTCACTGGGTTGAGCCAATATAGATCCCAGGTTGATCCCTAATGCATCTACACGAACATGGAAGTCCTTCTGCCAATTAGGAAATGTAATATTGGGGTATTTACCATTTTCTCCTTGAGTGTATTGAATGCCTTTTCACATTCTTCATTCCATTGAAAAATATCTGTATTATTTAACAGATTCTTGAAAGGTGCATTATGCCCCAATGTGGATCACAACTACTTTATTGTTTTTGGCGCCTACAGATTTACAATAGCAGTAATTTTTGTAGGGTCAAACAACACACCATTCTTACAAACAATATGTCCTAGTAGGTTTCCAAAGGGTATGCAAAATATGCACTTTCACAGGTTCAATGAGATCCCCATATGTCTGCATCAAACCAACATGAGTCGAAGGAGTGAAACATGGTATTTGAGCAGACTGTAAACCATCCAATCATTTAAATAAACTTCTAAAAATTTGTGGATGAAATTGCAGAAAGAATTTATGAATACTCTTGAGAAGACTACTGGCACATTCCTAAGTCCAAATGACATAACACTATTTTATGCAAAAGAGCCCCATTTAGTGGTAAATGTAGTCTTTCTTATTTTCTTCTACCATGATCCTTACTTGGTGATATTCTGAGAATCCATTTGTAAAATAATATGCTTCATTTATTTCCACTTGGTCTAACACTTCATCGCTAAAAGGAATTAGGAAAGGGTCATGGATACAAGAAACATTCAGGTTGTGGTAGTTGATACATACACAAATATCCTCAGTGTCCTTCTCACTCTGGATCACAATATGGTTGATCCACTCAGATTCATTTACTAGGAAAATTAATCCAACATTCAACACATGATCAATCTTCTTCTTAACCTTTTGTTTGACTCGGGGGTTAAGCCGATATGGACAATGCTTGATAGGTTTTGCTTCAATACAATATTAATTTCTCTGAAGTCTCCCTGAATTCCTTTTATTTCCATGAAAATTTGTGGAAATAAGTCCTCGGACTCTTTCAAAAGAGAGGCAGTTTCTAATATTGTCTAGTCATCCTAGTAATCCCCGATTACTTCCATCTTCAGTTTTTCTTTAGTTCCAATAATTATCTTCTTCAATTGCAGGGGTTGTGTATAGATTTATCTATTATCTTATGGATTGGTGTGTTGGACTTGTCGGGATCCTTGTGATTCCTTAAATTGAAGGTGTCACAACTATTCAAGTTCATCTAGTTCTAGTTCTTCTTGCTTTACCTTAGCACAACATACAGGTAGGCACATTTCTACATTAAAATCTGCCAATTCTTCATGTACTAGAAAATATATGGGTGTTTGATCTTATGCAATTGGTTAGTAAATAGTGTTCCTTTAATAGCAGTTAATTCCTCTATTACCATGTAACTTGTTGCAGAGAAGGAAAATTTCTGACAAAATTTTGCATGCAACTTCTTCCAACAATCAATCTTCCTTCTCATCTCTTTGTGTGGATACCAAACCTTTAGGATAGGTCGAAGCTCATGTAAGAATTGGTGGACACAGAACTATAGTCATAATCCTTATGATTCTCATTGGTGCTTGCAAAGCTCAATATGATGATAAGGATTAGACTCCCCCATATATACTTCTTTGGCCATGTTCTCATGCAGGTACATGTTAAATATGATCATTATGGTAAGTTGTGTGGTATCCTAGTTAGGAAAATCATCCCTATGTGTTTCCCACCATCTCATGGGGGTGGATTTAATAGTTTTGTCCAATGAGTCCATAAGGTATTGTTCTTGGTCTACTATGGCTTCAATATCTTGTAAAAATGTATCAATCTGATTAGTTCCATCATGTTGGCGCTTGACTGAATTCCAACCCGGTCCATATGAAAAAAATTATCATTGCATAATGACTAAATCATATCTCATGACATCCATTTTTCCAATTGTCCTAAGCGTCCTTGGAATCACTGTCGAAAGACCGAATGCTTCACCAGCTTACAAAACCTTTTGAAGTTGGATTCACATAATCATTATTAGATTTTTCGATAATTTCATTCAATATTATCTAGGATCACTAAGAGAATAAAAAGAACAACATAACAATCACAAGATACAATGGACACAAATCATTTCATCGGGGAAAACCAAGAAGTTGAAAATCCACGCAACTTCCTCAGAGATAGAATGAGCACCAATACAAAGATCACAAAGATCAAACCCCAAAAGATATATGTCTCCAACAACTACTCCTCCTCCACTTGTGCGCGCTCCTCTCTCTCAACTATGCGAGTTGGATGAGTGAGTGAATGAGTAAAATGAGAGAGTCACGCTCTCTATTTATACAACAACTTAACCTGCCTTTAAACCTAACTGGGCCAACTTCCTAAGCCTAATAACCCACCCACGTGACTCATACAGGGCTGACCCCAGCAAGGTGGTCTAATAATCCATCAAATATAAGTTACGACACTTACAATGTAACTTGCGACACTTGCAAATACAAATGACGACACTTCCAACCGGAGGAATAATACATCTCCGCTGGGGATAGAATAAAGTACAAATTTAATATACAAGTAAATATATTCTGAAAGTTACAAATACATCAACACACCCTCTTAACTAGGAAGGTATTCTCTTGACAAAGGTCATCAATACATATAGGCACAAGTCTTCAATTCTGGAGTTGGATCATCATCACTGGATCACAGGGCATCATCATCACTGCTGTTGTACTCTTCATCTCGATCACGAGTGCTATCTCTCAATTATTCTCGTCATAGTAAGTTATACAAAGCCATCCCTTTTTCATGCTGGATGTAGGCCTAGCCTCTTGTAGGTCTTCATCATCTCTGCGAGCGGCCTAATAGAGGTGGAATCTTAGGACTGATTATGTGCATCTGCAAATCCTGACAAGAGCATCCCAGGATCCTTTATGTGCATTAGCACGACCGACAAGATCTCCCAGGACTGATTACATGCATCCTTCACAAAACCTTAAAAGAGCATCTTATGACCTGCAAGACCTCTAAAGATCATCCCAGGACTTTTATGTGACTAACACAACCTATCAGATCTCTAGGACTGATTACATGTGATCTCCACAAAACCTTAAAAGAGCATCTTGTGACCTGCAAGATCTCTAAATAGCATCCCAGGACTTTTACGTGACTAGCACAACCTATCGGATCTCCGGGACTGATTACATGTGAATTGGAAAAACCTTAAAAGAACATCTTGCGACCTCCAAGATCTCTAAAGAGCATCCGAAGACTTTTACATGACTAGCACAACCTATCAGATCTCCATGACTAATTACATGCCTACCTCGCAAAACCTCGAAAGAGAATCCCAGGAGTGATTACGAGCTTACTGCTCAACCTATAGGATATCCCCGGAATAAATTACATGCTACTGCACAAACTACCACATATCCATGGCCTCAGAGTATCATCCGGATACTCATGATCAACCTGATCATCCTCGCACTGAGCATCATCCTGATGCTCATGATCATACTGATCATCATCATATAGTGCATCATCTTGATGCACATCATCATCTCATGATCATCTTGATCATCATCATACATAACATTATCTGGAGCATCGTCCTGATGCTCATCACATAGCACTTACATCCACAGCCATGGGAAGGATCCTCCTACCACCATGCTTAGAATGGATCCTACAAATGTGTCCCATCACTTCCTCCTTGAAGTATCTTCTATCTGAAGAACACCAAGCCTCTCCCTGAAGTACTCGAACTTCACTCTAGCTAGTGGTTTGGTCAACACATCTGCAATTTGCTCATCTGTCATAACATACAGGAGCTTCACTACTCCTCTCTGCACCATATCCCTGATATAGTGATATTTGATCTCGATATACTTCGACTTGTCATGGAACATCAGGTTCTCAGAAAACTTCACACAACTTTGGTTGTCATAGAAGATATCTTGGTGTCCATTTTGTCACTATTTTTTATCATTTAATTTACACAAAAATGGCGTTGTTTCTATCATTCTTTATTATATTAGGTTGTTTTCTGATCATTCAGCCTATCAAACAGTCCAGGTATGCATATATTTACCTATTACACAAATCTTGTTTATATTTCATTATATCATGGTTTATTTATGTCAAAATGATATTTCATGGGCATAATTAACACTTATGTTGTACAGGCTATGTTTTGCAAATGACCCTTTGTTCAGACTATGTGCTATATGCTAAGCTTAAATGCGTTCAGCTCATCGTCCAGCCCTGCGTTCAGCTCCCGAAATCCACGTTTGGAATATCCTAGACCGTTAGATGCAAAAGCAAGCACGTGGGTTCTATTAGCTCCACGACGGTGATGGTTAATGAGCCATCATTCTGGAAGATTCGTCCCTATGCTCGCCCAACTCGATAGCGCATCACCACACCCACATCACACTCCAACACATCGATCCAGCCCCGCGTTCATCTTGGAATGATGTTGTTTGTTCATGCCATTGTTCTGGAAGGATTCCAAGTCGCACATGATTCAACCTGCTAGCACTCACACTTGCTCGCCTCTGTTCGCTCAGTTCGACAGTGTGCTATCTCTCTTCCCACGTTAAAGAAATCAGCTCCATTTAGCCTGGAAGATACTCCCTACGCTGTCGCGCACCATTAAAAGTAGCCTGTTATGCATTGAAACATCTCTGTTATTATAGAGGTCGACTCTGTTGACCCTCTCACCCATTGTAACTTTATAAATAGACGCTTGCATAGAGAAATGAGTTAGTTCATATGTTTTTTGAAGAAGTTAGTCTGTAGGCAGAGCTAGAGTTAGAACTTGTAGCATATAGAAGTTAGTCTTTAATTTTCTGAAGATTAATGGAAGTTCCAGTTCGTTGATATTCTGAGTAGCTAAGCCAGTTTCCTTTTCCATATCTGATTGTTGGGAAGGGCCCCTCATCAACCGGAGGTTTTCATCTTTGTTTTTTCTGCATTTTCTATTTTGCAAATAGTTAGTTTGTTTTTCCTGTGTTGTAATCATTTCATTTTCTGTATATGTTGTTTTCTTCTCTGTAATTTATGTTATGCTGCTAATTTAATTTGTGTTTATAGGATTAGTAAATGGTTGACCAATAGTTCAGTAATTCATAGCTGCTTTTAGTCTTTTCTTCTTCCAACATCTAATTAGATATTGCTACAATTATTCCATTAGTTAGCATTATCCCTCAAAATTCTTCCTCTCTGTTAGTTTCCTTCCTGTAGCTATAGGTTAAATCTCTCTGCTTTCTTTTACCTCAACCTTTTTCTTCCACATACCATAGAAACGGTTATCTCCTTTAGACAATGATTAAATTAGGTTGCTTTCTATTAACATAGCTTCTCAACAAGTCTTCTGACTGATTTCTTTGCAGCATAGGTTCATGTGCATTCTCCAGCTAACGTCAAGATCATTTAAACCCTCCCTTTCCTTAGTTTAGTTCGTTTTTCCTCATTCAGACTACCATTCGGACCGCCATTCGAACCAACATTGAGATCATCGTTTGGATTTTTACCTTTTCTCCACTAGTTTTATGGTTTCTTAGAATCCATTTTCTTCTGACTATTCGATATCATTCTTGTTGTCTTTAATTTACGATTTTAGGTATAATTTAAATTTGGTTATATGTTTCATAGAGTTTTTGGTCGAGTTTTCTTATTATTTCCTCTTTTCATCTCATTTCCCTTCACCTTCTTCTAACTTTCTTCTAAAAGATAAGTTGCTTATGTTTCAGATTTGAACATTAGTTGTTGTTTCAAAATTTATCACTTTTATTTTGTTATACCTCAATATTACACATTATGCATTAGTGTCGTATCCTTGTACTAGCGACCTAAACGACAGTTTCCCTTAAAGATCATCTGAACATCCAGAGTGAAAACCATTGACTGAATACTGAAAGCAGAACCTTTTTCTGCCATCTTCCAGCCCAACTTAGCCCTATTTGTGAGCACTGCCGCTCCTTGCACATCTACAAGGGCGCGGTAGTTAGCACTACCGCGCGTTGCTCCTTCTCTGAGGCGCGGTACTACCGCGTTATGCTTAGTTATAGGGGCGCGGTAGTCTGAAATTAGCCTTTTTGCCTTGGATTTTGGGATTTCGATCTTCGAGGATATTTTGTTGGGATTACCATCTTCGGTTCGATCCTAACTCCTTCTTTGTTTAGCTGGCCTGATCCACTAAACCCTCCATAGATCCACACTTCTCTCTTGTTGGTTAGCCTTCCCATGTGCTATAAGAGAGAAGCTTTCCATGAGCCAAAGGGGTGATCTTGGAAGCACTATACCTATGATCCTATGAGTCTTGCAAAGGTGATGTTGGAGAGCTTGGAAGGAGGTGCTACTACTTTGGACATCAAGGTATAACATTGTAATCAGCTTCTTTTGGCTTTCTTATCATTAATATAACTTAGCCTATTCCTCTCATTTTCATGTCTTTAATGATGAATGCATGAAATTGTCTCTATTATATAGTTAGATCTTTGTTTATACATATATTGCGTTGGAGAAGGTGTTGTCTTTCCTTTGTGAACAGGTTCATAAGTCCATAATCAAAGGCTGGAGCTGTAGCAACTTAGGAGCAGCAGGACGACCATCAAAGTAAGGTATGCCATCTACTTGCTTTGTATTTCCATAGCTTGTTAGTTGATGTGTGAGCTAGATCTAGGAGGACTATAGTGTCTATTTGTTTCATCTCTGTCTTGGGTAGGCAACTAGGGGCCTTTTCTAATCCCAAGGGGATATCTACCTATCCGTAGGGAGATTTTCTCACAACATATTTCTAGATAATTTATTTCCAAGTCATAGATAATAATTCCCTTCTTCAAGTCGTTTTTAATTCGTTAATTATAAAGATTAGTTTCATGGATAGTAGATAGATCAACATGTTTAAAGTTAATTGTAGTTGGTCCCTTTGTAGTTTACATCTCTTTATCGAAGTTAGATTAGATTTACTTCCATTCTGTTTTGCTATTACATTTGAAATCCATTACAATACATTCACTCCAGTTCCTGTTACATGGGAATAGATGTTTTTCTTGAATTAGTCATTGAAGTTATTTAGTTCATTTGTCTTGATTAACATAGTTTCTGTTTATGTAATCTAGTATTGAATTTAGATATTTATTTACAGTTGAATCTAAAATTGGTAGTTCAGTTCTATAATAGTTTACATTTACAATTTCTCCCTAATAATTATCGTTGGTTATCAATTCTTTTCCTAGTTTCGTTGCGAATTAATCATTTCAAATTTTGTTCATAATTGTAAATTTAAATTCAATAGTTTCTTGTTGATTTATAAGTAGTTGCTTCTTAGTATTTATTTTTTATCCTTTTCCATTATCTAAAACATAGAGTAGAGTAGTATAATCTATACTATTCTGATCTATTGGTTCAGTTATATTTAGTAGTTATAAGTTTGACTCGGTTTTTTCATTTTGAAAGATCTTTCGATCTTTTCTTTATTAAATTCTTGAAGGTCTGACAAACCAGAAAAATTAGGTGCCATTCTACCTTAGCATATATTTTGCCTCAACTCTAAGGTTACCAATCCCGGTCGATAATTTAATATTAGGTGTTCTTTTCAAGATAACTCATACACCCAACATTTTGGCATCGTTGTCAAGGAGTTGCAGATAAATAGGTATAATTTAGTTATAGATAATGTTGGCTATAAAATGTTAACTAGAGATTTTATGAAGACCCAGGTTCTGCGCGGTTACCTTAAACCAATAAAACCCCTTCGCAACGGCCCTTTCGGCAACAGCCTGTGAGCAAGCTGAGATCTCACCCAAGGTGTTTCTAATGGGGCACTGCGGACTCAGATTTCCACATTGGGTGATAAGTTGGTGACTATGGCGAAGTTCGTGGCAGCGCACCAGCCATGTGCTGCGAAGGTCGGACTACATGGCGATGGTCAACACCGTGGACCGCAACACTACCTTCTTCCTTACTGCGGGGATTAATACTATTCTGTGAACACTGCCACTTGAATTCCTATACTTGGACCATTCGCAAAATACTTAAGGTAATGTGTTGAGTATCAATTATCCACTCAGTTATACGCTTAACTAACTTACTATTTAATGCTCAAAACACACACTTAAAATGTTACTATTTTAAGCATAACCCTTAGGTGTGAAATAACTATTATACATTCATCGACTGCATCCATTCAAATATGTAAATAACTTCCTCTATGCTCAAGCAAATGATAGATTCACTGTCCTTAGAAGCAAAGTTAATATTAACCATACATCTATTCATGCAGACCTAACATATCATTCCATACTCTCTTAATCCCGAATGCATATAAAAGCCTTCTCATAATAGGCTGCAAGCTAACATTCATACATCCAACTATAGAAACAGATAAATATAAACACACACATGAACATTCAGACACTCAACACACGATTTAGTGTGGTTCACTCCCCCGGATGGGTAGCTACGTCCACAAGAACTGTGTTTGATATTTCTTTTAAGGAAGGGTTCACAGTTCTTAGCCGTGCACTTAGCTGCGGCTCTCTTCTTGCTCGGATAGGTCTTTGCGCACTCAGCTGTAGAGCCTTTCCAACATTTTCCTGACTCAAAAGATATTACAATACAATATGGTCACGATGACCAGCTTCTTTTGTCTTGAGAAACTAACCAACCTTAACCAACCCTTGTTATACAAAATTGTCTTCTTTTTATAGATCACGCCCGAAGGTCGTGTCCTTACAACATTGAATACTGAAACCCTTAGGTTTTCCCAACCACTACGGTCCCTCTGAACCATCATGCAGGATTCTGGTAGTGATTCCGTTGTCATGGCAGTCCTTCACGCCTTAGACCCATTGCTTTTAGCCTCTCTGTTGTGCGCACACCAACAGGTCATCCACTTCGAGCTACCCTTCCTCTAACGGGTTCGTGCGACTGGCTCAGCTCCCAGTCGCTTTCCCTACAGGCCGTCCGTCCTCTATGACCACGTACAACTGGCTCAGCTCCAGTCATTTTCCATCCACTGTTTTCCTCTTAACGGTCACGTACCCCGATACACGCCGAACTATCACTTTTCCGACCCATATTCTGCTTAATGGACTTGTACAGTTGGCTGCCTTCTTGATCTGCTTATGCCCTCAACTCAGCATCTTCCCAGCCGTCTTACCAAAAGTAGACCACCGATGGTCTATCCACCATATCTGGCCATCCTCCGTCCAGTACGCAACTTTACTAGCTCCACATGGCCTACTACCTTCGCAGCACTAAACCTGCGCAGCGCTGATCTTTGCGGCATCCTCCAAAACTCGGTACTGCGCACATCTTCGCAGCACTCCCAATACTTAGCCAAAATTTACTTCTTTGCTGAGATGCACTCAGCTCATCTCCATCGAGCTTCAAAAATGTTATAAAAAATGGCCCTGTTGGGCCAGGCCCAACATGCCCCTAACACTTACATGTGGCTTGTCCTTGAGCCACTTTCAATTTACACGATAGGGTCATTCTCTCCAACTTTAGTGGTTAGCTTTGTTGCGAACTCGCTGTAGGCGTTCGTCAGCTCCTCCATTGTTTCTTTGACATCCTGCTCCACTTGCTTGACAGTCTCAAGCATTTCAGGCATTATCTCTTCGGCAATTTGGGCTTCTACCGTGTCTTGGCTAGTGCACAGCTCTTTCAATTTTTCTTCTATGCACTGCGACACCATAGAAGCATCCTCGAGGAGTGGTTGCGACTGATTGTCCAATGCAGTCTCCTTTTCTCTTAAGATCTGTACTTCCTTCTTCAGAGTAGATATTTCTTTGAATTTTTGTAGCCTGTCTCGTGCTGGTAGATTCTTCACCTCTGCTTCCATGGCTTCCAATGCAGTCTGTTTCTCCTTCACTATAGTCTTTGTTTGCTGCAGCCCTGGTTTTTCCTCAAGGGCCGTGAACGCCTTCAAGGACTGATCAAGTAACCCGTGGCACTTTGCAACCTCTGCTGCGATGCTCTCTGCTGCAGTCCTCACTTGAGCTTCTCTCTTCTGCTTCTCAATTAAATGATCCCGTGGTTTCAGTTTTTCCTTGAGCAGATTGATATCTGCCTCATATAGGAATTTCTTGTCCTCCATTTATGGCTTTAGGGTCCTCACCCTATCTGCTATACTGTAGACTATATCCTCGGGATTATCTTGGATCTTCACTCCTTCAATCTCTTCTGTGACATAATTGATTGTATCCTCCAGCTTCTGTCGACGCTGTTGTTCATCTCCCATCATCAGCAAGGTGCGGGTGCTCCACTCCTCAAGCTGCCTATTCACGGCTTGTAACTGAGCTTCTGCTTTCATTGACTGCACGGCTCTGTCGCGCATCTCATCACCCACCTACGTGTGCAAATAATGCAGCCTAGGTAATGGGATCTTAGCCAAGTCGAGCTCAACTGCATCGACATTTGTTGTGTCCAGAACCATTTCCTTCGACATAGGCAATGTTACGGCCATGAGGTCGATACGGAAAACTCTTATTTTTACTGGCAGCGCAACAGTGAGTGGGGATGGTGCCTACTGCGAAGCTCCTGCAGCCCCCGCGATGCGCGGCAGAGGTAGGTTGTTGTGCACATCCTCCATTTTCTTCATGAGCCCTTGCATCACGATCCAGTTCCTCTGAAGGTCATCATGGATCGCCTTATCGTGTTTTTCATTTTCAGACATGAATTCTCCAAGGGTCTTGGTCACTTTGTCCGTAATCATGTCAAAATCATCATCTTTCAAAACCATATCCACAGGAGTTTTCGTCACCTTTTTCTTCTTTCTTTCCTTCGGCTGGGATGGGATTTTCGGCTCTTTTCTCTTTCTTTTCTCCTTGTCTTTCTCTTCAATAATTGGACAGTGTGGAGGAATTCTTTCATCATCTCTGGAATTGCTCGCGACCTCCAGACTTCAACACAGTAGTCGGCGGGCCATTCCTTTATGATCAGGTTGATATCTTCCTCCGTCATATTGTAGTTTCCTAGGTACCACTACGGCTTCTTTATGTTGGCTTTCGGAGAGATACACACATAGCTCATCTCAGCAGTAAAATGGACAATGCGTATATATTTGCTAGTTACCTGCTTGGTTATTCTCAGTGTGCGCATGATGACATCGTGCAGCTGCGTGTAGTACTGGTAGAAGAATTCTTGGGTAGCATGCTAGTGCTCCGGGTTGATATTTGCCCAGAGGTTCATGTACCTGAATCCTATGGGATCCGATCTGTCAAAATTGATGCCGATAAACTCCTTCGGCTCCTTCCACCCGATGAATGCGATGAGGACAATCAACCATGTGAAGTGGAAGTTTCCCCCATTCGCTTGAATGTCATTGAGTTCCTCCATGAACTCGTTCAACAAGTACTAGCACCAGTTAAACTTTGTGCCTTCAGCTGCTACGGCGCCAAGCAACACTGCGCCCACAGGCACTTCCGTTGGTCTTGTCGTCCTTAAAACCTTTGCTGCAAGCAACTGTGTTATGAACTTTGTTTCTCTATCTTCAATTTCATCTGTCGGGAAACCTCTCTTTCCCTTCACCAATGAGTAGCTCTTTTTCATCTTGGCCACTGCTTCCTTCTCCTTGCTCTTCCCTTGGAAAAAGAACTTCAGATCCTGGCCGCACTTACTTAATCCGATAATGAGGTGGATTAAGTCGATATTGATATCAATCTTCCTATTGATCCATTAATAACCTTGGTGGATTCGCGCCATCAGGGTGTGAACCACGATGTTCAGCTCAGCCGACCTCTCAAAATGGGGTAGTCGTAGCAGGTTTAACAGTCCTGACTGCACCATCGGTGTTAACTAGCTTTCGGCCACCAGATTCAGCTCCCCTTTTGCATCCTTTTTCCAGCACATATATTTATCTGGTTGAAAATATGGGTACTTGGGCTCATGTGACTCTTCTTTCTTCACTCCCAAAAGGTCATAATCTCCCCATTTGCATTCCGGGATCATCCCCAATAGGTTGGTTGTAATTTCTAGGTGTTTGGACACTTGGGATAGGTGGATATCATATTTGGTACTCGTTACTAACTTATACACAGGGGCATCCAGCGCCCGAGGTGAGATATAGTCAAGGGTCATCTTCAATGGGATATCCTTCATGAATATGGGTTTCCTTGTGCCTGTCAAACCCTGCTTGGGATGCTTTGTTCGAGGCCCACTCACTATTTCCTTTCCCTTATCCTACATTGTCGAATTAATCCTTGGTGATTTGCGGGATCCTTGACCTTGTTCTATGACGATCTTCTTAACTGGAGTTTTCATTAACTGTTGAATCCCTCCATGCTAAAAAATCTTCAGTGCTTCTTCAATAGTAAGGTCTTGCTCTGTGTAAAGTGGTTCGGACATTCACTGATGAGATAGCGGCTATGGCAAGCAGAATACAGATGACTACTAGCTTGGGGGGTTAATTGCAAGAAAATTCTAAGTGTTCGGTAACGCCCGTGAGTCTCCAAGTGTTGTTATTTATAGGGGTAGCGGACCCCCTCCCTCACCCTTCAACGGATAGATAGGCATTAAATGTGACCTTTGGTGGCCAAATCCATTGGATCTTCTGGTCATTTCATCCATTAGTCTGTCCCGAACGGCTATCTTCCCCTTAGATGCTAAAGTGGTTGCTGCAACAGTCATTTTCATGGCTATTTTCTCAAAAGCCATGCAACGACTGATTTTCCCTGAATGCTACGTCGAACTGTGCAGCAGACCATTTCGGTTCCTGCACAGTTTCTTTGCGGTGCTGATCTTTGAACTGCGTGGTTGTTTTTCCATTGTTTTCTTCCTTGTTCCTGCGCAGATTTAGCAGTGTTGAGCTGATCATACATTCTTCCTTTATGATACATGTACAGACTCTATACATTTCTAGTGCCCAATTTCAACAGTACTTGACACTTAGAAATTTCTCCCCGCGTTTATTTTTCTGTGTGCTGCGAAGCAGGACTATCGTGGTACAATTTAAGTTTGCTTCCATTTATCATAGTGGGTAGAGTATCACCAGCTAGAGTGGCTAACTGGACTGCACCACTGTTAGTGACATACATAACAATATATGGACCAAGCCAATGCATTTTAAACTTGCCAGGAAATTTCATGAACTCGCTATCATATAGGAGGACTAAGTCACCTACCTGAAAGCATTTGTTCCTAATATGGTGATCATGCCATGCCTTTTCACGATCCTTCTAGACTTGCTGTTGAAAGCCTGTAATGAAACGATCCCCCTCCAAGCCGACTAACTGTAGCAGCCTTTCATATAATGCTTCACGATCCGCCATTTCAGTGAACGCAGCAATCCTCAGGATGGGGACAATATACTCCATTGGCATTATGTCCTCCTGCCCATAAGCCAACCGGAAGGGTGTCTGTCCCGTCAACTTATTACAAGTTGTTTGGTATGCCCATAGTACAGACGAGATGCGTAGGTCCCAATCATCCCTGTTTACATTGCACACCTTCGTCAGCGCGTTTTCCAGTATCTATTTGAAGGCTTCAATAGTTCCATTCGCCTGCGGATGATATGGCATACTGCGGTGATTCCAAATGTGGAACTCCTCTGTGAGGGCTTCAATGGTCTTATTCAAAAAGTGAGTGCCCTGATCACTCATCAAAATTTTTGGACAGCCCAATCTTGACAAAATTTCCTAAAAAATGAACTGTGCGGCAGTACTTGCGTTGTAGTCCTTCATTGGTTTAGCTTCTTCCCATCTGGTGAGATAATCCATGGCAGAAATGATATACCTCGCACCAGTTCTCTTTCCTAGTGGGTTTATAGGTCCAACAAAATCAATTTCCCACTTCTCAAAGGCCTGTAACGTCAACTGCGGGTTCAATGGCATTTTGTCTCTCTGCGATGGCTTCCCTATCCTCTGACAAACATTGCAGTTCCTACAGTATTCCTTAGAATCTTTGTGGATGGTAGACCACCACATCCCTGTGTGCAATATCTTCTGCGCAGTAGCCCTTCCTGCGTAATGACCTCCCGCGATCCTTGAATGCGCATCCGCTAGTATATATGGTTTCTCGTGGTCGAGTACACATCTACGCAAGACTTCATCTGGTCCAAGTTTGTATAACTAACCTGCAATGATAGTGAAATCCGCGGCGTGCACTACTAGCTGCTTCTTTTGCTGAACAGAAAATTCTTGCGGTGTCAGCCCTGTTGTCAGAAAATGAATGATATCCTTATAGTAATCATCTGCATCCTGTATAGCAAACATCTGCGCATCAGGCATACTGTCTTCAATGTTTGTCGCCTCCTCTCTCGACTCAATTCGAGACAGGTGGTCAGGTCCCAAATTCATCCTACCGGGTTTAACAATGATCTTGAAGTCGTACTCCTGGAATAGCAATAAACATCTACATATACGCCCCCCTAACACTGGCTTATTAACCAAATATTTCAATCTAGAATGATCCGTGAACATAAGGAAGTGTGCACCGAGTAGATAATGTTTGAACTTCTGAAGGGCATATACCATCGCAAGTCCTTCCCACTCAGTGGTGGTATAGTTCTTCTCTGCTGTCGATAGCTTCCTACTAGAAAATGCAATGGGGTGGTCAATACCCCCTTCTCCTGGATGAGCTAACACAATGCCTAGGGCAATGCATGATGCGTCCACATGAACATGAAACGGCTTTGTCCAGTTTGGAAAGACTATGATCGGTGCGGTAACCATCTTTTCTTTGAGGGTGTCAAAACCCTGTTCGCATTCCTCATTCGCATTCCTCGTTCCAAACAAACGACACATCCTTCTTCAACAGCTTCTCCATTGCTGCAATGATCTGCGCGTAACCTTTAATGAACTTCCTGTAATAACTTGTATGGCCCAAGGTAGAGCGCAGCATTTTAACTGACGTTGGTGTAGGCAATTTTACAATGATGGCTATCTTTGCAGGGTCCACCATCAATCCCTACTTGCAAACAATATGTCCCAGTAAAATTCCATAGGGAACACAAAAGATGCACTTCTTCAAATTCAATGATATCTGATGCTGGAGGCACTTGTCAAGCATGGACAGTCCAGTCATCAAAATATGCTTCCAGAAACTTATGGCCGACCTAGTAAAGGTTATTAGGAAAGTCAAGTCATGTATAAATAGAGTGCGGGAGGCACTCTATTTGATCATTCACTTTCTCTCTCACACACTCATTGGAGAGTGGTGCACTTGTGGAGGAGGAGAAGCTGCTGCTAGGAGGACTATCTCTTATGCTTGGGTTGTATCATTGCTCTATCTATCTCTAAGGAAGTTGTGGGGTTTTTCACCTTCTTGGTTTTCCTCGGTGAAACTTTGTGTCTCTTGTGTGCTTGCATTATTGTGTCCATGATTGATATGCTGTAGATATGATGTACATGTTATGCATTATTGTGTACATGATTGATATCAGATTGAAATTTTCAAAAAAATAACATGGTATCAGAGCTAGCCTGAAAGAAGGCATGGTATGGCATTTATGACACTTGTTGCACTTGCGAAGCTAGAGCTTGATATAGAAAAAACCAGTCATCATAGAACTTTCGCTATAAATCCATTTCGGCTAGGTTTTGGATTTTAAACTCTTACAGGTCAAATATAAGCTCCCCATGTACCTTGTTTCTGAAGCACAACTTTTAATTAATTGTACTTTGTATTTTATGATCTGTACAATCTAGGGTTTCTGCCTCTTCCCGATCTGAGTCATAAACAACTGACCTCGAAAAAAAGGTCATAACTTGGGCTAGGAAGCTCCAAAAGAAATTTTGTAAAACGTGAAAGGTAGGGCATGGACTATAATGTCACAGACCAAAATTTCAGAGGCTGAAAGTGAACCAGTGACACATGGCACTCCATACAAGTTCGCTCTCCTGTTTTATCCCATAAACAGGTCACGTTGTGACACTTGGCATAATTCTCTCTTAGAGAATCTAATTGAGGTCAGACCTATGGGGTTGGAAAGATGACAGGTCGAGATACCACAGGTAGAAGTTTCAGACCCTTTGGATTCATAATTTCAGAGTTACACTAGAAACAATCAGGTGCATATTTCTGTCAAAAGAGAATTGGATTTTGAGCACCTTCATTCATGGCTCTGGGAATTAGGATTTTGGAGAAAGTTTAAATTTTTGTAATCAGAGACCATAGCTGAGTGCTACTCATCAAAATTGAAATTTAGAGACTAGGATCAAATTTTTTGGTTGGTCAAAAGGCCGGGCTTGATCAAACCCTAGTTCGGGACTTTGATCGGAAAAGTGGAAAATTAGGGCTTCTGCAAAAGTTGGAATTTTTGAAGTATGTGACCATGGATGGAAGATCCTTGGAAAAATCAAAGTTTAGAGATTTGGATCGAACCTTTTGGTTGGGCAGAAGGGTGGGATTTATCAAACCCTAGTTCAGGATCCTGTCCAGAAGATCTGGAAGTTTCAAAGGCAATTTTGAGGGGTGAAAACTTTGCAGTTTTCAAATTCTGAGTATACCATCTTGAGCAGCTCAGAAAGGCGCATCTTTCTATCCTTTCAGAAGTTTGAAATTCTAAGCTTGAAATTTTAGGGTTTCTCCAACAAACCCTAATCTAGATCTAGATCCAATTTCTGCAAATCAAAGTGGATTGGGTTGATCCTAGAAGAGAATGGATTGGTCACCTACATAAGTGAAGAAGTTCCAGAGGGAGATAAGGCTAAGGCCTTACATAAGAAGATTACAAGCAATCTCGACAAGTATGACGTATCCAAGTATGTTTCGAGATCTGTTCATGATTAAGTTTATGGTATGTTTGTCTTCATTAAGGTTAGCACAATCTTGATTAATTTTAGACTTGTTGTATCACCTTAATAAAATTATGAATGCATGATAGAATATATTCAGTGATTAGGGTTTTGACACTTATGATTGTACTAATGCATTGTGGTGTTGTATGAGGTTGATGTTGTCCACTAACATGAAAGGTACATCAAGAAAGACAAATCATGTTCTAGTTCAAGAACATATGACCATGGTGGCATGAAGACAAAGGTTCATCCATTGCCATGGATCACATAGAAGATCTACTTACGAGGTATGTATAACTTGGTTCTATAATGGTTAACCTATGAGATATGCAAGTTACTAGCACAAGTCATTGAAGAGAACAAGAAGACATTATGCGGGTATGTTAGACATAACTAGCTAGCATGCTAATCCAGGTATGTTTTTCGTATATCAAGTTAGAATCCTACCTTGTGTTAGGATCTCTTATATAAGTATACATGGCATGATTGATAATGAATATTCATTGAAGTTAGTAATCATGGGTTTAGGAATATTATGCTTGTTACTTTGATTGATGATATGACTAACCAAAAAAGTCTTTTGGTCAAATAAGAATATGCATGAGTAAAAGAAGTATTCCCTGAAACCTTGAATACTAATATTTATAATCTGTGTTTGAAATGATCATGACTATACATGTTTAAGATTATTGTGTTTTGATTATACTAATGAATGTATGATTATGTATGAGATCTCGAGGGTAACACAATGATGATACTAGTAAACATGCATAGTGATCAAGGATGGATATAAGTTCAAGGACAGGTAATCCAGGAAGCAAAGATCAAGAGGGAGCACACTCCAGTAGTTTTTGCAAGGATGCAGACATTTAGAGGGATTTGACCACTTCTCACAATCCACATCAGAATGGAGTTGTAGAAAGGAAGCAAAGACTGAGAGGGAGTCCACCCTACAACCAAACAAAGATAAGTATTTGAATTGTCATTTCTTGCATATTTGTTTGTTTAAATAATATTGTTCAATGATGTATATGCTTATGTTCCCAGACTTAGGGTGTGTATTATGCATATTAGAATAATTGCATTAATGAACAGTATACTACTAATATGCATCTAATGGGTAAGTGTCCTATGGCACTGTATAACATTCCATTGCTACTTATCTAGAATGAAACCTCTTTGCTGACATGTTGGGAGTTGTGCACACTCTTAACAATGTTTTGGTAGAGATTGGAAGGCATCTAGAAAGTTACGGGATATGGATAAAGGTTGAATTGAAGCATTGGCTAAGATAATTGCATGACTGTATGACATATTTATTTATGTGTAAGAATTTGTTCTGAAAACTATGAGATGTTTTCTAACCATGCAATTTAACTTGTTTTGTAGGAAAGATCGTATACCATCACCTACAAAAGAAGGACTACAACATTTGTTCAACAACAAAGTTATCTATTGAAGACATTGAAGATATTGAAGTTCCTAGGATTTGGGAAGAATGCCATGATTGAGGAGTACCAATCAACCATGAAGAATGATGTTTGGGATGCAGTCCCAAGACCTGAAAAGAAGTCTGTTGTGAATTCCAAATGGATCTACAAGATCAAGCATGCTGCAGATGGTAGCATAGAGAAATACAAAGCGATATTTGTAGCTCGTGGCTTCTCCCAGAAAGAGGGGTAGACTATGAAGAGACTTTTGCTCCTGTAGCCAGATACACTTCCATCAGATCAGTACTTGCTCTGGCTGCAGTGATGAAGTGGAAGATACACCAGATGGATGTCAAGAAAGCTTTCTTGAATGGTGTAGTCGAGGAGGAAGTGTATGTGGAGTAGCCACTTGGTTTTGAGAGACATGACAGGGATTCATATGTGTGCAGACTAAAGAAAACCTTGTATGGCTTGAAGCAAGCTCCTAGAACTTGGTATGGTAGGATAGAAAGCTTTCTATCCAGTTTGGGCTTTACTAAGAGTAAAGCAGATTCCAAACTTTACTACAAGGTGGAGGAAGGAAATCCTGTGATACTACTCTTGTATGTGGATGACCTGTTTGTAACAGGAGAGAATGGATTGATTTCCGATACCAAGAGGAAGCTTGCTGTCGAGTTCGAGATGAAGGACTTGGGTATGATGCACTACTTTCTAGGCATGGAGATGTGGCAGAGTGCAAATGGAATCTTCCTTGGACAAGGGAAGTATGCAGTAGAGATCCTGAAGAGGTTCGTAATGATGGACTGCAAGGCCATGGACACACCTATGGCATTGAACCTGAAGCTTCTGTGTGATGCTTCATCTGATCTGGTTGATGTCACGATGTATCGTCAGATGATTGGGTCCTTCATGTACCTGATGAATACGAGACCAGATATTTGCTTTGTGGTGAAGAAATTGAGCCAGTTCCTGATGGATCCCAGAGGTGTTCACCTGGTTGCTATAAATCATATTCTGAGGTACCTGAAGGGTACAGTTGAATATGGGCTCAAGTATGATGCGAATCAAAAGTTTAACCTACAGGGTTATGTTGATTCAGACTGGGAAGGCAGTGTTGCAGATAGGAAGAGCACTTTTGGGTGTTCCTTCAATATGGGATCAGGTGTGATCTCTTGGTTTAGTAGGAAGCCGTCCTGCGTAGCACTAAGTACAGCCGAAGCAAAGTATGTTGCAGCTTGTTCGGCTAGTTGTGAGGCAGTGTGGTTGAGGAAGCTACTACCTGAGTTATTTGATCTCTCGTTGGATGCTACTGGTATCTTTTGTGACAACCAAAGTTGTGTGAAGCTGTCTGAGAACCTAGTGTTCCACAACAGGTCGAAACACACTGAGATCAAATATCACTATATCAGGGATATGGTGCAGAGAGGAGCCGTGAAGCTCTTGTATGTTGCGACAAATGAGCAGGTTGCAGATGTGCTGACGAAACCACTAGCCAGAGTGAAGTTTGAGTACTTCAAAGAGAGGCTTGGTGTTCTTGAGATTGATGACACTTCGAGGAAGAAGTGATGGAGACATTTGCAGGATCCATTCCAAGCATGGTGAGAGGAGGATCCTTCCCATGGTTGTGGATGTAAGCACTGGATTATGAGCATCAGGACAAACTCCAGTTATTGCTCTGTATATGCATCATGTTGGATGCTTGTTATGATCAGTTGGATCTTGTATATGTATATGAATCATGTTGGATGCTTGTTATGATCAGTTGGATCATGTATATGTGTATGCATCATGTTGGATGCTTGGACCATGTATCTGTATATGTATCAGGTGGATACGTTGTATGATCAGGTAGATCAATTATGTTGATATATATCAGGTGGATACATTGTATGATCAGATGGATCATGTATCTGTGTATGTATCAGGTGGATACATTATATGATCAGGTGGATCATGTATGATGATATGTATCAGGTAGATACTTGGTATGCATCAGGTGGATGCATTATATGATCAGGTTGAGCATGGATAATGAGCTTCAGGATGTTGCTCCAGATGACATGCATTAGGACAATGCAGTGATGATGATCAGGTTGATCATGTGATGATGTACATCAGGATGATGTATGGTGAGTATCAGGTTGATACTTTGTAGCCGTGGACAGGTTGTGCAGATGAGCATATAAGTAGACCTAAGAGATCGGACAGGTAGAGCTGTGTGCTCGTAACAGCCTGGGATGCTCTTTCAAGGCATTGCTCTGGGAGGACATATAAGTAGACCTGGGAGATCCGACAGGTAGAGCTGTGTGCTCGTAACAGCTTGGGATGCTCTTTCGAGGAATTATCCTATGGCTTGTAAGTAGACATTGGAGATCCGATAGGTTGGGCTGTGTGCCCGTAATAAGTCCTAGGATTCTCTTTCGAGGCATTGCCATGACCACATGTAAGTAGACCTGGGAGATCCGATAGGTTGGGCTGTGTGCCCGTAATAAGTCCCGGGATGCTCTTTCGAGGCATTGTGGTGAGGGGTCACATGTAATACATCCTGGAGATCCGGACAGGTTGTGCTAGTCACGTAAAAGGCCTTGGATGCTCTTTAGGGTTCTTGCTAGTCAAGACACTCTTTTAAGGTTTTGTGATAGTCACATGTAAGTGGACCTAGGAGATCTTGTCGGTCATGCTTCGACACATAAATGGTATTGGGATACTCTTTCAAGGCATTGTGATGCACATAATAAGTCCTGAGGATTCCACAGTATGTCCAGTGATGATGAAGACCTGCAGGTGGTGGGCCTACATCCAGTATGAAAAAGGACTGGCTCTGTAGAACTTCCTATGACGAGTAGATCGGAGATTGATTGAGATAGAAGCAATAGTGACGATGATGATGATTCGAGGAAGATGATTCGCTGATGATGATCCAGAGAAGAAGACTTGTGCTAGAAGATCTGTGTCGAGAAATACCTTACTAGTTAAGAGAGAGTGTTGATGTATATGTAACTTCAGAATGTATTTCACCTATGTATTTCGTCTATGTATATTTTATTCCTATAGAGATGTTATTATTCCTCTATACATAAGTGTTTGTATTCCTATAGAGATGTTATTATTCCTCTATATGGAAGTGTCGTCATTTATATTGTAAGTGTCATAACTTATACTTGATGGGTTATTAGACCACCTTGATGGGGTCGGCCCTGTATGAGTCATGTGGGTAAAAGGATTATTAGACCACCCTAGTGGGGGTTGGCCCTGTCAGCACTATGTTATGTGGTTAAGTTGAGGCCGACCTAGTAAAGGTTATTAGGCAAGTCAATTCATGTATAAATAGAGTGCGGGAGGCACTCTATTTGATCATTCACTTTCTCTCTCACACACTCATTGGAGAGTGGTGCACTTGTGGAGGAGGAGAAGCTACTGCTAGGATGACCATCTCTTATGCTTGGGTTGTATCATTGCTCTATCTATCTCTGAGGAAGTTGCGAGGTTTTTCACCTTCTTGGTTTTCCCCAGTGAAACTCTGTGTCTCTTGTGTGCTTGCATTATTGTGTCCATTATTGATATGCTGTAGATATGTCTCACATGTTATTCTCTCAGTTAAGATCCTAGATCAGATTGAAATTTTTGAAAAACTAACATCAACCAATGATTGTCCATCGTTTCCTGGATTACAAGCCGTTTACAAGAGTGGAAACTTTGGTGAACCTTCTAGGAGGCCTTGGCAACCTAGAGATCATCCATCATACCAAGACTCTTCACAAATTCCACCCTATTACTATGCATATCAACCTTCTCAACAATGGAACACTTTAGGTTGGCAGAATTGGCCACCGCAGTACCCTCCTCAAAATGCTCAACAAAAACAATGGCAACATGGATGGAGAGGAAAAACTTATACTCAAACACCTCCTCCTATGCCTAACTATCCTTACCCACCTAATGTTCAGCAACTTTTTCCTGGATTTGTACCTCCTTCATTACCCCCTATCCCCAATCAACCTCACCATTTCTAGAATATGAATCCTCCAAGACCCACCATATTACCTGCACAACTGATACCGAATCCTAACAACAATACAACCCAAGATCTTAACAGCATTGGGTTGTTACCTCTTCCGTCATATGCCTTTTCGATTGCAACAATACATGAGATAAAACTGCAGTCTGGAAGAGTTTTGCAAGATAAAACCAAGTCATCAGTTTTTATTCAAGAAGAAAACGAAGAAGAGATACCTAGTGAAGTTTTGAATAATACCATTTTTTAAAATGTGGTTATTCCTAAACCTTCAGCACCCAACCATCAACATAAAGAAGTAATTTCAAGGGAAAAGTCATGCCCATATCCAGAGCGTCTAGTAATAGAGAAACCTGTAACTTATCCAGAGTATGATATCATTAACGAATTAAAAAATATTTGCATTAAGATCCCTTTGTTACAAGCTATTAAGGATATCTCAATCTATAGCAAGGTAATAAAGGAACTCTGTATTAAGAGACCAGGGAGAAAACAAAAGGACCCTCTGATGATTCATGTAATATGAGAAATGTCAGATTATATAGCAAACCAACCTAGAATTCTAAAATATTCCAACCCTGGGAATCCTGTGGTGACTGTTATCATTAATAACACCACCATAGGAAATACACTTATTGATCTAGGAGCTGCTATCAATTTGATGACTACCACAGTTGTCGAAACTCTCAATTTAGGACAATTCCTTTGCCTTACCCCAACAATGCTAGAACTAGTAGATCGCACGATGGTGCATCCTGCTAGGATCATAGATGATATCACTGTATCAGTAGCCTCATGGGAATATCCCGTGGAATTCATGGTCATTAAATAAAAGGACCCTTCCAAAAGTCACCCCATTATTTTGGCAAGGCCTTGGTTGGCTACTGCCAATGCATTTATAGGATGTAGGGATGGAGAGATGGTTATCTCTGATGGGTTCTCTACAAGAAAATTAGCTTTATACCCACCAGCTTAGCCAATAGCTGAAAACCTCTTTTGCTTAGATTGTCCTTTCAGAGATGAGAATTTGGAAGAACTTTCCCTTGTTAGTGATTTCTCCTAGGCACTTCAAGAACAAAACACCAAGAATGTATTGAACCAATTTATCTCTTCCACAACCTGTATAGATTTTCCCCAATATTTTTCCCAATTTGACCACATATTTGGAGATGAATTCCAAGAAAATATGAGCCTCTCAACATTCACCAGTACACCCTATGTATTCGCAATCGAAGAACATCTAGGATCTTATACCATACCATGCGATGTTAGTTCCGACAAATTTCTGCATATAAATGCAGGTTTAGACGAGAACCAACAAAAACAATTACTAAAATTTCTTCAAGAGTCAAACTGGAGCATTTGCATGGGAATATACCGATATGAAAGGTATACACCCAGACACCTGTATCCATCACATTTACACAGATCCAAGCATACCTCTTGTTAGGAAGCCCCAGAGAAGAATGAACCCAGCACTAAAAGACATAGTAAAAGACAAACTACAAAAGCTCCTTAATGTTGGATTTATTTACCCAATTTCCAATAGTAAATGGGTCTCTCCTCTGGTGTTAGTTCCAAATAAAGTCACAGGGAAATGGCATATCTGTGTTGACTTTTGAGAACTGAACAAGGCCACTCTTGAAGACTACTTCCATTTTATTTTCATCGATCATGTATTAGACATCTTATTAGGGAAACAATATTTCTCATTCCTTGATGGGTATAACATATACAATCAAATACTAATAGCACCCAAGGATCAGGACAAGACAACTTTTACTTGCTCTTGGGGGACATATGCCTATTGAGTATTACCATTTGGCTTGTGTAATGCACCTACTACTTTCCAGCGTGCAGTTCTAGGAATCTTTGTTGATCTCATACATGATTGTGTAGAAGTTTATATGGATGATTTTATAGTTTATGGTAATACGTTCCAAGAAGCCCTTGATAACCTCGAAACAATTCTTATTCGATGCCAAGAAATGAACTTAGCTCTTAGTCATGAAAAATGCAAGACGTTATTGACTAAGGGCATACTTTTGGGACATCATGTCTCTCTTCAACGTATCAAGGTAGATCTGGCCAAGATAGAAATAATTGTTAATCTTCCTCCTCCAAGAACTCCGAAGGAAGTAAGAAGTTTTCTTGGCCATGCCGGCTATTATAGACATTTCATTGAAAATTTCACCAGGGTAGCCGCACCTATGTTCAAACTACTCATGAAAGACACAGAGTTTAAAAGGACTGAACCATGTCAACAGGATTTCGAAACTTTAAAAGCAAAGTTGTCAATAGCACCAGTACTTAGGGGCCCTAACTGGTCCCTTCCTTTTCATATATCTACTGATGCATCTGACATTGCTATAGGGGCAGTCTTAGGTCAAAAAGAGGAAAAATTATCTTATCCATCTATTTTTCTAGTAAAAACTTGACTCCTGCAGAATCAAAATACACTGTTACTGAAAATGATTTTCTTGCAATAGCCTATTCCATTAATAAGTTTCGTCATTATATCATAGGATATGAAATTTTCATACATACCGATCACTCTGCTATCATATTTTTAATGAATAAACCCATCACCAATGGCCGAGTGACTTGGTGGCTTCTGTTGTTGCAAGAATTTAACATTACCATTGTTGATCGTCCTGGTCGAGAGAATGTAGTAGCTGATTTCCTCTCTCGAATTCAAATTGACGATAATTCCAGCCTTGTCGATGATAGCTTCCCAGATGAACATTTATTCATTGTATCTGTTCGAACCCCATGGTTTGCAGACATAGCCAATTATTTATCAATTGGAAAGCTGCCCAACCATCTCTCCCCACCTGAGAAACATAGGATCATAGTTCAAAGTTCCAATTATTCTTGGGTGGATAATGATCTCTTTCGTACTGGTCCCGATCTTATCATTAGACGATGTGTACGAGAGGATGAGATGGTAGAGATCCTACATGCATGTCATGGTGGTCCTTGTGGTGGGAATTTTTCTGATAAAAGAACAGCATACAAAGTATTGCACTTTGGGTATTACTGGCCAAGCATCTTCAAAGATGCTGCCAAATATGTCAAAAGATGTGACAGTTGCCAAAGAATGGGTAGACCTACACCATCTGATGAGATGCCCTTGCAACCCCAAGTTATGATTGAGCCATTTGAAAAATGGGCTCTAGATTTTATTGGACCAATTTCCCCTATGTCTTGCAAAAAGAAATACATTCTAGTCTGTACTGATTATGTCACCAAATGGGTAGAAGCCAAAGCTTTATTTCGAGCCACAGAGAAATCTGTGGTAGAATTCATTTATGAAGAAATATTTACCCGATTCAGTGTACCTAGGAAATTGTAACCGATCAAGGATCTCAGTTTACCTCCAAATTAATGAAAGAGATTACTGATAAATATGGTATTAGACATTGTAAATATTCACCATATCATCCTCAAGCAAATGGTCAGGTAGAAAGCACGAACAAAGTATTAGAAGCTATCCTGACCAAGACTATCCAGTTACACCACAAAGATTGGGAAAATAGGCTCCCTGAAGCCTTATGGGATTATAGAATAACTTGGGAGAAACACTACTGGCCACACACCTTATGAACTCGTTTATGGTAAACAAGTTCGTTTACCCATTGAATTTCAAGTCAAAACCTTTCGTATGGCTGCACAATTAGGAATGAACTTAGAAGAAGCACAAAGGCAACGAATCCTGCAGATAAATGAATTAGACGAGATTAGGCAAGATGCCATTCAACGTACAATATTCATACAAAACCAACGTAAAAAGTGGCATGATAGATACATTAAACAAAAACAATTCAAAACTGGAGACTGGGCACTACTTTTTCATTCAAGATATAAAAACTTTAAAGGTAAATTAACCACTCGTTGGATGGGTCCATATGAAATTGTTACAACTTTTGATAATGGATCCATTAAAATTAAGACAATTGATGATTCTCAAATTTCTTTTGTTGTAAATGGACATAGGCTTAGACTTTATCATCAACCTATATCTAAACAGGATTTTGTGCAGAATGCCTTACAACAAGAAGAAATGGAGCTGGTAGAAGATGAAGTCATTCCTCCTCCTCCTAGTCCTTGAATTATTTTGGTTTATCTCCTTTTGTATATATATGTAAATATGTATTTCATTTTCAATAATAATGAGTCGTTTCTAACAACCAATTACATTCTTTTTATAGGAAATTTATTATGATGAGTTTGTAAAATGTTGTCAATAAAACAGGAAGACTCTTTTCCCTTTGTTAAATTTGAAAATTTTACATAACTGGTTGTGTACATATGCCTTTGTTTGGAATAAAATTGAATCATCTAATAAGCGGTTTTGCAGCTTAATTACAAGAACTTTATAATCAGCTCATGCAATACTATCTGAAAGGGAAGTGCTCTAAAAGAAACTTATACTTTTTTTCTTCTCTTTCTAAGTTATCATTGAAAATTGAAAAGTTATAGTGAAAAGATGAAGCATTCTTTACATTACTTTTTAAACCACTTTCTTTTATGATTCTGTATACAGTATTTGATTCAGACATGCACATTTCTGATTTATTAGTAGAACAATTTTTTAAAAGGCTTACTTCAATTATTATGATCTCTACAGACTATACTTGACACCTATGGATTGCTAGTTCATCATGGACTCATTATCAAAACTTGTCTCTAAAAGCATCTTTAAAAGGTAGCCTAAAGTAGGTGATATTTTCTATTTTGTGGGGAACATTAGTGACCTTTTGTGAAGAAGACTGACTATGGAATCAAAGAACAGCTTTAGGTTATTATATTTTGACATGATCTGTAATTTAGGACATTATAAATAGAGTTACTCATAAGGTTTGTGCTAAATTTTGAATTATGTGTTTAATAAGCTTAACACACTCTAGTGCCAACTAGCTTCCTTACAAAAAAAAATTATATATATATATATATATCATTATACAAATCAAACCCATCGGGGTATTGAATAGGCTCACTGGCAGCGGGTCCATGCTAAGTAAAATCTTAAACAAGGAAGCTTGGTAAATGCAAGTAAACTCGTCGGGGTACTAAACAGGGTCGCTGGCAGCGGCGCTATGCTTGCATGGTACCAAGATAAACTCGTCGGGGTACTGAACAGGCATGTTGGTAGCGGGTCAATATCGGGTAAAAGAGGTTTGGTTAATGCATTCATATTCACATAGCTCATAAAAACCTAAGTATACAAACACATGTTTAGGCCAATTATATATACTGTCTTTAGATAATGGCTGTAAGTTTAACTTGGACCTGTCATCTAATTTAAACATATACCTAGGATATGACTATCCTAGAAATGGGACCCATAGTGATAGTAGATCTCACAAACTTTATGGTAAACCTTATCAATATTATTTGGATGACAAGAGATCTTTACAATGAGTCATGGATGACTAGTTTTCCTATGGCATATTTCGCATCTCTTATATTATTATTCTTCACATGGTCTTTTAAGCACTGTTATATTCTTTTTGACAAATGTACATATCTAAATCTTCTACATGTATTAGTTAATATTCCATTGCTTTATAAAATTACCATAGTATTTTAGAAGCTATCTATAAGACTTCCAATTGATTTTTTTTCTAAATATTTACTTGTTTTTCTCTTTGATGGCTTGAGGACACGCCATATTTTTGGTTTGGGGGGAAGATTAGAACTGTTCTTACTTGTTGAATACTTATGAAATTTAATTTATCTCTAACATAATGATAAGTGTTTACAGGTTAATGCAAAAATCAAAAGAAAGAACAAAAGAGGAACGCAATTAAAAGATCCAGAAAAGCAAAGATTACGGCATCTTCAGTGCATTAATAGCTTCAGAAATTCTTTGCAAAATCAGTTTCAGTCAAGTATTAGCAAGCAAATATTGTACAGGAAAATGTCTGTATGAAGGACTGAATGACGGGTCGAACACTGATCCGAATGAAGTGACGAATGCAGTAGATGGGCAACGTTTTGAATAAAAATTGCTGAATGAAATCTTAGCTTGAATATATATCAAATATCATGGTAGATATTTTGAGAAATTTTGACTAACCAATGATGACTAGAATCAATCAAACGTCAAATCTCATTCTTGGTTTTATTCCTTTTACCCATCATGTCTTTGTTAAACGAATGAATCATGTATCATTCTGATCTTTCGAATCATTGTATGACTTCTATAATCTTAATTATCGTACAAACTGCCAGCATTTGGATCGAATCTTTATGATATTCCACGTGTGATCAATCTCATTACGTAAATTTTGTTCAACCTATAAAAAGCTTGGCTTTGGACATGGTTGAACATACTCTGAACAACATGTATACACTAAATTCACACACTTCTACGCTGGAACTTAAGTTAAGATCTTCGAATGACGGGTGCAATCTATCGAGCTTGCCAAGTTCCTGCCCACTGATGTTTAAACACTTAAACGGACGTTAGTTTAAACTGGTGATCGCATAAGTTCCGCCTCAGTCTGATTCACCCTCATTTTTGCTTGAATCCTCCGCACTTATCCAGTACATCCCCCGTCCTCCATCAACAATTCCTAATCGTAATGAGCATGGTAGTTACCAAGATCTCCTTCTCGTCCGTGAGTTTAAATCCTACGTGAGTTATTCCTTCGAGCAGGTTGGGAGTTGTTTCTCTGCCTTCTCCAAGGATACGACCATGAAATTTTGCTACTATTTTCCAAAAGTTTTGATGGAAAGATGACCAAGGTTGGCCATCTTGTTTTCTTCGTGACAGAAGAATCAATAGCATTATCTACGAAGCTCCCAAGGAATAGAATCCCTAAAACACAACCGACATGTTCCTATCATAATTAAAAAACCCTAAAACATAAAAAAAAACTAAACGAACAATATTTATTCCTCATTCACCCATGCCAAAAAAAAAGTGAGATTTTCTCTTGAGAATGAACCTGCTTAATAGGTTCGAAAATATCGATTTCAAAAACACTTCCGCAAACTTCCTTTTATCATCAATTACAAAACTGTGGGTTACGATGAACAATCAAAAGCGTGCTATCCCTTTGCCCACGTTAAAGCAATCAGATCCATTCATCTTGGAAGATACTCCCTACACTATCACGCACCATTAAAAGCAGCCTGTTATGCATTGAAACAACTCTGTTATTAGAGAGGTCGACTATGTCGACACTCTCACCCATTGTAACTTTATAAATAGATGATTGCATAGAGAAACAAGTTAGTTCATATGTTTTTTGAAAAAGCTAGTCTATAGGCCGAGTTAGAGTTAGAACTTGTAGCAGATAGCAGTTACTCTGTAATTTTCTGAAGATTAATTGAAGTTCCAATTCATTGATATTCTGAGTATCTAAGCCAATTTTGTTTTCCATCTTTGATTGCTGGGAAGCGCCCCTCATCAACTGGAGGTTTTCATCTTTGTTTTCTGCATTTTCTATTTTGCAAATAGTTAGTTTGTTTTTTCTGTGTTGTAATCTTTCGTTTTCTGTATATGTTGTTTTATTCTCTGTAATTTATGTTATGATGCTAATTTAATTTGTGTTTACAGGATTAGTAAATGGTTGACCAATAGTTCAGTAATTCATATCTACTTTTAGTCGTTTCTTCTTCCATCATCTAATTAGATATTGCTACCAATTCTTCCATTAGTTAGCATTAGCCCTCAAACTTCTTCCTCTCTGTTAGTTTCCTTCCTGTAGTTGTAGGTTAAATCTCTCTCCTTTCTTCTACCTCAATCTTTTTCTTCCACATATCATAGAAACGGTTATCTCCTTTAGACAATGATTAAATTAGGTTGCTTTCTATTAACATAGCTTCTCAACAAGTCTTCTGACTGATTTATCTGCATCATAGGTTCATGTGCATTTCCCAGCTGACATCAAGATCATTTAAACCCTCCCTTTCCTTAGTTTAGTTTTTTTTTCCTCGTTCAGACTGCCATTTGGATCGGCATTCGGATCGTCATTTGTATTTTTACCTTTTCTCCACTAGTTTTATGATTTCTTAGAATCCAGTTTCTTCTGACTATTAGATATCATTCTTCTTGTCTTTAATTTACAGTTTTAGGTATAATTTAAATTTGGTTATATGTTTCATAGAGTTTTTGGTCAAGTTTTCTTATTATTTCCTCTTTTCATCTCATTTCCCTTCACCTTCTTCTAACTTTCTTCTAAAAGATAAGTTGCTTATGTTTCAGATTTGATCATTAGTTGCTGTTTCAAAATTTATCAATTTCATTTCTAGATAATTTATTTCCAAGTTATAGATCATAATTCCCTTCTTCAAGTTGTTTTTAATTCGTTAATTATAAAGATTAGTTTCATGGATAGTAGATAGATCAGCATGTTTAAAGTTAATTGTAGTTGGTCCCTTTGTAGTTTACATCTCTTTATCGAAGTTAGATTAGATCTACTTCCATTCTATTTTTCTATTACATTTGAAAGCCATTACGATACATTCACTCCAGTTCCTGTTACATGGGAATAGATGTTTTTCTTGAATTAGTCATTGAAGTTATTTAGTTCATTTGTTTTGATTAGCATAGTTTCTGTTTATGTAATCTAGTATTGAATTTAGATAGTTATTTACAGTTGAATCTAAAATTGGCAGTTCAGTTCTAGAATAATTTACATTTACAAGTTCTCCCTAGAATAATTTACATTTACAAGTTCTCCCTAATAATTATCGTTGGTTATCAGTTATTTTCCTAGTTTCATTGCGAATTAATCATTTCATATTTTGTTCATAATTGTAAATTTAAATTCAATAGTTTCCTGTTGATTTATAAGTAGTTGCTTCTTAGTATTTATTTTCATCCTTTTCCATTATCTAAAACATAGAGTAGAGTAGTATAATCTATATTATTCTAATCTATTGGTTCAGTTATATTTAGTAGTTATAAGTTTGACTCGGTTTTTCATTTTGAAAGATCTTTCGATCTTTTCCTTATTAAATTCTTGAAGGTCTAACAAACCAAAAAAATTAGGCGCCATTCTACCTTATCATATATTTTGCATCAACTCTAATATTACCAACCCCGGTCGATAATTTAATATTAGGTGTTCTTTTCAAAATAGCCCATACACCCAACAAGATACAAGTAGCATCCAACTGTAGATCAAACAAATCAGACAATAGCTTCCTTAGCCATACTGCCTCACAACTAGCGGAACAAGCTGCGACATACTCTGCTTCGGCTGTACTCAGTGCTACGCAGAATTGGTTCCTACTAAACCAAGAGATCACACCTGATCCCAAACTGAAGAAGCACTCCAAAGTGCTCCTCCTATCTGCAGCACTACCTGCCCAATCTAAATCAACATAACGCTCAAGGTTAAACTTTTGATTTGCATCATACTTGAGCCCATAATCAATGGCACCCTTTATGTACCTCAGAATATGCTTTAAAATAATCAGGTGAACATGTCTAGGATCCGTCAGGAACTGGATCAAAGTGTTCACCGCAAAGTAAATATCTAGTCTCGTGTTCGTTAGGTACATCAAGGACCCAATCATCTAACAATACATTGTGGCATCAACCGACTCTAATTAAGCATCACTCGATAGCTTCAGGTTCGATGCCATACGTGTGGCCATGGCCTTGCAGTCCATCATCCTGAACCACTTCAATATATCTACTGCATACTTCCCTTGTCCAAGGAAGATTCCATCTATACTCTTCCACACCTCCATACCTAGAAAGTAATGCATCATACCCAAGTCCTTCATCTCGAACTCGGCAACAAGCTTCCTCTTTGTATCAGCAATCAACTTATCCTCACCTGTCACAAATAGGTCATCCACATATAGTAGGAGTATCACTGGATTTCCTTCCTCAACCTTGTAGTAAAGATTGGAATCCGCTTTACTCTTAGTAAATCCTAAGCTCGACAGGAAGTTGTCTATCCTCGTGTACCATGTCCTGGGTGCCTGTTTCAAACCGTACAAGGCCTTCGTCAATTTGCACACATATGAATCCCTGTCATGTGTCTCAAAACTGAGTGGCTGCTCCACATACACTTCCTCTTCGACTACACCATTCAAGAAAGTTGTCTTGAAATCCATCTGGTGTATCTTCTATTTCATCACTGTATCCAAAGAAAGTATTGTTTTGATGGAAGTGTATTTGGATACAGGTGCAAAAGTCTCTTCATAATCTATCCCTTCTTTCTGGGAGAAGCCACGAGCCACAAACATTTCCTTGTATTTCTCTATGCTGCCATCGACAACATGCTTGATCTTGTAGATCCACTTGGAAGTCACAACAGACTTCCCTTCTACTCTTGGGATCACATCCCAAACATCATTCTTCATGGTCAACTAGTATTCCTCGACCATGGCATCCTTTCATTCTTTCTTTTTTGCTGCTTCTTCATAACTGGAAGGTTCTTTGTTCATTATGTCACATAGTAAGGCTAGATAGCAGGTGTGTGACCTTGTCCTTTTTCTTTCTCTGTGTTCCTCCTCTGGAACACCATACCTCTCTGCATCTTGAATGAGCTCTCTTTCCCATGCAGGTTTCCTCTTGTGAGAGTTCTTCTCACGAGGTGGATCTACAAGCTCTTATGGATCTTCTATTTCACGATCCTCTTCTGGAATTGCTTCATTCATGGTGGTGTCTTGTATCCTGGTTACCCTTGGTTCTTCATTGTCTTCAACATGTGGCTTCCTTGATTTGATGTATGTTGATTCTTCATCAAAAGTCACATCCCTGCTGATATCAATCTTCTTGAGCCCTAGAAAGTAGATTCTATATGCCTTTGAGTTTTCACTATACCCCACAAATATACCCTTCTTTCCTGAAGGATCTAACTTTGTGCTCTTTTCTTCTGGAACATGTGTATATACTGGACAACCAAATATCCTAAGATGGCTAACTTCTGGTTTCTTACTAGAGAAGGCTTCTTATGGTGTCTTGTTTTCAAGTATCTTGTGATGTGTTCTGTTCTGTAAATATACAGTTTTTCATGTTTCTTTTGCCCATAGATGCATAGGCAGATCTTGGTCATGAAGCATTGCTCATGTTTCTTCCATGATTGTTCTATTCTTCCTTTTTGCAACCCCATTTTTTTGTGGATTGTAAGGAGTGGTCAACTCCCTCTGAATACCTGAATCACTGCATAACTTCTTGAATTCCCCTGAAGTGAATTCACTACCATTGTCGGATCTAAAGGTCTTGATCTTCTTATCAGTTTGTTTTCTATCAAGGCTTTGAATTCCTTGAACTTATCAAACACTTCATCTTTGTTCTTCAAGAAATATACCCAAGTCTTCCTAGAGAAATCATCAATTTGAGAAACATAATATAAATACCCACTCAGAGAACTAGATGACATCGAACCGCATACATTAGAGTGGATAATCTCCAAGATTCCTTTTTCCATGCTTCCACTGCTTGGAAATGCCTTCTTTGTGTTCTTTCCTTTTGCACATCCTTTGCAAACACCTTCATGTTTGACTGGATTTCAGGAAGAACTTCTACTACTTTGCTTGCAATTGCTAGCACTGTATAGTGCACATGTGCAAGCATTCTATGCCAAATTTCACTTGGCTCCATGGACTCATGTACCATGGCATGTTCAGGTTGTCCCTTCAACTTGTACAATCCTCCCTCTTGCTCTCCAATCAGTACTGCATCATTTATGTTCTTACCTTTTGGCCACATAAGTACTTGGCCATCCACAAATGCAACTCTCATCCTCTTTGCATCCAAATATGATATGGAGAGAAGATTCTTCTTGAGACTAGGTACATATATAACATCTTTCATCTTTAAAGACTTCCCAGAGTCTAGCTTGTAGGAGGATTCACCACTTCGTTTTATAGGGTATTGATAGTCATCCCCAAGTTTCACCTTATGAGGTGACTCATGTTTAGATAGGTCCATAAGAGATTCTTTAAATCCCTTCATATGTTTGGAAGCCCCACTATCAATAATCCAATCATTACACCCATGTGTAATAGTACATGTGAGAGCAAATATTAGAACATATTCTTCATCACTTGAAGAATCTCCACTTTCTTTTTTAGTCTTCTCTCTGGGAGGTTCATCATCCTCAACAACATGAGCATGATATCTCTTCTTGTTGTTCTTGTTGTTTTTGTTGTTGAAGCCTTTTCTTCTCTTGGGACATTCTGAGGCAAAGTGTCCCTTCTCATCACATGTGAATCATCTTAAATATTTCTTCTCCCTTTAATGGTGGTGAGAATATTTCTTGTGATGAGGTTGCTCCCTCTTGAACTTACTTCTCTTGGTGTGTGCTGTGAGAGCTTGATATTCATTTCCCATCTTTTCATCTTGGGCCACAAGTCTAGCTTCTTCTTGTGAACATTCCTCCCACAGTGTACTGAAATAGATTAATTTCTTTCTTGCACAAATTCCTTGGATGAAGGAGTCCCATGACCTAGGTAGGCCATTCAATGTGGTCATCACAATTTCTCCATTCTCCACCACTTCATCCACAGCTTCAAGTTGTTCTTTGATTTGAGAGACCTTAGTAAAGTAGTATTGGATGGTCTCTCCATTCTGGATCTTTACACCTTTCAATTGGTTCTACAGTGTCATCTTCTGATTTATAATCTTTCCTTCAAACAACTTGGTCAAGGAGTCAAACATCTCCTTAGGTGTCTTTAAGGAAGACACATGGGGTATGAGATGGTCTTTGATAGAATCTGCAATGATTCTCTTGGCCTTAACCAATTTCTTCTTGTGTAAGGCCTTAGCCTCATCTCCCTCTGGAACTGGAACCTCTTCACTTATGTAGGTGTCCAATTCATTCTCTTCTAGGATTAACCCAATCCTATACTTCCATGCTCGGAATTTATCAGCCCCTTCAAGATTATCCTCAATCTTGGTGTGGTGAGACATATTAATGAAAAACTCAAATGGAAATAAAATATTTAGATCTTACCACTTTATTTGTTGAAACTAGCTCTGGAGTTGGATTAGGGTTTGTCAGAGAAAACCTAAAAATTCAAACTTTGAATTTCAAACTTTTGATTAGATGGAAAGATGTGCCTTGTTGAGTTGATCAAGTTGTTATAAATCAAATTTGAAATATCCAAAATTTGACCCCTCAAAATTGACTTTGAAACTTTAGGATCTGTAGTTTCTGGTTTTCTAGTTTTCTGGTTTTCTGGTCAAAATCCTGAACTAGTGTTTAATAGAGCCCGGGGTTCTTCCCAACCAAAAAGTTTGATCTTGGTCTCTAAACTTCGATTTATTTGAGGAGCATCCATCTATGGTCTCAGATTCCAAAAATTCCAACTTTCTCAGAAACCCTAATTTCCCGCAACAATGACAGGCCAAAAACTCAAAATGCTCAGAATTGAATTATGTCTCGAGAGAAAGATGTTCCATTGCTAGGAGAGTCATTCTATCCTCCTACCTTTGATGAACTGTGGAGAGAAACCCAAAAATTAAGAATCTCTAGCTTCTGCAGCTGCACAGTGTCTTCTTCTTAGTACTGCTCTAACTCCATGTTAGATTTTTCGATAATTTCATTCAATATTATCTAGGATCACTAAGATAATAACAAGCACATCATAAAAATCACAAGAGACAATGGACACGAAGCATTTCACCGGGGAAACCCCAAAAGATGAAAAACCACGCAACTTCCTCAGAGATAGAATGAGCACCAATACAAAGATCACAAAGATCAAACCCCAAAAGATAGATATCTCTAGTAGCTACTCCTCCTCCACTTGTGCACACTCCTCTCTCTCAACTATGCGAGTTGGATGAGTAAGTGAATGAGTAAAATGAGAGAGTCACACTCTCTATTTATACAACAACTTAACCTACATTTAACCCTAATTGAGCTGACTTCCTAAGGAATCCTAATAACCCATCCACATGACTCATATAGGGCTGAACCCACTAAGGTGGTCTAATAACCCATCAAATATAAGTTACAACACTTACAATGTAACTTGTGACACTTGCAAATACAAATGACAACACTTCCAACCGGAGGAGTAATACATCTCCGTTGGGGATGCAATAAAGTACAAATGTAATATACAAGTGAATATCTTTCGAAGTTACAAATACATCAACAATCATCTCTCTATCCAGTAGTTGGAGTATAAATCCCATCTAGAATATCTCATTCTATGTTATATTGGATTGGAGTAGTGTACCCGAGTCCTTGGTGGGGATCTAATGGTCGAGTCACCTTCATACCATCTACCTCGAAGGTCATCATTATGTTCTTTAAATCCATGTTGTCATAGTTCTCATAGGCCCTGTCAACACTGGATACACATCTATTTCTCCCATGATATTGATGACTTCAAAATATTTAGTTTCCTTGACACCTCTTAGATCTACTTCCATATTCTCTAGACAACCAATGGGGAAGATACGGTACTAGTTGTCCATCTGCAATTGGAATGGAGAATAAACAAGCTTCAGGGAACCCATTGCTTCCCTTGAATTCTTAGATAATATGTTTACATCTGAACCAAGGTTCAACACTACATTTTTTATATCATAAACATGTACTTGCACATTCATACATAACTCATGTCCCCTTTGCTTCCTTCATCATTGTCACACCAACTAGATATTCCATTCTAGGAGTGTAGCATGTATTTATTCATCATTTTTCATGGAATTAACCAAGTTATGGAGCGTATATCACAATGTCTATGTAGATTTCTCATTTTTCAGAATATATTTAAATAGTTGAAGCCACATAAGAATAGAATCCTTCATCTTATCAATATGGGATCCCTCGCCCTCAGCTCTGGTGTTATCTGACTAGTACTATTGATGAAATATTGGTCCCTCACGGGATGGTGGAGTATGTATTTGACCAAACCTGTTTGTATCTTCTTTGTATATCTACTTCTGCTACACCAAGATGTATTTGGTTCTTTTAGGGGTTGGCTTCTAATCATTGGTGAGTTTTCTCATCTATGATCTGCCCCAGCTTTTGCACCTGCCTTGTTATACCTCCATGTTTCATAGTGTCGCATCTCCATCACAAAACGAGTTGACGACACTTTCCCTACTGTTTTAAACCATCCAGAAGAGACAGATGATGAGTCAATCTTGAAGGTGAATCTACCCTGACAAGTTCTGAGCCACCTAATACTTTATCTACACACACTACCGCGCCTTTCTCATTTATCAAAACGCGGTACTAGACACTACCGCGCTATGCTTTTTCCCCAAAACGCGGCAGTACCGCATTGTGCTAAGACTGCAGAGCGCGGTACTCTTTTATTAGCCTTTTTCCCTTGGCTTGTGGGATTTTGGATTTTCGAAGACAATGAAAGATTGGGGTCCCTGATTCGATCTCAACTCATTTCCTTCGATTAGAAACCCTGATCCACTTATCTCTCCCTAGATCCACCCATCTCTCTTGTTGGTTAACCTCACCATTCACTATAAAAGAGAGGCATTCCATTGGAAAAGGGGAGGACTCTTGAGAGTACCAAACTTATGGTCTTGCAGCATTGTGGAGATAGCTAGAGGAGAAGACACTTGGAGCTAGAGGATTGGCTTGGACATCAAGCACCTTTTGTAAGTATTCTTCAAGTTGTAATAAGATAACTTGTCTTGTCTTTCCCATTTCATGTGTATTGTTCAAATCTTTAACATGGAATGTATCTAATTCAGATTTGAATCTAACATTTACATTCAAGGTATTTGGAAGCTGGTATGTTTGTTCTTTGATTGGTCTTAACAGGTTCTACATCGGAGCACTTGGATCAAAAAGCTGGAAGCGGGACAAATGTCGAATCGAAAGGTATGTCATATCTCTCATTTTTTTCCGAATGCATATGATCTTGCTGTAAAAGTTAATTCAGGAATCTCAAGGTAGAATTTGTTTTGACTTGTTTCATGCTTTAGAGTTAGTTGAGAATCTACTTTAAAGTTAAGGGAGTTTTGACTTATCCGTAGGGCAGAATTCTGCATAACAAGAATGGCGACTCCGCTGGTTTTGATTACTACTTGATTGATTCAATTCACTATCATTTATCTTTTGATTGTGAGTTTTTGTTGCACTTCAAACCAGTTTGAATCTTGGTCCTTTTTTACCTTTATTCACCCCTCCTCGCTGTATTATTCTCCCTGTTTGATCACTAAGTCCCCTGGGTCAGCAACAACCCTGAAAATTTCATTTTCTTTTCTCAAGTTGCGCTTTTTCCTTACCTTGTCACAGTACCGTGCCCCCTGAACTGCCTCCAGCGCGGTAGTACCGCGTTCTCGTCCTTAGTACCAGAGCGGTACTGTCACAGTGCCGTGCGCCAGTCAGACCTTTACCCGCGGTAGTGTCTGCAAGTTTTTAAATTTTTTATCTTTGCTTGGTTTCCTGAGTCTCTCTCTGCCTTAGGTAGTATCTACTGTTACCTGTTAGCATCCTGGTCAATTTCCAGTCTGCATGGTGTGCTTATTACCCAGTTTGTGAGCTTGATTTTTGATTGAATTAGTGGCATTTTTGAAATATTGGTCATTTTTCCAGTATTGATTGCATTCACTTGATTTTTTCACCATAACCAACTCAACACCACTTTTCTCTATTACTGAACCCTGTAGCTTTTACAGTCATATTATTTCTATCATTTTCAGTAATCAAAAAGTTATCATTTGAGAGCAATTTTGTTGTTTAAATTGAAAAAGTCTAGTAGTATTTTGCATAGGAAAATGCACCATTGATTTTGCCACAGAAATTCTCATTGTAGAAGCATTGTAGATTGTAGAATCAGTACATTGAAAAGAGTGTTTACTTCAGTTTGGCTTTGTTTATAAATCAAAAAGAAAAAATCTCTTGTTTTGATGTTTGCTTGTGAAAAATTTCATGCATATTTTATCGAAGAACTCTCTCCCGTCCTTAGCTAGATTTAATCAAAGACAAAGGATTATTTTTTATTCATTCTCATTTGCATGGTTTGAGTCGTCATAACACCATCAAGTTTCACGTCCACTACCTGATTGAGTAAGACAGCCACTAAAATTAATCACCCTAATTAAACCAACTTTAACCTCACTTGAGGAAATCAAAAGAATTTGGTAGTTAGGTAGGACACCGGGGATAGGCATCAAAATAATTCCCTCTTGTCATTTTCATCTGAGACATAGTCGTTGTATTTAGGTAACTAAAATCCTCTAGTACTTATTGACATGGTCACAGCTAGTTTGTGGAGGGGCCTCCTGACTGTTTCTAACTTTCAGGGGTTAAACGACCGCGAGATTGAGAACCGGACGGACTCTGTGGAATACCGCACTCCACTTAGCCCTAAGGCAACATCGATCGCTGTCTTCTTCGGAAGGCTGAAGTGCCCAAAACCTTTTCCGACGTGTCATGAACGAGGTAGCTTAGTATCTATTCTACTAGGGCTCTTTTACCCAGGATCCCTTTCGGTAGAGGGATATCCTTCTTATATTGGTCTCTCATGTTGTATTGTTCGACTTGGATTTCATCACCTTGCAAAGGATACAACTTGTTGAGGTCTCCAGCTCTTAGTTAGGAGTTTGCTTGGTATCTCATCTTAGTAGAGGGTCATTTTTCTTTGTAGGGACTGCTTGTTGGCATTCTGGCCATTTTTGTTGATCAACTCGCTTATTGAGACACCGGTCTCAATATAGATTTTAGAGCTTGCTTTTTTGGCATGTGAGCCTTGCTTTTTCTAGCTCCTCTTCTGCACACTTGGCTGCATTAGAGTTTTTGAGTTCTTTGTTTACGATACTGCCCCCGATTTTCATTTTCCTGTCATCATGTCAGATCAACCACGAAGATCACGAAGACAAAAGGGACTAATCCCTCCACCACCACCACCGCCACAGACTTCTGGTCCGCCTGCATCACGCATTCCTGCTCCTCCTGGCCGCGGTGCTGGTCGAGGCAACATTCCACCGCCGATACGTACAACATCTTCAGTTACGCCCGTAACTGCCACACACAGCACAGTCTCAGAATCTATTGCAGCTTCTGCAACCACTAGCATGTCTGAGACTTCCACTGTCACCTCACCCACTGTCATTCCAGATTTATCTGTTACAGTGGACACAGTTACAGCAGCTGAACCTAGCAAAACCCAGAGTACTAGACCAGAGGTCATCGTTCTACCGGATGTCAACACTTCCCGTCCATCAGACAATTTTCACGATGATACAGACGGATCTATTGGCACCACAGAAGGATCTGACCAGGACATACCTGGCTTAATTTCAGTCCTAGGCGGATACGTTGAAATCGTTGATGATACTCGTCTCCCTGACACACCTTTTGAACCTGATTATGGTTTCATTACTTCCCAGGAGGAACTTCCGCCTGTTATTACTACGTCACCCAGTGTTCACCCTCAGGAGACAAGTTCTTCTAGCAACGTACCTCGTACTTTACATCTACCCAAACTCCCACCGGGACATGAGATAATGGCTTCCATCCAGTCTAGTATGGTTAGCCTAGTGAACTCTCCGTTAGCATTGGCATGATTTAGATGCAGCACAGAGCAAATACTTTCAACAGCGTCTAGATACCCCCCCGTTTCTCGTCCTTCTCACTATAGGGTTCCCAATGTCCCGTCTAGCACAGAGTTTCATCACTCCTTTGCAGACGGCTCAGGACCTACGGACTTTACTATACCTAGGTTCCCGCCGGACCCCCAAAATCTTTTTCAGGATATGAACTCGGACCCAGTTCTCGATGGTCCTCCTATCATTGAACACGTTATGGACGACGCCAATACCCCTGGGCTAAATTCCCCACACTTGCTGTCATCACCTATGTTTGGTGCTCATTCTATGAGGGATAACCCAATTTTTTCTCCATCCTCACCTGTCAGATATGGACGACCTCCTCCGCAAATCGGTACTTTTGGCGCCGTTGGCCAATCCACATTATCATATTTGGCTAGCGGCGGAAGAACACCTAGTCATACTGCTGGATCTTCCGTTTCGACTGGAGGATCACCTTCATCTACCATTTACACTATTTCAGGAGGTGGACAACCGACTGCAATGGTCCCTAACACCAACATACAAACCCTCCCTGGTGGGCCATCAACCCAACCAGCTGGGGGGCAACCGTTTGTTGGGAACCCCATTCTTGGTCAACAACCTCCTCCCATAGGGTCATCAACCCAACCAGTTGGAGGACAACCTTTTGTTGGGAACCCCGTTCCTACTCAATAGCCTCCTCTCATAGGGCCATCCAACCCATCCGTTGGTGGACAACCTATTGGTTCTATCCAACAACTATCCCAACCAGCAGCATCTGCTCAGTACGGTATGTACAGCACACCTGGCAGTGGGAAACCTTATTCCAGTATTCCAACCGGACCTCATTCTCAACCTTCCCCGTCAGGCATGCTTCCTTCTTGGGATCATCAAATCCCACAGAGTGGGGGATACTCACTTTTTGGAAACTGGAACCAAGCTGGGGGGCAATCTCAGATTTCCCCCAACTTGAATTCTGGCTTCCCTTACCCTTCAGCTGCTACAACTCCATGCAACCCATCACTTCAATTTCCACTCGCTCCTCAAGCAGGAACGAGCCTTCCATGGACACCATCGTCGAAGCCACCCCCCAAACCTGCTATGGGAAATCCTCCACTTACACAATATAGTGGTAACATCCCTGGAACACAACAATTCCAAGGAATTTTTCCCCAACAAGGAACAACAACCATTCCTGGGTATCAACAACCTCAGGGTACCATACCCACTCAGCAGAACACTTACCAACCAGTTGCTTGCAATCAACCGATTAACCAGATGGCTTACTATCCGCAGAACTTCCAGCAGTATCCCGCGGGAAACACATATGGGTATAACACACAACAGTATGCTATGCAGGGCCCTCCAGGATCCTCTGCACCATATGGTTATTACTCATACCCGCAGACCAACCGTCAACTTCCTTTTTTGGCCACACTTGACTTACCTGATTTGTCGAGGCTTATCAATGATCCTATATGGCATGAACCTCATTGGCCACCTATTCCAGCCAAACTACCATCGGACATTCCTAAGTTCGATGCCAAGCCCGGGGAAGACCCCAAGAACCACGTGATGACCTTCCATCTTTGGTGTTCATCCAACTCCTTGATGGATGATTCCATCCGACTTCGGCTCTTCCAACGCACACTTAATGGCACGGAAACAAAATGGTATATTGAGCTGCCACAACACTCTTTTCGTGATTTCAACACTTTGGCTATGCAGTTTCTGACTCATTTCCAGCTCCCCATCCGGTATGAGACTGGAACAGAACTGCTAACTTCACTGCGTCAAACCACTTCTACACATATTTCGGATCACATCCATGAGTGGCGAAGACGCCGTAGGCTAATAAATGCACCCATTCCGGATCAGCTACTTGCTGATTGGTTTACAAAATCCTTTTTGCCTCCCATAGCCAGAGATATCGCTATGGGCGGACCAGTTACAGAAGAACAAGCCATCTCGGCAGCACAGTACATGGATCTAGTATATACTCAATCCAATACTTTACATGAACTTCTTCCACATGCCTCCCGCGTTCACACTGATCCAACAAATCCTACTACTGAACCCCCCATTGATGGTATTGTCGGTTCAGTCAAGACCCAGCCTGCTACCAACTCGACGGGACAACAAGCTTCAACTTCCCCCGCTTTTACCCAGGATGTTTCAAAAACAACTACTTCTCTTGTTGTTTCCTCCGAAGTGAACGCAGTCCAATCTACGTCACAACCATCCGGGGGAAAGAAGAAAAACAATCGTGGTAAACCTAAGAAAAACCAGCAGGAGAACCCCAAGCCACAACCCACCCAGAATGACCAGAAACCACGTCGGAAAGCTAAGTTTCCCTGCTTGATTTGTCAAGATGATCATTATACGCGTGACTGTCCCTACAAGGACGAGGTCAACAAGTTCGTTAAAGGATCCTCTCGCCCGACAGTGTTAACTGACCCTTTCCCACAACAGCAACAACAGATGGTTTCCCAAGAAACCCCACAAGGGGGCAACCCGACCAATCCCACCCGTAGAGAGACGTCCACAAACCGCGAAATCCTAATGACAAGTAATGAGGAGATTAATATCACCACTTGTTCAAAGACGTATGACAACCCCCCAAGTTCAAACAAACAATCGGAGACAGCCAAAGGAAAATCTCCCATTGAAGATCCGATTCCTATTCCCCCTCCTACCAGTCATCTCCATATCGAGAGACCGCTGACGGACACAGTGCTACACCCACCCAAGGGCACTATTCGAAAGGCGACATTCAATCCTAATGCGCGAGCTGCCCAAAACTACAACATTGTTGAGGATTTGGCGCAAGCACCTTGCGCCATGTCGACTCTCGAGGTTCTCCAACACTACCCCATGCAGCGTAGAACCCTACTTTCAGCCCTGGGGGCAATGGACCCAGATACTTCAAACTCCATCATGTTTAACTTGGAGCACGCTAAACCTAGGCTTTCTCACCAGTTAGCCTTCCAGGTGCATACAAAAATCAGTGGAAACGTCATCCATCGCACTGTGTTAGATGAGGGTGCTTTCACGTTGATTATGTCTTTGAACTGCTGGATATCCTTAGGCTCACCCGAGGTCACAACTTCTCCTACTACTCTCAGGGCATTTGATGGACATGGTTTTCAACCATGTGGACTCATTCCCTCAATCTGTGTTGAACTGGGGGGAAAAACAGTATCCGTACACATCGAAGTCGTATATGCACCTTTGGATTACAATCTCCTACTTGGTCGGAACTGGTTCTATGCCATGACCGCCATAGCATCTACAGTCTTTCGGATTGTACAATTTCCTCATGAAGGGAAAATTATCACTATTGATCAACTGGATTACTGTATCCCAGACTCCCATCCGAACTCCGCCAATACCGTCCCGTTATTGGATCAACCTCGGTACCGGTTCCAAGACATAGGTGTTGGTCTCATGAAGGATTCTTCCCTCATTGGAGTTTTTCCAGAGCTGGGAACCCATCTTCAACCAGTCAACATGATTTCATCGCATGTCACCCCTTCTGATGATTCATGGGTGATTCCGAGTCCCACTCAGATTCAAGGCTATGGAAATTCCATGCCTTTGAACAGAAACCTTGCAGCATATGACGCGATCCAATCAGCCACAGATTGGGTTGACTGTTCTACTGATCACACCATGGCACAGCTCTCGGCTGAAACTCATCCACACCCACCATTTTTTGATCCTCTAAACTTGATTTTTCCCACTGACGAATCAATCATGGAGGTTATGTGTGGTGATGAGCCACCATGGGGAGATTTTCATCATCGATCTTCATTCCCCACTATTCAACCACTTGAGCCTGATACAATGTTATGTAGAATTTTGTCCTACGGATAAGCCAAAGTTCTCTTAACTTTAAAGCAGACTTTAAACTAATCTTTAAAGCAAGAAACAAGTCAAAACAAATGCTACCTTGAATCCCTAGATCTAACAAACATCTCAAGATTAAAATGCTAGAAAGAATAGAAGAAGTTTAACTAACCTTCTATCCAGACGCTTGTTTTTGGTATTTGCTCCAGTCTCCAAGCCCTCACAAATGAACCTGTCAAAATGGAACCAAGACACAAGAATGCACTATTCTCTAGCAACCTGAAACATGAGTTAGAATCTAAATCTATGAAAGATACAAATCATATCATTAAAAAAAGATTAACACAAATGATTTGGGGAAACAAGACAAGTTATTCCATTACAACTTGAAGAATACTTACAAAAGGTGCTTGATGTCCAAGCCAATCCTCCAGCTCCAAGTGTCTTCTCCTCCAGCTATCTCCACAATGCTGCAAGACCATAAGTTTGGTACTCTCAAGAGTCCTCCCCTTTCCCAATGGAATGCCTCTCTTTTATAGTGAATGGTGAGGTTAACCAACAAGAGAGATGGGTGGATCTAAGGAGAGATAAGTGGATCAGGGTTTCTAATCGAAGGAGATGAGTTGAGATCGAATCAAGGACCCCAACCTTCCCTTATCTTCGAAAATCCAAAATCCCACAAGCAAAGACTGCAGAACGCGACACTGCCGCGTTTTGGGGAAAGAGCATAGCGCGGTAGTGTCTAGTACCGCGTTTTGATAAACTAGCAAGGCGCGGTAGTGTGTGTGGATAAAGTCTAAGGTGGGTCAAAACTTGTCAGGGTAGATTCACCTTCAAGGTTGACTCATCATCTGTCTCTTTTGGATGGTTTAAAACAGTAGGGAAAGTGTCGTCAACTCGTTTAATGATAGAGATGCGACACTGTGAAACATAGAGGTATAACATACAAAACCCAGCACTTCACTTGGGATGGTTCAAACCAAGTTCCCCACTTCCCTCGACGAGGTATTTTCAGAAGGAAACTTGGCCAATCTTATGGCAACCACTCCCATCGATATTTCAGTGAAGCCTGGTATCGTGGAAAACGTACACATTGGCAAAACATGTACTCCCCTCGAAATGGAGTTCTATAGTGCCTACTTTAAAACTTTCCGCGATGTTTTTTCTTGGAGTTATGAAGAGATGCCAGGAATTGACCCCTCGATCGTGGTCCACGAAATTCCAACTTTCCCTAGCGCCCGACCTGTTCGGCAAAAGCTTTGACCCATCCATCCTCGTAAGGCAGCCGCCATTAAAGCAGAAGTTGAAAAAATTTTGTGTGCTGGTTTTATCTATCCTGTCCCATTGACAGAATGGGTATCCAACATCGTTCCCGTAGCCAAGAAACTTGGAACGATTAGGGTCTGTGTTGATTACCGTGATTTGAACAAGGCTTGCCCCAAGGACAACTACCCAACTCCGTTTATCGACCAGATCATCGATAACTATGGAGGGAGTGTCATCTTTTCATTTATGGATGGCTTCTCTGGCTATAATCAGATCAATATCCTCCCAACCGACCAGCACAAAATAGCCTTTATCTGCCCTTGGGGGATCTTTGCATATCGAAAGTTACCTTTTGGCCTGAAAAATGCCGGGGCAACTTTCCAACGGGCGATGTCTTACACATTTCATGACATCAAACATATTGTAGAGCCATATCTTGATGACCTTCCCGCTCACTCTCGGACCCGGGAAGACCATCCAGACCACTTAAGTGCCATTTTCGAAAGGTGTCGTTGCTACAATATACGTTTGAACCCGCATAAGTGCGTCTTCTGTGTAGAAGACGAAAAACTGTTGGGCTTCATAGTATCCAAAGACGGGATACGTCTAGATCCCGCAAAGGTAGCATCTATCGTAGCTCTGCCTTCACCCACCAATATTCCAGAACTTCAATGTTTGCAAGGGCATGCAAACTTTCTACGCCGTTTTATCTGCAATCTGTCCGAGATAACAAAAGGCTACATGCGGCTTCTCAAGAAGAATGTTCCCTTCATCTGGGATGACGAAGCCCAACGCTCTTTTGACAATCTAAAGGCAGCCTTAACCAGAGATCCTTTGATTCAACCCACCGATTACACACGGGACTACATTCTTTATCTCGCAGCCTCGATTTCCACCATTGGTATGGTGCTAGTCCAGTAAGACCAAAACGGCTTAGAACATGTGGTATACTATCTCAGTAAGAGTCTTCTTGACTCCGAAACCCGCTATTCACATGTTGAAAAACTGGCTCTGGCAACAGTATTTGCTGTCTAGAGATTCCACCATTACATCTTACTCCGTCGGACCACTGTTATAGCCGACTTCAACCCAATGTATTACATCCTCACACGTCAAGTGCTTGGGGGAAAATACTCTCGTTGGATTGTCATCCTTCAAGATTTTGACTTGGAGTTTGTCAAGGCTAAGTCCAAGAAGTCTTTGGTCTTCGCGGAGTTAATTTTTAACTTGCCCTGTGCTACTGAGCAATCCGAGCCCATTGATTCTCTTCCCGATGAATCATTGTTCCTCATTAGCACGTCTCATCCGTGGTGAGGGGATATTCTTTTATATCTCCAAACCCAATGCTTCCGTCCTGACCTCACTCGCGACGAACGGCGACGCATCCGACATCACGCAAAGTACTACCTCATAGTTAACGATACTCTATATCAGCGTGGTGTCGACACCGTCCTTCGACGCTGTTTGACCTTAGATGAGGCATAACGCGTTCTCAATGACTGCCACGCTGGAGCATGTGGTGGTCATCTCTCTGGGATGGCTACGGCCCAGAAAATACTGCGAGCAGGATACTTCTGGCCCTCAATTTTCAAAGACTGCATTGAAACAGTCAAGAAGTGTCTGCCATGTCAATTCTTTCATAGCAAAACACGCTCGCATCCTGCTCCACTCCATCATGTCATTGCCGTCGGCCCCTTTTCCAAATGGGGCATCGATTTCATGCACTGTAAGCCCACTTCAGCCGGGGGGCATAGCTATGTCATATTAGCTATCGACTATTTTACAAAATGGGCTGAAGCGATGCCTACGTATGCTGAAGATGGAAAAACAGCAGCGCAGTTCATATTCAATCATATTATAGCTAGATTCGGTGTCCCACAGTCTATTGTGACCGATCACGGTTCCCATTTCAGGAACCATACGATCGAAGAACTAAGTGCCAAGCTGGGTTTTCACCATGAAAACTCAACCCCGTATTACCCACAAGCTAATGGCCAAGTTGAAGCCATTAACAAAGTCCTGAAACGAATGATTCAGCGCATTGTGGGTACCCAGAAATCCAATTGGAACTCAGCTCTGTTCTCAGCACTGTGGGCATACCGAACCTCAGTGAAAAGTGCTACTGGGTTCACACCATTCCAACTGGTGTATGGCCTAGAAGCCATCTTGCCGATTGAATGTGAAATTCCATCACTCAAGATAGCCATAGAGCTGCTTCCACACACTACTTCCGAAGAAGAACGGTTTCTATACCTATCTAAGCTAGATGAAACCCGCCGCGACGCCGCTTTAGCTAATGAAGCTCACAAAAAACGCGTCAAAGCTCAATATGACAAATCGGTTCAACCTCGGATCTTCAATGAGGGTGACCTTGTACTTACATATGATCAGATGCACGATAAGCTTGGAAAAGGTAAACTTGAATCTATGTGGTACGGCCCCTTCATCGTAAAACGTGTCTTAGAAAAAGGAGCCTATGAACTAATCGATTGTGATGGTACGCCATTGGCACGGCCCCGCAACGGGCTATACCTCAAACGTTTCTACGCATGAGGTTTCCCTACGCGGGTTACTTGTTGTACATAATGTACTTAGTTGGTTTTTGCTTTCTTTTTGGTGTGCACGTGGACCTCATGTATCCACTCTTACTTTGACTCGTGACTTTATGCGCAGATGTCTGCCTACTTTGGATTCGCCGATGGTGCAAGCCGACATACCCGGAATCTCACTTCCGCAGCATGGGTAATCTATTCCCCCACTGGCGAGTTGATTTCTTCAGGAGCAATTTGTTTAGGTCCTGCAACCAATAATATCGCGGAGTACCATGCAGTCATTGGTCTCTTGACAGAGGTTGCTTCACTCGGGATTGACTCCTTATCAATATTTTTAGACTCCCAACTCGTGGTTTCTCATCTAAACCGTGTTTACATAGTTCGCGGTCCTACACTACTTCGTTTATTTTGGAGAGTACGCCTCTTGGAACGATCATTTAATTTTATCACATATCATCACATACCGAGAGAATTCAATTATATAGCTGATTCATTGGCTAATTACATTTTGGATTGGCATCTTGCCCATACATAAACACATCATAAAAATAAAATGCACGAGTCATTGTAAATATTTAGATCATAAATAGGTCCATATCACTGTATATATAAGTGTTTTTTCAAAAATACATAAAGTTTGTGTCAAAGACAAAATTTGGGACCAAATCCCATATATACAAAATTTGGCTCTCAAAGCCTACATATCGTGTACATGCCGCAAAAAGATCAGAAGACCATCTACGGAGACCTAGGAGACCTATCATGTCCCTCATCAGACTCCTCCTGCTGCTGGTGGTAACATACTACAGCTCGGACCACCTTGCGAAGAAGTCGACTGATACGACCAGGCACACCTACAGTATGCCGCTGGAGGTGGTAAGGGACGTCATCCATTCTCATAGCAGGGATGCCATGAGTCAATCCCTGCAAGTTCCTCTCAATGTCCCGAATGCCTCCTGCCTCGTCTTCATCCTCCTCCTCGTCAGGAACCGCTTGACGGTCAACACCACCACGACGTAGTGGCGAGTACCCAGCTAGTCTCTGTGGTCCACGGTCTGCAACATGCATGCGAACATACATTAGACATATTTTACACATTCTAAAAAAGTAATAAAAATTAAATATTCAAAAAGGAAAAAATACATATCCATGAAGGTCGTACCAGAGCTGTCCCAATCATCGTCCTCTGGTAGTGCCAAGTCGATGTCCTCACGAAAATCTACCCCGGAGTAGGGATAGTCGTCAATCATAACTATCTGCTCCTCAAGCCAGGAAAAGAAATCCTCACCGAAGGCTAAGGGTTGGGGTCCCCCGAGACGTCCAGCATAATCGCTCCATCAAGCCATCCATGGCTCAGTAGGTGGACGGGGGGGCCTATATATCTGCGGGCGCAACAGGGGCACCCTCGCCAGAAAGAAGGTGACCAGGATGCTCCCATAGCCGAATTGGGAGTTCTTTCCAACCCTACACTTGTGCACTTGTTCTTTCAGATTGTACAACACTGCATCACACCAGTTAAAAACTGTCCCTCCCATACACTCTGCTACGAGGTTCACTTGTGTGCGAGATGCCTGATGTGGACTCACACTTCCTGCTGCACGCATGATAGTGAATAGTACGATTTTTACAGGAAGTTCTATGACCTCCTTTATGGCCACCTTCCCACTTTTCTTACTCGAACCCTGGTGGCAATACCGAGCAATCAAGTCATCTGTACTTGATTCTGAAGCTGAGTATCCGGTAAAGTTCACCCGGGCCCCTCTTTTCGAGAGACCCATGAGGAAGTAAATATCCTCAACTTGAATTTCAAGGACATGCTCTCCCACATGGAAAGCTCGAATATCAGGGTCCCACAACTGAATGAGATGAGTGAGAAGCTTGGGCTGCTGGCGGATCCCTTTGGTTTTAAAGAACTTTAACAAACCACATTCTCGCAATGCGGTCATGGTTGGTAAGTCATTTTCGGCTGCAAAATCATCCACTTCGTGCTCTCTTTCTTTCCAGCTTACCATTTTGCTGCAAATAAGTTGCAAAACCCTGCAAAAGGTCAAACAAAGCAGTTAGTAACTATTTAGCAACTTACTTCCAGCAGAGAATTGGAAAAAATTTGATTTCTTGAACAAAAAATTCGCCTCTACCACGTCTGAGAGACATTCTACCACATGGCAGTCTACACTACCACGCCTCGGTTTGGAGCTCCAGCGCGGTACTGTTAGACAGTACCGCATTTTTCGATAGAGCCCCCATGCGGTAGTGTGTAGGGCGATTCTTGCCCAAAAGGGCTCGCCCAAAAATCAAATTTTTCCTGGTAAAAGCAAAAAATTCTTACATAAAATGAAAGAGGGGCTCAAGAACTCTTACCTGGCATAGACGGCGGTCGAAATGGTGTCCTAGAACTCCCGGTATGGATCCTTGAAATCTTGCTCCTAAATAGGTGAAAATTTCTCCTTTGGGTAAAAAACACAAATGAATAGTAATTTCTATTTTTAACTATTCCTTATATAGTATTTTCAAATATCTTTTTTAATTATTATTTTAAATAGTTAAAATAAAACCTTGTTCACATTACTAATGTCCATTTTTTGAGCATTTATTGACAGGATCCTCGGTAAAAATGCGATACGTTCACACTGGTGTTTTCTGACCTTCATTTTTGATCCCACTTTATCTTTTTCGTGCTCTGGATTTAAAACTTGAAAAAGATTCCAAGCGCTTTTACACCCATGTCGTGCTTGTCAAACTCAAGTAAATGGTGTCGAGTACGGTCAGCTTTACTCATGCTCGCTAAACGATAAGGAAAGTATTATCCTGGTTGTATTTTATCCTTTTTTCGGACCAGAATAATAAAAAATGACGAAAAAGACCATAGGAGTCCATAGTTAAGCTCTTTTCAGACTCCCTAAAATTGAAAAGATTGCCAAGTGATCTTGACTCTTTCACGCTTGTAAAAGTATTTGAAAGGTCGTCTATTCGGTGATAGGTTACCCCTTTTTCGGCCCGTCTAGACTATTTACGAGAAAGGTATACCTCAGTCAATCTCGGCTAGGAGAGTTCTCTCGGGAATTGTTTTACACTTTTTCAGGATCGAGAGACTAAATTTTACGAAAAAGTACATTATGGAGCTTCCTTTAAGTTTTTCAGGCTCTCTAAATATGAAAAACTACTGAGTTTTCCTTCCTTGGACTCGTTAAAATGTTAACATCGAAGGACCCACTTTGGGACGAACCCCTCCTTTCTCAGGTTCGTAAAACATGTGAGATTGGACTCATCCATGAGATGAGCTACACCGAGCATCTGTTATCCTCTTCAAGCTCGCAAAACAAGAAAGAGGTACTCGTCCATCATGTCGGGGAATTATGGGGGGATAAGTCAAGTTTATTTATGGCAGCTTGTCAGTCATTAACTTTGAACATGGCATGTGTCCGTTTCTTGTTTATATTTGGGTATCCATTTTTCAATGAGTTATGGTCATCATCATGAGTTGTCTCCCTAGCCACGAGTCCACTCATCCGGTTTCTATCCTCTATTTATCGATAATCCCTGCTTCCAAGTCCTGTTACATGCCGTTATATGTTCAAAAGGTTGCATTATTTCAAGTCGTTCATTTTGTCAGGCCTCCGCTGTGTCAGTACATACTCCATTGTTTTATCATCTTATCATCTGTGCCGATCTCGTGTCGATGATGTGGAAATCATTATGGCCCACCTTCGACGAGTTTATTCCTGTCGACACCAAATCACTATCCGGGAATTAGACTTAGAGATCAACCACTAGTACCTTGGTACCTGCATTCCTCAATGGCAGGTTTCCTCGTGTTTGACAGTAGGTTCACATCATTGACCTCTGATCAAGCGATCTCTCGGATGCTCGACATCAACTCATTTATTCGCATTTCGTTGAGATGTACTATTGATACCTTGGGAATCATCGTCATCATTGGTGGTCTCCCTAGCATTTGTTAACGGTCCACATCATTGACCGGTAATCAAATGGTTTCTACCATGTTCGACTTCAACACCTTGTAATCACATGGCTAGATTCGTATCTTTTGCGATCGGGTAGAAGACCCTGGACGCACCTCTACATTTTGATTGCATCCAGGTTGCGATGGAGATGTAATTTGTATTGTCACACAGATCCACTTATTGTATTGGTCGTGGCTGTGTCATTATTGTCTCATGGATCTACGATTGTTCATAGTAGCCATGATCTGTCCATAGTCTACATCATCTCAGCACTCATGGATCTGCAATGTATTGGTCGGCAGCCATGCTTTGAGTCATCTGTTTCCGAGCATGGCGATGCCCGCCTCGGTGGTATATCTAACACTTTGTTTCTGTTTCAGCTCAGTGTCGCTCTCCTCGATGCTATCTCTGCACACTCTATTCGTAAAGTATTTCGGCCATCAGTCCCTTCTGACCTCACACTTTAGGGGGCATCTGTTATACCTCCATGTTTCACAGTATCGCATCTCCATCACAAAATGAGTTGACGACACTTTCCCTACTGTTTTAAACCATCCAGAAGAGACAGATGATGACTCAATCTTGAAGGTGAATCTACCCTGACAAGTTCTGACCCACCTAAGACTTTATCTACACACACTACCACGCCTTGCTCATTTATCAAAACGCGGTACTAGACACTACCGCGCTATGCTTTTTCCCCAAAACGCAGCAGTACCGCGTTGTGCTAAGACTGCAGAGCATGGTACTCTTTTATTAGCCTTTTTCCCTTGGCTTGTGGGATTTTGGATTTTCGAAGATAATGAAAGATTGGGGTCCCTGATTCGATCTCAACTCATTTCCTTCGATTAGAAACCCTGATCCACTTATCTCTCCCTAGATCCACCCATCTCTCTTGTTGGTTAACCTCACCATTCACTATAAAAGAGAGGCATTCCATTGGAAAAGGGGAGGACTCTTGAGAGTACCAAACTTATGGTCTTGCAGCATTGTGGAGATAGCTAGAGGAGAAGACACTTGGAGCTAGAGGATTGGCTTGGACATCAAGCACCTTTTGTAAGTATTCTTCAAGTTGTAATAAGATAACTTGTCTTGTCTTTCCCATTTCATGTGTATTGTTCAAATCTTTAACATGGAATGTATCTAATTCAGATTTGAATCTAACATTTACATTCAAGGTATTTGGAAGCTGGTATGTTTGTTCTTTGATTGGTCTTAACAGGTTCTACATCGGAGCACTTGGATCAAAAAGCTGGAAGTGGGACAAATGTCGAATCGAAAGGTATGTCATATCTCTCATTTGTTTCCGAATGCATATGATCTTGCTGTAAAAGTTAATTCAGGAATCTCAAGGTAGCATTTGTTTTGACTTGTTTCTTGCTTTAGAGTTAGTTGAGAATCTACTTTAAAGTTAAGGGAGTTTTGACTTATCCGTAGGGCAGAATTCCGCATAACATGCCTGAGTGACCAAAAAATTTGTTGTTGTTCCCTCTTCTCGAGGTTCACAATTTATGAAATTGGTCATCCTCCTTACGCGATCCTCCTTCATAATGAGCTTAGGGAATTCTTCTATTGTATGAGTGTTGGTTTTGGTGTGGCAATAGGTACACCACGGTATTTTTGGCAAAGGACAATAATAGGATAGATGACCCACTTCATTACAATTGTATAAATTCAATGGCCCCATGTGACCTCGTCCCCATCCAGATCTGAAGCCTCCTCCTCATCCATCCCTAGTACCTTCTCTTCATCCTTCTCCTCATTTCCCTTACGATTTGTTAGCCACACAAACAATAAATCTATCCAGTCTCTCTGTAAGGGAATCTAAGGCCTTGCACTTCTCAATGTTATGAGTAGTATATTCATAGAATTCATAGTAGATCATATTAGGCATTGCTAAGTACTTCTGTAATAGAGGAAAATACATGGGTGATGACCAAATGGATTGCAAATTTCACAATAGTCATTAGCGTTCCCAATTGGTGGCTCTGGATATGACAATCGTTCTACAAAATGGAATAGATTTACCATCACAACTTGCACAACCATTGCACTAAGACCATTGTTGAACGGTCCCCCCTGGAACAAATTTTCTTCCTCATGCTCATAGACATTATGAGGCATGATTCCCTTCCATCAAATAGATAGTGAACTATACTTGTGTTCGTCGTGCCTTAGGTGCATTCATGTCCTCGTGTATTTCAGTTATATCCACTAAATTGCGATGTACTTGTGTTATATCACCAGTCGATGACAAAGCTACAACTCCTCCCATTCCAATGGAGTATGGATAGTTTTCCATAAGTTCGATCTTCATTGCTTGTTCCAGAGCAGTCTTGGGAGGATTTATTACTTATTGTGATAAGTGTATCATTATGAGAGGAAACAAACATTTAATGAACCATTCGTTATGATTCACCTTGTGAACTGGGTATGTTAACTTCGTCAGCACATCTATGAATCATTGTGTGTATTCCCAAGTGGACTCTCCATGCCTTTTTCGTATTTCCCTTGATGTTGCAACACCTTTTTTTTCGGATTTTGGCTGTGCAAATTCATCTAAAAACAAATTCTTAGTTTCCTCCAGAGTAGCAGTCGGTGCATTCAAGACTTTCCTTTCGACTAGTATCATATACCATTTCCAGGTTCTTCCTCCGAGGGTTTTTGAAATTCCACCAACTTGGATGAAGTCGGAGTAGGTCTGACATTCCATATTACCTCATAAAAAAGCCAATGTTAAGCTACATCATCTTCCATGTTTCCCAAAAACCCCAGAAATCATAAAGGAATTCCTGTAGGTACCCACGCCATTGGTGTGGATGGAGCACTTACTAAAACAAAACCTTGTGGTTTTGGTTGCTAAACAAAATTACTGCTACTTGGTTGAGAACTACTACTACTTCCTCCTACTAAGGAACTACTTTGAGAAATATTAGTACTATTGTTCATTTGACCATACCACGGTAGTTATAAAACAATATGTTGAGAATGTGTTACCAAATTTTGCAAGGGTTCCTAGGGGTCAGTCAAGGGTGTGCTAGTTTCATTTCTTCTATTATCTTGCTCAAAGAGGGGCTCACTTTCTAGAGTACTTATGTTTTCCATAGGTCCTAATAGCTCTTGATGATCTTATTCCATGTTCAGGGTTGAGTCTGGAATATGATGGAGCACTTCATTATGCGACAATTGGTCCTCATGATCTCACCTTTCACTTGTACCTTGTTCCTATATTCCTCTTACTAAGTTGTTTGGCACATCCATTCCATGTTCTCTTAGTTTGGCGCTAGTTAGTTCCCTTATCTACTTCATCTAACACAGCTCCTCTTAGTTTTCTTCACTGTTTTCCCCATTCCTTATATTTTCTTCCAGTTAAGTGTTTCTCCTCCATGCTTCCCTTAGTTTTTCTCTCAACCATTTTTCTTTAATCATTGCTCTTTGCTCTACCCAATCAAACCCAACTTCCACACTATTGGTCCCCTCCATTAATGATAGATCTACATTCCTCAACATAACATCATCATCCTGAATTTTCCCCCTGGTGTCGAGGGGTTTACTCCTCCATTCTAATCTGGTCTAGAGGGAAAAAAACCAAATTCTACTAACTAGGTCTTGATCCATAGGGGGACTTCTTTTAGCAGTCTTATATGATATCCTCTCTTAAGTTCGTCCTCAAATTTCAATGCAGATTGATTATTTTCAGTTGTGAACTCCAAAAAATATCCAAACAGAGTGATTTCTACCTAGAAATCAACATCCCTAGTCAGGGTTGAGTCTAGCTTGCCCAACCGAATTAGATCTCTTACAGTGAGTGGGGATGGTGCCTACTGCAAAGCTCCTGCAGCCCCCGCAATGTGCGGCAGAGGTAGGTTGTTGTGCACATCCTCCATTTTCTTCATGAGCCCTTGCATCACGATCTAGTTCCTCTGAAGGTCATCATGGATTGCCTTATCGTGTTTCTCATTTTCAGATATGAATTCTCCAAGGGTCTTGGTCACTTTGTCCGCAATCATGTCAAAATCGTCATCTTTCAAAACCATATCCGTGGGAGTTTTCATCACCTTTTTCTTCTTTCTTTCCTTCGGCTGGGATGGGATTTTCGGCTCTTTTCTCTTTCTTTTCTCCTTGTCTTTCTCTTCAATAATTGGACAGTGTGGAGGAATTCTTTCATCATCTCTGGAATTGCTCGCGACCTCCAGACTTCAACACAGTAGTTGGCGGGCCATTCCTTTATGATCAGGTCGATATCTTCCTCCGTCATATTGTAGTTGCCTAGGTACCACAGCGGCTTCTTTAAGTTGGCTTTCGGAGAGATACACACATAGCTCATCTCACCAGTAAAATGGACAATGCGTATATATTTGCTAGTTACCTGCTTGGTTATTCTCAGTGTGCACATGATGACATCGTGCAGCTGCGTGTAGTACTGGTAGAAGACTTCTTGGGTAGCATGCTAGTGCTCCGAGTTGATATTTGCCCAGAGGTTCATGTACCTGAATCCTCTGGGATCCGATCTGTCAAAATTGATGTCGATAAAGTCCTTCGGCTCCTTCCACCCGATGAATGCGATGAGGACAATCAACCATGTGAAGTGGAAGTTTCCCCCATTCGCTTGAATGTCATTGAGTTCCTCCATGAACTCGTTCAACAAGTACTGGCACCAGTTAAACTTTGTGCCTTCAGCTGTTGCGGCGCCAAGCAACACTGTGCCCACAGGCACTTCCGTCGGTCTTGTCGTCCTTAAAACCTTTGCTGCAAGCAACTGTGTTATGAACTTTGTTTCTCTATCTTCAATGTCATCTGTCGGGAAACCTCTCTTCCCTTCAACAATGAGTAGCTCTTTTTCATCTTGGCCACTGCTTCCTTCTCCTTGCTCTTCCCCTGGAAAAAGAACTTCAGATCCTGGCCGCGCTTACTTAATCCGATAATGAGGTGGATTAAGTCGATATTGATATCAATCTTCCTGTTTATCCATTAATAAACTTGGTGGATTCGCGCCATTAGGGTGTGAACCACGATGTTCAGCTCAGCCAACCTCTCAAAATGGGGTAGTCGTAGCAGGTTTAACAGTCCTGACTGCACCATCAGTGTTAACTAGCTTTCGGCCACCATATTCAGCTCCCCTTTTGCATCCTTTTTCCAGCACATATATTTATCTGGTTGAAAATCTGGGTACTTGGGCTCATGCGACTCTTCTTTCTTCACTCCCAAAAGGTCATAATCTTCCCATTTGAATTCCGGGATCTTCCCCAATAGGTTGGTTGTAATTTCTAGGTGTTTGGACACTGGGGATAGGTGGATATCATATTTGGTACTCGTTACTAACTTATACACAGGGGCATCCAGCGCCCGAGGTGAGATATAGTCAAGGGTCATCTTCAATGGGATATCCTTCATGAATATGGGTTGCCTTGTGCCTGTCAAACCCTGCTTGGGATGCTTTGTTTGAGGCCCACTCACTATTTCCTTTCCCTTATCCTGCATTGTCAAATTAATCCTTGGCGATTTGCGGGATCCTTGACCTTGTTCTATGACGATCTTCTTAACTGGAGTTTTCATTAACTGTTGAATCCCTCCATGCTGAAAAATCCTCAGTGCTTCTTCAATAGTAAGGTCTTGCTCTGTGTAAAGTGGTTCGGACATTCACTGATGAGATAGCGGCTATGGCAGGCAGAATACAGATGACTACTAGCTTGGGGGGTTAATTGCAAGAAAATTCTAAGTGTTCGGTAACGCCCGTGAGTCTCCAAGTGTTGTTATTTATAGGGGCAGCGGACCCCCTCCCTCACCCTTCAACGGCTAGATAGGCATTAAATGTGACCTTTGGCGGCCAAATCCATCGGATCTTCTGGTCATTTCATCCATCAGTTTGTCCCGAACGGCTATCTTCCCCTTAGATGCTAAAGTGGTTGCTGCAACAGTCATTTTAATGGCTATTTTCTCAAAAGCCATGCAACGACTATTTTTCCCTGAATGCTACATCGAACTGCGCAGCAGACCATTTCGGTTCCTGCACAGTTTCTTTGCGGTGCTGATCTTTGAACTGCGTGGTTGTTTTTCCATTGTTTTCTTCCTCGTTCCTGCGCAGCTTTAGCATTGTTGAGCTGATCATACATTCTTCCTTTATGATACATGTACAGACTCTATACATTTCTAGTGCCCAATTTCAACTGTACTTGACACTTAGAAATTTCTCCCTGCGTTTATCTTTCCGTGTGCTGCGAAGCAGGACTATCGTGGTACAATTTAAGTTTGCTTCCATTTATCATAGTGGGGAGAGTATCACCAGCTAGAGTGGCTAACTGGACTCCACCATTGTTAGTGACATACATAACAATATATGGACCAAGCCAATGCATTTTAAACTTGCCAGGAAATTTCATGAACTCGCTATCATATAGGAGGACTAAGTCACCTACCTGAAAGAATTTGTTCCTAATATGGCGATCATGCCATGCCTTTTCACGATCCTTCTAGACTTGCTGTTGAAAGCCTGTAATGAAACGATCCCCCTCCAAGCCGACTAACTGTAGCAGCCTTTCATCTAATGCTTCACGATCCGCCATTTCAGTGAACACAGCAATCCTCAGGCTGGGGACAATATACTCCATTGGCATTATGGCCTCCTGCCCATAAGCCAACCGGAAGGGTGTCTGTCCTGTCAACTTATTACAAGTTGTTTGGTATGCCCATAGTACAGACGAGATACGCAGGTCCCAATCATCCCTGTTTACATTGCACACCTTCATCAGCGCGTTTTCCAGTATCTATTTGAAGGCTTCAACAGTTCCATTCACCTACGGATGATATGGCATACTGCGGTGATGCCAAATGTGGAACTCCTCTGTGAGGGCTTCAATGGTCTTATTCAAAAAGTGAGTTCCCTGATCACTCATCAAAATTTTTGGACAGCCGAATCTTGACAAAATTTCCTAAAAAATGAACTGTGCGGCAGTACCTGCGCTGTAGTCCTTCACTGGCTTAGCTTCTGCCCATCTGGTGAGATAATCCATGGCAGTAATGATATACCTCACACCAGTTCTCTTTCCTGGTGGGTTTATAGGTCCAACAAAATCAATTGCCCACTTCTCAAAGGCCTGTAACGTCAACTGCGGGTTCAATGGCATTTTGTCTCTCCGCGATGGCTTCCCCATCCTCTGACAAACATTGCAGTTCCTACAGTATTCCTTAGAATCTTTGTGGATGGTAGGCCACCACAGCCCTGTGCGCAATATCTTCTGCGCAGTAGCCCTTCCTGCGTAATGACCTCCCGCGATCCCTGAATGCCCATCCGCTAGTATATATGGTTTCTCGTGGTCGAGTACACATCTACGCAAGACTTCATCTGGTCCGAGTTTGTATAACTAACCTGCAATGATAGTGAAATCCGCGGCGTGCACTACTAGCTGCTTCTTTTGTTGAACAGAAAATTCTTGCGGTGTCAACCCTGTTGTCAGAAAATGAATGATATCCTTATAGTAATCATCTGCAGCCTATATAGCAAACATCTACGCATTAGGCATACTGTCTTCAATGTTTGTCGCCTCCTCTCCCGACTCAATTCGAGACAGGTGGTCAGGTCCCAAATTCAGCCTACCGAGTTTAACAATGATCTTGAAGTCGTACTCCTGGAATAGCAACAGCCATCTACATATACGCCCCCCTAACACTGGCTTATTAACCAAATATTTCAATCCAGAATGATCCGTGAACATAAGGAAGTGCGCACCGAGTAGATAATGTTTGAACTTCTGAAGGGCATATACCATCGCAAGTCCTTCCCACTCAGTGGTGGTATAGTTCTTCTCTGCTGTCGATAGCTTCCTACTAGAAAATGCAATGGGGTGGTCAATACCCCCTTCTCCTGGATGAGATAACACAATGCCTAGGGCAATGCATGATGCGTCCACATGAACATGAAACGGCTTTGTCCAGTCTGGAAAGACTATGATCGGTGCGGTAACCATATTTTCTTTGAGGGTGTCAAAACCCTGTTCGCATTCCTCGTTCCAAACAAACGGCACGTCCTTCTTCAACAGCTTCTCCATTGTTGCGATGATCTGCGCGTAACCTTTAATGAACTTCCTGTAATAACCTGTATGGCCCAAGGTAGAGCGCAGCATTTTAACTGACGTTGGTGTAGGCAATTTTACAATGATGGCTAGCATGCTAGACATAACTAGCTAGCATGCTAATCCAGGTATGTTTTTCGTATATCAAGTTAGAATCCTACCTTGTGTTAGGATCTCTTATATAAGTATACATGGCATGATTGATAATGAATATTCATTGAAGTTAGTAATCATGGGTTTAGGAATATTATGCTTGTTACTTTGATTGATGATATGACTAACCAAAAAAGTCCTTTGGTCAAATAAGAATATGCATGAGTAAAAGAAGTATTCCCTGAAACCTTGAATACTAATATTTATAATCTGTGTTTGAAATGATCATGACTATACATGTTTAAGATTATTGTGTTTTGATTATACTAATGAATGTATGATTATGTATGAGATCTCGAGGGTAACACAATGATGATACTAGTAAACATGCATAGTGATCAAGGATGGATATAAGTTCAAGGACAGGTAATCCAGGAAGCAAAGATCAAGAGGGAGCACACTCCAGTAGTTTTTGCAAGGATGCAGACATTTAGAGGGATTTGACCACTTCTCACAATCCACATCAGAATGGAGTTGTAGAAAGGAAGCAAAGACTGAGAGGGAGTCCACCCTACAACCAAACAAAGATAAGTATTTGAATTGTCATTTCTTGCATATTTGTTTGTTTAAATAATATTGTTCAATGACGTATATGCTTATGTTCCCAGACTTAGGGTGTGTATTATGCATATTAGAATAATTGCATTAATGAACAGTATACTACTAATATGCATATAATGGGTAAGTGTCCTATGGCACTGTATAACATTCCATTGCTACTTATCTAGAATGAAACCTCTTTGCTGACATGTTGGGAGTTGTGCACACTCTTAACAATGTTTTGGTAGAGATTGGAAGGCATCTAGAAAGTTACGGGATATGGATAAATGTTGAATTGAAGCATTGGCTAAGATAATTTCATGACTGTATGACATATTTATTTATGTGTAAGAATTTGTTCTGAAAACTTTGAGATGTTTTCTAATCATGCAATTTAACTTGTTTTGTAGGAAAGATCGTATACCATCACCTACAAAAGAAGAACTACAACATTTGTTCAACAACAAAGTTATCTATTGAAGACATTGAAGATATTGAAGTTCCTAGGATTTGGGAAGAATGCCATGATCGAGGAGTACCAATCAACCATGAATAATGATGTTTGGGATGCAGTCCCAAGACCTGAAAAGAAGTCTGTTGTGAATTCCAAATGGATCTACAAGATCAAGCATGCTGCAGATGGTAGCATAGAGAAATACAAAGCGATATTTGTAACTCGTGGCTTCTCCCAGAAAGAGGGGTAGACTATGAAGAGACTTTTGCTCCTATAGCCAGATACACTTCCATCAGATCAGTACTTGCTCTGGCTGCAGTGATGAAGTGGAAGATACACCAGATGGATGTCAAGAAAGCTTTCTTGAATGGTGTAGTCGAGGAGGAAGTGTATGTGGAGTAGCCACTTGGTTTTGAGAGACATGACAGGGAGTCATATGTGTGCAGACTAAAGAAAACCTTGTATGGCTTGAAGCAAGCTCCTAGAACTTGGTATGGTAGGATAGAAAGCTTTCTATCCAGTTTGGGCTTTACTAAGAGTAAAGCAGATTCCAAACTTTACTACAAGGTGGAGGAAGGAAATCCTGTGATACTACTCTTGTATGTGGATGACCTGTTTGTAACAGGAGAGAATGGATTGATTTCCGATACCAAGAGGAAGCTTGCTGCCGAGTTCGAGATGAAGGACTTGGGTATGATGCACTACTTTCTAGGCATGGAGATGTGGCAGAGTGCAAATGGAATCTTCCTTGGACAAGGGAAGTATGCAGTAGAGATCCTGAAGAGGTTCGTAATGATGGACTGCAAGGCCATGGACACACCTATGGCATTGAACCTAAAGCTTCTGTGTGATGCTTCATCTGATATGGTTGATGTCACGATGTATCGTCAGATGATTGGGTCCTTGATGTACCTGATGAATACGAGACTAGATATTTGCTTTGTGGTGAAGAAATTGAGCCAGTTCATGATGGATCCCAGAGGTGTTCACCTGGTTGCTATAAATCATATTCTGAGGTACCTGAAGGGTACAGTTGACTATGGGCTCAAGTATGATGCGAATCAAAAGTTTAACCTACAGGGTTATGTTGATTCAGACTGGGAAGGCAGTGTTGCAGATAGGAAGAGCACTTTTGGGTGTTCCTTCAATATGGGATCAAGTGTGATCTCTTGGTTTATTAGGAAGCAGTCCTGCGTAGCACTAAGTATAGCCGAAGCAAAGTATGTTGCAGCTTGTTCGGCTAGTTGTGAGGTAGTGTGGTTGAGGAAGCTACTACCTAAGTTATTTGATCTCTCGTTGGATGCTACTGGTATCTTTTGTGACAACCAAAGTTGTGTGAAGCTGTCTGAGAACCCAGTGTTCCACGACAGGTTGAAACACACTGAGATCAAATATCACTATATCAGGGATATGGTGCAGAGAGGAGCCGTGAAGCTCCTGTATGTTGCAACAAATGAGCAGGTTGCAGATGTGCTGACGAAACCACTAGCCAGAGTGAAGTTTGAGTACTTCAAAGAGAGGCTTGGTGTTCTTCAGATTGACGACACTTCGAGGAAGAAGTGATGGAGACATTTGCAGGATCCATTCCAAGCATGGTGAGAGGAGGATCCTTCCCATGGTTGTGGATGTAAGCACTGGATTATGAGCATCGGGACAAACTCCAGTTACTGCTCTGTATATGCATCATGTTGGATGCTTGTTATGATCAGTTGGATCTTGTATATGTATATGAATCATGTTGGATGCTTGTTATGATCAGTTGGATCATGTATATGTGTATGAATCATGTTGGATGCTTGGACCATGTATCTGTATATGTATCAGGTGGATATGTTGTATGATCAGGTAGATCAATTATGTTGATATATATCAGGTGGATACATTGTATGATCAGATGGATCATGTATCTGTGTATGTATCAGGTGGATACATTGTATGATTAGGTGGATCATGTATGATTATATGTATCAGGTAGATACTTGGTATGCATCAGGTGGATGCATTATATGATCAGGTTGAGCATGGATAATGAGCTTCAGGATGTTGCTCCAGATGACATGCATTAGGACAATGCAGTGATGATGATCAGGTTGATCATGTGATGATGTACATCAGGATGATGTATGGTGAGTATCAGGTTGATACTTTGTGGCCGTGGACAGGTTGTGCAGATGAGCATATAAGTAGACCTAAGAGATCCGACAGGTAGAGCTGTGTCCTCGTAACAGCCTGGGATTCTCTTTCAAGGCATTGCTCTGGGAGGACATATAAGTAGACTTGGGAGATCCGACAGGTAGAGCTGTGTGCTCGTAACAGCTTGGGATGCTCTTTCGAGGAATTATCCTATCGCTTGTAAGTAGACCTTGGAGATCCGATAGGTTGGGCTGTGTGCCCGTAATAAGTCCTAGGATTCTCTTTTGAGGCATTGCCATGACCACATGTAAGTAGACCTGGGAGATCCGATAGGTTGGGCTGTGTGCCCGTAATAAGTCCCGGGATGCTCTTTCGAGGCATTGTGGTGAGGGGTCACATGTAATACGTCCTGGAGATCCGGACAGGTTGTGCTAGTCACGTAAAAGGCCTTGGATGCTCTTTAGGGTTCTTGCTAGTCAAGACACTCTTTTAAGATTTTGTGATAGTCACATGTAAGTGGACCTAGGAGATCTTGTCGGTCGTGCTTCGACACATAAATGGTCCTGGGATACTCTTTCAAGGCATTGTGATGCACATAATAAGTCCTGAGGATTCCACAGTATGTCCAGTGATGATGAAGACCTGCAGGTGGTGGGCCTACATCCAGTATGAAAAAGGACTGGCTCTGTAGAACTTCCTATGACGAGTAGATCGGAGATTGATTGAGATAGAAGCAGTAGTGACGATGACGATGATTCGAGGAAGATGATTCGCTAATGATGATCCAGAGAAGAAGACTTGTGCTAGAAGATCTGTGTCGAGAAATACCTTACTAGTTAAGAGAGAGTGTTGATGTATATGTAACTTCAGAATGTATTTCACCTATGTATTTCATCTATGTATATTGTATTCCTATAGAGATGTTATTATTCCTCTATACATAAGTGTTTGTATTCCTATAGAGATGTTATTATTCCTCTATATGGAAGTGTCGTCATTTATATTGTAAGTGTCATAACTTATACTTCATGGGTTATTAGACCACCTTGATGGGGTAGGCCCTGTATGAGTCATGTGGGTAAAAGGATTATTAGACCACCCTAGTGGGGGTTGGCCCTGTCATCATTATGTTATGTGGTTAAGTTGAGGCCGACCTAGTAAAGGTTATTAGGCAAGTCAATTCATGTATAAATAGAGTGCGGGAGGCACTCTATTTGATCATTCACTTTCTCTCTCACACACTCATTGGAGAGTGGCGCACTTGTGGAGGAGGAGAAGCTACTGCTAGGATGACCATCTCTTATGCTTGGGTTGTATCATTGCTCTATCTATCTCTGAGGAAGTTGCGAGGTTTTTCACCTTCTTGGTTTTCCCCAGTGAAACTCTGTGTCTCTTGTGTGCTTGCATTATTGTGTCCATGATTGATATGCTGTAGGTATGTCTTACATGTTATTCTCTCAGTTAAGATCCTAGATCAGATTGAAATTTCTGAAAAACTAACATCAACCAATGATTGTCCATCGTTTCCTGGATTACAAGCCGTTTACAAGAGTGGAAACTTTGGTGAACCTTCTAGGAGGCCTTGGCAACCTAGAGATCATCCATCATACCAAGACTCTTCACAAATTCCACCCTATTACTATGCATATCAACCTTCTCAACAATGGAACACTTTAGGTTGGCAGAATTGGCCACCGCAGTACCCTCCTCAAAATGCTCAACAACAGCAATGGCAACATGGATGGAGAGGAAAAACTTATACTCAAACACCTCCTCCTATGCCTAACTATCCTTACCCACCTAATGTTCAGCAACTTTTGCCTGGATTTGTACCTCCTTCATTACCCCCTATCCCCAATCAACCTCACCATTTCTAGAATATGAATCCTCCAAGACCCACCATATTACCTGCACAACCGATACCGAATCCTAACAACAAACCAACCCAAGATCTTAACAGCATTGGGTTGTTACCTCTTCCGTCATATGCCTTTCGATTGCAACAATACATGAGATACAACTGCAGTCTGGAAGAGTTTTGCAAGATAAAACCAAGTCATCAGTTTTTATTCAAGAAGAAAACGAAGAAGACATACCTAGTGAAGTTTTGAATAATACCATTTTTTAAAATGTGGTTATTCCTAAACCTTCAGCACCCAACCATCAACATAAAGAAGTAATTTCAGGGGAAAAGTCATGCCCATATCTAGAGCGTCTAGTAATAGAGAAACCTGTAACTTATCCAGAGTATGATATCATTAACGAATTAAAAAATATTTGCATTAAGATCCCTTTGTTACAAGCTATTAAGGATATCTCAATCTATAGCAAGGTAATAAAGGAACTCTGTATTAAGAGACCAGGGAGAAAACAAAAGGACCCTCTGATGATTCATGTAATATGAGAAATGTCAGATTATATAGCAAACCAACCTAGAATTCTAAAATATTCCAACCCTGGGAATCCTGTGGTGACTGTTATCATTAATAACACCACCATAGGAAATACACTTATTGATCTAGGAGCTGCTATCAATTTGATGACTACCACAGTTGTCGAAACTCTCAATTTAGGACAATTCCTTTGCCTTACCCCAACAATGCTAGAACTAGTAGATCGCACGATGGTGCATCCTGCTAGGATCATAGATGATATCACTGTATCAGTAGCCTCATGGGAATATCCCGTGGAATTCATGGTCATTAAATCAAAGGACCCTTCCAAAAGTCACCCCATTATTTTGGCAAGTCCTTGGTTGGCTACTGCCAATGCATTTATAGGATGTAGGGATGGAGAGATGGTTATCTCTGATGGGTTCTCTACAAGAAAATTAGCTTTATACCCACCAGCTTAGCCAATAGCTGAAAACCTCTTTTGGTTAGATTGTCCTTTCAGAGATGAGAATTTGGAAGAACTTTCCCTTGTTAGTGATTTCTCCTAGGCACTTCAAGAACAGAACACCAAGAATGTATTGAACCAATTTATCTCTTCCACAACCTGTATAGATTTTCCCCAATATTTTTCCCAATTTGACCACATCTTTGGAGATGAATTCCAAGAAAATATGAGCCTCTCAACATTCACCAGTACACCCTATGTATTCGCAATCGAAGAACATCTAGGATCTTATACCATACCATGCGATGTTAGTTCCGACAAATTTCTGCATATAAATGCAGGTTTAGACGAGAACCAACAAAAACAATTACTAAAATTTCTTCAAGAGTCAAACTGGAGCATTTGCATGGGAATATACCGATATGAAAGGTATACACCTAGACACTTGTATCCATCACATTTACACAGATCCAACCATACCTCTTGTTAGGAAGCCCCAGAGAAGAATGAACCCAGCACTAAAAGACATAGTAAAAGACAAACTACAAAAGCTCCTTAATGTTGGATTTATTTACCCAATTTCCAATAGTAAATGGGTCTCTCCTCTGGTGTTAGTTCCAAATAAAGTCACAGGGAAATGGCATATCTGTGTTGACTTTTGAGAACTGAACAAGGCCACTCTTGAAGACTACTTCCATTTTCCTTTCATCGATCATGTATTAGACATCTTATCAGGGAAACAATATTTCTCATTCCTTGATGGGTATAACATATACAATCAAATACTAATAGCACCCAAGGATCAGGACAAGACAAATTTTACTTGCTCTTGGGGGACATATGCCTATTGAGTATTACCATTTGGCTTGTGTAATGCACCTACTACTTTCCAGCGTGCAGTTCTAGGAATCTTTGTTGATCTCATACACGATTGTGTAGAAGTTTATATGGATGATTTTATAGTTTATGGTAATACGTTCCAAGAAGCCCTTGATAACCTCGAAACAGTTCTTATTCGATGCTAAGAAATGAACTTAGCTCTCAGTCATGAAAAATGCAAGATGTTATTGACTAAGGGCATACTTTTGGGACATCATGTCTCTCTTCAATGTATCAAGGTAGATCTGGCCAAGATAGAAATAATTGTTAATCTTCCTCCTCCAAGAACTCCGAAGGAAGTAAGAATTTTTCTTGGCCATGCCGGCTATTATAGACATTTCATTGAAAATTTCACCAGGGTAGCCGCACCTATGTTCAAACTACTCATGAAAGACACAGAGTTTAAAAGGACTGAACCATGTCAACAGGATTTCGAAACTTTAAAAGCAAAGTTGTCAATAGCACCAGTACTTAGGGGCCCTAATTGGTCCCTTCCTTTTCATATATCTACTGATGCATCTGACATTGCTATAGGGGCAGTCTTAGGTCAAAAAGAGGAAAAATTATCTTATGCCATCTATTTTTCTAGTAAAAACTTGACTCCTGCAGAATCAAAATACACTGTTATTGAAAATGATTTTCTTGCAATAGCCTATTCCATTAATAAGTTTCGTCATTATATCATAGGATATGAAATTTTCATACATACCGATCACTCTGCTATCATATTTTTAATGAATAAACCCATCACCAATGGCAGAGTGACTTGGTGGCTTCTGTTGTTGCAAGAATTTAACATTACCATTGTTGATCGTCCTAGTCGAGAGAATGTAGTAGCTGATTTCCTCTCTCGAATTCAAATTGACGATAATTCCAGCCTTGTCGATGATAGCTTCCCAGATGAACATTTATTCATTGTATCTGTTCGAACCCCATGGTTTGCAGACATAGCCAATTATTTAGCAATTGGAAAGTTGCCCAACCATCTCTCCCCACCTGAGAAACAGAGGATCATAGTTCAAAGTTCCAATTATTCTTGGGTGGATAATGATCTCTTTCGTACTGGTCCTGATCTTATCATCAGACGATGTGTACGAGAGGATGAGATGGCAGAGATCCTACATGCATGTCATGGTGGACCTTGTGGTGGGCATTTTTCTGATAAAAGAACAGCATACAAAGTATTGCACTTTGGGTATTACTGGCCAAGCATCTTCAAATATGCTGCCAAATATGTCAAAAGATGTGACAGTTGCCAAAGAATGGGTAGACCTACACCATCTGATGAGATGCCCTTGCAACCCCAAGTTATGATTGAGCCATTTGAAAAATGGGCTCTAGATTTTATTGGACCAATTTCCCCTATGTCTTGCAAAAAGAAATACATTCTAGTCTGTACTGATTATGTCACCAAATGGGTAGAAGCCAAAGCTTTATTTCGAGCCACAGAGAAATCTGTGGTAGAATTCATTTATGAAGAAATATTTACCCGATTCAATGTACCTAGGGAAATTGTAACCGATCAAGGATCTCAGTTTACTTCCAAATTAATGAAAGAGATTACTGATAAATATGGTATTAGACATTGTAAATATTCACCATATCATCCTCAAGCAAATGGTCAGGTAGAAAGAATGAACAAAGTATTAGAAGCTATCCTGACCAAGACTATCCAGTTACACCACAAAGATTGGGCAAATAGGCTCCCTGAAGCCTTATGGGATTATAGAATAACTTGGAGAAACACTACTGGCCACACAACTTATGAACTCGTTTATGGTAAACAAGTTCGTTTACCCATTGAAATTCAAGTCAAAACCTTTCGTATGGCTGCACAATTAGGAATGAACTTAGAAGAAGCACAAAGGCAATGAATCCTGCAGATAGATGAATTAGACGAGATTAGGCAAGATGCCATTCAACGTACAATATTCATACAAAACCAACATAAAAAGTGGCATGATAGATACATTAAACAAAAACAATTCAAAACTGGAGACTGGGCACTACTTTTTTATTCAAGATATAAAAACTTTAAAGGTAAATTAACCACTCGTTGGATGGGTCCATATGAAATTGTTACAACTTTTGATAATGGATCCATTAAAATTAAGACAATTGATGATTTTCAAATTTCTTTTGTTGTAAATGGACATAGGCTTAGACTTTATCATCAACCAATATCTAAACAGGATTTTGTGCAGAATGCCTTACAACAAGAAGAAATGGAGCTGGTAGAAGATGAAGTCATTCCTCCTCCTCCTAGTCCTTGAATTATTTTGGTTTATCTCCTTTTGTATATATATGTAAATATGTATTTCATTTTCAATAATAATGAGTCGTTTCTAACAACCAATTACATTCTTTTTATAGGAAATTTATTATGATGAGTTTGTAAAATGTTGTCAATAAAATAGGAAGACTCTTTTCCCTTTGTTAAATTTGAAAATTTTACATAACTGGTTGTGTACATATGCCTTTGTTTGGAATAAAATTGAATCATCTAATAAGCGGTTTTGCAGCTTAATTACAAGAACTTTATAATCAGCTCATGCAATACTATCTGAAAGGGAAGTGCTCTAAAAGAAACTTATACTTTTTTTCTTCTCTTTCTAAGTTATCATTGAAAATTCAAAAGTTATAGTGAAAAGATGAAGCATTCTTTACATTACTTTTTAAACCACTTTCTTTTATGATTCTGTATATAGTATTTGATTTAGACATGCACCTTTTTTATTTATCAGTAGAACAATTTTTTAAAAGGTTTACTTCAATTATTATGATCTCTACAGACTATACTTGACACCTATGGACTGCTAGTTCATCATGGACTCATTATCAAAACTTGTCTCTAAAAGCATCTTTAAAAGGTAGCCTAAAGTAGGTGATATTTTCTATTTTGTGGGGAACATTAGTGACCTTTTGTGAAGAAGACTGACTGTGGAATCAAAGAACAGCTTTAGGTTATTATATTTTGACATGATCTGTAATTTAGGCCATTATAAATAGAGTTACTCATAAGGTTTGTGCTAAATTTTGAATTATGTGTTTAATAAGCTTAACACACTCTAGTGCCAACTAGCTTCCTTACAAAAAAAAATTATATATATATATATATATATATATATATCATTATACAAATCAAACCCATCGGGGTACTGAATAGGCTCACGGGCAGCGGGTCCATGCTAAGTAAAATCTTAAACAAGGAATCTTGGTAAATGCAAGTAAACTCGTCGGGGTACTAAACAGGCTCACTGGCAGCGGGGCTATGCTTTCATGGTACCAAGATAAACCCATCGGGGTACTGAACAGGCATGTTGGTAGCGGATCAATATCGGGTAAAAGAGGTTTGGTTAATGCATTCATATTCACATAGCTCATAAAAACCTAAGTATACAAACACATGTTTAGGCCAATTATATATACTGTCTTTAGATAATGGTTGTAAGTTTAACTTGGACCTGTCATCTAATTCAAACATATACCTAGGATATGACTATCCTAGAAATGGGACCCATAGTGATAGTAGATCTCACAAACTTTATGGTAAACCTTATCAATATTATTTGGATGACAAGAGATCTTTACAATGAGTCATGGATGACTAGTTTTCCTATGGCATATTTCGCATCTCTTATATTATTATTCTTCACATGGTCTTTTAAGCACTGTTATATTCTTTTTGACAAATGTACATATCTAAATCTTCTACATGTATTAGTTAATATTCCATTGCTTTATAAAATTACCATAGTATTTTAGAAGCTATCTATAAGACTTCCAAATGATTTTTTTCTAAATATTAACTTGTTTTTCTCTTTGATGGCTTGAGTACACGCCATATTTTTGGTTTGGGAGGAAGATTAGAACTGTTCTTACTTGTTGAATACTTATGAAATTTCATTTATCTCTAAAATAATGATAGGTGTTTACAGGTTAATGCAAAAATCAAAAGAAAGAACAAAAGAGGAACGCAATTAAAAGATCCAGAAAAGCAAAGATTACGGCATCTTCTGTGCATTAATAGCTTCAGAAATTCTTTGCAAAATCAGTTTCAGTCAAGTATTAGCAAGCAAATATTGTACAGGAAAATGTCTGTATGAAGGACTGAATGACGGGTTGAACACTGATCCGAATGAAGTGACGAATGCAGTAGATGGGCAACTTTTTGAATAAAAATTGTTGAATGAAATCTTAGCTTGAATATATATCAAATAGCATGGTAGATATTTTGAGAAATTTTGACTAACCAATGATGACTAGAATCAAACAAACGTCAAATCTCATTCTTGGTTTTATTCCTTTTACCCATCATGTCTTTGTTAAACGAATGAATCATGTATCATTCTGATCTTTCGAATCATTGTATGACCTCTATAATCTTAATTATCGTACAAACTGCCAACATCTGGATCGAATCTTTATGATATTCCATGTGTGATCAATCTCATTACGTAAATTTTGTTCAACCTGTCCAAAGCTTGGCTTTGGACATGGTTGAACATACTCTGAACAACATGTATACACTAAATTCACACACTTCTATGCTGGAACTTAACTTAAGATCTTCGAATGACGGGTGCAATCTCTCGAGCTTGCCAAGTTCTTGTCCACTGATCTTTAAACACTTAAAAGGACGTTAGTTTAAACTGGTGATCGCATAAGTTCCGCCTCAATCTGATTCACCCTCATGTTTGCTTGAATCCTCCGCACTTATCCAGTACATCCCCCGTCCTCCATCAGCAATTCCTAATCGTAATGAGCCTGGTAGTTACCAAGATCTCCTTCTCGTCCGTGAGTTTAAATCCTACGTGAGTTATTCCTTCGAGCAGGTTGGGAGTCGTTTCTCTGCCTTCTCCAAGGATATGACCATGAAATTTTGCTACTATTTTCCAAAAGTTTTGATGGAAAGACGACCAAGGTTGGCCATCTTGTTTTCTCCGTGACAAAAGAATCAATAGCATTATCTATGAAGCTCCCAAGGAATAGAATCCCTAAAACACAACCGACATGTTCCTATCATAATTAAAAAACCCTAAAACATAAAAAAAACTAAACGAACAATATTTATTCCTCATTCACCCATGCCAAAAAAAGAGTGAGATTTTCTCTTGAGAATGAACCTGCTTAATAGGTTCGAAACTATCGATTTCAAAAACACTTCCGCAAACTTCCTTTTATCATCAATTACAAAACTGTGGGTTACGATGGACAATCAAAAGCGTGCTATCTCTTTTCCCACATTAAAGCAATCAAATCCGTTCATCTTGGAAGATACTCCCTACACTATCACGCACCATTAAAAGCAGTCTGTTTTGCATTGAAACAACTCTGTTATTAGAGAGGTCGACTATGTCGACACTCTCACCCATTGTAACTTTATAAATAGATGATTGCATAGAGAAACAAGTTAGTTCATATGTTTTTTGAAAAAGCTAGTCTATAGGCAGAGTCAGAGTTAGAACTTGTAGCAGATAGCAGTTACTCTGTAATTTTCTGAAGATTAATGGAAGTTCCAGTTCATTGATATTCTGAGTATCTAAGCCAATTTTGTTTTCCATCTTTGATTGCTGGGGAGGGCCCCTCATCAACTGGAGGTTTTCATCTTTGTTTTCTGCATTTTCTATTTTGCAAATAGTTAGTTTGTTTTTTCTGTGTTGTAATATTTCGTTTTTTGTATATGTTGTTTTCTTCTCTGTAATTTATGTTATGATGCTAATTTAATTTTTGTTTACAGGATTAGTAAATGGTTGACCAATAGTTCAGTAATTCATATCTACTTTTAGTCGTTTCTTCTTCCATCATCTAATTAGATATTGCTACCAATTCTTCCATTAGTTAGCATTAGCCCTCAAACTTCTTCCTCTCTGTTATTTTCCTTCCTGTAGTTGTAGGTTAAATCTCTCTCCTTTCTTCTACCTCAATCTTTTTCTTCCACATATCATAAAAACGGTTATCTCCTTTAGACAATGATTAAATTAGGTTGCTTTCTATTAACATAGCTTCTCAACAAGTCTTCTGACTGATTTATCTGCATCATAGGTTCATGTGCATTTCCCAGCTGACATCAAGATCATTTAAACCCTCCCTTTCCTTAGTTTAGTTTTTTTTTCCTCGTTCAGACTGCCATTTGGATCGGCATTCGGATCGTCATTTGTATTTTTACCTTTTCTCCACTAGTTTTATGATTTCTTAGAATCCAGTTTCTTCTGACTATTAGATATCATTCTTCTTGTCTTTAATTTACAGTTTTAGGTATAATTTAAATTTGGTTATATGTTTCATAGAGTTTTTGGTCAAGTTTTCTTATTATTTCCTCTTTTCATCTCATTTCCCTTCACCTTCTTCTAACTTTCTTCTAAAAGATAAGTTGCTTATGTTTCAGATTTGATCATTAGTTGATGTTTCAAAATTTATCAATTTTATTTCTAGATAATTTATTTCCAAGTTATAGATCATAATTCCCTTCTTCAAGTTGTTTTTAATTCATTAATTAGAAAGATTAGTTTCATGGATAGTAGATAGATCAGCATGTTTAAAGTTAATTGTAGTTGGTCCCTTTGTAGTTTACATCTCTTTATCGAAGTTAGATTAGATCTACTTCCATTCTATTTTTCTATTACATTTGAAAGCCATTACGATACATTCACTCCAGTTCCTGTTACATGGGAATAGATGTTTTTCTTGAATTAGTCATTGAAGTTATTTAGTTCATTTGTTTTGATTAGCATAGTTTCTGTTTATGTAATCTAGTATTGAATTTAGATAGTTATTTACAGTTGAATCTAAAATTGGCAGTTCAGTTCTAGAATAATATACATTTACAAGTTCTCCCTAGAATAATTTACATTTACAAGTTCTCCCTAATAATTATCGTTGGTTATCAGTTATTTTCCTAGTTTCATTGCGAATTAATCATTTCATATTTTGTTCATAATTGTAAATTTAAATTCAATAGTTTCCTGTTGATTTATAAGTAGTTGCTTCTTAGTATTTATTTTCATCCTTTTCCATTATCTAAAACATAGAGTAGAGTAGTATAATCTATACTATTCTAATCTATTGGTTCAGTTATATTTAGTAGTTATAAGTTTGACTCGGTTTTTCATTTTGAAAGATCTTTCGATCTTTTCCTTATTAAATTCTTGAAGGTCTAACAAACCAAAAAAATTAGGCGCCATTCTACCTTAGCATATATTTTGCATCAACTCTAATATTACCAACCCCGGTCGATAATTTAATATTAGGTGTTCTTTTCAAGATAGCTCATACACCCAACAAGATACAAGTAGCATCCAACTGGAGATCAAACAAATCAGACAATAGATTCCTTATCCATATTGCCTCACAACTAGCCGAACAAGCTGCGACATACTCTGCTTCGGCTGTACTCAGTGCTACGCAGAATTGGTTCCTACTAAACCAAGAGATCACACCTGATCCCAAACTGAAGAAGCACCCCAAAGTGCTCCTCCTATCTGCAGCACTACCTGCCCAATCTAAATCAACATAACGCTCAAGGTTAAACTTTTGATTTGCATCATACTTGAGCCCATAATCAATGGCACCCTTTATGTACCTCAGAATATGCTTTAAAATAATCAGGTGAACATGTCTAGGATCCGTCAGGAACTGGATCAAAGTTTTCACCGCAAAGTAAATATCTAGTCTCGTGTTCGTTAGGTACATCAAGGACCCAATCATCTAATGATACATTGTGGCATCAACCGACTCTAATGAAGCATCACTTGATAGCTTCAGGTTCGATGCCATACGTGTGGCCATGGCCTTGCAGTCCATCATCCTGAACCGCTTCAAGATATCTACTGCATACTTCCCTTGTCCAAGGAAGATTCCATCTATACTCTTCCACACCTCCATACCTAGAAAGTAATGCATCATACCCAAGTCCTTCATCTCGAACTCGGAAACAAGCTTCCTCTTTGTATCAGCAATCAACTTATCCTCACCTGTCACAAATAGGTCATCCACATATAGTAGGAGTATCACTGGATTTCCTTCCTCAACCTTGTAGTAAAGATTGGAATCCGCTTTACTCTTAGTAAATCCTAAGCTCGACAGGAAGTTGTCTATCCTCGTGTACCATGTCCTGGGTGCCTGTTTCAAACCGTACAAGGCCTTCTTCAATTTGCACACATATGAATCCCTGTCATTTGTCTCAAAACTGAGTGGCTGCTCCACATACACTTCCTCTTCGACTACACCATTCAAGAAAGTTGTCTTGAAATCCATCTGGTGTATCTTCTATTTCATCACTGTATCCAGAGAAAGTATTGTTTTGATGGAAGTGTATCTGGATACAGGTGCAAAAGTCTCTTCATAATCTATCCCTTCTTTCTGGGAGAAGCCACGAGCCACAAACATTGCCTTGTATTTCTCTATGCTGCCATCGACAACATGCTTGATCTTGTAGATCCACTTGGAAGTCACAACAGACTTCACTTCTGGTCTTGGGATCACATACCAAACATCATTCTTCATGATCAACTAGTATTCCTCGACCATGGCATCCTTTCATTCTTTCTTTTTTGCTGCTTCTTCATAACTGGAAGGTTCTTTGTTCATTATGTCACATAGTAAGGCTAGATAGCAGGTGTGTGACCTTGTCCTTTTTCTTTCTCTATGTTCCTCCTCTGGAACACCATACCTCTCTGCATCTTGAATGAGCTCTCTTTCCCATGCAGGTTTCCTCTTGTGAGAGTTCTTCTCACGAGGTGGATCTACAAGCTCTTATGGATCTTCTATTTCACGATCCTCTTCTGGAATTGCTTCATTCATGGTGGTGTCTTGTATCCTGGTTACCCTTGGTTCTTCATTGTCTTCAACATGTGGCTTCCTCGATTTGATGTATGTTGATTCTTCATCAAAAGTCACATCCCTGCTGATATCAATCTTCTTGAGCCCTAGAAAGTAGATTCTATATGCCTTTGAGTTTTCACTATACCCCACAAATATACCCTTCTTTCCTGAAGGATCTAACTTTGTGCTCTTTTCTTCTGGAACATGTGTATATACTGGACAACCAAATATCCTAAGATGGCTAACTTCTGGTTTCTTACCAGAGAAGGCTTCTTATGGTGTCTTGTTTTCAAGTATCTTGTGATGTGTTCTGTTCTGTAAATATACAGTTGTTCATGTTGCTTTTTCCCATAGATGCATAGGCAGATCTTGGTCATGAAGCATTGCTCATGTTTCTTCCATGATTGTTCTATTCTTACTTTTTGCAACCCCATTTTTTTGTGGATTGTAAGGAGTGGTCAACTCCCTCTGAATACCTGAATCACTGCATAACTTCTTGAATTCCCCTGAAGTGAATTCACTACCATTGTCGGATCTAAAGGTCTTGATCTTCTTATCAGTTTGTTTTCTATCAAGGCTTTGATTTCCTTGAACTTATCAAACACTTCATCTTTGTTCTTCAACAAATATACCCAAGTCTTCCTAGAGAAATCATCAATGAGAGAAACATAATATAAATACCCACTCAGAGAACTAGATGACATCGGACCACATACATTGGAGTGGATAATCTCCAAGATTCCTTTTTCCATGCTTCCACTGCTTGGAAATGCCTTCTTTGTGTTCTTTCCTTTTGCACATACTTTGCAAACACCTTCATGTTTGACTGGATTTCAGGAAGACCTTCTACTACTTTGCTTGCAATTGCTAGCACTGTATAGTGCACATGTGCAATCATTCTATGCCAAATTTCACTTGGCTCCATGGATTCATGTACCATGGCATGTTCAGGTTGTCCCTTCAACTTGTACAATCCTCCCTCTTGCTCTCCAATCAGTACTGCATCATTTATGTTCTTACCTTTTGGCCACATAAGTACTTGGCCATCCACAAATGCAACTCTCATCCTCTTTGCATCCAAAGATGATATGGAGAGAAGATTCTTCTTGAGACTAGGTACATATATAACATCTTTCATCTTTAAAGACTTCCTAGAGTCTAGCTTGTAGGAGGATTCACCACTTCGTTTTATAGGGTATTGATAGTCATCCCCAAGTTTCACCTTATGAGGTGACTCATGTTTAGATAGGTCCATAAGAGATTCTTTAAATCCCTTCATATGTTTGGAAGCCCCACTATCAATAATCCAATCATTACACCCATGTGTAACAGTACATGTGAGAGCAAATATTAGAACATATTCTTCATCACTTGAAGAATCTCCACTTTCTTTTTTAGTCTTCTCTCTGGGAGGTTCATCATCCTCAACAGCATGAGCATGATATCTCTTCTTGTTGTTCTTGTTGTTTTTGTTGTTGAAGCCTTTTCTTCTCTTGGGACATTCCGAGGCAAAGTGTCCCTTCTCATCACATGTGAATCATCTTAAATATTTCTTGTCCCTTTAATGGTGGTGAGAATATTTATTGTGATGAGGTTGCTCCCTCTTGAACTTACTTCTCTTGGTGTGTGCTGTGAGAGCTTGATATTCATTTCCCATCTTTTCATCTTGGGCCACAAGTCTAGCTTCTTCTTGTGAACATTCCTCCCACAGCATACTGAAATAGATTAATTTCTTTCTTGCACAAATTCCTTGGATGAAGGAGTCCCATGACCTAGGTAGGCCATTCAATGTGGTCATCACAATTTATCCATTCTCCACCACTTCATCCACAGCTTCAAGTTGTTCTTTGATTTGAGAGACCTTAGTAAAGTAGTATTGGATGGTCTCTCCATTCTGGATCTTTACACCTTTCAATTGGTTCTACAGTGTCATCTTCTGATTTATAATATTTCCTTCAAACAACTTGGTCAAGGAGTCAAACATCTCCTTAGGTGTCTTTAAGGAAGACACATGGGGTATGAGATGGTCTTTGATAGAATCTGCAATGATTCTCTTGTACTTAACCAAGTTCTTCTTGTGTAAGGCCTTAGCCTCATCTCCCTCTGGAACTGGAACCTCTTCACTTATGTAGGTGTCCAATTCATTCTCTTCTAGGATTAACCCAATCCTATACTTCCATGCTCGGAATTTATCAGCCCCTTCAAGATTATCCTCAATCTTGGTGTGGTGAGACATATTAATGAAAAACTCAAATGGAAATAAAATATTTAGATCTTACCACTTTATTTGTTGAAACTAGCTCTGGAGCTGGATTAGGGTTTGTCAGAGAAACCCTAAAAATTCAAACTTTGAATTTCAAACTTTTGATTAGATGGAAAGATGTGCCTTGTTGAGTTGATCAAGTTGTTATAAATCAAATTTGAAATCTCCAAAATTTGACCCCTCAAAATTGACTTTGAAACTTTAGGATCTGTAGTTTCTGGTTTTCCAGTTTTCTGGTTTTCTGGTCAAAATCCTGAACTAGTGTTTAATAGAGCCCGGGGTTCTTCCCAACCAAAAAGTTTGATCTTGGTATCTAAATTGAGGAGCATCCATCCATGGTCTCAGATTCCAAAAATTCCAACTTTCTCAGAAACCCTAATTTCCCGCAACAGTGACAGGCCAAAAACTCAAAATGCTCAGAATTGAATTATGTCTCGAGAGAAAGATGTTCCATTTCTAGGAGAGTCATTCTATCCTCCTACCTTTGATGAACTGTGGAGAGAAACCCAAAAATTAAGAATCGCTAGCTTCTGCAGCTGCACAGTGTCTTCTTCTTAGTACTGCTCTAACTCCATGTTAGATTTTTCGATAATTTCATTCAATATTATCTAGGATCACTAAGATAATAACAAGCACATCATAACAATCACAAGAGACAATGGACACGAAGCATTTCACCGGGGAAAACCCAAAAGGTGAAAAACCCCGCAACTTCCTCAGAGATAGAATGAGCACCAATACAAAGATCACAAAGATCAGACCCCAAAAGACAGATATCTCTAGTAGCTACTCCTCCTCCACTTGTGCGCACTCCTCTCTCTCAACTATGCGAGTTGGATGAGTAAGTGAATGAGTAAAATGAGAGAGTCACACTCTCTATTTATACAACAACTTAACCTACATTTAACCCTAATTGAGCCGACTTCCTAAGGAATCCTAATAACCCATCCACATGACTCATATAGGGCCGACCCCACTAAGGTGGTCTAATAACCCATCAAATATAAGTTACAACACTTACAATGTAACTTGTGACACTTGCAAATACAAATGACGACACTTCCAACCGGAGGAGTAATACATCTCCGTTGGGGATGCAATAAAGTACAAATGTAATATACAAGTGAATATCTTTCCAAGTTACAAATACATCAACAATCATCTCTCTATCCAGTAGTTGGAGTCTAAATCCCATCTAGAATATCTCATTCTATGTTATATTGGATTGGAGTAGTGTACCCGAGTCCTTGGTGGGGATCTAATGGTCGAGTCACCTTCATACCATCTACCTCGAAGGTCATCATTATGTTCTTTAAATCCATGTTGTCATAGTTCTCATAGGCCTGTCAACACTGGATACACATCTATTTCTTCCATGATATTGATGACTTCAAAATATTTAGTTTCCTTGACACCTCTTAGATCTACTTCCATATTCTCTAGACAACCAATGGGGAAGATACGGTACTAGTTGTCCATCTGCAATTGGAATGGAGAATAAACAAGCTTCAGGGAACCCATTGCTTCCCTTGAATTCTTAGATAATATGTTTACATCTGAACCAAGGTTCAACACTACATTTTTTATATCATAAACATGTACTTGCACATTCATACATAACTCATGTCCCCTTTGCTTCCTTCATCATTGTCACACCAACTAGATATTCCATTCTAGGAGTGTAGCATGTATTTATTCATCATTTTTCATGGAATTAACCAAGTTATGGAGCGTATATCATAATGTCTATGTAGCTTTCTCATTTTTCAGAATATATTTAAATAGTTGAAGCCACATAAGAATAGAATCCTTCATCTTATCAATATGGGATCCCTCGCCCTCAACTCTGGTGTTATCTGACTAGTACTATTGATCAAATATTGGTCCCTCTCGGGATGGTGGAGTATGTATTTGACCAGACCTGTTTGTATCTTCTTTGTATATCTACTTCTGCTACACCAAGATGTATTTGGTTCTTTTAGGGGTTGGCTTCTAATCATTGGTGATTTTTCTCATCTATGATCTGCCCCAGCTTTTGCACCTACCTGAGTGACCAAAAAATTTGTTGTTGTTCCCTCTTCTCAAGGTTCACAATTTATGAAATTGGTCAGCCTCCTTACGTGATCCTCCTTCATAATGAGCTTAGGGAATTCTTCTATTGTATGAGTGTTGGTTTTTGTGTGGCAATAGGTACACCAGGGTATTTTTGGCAAAGGACAATAATAGGATAGATGACCCACTTCATTACAATTGTATAAACGCAATGGCCCCATGTGACCTCCTCCCCATCCAGATCTGAAGCCTCCTCCTCATCCATCCCTAGTACCTTCTCTTCATCCTTCTCCTCATTTCCCTTGCGATTTGTTAGCCACACAAACAATAAATCTATCCAGTCTCTCTGTAAGGGCATCTAAGGCCTTGCACTTCTCAATGTTATGAGTAGTATATTCATAGAATTCATAGTAGATCATATTAGGCATTGCTAAGTACTTCTGTAATAGAGGAAAATACATGGGTGATGACCAAATGGATTGCAAATTTTGCAATAGTCATTAGCGTTCCCAATTGGTGGCTCTGGATATGACAATCGTTCTACAAAATGGAATAGATTTACCATCACAACTTGCACAACCATTGCACTAGGACCATTGTTGAACGGTCCGCCTGGAACAAATTTTCTTCCTCATGCTCGTAGACATTATGAGGCATGATTCCCTTCCATCAAATAGCTAGTGAACTATACTTGTGTTCGTCGTACCTTAGGTGCATTCATGTCCTCGTGTATTTCGGTTATATCCACTAAATTGCGATGTACTTGTGTTATATCACCAGTCGATGACAAAGCTACCAATCCTCCGATTCCAATGGAATATGGATAGTTTTCCATAACTTCGATCTTCATTGCTTGTTCCAGAGCAGTCTTGGGAGGATTTATTACTTATTCAGATAAGTGTATCATTATGAGAGGAAACAAACATTTAATGAACCATTCGTTATGATTCACCTCGTGAAATGGGTATGTTAACTTCATCAGCACATCTATGAATCATTGTGTGTATTCCCAAGTGGACTCTCCATGCCTTTTTCGTATTTCCCTTGATGTTGCAACACCTTTTTTTTTCGGATTTTGGCTGTGCAAATTCATCTAAAAACAGATTCTTAGTTTCCTCCAGAGTAGCAGTCGGTGCATTCAAGACTTTCCTTTCGACTAGTATCATATACCATTGCCAGGTTCTTCCTCCGAGGGTTTTTTGAAATTCCACCAACTTGGATGAAGTCGGAGTAGGTCTGACATTCCATATTACCTCATAAAAAAACCAATGTTAAGCTACATCATCTTCCATGTTTCCCAAAAACCCCAGAAATCATAAAGGAATTCCTGTAGGTACCCACGCCATTGGTGTGGATGGAGCACTTACTAAAACAAAACCTTGTGGTTTTGGTTGCTAAACAAAATTACTGCTACTTGGTTGAGAACTACTACTACTTCCTCCTACTAAGGAACTACTTTGAGAAATATTAGTACTATTGTTCATTTGACCATACCACGGTAGTTATAAAACAATATGTTGAGAATGTGTTACCAAATTTTGCAAGGGTTCCTAGGGGTCAGTCAAGGGTGTGCTAGTTTCATTTCTTCTATTTTCTTGCTCAAAGAGGGGCTCACTTTCTAGAGTACTTATGTTTTCTATGGGTCCTAATAGCTCTTGATGATCTTATTCCATGTTCAGGGTTGATTCTGGAATATGATGGAGCACTTCATTATGCGACAGTTGGTCCTCATGATCTCACCTTTCACTTGTGCCTTGTTCCTATATTCCTCTTACTGATTTGTTTGGCACATCCATTCCATGTTCTCTTAGTTTGGCGCTAGTTAGTTCCCTTCTCTACTTCATCTAACACAGCTCCTCTTAGTTTTCTTCACTGTTTTCCCCATTCCTTATATTTTCTTCCAGTTAAGTGTTTCTCCTCCATGCTTCCCTTAGTTTTTCTCTCAACCATTTTTCTTTAATCATTGCTATTTGCTCTACCCAATCAAACCCAACTTCCACACTATTGGTCCCCTCCATTAATGATAGATCTACATTCCTCAACATAACATCATCATCCTGAATTTTCCCCCTGGTGTCGAGGGGTTTACTCCTCCATTCTAATCTGGTCTAGAGGGAAAAAAACCAAATTCTACTAACTAGGTCTTGATCCATAGGGGGACTTCTTTTAGCAGTCTTATGTGATATCCTCTCTTAAGTTCGTCCTCAAATTTCAATGCAGATTGATTATTTTCAGTTGTGAACTCCAAAAAATATCCAAACAGAGTGATTTCTACCTAGAAATCAACATCCCTAGTCAAGGTTGAGTCTAGCTTGCCCAACCGAATTAGATCTCTTATAGTCCAAACCATCATTTTCTTATGTCTGTTGCGATACTCAGGTGCTTCTGCAAGTTTCCGCAACTAGTCTGATAGCTTTACCAGGAGCTCAACCCACAATACTTTGTATTGATCTAGAAATGGTCTGTCATAGAAAATATATTTCTTGAACTTTGTTACTTCCCACCCTCATAGATCATCCTCTTGAGTTGTGAAATCCTGAAGCTTCTTGTCCCACCAATCCTAAATTAGACTTGTTATCACCAATTCATCCATATAGTTAACAAATCCTGTTTAATACCAGGTCTTAGCAATGGAACCATTTGTTAGCGCAAAATAGAGACCAGAGTTATTGTGCATGGGCCAGAAAAGGGTGTTTTTGCAGTCTAGTATGCTGGCATTTTCAATCCCCTTAAGGGGGAAGATCTCACTTGAAGCATAGCCAAAACCAGTGTAGAGTAAGGCTTAGTTAATTGTATGGTTGCGATGGGGATTTTATGACAAAACAAATAACACCAATATTCATCATTTAACAGCAACAATTAAATTGATTCATCATTCATACATCATTTTAAATGCTATTAACTAGGTCTCACCCGAAGCATAGCCAAAACCAGTGTAGAGTAAGGCTTAGTTAATTGTATGGTTGCGATGGGGATTTTATGACAAAAAACATAACACCAATATTCATCATTTAAAAACAACAATTAAATTGATTCATCATTCATACATCATGTTAAATCCTATTAACTAGAAAGAGATCGTCACATAAAAAATTGCGGAAATATAACAGATACATATTCAGCAAAATTTATGAGGGACAACAATCTCTTTCATTATATCATCAATTCACAATACAACCAAAACATCACATTAACCCAAGATTGGATATCTATTCTATGGTTGTATCGGGTTTGCTTTCTCTAAACTATATTGTGGTCTCTCTTTTCTCTGTCCCTTTTTCCATCCATATTCCGCTTCCTTTTATAGTCCAAAACCATTGTGGTGGTTAACATGCTTCCACAACTTCTAGTGCTTTCCACTACTTCCGCGACTTCCAATACTCTTCTTCTTCTTCCGCTACTTCTGCTACTTCTTCTACTTCCTTTATTTCCATGACTTTTGGTCTTCTTCCGCTACTTCTTCTTCTTTCTTGGTCTACTACAAAGCGAAGGAGATAACAAGGCTTTCCTTGGAAAATAAATATTACATCCCAAGGGTTGACTAAATTATCTAAATCATCTACTAAAGGTATGTTGTCAACAAGGACACCATAGATCATAGGTTCAAATTTGATTGATTCCGTTAAGGTTACCAACCACTATTGTGTATGGTGGTTGATCTACCCTCCATTGAGATGTTCCAAGGGAGAGAGGTGTATCTCATGAGGTACACACACACACACACATATATACATACATGCATTGGTTGAGCAAATTTCTATAAGAATATGAAATTTAGTTATATTATTATAAAACTAACATAGTTACTAAGCTTCAAAGAATATGCAAGTTTGAAAATTTTGACCCGATGCTTGCTATGAGAGATAATGATTTTCCATTATGTGGGGAGTGTAAAATATATTGGAAACTCTAAGTTAATTAGGGATATAAAAGTACATGAAGTGTGATCAATCATTGAGTATACTGTAATGCAAGAGCAATTAATACTAACATGAAGTAATCAAATGCATTTGAATTCGGTGCGATAAGCAGAGTGTGACTATGAACATCAAAGAATGGTGGCATATTGTGGATAAATAAGATCATAGAAGGTGGCAGGGCTTAGTAAAATGATTTTATATTTAATGTTTAGATATCATAGTTAGTTGGTATGAATACACCTAAGGAAAAATTACTCATTTGGTTAGTTAGAGAGTACCCCAATTTTATGTGGAAAACCTAGAAGATATAGTCAAAGTTAAACATTGACAAAGTTTATCTTAATCACCCACCAAATAACTACATATATGTAATAGTTTTGTTCGAACATAATTCCCATCTAGACCTTGGTTAATAATCCTTGCATAAGGTTCAAAGTGTTTAATGTAAGTGGTTCCATGGTTTGGCTTCATAGTGCCTCGTATAGGGGGTTTGTCCACATATTAGACTAGTGGTTTGTCATAATAGCCAAGTTTGTCCACAAGTGTGCCCATTTCCTTATTCTGGGGAGTCAAAGGCACCCTACTTAATGCATTTAATGAGGCAGGTGCACAATTTCCTTGTTTCATGGGCTGAGTTTTGTAAGACCGATGTCCTAATTAATAAATAAATCTATGTCTCCTTATTTAATTTTTTTTCATTCTATTTCAAGTCTCTGTTTTGGTTTTTATTTTAGGCTTAAATATCATGCCTGTAAAATAATATATCACATTTACATTTATAGGTTGTAAATAATTTATTGTTTTATCTATTTCTAACAATTACTATCTTTGCAGGTGTAACATCAAATACATATGTGTACTCATTCACAAAATATCATTTTCAAAAACTTGAAAACAATGATTTATAGGGTTAGAAATTTATTTGTATACCTGTAGGATAAGTACCTGTACATAGCTAGTAGATCCCCTTTTGTTGCTTCCCATTTCCCCAGTTGTATTCCCTACTGTAGCCATGCAACCAAAATCCTTCCCAAAACCTCAAAACTCAACCGAATAGACAATTTGGTATGCCACCATGCCAACTGGCGAGGTCTCGCCGACCACCTAGATCCAAACGTACCCATTTGGACCCCCGATCCCAAACCAAGTACAAGCCAACGAGTTCTATCCCTTCATAAAATATCCAACAAGAACCCCTTCTTCTTCCTCTCTATGATTTTTCTCTCTACTAAAATTTCCAAAACATGCCAATGTCCCCCTTCCTTCTGCCAACTCTCGACCTTATTCCCCCTTCCTTTGTCGACTCTTGCCCCTCCATTACTACCCATATCCTCATCATAAATGTTATAACCCCTTTTTCAGTCCTCGAGCCCATCCCCATGACTCTCATTAATAATTAAAATATTATATAATGTGTTGGTTGGGGTCACCTGCCAACCATAACTCCTCAATAAATAAATCTTAAGCTATTTAATTCCTTTTATCATTGTTGACTTTACTATTTAATAATTCACAATTTAATTTACAATTTTGCTTAATTAAACTCCAAAACTTATTTTATCACGTTGTTATTAGTAAAAGTTATATAAAGTGTGGTGAATAAGTATCCACAATTCAACCGAGCTTCATTCCCGACATAATCATTAATATTTATACTTAAATTTGATCAATATATTATTATATTAGTTAAATAATATTATCTAAGACTTAATCAAACTCATTCACCTAGTACCGTATTATACCTTAGTCTATTATTAAACTATTTAACAACTATTACTTAATATAATAATAGTCTCATTAATATTAATTGACATTATTAGCACATATTTAATTTAAGGAATCCAGTTAATAATATTTTTAATTAATATTATTAACATCATTAACCTATAATAACGAGGTAATTAAACTAGCTTATACCATTTACACTTATTAACATTAGTCAACATTATTAACGTTAGTCAACAATAATTAACATTAATCAACATTATTAACATTAATCGACAATAATTAACATTAATCAACATTATGAACATTAATCGACAATAATTAACATTTATCAACATTATGAACATTAATCGACAATAATTAACATTATGAACATTAATCGACAATAATTAACATTAATCAACATTAATCGACAATAATTAACATTAATCAACATTATTCGAAAATAATTAACATTAATCAACATTATTAACATTAATAGACAATAATTAACATTAATCGACAATAATTAACATTTTTACTTAATCATCATTCATTACCTCCTAAGTTACGCATTTATCCTATTCAATTATTAAACCAAAATTTACTAACTCAACGAATCTCCCAGTTAGATAGGTAGTAACTATGTAATTAATGCCTAAACATTATAGTTTAGTATTATTTCACGTAATTGACACATATGTATACGAGTTATGTAAGCGTAGCTACGACTTACATACCTCGTGTAGGTACACTAATAGTTCCAAACCACACAATATTCTCAATTAATTAAGTTACGGTTTACTGACGCATTCTTAACACAACTTGACTGTTGGATCATTCACTTAGTTACATAAATTTAACCGACGGACAATAATAACAATTAATAAGTTATGACACATGCCCTGCACGGTCCTCAACATACACAGTTAGATCAAGTTTACTTCCTAACTTCAAGCTACACCTATCTACCTACATCATATACCTAATTCACAACTAACTTCCAAATCCTATCATTTCCTCTACTGGACTACCCTGAAGTGTCAAGCCATGATTGACTCCAGTTAGAACCCGTAAGCGGAAGTGTCGACTACATCAACCAAGCTTCCCCAGCAGGAAACTACCAGTCATCATCACACACCTAGGGGAGCGTGCCATAGCACAACCCTCCCATGACTCTGGGTTTCGGGGATAAACGGTAGGTAAATCCTCCACCCCCCTAATGGAAAAAGGGATTATGCCTACCCGACATAATAACTGCGTTGCACTTGTACTCAGTTTGTCATCGTATAACCAATATTGGCAGTTGAGTTTCCTGAAATCCTACCCCACCCATACATCATAATAAACAACATAATAATCATGCAAAAATAAATAATGCATCACTTTCATACCATTCATCTTTCAGAGTCCATGTCCCCGAGGCTCTCACACCTCATAGGATCCAACTATCACTTAGCCATTTTAACCTGTAAGTTATTCTCGACATGTACACATACATTTCATCACAATAAAACAATAATCAATTCATTTATTCACCATGCACTTGGCATAACATTCATTTATTCAACATATAACTTTAATGGTATCCACGTAACCATCATTCATTAACTTGCATATCTGAGACATAACTAACACATGATACATATATCGAAACATGACTATATATCATAACACTAACATCAAATACACACATATATATCTCATCAAAATAATAGAACCTTATGTCCACAGTGTCATCAAACTGACGACGTATCACAATCAAGCAAATACAACATATAATAATAGTTCAGGTAGAAATGTCAAAACGGGGTGTTACATACACCCACTCTTCAGGAAACTTCTTCCCAAAGTTCTGGTCAAAATAGTGTGGGATAATCATGATGCATGGTCTCTACGTTCTCCCAGGTAACAAAACCTAGGCTATACTGATCCCACTAGACCTTAACCTGGTCCATCAAACGGTGCCTGAGTTGTCTAACACTGCAGTCCAATATATGTAACGGTTCAACCTTGATGGTCCCCTCGTCGGAAACCTGCAGTTCCTTCCAATTTATTTTTTGAGACTCATCAGCGACATAATGTCATAAAATAGATACATGAAAAACATTATTAGTTTTTTGCAAATGGGGTTGCAGCACAAGATGATACACGACGGGTCCAATCTTCTCTAAAATTTCAAAGGGTCCTATAAATCGTGGCGACAACTTTGTCCCTTTCCCAAACCGGATGGTGCTTTTGCTAGGCCTGATGCAGACGAACACTACATCACCAACCTTATAGTTTAATTGAACCCTATGCACATCGTCATGGCTCTTATGTCAATCCTGAGCTTCCTTTAACCGTTGTCTAATATAAATAACATGTTCTTCCATCTCCTGAATCAACTTAGGTCATATAATTACTCGATCCTCTAACATTTCCCATCTCAATGGTGTTCTGCATGGCCTCTCATATAATGCTTCATATGGAGGCATCCCTATTGAGCTATGGTAGTTGTTGTTGTAAGCAAAATCTGCCAAAGGTAAGTGCTTTTCCCACTGAGTCTATTGATCCATGACATACATCCTAAGCATGTCCTCCATCACTTGATTCACTCTTTCTTTTTTCATCTGTCTCTGGATGGTAAGTGGTGCTTAGGTTCAACTGAGTACCTAAATCCAATTCCAAACTTGTTCAAAACCTGGATGTAAACCTAGAATCTTTGTTCGAGATAATCTTCTTGGGAAACCCATGGATACGAACTACTTCATTTATGAACACATGAGTCACATCCGTGACATCATAGGTCTCCTTAACTGGAATGAAGTGAGCAGTTTTGGTCAGTTTTTCGATGATGACCATAATGGCGTCATTCCTATGATAGGTAAGAGGAAATCCCACCATGGAGTCCATGGATATAACCTCCCATTTCGACATAGGAATGTCATGTGGCTATAATAGTCCAGCCGGGTGGTGATGATCAGCTTTTACATGCTGACACTCAAGGCACCTAGCGATGAATTTGACCACGTTGCTTTTCATCCCTTCCCAAAAGAAGAGTTGGTTCATGTCAGCATACATCTTCTTTACACCCGGGTGTGCACAATACACTTCTCTGTGGGATTCCTTAAGGATAGTCTCTCTAATATCTCCCTCCTCGGGAATATACATCCTCCCTTGATACCATAACAAACCATCGGCTTCCAACTCATAACCTTCAAAATTAGGTCCCACCGGTTTCCCATTCTGGAGCACCAACATGACCTCTAGGTACCAACTATCACCGACTAGTTGTTGTAATACTCTTTCCCTAAAAAAAACCCTCAAAGGTATGAGAGAGAAAATTCTTGGTTTTCTGCTTAAGGAATCGGCTACCACATTCTCCTTTCGTTTGATGTATGAAATTCCAAAATCATACTCGCTCATGAATTCACTCCATCACTTTTTCCTAGAATTTAGGTCTCTCTAAGTGAAGATATACCTTAAGCTTTGGTGATCATACTTGAGCTCAAAGCTTCGTCCAACAAGGTAATGTCTTCAAAGCTTTAAAGCTAACATCACTGTAGCCAACTCTAGGTCATGGGTAGGGTAATTCTCTTTGTGTGTTTTTAACTTTCTCGACACATAAGCTATTACCCCACCTTCTTGCATCAACACTGCACCCAAACCTTGTCTTCAGGAATCTGTGCAAACTGTGAATTCCTTCTCCATATCTGGCACTTGTACAATCGGTGCACTCGTTAATAGTCTTTTTAGCTCAACGAATGCAACATCGCATTCATCCTTCCATTCATACCTTGTGCCTTTACGTTGTAGGGTAGTTATGGGTTTTGCGAGTTTTGAGAAACCCTCAACAAACCTTCTATAATACCCAGATAAACCCATGGAGCTTCTCACTTCATGCGCATTTCTTGGAACGGGCCAATCCATTATGGTCTTCACCTTCTCAGGGTCAACTGAAATTCCCTCTCTAGAAATTATATGCCCTAGATAATGGATCTCCTTATGATAGAACGAGCATTTGGACAACTTACCGCACAATTGGTGCTCCCTTAAGCATGACAACACTATCCGCAAGTGTTCCTCATGCTCACTTTCATTCTTGGAGTAGATAAGGATGTCATCTAAGAAGACTTGCAAAAACTGATCCAAGTACTTTCGAAACATGCCATCCTTAATTCGTAGTTGGTGGTAACCTGATCGCAAGTCGATCTTTGAGAATACTTCCACCCCTTTCATTTGATCAAAGAGGTCATCAATTCGATGTTGATGTATATGTAACTTCGGAATGTATTTCATCTATGTATTTCATATATATTTATTGTACTCTTATAAGAGATGTGTTATTCCTCTATAAGGAAGTGTCGTCATGTGGATTGACAAGTGTCGCAAGTGTGTGTACTTGCCGATGGGTTATTAGACCACCATGTGTGGGGTCGGCCCTAAAATATATATTATATTGTGGATGTATCTAGATAGACAAGTCGGCCCCATAAGGTCACTAGGAAAATAGGTTAAGTATAAATAGAGATCGGGAGATCTCTATTTGGATCATTCGTAAAGACACACTTCTCTCACTCAGAAAGTGGCGCACTAGTGAGGAGGAGGATCATCTGCCCTAGGAGACTATCTCAAGTGTATTTTGGTTGTACTTTGGTTGAGCCATTGCTCTCTCTATCTCTGAGGAAGTTGTGGTGTTTTTCACCTTGGGGTTTTCCCCACGGAAACTCTGTGTCTCTTGTCTCTCATGCTTTTGATTCATGTGATACTTGTCATTCTTATTGTGATTGTTATGCATTGATATACTGTATATGTTATTCTGTTAGTAAAGATCCAAGAGTATTGTGAATTAATGCTCAAATTTTAACATGGTATCAGAGCTAACCTGAGAAGAAGACATTTTGCAGTGACAGAAACTAGAGTTTCTTGTTTATTGGGTTTCTCTCCATAGTTTTTGGAAAAGCAGTATAGTAGATTGACTCTACTCATCAAGGAGAATCTATCTGTCCAATCAGAATTCAATTATGAGCATTTTCAGATTTGGCCCTAAAAATTAGGGTTTCCACAAAAATAGGAATTTCTGAAATCTGAAGCCATAGTTGGAAGCTCCTTGCAAAAATCGAAGTTTAGTGCTTTGGATCGAGATTTTTGGCTGGGTAGATCTCCAGGAAAATCAAACCCTAATTTAGGGCTCTCCCTAGTGAACCCGGGAGGACAAAAAGGAAAATCTGAAGGGTAAAGCTTTGCTGATCTCAAATTCTGAATACACCAGGATGATCAGCTCATCAAGGCGCATCTTTCTATCCTTTCAGAAAGTTTAAATTCACATTTTGAATTTTTAGGGTTTTTCCGACAAACCCTAATCTGGGACCAAATCCAATTTTCAGCATTTCAAGTGGTAAGACCTAAATCTTTTCTATTTCATTTGAATTACTCTTTAAGATGTCTCACCACACCAAGCTTGAGGATAAGCTTGAAGGGGCTGATAACTTCCGAGCTTGGAAGTATAGGATTGGGTTAATCCTGGAAGAGAATGAGTTGGAATCATATATAAAAGAAGACATCCCTATCCCAGAAAATGAAGAGGCTAAGGTATTGCATAAGAAGAACATGGTCAAGGCAAAGAGAATCATTGCTAATTCTATCAAATACCATCTCATACCCCAGCTGTCTTCTCTAAAGACACCCAAGGAGATGTTTGACTCTTTGGCCAAGCTATTTGAAGGAAAGAACATAAATCAGAAGATGACCCCGCGGAATCAATTGAAAGGGGTCAAGATGTCGAATGGAGAAACCATTCAATCCTATTTCTCCAAGGTCTCTCAGATCAAGGAACAACTTGAAGCTGTAGATGAAATGGTGGAGAATGGTGAAATTGTTATGACTACTTTGAATGGCCTACCTAGGTCATGGGACTCTTTTATCCAAGGGATCTATGCCAGAAAGAAGTTAATCTCCTTCAGCAGATTATGGGAGAAATGTTCTCAAGAATAAGAAGGGCTTGTGGGAAGAGAAGAGAAGATGGGAAATGAATATCAAGCTCTCACAGCTCACACTAAGAAGGGCAAGTTCAAGAGGGAGCCATCCCATCACAAGAAGAAATATTCTCATCATTTTCACAAAGACAAGAAATATCTAAGGTGTTTCACTTGTAATGAGAAGGGTCACTTTGCTTCAGAATGTCCCAAGAACAAAAGGGACAAACACAACAACAACAACTACAGCAAGAAGAAGAAGGGTAACAAAAGAAGGTACCATGCTCATGATGTCGAAGATGATGAAGCTCCAAAGAAGAAGGCTAGGGTAGAAAGTGATGATAGTAATGATGACTCATCAAGTGAAGAAGAGTATGTTCTAATCTCTGCTCTCATAGGTACTATATCCCATGGTTGTAATGATTGGTTAATTGACAGTGGGGCTTCCAAACACATGACTGGGTTTAAAGAATCATTTGTAAATCTGTCTGAACATGAATCACCCCATAAAGTGAAACTTGGGGATGATTATCAATATCCCATCAAAGGAAGTGGTGAAGCCTCCTACAACCTAGATTCTGGAAAATCTTTGAAGATGAAAGAAGTCCTTTATGTACCTGGGCTAAAGAAGAACTTACTCTCCATCTTTGCATTGGATACAAAAGGTATGAGTGTTGCATTTGTGGATGGCCAAGTCCTAATGTGGCCAAAGGGAAAGACCATAGATGATGCAGTTGTGATTGGAGAGCAAGAGGGAGGTTTGTATAAATTAAAAGGACAACCTGAACATGCAATGGTGCATGAATCCATGGAGCCAAGTGAACTTTGGCATAGAAGACTTGCTCATATGCACTATAGGGCACTTCCAATTGCAAGCAAGGCTATAGAGGGTCTTCCTAAAATCAAGACCAAACATGAAGGTGTTTACAAAGGATGTGCAAAAGGTAAGAATATTAAGAAGTCTTTCCCAAGCAGTGAAAGCAAGGCAAAAGATATCCTGGAAATCATCCACTCAGATGTATGTGGTCCTATGTCATCCAGTTCTCTAAGTGGGTATGTTTACTATGTCTCATTTATTGATGACTTCTCCAGGAAGACTTGGGTATACTTCTTGAAAAACAAAGATGAGGTGTTTGATAAGATCAATGAATTCAAAACCTTGATGGAGAATCAAACTAACAAAAATATCAAAACATTCAGATCCGACAATGGTGGAGAATTCACCTCAGGTGACTTCAAGAAGCTTTGCAATGATTCAGGGATTAAGAGGGAGTTGAATGGTCCTTATAATCCTCAATAGAATGGAGTTGCATAAAGGAAGAACATAACAATCATGGAAACAGCAAGGGCAATGATGCATGACCAGGATCTACCTATGCATCTATGGGAAGAAGCAGCTAGAACAGCTGTATATGTGCAGAACAGAACACCCCACAAGATATTGGACAACAAGACACCAGAAGAGGTCTTCTCTTGTAAGAAACCTGAAGTCAGTCATCTCAGAATATTTGGTTGTCCAGTATACACTCATGTCCCAAAGGAAAAGAGGACCAAACTAGATCCTTCAGGAAAGAAGGGTATCTTTGTGGGTTACAGTGAAAGCTCAAAGGCTTACAGAATATACTTTCTAGGGTTCAAGAAGATTGATGTTGGCAAGGATGTAACATTTGATGAAAACTCAGTATTCATCAAATCAAGGAAGGCACCTATCGAAGTTTATGAAGAACCTAAGGAAACTAGATTTCAAGACACTACCATGACTGAAGCAATTCTAGAAGTTGTTCATGAGTTTGAAGATCTGCAAGAACCTGTAGATCCACCCTGTGAGGATAAATCTCACAAGAGGAAACCTGCATGGGCTAGAGAGCTCATTCAAGATGCAGAAAGATTTGGCATTCCAGAAGAAGAACACAAAGCAAAGAAGAGAACCAGGTCACATACTAGCTATGTTTCTTTACTCCGTGACATGATGAACAAAGAACCTTCCAGTTATGAAGAAGCAGCAGAAAAGAAAGAATGGAAGGATGCCATGGTTGACGAATACCAATCAATAATGAAGAATGATGTTTGGGATGTTGTCGCAAGACCTAAAGAGAAGCCTGTTGTGACTTCCAAACGGATCTACAAAATCAAGCATGCTGTAGATGGCAGTGTAGAGAAATACAAAGCAAGATTCATAGCTCGTGGCTTCTCTCAGAAAGAGGGAATAGATTATGAAGAAACGTTTGCACCTGTAGCCAGGTATACTTCCATCAGAACAGTACTTTCCCTGGCTGCAGCAATGAAATGGAAAATACACCAGATGGATGTCAAGACTGCTTTCTTGAATGGTGTAGTTGAAGGAAGTATACGTGTGTTGTAGAAATTTCTCCCTACGGATAGGTAGAAACTCTCTTAGGATAAAGCAGGATGTACTGACTCTATACTAAGACAAAAAAGAAACAAATGCTACCTTGAATCCCTAGATCTAACAAACGTCTCAAGATTAAAATGCTAGAAAGAGTAGAAGAAGTTTAACTGACCTTCTATCCAAACGCTTGTATTTGTAATTGCTCCAATCTCCAAGCCCTCACGAATGAACCTGTCAAAATGGAACCAAGACACAAGAATGCACTATTCTCTAGCAACCTGAAACATGAGTTAGGATCTAAATCTATGAAAGATACAAATCATATCATTAAAACAAAATTAACACAAATGATTTGGGAAAACAAGACAAGTTATCTTTATTATCAACTTGAAGAGTACTTACAAAGGTTGCTTGATGTCCAAGCCAATCCTCCAGCTCCAAGTGCTTCCTCTAGCTATCTCTGCAGCAGTCTAAAGATCATAGGTTTGATGCCCCAAAAGTCCTCCCTTTGGCTCATGGAAGGCTTCTCTCTTATAGCACATGGGAAGGCTAACCAACAAGAGAGAAGTGTGGATCTATGGAGGGTTTAGTGGATCAGGCCAGCTAAACAAAGAATGAGTTAGGATCGAACCAAAGGTAGTAATCCCAACAAAATCTCCTCGAATGTCGAAATCCCAAAATTCAAGGCAAAAAGGCTAATTTCAGACTACCGCGCCCCTATAACTGAGCATAACGCGGTAGTACCGCGCCCCAGAGAAGGAGCAACGCGCGGTAGTGCTAACTACCGCGCCCTTGTAGATGTGCAAGGAGCGGCAGTGCTCACAAACAGGGCTAAGTTGGGTTGGTAGATGGTAGAAAAAGGTTTTGCTTTCAGTGTTCAGTCAATGGTTTTCACTCTGGATGTTCAGATGATCTTTAAGGGAAACTGTCGTTTAGGTCGGTAATGCAAGGATGCGACACTAATACGAAATGTGTAATATTGAGGTATAACAGATGCCCCCTAAAGTGTGAGGTCAGAAGAGACTGATGGCCGAAAGACTTTACAAATATGGTTCGGAGATAGCATCGAGGAGAGCAACAAGGAGCTGAAAAATAGAAACAAAATGTCAGATATACCACCGAGGCGGGCATTCCCATGCTCGGAAACAAATGAATCAAAGCATGGCTGCCGACCAATACATTGCAGATCCATGAGTACTGAGATGATATAGACTGTAGACAAATCATGGCTACTATGAACAAGCGTAGATCCATGAGACAGTGATGACACAGCCACGACCAATACAAAAGTGGATCTGTGTGACAATACAGAGGAAATCTCCATTGCAACCTGGACGTGATCAAAATACAAATGGATGTCCAGGGTCTTCTACCCGATCACGAACGATACGAATCTATCCATGTGATTACAAGGTGTTGAAGTCGAACATGGTAGAAACCATTTGATTACCGGTCAATGATGTGAACCGTTAACAAATGCGAGGGAAATCACCAATGATGACGATGATCCCCAAGGTATCTATAGTACATCTCAACGAAATGCGAATAAAGGAGTTGATGTCGAGCATCCGAGAGATCATTCAATCAGAGGTCATTGATGAAAACCTACTGTTGAATACGAGGAAACCTGCCATTGAGGCATGCAGGTACCAAGGTACTAGTAGTTGACTCCTAAGCCTAATTCCTGGATAGTGATTTGGTGTCGACAGGAATAGACTCGTCGAAGGTGGGCCATGATGTTTCCCACATCATCGACACGAAATCAGAACGAGAGATAGTATGGACCGATGAAACAATGGAATATGTACTGACACAAAGGGAAGGTTTGACATGAAGTGGAGGTGGACTCAAGGTAATAACCCTTTGAACATATAACGGCATGAAACAGAGCTTGGCAGCAGGGATTAATTGAACAGACAGAACCGCAGGAAGTGTGAACTCATAGCTATAATGAGGACGCATGATCATAATGATGACACTATCAGCAAGACTGACTACCCAAAACAGACAAGGTGAGGATGCATGCCATGTTCAAAGGTGATGACTCACAAGCTGCCAACAAGGTAAACTTGACTCATTTTCCCATTTTCCCCCGACATGATAGACGAGTACCTCTTTGTTTTTTAACGAGCTTGAGGAGGATAACAGATGCTCGATATAGCTCATCTCATAGATGAGTCCAATCTCACATGTTTTTCGAACCTGAGAAAGGAGGGGTTCGTCCCAAAGTGGGCCCTTCGATGTTAAATTTTAACGAGTCCAAGGAAGGAAAACTCGGTAGTTTTTCATGTTTAGAGAGTCTGAAAAGCTTAAAGAAGGCTCCAAAGGTCCTTTTTCGTAAGGTTAGCCTCATCGCCCGAAAAAGGGTAAAACAACGCGGGAGAGGACTCTTCCAGTCATGATTGGCTGGAGTATTCCTTTTTCGTAAGTAGTGCCCCCTAGTCCGAAAAAGGGGTAAACTATCACTAGGGAGACGATCATTCAAATCCTTTTACAAGCGTGAACGAATCAATTTCGCTTGGCAATCTTTTCAATTTTAGGGAGTCTGAAAAGAGCTTAACTATGGACTCCATGTACAACTTTGTCATGGTTGATGACCGAGTACGACAAAGGAAAAGTAAACTCGGCACAGTTCCTTTTCCGTAAATAGTCTAGCGAGGCCGGATAAAGTGATAAACCTATACTCGTTAGACACACCTTTTTACTCCAATTGTTTAACGAGCACGATAATGGTATCAAAAGCAATCGGAATCTTTTTCATGTTTGGATCCAGAGCACGAAAAAGGAAAAAGTAAGCTCAAACCACTTTTCATGTTTTTAACCAGAACACGAAAAAGTGAAAAGTAAGCTCAAACCCCATCTTACTGTTTTTAACGAGCTCGAAGATAGGTTGGAAGAATGCCCATAATGTCTGCTTCATTTTTTAACGAGCTTGTAACAGAAAATGAACTATGCTCAGGATAATTTTCATGGTTTAATGAGCTCGAAACCTAAAAAGGAAAGTATGCTCGAAAATGTTCCCAATGGTGAACTTCTTCCCGTCATGAAATCCAAAGGTTGGTTCATGCCCCCAGCATGATTGCTAGAAGTAAGTGACTTAGCTCCAACGTGATGTGGAGAGGTGATCGAGTTGACTTCAACATAACTTCCAGAGGTTGAAGACATGCCCCCAAGCTTCATTTCATTCGCCTAAGGTATAGGCAAGTGAAAAGAAGGTTCAGGTACTAAGTCTACGAGGAGACTTGACTCAAAGGGAAAGGATATGTTTCATTTTTTAATGAGCTTGACACAGGAGTAGAACTTTGCTCAGACTACTGGTTTCATTTTTTAATGAGCTTGAATCCAAAGGTAAACTCTGCTCACGATTAAGGCCCATTGATGGGTTCCTTCCCAACATGATGACCAGAGGTTGGTAAATGCCCCCAGCATGATTGCTAAAGGCTAAACATGCCCCCCAAGCTTCATTTCGTCTGACTACTCTTCTTCCTTACCCAAAAATCCTAGCTACTAATCCAAATGTGTTCACCAGGGGGGGTAGGGAGAACCAGGACCAAGTGACCCAGGCAGATGAAATGAAGGTTCAAATCCTAACTCTAGCGATAGACTCGAACAAATGGAAAGGAGATCTATTTCATTTTTACACAAGCTTGAAAATAGATAATAACAATGCTTGAAAGGGTCCTTTTTATTTTTTAATGAGCTTAAAACAGAAAGAAATTATGCTCGAAGGTAGTTTCATTTTTACGCAAGCTTGAAACTGAACGTAAAGTATGCTTGGGATTTGGTTTCGTTTTTACATAAGCTTAAAACCAAAAGTAAACTGTGCTTGAGGGTAGTTTCATTTTTTAACGAGCTTGAAACAAAGAATAAACTATGCTCGTAGGAATCTATTTCATTTTTTAACGAGCTTGACATAGAAAGGGAACTATGCTCATAATGGTTGGTTTCATTTTTTACACAAGCTTAAAACCAAATGTAAACTATGCTTGCGATGATGGTTGGTTTTATTTTTACACAAGCTTAAAACCAAAGGTAAACTATGCTTGAGAAAATGGTTTCATTTTTTAACGAGCTTGACACCAGAATAGAACTTTGCTCCAAACGTCCCCCACCCTTAGGGGGAAGAAACCACTAAAACATGTGGAACGTTTAGGGAAGTCTGGTGACTAGGAGTCATGCGATGAGTGGGTGTCACAAAGGAAAGCTGATCGATGGTCACAACATTCCCATGATGGGGAAAATACATCACTCGGAAGAGTGAGGACACTACAGCCTTCATGGCATGGACGTAATCGCGTCCAAGGAGTAGATTAAAATCTAAGGGACCTTGGATGACCATGACATCAATACAGACAGTTTTCCCTCCCAAAGTGATAGGTAACTGAGGAAGGGACCCTAAAGGTCCAGTAGGCCTTCTGTTGAAAGCCAGTATCTGGTCAGTAACGGGCACAAGCCGAGGAGAACCTAAGGCTTGCCAAGCAGCTGAGGATAGAATACTAACAGAAGCTCCTTCATCAACTATCGTACGAAAAATTTCTTTATCGGAAACTCCTACAGATATTTGAAAAGGAACACTCGAAGGAAGACGAGATTCTGTTAGACCATTCCAATCAAAGGAAATAACCTCAGTACTTGGAGGGGGTCTTGCAGAAACGGACAGGGTTTCCGCTTGCCGAGGACATTCTGAACCAATAAGGAAAACATCAGTGGTTTCCAATTAACTCTCGCTTGGAAGATAAGAATGAGACGAAGATTGTGTCAAGGTGACTGCTTCAGTCTGGAATTTCTCCAATGAAAGAGCGGGATCGAGTGGGGATGACAGCGACTCAATCACTTCACTCTCGGAAGGGAGAGTGGGATCAATTGCAGATGAAACTGAATTGATCACTTGGTCAACCAGCGGGGGGTCGAGGGGCAACTTACTATCATTTGTTGGAAGCACCGGTTGAGAACTAGTAATATCTTCCAACCACCGCGAGGCTTCATCCATGCTTGGACAAAGGAAAGTACGGTGCATACCCTTGCATATCAAACAGGGATATAGGACTTTACCCTTACGACCCTTCACCAAGGGGTCACTGGTTGAGGGGGTGCCTTCGACATGATGGTCAGAGGTCGACGATACGATTGGTTTGGGGTTTTTAGACCACACTTCTGACACACGGGAAAGATCAGGACAATCCTTGAGAAGGTGATCACCCTTACAAAGTTTGCAAGGGAACTTGGGCTTACGGGGTGTTTTCGTAGAATGAGTGCCATTAGGGGCAACTGGTTTACGCTTGGTCTCTTCTTTATCCTTCTTCTTCTTAACTTTCCTTTTCTTCTTCTTCTTATCCACCTGATTACTAACACTATTGCTTTGGTCAGGCGAGGAAGAAGGAACGGAAGAAGATTCATCCGACGAAGAAGGGGAAGGATTAGTTTGGGATTGACTCTCTCGTGGTGGAGAGTTAACATTCGAAACATTGGGCGCAATCGGAATTACCGGATTGAATAACCATACCGGCAATCCTATGGTTAATCCAGGAAGATTTAACGTGGCAATAAAGGGAGGACCAATATCTCCAACTGAAGGAAAAGTAAAAGGTACCCCTTGAAAAGGGGTCTCCGGATTGGTAGTCCCAGAAGGAGTATGGGCGCATGGAGGTGGATTCTCCATGGAACAAAACTAAGTGATGTGGACAAAGTCTTGTTAAAAAGAACTCAAAAACCCTTAGGCAACCGAGCGTGCAAAAGGGGAGCTAGGAAAAGACAAGGCTCACAGGCCAAAAGAGCAAGCTCAAAAAACTATACTGAGGCCGCTGCCACAGTAAGTGAGCTGTACAACAAAATGGCCAGAATGCCAACAAGCAACCCTACAAAGAAAAAGACCCTCTACAAGATAGCAAGCAAAACCTCCTAACTAAAGGCTGGAGACCTCAACAAATTGTATCCTTCGCAAGGTGATGAAATCCAAGTCGAACAATACAACATGAGAGACCGATATAAGAAGGATATCCCTCTACCGAAAGGGATCCTGGGTAAAAGAGCCCTAGTAGAATAGATACTAAGCCACCTAGTTCATGACACGTCGGAAAAGGTTTTGGGCACTTCAGCCTTCCGAAGAAGACAGCGATCGATGTTGCCTTAGGGCTAAGTGGAGTGCGGTATTCCACAGAGTCCGTCCGGTTCTCAATCTCGCGGCCGTTTAACCCCTGAAAGTTAAAAACAGTCAGGAGGCCCCTCCACAAACTAGCTGTGACCGTGTCAATAAATACTAGAGGATTTTAGTTCCCTAAAGACAACGACTATGTCTCAGATGAAAATGACAAGGGGGAATTATTTTGATGCCTATCCCCGGTGTCCTACCTAACTACCAAATTCTTTTGATTTCCTCAAGTGAGGTTAATGTTGGTTTAGTTAGGGAGATTAATTTTAGAGGCTGTCTTACACAATAGGGTTATGGAAGTGCAACTTGATGGTGTTATGACGACTCAAACCATGCAAATGAAGATGAATCGAAATGAGCCTTTCTCTTCGATGAACACTAGCTAAAGTAAGGAAGAATTCTTTCTGTTCCCAATATGCACAACCCAATGCACATGCAATTTTATTTCTTTTCAAAATGATAGAAAGAAGTAAAATATGTACCCAAAACTAACCCAAAGTAATGAAAAATTTCTTCATATGAACACCAAACGTAATGATTCTAATTCATTTCCTATCTTTTTACACTTGAAAAAGACACATCCAAGCTATGGAAAGAAAGATTCTACAAATGCTTCCAATCAAATGCAAGACAAAGAGAAGAACCTAATAATATCATCTAACTCAAATGCACATAAATATGAAACAAGCATTTCTTCTTCTTATGAATGTAATACCAGGAATGTCAAATGATTAAATTACAACAAGAAGAATACTTATATGTTTCAATTTCATGAATATGGTAAAAGAATGACAAAATCGAGCTTCTCTTTGAACTAAAGTGGAGGCAAGGAATCAATCTTTTCAAACAATCATTAGATAGGATGCAAAGGAAATGAGATGCCAAGCAATCCAAACATGCCAAAACACACCAAACCAAAAATGATCTCAAAAACCTTAAAATGGGTCAAAACGACTAAAAATGCAAGCAAAACACTAGTATTTACTCAAAGGGCCAACATGGATCCAAATCTCGAAAAGACCCAAAAATAACCAAACAAACCAAATAAACACACTTTCCAGGAACTACCGCGGGCCTGTGGGCTACCTGGGAGCGGTACTGACTGACTACCGCGCTTTAGACAGCGCTTAAGGGGCGGTACTGCAATACTACCGCGCTCTGGACAGCGGTGAAGGCGCGGTACTACCGCTCTGTAGGCAGTTACGGGGGCGCGGTACTGTGTGAACAGGGAAAGAGGCGAAAATTTGAGAAAAGATCTTGACTTTTCAAGGGTTCGCCAACCCAGAGGACTTACTGATCTGTAACAGGAGTCTAATGCAGAGAGCAGGGAAGTGAATGAGGGTAAAAGAACCCAAATCTTATAATCAAAGAGTGAAATTGAAAGCAAACTTCACAAGCAAAGAAAATGGACTCAAATCCCCAGTATGGTCGCCAGTTTTTGTTGTAGAAATTTCTCCCTACGGATAGGTAGAAACTCTCTTAGGATAAAGCAGGATGTACTGACTCTATACTAAGACAAAAAAGAAACAAATGCTACCTTGAATCCCTAGATCTAACAAACGTCTCAAGATTAAAATGCTAGAAAGAGTAGAAGAAGTTTAACTGACCTTCTATCCAAACGCTTGTCTTTGTAATTGCTCCAATCTCCAAGCCCTCACGAATGAACCTGTCAAAATGGAACCAAGACACAAGAATGCACTATTCTCTAGCAACCTGAAACATGAGTTAGGATCTAAATCTATGAAAGATACAAATCATATCATTAAAACAAAATTAACACAAATGATTTGGGAAAACAAGACAAGTTATCTTTATTATCAACTTGAAGAGTACTTACAAAGGTTGCTTGATGTCCAAGCCAATCCTCCAGCTCCAAGTGCTTCCTCTAGCTATCTCTGCAGCAGTCTAAAGATCATAGGTTTGATGCCCCAAAAGTCCTCCCTTTGGCTCATGGAAGGCTTCTCTCTTATAGCACATGGGAAGGCTAACCAACAAGAGAGAAGTGTGGATCTATGGAGGGTTTAGTGGATCAGGCCAGCTAAACAAAGAATGAGTTAGGATCGAACCAAAGGTAGTAATCCCAACAAAATCTCCTCGAATGTCGAAATCCCAAAATCCAAGGCAAAAAGGCTAATTTCAGACTACCGCGCCCCTATAACTGAGCATAACGCGGTAGTACTGTGCCCCAGAGAAGGAGCAACGCGCGGTAGTGCTAACTACCGCGCCCTTGTAGATGTACAAGGAGCGGCAGTGCTCACAAACAGGGCTAAGTTGGGTTGGTAGATGGTAGAAAAAGGTTTTGCTTTCAGTGTTCAGTCAATGGTTTTCACTCTGGATGTTCAGATGATCTTTAAGGGAAACTGTCGTTTAGGTCGGTAATGCAAGGATGCGACACTAATACGAAATGTGTAATATTGAGGTATAACAACGTGGAGCAACCACTCGGTTTTGAAATACACGACAGGGAGTCATATGTGTGCAGATTGAAGAAAGCCTTGTATGGCTTGAAGCAAGATCCCAGAACTTGGTATGGTAGGATGGACAGTTTCCTATCTAGCTTGGGATTTACCAAGAGTAAAGTGGATTCCAACCTCTACTACAAGGTTGAGGAAGGGAATCTTGTGATTCTACTCCTGTATGTGGATGACTTATTTGTAACAGGAGATGACAGATTGATTCTAGATACTAAGAGGAAGCTTGTTGCTGAGTTCAATATGAAAGATTTGGGAAGGATGCATTATTTCCTATGTATGGAGGTGTGGCAGAATTCAGGTGGGATCTTCCTTGGTCAAGGGAAGTACACAGTAGATATTCTGAAGATATTTGGGATGATGGATTGCAAGGCCATGGCCACACCCATGGCATCGAATCTAAAGCTTCTATGTGATGCTTCATCTAAGCTGGTTGATGTCTCTATGTATCGTCAGATGATTGGGTCCTTGATGTACCTGACGAACACGAGACCAGATATTTGCTTTGCAGTGAACACATTGAGCCAGTTCCTGATGGATCTGAGGAATGTTCATCTGGTTGCTGTAAAGCATGTTCTGAGGTACCTGAAGGGTACAGTGGATTATGGGCTCAAGTATGAAGTGAATCAAAAGTTTAACCTGCAGGGTTATGTTGATTCAGATTGGGCTGGCAGTGCTGCAGATAGGAAGAGCACATCTGGGTGCTGCTTCAGTATGGGATCAGGTGTGATCTCTTGGTTCAGCAGGAAGCAGTCCTGCGTAGCACTGAGTACCGCTGAGGCAGAGTATGTTGCAGCCTATTCAACTAGTTGCGAGGTAGTATGGCTATGGAAGCTACTGTCTGAGTTATTTGATCTCCCATTGGATTCTACTGGTATATTTTGCGATAACCAGAATTGTGTGAAGCTGTCTGAGAACCCAGTGTTTCATGACAGGTCGAAACACATAGAGATCAAATATCACTATATCATGGATATGGTGCAGAGAGGAGCCGTGAAGCTCCTGTATGTTGCGACAGACGAGCAGATTGCAGATGTGCTGACGAAGCCACTATCCAGGGTGAAGTTCGAGTACTTCAGGGAGAGTCTTGGTGTTCTTCAGATCGATGACACTTCGAGGAAGAAGTGATGGACACATTTGTTGAAGCCATCCCAAGCGTGTTGGAAGGAGGATCCTTCACATGGATGTGGATGTAAGCACTGGATGATGAGTATCAAGACAATGCTCCAGTTACTGCTCTGTATATGCATCATGTTGGATGTTGGATATGATCAGTTGGATCATTTATATTTGTATGTATGTATGCATTGTGTTGATGCTAGATATGATCAGTTGGATCATTTATATTTGTATGTATGTACGCATCGTGTTGATGCTGGATATGATCAGTTGGATCATTTATATTTGTATGTATGTACGCATCATGTTAATGCTGGATATGATCAGTTGGATCATTTATATGTATGTATGCATCATGTTGGATGCTGGATATGATTGGTTGGATCATTTGTATGTATTTGTATATGCATCATGTTGGATGCTTGGACCATGTATCTGTATTAGGTGTATATATTGTATGATCAAGTAGATCATGTATGTTGATATGTATCATGTATTTGTATTTGTATCAGGTGGATACACTGTATGATCAGGTGGATCGTGTATGATGATATGTATCAGGTAGATACTTGGTGTACATTAGGTGGATGCATTGCATGATCAGGTTGATCATGATGATGAGCTTCAGGATGTTGCTCCAGATGATATGTACCAGGATGGTACAAGTGATGATGATCAGTATGATCATGGGCATCAGTATGATGCCTCATGTGATGATGATCCGTTGGATCATGAGTATCAGGTTGATACTTGGAGGTTAGAGATGATATGTGGCAGGTTGTGCAAATAACATGTAATCAGTCCTGGGAGATATTTCCGGTCATGCTGCGGCACATAAATGTTCCTAGGGTACTCTTTCCGGTATTGCTATGTAGTATGTAATCAGTCCTCAGATATCCGATAGGTTGAGCCGTGTGCTCGTAATCAATCCTAGGATGAGGTATTACTACGGAGACATGTAATTAGTCCTGGAGATTCGAGAGGTTGAGATGTGTGCTCGTAATTAGTCCTGGGATGCTCTTTAGAGATCTTGTCGGTCGTGTTGTGGCATATAAATGTTCCTGGGATGCTATTTAAAGGTTTTGTCTATCCACATGTAATCAGTCCTGGAGATCTGAGAGGTTGAGCTGTATGCTCGTAATAAGTCCTGGGATGCTCTTTAGAGATCTTGCCGGTCGTGTTGTGGCACATAAATGTTCCTGGGATGCTCTTTAAAGGTATTTTGGAGGAGATGCATGTAATCAGTCCTGGGAGATCTTGACGGTCGTTCTTAGGCACATAAATGTTCCTGGGATACTCTTTCTGGTATTGCATCCACATATAAAATTAGTCCTGAGAGGCCACCTCTATCAAACTGTTCGCACAGATGATGAAGACCTGCAGGTGGTGGGCCTACATCCAGTATGAAAAAGGACTGGCTCTGTAGAACTTTCTATGACGAGTAGAGTCAGAGATTGGTTGAGATAGTAGCAGCAGTGACTATGATGATGACGATGCATCGATGACGATGATCCCGAGAAGAAGACTTGTCTAGCAGAACTGTGTCGAGAAATACCTTCCTAGTTAAGAGGGAGTGTTTATGTATATGTAACTTCGGAATGTATTTCATATATATTTATTGTACCCTTATAAGAGATGTGTTATTCCTCTATAAGGAAGTGTCGTCATGTGGATTGACAAGTGTCGCAAGTGTGTGTACTTGTCGATGGGTTATTAGACCACCATGTGTGGGGCCGGCCCTTAAATATATATTATATTGTGGATGTATATAGATAGACAAGTCGGCCCCATAAGGTCATTGGGAAAACATGTTAAGTATAAATAGAGATCAGGAGATCTCTATTTGGATCATTTGTAAAGACACACTTCACTCACTCAGAAAGTGGCACACTAGTGAGGAGGAGGATCATCTGCAATAGGAGACTATCTCAAGTGTATTTTGGTTATACTTTGGTTGAGCCATTGCTCTCTCTATCTCTGAGGAAGTTGTGGGGTTTTTCACCTTAGGGTTTTCCCCACGGAAACTCTGTGTCTCTTGTCTCTCATGATTTTGATTCTTGTGATGCTTGTGATGCTTATTGTGATTGTTATGCATTGATATACTGTATATGTTATTCTCTCAGTAAAGATCCAAGAGTATTGTGAATTAATGCTCAAATTTTAACATTCGAGGTATCGGGTACCTATTATTCATGGTGGCTATGTTCAAATCTTCGTAATTGATGCAAAGATGCAAGGAACCATCCTTCTTCTTCACAAAAATTACTGGTGCACCCCACGGTGAAATACTTGGTCTGATGAACCCGAGGTCTAGCAGTTCCTTCAACTGCATTTGCAACTCACAGAGTTCTGGGGCCGTCATCCTATAAGGTGTCTTTGATGTTGGCTCTGAACCGGTTTTACCTCAATGGTAAAATCAAGTTCCCTCTTAGGAGGTAAACCAGGCAATTCCTTTGGAAAGACGTCACTGAATTCGACTAACACTGGGTACTCATCAAAGGAGGGTCCCTTCTCGTTGTTTACTTCTTCAAAAACATACAATTGACAACCTTGTCGCATACATCGCTTTACGTTCAATGTGGATATGAAACATAGGGACACCTTCTGTTTGATACCATGGATCTCGATGACCTCTCCCTTGTCATCAAAGAAAAGAACTTTTTTCCCATAAGAGTCCAAAAAATATCGATGTTCCTCTAGCCATTTCATACCTATGATGAGATCATAAGTTTCAAGGGTGGTGACGTACACCTTGAATTATGTAACACACACCTCGAGATCCACTACACACTTGTCCACACTAGGTCCTACTACTTGCTTAACCCCTGAAGCCATTTCGACTAAGTTGAAATCTTCATGCTCGTAGGCTACCAACCCACATTTGTCTAATGCACATGGATAAATAAATCTATCTGTAGCACCAGGATCAAACAATATTCTAAGTTTAACATTATTGACCATAGCTGATGATTCCACCACAATGGATTAGTGCTATTCCTGATGGTTGTTTACTACTGTCGAGATTTGATGCCTACTACCCCCACTCCCCATTCGATCCTTTCCTTCTTGATAAACTATACCAGATCGTAATTAGGGATAGACACACTGGTAATATGGACCTCCACATCCCCAACAAGCAACCTGTAATGGAGTGGGAGAGATAACCTATTCATACCTCTGAGAGGAGTTTCTCCCCCTAGGACCCCTTCCCCTGTCGGCTGATCCCCTAAAATTCCTCACACCCTGGTGAGTTCCTTTGGTTGTCTAGGGCACCTCCCTAGTTTCCACTGATATGTCTACGGCCATAACCCTTGGTGTGTACCTATTTTCGTAGGGAGGTGGCCTTGCTTATCCTCCTCGAGGGTAGCTTCAAGGGGCATTCCCCACAAACCCTGATTGCTGAGAGTTGAATGACCTAATGTATTTTTCACCCAACATATCCTTAGTATAACGAGTGCAATCTACCGCTTCGGAAACCAAAGTCGATTTCCATATCCGTACTTGGGCCCTGATCTTGGTATTGAGCCCATACACGAAGCGCTCAACCTGGTGTTCGTCATTTTCCAAGTAAGGGACATACTTGAATAATTCCATGAACCTTTCTTCATAATCCTCCACATATAGATGCCTTTGTACCAAGTCATGAAGAGCCCTTTCTTTTTCTTCCTGGTAGGATGCGAGTAAGTACTTCCCTTTGAAATTTTCCACTAATAGTTCCCATGGAACCGTATCTGGTGTAAGGTGCAAATTCCTTTCTTGGTTCCCCCACCAATTCAAGGCGATCCCCTTTAGTTGAAATATGGCGATCTTGGACTTGGACGTGGAAGTGTATTCCTATAAATTTAAGCATCTGGTCATCTCTTCCAACCATGACTCTGCTCGTATCCCTACTCGACCCCCTGAAAACTCTGGAAGCCTTATCTTCTGAAGCTCCCTTGTGATATCCTGATGTAGAGGTCTCGGTACTGTGTTCACTTCTACCTCAGGAATTTCTCCCCTTAGTGGAGGGGCCTCCACTTCTACTTCTGGGGTAACACTTCCTCTATGTAGTCCCCGACGTGTTTCGTTTATTCGCTCCAGCGAGCGCAATATAAGGATGGTCTCTAGCGATGGTGCCAACACATTCAGCTCAAGCAATAGCGTCGCCTGACCTCGCCCCTGACCTGCTTGCGTCCTTACCCTGTTTATCCATGTAACATGACATAATATGATAATTAGCATATGATGACATCTGGACTATTTTACTATTAAACTCAACTGTAGTTCAAAAGGTGCGTTGGATGATTTTTTTTTTACGAGCGTTTTTACATAAAGAGCTGTAGTTCTAGGCGTTTTGATCAGGCCATCTTGAGGCCACCCGATACTAAATCTACTACAATAGTTCTACATAAATTTAAGTGTTGGATTCCACGCAATATCCATAGGGTTTAAATCTAACCTTAGACCATTTAAGAATAGTCGAAGTTTAACTAAATATTAAATATGATGCTTCATTAATATTAAATATTAACCCTAACTTTATTAATCATTACACTAGTATTTTATTTCATTAATATAACCTTAATAATTAACCCCTGGTTAATAATAATTAATCTTCGAATTAATATTTTAATTATTACTTAACATTAATATTGATTAATAATTAATCTTAATTAGTAATTAGTAATTCTCATTATAATTTTTTTTTAACAAGGTTTACTAATCCTAAGGTTTAACTTAGTATACATTGTGTTAAATGTTTATAAAATAGAAATACATAATATAAATAAATACTTTATATTATACATTATAGTAAATAATTATACCATATACATAATACATTATACATTAACCAATTGTACAATATACGATTATTTATATATATATAATTAAAAATAATTAACATATACATTGGCTATCTGGGTTAAGGTCGACCAGCATGAAGGCCACGCGGCCGACATGGAATTCTTCATATTAAATTATTTTTCAAACCTTAAAAAGGGTAATACCCCCCGTTCTATGGCTCCATTCCTTCATTTCCTCACCTGGTTCCTGGTGAAGTCGGCTCTGCAACATAGCCATGACAAGCGAGTCTTACAACTTCAACTCCACCATGCCAGTGAGCTCCACAACTGAACCAATCCAAGTATAGTATGACTCCTAGTTTAGTTTTTTTAGTGGTAAATATTATTATTATTATTATTATTTTGGGGGGCGGGGGCTGGAGTGGAGTGGCCGTAGAGCTACACGTCCTCCACCTCCCTCTCCTCCAGCATTCAACAGGTTTTTTTTCCTCCTTGCCAAGGCCGCAACCCGAGCTGTCTGGGATACGCCCAAGCCACGTAGGCTGAGTTGTTGGCCTACGGTCATGCTGCATTCCCACGACTACATTTTTTGGCTGCTTGGCCGGGCTGCGCTTAGGCCGCGCTATCTAGTCCATAACCTGGATGCGCTGAGGTCACAGGCCCATGGTCGCGGACCTCCAAATGCGCCAAGGCTGCAGGCTTGGCTACGTCGAGGTCGCAGGACCATGGGCACGAACCTCCAGCTGGGCCAAGGTTGGCCCCTTTGTTTAGTTTATATAATAATTCAAAATCCATGTATATATTTTTGTTTTTTAATATGTAATTTTATTTTATTTTTGTTTATGTTTTGATTTAAATCAAAAATAAATTTTTATTATATATATATATATATATATATAATTTATTTCCTCTTTTTTTGTATATATAATGTTCATATATATATAAATAAATATATATATGCTTTGTTTTTAATTTAAATTTTGATTAAAATAAAATTTAAATGAAAAATCTCCCTTTTTTTTTGGGGGGGGGGGGTTTACATATATATATAGAAATATATTATTTTTCTTTGTTATATATGTACATCTATATATACATTTTTGTTGTTCATCTCATTATGTTTTCTTTCCACCGTAGTAATCCCTCTGGGTCTAGATTTGGAACCATGGCTTTGATACCATTATAAGTCCAATGTCCTAATTAATAAATAAATCTATGTTTCCTTCTTTACTTTGTTTTCATTTTGTTTCAGGTCTCTGTTTTGGTTTCTAGTTTATGTTTAAATATCATGCCTGTAAAACAATATATCACATTTACATTTACATGTTGTAAATATTTTATTGTTTTATCTATTTCTAACAATTACTATCTGTGCAGGTGTAACATCGAATATATATGTGTACTCATTCACAAAATATCATTTTCAATAACTTGAAAACAATCATTTACAAGGTTAGAAATTTATTTGTATACCTGTAGGATAAGTACCTGTAAATAACTAGTAGATCCGCTTTTGCTGCTCCCTTTTTTCCATGCATTATGACCTGCAACTAAAAGCCTTCCCAAAACCTGGAAACTCAACCGACCAGACAATCTGGTATGCCACCCTACCAACTAGCGAGGTCTCTCCGACCACCTAGCTCCAAAGGTACCCCTTTGGACCCCGGAGCCCAAACCAAGTACAAGACAACCAGTTCTATCCCTTCAAAAAATCTCCAACAAGAACCTATTCTTCTTCCTCTCTGTGATTTTTCTATCTCTACTAAAATTTCCAAAACATGCTAAGGTCCCCCTTCCTTCTGCCAACTCTCAACCTTATCCCCCCTTCCTTTGTCGATTCTTGTCCCTTCATTACTACCCCTATCCTCATCATAAATGTTCTAACCCCTATGTCAGTTCTCGAGCCCATCCCCATGACTCTCATTAATATTTAAAATATTATATAATTTGTTGGTTGGGGTCACCTTCCAACCACAACTCCTCAATAAATAAATCTTAACCTATTTAATTCCTTTTATCATTGTTGACTTTACTATTTAATAATGCACAATTTAATTTACAATTTTGATTAAGTAAACTCCAAAACTTATTTTATCACATTGTTATTAGTAAAAGTTATATGAAGTGTGGTGAATAAGTATCCACAATTCAACTGAACTTCATTCCCGACATAATCACTAATATTTATACTTAAATTTGATCAATATATTATTATATTAGTTAAATAATATTATCTAAGACTTAATCAAACTCATTCACCTATTAACATATTATACCTCAGTCTATTATTAAACTATTTAACAACTATTACTTAAGATAATAATAGTCTCATTAATATTAATTGACATTATTAACACATACTTAATTTAAGCAATCCAGGTAATCATATTTTTAATTAATATTATTAACATCATTAACATATAATAACAAGGTAATTAAACTCGCTTATACCATTTACACTTATTAACATTAGCCAACATTATTAATGTTAATCAACAATATTTAACATTAATCAACATTATTAAGACTAATCGACAATAATTAAAATTAATCAGCATTATTAACACTAATCGACAATAATTAACATGAATCAACATTATTAACACTAATCGACAATAATTAACATTAATCAACATTATTAACATTAATCGACAATAATTAACATTATTAACATTAATCGACAATAATTAACATTAATCAACATTATTAACATTAATCGACAATAATTAACCTTTTTACTTAATCATCATTCATTACCTCCTAAGTTACTCATTTATCCTATTCAATTATTAAACCAAAATTTACTAACTCAACGTATTAATTTAATCTCATGGTTAGATAAGTAGTAATTCTGTAATTAATGCCTGAACATTATAGTTAAGTATTATTTCACGCAATTGACACATATGTAGATTAGTTATGTAAGCGTAGCTATGGCTTACATACCTCGTGTAGGTACAGTAATAGTATTAAACCACACAACATTCTCAATCAATTAAGTTACAGTTTGCTGACGCAATCTTAACACAACTTGATTGTTGGATCATTCACTTAGTTACATAATTTTAACCGACAAACAATAATGCCAGTTACTAACTAACAACACAAGACCCTGCAAGGTCCTTAACATACACAGTTAGATCAAGTTTACTTCCTAACTTCAAGCTACACCTATCTACCTCCATCGTCTACCTGATTCACAACTAACTTCCACACCCTATCCCTTCCTCTGTTGGACTACCTTGAATCATCAAGCCATGACCGGCTCTAGTTAGAAACCGTAAGCGGAAGTGTCGACTACATCGACCAAGCTTCCCCAACAGGAAACCACCAGTCATCATCACACACCTTGGGAAGCGTGTCATAGCACAACCCTCCCATGACTTTGGTTTTTGAGGATAAACGATGGGTAAATCCTCCACCCCCCTAATGGAACAAGGGACTATGTCTACTGGACATAATAACTGTTTTGCACTTGTACTCAGTTTGTCATCGTATCACCAATGTGGGCGGTTGAGTGTCCTGAAACCCTACCCCACCCACACATCATAATAAACAACATAATAATCATGTGAAAATAAATAATGCATCACTTGCATACCATTTATCTTTCGGAGTCCATGTCCCCGAGGCTCTCCCACCACGTAGGATCCAGCTATCACTTATCCATTTTAACCTATAAGTTAGTCTTCGACATACGATCTAGAATATCGTGCATAAATCCTCAACATGTACACATACATTTCGTCACAATAAAACAATAATCAATTCATTTATTCACCATGCACCTGGAATAACATTCATTCATTCAACATATAACTTTAACAGTATCCACAAACCCATCATTCATTAACTAGTATATCTGAGACATAAATAACACATGATACATATATAGAAACATGATTATATATCATAACACTAACATCACACACACACATATATATCTCAGAAAAATAATAGAACCTTATTTCCACATTGTCGTCAAACTGACGAAGTCTCACAATCAAGCAAATACAACATATAATAATAGTTCAGGTAGAAATGTCAAAACGGGGCGTTACAATGCTGGACCAAGGCCGCTTATGCACTGGAATCGGTCAAATTTCTTGTTAACGGCCACTACCAAATCCATAAACCACCTAATTCACCCTCATAATGATTCCATACACATTTATTGACTTTCCTAACTTCCTCATGGTCCTCATAGGTTCATTGGACCTCATGATGGCCCAATACAGGAGTTACACTTGGCACAATGTCATAGATTGGGGGAATTACTCCACTAATACTAGCATTAATGTGAGGTACTCAAATTGCCACTAAGTCTCTCAATTTTTCTTCCTATGAGAATCTATATATTGTACACATGTTGTTGAACAATAATTCAATGGAACATCAATCCACATGAGTTTTTTGATCTTGTGTTCTACTTAATATTTTCTTCATATTTCTTATATTTTACTGTCAATGTTTGGTAAATTCTATGTGAAGCTTGCTCTAGTAGTCTAGATCCACCTGTGACACATATAGAAATTGACATGGTATGAGATATTCATAGGGGATCCTAGTCTTGCTTCCAAAATATATTTCCAAGTGTGTGTTTTGCAGGTGCGTACAACAACTTTATTATGGATTTGAAAGTTGTTCATCTCCTCTCTCCATTCAACTATTCAAAGTGGAAAGAAAGATGTGTGCATATATCAAGAGAAAATGTCTCTTTGATGTGTCCATTGGTGCTGTGAGCGAGCCATAATCTTATGAAGAGAAGTGTGATTGGCTCAATGAATTTGATAGAGCATATGGAACTATGTGTTTGTCTATACCTCCTATAATGCATTATCTCATTGATTCTGTTAAGTATCCATTTGATCTTTGGATAAATCTAGATAAAGCTCTTGTCATGCAGAAATAAGATATTAGCTATATGGAGAACAAGAAAATGGACACCTCCTCATTTGTTCTCCCTCCAAAGGTCTTGGCCTCATGCATTTCTCAAGAAGTTTTTCAAATTGAAGAAGAAGAAGAAGATACAGATTCATCAAATGATCCAACTCAACTTTCTTCCTATGTGGCTTCCTCTACTTTCCATGAAGATAAAATATGAGTTGTTGCCATCAATATTGTTGAAGATATGTCTCTCCATTCGACTTTTTTCTCGCCTATGTCCTCTATTATGAATGTTGAAGATGGGTTGTTGATTGGTGATCATATTGATCCTTCTCTAGAAGAGGTTTTTTCTTCATATGAGAGTATTGGTTCGAAATACTGTCAAGGAGAAGTTTGGAATTCAAGTGAATATCTCTCATTGCTTCACACTCTTTTGCTTCCTATGTATTCCTACACCATGACTAGCAAAATTTCTTCAAGTTCACTTGAATATGGAGAAGCCTTAGCGGTCACACTGGAAAAGTTGGGACTCTTGTTCCTCTTCCTTGGAGCTAATTACAACTCTCTTGGTTCAATGTGGATGCTTGAGGAGCCTTATGATTCGCTTGGGGTCACTTATTCTCAAGCATCTCAAGTCTCTTTTGGACCTGGCACCCTGGTTGGTTCGAAGATCAAGTCTCAAGAGAACCCTTCGCTCTACTATCAGTGTTACTCAATTGTTCTACATGGCTTCAGTTTCCATCATGCAACTGTACATGTACATGATATAGTTGAGCACATTCCTCTTCTGCCCAAGAAGAAGGTTCCTCCAGACATATGAACAAGTTCACACCTACTTGTGGTTTGGAGTAGTTTATTTTGGTGTATTTCATGTCCATTTTAGAGGGAGGATTTTCCCCATGTGGTTTTTCCTCTTTCCTCACTTACATGGATGAATAATGTAAAGGGTGACGATAATCCTTTGTTGCTTGGGCCCTCATAATAATTTTATTTTCCCAAAACCATTTTGTCTTAAGGGGGGGTGTTGGAACATAATTCCCATCTAGACATTGGTTAATAATCCTTGCATAAGGTTCCAAGTGTTTAATGTAAGTTGTTCCATGGTTTGGCCTCATAGTTCCTAGTCTAGGGGGATTGTCCACATATTAGACTAGTGGTTTGTCATTATAGCCAAGTTTGTCCACAAGTGTTCCCATTTTCTTATTCTTGGGAGTCAAAGGCGCACTACTTAATGCATTTAATGAGGCAGGCGCACCACTTCCATGTTTTATGGGATAAGGTTGGACCAAGGGCACTTATGCATTGGAAATGGTCAAATTGCTCATTATTAGCCACTACCAAAGCCCAAACCACCTAATTCAACATCATAATGATTCCATACACACTTATTGACTTTCCTAACTTCCTCATGGTCCTCATAGGTTCATTGGACCTCATTATGGCCCAATACAGGAGTTACACTTGGCACAATGCCATAGATTGGGGGAATTACTCCACTAAGCCTAGCATTAATGTGAGCTACTCAACTTGCCACTAAGTCTCTTGATTTTGCCTCCTGAGAGCATCTATATATGGTACATATGTTGTTGAACAATAATGCAATTGAAGATCAATCCACATGATTGTTTTTATCTTGTGTTATACTTAATATTTTCTTCATATTTCTTCTATTTTCCTATCAATGTTTGGTAAATTCTAAGTGAAGCTTGCTCTAGTAATATAGATCCACCTGTGACAGATATAGAATTTGACAAGTTTGGTGGGGTAAATTAAGTGGTTGAGTAATTTAAGTTTTATGCAAGAGGCCTTAAGGTTGATTCCCTAAGTTGATTGGCTCACTCAATGTTCTTACTATGTCAAATTCCATAATCAATGTCGACAAGTTTACATTGGGTACCATCTACAAAATTTAGGGAAGTAACTGGGGGTTTCCATGCAAGGTATTCCTTGGAAATGAAAATTGTATATATGCAAGAAACTCATATTTTTGAGGTGGATTATTGCAATCAGTGAGTGAATAGAATGTTAAAAGTTCAAGAGAGGTCTCTATTTATTAGTAATCTATTTTTCTCTAAATCCTAATTTGATATTGAGAGGAATAATTAGATTTGTGTGGGATAGATGAGCCATATAGTTTGATAGATTTTGATGTTTATGGAACACATGTACTTTATGAAATTCTATTTATTATTATTGGTTATTCCTAAGTTACAAAGATAGATTTTATGCAAGCTATGAGAACTCACATTTGTATACTATTTTTCATGTGCATTTTTATTTATTTTGATTATATATGATATAATCTATTTTTTTATCATATATAATCTTACAGTTATATGGTAAAAATTCATTGATAAAATTGTATTTAGTTAAGTGAGAACTTTTGTTCTTAGCAATAATCCCTTACTAAGTTACCAAGAATCTTAACACATCTTAGTGAAATATAATAACCAAGCAAATTAAATTATAATAACATTAACATAAAGCCTTCATAGATATGTGTTCTAAGATAAACAAATACACTAACTTAAGAATTTAAGAACACAACTTAAATACACAAAACACACATAAAACTAGTTGGAAGTAGCCCATATTTATTATTATAGTCTAGTTTAATTAGATATAATACAATCTCTCACCTAATTTAAATACACTAACTTAAAAATTTAAGAACACAACTAAAATACACAAAACACACATAAAAACTAGTTGGAAGTAGCCCATATATATTATTATAGTCTAGTTTAATTAGATATAATACAATCTCTCACCTAATTTCCTTTTACCCTGCCATTCTAATATATTTAAACATACTCAATCACTAAGTGTCCATTATTTGGGTCCACGGGTCAGTCCCACATATGCACGGATTATAATTAGTCAAATAAGAAAGTGTGTAGAGCATGCATGTACATCCCACAACACATTAAAACTATTTAATAAATAAATAAACATATCTAGACAATAAGGTATTTCAACTTGAGTGCTAATCCTTCTTCAACTGGTTCAACATTATACATCCCTAAAGGATGTTTCATCTCGAATCGTGTGTGCATCAACACTATCTAGGTTTTAAAAAAAGAAGAATTGAAATGGTGTTGAATGGTTGATGTTATAGGTAGGAACTGCTCAATCTGAAGGGGTTGGTGTAATAAATAATTTGATTTCTAAATGTAGCTTTCCAATATTAATTGTCAAACTCAAAAGAGTTTGAATATAGAGTGTTCTAACATTTGATAAGTTATGCCTAATATTCAAAAGTATGCAGATATATGCCCTCATGAGCTCACATCAGGGTGTTTATTGAGATTTATTTTCTGGTATATTCAATGAAACTGAAGACCATGCTCATGAATCATAATAATAAATTAGGTTAAGGAAATATAAGACAGAGTAAAGAAATCAGTAAGAAGGGATTTCCTTCTAGTTTTTCTTATAGATTGTGTCGTGGTGTCCCCTCTCTTTAAAAATAATGCATGTTATTGATATTTAAATTTTAAACATATTTGTGGATTGTTCATTTTGATGTAAATGGTTTTTATTTTTTTTTGGAAATTAAGGAGTAGATGCAAAAGGTGAAGTTTCAAAAAATGTAAACATTTTGTCTTTAGTGAGAGTGATTGGGTATCTCACATGATATGATATTAGGTGATATGATATTAGGTAGTACCATATCCACAAACAATTACAATTACTGCAGTCCATAAAATAATACCAACCCATAAAGGAATCAATATAAGAGATACCCATGTGAAAAATAGTAAAACATTGCAATATTCATAAAAGTCTGCTCAATTGAATGACCCCAAAAATTACACATTGAATTATCTAAATCATGGTTCAATACATTCCTTCTCACGAATCTATAAAGTCCCATTAGGCACAAAAGGAGACAAATTTTTATATAAAATTATTAATGCAATTTGAGTTGAATTTGTTATCTTGAATTGGCCAATCAAAATAATGACATGTCAAATATTAGACATTTATATATTGGATATTTCAATAATCAACTTGAATCCTATGAAATTCATTGGAGCTGCAAGATCTTACATGAATTGCATGTGCAATAAAGTAAAGAGAAAAAAAGGGTGAAAGAATGAGTATGAGAGCTAGAGTACAAGAAAAGTCCCAAAAATGTGAATCATTGGAGCCTCATATTCAACTTGGACACTGTCTTTTACAACTTTCTAACAATAAGTTTTTTTACAAACTTTCTTTAGATTTCATCATTTTTGGATATTATGATTGTATAGAATAATTTCTATGACTTTGTGGTTTTATTTTATTGGAGTCTTAGAATGTACATGAGAAATTCACTTGAGACAAAAATTTGTATCTTGTGTTTGTTCCTATAATTTAATTAGGCATTTTCTCTCCAATCAATAATTTTAGTGATTCCCATTCAATGAATACTATATTTCCTTTATCCATTTCTTTTTTGTTGATTTATTGATTTTATTTTGCATTGAAATACACCTACTCAAACTCTCAAGAATGAATTTCCTCTTCACCAATAAGAACTTCATACAATGTCCAAGGTATTCGTCACCTGTCAATATCTCATTGGATTACATTAACTTCTTTAAATATCTCATCTATAAGAATTGGTATCATCTATAGTTAAGTTTAACACAACTAGGTAGCAAGTAAAATTTTAAGAATTTATCATTTTCTTAGAGTGTAAATACTTTGGAGAACCTTACTAATTATCAAATTCCAACCATAAAATGTTTGACAATATTTTTTAAAAATATTCTAATTACTGAGGGTTTTATATAGTTTTTGGATAATTTTAGTGATTTTTAAAGTAAAATAATTCAATAGTATGGAATTTGGAAAAATAATATTAGAAAAAAAAATACAAAAAAAATTGGAAAAAAACCTCAAAAATTAACTCATAGATTAAATTTTTCCATTAACATTTTATAAAAAAACAAAAGTTTCCACATTTATCATGTTTCTTATCCAACACAACCCTGCATCTCTTATTTTTGAAATAAACTTTCATAATTAAAAAATTAAACATTTTAATTGATATCGTATTGAGTTTTTTTCATTATATACTATGAAATGATACATCCCATCTAAATGAATATGATACATGGTTTTTGAACATACTAAACAATTGAAAATGTATAAAAGGAAGTATTTAAGAAATAAATATATTATAGCATCAAATAATTAGACATAGCATGGAAAAATTTAAATCAACAAGATCAATAAAAGATGGACACGGCATGGAAAAATTCAAATCAACGAGATCAATAAAAGATAGACACCGGAAAAATTCAAATCAACAAGATCAATAAAAGCTAAGTTGCAAGTCCTTACCCAAAACAAATTGAGTAAAGGTTTTAAATATATGTATGTTGCAGAGGATATGTGTTATGGTGTAAGTTGTACATTATATAAATATTTTATGTAATAATATTCATAAGTTATATAATTAAAGTATATAAATAATATAAAAGTTATGATATAGATCAATAAAAGCTAAGTTGCAAGTCCTTACCCAAAACAAATTGAGTAAAGGTTTTAAATATATGTATGTTGCAGAGGATATGTGTTATGGTGTAAGTTGTACATTATATAAATATTTTATGTAATAATATTCATAAGTTATATAATTAAAGTATATAAATAATATAAAAGTTATGATATAGATCAATAAAAGCTAAGTTGCAAGTCCTTACCCAAAACAAATTGAGTAAAGGTTTTAAATATATGTATGTTGCAGAGGATATGTGTTATGGTGTAAGTTGTACATTATATAAATATTTTATGTAATAATATTCATAAGTTATATAATTAAAGTATATAAATAATATAAAAGTTATGATATAGATCAATAAAAGCTAAGTTGCAAGTCCTTACCCAAAACAAATTGAGTAAAGGTTTTAAATATATGTATGTTGCAGAGGATATGTGTTATGGTGTAAGTTGTACATTATATAAATATTTTATGTAATAATATTCATAAGTTATATAATTAAAGTATATAAATAATATAAAAGTTATGATATGTTTCTTTTTAATAAAAACATTGTATTACTACATGCAAATTAGATACATTTCGAGCTAGCAGCAAATTTGAGTTTAGAGTTCGTGACCCAAAATAACAGAGACATAGATGCTATCTAGAGCAAGACACTACATTAAAAAAAGTTCAGGAAAAACCCTTATCCATCTTCATCAGAGATACCTCCTACTAGATAGTAATCACTACCCATATATAATCCTATTACAGAGACATAGAAAAACATTGCAGAAGACAGACATGCCTACTATCCAACCCGATTCTTGGTCAAATCCGAAGAGTTGACAGCAGCTTTCTCTAGGATATAGATGCTCGCCTCCTTCTTTTGAAGCGGATCCTCCATTTGTTGAGCAGTAGCAGCCTGCTGAGGAATACCACGTTGATAATTCTTGTTGTTGGAAACCCAGTGCCCCTGATCATCCAAGCCTAGGTAAGAGAAAGATAGACCCAGATGTTTTGCAATGGCATCAGTTTTACAATGCATCAGCCGGTTGTCATCATTGTGCGCCTTCCATGCCTTTACCGGCTCCTCGTCATCTTGTCGTTTAGCATTACCTCCCATTGCAACATGGGCCAACAGATTTTTTGTAACCCAATACACCATGATCATACGGTCGTATGCCGAAGCCCGACCAACGGTGTTTCCAGGGTCAATGACCCAGTCCTCCACTTCACTCTTGACTTCATCAAACAGGATGGTCTGGACCTCGTTCCGCAAGTGTTTCTCATTTACCTCAATGTCATCCAGAATACTTTCAAGGATACGCTCGCGAAAGAAAGTGTCCATTGATTGAGCTCTGGCATGAGCCCATGTAGTCCTCCCAAGATCACGGCCTTTCTCATTGACCTTGTCTTTTCCTTTCTGGGTCGTAGAGGCAGAACCTTGCCCAGAGATTCTACCAAATTCACGTTTAGGGGCCATCTGATATCTCCACAGGGGAAACAGGCAACAATCAGGGGGCTGAACAATGGAAAACCACACCCTGGAGGGCACTTCAAGGAGATTGATAACCAGGAACCAGGGGCTAGCAATATCACAGCCAAAACAATGTTGAGCTGAGCACAGAGAAACATTCGAATAAAAATGTCGATGGTTCATGATGATAGAGGCAGGGAAGATACTGTCCAAGTCCGGAAAGGATCCATCTGTATCTGAAACCATACCTCTGCCATAACAATGCATTAAGATGATCATGATGATTAAATATTGGACCTAGTGTGAATCCAACACCCGGTTCGAAAAATACTTGAACTCGTACTTCTCGTTAACTCTCATTATGGCCAAGCGGTGGTATTTATCCTCTCTCCGCATTAACGAGCTTGCCAATCTAACATCATCGGAGTGACCTCCGACTCACGTCTGTCAGCTTCCTGGGGCACGTGGTAATTTCCCTCCACCTATTGTCTTCTACCAAAATCCAAAGTGGCAAGTTGGAGGCAATTGGGGGCCCACTCTTCATGCATGAAATTGGCCATGCGGCCCAAGGTGGTACCTCCTTCCCTGTTAGTGCCCAAATTTGCTAAAACATCTGCAACCTTGTTGGCCTCACATCTCACGTGGTTAAAGGTTAACAAGCTATGAGCGAGAATGAGGCCTCTCAGTGTTTCCACCCTATGAGACAGCCTCCAGCTGGCAGTGACTTTCTCGGTGGACTTCCCTTGTGCCAATCATTTAGCCATGTCGATAATTATTTTGGAGTCTCCCTCAATAGTATCTTGGAGAAAACCATCATTTATGATCAGCCAAAAACCCTAGATGAGACCATCAAGCTCGATTGAGTTATTGGTATCATGACCAAGATAGCCATAGAGCACCTTCAAGATGTTCCCTTCTATGTTTCTGCAGATGCCTCCATAACCCGCAACTTCGGGGTTACCGCGAGAAGCACCATCAAAATTAACTTTATACACATTCCTTCCTAGTGGAGACCAAACATTCGGGCTAATGGGTCTACAAATCTTGTATTGTCTTCGCAAACCATTCATATCATTACGGACTAGACCCCATCCTGTAGCAATAATCGCATTAGTCTCTGAGAGATCTCTATCTATATCAATCCATTGTCTACTTCTAATGGTTTCCTGGATTTTATGGACCAACTTCTCCCAAACTTCCTCTTTACCGTGATTCTTGTCCCTGAAGATCCTATCATTTCTTTATTTCCATAGGTTCCATCATACCATGCCGAGAAACATCTTCCAAATCAGAGCAAGAATTGGATTGCCAAAAGCTTGATCATTCCATATTTGCAGGGTTTGGTTCGGTTGGCCACGCAAGTGATCACTTTTTCTAAAGAGCATGGCTCCTTTATCCCAAATATAGGACAAGTAGGAACACTCATCCAACAGATGAGCAAGTGTTTCCTCATTATTTTTACATAAAGGACAACACGAGGGGCCTTGAATGCCACGTTTCTTAATATTATCGCCAGTGAAAACTCTTTGCCATGTGATCAACCAACAGAAAATCGTCGTTTTTGGCTAGGGATTCATCTTCCAAAGTCTTCTCCATGAGGCTTTGTCCACGTCCTCTCTGTTTCCTCGAATTTCATAGGCCTCCTTGATGTTGAAGACACCTTTCTACCTATATCCCCATCTTAGCTTGTCCGAGCCTATTCTGCAGCGGATGTATCTCTCTTGAAGCATTTCACCGAAATATCTGCAGTCATCTTCATTAGTTAATCTGTTCAACCAATGTTGGTCTAACCAGGATCTTTGAATCTCCATGGACTGGTTAGTCCAATAGTGACAGACTTTGACTTTCCTTATGTCAAACCCTAAGCTCTGATATTCTTCCATCTTTGTTCACGATCAAGTTTGGGGAATTGGTTCCATGATTCATCCCAAAAATTGGCCAACTCTTCATTTCCGATTTCCCAGAAACTATGATCTTGCGCCAGCTTACGTCCTCTCTGGGCATTCAACCAAATATGAAATCCCAACCTCTCTTCATTGTATCTGATCAGTTGATTAGCTTGGTAATCCCTAGCATATTTTACCTACCAAAGCTTTTCCCAAGGTTCATTGCTATCGTTGCACCATCTCCACCAAATTTTGGAGACCCGACTATCACTAACCACCTCTGGATCTCTAAGACCAAGGTCTCCCTTATCCTTAGGGATACATAAAACATCCCATCTAACTAGGGAAAACTTCGATTTGGATTCCCTACCTCCCCATAGGAATTTGCGTTGGATTCCTTTAATTTCCTTAAGGATTGACTTAGGAGCCGAGAGTAAAGAAAAGAGGTAAATCGACATTGCCTGTAGGATAGATTTAACCAAAGTTAGCCAGCTAGGAAAATTGAGAGGTCTAGTAGTCCAGCTATTGAGCCTTTTTCTCATGCGGTCCAAAAGGTCTTTCGAAGAGATCCTTCAGAGAGTGCCCTCCGAGAGAGGATCCCCTAAGTACTTAGTTGGAAGATAACCTTTTGAAAAATTAAGGATACGGAGAATGTTGTGCTGAGTAACTCTGGGAGTATTAAAGAAGAAAACTTGAGACTTGTCAGGGTTAACTTCAATCTCGGAGGCCATTGCAAAAATATTTAGGCTTTTTTTTAAGTCTTGGGCTTCTTAGACTGAAGGGTGCCCCATTAACATGGTATCATCGAAAAATTGTTGGTGATTCAGTTTAGTCATACCCTCGTGGATATTTAAACCTATGATCACACCCTCCACGGATTGAGTGAGGAGAAGTCTGCCAAGCCCTTCTGCCATAAGTATAAAGAGAAAAGGGGAGAGAGGGTCCCCTTGATGGATGCTACGGGAGGACTGAAGAAGCTTGGTAGGAGAGCCATTAAGCAGGATGGAAAAAAAGGGAGTAGTAACCAGATTCATGATCCATTCAACCCAGTCCGACCCAAACCCGAAAGCTTCCAACATAGTTCACATATATTGCCGGCTAAGTTTATCATATGCTTTTGCAATATCAAGTTTGATCATCATACATGGTTCCTTTGTGACCTTCAAGGAATGAATAGTTTCTTGAGCTAAGATTATACCATCTAAAATCTGTATGCCTTCAACAAAACCTGATTGTTCTGGGATGATCAATATCGGAAGAAGTGGCTTTAAATGGTTGGAAACTACCTTGGTAATGATTTTGTAGATAACATTACATAAGGAAATCAAGCGGAACTTGCTTGGCACTTCAGCACCATCCTCTTTCGGAATTAGAGTCAGAAAAGTGGCGTAAATGCCTTGAGGACTCCCCGATGTTGAGATATTGTAACGTCAAAGAATATTATAATTGTACTTTATTATTCCGGAGATGTTTCATTCCTCCGTGAAGATCTTATTATATATCCGGAGATGTTTATTCCTCCGTCGGAATGTGGTAACTTGGGTTATTAGACTTCCCTAGTGGGGGTCGGCCCTGTATGTGTTATGTGGGTCAAAGGGTTATTAGACCACCCTAGAGGGGTTGGCCCAGTCAGTTGTAGTGGGGTATTTAACCCAATGGTTAAATACGAGCCTACATGATTTGTGTAAAAGACAAGTCGGAGTAGTGTATAAATAGAGGAGGTGTATTCCTCATTTTACACACACTCACTCACTTGAGAGTAGCGCACTTGTGGAGGAGAGGTTTACTATGGTGGAGGAGGAGATCATGTCTTTGGTTTGCATCTTTGTATATTGCTGGTCATCTATATTGAGGAAGCTTTGCTGGGTTTTCTACCCCATGAGGGTTTCCCAGGATAAATCTGTGTCTCTTGTGTTTTTGTTGTGCTTGTTGTTTCTTCAGTGATCCTGTATATGCTATTATTGTGAAATGGAATGCAATGATGCTATTTTCTGTCTTAGCATATTAAATCTTAACATGGTATCAGAGCTAACCTGAAGGAAGGCAAGGTATGGCACTTACGACACTTGCGACAATTTGAAGGTTTGGGTTTTACATAGCAAAAACCAGTCATCGTGGAACTTTCGCTATAAATACATTTGGCGAAGGTTCAGGATCGGAAACCTTTATAGGTCGTAGATAACATCCACAGGTACCCTGTGTCCAAAGGGAACCCTCAGATTTGTTGTACTTTGTGAGTTATGATCAGTACAAGTTAGGGTTTCTGCCTCTTCCAGATCTCAGTCAAAATCAGGTGACCTAGGAAAAAAGGTCATAACTTGGGCTAGGAAGCTCCAAATGAAATTTCGTAAAAAGTGACAGGTAGTACACAGACTGTGCTATATCAAGAAATTTTTCCAGGGGCAGAATCTGAACCAGTGACACGTGGCATGCCGTACAAGTTTGCTCTCTTGTTTTATCCCATAAACAGGTCACGTTGTGACACTTGGCATAACTTGGGCTAGGAAGCTCCAAATGAAATTTCGTCAAAAATGAAAGGTATTACATAGACTGTACTATCTCATGAAACTTTTTCAGAGGCCGAAGTTGAACCAGTGACACGTGGCACGTCGTACAAGTTCTCTCTCCTGTTTTATCCCATAAACAGGTCACGTTGTAACACTTGGCATAACTCTCTCTCAGAAAATCCAATTGAGGATAGACCTATCGGGATGGAAAGATGATAGGTCAGGCTACCACAGAAAACGTTTTCAGACCCTGTGGAGTGAAAAGTTCAGAGTTACAGCAGAAACAATCAGGTACATATTTCTGTCAAAACAAAATTATTTTTGGAGCACCTTCATTCATGGCTTCCCGAATTTAGGGTTTCGGAGAAAGTTAGAATTTTTGGGATCAGAATCCATGGCTGAATGCTACTCAGGAAAATAGAAATTTAGAGACCAAAATCAATTTTTTGGTTGGGTAGAAGACCGGGCTTGATCAAACCCCAGTTTGGGATTTTGATCGGAAAGATGGAAAATTAGGGCTTCAGCAAAAGTTGGAATTTTTTAAGTCTGTAACCATGGCTGGAAGCTCCTCAAAAGAATAAGAGTTTAGAGCCTTGGATCGAACCTTTTGATTGGACAGAAGGGTGGGCTTCATCAAACCCTAGTTCGGGTTCCTGTCCAGAAGATCCAGAAGTTTCGAAGGCAATTTTGAGGGGTCAAATTTTGGAGATTTCAAAATTGAAGTATGCTAGTTTGATCAGCTCAGCAAGACACATCCTTCCATCCATTTAGAAGTGTGAAAGTAAAAAATTGAATTTTTAGGGTTTCTCTAGCAAACCCTAATCAAGCTCCAGATCAAGTTTCAGGGGGAGTTGAGGCTAAAGGCTTACATAAGAAGACTACAAGAAGTCTCGACAGGTATGACTTAAGGAGGTTCAGGTATGTCTTGAAATCTGATTCTTAATTAAGTTCATATTATTTATTAGTACAATCTTGATTAATGTTAGAATTGTCTTATCACCCTAGTAACAGTATGAATGCATGTGAATGATCAAAGACATTCATTGATTAGGGCTATATGATTGTACTAATGCATTATGGTGTTGTGTGAGGTTGATGTTGTCTGCTAACAAGATACAGGTACATCACAAAAGACAAATCAAGTTCCATGACCATGACAACATGAAGACAAAGACTCATCCATAATCTTTGTTCTACTTATGAGGTATGTATTACTTTGTTATATTATGCTTAACCTATGAGACATGCAGGTTCTAGCTCAGGATCTCTAAATCATTGAAGAGATTGTTTAGGTATGTTGTACATAACTAAGCAGGTTTACTAATCCAAGTATGTTTTCCTATGTCAAGTTAGAATCTTACCTTGTGTTAGGATCCCTTATATAACTATACTTGGTATGATTGGTTATGCTTATTCATAAAGTTACTAATCAAGGGTTTATGCATATTATGTCTCTTATCTTGATGATTTAATTAACCAGAAGAGTACTATGATCAAACAAGAATATGCATGAGTAAAAGAAGACTTCCTTGAAACCCTGAATACTAATGATCATGACTTTACATATTCAAGATTATCTAGAATTAGAATGTTTTGATAATATTGAGAATATACTAATGAATCTATGTTTGTGCATGAGATCATGATGATGACACTAGTGCACACTTGAGCATGCACAGTGGTACAAAATGAATAGAAGTTCAAAAGACATATAGAAGATCAAACGAGAGGCAACCACACAAACATAAAAGATAAGTATTTGAGTTGCTATTTGAAATAGTAAATGATATTGCTTGTATGCATATTTGTATTCCTAGAATATATGATGCTGAGTGTAAACATTCATAGAGCATTGAACAGTATACTACTAATATGCATATGATTGGTAAGTTGGACAAACATTCCATTGTTGCTTGTCTAGAATGAAACCTCTTTGCTGACATGATGAGAGCTGTGCACACTCTCAATAGTATGTTTTGGTAGAGATGGAAGGCATCTAGATAGCCACTATATGCATACAGGATATGGGAAAGTGTTGTGCCAAAGTATTGGTCAAAATAGTTGCATAACTATGTAAATGATATATGTATGCATAATAGGTTATCATGTCAATATGATTTGATGATTATGAAGTATTACTAATCATGTACTTAATTTTGATTTGTACGAAAGATCATGATGAATGATGAACACTGAACAAGCGATGGATGTTCAACAAAAAGATTTTCAAATCAAACACACTATAGAAGGATTGTGGCTAGAAGATTCTCTTAGAAAGAGGAAGAGAATCATGATGAGATGTTTTCTCCAAGTGGCTAGATAAGACCATTCTCTTAATGGTGTAATTAAAGAAGAAGTGTGAATCAGGTTCTGTATGGGTTCCCAGGATCGATAGTAAATTGATGAGCTTAATGATCACCATGGGTGATGTGGATCTCAACCTTTGCTACAAGGTTGAATATGATTTCTATACATAGATGCAAGAAGGAACTTACCACAAAGTTTGAATGATGTTGAGGTTCATAACAGTAGACCCATCTGATGAGAGATGGCACAGATAGATGGCTGCAGAAATGAAAATGAAAGATCTCAGATTGATGCATTACTTTCTAGGTCTAGAAGTATGGAAAGGCTCAAAAGGAATCTTTCTCAACCAGGGAAAGTATGACGAGAAATATTAAAAGGACTTGATATGTTGGAATGACCACTCTCATGGATTCCAACTTGAATCTGCTAGTGAATGACTCATCAGAGTTAGTGTATATAACTCTGTACAGACATATTATTGGGTCGTTGATGTATCTGACGAATACTAGGCTAGATATATACCTTGCTGAGAACACCTTGAGTCAGTATCTAGTGGAAACTAGATATGTTCACCTGATAGTTGCAAAAGCATGTTATGAGGCATCTAAAGGATATGATAGACTTTGATCTATGCTATCTTGGAGATCATGACTTCAGATGACTACACAGATGTTGATTAGGTAGAAAGTGTATCAGACAGGAAGAACACATCGAGAGGATGTTATTGTCTGGGATTAGCCATGATCTCGTGGTATAGCAGGAAGCAGTCTAGTGTGGCTCTCAGTACAACTGAAGCAGAATACATAGCTGCTCGCTCTGCTAGTTGTGAAGCAGTATGACTTAGAGATAGACCCAACTGTGATCCTATGTGACAAACAGAGTTGTATCAAGATGACAAAGAATCCATTGTTCCATGATATGGCACAGAAAGGAACTATAAAGTTTGAATTTGTAACAAGTTTCTCATTTACTAACCAAACCTCTACCTCAAGTGAACAAGTTACCGATGTACTAACCAAACCTCTACCTCAAGAAAAGTTTGAGTATTTTCCGAGACAAGCTTGGTAGGACCCTCCTTGAGAGGGGGAGTGATGTGGTCACTTATGACGAGATTTCCTACATCGACAGTGAGGTCGATGATGTGGATACCTATATTGGTGATGCCGACAGAGAGGTTGGTGGATGGTCCTTAGACAGGGTCTAAGTTGACGAGGGGATTGTATCATCCTTGAACACATGTTCTAAAAGGATCCGTAGACATATGTCTCCGAGAAAGAAGAGGGATTGCATCATCTTTGAACACATATTCTAAAAGGATCCGTAGACATATGGTCTTCGAGAATGAAGTCCGTAGTGGACAGGAGAGGATTGTATCATCCCTGGACTTCATTTCTAAAGTGATCTGTAGACAGATGTCTCCGAGAATGTGGTCCCTAGTGGACGAGAGGATTGTATCATCCCTGGACTTCAGTTCTAAAGTGATCCGTAGACAGATCTCTTCGAGAATGTGGTCCCTAGTGGACGAGGGGATTGTATCATCCATGGACACATGTCCTAAAAGAGATCCGTAGACATATGTCTCCGAGAAAGTGGTCCCTAGTGGACGTGATAGGACTGCATCATCCCTGAGCGTTTGGTTCAAAATGTACATGACAGGATTGCATCATCGTTGGACTTATGTCCTAAAGAGATAGGGACTGATCAACCCGTAAGTGGATCAGGATTGCATCATCCTTGGAATTATTTCTTAAAGTGATAAGGACTAATCATCCTGTAAGTAGATTGGGATTGCATCGTCCCTAGACATGGTGAGGTGTCTTAAAGTGATAAGGACTAATCATCCTGTAAGTAGATTGGGATTGCATCGTCCCTAGATATGGTGAGGTGTCTTAAAGTGATAAGGACTAATCATCCTATAAGTAGATTGGGATTGCATCGTCCCTAGACATGGTGAGGTGTCTTAAAGTGATAAGGACTAATCATCCTGTAAGTAGATTGGGATTGCATCGTCCCTAGACACGGTGAGGTGTCTTAAAGTGATAAGGACTAATCATCCTTTAAGTAGATTGGGATTGCATCGTCTCTAGACATGGTGAGGTGTCTTAAAGTGATAAGGACTAATCATCCTGTAAGTTGATTCGGGATTGCATCATCCCTAGACATGGTGAGGTGTCTTAAAAGGATAAGGATTGATCATCCTGTGAGTTGATCTGGATTGCATCGTCCATAGACATGAGAGATGTCTTAAATTGAGAGGGATTGATCAAATCGTAAGTGGATCAGGATTGTATCATCCTTGGACCTATGTCCTAAAGTGAGAGGGATTGACCATCCCGTAATTGGATCGTGTGTGTTGTAGGGTATGCTGCTGTTGTGTATACTTGTATCGGTGTGGATACTTGTATTGATAGATGTGTTAGTGAGAATACTTGCTTTTGATGATAGATGTATTAGTGAGAATACATGCTTTTGATGATAGATGTATTAGTGAGAATACATGCTTTTGATGATATATGTATTAGTAAGAATACATGTTTTGATGATAGATGTATTGGTGAGAATACATACTTTTGATGATACATGTATTGATTAATGTACTTGTATGGTTGAGGATACTTATGTTGTAGATCGAGATGATCTAGATGCTGTAGATCGAGATGGTCTAGATGCTGTAGAACGAGATGATCCAGATGTTGTAGATCGAGATGATCCAGATGTTGTAGATCGAGATGATCCAGATGCTGTAGATCGAGATGATCTAGATGCTGTAGAACGTGATGATCCAGATGCTGTAGATCGAGATGATCCAGATGCTGTAGATCGAGATGATCCAGATGCTATAGATCGAGATGATCTAGATGCTATAGATCGTGATGAACCAGATGCTATAGATCGAGATGATGTGACGATGCTGATTGTGTTGATCTAGACGATGATGTTGATCATGTGATGACGATGCTGATGATCGTGTGATGACGATGTTAATGATCGTGTGATGACGATGCTGACGATCGTGAGGATTCAGATATTGATGTTACTGTAGCTGTTTGAGTGTTGCAGAAGATAAAGACTCAGTACTAAAGATGTTGATGTTCCAGTATTGAAAATGTTCCAGTAACTGGTTGAGTTACTGATGATGTTGAGAAAGCTTCCAATGATTTATAGATGTATCATGTATGATGTTGATGACTCCTTGCTCGTGCAGATGCTGTTATAATATCCTTCTCGTTAAGGGGGAGTGTTGAGATATTGTAACTTCAAAGAATATTATAATTGTACTTTATTATTTCGGAGATGTTTCATTCCTCCGTGAAGATCTTATTATATATCCGGAGATGTTTCATTCCTCCGTGAAGATCTTATTATATATCCGGAGATGTTTATTCCTCCGTCGGAATGTGGTAACTTGGGTTATTAGACTTCCCTAGTGGGGGTCGGCCCTATATGTGTTATGTGGGTCAAAGGGTTATTAGACCACCCTAGAGGGGTCAACCCATTCAGTTGTAGTGGGGTATTTAACCCAATGGTTAAATACGAACCTACATGATTTGTGTAAAAGACAAGTCGGAGTAGTGTATAAATAGAGGAGGTGTATTCCTCATTTTACACACACTCACTCACTTGAGAGTAGCGCACTTGTGGAGGAGAGGTCTGCTATGGTGGAGGAGGAGATCATGTCTTTGGTTTGCATCTTTGTATATTGCTGGTCATCTATATTGAGGAAGGTTTGCTGGGTTTTCTACCCCATGAGGGTTTCCCAGGATAAATCTGTGTCTCTTGTGTTTTTGTTGTGCTTGGTGTTTCTTCAGCGATCCTGTATATGCTATTATTGTGAAATGGAATGCAATGCTGCTATTTTCTGTCTTAGCATATTAAATCTTAACACCCGACATCTACAGGATTCCTCCACCACATTCAAAACCTCCTGCTTTATAATATCCCAAAAGAAATGGAAAAAATTGGTGGTGAATCCGTCCGGGCCAGGAGATTTTCCTAATGCCATCTGTTGCATGGCCTCTTCAACCTCCTGCATTGTGACTTGTTTATTCAGGATCTCGTTATGCTCTCTAGTGACCAATCTGGGTATAAGTCTGGTAATCTGGGAAATTTCATTGCTTATGTCCCTGCGATCCTCCTTTAGGATGCCTTCAAAGTGGAGGATAAGTTTGTCTTCAATTTCTTTCCGAGATTCGACTTGATTGTCATCAAATTTACGTAGTTTGTAGATCTTTGATTTGTCTTAGCTGTGGATAACCGTATTATGGAAGAATTTGGTATTCTTATCCCCTTCTTGAAGCCACTGATTTCTGGATTTTTGCCTCCAATAAATATCTTCCTGTTTTTCCCTGGATTCTAATTGATTTAACAAATTGTATTATTGCTCTTTGAGCTCATCCATCCAGCCTTCTTCCATGCCTTTCCTATGCAAAAGCTCTAGCTCTCCCACCAAATTCTTTTTGTCTTGAAAAATATTTCCAAAGTCTTCTTTATTCCAAGTTCTGATTTTGGCTTTGAGAGATTTTAAATTTTGTTGGAACTGATACATCCCGGTTCCCTTGGGGGGACCATTTCCTGCCACCACTACCCAACCTGCTCTTTGAAGTCCTTGTGTTCCAGCCAAAAATGCTCGAATTTAAAAGGATTATATAGAAAAGCATTGGACCATTCCCATTGGAGGAAAATGGGCCAATGATCAGAGCCAACAGAAGGAAGAACAGTAGCGTGGGCCGCCCCCCCATCTCTGACCAAATCCTCTGTGGCTGAAAATATGTCGATTCTGGAAGCCACAAGGTGAGTGCCCCCACATTTTTTGTTCCAAGTATAAAGGCCATTTCCCGTTTCAATGTCAATAAAGGGGCCCTGGGAAATAAACTCTCTAAAGGCCTCCTGGTATTTATCGAAGACCCTTCTGCCCCCTTTTTTTTCTTCAAGGGAAGAGATCAGATTGAAATCCCCTCTGATGATCTACGATCCATCAGAGGCTAGGTCTTTCAGCTAGGATAAGTACTGAAGGAAAGCATATTTCTAAGGAAAGGAACTCAATCCATAGATATTCATCAACTGTCATGATATCCCAGAAACCCGATCTATAAACCTAGCACTAAGAGAGAAGCGGTTAACCCACCATGTCAAAATACATAAGGAATCAAGCTGCTAGAATACCGCCATACCACCAACCATACCAAGAGTATCAGTAGCCATAAACTCACTTCCTCTCCAAATTTTATTTTTCACTTTCTCCAACATTTCCGAACTGCACTTTGCAGAGAAGGCTGCCATTATCATAGGATACTGGAAAGACTCTATTAATTTAACTCCTATCTCTGCTATACTTTGCTTATTCGTCTTCCTTGATCTTTTCAAATCTTCCTCTGGGGATTTCCTTTTGCTTCCCTTCTGAGGGTCAGTTGCTATCCCCAATTGTATAGATGCTTTAGTTTTGATAATCGCCTCTTGAAGAAGTTCTAATTGCTTTCGAGAGACATAACCTTTCCCTTTTGTTTCACACTCTTTCTCAATCTCATCCAAATTGAGGTCCACTAGATCCATATCCTCTTCCCCATCTTCTTCCATTTCCTCCATTTGATTTCCAGAATCTTAGTCATGCTCAATTTCACCTACAATACCTTCCATCTGTTTTGATGTTGATTCACCCTTATTCCTTTTGTTTTCCTCCTCTTCTAGTTTTTCTTCCAAGATATGGAAGGGGTTGGTGGTTGCAATCCCTTTACCATGATCCTCCTTAACCGTCTTGTGTTGTCTCGGCAGTCTGTTTCTCCGCTTATTCCTGACCTGAGTAAACCCTTCCTTGCCAGCTTCCCCATTCAGGCCTTTCTTGGAGGGAGAGGTAGATGGCTTCAACTAGGGGCAGTTTTGACTGAGGTGTTCATATTCATGGCATAGTCGACAACGAAACAGAAGCTTCTCATAATTCAAAGGTTGGATCCATTCCTCACCCTCCCAGTTTAGACTGATTGCTTCTGGAATCTCTTTCAGCAGGTCCATGTAGACACATATGTGGGCATAAATAGTATACCTTTGTTGTTTAGTTTGCTCAGCAACTTTTACAAATTCTCCGATAGTGTTGTCAATTTCCTGTAAAATTTCCAGATCCCAATATTCACAAGGTAGGGAAAATAACTGAATCCATACCGGGGCAACTATCACATCCTCCATTTCAGGGTTGAACCTTTATTTCCAGGGCCTATGGTAGAACCCAGCCGAGAAGAAAAAATAGGGTTCTCCTTCAAGAATTTTATCTCGATCCTCAATGTTGAAGAAAATAATGGTGAAAAAACACTTGGCACCCAATTGCAGGTTGTAGTGCCCTTTAGGGTCCCAAGTAGTTTTGATCCAGTGCACCAGATCCCGTTCTCTAAGCCAAATCCCTACAAAATTTCCTATTAGGGATTTTTCACACCATTCTTCGATCCATTCTCGGATCTTTTTAGATCTGATCTGAATGGACAGAATTTTGAGGTATTTGGGGAGGCAGCCGCCCGGCCCCATCCTCCACTTGGATCCTTTCCCAGCATCACTTAGTTCGGCACTATCCTTTCCTTTTGATCCTCTTACCAGCTGCGAGATACCGAGGTTGCTAGCCCCCATCTCAGGCCTCCTGGGGAGAGGGACCCCACCCAGATCCGCTAGATCAGTCAGATTGCCGACCACCGCAAGCCTGCTATTTCCAAGCCCAGCTCATGGGAAAGCAGAGCACTGCCGCTCTTCGACCTCTGCAACAAGGGTTTCAGAAAAACCCTAAACCCTTCACCATCGACCCCATAAAAGTTATGATATGTTATACTTGCAAAGCAATGTCATTAATAAATAAATTTAATAAGTAAAAAATTACATTAATTAATTTTTATATGTGAAATTAAAATGTTATTATTATTTGTCTTTATAAATTTATTATTTATTTATTTTTAAATATATATATTTGATTAAGTTTTTTAGTTGTATTTAACATAGTATTATAACATTGATATTATTGGAGAATGTTATCTAATAATAATTTATTTTAAGGTCAAAGCCAAGCTAAACACCAATTTGATATATGAGATTCCTTGTTTGTGGGACAAGAGACTCTCTCTACACAACAATGTGACACTTAAAATTTATAAAAATGTATTACCCTATCTTCTCCAAAACCTTAAAACTATTTTTTACACTAATTTAAAAAAATATAACTTCAAAATCAATTTTCAAATTGATAAATCTTTTAAAGTCAATGATCTCTCACAAACCTTTTTGTTTCACCAAACCTTTTTGTTTCACCGTTGTTATATTTATGAAATTATATACAATACATACATCTTAAAAGAAAGATAATCAAACATGAAATACAAATACAAAATAAACATGAATGTTATCATATACCATCAATGTTCTTATCATTATACAATCAATGTTCCTTATCATTGTCTATCCATGAGGAAACATGGTCAAACTTATGCCATTATAGATTGATCCCATATGTACGACCAGTCACTATCGAAGCTCACCTAATTAAAATTGTTTGATAGTTTTTGTATGTGAGAAGAAGGATTGGAAAAGTGCAAATGTTAACTTAAATATCTCTTTTATTTAAATTAATAATCTATTAGTAATTTATTAGTAATTTCTATTTTTACTTCTATATATGCAAAGAAATTTCTATAAATTTAACATAATATTTCTTTTATTTTTAATTTCATATAAATTTGATTAAAATTGTAAATTTATAAATTTGTAATGAACTCATAATCTAATGTTATGTTAATATTAGTGTGCACAGCAATATGCCAAAACAAAACACATGCTCATATTTATGCAAATGTTGATATGATAAGTAATATGCCAAACAAAAACGAACTCCTTGAGTACCTAATGCCAAAGTGGTCACATTCTCAATTTGACATTAAAGTTGAAAACAATAATAACATCATCCCATCATCTGATACCAAAGCCAACAAATTAACAAACAAATTTTGTGAAGAATTTTCACTAGAAAACAAAACTATAGTGTTATTTTACTACCAATATACAATGTGATAGAGTTACAAAACCCAACCTACCAACTGAACGGTACTTTGATTTTAAGTTTTATTAAAAAAAAAAACTTGGAACCTTAAACACATCCTTCTTGTTTTCTCTGAAGCCTCTAGCACTACCTTAAATCTTGAAAATCTCATATTTTATTTTTTAACACCCCTACTATCACTTAAAGGAACATTGCTAGAATGTTGGGCTTCTCCATTGCCCTTCTTCCCTCTAAATACGTGGGTGAGCCTTTGACTAATTCGGCCATCAAACACTCCTCCTAGATGGAGGTCCCTGATAAACTAGAGAAAAACATCTCATTATGGACCTTCAGATCCCTCAATCTAGTAGGATGTATTGTTCTCATCAGGTTAGTTTTACAAGCAATGCCCTTATATCTATTTTTCAGTTATGGCAGCTCCAAAGTAGGTCCTAAAATCCATAAGAAGTATGCAACGCACTTTTCTTTGGGGAGGTGACAAACAACATTTCAAATGGTACCCAGTCAAAGGGACACTGTCTGCAATCCTAAATTACAGAGTGGTCTTGGCCTGCACGATCCAGGAAAAAAAATAATGAAATTATCAGTGTGAAGGTTTGGTGGAACTGGGCGACCAAAAACTCAACTCCCTAGGCCCAACTATGGAAGAGAAAATATGCTTGTGCTTGGGACCCACCGAACATCATCCATTATGATATTTCCAACAAGGGATCCCTCATATGGAATGCCACGAATTCCCAAAGGAAAATGGTCCAATAGCACAGCTTATGGGAAATTAGGAATGGGGGATCTAGACACTTTTGGATGGATTCCTAGAATCAAATTCCCGACATGAATTCCCTCTTCCATCTCCCCAATCTTCTAGATTCCATCCAAGGTTCTTATAAGATCCTAGTGAAGGATTTCTGGTAGGACAATGATGAGCTGGATTTCATATCTTGGAAGCATCCAAGGGACTGGGCGATTCCTATGAATACTGATGACATGGATAGGATTTGGTAGGAGTTGCAGAAACGAAATATACGATTTCAGCATGAACCTAACATCATCAAATGGGGCCATAAACCCATTGTATCCTTCATGGTTAAGGATGCTTATCAGCTGCACTCCATGCACAATACAGAGCAAAGAGATCCTAAACGGGATAAAATATGGAATATGAAAACTTGGCCCAAAGTTTTAACCTTTGTGTGGTTAGTCATCCACAAATGTTTCCTTTACTGGGACAACCTTATTAAAAGGGGACTTTGCATACCTTCAAGATGTGTCCTCTGCTATAATCAGGAGGAAACAATGAATCATCTAATGGATACATGTCCATTCTCTAGCAATCTTTGGGATAAAACTACCATTCTATGCAAAAGAACAGACCGTGCACATGACAATCCAGTTCAAACCTTTAAGAATTGGAATGACAAGCCCTACCAAAACATAATCTTCAACTGGCTATGGAATCTCATCCCTGGTTTTGTGGTTTGGGAGATTTGGAAGGAACGGAATCAATGAATCTTCGAATACAAATCCAAAACAGAGGAGGTAGTTTGGATTACTTGCAAAAATCATATTTTGGAAATGCTCTTCCTTAGCTCATGGACATATCAAGACTATAAAGCCAACCATTTTGAGGCCCCTATAATGCATAGTTGGGATCTGAATCCTCGTCCCCGCCCTACTCATTCCACTCCTAAGTTCCACTTCACTTCTAGTCCTAAACAATGGTCATTCCCGCCTAGAGGCTTCTACAAACTAAACTTTGATGGAGCTTCAAAAGGAAACCCAGGCCCCATGGGGATTGGTGGGGTGTTTAGAAACAATTATGGTAGGATCACTCGCCTCTACTTTGTAAATCTTGGCTATGCCAGTAAAAATGTAGTAGAATTGGTAGCACTCATTCATGGGATGCATGTATCCATTAAATGGTCCCTCCTTCCTCTAGTGATAGAAGGGTATTCTCAGTTAATCATTTCTTTGGCTAAGAAAATTCAGAATGGATCTCAGGTTAGCAAGTTCTCACCCAGTTGGAGGCTCAATTATGGTCTCTCTCGAATAGTTGATTTCTTTCCCACGATGGGGGCCATCACCTTTCAACATATCGGAATAAAAGATAATGCAGTAGTTGATCAGCTATCTAATTAAGGATTCTTGAGAAGCCAACCCTTAAATAATTTGAACCTCTCCCAACTCTTGGATTCATCTCTCAAGAATGATTGTTTCAATTTCACTAACTATCATTTCCACTCCCTGGATGTAGGTGACTACATGGTTCAGATTGAGCATGAGCCAGCCGACGCAGAGAGCTCAGCATCCCTCCACGCGATGGCTCCTAGATCCTCCCGCCATGCTCATTTATGAGCCCCTCCCTCCAATGTATTTTTTCTTAATGCATCCTATCCTCTCGGATTTACATCGAGCTATTCAACGTACCTAGTTAATCATGTTGCTCCTATGTAAATTAATGGCCCCTCGGGAGGCTAACATTCCACCTTTTAGCAGTTATGAGTCCATTTTTTTGGAACTTCGTTTTGGTAAGCCAGGACAACTTTCCTCTCTGATTCATTCTGGTAGTTTTTATGGTGTCTAGTTCATTCCAACTCTTGCTAAGATTTGTTTTTTTTACATTCTGGTTTGGTGGGTCATTTAGGATTTCTTTTGGTCCCCTTCGGCTCAAAGGATTTTGTATTGGGGCCGCATTATCCTTAGGTTCAAGTTTGACATAATGGATCACAGAATTTGAGCCATCCCCCGCCGTGGTAATAGAGGCAAAGGGCGTCATGGTAGAAGAGGTCGCGGTGGTGTAGCAAAAAATGGCTATGATAATTATACCCCACGTCATCTGAGAACAAATCTAGATGATTGGGAAGAATAATTGGTTTTACGGAATCTCGTCAGTCAGAGGTCTCATATTGAGCAAGGTCATTATTGGCTTGTCAAGAATTCTGTAAAGTCCCCATCTTAACCCCATGGAATTCAAAATTGTAAATGATGTCATATTGTAATGAAATCATGGTGAGGAGCTCAAGGCCAAGGCCCTACCATTGATTTATTGATGCATATGGTTTGCATTCTAGCCAGGCACATTGGAATTTCAACATCATGTAAATATACATTTTAACAAAATACCCACAACTAGCTATGCAATGCAACAAAGAGATGGGGGCATGATTTTACAAGGAATTGGGAGGGAAATATTCAAACCCTTGGAGCCAATTAGGTCAAGCCAAATGTCAATGAGGTAACGCATCAAACCCTCAACTACCCATGTTGACTTTTGCACCCAATCATTGATTTTCCCCAAGAGTTGGTTGAGGTAGTTAATGCCTTAGGGAATGGGAGGTATGGCTGTCCAAATTCGGGTATGGGAAAGCAACCCTGCATGGAAAATCGCGTTTTTCTTCTGGGGCAAGAAAAGAGCCATGAATTTCTCCCCAAGCCATTATCCATCAACCACTCTTCCTCCCTCACAAGTGTAGAGCTACCTGGGCATTTTCCAGCCATGTTTGATGTGTTTTCCTTCATTCTCCCAGCTGAGAAGGGCATTTTTGTATTGTATACTAGTGGGGAAGAAGGGGAATGGAATTGGGGTTCCATAAAGACCGTTTTTGTTGTTAAATGATGAGAGAGTCGGGGAGAAAACATTTTCCTCCCTGTGAATGTTTTTCCCCATCCCACAATTCATTTTTGGATGGAAACAATTTGGGGAAAGACCAAACCCATGGCCATCCTGTTGGTAAATCCATTGCTTTGGCTTGAGCTTGAGTGTAAGCCTCTAGGGTTCAAATGTAGCCTGATAAACCCAGCTGTGGAATGCCCCCTTTTCCTTGTAAGAATCATGCCTAGCTCGGGGGTGGCAGTTGTGTTGAGAGATTGATGAACACAACTTGCCTATGGTTGGGTGGAACGTTGCAGCGACATAGCTAGTTGTTTGAGACAATTGCACAATAAAGATAAGTGTTTTTCTGTCCATGTATTACTTCTACAATGTTTAAATTGATGACTGTTTTTGATATGATGTATGCATGAGTAAAGTGTGTGGATAGTTTTTATTCTGCTGTGCATGTTTAATTGATTTGCATCTGCACACTCTTGAATTTATGTGTATGAATCTAATGCATGGGTTGAGTTTATGTAAAAGCCTAGAATTTGGCATCATTTTCCCTCCCTTTCCTTGGATGGATGGGTGGGTACGTTACAAATTCATTGGACCAGCTTCTCATTTAGTCTCGGTATTTTTCGCCTGGAAATTCTCCTACCCCCTCTCCTTCCCCTAATCCTTCTCTATCTCTACATTCTTCAACCTCTCTAGATTCCTCCCAAGTCTCCAAGCCGTCGATGCAGCATGGACCTGAGCGTGGCAAGGGAATTCGGTAGTCGGTGGAAAAAATGAATATAGCTTCAACCAGTGGACACAAGCACAATCACGTGGAAGGAAAAGGAATGGTAAACCTCTGCTCATTCTTGAAGATGGCTCCACTTCCTACAAAATATGTTCTCGACAGTACCTCCTGCTCTAAGGATTACCACTACCCAATCGTTGAAGAGATTCTGGACAATGCATATGCAACCTTCAATTCCAAGTAACTATGTTGTTTTTTCCTTCTCTTCTATTTTAATTGTCAGTTGCATGTTGATAGACACTTGCCATCTGTTCCATAGGACAGGTCACCTTTTTGGTTATCTTTGTATTTTTTTGATAAGATGTCGCTTAAGGATTTATGTAATAATTGCATAACTGGTTCGATATAGTAAGCCTCTAGACATAGTTTATTGGGTAGCCTTAGGCATAGGAAAACATGCATTGGCTCTATTTTGTTTTTTATGGCTAAGTGAGTAGCTCAGAGGGGATCTCAGACTTCTTGTGCATGTATCAATTTTTGTATTTTAATTTAAATTTTCCATGAATCTTACAAAATTTTTTTTTTATGAAAAAACAAAAGGCTTTCGTACTTTTCCTGGACTTCATTTTTTAAATGATATTGCTAAGCTACAACATTTCTTAAAAAAAATGTATTTGAGCTTAACAACCAAGTTATTGAATTTATAATTCCTTAAAACAAGAAGAAAACAAATGGAGAAGCCTGATGAAACAAATTTTCAATGAGCATGGAAGTAACTGAGTTAGAATTTGTTATGGTGTAAATTTGAATTAAAAATAGTTCACATGTTTAAGATGAACATATCCTTTCACAAATTGTTGTTGTTTTCTCCCATTTTGTTTATTTATACTAGTTCTTTGCAAATTCACTAAAATTTAACGAAAGCCCAACATTCCTTTTCAAGTTTGGTTCAATTGAATGAATTAGATTTGTTTTTTACAAGCTAAATTTTGAATAAAATGGTTATCGGGTTCAAATATGAACATATCCTTTCACAAATTGTTATTGTGGTCTCCCAGTTTGCTTAAATTAAACCCATTCCTTACAAGTTCACTAATGAAAGTCTAACATTCCCTTCTCAAGGTTGCTTTAACTAACCGAATTATTAGTTGAATTGAACTGCCTTAAAGGATTAAAAAGGATTAATTTTTTTGAGCCCCTCAATTATGCCAAATTGGTTCAATTGCATGAATTAATAGTTGAAGTGGATGACACTAAAGGAGGAAAATAGGTTGATTTTTTCCATCCGCACAATTACGCTAAAGTGGTGTGATAATAGGATTGATGTTCATAATATCTAGAATGATCATTTTAAATATGGAACACCAACAATGAAAAATAGGACTTTAAAGGAGAATGAAAGATGTCAACTAACAAATAGTGAACAAGTGCCAAAGGCATCATGAAGGACTAGAAATACTTCTCAGACTATTTCAGGAAGTCAAGCAATTTACTTTCTAAAATGATATATTTGGTTGATGAAATTCATCACTTTGGTTAAGTGCACCTTCAAAAATTCTAGATTTCACTTGTACAAGTGCAAATCCTAGAGAAACTTGATTTTCATTAAATTGCATCAACATGACTTGATACTAAAACATGTTGATGTTTCATTTAGAACCTAACTCACATAGATTTGGGGTAGTATTTGATGAATAACAATAGATTGGACATAAATATATTATTCCCCACTTTAGAATAGGTTGTGTCTAGGATATAGATGCCAAATTTTTCTAAACCCCATTGTGTCCAAACAATCCAATGAAGGATGATTTTTTCTTATAATGTTCTATAATACAGGAAAAGAATATGACCATAAAATTGATATCAACCATTAAAACTAGTACAAGAAAATAAATATTAATTCCTCATTTTTCCTTTATGGCCATGACAAGCCCAAACCTCTTAACATGTCTTCTTAAAAACTACTATGGTATGTTACAAAAAGTTCCAACTTTCTCTTGGAGCTCATGCCTACAACCATTGGTATTTTTTCAAACCACTGCAACATACACCTTTACCTTTGATGATCATGATACATCTTAAAACCACTTGGAGTGAAACATACACCTTTACCTTTGATGATCATGATACATCGTAAAACCACTTGGAGTGAAACATACACCTTTACCTTTGATGATCATGATACATCTTAAAACCACTTGGAGACCAAATTATACTAGGATAAAACATCCATGTAAATAATGCCATCATGTTATAATGACTATGATAATAGTTTTGCTACTTTCTCCCGTGAAACAAATATACACATAAGAACATTTTGTTACCATTTTGCAAGGTTACAATTACAAATATTATAGTAGGAATAACAATTAAAAAAACAAATATTGTTTGGTCTAATTAAGAACTCATGTTACTAGAAAAAATAATAAAAATAAAAAACTATGAAAGGATACTTATAGCATAAGTTTTTAGGATTTGTGACTTTCTCTTCTATAAACAACCACTTTTCTCTATCAACCCATAAAATTAACTTGTTAGTTCTTCCACGAAATTCCAAATATCACTTCAAAGTATTGAAGTTCATCGATCATGGATGAAATTGAGCTATCCTATGTAAAGCAACAACTCTATATTTTAAGTGCGTGCACGACATTGATATGAAATAATGTGAAATAATCCCACATTACAAGATCATCCTTAAACAAATTCCTAAAAAAATCTATCCTTAAAAAAATTCCTAAATAAATCTAGCCTAAACTCTATATTTTAAGTAAGTGCACGACATCGATATTAAATAATGTGAAATAATCCCATATTACAATGCCATCCTTAAACAAATTCCTAAAAAAATCTATCCTTAAAAAAATTCATAAATAAATCTAGCCTAAAGTATCGTATTAAGATCAATTTTACTATATCCTCAACAACTAAATAACAAAATAAAAAGAGTGGAATTGTAAAGAATACCTTCATCATTATCCAACAATTATCAATAGAGTGCGTAGCCTTCTTATATCTTCTTAAGGTCGTGTCGTAATTCATTTTCTGCAAAATCAAGAATTGATAGTCAAGTTCAGTCGTTCTACCAAATTGATAAATAGAAGGATATTGTTAACAATAGCAATTATAGTAACAATGAACCTCATTTCAAGCATTACATATAAAATATTTTGTGAAAGGATTGAAATGTTGTGAAACATAAAACATGTAGGGACATTCAAGTAAATTAGAACTAACCTAAATTTGTTAGAACATGATATATAATAGTAGGGAACAATTAAATATATGTATATAATAAATAACATTTATCAAGTTCTTAATATTGCAGCAATAAACATTTAATATTTTAATCAAACTTGTATTGAGGATCAAAATCGTATTTTTTTTCATTTTTTGCAACTATGCTAAAGCTCAAAAGCTCATTTAACATAATTTTATAAGAGATGTGAATAGATCGGAAAGAAGATATGAATAGATCGGAAAGAAGATATGTTAAGCCCTCTATATTGTGACATTACATTTTTATTATTATATTAATACTATATTTATTGGTCAGTTAGGGCCTTAATTGTAATTGATTAGTGAACAAGAATTGTAATTGTGCCCTTTGTATCCTATATATACACCAAGGAGACCTACTTCTAGGGTCATCTCATATTGTCTTTTTCAATTGATACATCGTTTAAGGAGATTTCCCCCTCAAAGAGACTTCTTATTCATCTCTTTATTTCATTCTCAAGGCATTGGGTCACTTTTCTTTATATTTTTATGTTATTTTAGGAATTTAGTGCATAACATTTGGTATTAGAGACATTTTCACTATAAATTTTGTTCAAGCACATATTAGGAAGTGAAATTTTGGGGATCCTCAAAGAACATAGAAAAGTATCTTTGGTAAAAATTCCAGGTTCTAGTTCATTATCCTTTTGGAATTAAAGTATGAGGAAGTTAGGGTTTTTAACTAGTCTCAAACAAGTGTTCAATGTAAAATTGTTATACATGAATCTTGAGAGATACAAATTGAGTGCCACATATTGCATCAGAAAGAAGACATAGCATAGTGTTTTTGGTAAAATCTTCAGAAGCAAAAAAGAAAAATTTGACACATGTCAGTTTGCATAAGTTTTCTCTCTTGAAAGGGAAAAAAATAACAAGTTTTGGGAAAGTTGCCATAAATATCTCATGGCACATCATAATTGGGTAAAATATATGACATTGTACAAAAGACATACCAGGATCCTACGGGAAAAAAAATCAGACTTATAGAGACTGAATGTTTAATTAGACTTTAGAGGTATGTTAACTTGAAATTTGCATAACTTTTGAATGTAATATCTATTTTGGTTTATTCAAAATGTGTGATAAAGAGGAAATAGAGAATAAATATGGTAAATATTAATGGGATATATAAGAAATATGTGTATAAAAAATTACTTTTCCCACTAATCCTCCTGAAAGCTCAACCATGACTCGTGAAGAAAATGAAGAAATGTGTAACCAGTTATCCAATTTGGAGGCCAAGGTTGAGGAATTGAATGACATGTCAATGAAAGATGTTCAATTGTTAAACACTAAAAACAATATAGAAAGTGTGTTAAAAAATATGTCCAATAAAGAGGATTTGGAAAACATGGCAAAGGATCTTGAGAATATGTCCAAGGAGATGGCTAGTAAATAGGATCTCAAAGTTATGAAGGGGGTATTTTTTAATGAGATAAGACATATATTTATTTATGATCCATCTCCTCAAGAAGAGTAGAAACATAATGAGAGGGACGTATCCCTATCATGGATTGAGAAAATTTAAAAACAGTTGAAGAAAAAGATGTTTGAGTCCCCAACATTTGATTATTCATCACATCATCACGACTTCAATTCAGAACCAAGGAACTACTTCATTCCCAAGATTGATATGACAAAATTTAATCAAAATGATCTAACAACATGGATATTCTAAATGGAGCAGTTCTTTGATCTACACCAAGTGCCAACTTTACAAAGGGTAACTACTACATCCTTATGGTACCAGTGGCTTTGTAATTGTAAAATAGACTGTATTATATCTTGGTCTATATTTACAAATGAATCGATAGAATATTATGGGTACATTAAGGGAAACACCTTCTTTATCCAATTGATAAATCTAAAACAAAAAGGTCTAGTTATAGAGCACATTAAGCAGTTTCAAAAGTTGAGTCTTATAGTGAAGAACATTCTAGAGGAAAATTTGTTATATCTCTTTATTGGCACTTTAAAGGAGGTCATTCAACATGAGGTACAAATTTTTGAACCTAAATCATTGGAGAATGATTTTAATTTGACAAGGAAAGTTGAAAGTAAAAATATAGCTACTAGAAGGGTTGATACTAACACCTATAGATAAGGAAATGCTTCCTCCCCCAAATTCACTTAGCCTTCAAGGTTATCACCTCAGCAAGTGCAAGAGAGAAGATAAAAGGGACTTTGTTCAATTGTGACAACAAGTATAGTAAGGGGAAGAAGTGCAATGAGAAGAAATTATTCTACGTATATTGTGAAGAGGAAGAAGATTCAAAACCATAACAAAATCAAGAGGTAGATCTAGAATATACAACTCCAAACATATCTTTCTATGCATTGGCAAACATTAGAAATCCTTAAACTCTCAGGATAGAAGGATATATTAAAATAAAAGGGTAACATTGTTGATTGATTCTAGGAGTACTCATAACTTCATTAATTCCAAACTAGCCAAACTACTCAGCTTCTTTTTATATCTAACATCAAAATTTCAACTAATCATTGTATATGGAGATACCATAAATTGTTCAAGAAAGTACCGTAGTATTAAGCTTACTATGGGGGAGTATTTATTGGATATTCTAATGATCACAATCCAAATGGGTGGCATTGATGTTGTACTAGGGGTCCAATGGCTACAATCATTGAGAATAGTGGCTCTTAATTTTCAAGAAATTTTGATAAGATTCTCTTCAAAAGAAAAGGAAATTGAACTCAAAGGTATTTCAAGGAGACCCTTTAAAGTGATAAGCTCTAATAGCATGAAAAAATTGTTAAAGAGGGACAACAAGGAGTGATTGCACAATTATGCTCACTAGATGTTCAAGCATCTATACCCTTTATTCTATTGGATCTCCAACAAGTTATTGGAAATCATTCCAAGGTATTTGGAGAGATTCCTAAAGGTATTCGACCTACTTGACATCATTACCAAGATATTCACTTACAACCAAAAAGTGTACCACCTAATAGTAGACCCTATAGGTACACATATGCACAAAAGAGAGAGATTGAAAATATGGTTCAAGAAATGTTATATGTGGGAATCATTCAACCTATCCAAAGTGATTTCTTTGCACTAGTGGTGATGGTTCTCAAAAAGTAATTTTCATGGCATATGTGTCCAAATTATAGAGAGCTCAATAAGATGACCATTAAAGATAGATTTACTATTCATGTCATTGATGAATTATATGAATAAATTTTGTTTACCAACTTGGATCTCCATTGTATATATCATCAATTCGGAATGAGGAAAGAAGACATGTTGAAAAAAACCTTTAGAACACATGAAGTTCATTATGAATTTTTGGTGATGTCATTTGGCCTTACCAATGCACCTTCCACATTTCAAAGCTTAATGAATTATATTTGTAAACCCTTACAAAATATGTGTTATATTTTTTAGATGATATGCTAATCTATAAAAAATCCTGGGAAGAGTGTGTACAACATGTTGATAGGGTATTAAAACTAATGGAGGAGAACCAATTATATGAAAATACTTCTAAGTGTTCGTTTGGGGTTCAATAAGTGGAATATTTAGGTCATATGGTATCTAATGAAGGTGTCAAAGTGGAATTCTTAATGAAATGGCCAATTCCTAAAAACTTGAAGAATATTAGAGTATTCTTAGGATTTAGGATACTACCTCAAGTTTGTTAAGAATTATGGTCAAATAGAAACACCTCTAACAAGGTTACTGAAAAGGGATGGATTATCTTGGACTTAAGAAGCAACCAAATATTTTGAAAAACTCTAAGTGTATACGTGTAGAACTGTAATATCTCGATTTTGACCCCATTGCATTAAAATGTAAATGATGTAATATTGTTATAAAATTGTGGTGAGCAGCTCAAGGCCAAGGCCCTGCCATCGATTTAGTAATGCATATGGTTTGCATGCTAGACATGCACAATGGAATTGCAAATATCATGTAAATATGCATTTTAATAAAATACCCACAACTAGCTATGCAATGCAATAAGAGATGGGGGGCATGATTTTACAAGGAATTGGGAGGGAAATATTACAACCTTTGGAGCCAATCAAGTCAAGTCAAGTGTCAATGAGAGAACCCATAAACCCTCAACTACCCATTTTGACTTATGCACCCAATCATTTAATTCTCCCAAGAGTTGGTTGAGATAGTTAATTCCTTGGGGAATGGAGAGGTATGGCTGTCCAAATTTGGGTATGGGAAAGCCATCAGTTTTTGGAAAAACGTGTTTGGCTTCCTGGGAAAGAAAGTAGCCACAAAGTTTCTCCCCAAGCCATTATTCACCATTTCCTTTTCTCTCTCACGAGTTTGGATCTTGCTACGCGTTTTTCTCCATAAAATTTATGTGGTTTCCTTCATTTTTCTAGCCAAGAAGGGAGTTTTTTTGTTGTATAACAGTGGGGAAGAAGGGAAATCCATTTGGGGGTCCATAGAGGTCGTTTTGGCCTACTTAATGCTAATATAGCTGAGGGAGAAACCATTTTCCTCCCTGTGGTTATTTTCGCCATTCCCCAATCCATTTTTTATTGGAAACGATTTAGGAAACCCATGGCCATCTTGTTTTGTAAATCCCATTGTTGAAAATGGATATCCATGCCCAATATTTGAGATTGTTATGTGTGGAAGAGAATGTTGTGGTTGAGATGGGTATCCATTGATTTAGCTGTGTATGAGCTTGAGTGTTCCCGTTCCTTTTGGAAATCATGCTCAACTCGAGGGTGGCAGCTATGCTAAGATATTGATGAACATAGTTGTCCTATGGCTAGGTGGAATGTTGCAGTTGCATATCTAGTTGCTTGGGGAAACTTTACCATCAATATAAGTACTCTCTATGTGTTTTCTTTTTGCATTGTTTTAATTAATTGATGATTGTTATGGATATGTTGAATGCAAGTGAAATGTCTGTGGATAGTTTAATTCCATTGTGCATGTTTATTTGGGTATGCATCTGCACACATGGTTTTATTTATATGAATTGCCAATGATGAATGGGGCTAAGTTATTGTAATAGCCCAGAATTTTTTGGTTTCATGTTCTCTTCCTTGAGCCGAATGGATGGGAGGGGACGTGACAAGAACTCATGTATTAGCCACACCTGACTTCACAAAAACCTTTATTTTGGAATGTGATTCCTCAAAGAATAGCATTGGTGCAATTTTAATGCAAGAAGTAAAACCCCTTTCCTTTGAAAGTTTCTAAATTAAAGGGGAAAACTTAATCAAACCAATTTATGAAAATAAAATGTTGTCCCTATTGCATACAATTAATAAATGGCACCCTTACCTAATGGGAAGATGCTTCAAGGTAAGAATGGATCATGGTAGCCTTATGTACTTCTTGGAACAAAAATTATATTCAAAAGAGAAAAAAAAATGGGTTACAAAGATGCTAGGATATGACTTTGAAATTATCTACAATAAAAATGGAAAACATATTGTGGTGGAAGACTTTCAATCAAATAAAAAGATGTAGAGGGATTACTATGCGTTTTTTCCGTTATGCAATCTAATTGGGTGGAAGAAGTAAGGGCATAATGAAATAGGATCAGAAAGCATGCAATATAATTCAACAACTACAAGAGGACCCTAGTTCACTAGATAAGTTTGTATAGATTAATGATTCACTATGGTACTAAGATCACCTATATTTATGTAATAAATATCAACTCAAACAAAAGGTCCTTTCGAAATTGCACACTTCTTCTATAGGAGTGTTTGACGGACAATCTACCAAGAGCGGACTCAAGGCTTGATCTCCCTAGCTCAACGTGAGTCTAGAACAAATAGAGACAGAACATAAGTAACTCTCCTAGATCTAACTAGAGATCGAGTAGATAGATGTCTTACTGTTTAGATCGCTGATCCTTTCTTCTTGAATGCTGCTCCAAGCTTGATGGTCTTTAGATCTCAACTGCAAAACCTGTCAAGATAACACAACAAAACAAGTAGTAAAATGCACCTACACAATAATAGATCTAAGTAAGCAGTTAAGTAGGAAAACTACACAAAATATCATTAATGCAATGAGATTTGGTGGAAAACACTTATATTACTTTATTAAAAGGGAAATGCATAGGATGAAGAGATTACAACCAATGAGTTAACGTAGCAATCCTCCTCCGATCAACCCAATGCCAAATCCTCCAAAGGGATGATGGATATCTCAAGGGATGAGTAGATATCTCTCCTAAGCTAATTTCACCAGCATGTAGATACCATAGACTTCCTCCCATTTGGAATGGGAGTGAGCTTCACTTATATAGGACTAAGTGGATAGGGTAGGTTGAGATATGGTAGGAGAGAGATAGGGGATCCTTCCAAGAGGCTAAGAACCGAATTCCAGCTTCCCCAAAGGCTAGAGATAGGGATCCACATCAGCTACCTTCGAGAATGGGCTCGAAGATGTTATTTTAATCAATTAACTAACATCATCGCAGGATGCAAGAGGACAATTTGCGATGTCGCATGTTGCATTAGGAAAACCTGCGACGACCTCTCAAAACCTAATATGAAAAGGTTTGCATCTCTTCCAGGTTGATGACTTAGTCAAGGAACTTCAGGGAATGTTTACACTAACTGTTGGAGCCAAGGCCGCAGCTATGGTAAAAGCTGCGAATTTTGAGGAAAAAGCACAAGTATGGAAGAGAAAGTGCTAAGTTTTGAATAAGCGCCAATTTTGGAATAGAAGCAGACGGTGCGCAGTACGGTGCCAGATGGATAATCTCAGCGCAGATTACGGACCGAAAATCGCGGAGCTCGCGCGCACGTCAGAAGAAAATGAAGGAAGCTGAGTGGAAAGCCCAGCTACCACAATGAATGAAGCAATGGAGTAGAGGGCTCAGCTACCCTCATTAAGGCTAAGTACAGAAGTTATGGTTGCTCGGATCAAGGAGGAGCAATGGACCAAAGCATTGAAGGCGAAGGACAAGGCGCCCATACCCGTCAGCTGCGCCGGAATTCATGGAGCCTGCACGAAGCGGCGACGTGACTGCAAGCGGTGCCTACAGTACACCTAGCCATGTGCATGGTTAGGGTTTTTGGGGATTACTGTTGGGAAAGGCCCACAGTTTTGTAAAGGTGAGACCACCATGGCCACCTATATATATGTATAATTGTGAAGGGTAGATGTTAGTTAGTTAGTTAGCCAGTTAGTTAGTTTAGTGAGTCAGTTAGCTAAGCCTGTGAGTGAGCTAGCTAAGATAGTAGATACTAGATGTAAGAAGGATTGATTGGGTTGATCATCCTATGTTACGATCTTGTTGATTGTTTTCTACCGTGTTGCTAGAAAACAGGAGTTAGAGCTGGTTAGCAGTGAAGCTAATCCTTGAGTTGCAGACAGTCGGAGTCGACGTCTGAACTATTGTAATCTCTAAAGAGGAAGAGACTAGATCGAGAGAAGGGCTCCCAGCTGTGTGCGTGGAGTTTCCTAGAAAGATCTAAGGCTGCAGCTGTGTGCGCAACATAATGTATAAATCTATCATTTTCTGGTTAATATAAGATACTCCCGTGGACGTGGATTTCCCCGTGGAGGTGGACTTCATATTTCGCGATTGTTGTGATGTTGTGATTAAAGTGATTGCCTGTTTTAGTTTACTAGCAGCGTATACAGAAATGTTGCACTATCTTTATGAGTGTGTTGAGTAAGTTCTTGGAGCTTCCTTGAGGATTATAATCGTTAAGGGTCGAAGGAGTTGTTAAGACAACGTCGCTGCAGCGATAGGAGATCGTGTTGCTGCGACAGGCGTGCTAGCAGAACGACGCTTAGAATATCGGTGTAGAGGGTAATTGGTCCTAGCGCAGGAGTGGAAGTACCGCGCAGCTAGGCTGCTGAGCAGGAGCTTGAGAGCTGCCGCGCTCATAACTCTGAAGAGGGGTCAGACATTCACCTTAGAGGAATCGTTGAGGAAGAGAGAGCAGTCTCCATGTCGCCTAGGTTAAGGAAACTTGATTCCTTAGCCCCCCATAGCCACTTCGGGTGAGACCTCGAGCTGCCGCGCAGCTCGTTGCCGAGAGGGCCAGTGCGCCAAGAGGTTTTGTTGCTGTGCTCCATGAAACCCGGGTCTGTCCAAAAAGCAGCCAACAAATGGTTCCGTTGCCGCGTGACTGAGACTTGTTATTTCAGCGACACACGAGATTGAGGCGAAACCCAGAGAAAGAAGGAGCCAACAAATGGTTCCGTTGCCGCGTGACTGAGACTTGCTATTTTTGCGACGTAGAAGATTGTTGCTGAAACCAACAAATGGTTCCGTTGAGCCAACAAATGGTTCTGTTGCTTTGAACCCTGTTGTTGAGCCAACAAATGGTTCTGTTGCCTTGAGACTTGCTCAGCTAACAAATGTGTTACTGGAATCCTACAGCTACAGAAATTCAGGAGTGGTTCGATTTAAAGGCTAAAGAGTTCACTGAACAAGAAAATAGAAGCTCTAGGCTCCAGCCAGAAGAATGGTTGCAGAAGTATATCTATACTGACCTTCACGAAATTTTCTTTGTCACATTTGCACTTGAGTTACATGCTTGGATAGCCAAGTTATCAGATACTAGACCCACTGTGCATATTGATCGACCAGTCGCTTGGACCCCTGAGCTAGTCAGTATTTTGAAGCGGGTAGATAATTCTGTGTCCCGCGCAGTAGACTTTTGGTTGAATAGTCTGCTGGAAGGTTTCATCACTGAGTTTGTAGTGGATACAAGAAAGAGTTTCAGTGAAGCTGAGAGGAGTTTCTTTCAAGCACCTAGAGGTAAGTTCTTAAATTCTTTGAACTTATGGATTAAAATGCTTCTGTATGAAAAAGCGAAACTATGTATAGCTTCAGATGAATAGCATAGACAAGTAATGTCCGTAGACTCTGATAGTGACCCTGAAGTTATTGGTTGCACTCGTAGTGGAAAACGGTATAAAGTAGGCCTTGACCAACATTCTTTTGAGTCGAGCCCAGAAGCCAGTCAAGTTCCTAGAGCAAGCCACATAGAAAGACAAGGGAGCGTTCATATCCCTTACCACCCTTTTACACCGCAAAAGCCAGACAAAGCTCAGTATAATCCCCTAGTAACACCTTCTAGTAGCCCACACGGTACTTCTAGTACCTCTGTGCCACCTTTGTTCAACCAGCCCAGAAGAACTGCTACAGCACCTCCACCTCAACCTAGCACAAGAAAGATGGGTGATGACATGAAACTACCAACTTTTAGAGGAACAGGGATAGAAGACCCTGAGAAACACTGGTTCCTATGTGAAGCCATTTGGACAATTAAGAAAATTAATGATGATGCTGTTAAACTGGTTCAGTTAGCAACCACACTAAGAGAAAGAGCCTTAACTTGGTTCATGAAATACTCAGCAGCACAGAATAGAACGCTTGCTGATGTAAGAAATGCAATGATTAGAGAATTCAAGAAACCTAAATCAGAATCACAGTGTATAACAGAGCTCAAAGACATCAAGTATTTACCTACAGAGTCAGTATGGGACTTTGACCAAAAGTTCAAAGCCCTGATAGATCAAGTAAGCTTTGAGTTTGCACCACAACAGCATAAGGAATGGTTCATTGCTGCGCTGCTTCCACATATTAGACTTCCTCTTATGCAACAGAATCTCACTACTCAGGAACAAGCTCTAGAGATGGCTATGAAACTAGAAGCTTCACCAATTGCTGGAACAAGCAACGATGTTGCGCAGTTGCAGAACCAATTAGCAAACTTAACCCTGCAAGTGCATGATATTAAGAAAGGCAAGGATGTTAAGGAAGAAATATGGTGTACAAAATGTAAAGCACAAGGTCATTCAAAGGACCATTGTCCCGTTTTCATAGAGTATATTGCAACTGGAGCGCCTAACCCTTTACCACATCCACAGGGGCCTTGGTGTGAAATCTGTAGAACTAGAGGTCATAGACCACAAGAATGTCACTTACTTCAGAAATATGTACAAACTCCAAAGAATCTATATTGTAATTTATGTAAATCAGTAGGCCATGATGAAAACAATTGCAGAGCATATGACCTTATGATGGAAAGGAAACACGATGTTTATAGAGTACAATCAGAAGCACAAGGACCCGTAGCAGGTCCACAGTATGACCAAACTCGCGACGGCCGAACAGGAAATTATAGGGGTCGCGGACGTGCAACAAATTTTGGCCGCGGAAGAGGCCAGATCACTTGTTATAATTGTGGAGCGCAAGGTCATTTTGCAAGAGATTGCCAAAACCCTACAACCCTTTGCAGATATTGTAAATCTTATGATCATATCATTGAAGAATGCCCTCAATTGATGGCTAAGATGCAAGCAAAGACGCCACAGTTCAACCAGAATATTCAATTGATTGGAGCAGAAAAAATGGAACCAGACCCTACAGTTAATATCGTGACGCGCAGTGGAACGACCACTGGTGCGCCAGAGTCGGGAACCGGAAATCAAGCGACAAAATGAGTGCACCGCGCTAATATTAAACCAGCCCCACTTAATCTGCAGAAGCAAAAAGAAGCATTCAAGCAAGCCCAAGAGTATTTCTCAGATCCCAGAGCTTCAAATTCTGTCGCAATTCCACATCATGATATTAGATCGCAAGTGCTAAGACAAGACAACCTGGTACAAGAACAAGCCACTACATCCGGAAGGCCCGATGAAGAAGATGCACTAGGTACTGTCCATAATTTTCTAAGGAACTGCTTAAAGCTGTTGCGCAATGAAAAAGAAACTATGGAACTTCAACACCTATTGGATAAATGTCAACAATCTGCTTCGACGAACACGCCACAGCATGCTATTCACCAGATTGGGAGTCACAATAGAACTGGAAAAGAGATGAGGCTCACAGCGCAGATTGGAGCATTTGAGATGGACGAAGTCATTTTAGATTTGGGCTCAGAAGTTAATGTTCTCACCATGCAGACATGGGAACAGATGGGAAGTCCTCAACTTTCAAGATCCCCCATCCAGCTAAGACTCGCGAACCAGCAAAGAGTCTCTCCATTGGGCAGATTACCCAATGTACCTATTGATATCGAGGGAGTAAGAAGTTATGCAGACTTTGAAGTAATCAAAATTCTGGACGATAGTAGACCTTACCCAGCACTTTTAGGTATAGACTGGGCATTTGATAATTTGGCTATCATCAATTTGAAGAAAAGACAAATGACCTTCGAGGACAACCAGATTAGGGTCATTGCACCGCTTGATCCTATTCAAGGACGAAGGTATATAGAACCCATTCGGGCAGAAGAAGAAGCGCGCCAAATGGAAAGTTTGTATTAGATGACTGCTAGTCAGAGTGACTATGTCAATCCCACAGCAGATGGCCATATCAGCTGGCGATGTGATAGCTCGTGCACATCAGACTCAGATGCAGGATTGGAAAACTGGCAGAATCGCTTACATGAGGTTTCTACAAGACGTTGCGCCATGATGACTAAATCCATTCGATGGATTGGCACAGAATTGACTGACACTCCAATTTTTTATGGTTTAAATGAAGTAAGCGAATTCATGCAGGCATATGAACAACAGCTTCCAGAACAGCAGCGCATACAGGCATTAGATGTATCACTGCGCGCTACACCCGCAAGATGGTGGGGTGCGCATAAAGAGAATATTCACACATGGAAAGACTGTCGCAGATTGATACTGCGCAGATTCCAGGACACTACAACAGAATTGTCGCGCAAATATGAGGGACAGAGTGACCCCAGGTCACACATTGAAGCATGCATTCAGAAATGGTCGGATATTCCGGACGATGAGTGGGTTCACCTATTCATCCACACATTGGACACAGTTCCAAGGAACTGGTACACTGAAACAGAATTGCGCAGAGGCACTCTTACTTGGCCTCTTATGATAGAAAGTTTTCAACTTACCTTCAGCTTTGAGTCAGAGCATCCAAGTATTGATCAGGCTCTGAAGTGTATTAAAAAGAAGGTATTTGAACCATGTCTATTACCAGAATATTCCCAACCGGATTGGGCTGTTCAGATAGAACATGCCCTGGAATGCTATAATTTCACCACTGGAGAAGAGGAGGATGATCCTCGCAACATCAATATCCCAGAATCAGAAGGGAAGCGCAATGTTGAAGGTCCTCAGCTTGATATCCCTACCATTACAGAACACATCAAGCTCAAAAAGGTTAACATTGGTACAGAAGCCGAACCCAAGTTTGCTTCTATCGGAGACTATTGGGATGATGAAACTGTTGGGCATATTTCAGATTTATTACGTGACTACCAGGATATCTTTCCTACCAAGTTCACAGAAATGAAAGGCATCCTATGAGACTTAGGAGTGATGCGCATACCTCTGAAAGCAGACGCCAAGCCAGTAAAGCAGCGCCCATACAGGTTGAACCCGCGATATAAAGAAAAAGTCAAAGAGGAAATTGACAAGATGCTCGCAGCAGGTATTATTGAGCCAGTAGAGGAGAGTGATTGGATTAGCCCTATGGTTGTACAAGAGAAGAAGACAAAAGGTGAAATAAGAATTTGCGTGGACTTGCGCAAACTCAATGACGCATCAGCGCATGATCCATTTCCTACGCCCTTTACAGATGAAGTGCTTGATAATGTTGGAGGACAAGAGGCTTACTCCTTCACTGATGGATTTTCGGGATACCATCAGATCAGAATCCATCCAGACGACTGCCATAAGAATACTTTTGCAACTGAATGGGGATCATTCCAGTATACGGTAATGCCCTTTGGTCTTAAAAACGCTCCCGCTATCTTCTCTAGAGTCGTTGTTGCTGTTTTTAAAGAATTCATCCATAAGTTTTTAGAAGTCTATTTTGATGACTGGACTGTATTTGGTTTATTAAAGAACCATATGGGGAACCTGCGAATGATGTTAGAAAAATGTAGACAGCATCAGATTTCCCTTAACTTGAAAAAATGTATCTTCTGTACTCCTTTTGGTATTTTGTTGGGTCATATTGTATGCAGACAAGGACTCCTGATGGATCCTGCGAAGGTTGCCATCATTGCTAATTTACCTGCGCCCAACTCAGTCAAACAATTGCGCACTACATTGGGACATACAGGATACTACAGAAAATTTATCAAAGGTTATGCAAAGATCACAGCACCTATGGAAAGATTGCTGAAAAAGGATTCGAAATTCCAATGGACAGAAGAATGCCAACAGAGCTTGGACACACTTAAAGACAAGATGATTAGTGCGCCAATTCTAGTTTTCCCAGACTGGAATAAACCCTTTCATGTTCATGTCGATGCTTCTTCCATAGCATTGGGGGTCGTACTTACACAACCGGGAGAAGGAGGTATCGATCACCCCATTGCTTACTCTAGCCGGAAGCTGTCCACAGCCAAGAAGAACTACACTACTACAGAAAGAGAAGGACTAGCTATGGTGTACGCCCTACAGAAGTTCAGACACTACTTACTGGGCGCACAGTTTAAAATGTATACTGACCATTCTGCTTTGAAATACTTGGTCAATAAGCCAGTGTTAGGGGGAAGAATTTGCAGATGGCTACTGCTCTTTCAAGAATATGATTTTGAGGTTATTGTAAAGCCAGGTAGATTGAATGCAGGACCTGACCACTTATCTAGGATCGAGTCAGGAGACGAACCTACAAATCTGGAGGACAATCTGCCTGATGCACAGCTATTTTTTGTTCAAGCAACAGATGAATATTATTCTGATATCCTTGAGTTTCTCACTACTGGACAAGCGCCAGTTGAGTTTACAATCCAGCAAAAGAAACAACTTGTCGTCAAAGCCGCGGACTTCACTTTGATAGCAAGCCAGCTTTATAAGTTGGGCCCCGATGAAGTCTTGCACAGATGTATTTTACCGCATGAAAAGAACTCCATCATCGCAGAAGCGCATTCAGGCACCGCAGGAGGCCATTTCGCAGGAAAGCCGACTGCTCAGAAGATCTTAGCCGCAGGTCTTTGGTGGCCGACATTGCATAAGGATACTAAGGAATTATGCAAATGTTGCGATGTGTGCCAGCGAATAGGAAAACCTTCAAGAAGAGATGAGATGCCGCTAAGACCTTAGATAACACTGCGTGCTTTTGATAAATGGGCCATTGATTTTGTAGGTCCTATCAACCCACCAGGAAAGAGAACCGGTGCAAGATACATCATTACAGCAACTGAATACCTCACCAGATGGGCTGAGGCTAAGCCAGTGAAGAACTGCGACGCTGCCACGACCGCGCAGCTCATTTTTGAGAATATTATCACTAGATTTGGATGTCCACTGATTCTAATGAGTGATCAGGGTACACATTTCCTCAATGAGACTATAGAATCCCTTACTGAAGAATTCCAAATTAGTCACCATAAGAGTACACCCTACCACCCTCAAGCTAATGGCATGGTAGAGGCATTCAATAAAATTCTTGAGAATGCCCTGACGAAGATCTGTAATCAACAAAGAGATGATTGGGACCTTAGAGTCACAGCTGTATTATGGGCTTACAGAACTACCTGCAAGAAATTAACAAGCCACACACCTTTCAGTTTGGTGTATGGACAAGAAGCAGTTATGCCTATGGAATACATTATTCCCAGTCTCAAAATTGCGCAAATTACAGAAATGACAGATACGGATACCATGAGTGAAAGACTTTCACAATTGCTTGCCTTAGAAGAAGACAGACTCTTAGCCGGATTCCATCAACAGGTACAGAAGGCAAGACAGAAAGCTTGGCATGACAGGCACATTAAGAATAAAGTCTTTCAGGAACGAGACTTGGTACTCCTCTATGATAGTAAATTCACCAAGTTTCCAGGTAAGTTTCGTGTACACTGGTTAGGCCCTTTTCAGGTAATAAAAATAACAGAAGGAGGAGCAGTTCAGCTTGCGAAGCTGAATGGAGAAGTACTGCCTACAAAGATCAACGGGAGTCGGCTTAAGCTTTACCGCGACGGCCACTCCGCCCTGTCGACTTAAATAGCTGATCAGAGATGCAGATGTCCAGTGTAGTTGAAAGAGGCATCGCATTATCAGTCTACACGGAAGTCGCGAGACCCTCAGTCTCTGGCTTCCCGCGCAGTTCCTTGAAACATCCGCGCATGTCTATAAAGTTTGGTTGGAGCGAACCTAATTGCGCTCTTGTGAAGTTTTCCAGATGGTCAAACCATCACTCTTGCGGAGCTCCCTGTGTTAATTCACCGCTTGAAGAGTTCTCCTTGTGGACCCCTATAGGCACAGTTACCTAAGTTGAAATGACCCGCCGAAAAATTTGAATTACAGCAGTTATGTAGCCGCGTCCGAGAAATAAATGAAGGATAAGCCCACCATTTAAGTATAGCCGCTCTAACATATTCGACTTGATCTCCGTAAGATTTGCATTTAACTCATGTGCCGAAAGCTTTAGCTTCCCCCGGAAGGCTGTCAGAGCCCGTCCATCACAATAAATGCACCGCAGAGGCGAGGGGGATAGAAGGGTTGTCAACTCATGCATAGCCGCTTATAGCTAGTAGCCCCACTTGCCCGCATTTACTATCACCTTTGGCTATAAATACCCCACACTTGTATAATTTCGGGTTACTTTTCTCGAGCTGCATAGTCTTGTTTGAGAATCTAAGCCATTGTTTTCAGAGTCGAGTTGTGCAGAGTGCTTCCTTTGTTGTCAGTATTCATATCCCACGCCAGTCCGCTGTTTCTGTCCAAGTTCTTGTTACCTATACCCGTTCACGACGGAGAACCTGTCGACTGAAGAAGTTGTTCGTCAATTCCTGCGCCGAGGCCTAGATTTCAGCATGACTACCCCCGTGACGGCCTCGACTTATGTACACCCTGGTTATCATGATCCCAGACAATCTCCGACTACAAGAGCGTCTCAGCCAGAGCCAGAAGAGCCCGTTCCAGAACCGTTGGCCACTATGGTGAATTATATTCCGCCTCGTCCAGACGATGCACCAGAGGTGCATATTCCGAAGAATGCAAAGTATCCGCTTCCGTTACCCCCACTACCGGCTGGTGTGCGAATAGAAGGGTCCTTGCTCGGACACCTTCCACTGGTCAAGTTCTCTGATTTCAACCTGGGAGACTATAAAACATATCCTCAGTTCGCGCTAGACCGATACCTGACGGTAGTGCATAATCCCACCAGAAAGGTTGACGAATTCATCCCGAAGGGGTTTGCAGCAAATCTTGAGCGACCTGGACTCCTGAACTTGTTAAAGCTACCGCATTTCGGGCGTAGCAATGAAGTGAACGCAGTTGTTAAGACACTGCTATCCTGCGTTCATGGAGGTTACCTTTGGCTGGGGAGGCCAATCGATTTAAATGTCGATTTGATTCACCATATTACTGGCCTATCTAAGGTTGGTAAGGATCCCAATATTCATTTTGTGGGAAAAGACAAGGATAGAAAATTGGCTACAAAGCTGGTGCAGAAATACAACCTTACAAGAGGAGGTCGGGCTTATGACCTCACTATAGTAGAGGACGAAGCACTAAGATTTACAGGGAGTCTGCTTGCAGGCAGACTTCTCACAAAGTGCAGACCGAAGGAAGTTACTGGAGCTTTCGTGGAACTTGCCATCGCAGCTGCGGAGGGAGAACAGTACAACTGGTGCCTCTTCCTCCTCAATTCTTTCTTGGAAGACTGCCGGAACGTCCAAGATAACCCCGGTCAGTTGTTCCATTTTTCTTGGCTTTTAATTTTATGTGCTCTTGTCGGGTGGAAGGAGCCCCCGAACACTCAGTTCCTTCTGCGCCGCGCAGGAGAATCTGCCGGAATCCTCTATGTTAACCTTTGGGAGTCCCCTAATCCCGCGAAGCGCAAGATGAACCGCGCTGTATTTTGTGAATACTACTATCTCCTCAGAGATACCATTCAGGAAATGCCAAGGCTGAGTGAGGAGACAGCGAAAATATATGACGGAAAGTTGGCCTTTACTGCCGACTTACATCAACTTTACCTCCGTCCCTGCAGCATTCAAGAGGAATGGGCCGTAGGCCTTTACAGGATGACCACCGAAGATGTCGAAGAAACTATCAAATCTTGGTCGGACGAATGGAGGGAAGCCGCCGACATCGCATCCGCGATGCCACGCGTCGCTGCGCAAGAGAAGGATAAGGGCAAGGAAGCCCCCGAGCAAAGAAGTGATGAAGGCTCGACAGAGCCAGCCACCAAGAAACAAAAGGTGTCGCATCCCTCTGAGGCCATTCCCTCGGGGATCGACCAGTATTTGAAAGAGCAATTTCATGAGATGCGGAACACGCACGCTCACATCAGAAGTGCTCTAGACCTGCAGTTTGTGGAATTAAAAGGCCTCGCAGGAAGGATTGCGCAGACCCATGCGCCAGCATCTACTTCGCAGGCGCCACAAGTAATTCCAAGTACCGAGCGAGTTGAAGAACTCATAGAAAGGCATACTGTTGTGCATATTCTGCCTACGAGCATGACACTTCCAGATCCGCTAGCTGCACTACAGGTAAGCGCAGTTGGGCTCATCGAAATAAACTTGTCTTTAATTCCTATAGAGACTCTACAGCTAGTACATGAGAAAGTTTCTCTTGAGTTGAGAGCTAGAGAGCTCTCTACATTCCAGGAAAATCAACGACTGCAATCACAGGAGATAGAGCTGAAGGCAAGCCATAAGAATATCTCCGAGAAACTTGCACTTTATGAGGCGCAAGACATTGGCATAAGGAACGCAGTGGATGAGATTGCCCAGGAATTGTCGGCTTGCGAGATTCAACCAGACCTCCCTCTGGTTGAGAAAGTTCAAATTATTGGAGGAAGGGTGAAAACCCTGGAGCATGAAATAGTTTCTATGGCTGAGGGCCATAGAACCCAAAGCGCCGAGCTGGAAGCTCGTGTTGCCGCGCAGTTTACAGATGATGCACAGGAACAATTTGAAGCGCTGAGCAGAGCTTCCACACAAATGAAAGACAGAATACAGGAAGCCGAGAACCTGATGAGCCAAGCTATGGAAGCTTGGACGGAGCTTGAGAAGCTCCCTTTTAAAGTTGGTCTTTTGGAACAGGTGCAAGCCGCAGAACAGTCCCTAACTGTTCTGACTAAAGAAGCTAAGGCCTTAACAGGCTTACCAAAAATGAAGAAAATGAGTGAAGTGCGCAGAGTGCAACAGCAACTGCACAAGCTCAGAACTGAAGATGAGAAGCTCACCAATAGCATTCAGCCATTTATGGATGAGTATGCTGATATTGTTGGCCAAGTCGAGGCAAAAATCAAAGAAATTGTTGAATCTCAAGAGGTGATTGATGCCATAACTAAAGAAGAAGCCACCGCCGAAACGGTGCAGACAGCTGTGGAATGTGTCGATGAATTGGACTCCGCTATTGCGCAGTGGAAGAAAACATTCACGGAGACCCAAGCAAAAGCAGATGCGCAAGTAAAGCGACCACACGCTAGTGCGAGTGGCTCGAGGGCGAGCCACAAGTAAGTGTTAGGGGCCTGTTGGAGCCAAGGCCGCAGCTATGGTAAAAGATGCGAATTTTGAGGAAAAAGCACAAGTATGGAAGAGAAAGTGCTAAGTTTTGAATAAGCGCCAATTTTGGAACAGAAGCAGACGGTGCGCAGTACGGTGCCAGATGGATAATCTCAGCACAGATTACGGACCGAAAATCACGGAGCTCGCGTGCACGTCAGAAGAGAATGAAGGCATCTGAGTGGAAATCCCAGCTACCACAATGAATGAAGCAATGGAGTAGAGGGCTCAGCTACCCTCATTAAGGCTAAGTACAGAAGTTATGGTTGCTCGGATCAAGGAGGAGCAACGGACCAAAGCATTGAAGGAAAAGGACAAGGCGCCCATACCCGTAAGCTGCGCCGGAATTCATGGAGCCTGCAGGAAGAAGCGGCATGACTGCAAGCGGCGCCTACAGTACACCTAGCCATGTGCGTGGTTAGGGTTTTTGGGGATTACTGCTGGGAAAGGCCCACAGTTTTGTAAAGGTGCGACCGCCATGGCCACCTATATATATGTATAATTGTGAAGGGTAGATGTTAGTTAGTTAGTTAGCCAGTTAGTTAGTTTATTGAGTCAGTTAGCTAAGCCTGTGAGTGAGCTAGCTAAGATAGTAGATACTAGATGTAAGAAGGATTGATTGGGTTGATCATCCTCTGTTACGATCTTGTTGATTGTTTTCTACCGTTTTGCTAGAAAACAGGAGTTAGAGCTGGTTAGCAGTGAAGCTAATCCTTGAGTTGCAGACAGTCGGAGTCGACGTCTGAACTATTGTAATCTCTGAAGAGGAAGAGACTAGATCGAGAGAAGGGCTCCCAGCTGTGTGCGTGGAGTTTCCTAGAAAGATCTAAGGCTGCAGCTGTGTGCGCAGCATAATGTATAAATCTATCGTTTTCTGGTTAATATAAGATACTCCCGTGGACGTGGATTTCCCCGTGGAGGTGGACTTCATATTTCTCGATTGTTGTGATGTTGTGATTAAAGTGATTGCCTGTTTTAGTTTACTAGCAGCGTATACAGAAATGTTGCACTATCTTTATGAGTGTGTTGAGTAAGTTCTTGGAGCTTCCTTGAGGATTATAATCGTTAAGGGTCGAAGGAGTTGTTAAGACAACGTCGCCGCAGCGATAGGAGATCGTGTTGCTGCGACAGGCGTGCTAGCAGAACGACGCTTAGAATATCGGTGTAGAGGGTAATTGGTCCTAGCGCAGGAGTGGAAGTACCATGCAGCTAGGCTGCTGAGCAGGAGCTTGAGAGCTGCCGCGCTCATAACTCTGAAGAGGGGTCAGACATTCACCTTAGAGGAATCGTCGAGGAAGAGAGAGCAGTCTCCACGTCGCCTAGGTTAAGGAAACCTGATTCCTTAGCCCCCCATAGCCACTTTGGGTGAGACCTCGAGCTGCCACGCAGCTCGTTGCCGAGAGGGCCAGTGCGCCAAGGGGTTTTGTTGCTGCGCTCCATGAAAACCCGGGTCTGTCCAAAAAGCAGCCAACACTAACTATCATGATGGCAAGATTTAGGTGTAATAGAATGCCCCACAAAGCATGAAGTTGTTTGAAAATTGGACACGTGAAATGCTTTGATAGAAGGAATGGCAATGGCTCGTCGGACGAAGAATGTTGCTATAGTACAACTGGCTATGAGTACACAGTCTCAAATGACGTACAACATGGCTTCTGACCAATACAGTGCAGATCCATGATAGTAATGACCGACTGACCACAATCATGGCTACTAGACACAAGCATAGATCCATGATGAGATGATAACATAGCCACGAACAATACAAATGTGGATCCATATGATATGACTCAAAACAATATCCATTGCAACTTGGGTAAAACATGACTCCCTAAGGTCTTCAAGATGAACTCACAATGATACGAATCTATCCATGTGATTACAAATGTCTTGACGTCGAACATGGTAGAAACCACTTGATTACCGATCATTTATGTATACAGTTAACAAGCGCGAGGGAAATCACCATTAATGTCAATGATTCCCAAGGTATCACAGTACATATAATCAAGTGTGAATAAATGAGTTGAAGTCGAACGCTGGATGAAATATTTCAATCAAGATTCAATGATGTGTTGAAGTCGACAAATATGAATCTGTCGAAGGAGGGCCATGATGAATCCCCCATCATCAACACAAAACATGACAAATGATGTTTTGAAGTAGATCAAATGGTACAGTAACATGCAAGATTGACTCAGAGTAGACATACATAATGGAAGATGTACTGACTGGAGATAATGAATGGTGGGAGTATTCTTGAACATGGGCATGGCATGACTTGGAAGTATTGACATGACGAGTACGACGCCAAATCCTAATGCAACTAATGGTGGAAGTATTCTCTGGCTGATCCAAAGGAGTAACAAGACTCATGAAGTAGGAAAAACGTGAGGACAAACAAATGATCCAAGTACTGTATGCAAATGCAAATGAGTGCCATGTTCAAGAACGACTAGGTTCTACCACAGATAAAGGTGTAATACAAAGCTTTCCTTTCTCCCCATCATGATTGATGAGTGCCTCATGTGTTTTTTACGAGCTTGATGAGGGTAACCAGATGTTCGGTATAGCTCATCTCATAAATGAGTCCAATCCCAAATATTTTCCGAACTTAGGAGAGGAGGGGTTCGTCCCATGGCGGGCCCTTCAATGTGAAAATTTAACGAGTCCATAGAAGGTAAACTCGGTCGTCATTTCATGTTTAGAGAGTCTGAAAATAACTAAAGAGGACTCCAACGGTCCTTTTTCGTAAATTTAGCGTCATCGCTTGAAAAAGGGTAAAACAATGCGATAGAGGACTCTTCCAGTCATGATTGGCTAGAGTATACCTTTTTCATAAATAGTACCCCGGTCCGAAAAAGGGGTAAACTATCAGCAGGGAGACGACCATTCAAATTCTTTAACAAGCGTGAACACAACAAGTTCTCTGGGCAATCTTTTCATATTTTGAGAACCTGAAAAGAGCTTAAAGATAGACTCCAGGGGGGTTCCTTTTCCGTAGGAGTTTAACGAGCCCGGAAAAGTGATAAATCATAACTCGGTGACTTATTCTTGTGGTTTTAAGAGCACGAGAAAGAACAAAGACTAAGCTCGAAATCATTAAATAATTGAAATCTAACAGATGAAAAATAACAACAAAACATTCAAGGGGTTGTTCATACCTGATATGATTGCTACAATGTGAAAACGGCACAAATGGAACACTTAACGTCTCCTGCATGCTTGAAAACTAGGTCAAATAGTCAACCTGGCATTCAAATGCAATAAAAATGGTCCAAAATATAGCAAATAACCCAAAGAGCATCTAAGTTTGAAAAAGAATATTTTCTTTTTGTTTGTAAAATAGAAAAAATGACCAAACATAGTTACCATTGTTATTTGCCAAATTGGGGAGAAGAAAGTGCCATTTGGAGCAAAATTTCATTCACCGATTGCCGGAGCTACGAGTAACCATTTCACGAGTCGTTCAGAGCAGGTAACCCAAAATCTCATCCAACATCTTTTTAGTGGTTTAGAATTTCAATTTTTGTCCATTTTTTAGGGTTTTTGAGCTGATTTGTGGGGAGTTTGTGCGCCCTCGAGTCGTCGTAGGCCTCCCTTATGGGAACTGCGATGAACCCGGGTCATCGCAAAACCCGCAAGGGTGTCTTGTGACAATGTCACCCTGCCTGCAAGGACGAGGTGCGACGACGGAAACGTCCATGTTCAACTCAAAACCTAGCCCAAAATAAAAAGTTGTAAAGGCTTGAGTGAGTTCGAATGATGTTAAAATGCTCCTTTTGACAGATTTGTGCCGTCGACATGGTTCTAGAGTGGCACGAGCGAGAACATGAGGTGGATGATGTGCAAGTTGAAAATGATCTGTTATGTGTAGAGGCATTAAGGAACTATGGACTATTGAAGTTCTTCCAGGTCCAGGGAATGAGGGCCCAAGTCTTACTGCTGGAGCATATTATCCGTATTGGGGATGCGACACAACAGTACTTCATGATCGGAGAGCACATACTGACTATATATGTCGAGGAAATGTACTTCTTGACTATATTGTCCCAGAGGGGGGACAATGTGGCTCTTACCGGATCACGGGGGAGTGACCGGACGATGGACAACTTGATTGTACAGCATTGTACTCCACATGCCTGTGACTCTAGTGGGAAGATTCCCATCAAAGAGGTGCGAGATCGTCCATTATGTGCTATAATTTTCACCATAGTGAGAATAGTAGGGAACTAAGCGGCTCATCTAACTACCAAGTCCCAGATGTTGTATGCGGAGGACTGCATGTCTCCGAAGGTATTCAACTGGTGTGAGGGACTCATCACCAACCTCTGAGCTCAGCTGACCAAGTGTCAGTGTGGACAGCTCAAGCAATTCGGGTATGGATCGATAGTGATCTCATTCTTGTTGTAGCGGGTTCCGCTCTTATGCCCACAGGTCACTTTGGATGACAAGGATCCCAAGGATCCTCACATGGTCTAACAGAAAGAGGTGATTCCCCACCACGGTGGCGGGGGTCCTATGATCGGGTATGGTCTTGGATTCTTCACCTAGATGGAATGCCAGCGAATCATGATAGAGGAATATCCGTTCAGTGGTACGGATTTCAGGGAGGACCCAGACCTAGTGCTACCTGAGGGGGCAGAGTGGGGAGACATTAGTAAGAACAATGACCCTTGTACTTTTTATTTTGTGTATTTATAATATTTTTTGGATAGTGTTGATGAGTTAATAACATGTGTGTGTAGATGTGGGCCCTTCACGGCCAGTGGGAGTCTCGCTTCTCGTGAGGAGAGGAGAGGCACCACCATTAGACCCATCCATGCATGATGCCATCGTGGAGATGGATGACATCTATGAGAACCTTACCAGGTTGACATTGGACATTCCAGATGCAACAATACATGAGTTTTTGAGGCCCATGTAGAGGTACACAGTTGGTGTGACTATGCGTTTTGGTACGCTACTCCACAAGGTAGCAAGGGTAGTTGACTGCTTCCATGTCCAACAGGAGAGGGTCGCGATACCTAGGGGTGCACAGACCAGGCGTCAGGCCTTGTGATGTTATTATGTATGTACTGAGAGCTATGTGAGCCTCAGATTCTATACTACTGAAAGCTATCAGGCTTCATATTTTGTATAGACTCACTGAAATCCGTCGTGCTTTAGATTTTTGTATCAGGACTACGTTATCTTGATTATATATATATACAAAAATTTTGGCGGATTTATACGTGTATGTGTTTTAATGGATGAATGATGTGATCTTATTTATGTGTTTTCTTATACAATGAGTTATTTACATGTTATGTCTACTTTTACAGTTCGTGAATATGATTATTTGTGTGCAATGTACCAATCTAAGATGAAGTTGGCCATGGAGTCGACAACTGTGTTCACGTCTCGTGGAATTTGTAGGTACTGAATGGATTCAAAGGACCTTTATAGAAGATGAACTCGTCTATAGAGACGGAGTGGGGTAGGATCACGGATGGTGTAAACTCGGTTAAGATGAGAGACCACTAGTTGAGAATCCAAATGGATGACAACATGGTCCATAACCAAAGAAATAGTGTCGGTTAGGGTTCCAATGACTACCTGATATTCCGCAACATTGTTGGTTGTGAAACCTAACACATTCCTCCTGAGCTGATAAGCTCGCCAGTGGGAGAATAGAGTACCCAGGCTGCTGAAGCAAGGTTGTGGGTATGCCGGCTGGCGCCGTCCGCGAATCCATAGCAAGTTTCCATATGCACATGTAGACAGAACATGGTATAAGTGACGAAACAAGACCTAAACACACAAAAAATCAAAGCGTCACACCACACAAAACACACACGCCATGTACAGTATATACAAAGTACTTATGCATGAAAGAATCAGGCATAGTACCTCTTCAGGTAAATCCCATTGCGGGGTTTACCTAAAGATATCCCGTCGTAGTCTTCAAGCTCGTAGGCTCCCTTCTCTAAGATGTGTTTCACTATGTAGGGTCCATGCCACATGGACTCAAAATTTCATTCCCCCAACTTATCATGTCTTTGGTCATATGTAAGGACCAAATCACCCTCATTGTAGACGTGAGGTTCTACCGACTTGTCGTACTATGCTTTGATGCGTTTCTTATGAACCTCATTGGCAAGAGCGGCATCATGGTGAGTCTCATTGAGTTTAGCTAGGTAGAGAAATCGTTCTTCCTCGATAGTAGTGTTGGGGAGGAGTTCAACTACGAGTTTGAGGGACGAAATCTCACTTTATCGGTAGGACCACCTCCAATCCATAAACTAATTGAAAGGGGGTGAATCCAGTGGCGGTTTTAACGGAATTTTGATAAGCCCATAGTGCAGAGAAGAGAATATTATGCCAGTTGGACTTGTGCATACCCACCATGCGTTGGATCATGGTTTTCAATACCTTTTTAATGGCCTCTACTTGTCCTTTGGAATGCGGGTAGTATGGTGTTGAGTTTTCATGGCAAAAACCCAATCTAGTGCTCAATTGGTCGACCATGTGGTTCATGAAATGAAAGCCATGGTCGGTAACAATTGCTTGAGGAACTCCAAACCGTGTTATAACATGGTTGAACATGAAGAGTGCGGTGGTTTTTCCATCGTCCGTATATGTAGGCATAGCCTCGGCCCACTTTGTAAAGTAATCCATGGCTACTATGACGTAACCATGCCCCTCGGTCAAGGTATGCTTACAATGCATGAATTCAATGCCCCATTTAGCGAAGGGGCCAACGGCAATAACCGGGTGTAGTGGGGCTGGGTGGGTGCGCTTTTTAGTTTGGAAGTGCTGGCAAGGAGGACATTTTTTGATGGCCTCGATACAATCTTTGAAGATAGATGGCCAAAAATACACTGTGTGAAGTATCTTCTGGGATGTATCCATCCCAGAGAGATGAACACCACACACCCTAGCGTGACAGTCATTTAGGACATGTTCAGCCTCTTCATGAGTGAGACAATGTCGAAGAATAGAATCAATACCACGATGGTACAAAGTATCACTGGTGATTAGATAATACTTTGCATGGTGGCGTATTCCACGACGGTCCTCCCATGAGAGTTGAGGGATGAAACATTGGGTCTGAATATATAAAAGGATATATCCATACCCCGGATCAGACATGTTGATGAGGAACAATGATTCGTCTGAAAGAGAATTATTGGGCTCAAATTTGACATCAAGATGGGGAAGATCACAGATCATCTCAGCAAACACCAAAGAATTTTTAGACTTATCCTTTTCAAATAAGAGATCAAATTCCTGTAGTATCATGATACAGTGTGAATACTTTCCCCCAAGCACCTGACGTGTCAAAACGTGGTACATGGGGTTCGAATCGGCAATGATGGTGGTGGTGCGAAGAAAGATGTAATGTCGGAACTTTTGGATGGCAATGACTGCCACGAGAGCTAGTTTCTCGACATGTGAATAACGTGTTTCAGTGTCAATGAGACCCTTACTTGTGTAGTATATCACATGTTCCTGGGCGCTGTTTTCTTCTTGAACCAAGACCATGAAGATCGTGGTGGCAGAAGCAACAGGATAAAGGATATATTCCTTGTAGTAATTGGGTGGCTGGAGCACAGGGGCATGCGTGATAGCATGTTTTAAACTTTCAAAAGATTGTTGAGCTTGGTCATCCCATATGAATGGGACATATTTATTCATCAATCTCATGTAGCCCTGCATCTTTTGCACAAAATTATAGACAAAACGCCTTAAATAAGTTTCCTTCCCGTGCAAGCTTTGAATTTTCATTATGTCGGTGGGAGGTGGGAGAGCTATGATGGCTGCCAACTTCAAGGGATCAATGTGGATCCCTTCTTTCGAGACTATGAAACCAAGGAGGCATCCAGAATCAACACAAAATATGCACTTGTAAGGGTTCAGTTTGATGTTATACCTCCTACATCTAAGGAATACTGCCATCAAATAGTCAATGTGGTACTTGCGCTGTCGTGAATTAGCAGGTAAATCGTCTAAGTAGGGCTCCACAAATTCCTTCACGTCATGAAAGGCATACGACATGCCCCATTGGAATGTGGCACCAACATTTTTAAGACCAAAAGGGAGCTTGCAACAGGAAAATGTACCCCAAGGACAGATGAAAGCTGTCTTGTGTTGATTAGCCGAGTGGATCTCAATCTGGTTGTAGCTAGAAAACCCATCCATGGATGAAAAGATGACACTTCCTGCACAGTTGTCAATTATCTTGTCAATAAAGGGGGTCGGGTAATTGTCCTTAGGACAAGCCTTGTTGATATCCCGATAATCGACGCAGACACGAATGGTACCCTGCTTCTTAGCAACAGGGACGACATTTGAGACCCATTCTGTCAATGAGACAGGGTAAATAAAACCAGCTTTCAAGAGCTTTTCAATCCCTGCCCTGATTGCCGCAGAATTTTGGGGGGCACCAGTCGCAACTTTTGTCGGACTGGTATAGCATCGGGATAGGTTTGAATCATGTGTGAAACAATAGCGGGGTCTATCCAGGCCATCTCCTCATAAGTCCAAGCAAACACGTCTCGGAATCGCTTCAACAAGGCCGTAAACATTTTGATTTCTTTGGGGGAACACTTCTGGCCTAAACGAATGTGTTCCACTACACCAGGTGTAACCGATATGTCGACAAAAATGGTAGGCTCAATGTTAGTCAAGTTGCCTTCAAAGTTTGTTTGACATGTGAGTATCGAGGGCTGAGAGCCAGGGTAGACATCCGGTGTAAAGATGGTGCTAATGCTATTCTCCACAGTATCCAATGAAGGAAGGAAAGATGAACGATGGTGGAGGTATTCTTACAAAGGATCATCCGCACTCATGATTTCCATAATGGACTCGTCAAAATGAAAAGTCTGGAGTAGAGGATTGGGTAGGGATGATGTCCACTGCGGAGAACAGAAGGTGGAGGCCACCACTAAGTGGTCCTCCAGGGCTGACTAGATAGCCTCGTACGTGAGTTCAACGGGTGAAAGAGGCATAGTGTCTCCAATCAGGTGTGTTGTGGCTTCATCAGGTACAAGACAAGGATCAGTAGAGTTGGGGATGGATGAAATCCGAGAGGATATCATGTTCACCGTGGAAACATGATTTGGGGGGTCTGTGGTTGGAAAAATTCCCATAATGGATGAGTCCTTGATGAGGCCAACCGCAACGCTCTCATACTAATGCGAAGATTGTCCAAGCAATGGAACATTATCGCCTGGATGAGTAGCGGTGTCAAGTGTGTAGAAATCTAGTTGGTCGACAGTAACAATTCGGCCTTGATGAGGGAATTGTACTATGCGGAAGACAGATGATGTGACTGCAGTCATGGCGTAAAACCAATTACGACCAAGCAGAATATTGTAATCTAACAGGGCAGCAACCACCTCCATGTTAATGGTTGCGGTCTTGCCCCCCAGATCGACTGCTAAAGCTTGTAACATCCCATGAGGTTGAAATCCACGTCCATCGAATTCTTTCAAGGTGGTAGGAGAACGGTTCAACTCAAGAGATCCAATGGCTCTCCAGCATGAGATCGACATGACTAAAGTAGAGGAACCTTCATCCAATACGGTACGATGGATTGTCTTCCCAGCTATGTTTGTGGCACCTTGAAACGCCAACTGATGGGAAAGCCTCGATTTAAAGTATTCCAGCCCGAACATGATGGTGTTCGATGAATCCGGGTCAACTACACCGATGGAAACGAGGAGAGTCTTGCACTGGTTAGTATAGTTTTTCAAGACCTCAAGCGTCGACATAACAGAAGGAACTTGTGCTAGGTCCTCTACAATATTGTAGTTTTGAGCGGCCCGAGTATTGGGATTGAAAACAGATTTTCTAATCGTGCTCTTGGGCGGACGCAACACTGACTCGAAAGAGGGCTTCTCAATGGTGAGAGAAGCGGGAGGTAAGGTGACGTCGGGAATCGAAGTGGAAGCTTTTTCAGTATTACTTCCAACGAATTCTTTCGATGGGACAGAGTCATACGAACGAGAATGGGTGTTCAAGTTGACGGTCTCACTACGCATCATGAGAACATGCATGGTGGAGGATGCTTCTCCTTGGGAAGGAGAGGTGTGTGCAATAAGTTCATGGCTTTGATTGGGGAAGGAATCGTTGAGAACTACGGTAGTAGAGTTTCCCTTGAGAAACTTCCGAACTTCGTCTCGGTGGGGACATTCTTTGCAGAAATGGTCTCCACCACAAAACAAACAAGGATACTTTAACTTCCTCTTTTGTTTGGTGTCTTCCTAAGTGGGGTTGTGATCCTGTTGGTTAGAAGATTTCTTATGTTTCCCTTTATTCTTTTTCTTACCACCGGACTTCTGAGATGAATTTGATTGCACAGAATTCACCTCTTCGGTGGAAGCAGGAGTGGTGGACTTGGTAATGATGTTGCCAGCCTATGGTGATGATAGGGAAGAACCTTGGGGGTTCGACAAGCTATTAGTTTGAATAGAAGGCTGGGAGGTAAGGGAACCAATGATTCCATCGGCTTGTGGTCCCTTGGGTGGTTTCGCGGGATCATACGTAGGGCGAGGTGCGTCAGAAACAATTTCATATAAAGTGTCGAAATTAGCATAGACCAAGTCTAAGTAAAGGGAACGGGAAATAGCATGTTCCTCAGTGACAGCTCCTCCCATAGCTACGACAGGTAACAGTGACTTTGTAAACCAGTCAGTTAAGAGTTGGTCGGGAATATGAGCCTTAATGAGATGACATCTTCGCCGCCATTCATGAATATGATCGGAGATATGAGTGGCAGTTTTCTGGCGAAGGGAGGTCAATAAGTCTGTACCAATCTCATAGCGAATGGGAAACTAGAAGTGGGTCAAAAACGAGATAGAAAGAGAGCAAAAATTAGGAAAAGAATGGGGTGGTAACTCGATGTACCACTTGGCAACTGGGCCGATGAGAGTCCATTGAAATAACCTAAGATGGATTGAGTCGTCCATCAAGGAGTTGGATGAACACCATAGATGGTATGTCATCACATGGTTTTTGGGATATTCACCAGGATTGCCATCAAATTTGGGGATATCTGATGGCAACTTAACCGGAATAGGTGGCCAGTTATGCTCGTGAAAGATGGGGTCATTTGTTAGATGAGACAAGTCGGGTAAGTCCAAAGTAGACAAAAATGGCAACTGTTGGTTTAGTTGTGGGTATTGATAGTACTAATAAGGCATGTAAGGACCGATAGGACCTTGAATCTACTAGTTATAAGCTGTCCTCGGAGGGAACTGACCGTAAGGGGGTGTGCTTCGTAGACTAAAAGTAGGTCTACCACCATAATAAGGTGGTATGTTACCATAATAAGGTGGCCCACCACCATAAGGTGGGGTTCCACCACTACCACCAGGATAGGATGGACCTCCACTGCCTCCGCTGGGAGGAGTTGGTGGTTTGCCACTACCATCGAGATAGGGTGGGCTCCATCACCTCTGCCGAGAGGGGGTGGAGGTCCACCAACACCGCCGAAAGGGTAAGGGTCACCTCCTCCACCTCCACTAGGATAGGATTGTCCTCCACCACTACCACCAGGATGGGATGGTCCTCCACCACCGCCACCAGGATTGGATGGTCCTCCACCACCACCACTGAGGTGGGATGGTCCGCCACCACCACCACCGGGTTGGGATGGTCCGCCACCACCACCACCAGGATGGGATGGTACACCACCACCACCACAAGGATGGGGTGGTCCTCCACCTACGCCTGAATGGGGAGGGCCTCCACCTTCGCCGCCAAGGGGTGGGACATGATAGCAAGAATGAGGTGGTCCTCCACCAAAAGGTATAGGTCTACATCCTCTGGAATTGTGTGTGTGCTCATCTCCTCCAGTAGGAGGTGGGGGTGGACCAAACGTGGGTGGTGGAACTTGAGGGACTGTAGGTGGGGGTCCATGTTGTAAGACATTTTGCTTCCCCCATAGAGTGTATGGATTTCCAGGATAAGGTATCCCGTAGAGTGCATTTCCGGGATTGAGTTGTCACGACACAGGGTTAAGATAACCAAGATATGCTTGAATCCATGGTGGTTGAATTACAATGGATGGTCCCCAAACCTAGGACAATCTCGTAGTGGGAAGGCCAGCAGGAAAGGAATTTCCAGCGGAAGGACCGATAGGAAATCCTCCTCTAGTATTATGATTAAGAGACGGGGCTTTCCCCCCAGCAACAAATTGCTGATCACTAAGTAAAGGTTGACCCAACACGGGTTGTTGATTATCTACTGTAGGATTAACATTGCTCGTAAAGAAGGTAGGAGGTAAAGAGTATCCTCCTCGTGATTTTTGGGGTGGGGAAGGAATGGGTAATGTAACCGTAGTAGTAATAGGTGTGTTGGTCTGTTTCCATTCAACAAGTTGGACTGTTGGAGGTATAGGACTAGTCTCCTGTTTAGGAGATATATGTGTAGGAGTTGAAGGTTAACTAGACTCAAAAGTGGTCATGTGTTGTGTGGATGATTCCGGTGAATCATAAGATAAACATGACTTGGGAGTGGTGGATAAGAATGTAACATCGGGTCTTATATCCTTTGTGAAAGACTCTATCTTCGAATTTAATCACCCCTGGTGCGTAATCGATCCAAGCGATCATGGAGGGGTCTGAAGAGTTCTTTAGGAGTAGGCCAACTAGGTGGGTATGCAATGGCAAAATGAGCCACTGGGTGGCCTAGAGATGAAGTCCAATAAGTTGTGTTTGGACCAACAGCTGTGGAAGGGTCGTCCTGGGGTGGATTTAACCATTCCACTGATCCAGGCTCTCTCGTTAAAATGGAAGGTAGGTCTTGTGAAGTAGAAGTTTGTGCCTCTTCACCCTGTGGGGGGTTGGAGGCAGGTGAATCTGGAGGAAACAAGTGTGCTCCAACATTCAAAGTAGGGTTCTTAACTTCAGTTGACATGACCGTGGCTTGTGGATCCATCCTTACCTTCGAAATTACCTCCTGGTTAAGGTTTATATTCAGGCGGTAAGTTTTGAATCCTATGGGACCTTATCCAAGGAAAGTCAGCCAGAGTGACTGAAACAAAATTTTCTCCTATGGCAATCTAAACAAAAGAAAAACAGTCCAGAAAAAATCCTACACAAATTAAGGATACAAGCAAACTTATGTGATAGGAGTGGATTCGACAGTCTGGAACCTCATAGAATTGTCAAGGCTTCGCAAATCGGTATATACCACAGGGTCCAATAGTAAAATGCAACAAGGAGGATTGGGACCGTACCCTTGCCTGAATACCCGATTACCTGGATAGTACGTGCATAGTAATATCCCTAAGTGTTGTTCACGGTGTATTGCTCTGCCAAGACGACCAAAAGGTTAACTCAGTTGGTCTCAGGAATATTGATGGTGTCTCCTGATATACGCAAGGTACGTGGGAGCTCAAATCTGTAATGGTTTTGTCTAATGCACAACCGTACGGCATGAGACCTTCCTATATACTACCGAGTACGTGAAACACCTTTCTATATACGCCAAGTACGTGAAACACCTTTTGATATACACCAAGCACACAAGGTACTTGGTGGGTACGTGAAAGAGCTTCGATATACCTGGTTGGTACGTGAAAGAGCTTCGATATACCGATAAGTAGGTGGAAGACTACAATACCCCCATAATACAGTGCTGGCAAGTAAAGACAGCTTCCAAATTTTACGATGCCGGAACATGTCTCTAACTTAACACACAAGTTACTAAAACATTTACCCTAGCTCTACCATTAATTTTATCTTAGACGGTTAGGTGAATGCATGAGGTGAGTACATAATCATAAACATAATGCAGGCCATAACTACATGCAAAAAATGTACTTTTCTTTTGATGAACTCTATGTATGGGAGGGAGAAATTTCTTTCCAAGTGATTTTACCAAAGCAACACAATCCCAAAATCTACCAAATTTGATATCGAAAGTTTTTTTTTTTGTGTTCCCAAACAAAACTCAAAAAATCAACAAGCATGACAACCAAATCCAAACATTTTTCTTTTGTATTTTCGAATCAAAATTTAAGAGATGAAAAGAGAGAATATTCCTATCTAGAGCACTCTAACTTTTCAATTTCACTATGATAGCTTAGAAACACAAAAGCCAGAAATGCATTCAATTCCTTCAAGCATGGAATCACCTTCATAAAAACTTGATCTCATTTGAATTCTTCAGGAAAATGAATGGTTCATAATTCCCGAAAAGCACACATGAATAATTTTTCTCAAATACATGCCAATATTATGACTTGATAACAATGATATTTTTAAGCATGGATAGCTGAAAAGAAAGTTGATTTGCAGCACTCTAAACACTCAGGAAATCTCAAGCAAAAGACAAGCACTCAAATGAACTGAAAACACTTCAAGATACTCAAAACACTTAATCAAACAAATGAATGAAAACAAAGCTAAATGACAAGTGAAAAAAGGAGTTTGGGATCAGATCTAATGCAAAGATCAGACCAGGTGAGGAGAGGAGGGATGACAAGGTTAATTGGATGAAGATGGGGAACTCAAAGTGTCCACTACTATCAAGCTTAAGCTCATAAAAAATGGAACCCAATACAACCTACACAAAAACCAAACACTTTCAACACACTGATCAAAAGGGTCCCTGACTGGATCTTGCAGTACAGAGAGGTTCTGCACACCAAAACAAAACTCAAATAAAAAAATGGAGGGGGGATTCCCTTATACCAATTCTAACACATCGGCGCAGTCTGTGTGTATACACAGAGCGACCATCAGAGGTAATTAGTGCGGGAATTGTGACGATGTCGCAATACACTAGTGGATGGGTTGCGACGACAGGCCAAAAGACAGAGAATAGAGGTCAAATCAACGCTCTGGTTCCACTTCCCAGGTGCGACGGGCGAGATCCAAGTTCAAGAATGAACAAATCTACAAACAATGAGCAATGAAATGGTTTGAAAATAGTGAGTACAGACTCATAGGAGGACTATAGACTCTTCAAAGTGAAGATCTGATGGTGAAAAAGACTTAGGAGGCAAAATAAGATGTCTTGCAAAAGAAATCAAATGAAAATGGAATTCAAATTGAAAACTACAAACAATGTACTCCCCAGTATGGTCACCAAATTTTTTTAACAAACAATCTACCAAGAGCGAACTTGATCCCTGATCTCCCTAGCTCAACATGAGTCTAGAACAAATAGAGAGAGAACATAAGTAACTCTCCTAGATCTAATTAGAGATCGAGTAGATAGATGTCTTATCGTTTAGATTGCTGATCCTTTCTTCTTGAATGCTACTCCAAGCTTGATGGTCTTCAGATCTCAGCTGCAAAATCTGTCAAGATAACACAACAAAACAAGTCGTAAAATGCACCTACACAATAATAGATCTAAGTAAGCAGTTAATCGGGAAAACTACACAAAATATCATTAATGCAATGAGATTTGGTGGAAAGCACTTATATTACTGTATTAAAATGGAAATACATAGGATGAAGAGATTACAACCAATGACTTAACGTAGCAATCCTCCTCCGATCAACCCAATGCCAAAGCCTCCAAAGGGATGATGGATCTCTCAAGGGGTGACTAGAGATCTCTCGTAAGCTAATTTCACCAGCATGTAGATACCATAGACTTCCTCCCTTTGGAATGGGAGTGAGCTTCACTTATATAGGACTAAGTGGATAAGGTAGGTTGAGATATGGTAGGAGAGAGATAGGGGATCCTTCCAAGAGGTTAGGAACCGAATGCCAGCTTACCCAAATACTAGGGATAGGGATCCACATCAGCTACCTTCGAGAATGGGCTCGAAGATGCTATTTTAATCAATTAACTGACATCGTCGCAGGCTGCAAGAGGACAACTTGCGACGTAGCATGTTGCGTTAGGACAACCTGCGACGACCTCTCAAAACCTAATATGAAAAGGTTTGCATCTTTCCAGGTTGATGACTTCATCAAGGAACTTCAGGGAATGTTTACACTGACTATCATTATGGAAATATTTAGGTGTAACAAGGAGGACATTCAGTGGTCTTGAAATCTTACCACAGGATCAAGAAGGATTTTGATGGTAAGATCTTAAAACTGATGTCCAAAATTTTATGCCAAAATGTTTGGTTTTCCAACAAGACAAAGAAAATACAATCAAGACACCAAGTCTTCTAAAACCATTAGCCATACCATGTCAATGTTGGGAGGAGGTCTCAATGGATTTTATCACAAGCCTATTAAAAATAGAAAGTAAAAATAATATCATCGTGGTAGTAGTGGATCAAATCACAAAGAATGCCCATTTATGCTCTCTTTCTCATCCTTTTAAAGAAAGTACAATGGTTGTAGCATTCATGGAAACAATTTAGAAGCTACATGGAATCCCCAATATTATCGTAAGTGATAAAGATCCAATTTTCAATGGTAGTTTTTGAAAGGAAATATTGTGTTGTTTGGGAACTCATTTGGCTGATAAATCCTCTTACCATCCTCAATTTATTGTGAAAATTGAGATTGTAAATAATTCATAGAAGGGTATCTTCATTTCTTTGCATATGATAAACATACACATTGGTTAAGTGGTTTCCCTTAGAAGAATGGTGGTACAATACATCTTTCCATACTTCATAAAAAATGTCACCATTTATGGAAATTTATGGATATCATCCTCCGTCCATCACATCATCCTTGAAAGATAAATATAATGTTTAAGAAGTGGAGGATCATATAGAGTACCAACAAGAGGTTCTTCAACTATTGAAATATATCTTAGATATAACACAAAATATGATGAAACAAAAAGTATATCGATATCATAGTGAAAGGAAATTTCAAATGGTATACTAGGTATTTTTTAGGCTACATAGATACGAACAAATGTACCTCATGTAGCAAAATAAGGACAATAAATTAGCACCCAAGTACTATGGTCCCTATAAGATGTTGCATAGGATTGGAATTATTGCTTAGTAAATGGAGTTGCCTCCATATTCACATGGACAACCAATCTTCCATGTTTCTTTCTAAAAAAGGTAATTGGTGACAAGATACCAATCCATACTATTTTACCAAAGATTGATGAAGAAGGGAAATTGGTATTAGAACCTAAAACAATCTTTGACACAAGGATCAAGCAAATGTGAAATCAAGCAATTGCTAATTACCTCATCAAGTTGAATAACTTTCCAATAGAAGAGGTGACATGAGAAGATGAGTTCTTAATGCAAAAATATCCTGAGTTAATCAAGTGTTGAGGACAACACTTGATTCAAGGTGTAACGCCCCCTTCACCCAGTTTGACCATCGAGAGGAGACATTACTCAACTACAAGCTTCTAAATTTCACCCCATAATCATATTACAATTTCACAATATTTAAAATATGTGTGTATATGCATAAATAACATATACAATGGAAATAAAATCTATCCATGTGCATATAGCATGTATACACAAGAATAATCATAATAGGCATTGAATACAAACATTGCATATTAAAATACAAGTGAATACTTAAGGATTTAAACAGCGTAGACCCAAGCAACTGGATATGTAAGAGTGATTTCCCACCCAACCATAGGCACTCTATCTAGGATATACTCTTTCGGCTGAGAGGTTACCCCCGAATCTGGGCTATGATGCCACCAGGGCGAAGGAAACAGTAACGCCCCCCTTGCCCAATCCGGCCATCAGGAGGGGATGATGGAAAGACCTAGGCTATAATAATTCTTTTTTTTCCCATAAATACGATTTTCAACAACAGAGTGTGTGCATAAATGTAATTTAAACATGCACAGTGGAATTCAAAACAATTCTCACACATCTAATATGAAAATACATCAGCATAACATTACATGCATCAAATAAAACAGTTCAGAATTAAACACATAAGAATACTTATCTTTATCCAACGCAAATCCAAGCAACTGGCTATGTAAGAGCACTTTTCCACCCACCTAGAGGCACTCTGTCCATCAGATACTATTTCTGTTGCTAAGAGGCCACCCCCAAGTTGGGCTATGAGGCCACCAGGGCAAAGGAAACACCTACAGGTTTCTATCTCTTTGACCACAACCCATTCTGCTCTCTGTGCTAGTCAAATGCTCATACAGATCTCTACAGAGGTCTCAATCAGCCCTCATAGCCTTGGCTTCCACAATTCCTGCCTTACAAAACACCCTTCTAGCTTAGGAATCCCCTTCACTGATCCACGGTTCTCTTGGGCGATCCCTCTTGCTGGGTGCTTCTAGTATGCATAGAAGAAGTCCAATCTGATATGGCTGCTATAAAACCACCTGTAGCCTTGAATTGTGACTTCACAAGCACCTACAAGTAGTAGAACTCCATGGGTAAGGTTCCTAGCTGCACCTAACCTCTCTACTTACCTACATCCAACCGTTTTTCCTTCCAAAAATACAACTCTGCCCTCTAATTCGAATTTTTGGGTTTAACACCCAGTCTGCTAAATGGCATGAACAACAATGGAGGAAACTCTACATGGAGAAGCAACTTGCATGAGAGAATGAGAATGGAATGATGATCAAAAGAGTGTTGAATCCAAGGATATGAGGTGAGGGTGAAAATATAACTAACGTGGCTTCTGACCATAGAATAAATAGGACAGCTGACAACTGACATAACTGTCACAGTCCCCATGCTCAATAACTACATGAAGTGACATTTCCCACCAACCTCACATCTGCAATAAATGATTGGAAAATGGTCAAAAAAGGAGATAATTGGCTTATTCTCATCACATGACAGAATTTTAGGGTGATTTATAAGGTCGACACATGGAAACATAGGATTGGGTTTCCCATAATCCCCCTTCCTCTTCCCCTCTGGTGGAATCATAGCCCCTTTGGTGCTCTTTACACAGCCATTGTTGGACCATTTTATTAATTTTTAGCATAATATTTACATACATTTCGAATAAGGCATAATAAGCCAATCATATGGTCCAAAATAGAAATATAACATCATGCATGCCTAAACATTCACTAGTCGGGCCTTGGCCTTGAGCTCCACACTAGGAATTTGCACTAGAACATTTACATCATTTACATAAGCTTGGATAATACATTCCAAGTCAAAACTAGGGGTATTACAAAACACTTACATGCTTCTCTCTCTCAGCCCACAGCATGTTCTGCTCTTTATGCTTAGCCAAATGATCATTTAGAGCTCTACAAGGATCTCACTCAACCCTCACAGCCTTGGCTCCAACAATACCTACACCAAACACCATCCTTTTGTTCATAGGAATGTTGAATGTACAGCATCATGAGGCATTCTCCAAACCAATCTTGTGCAAGCAAGATTGATCCTCCCTTATAGAGGTGATCACTTTGATTTCCTTCCGTGTAAAGGTTATTCCTCCTATATAGAGGTAATTAATCAAAGTAATGATGTTGTAAAGTCTTGTTGGACAAGGCTCCGAACTTGTGTGTCAATTCATTATTCTCATGTGAAACTTCTGTATAAAGGTATCCATGGGATGGACCTCCCATATAGAGGTCGACTTTACTTATAAATTTCATGCTTTACTTGCTAAAATCATTGAATGTTGTGTGATGTATTATTAACCACGATCACTAGTTGTTATTAAGTCTCCTTTCGAGATTGATCACCTCTAAAGTGAATTACTTTATCATATGATCATTTGGTCCGGAATAATATAAATATGATCACAACATCCAATAATTCTTCTTAGTATAATGTAATGTGATGGATAATTAAAGTTAGCACATATTGACCATACAATAAAAGATAAAGAAATAAAATATAAATCATAGAGATCAAGAGAATTTGAAATTGACCATGCAGACACTTCAGCTAATTAAAGAGAACTTGAATTGTTAAATCTTTAGTTAAGTAACAAAGCATTCCTAAATCAATGCTTTAGTTAAAGCATCAATTAAAGAAATGAAATCAGTTAACTAAAGGAGAACTTAGTGACCACTTCAGTAAAATCAATCAGCATGATTTTCAGTTACGAAAAGCTAACTAAAGTGTTAAAAAGGAATTAGTTAACTAAAGTGTTTCGCATGACAACACTTTAGTTAAACTAAAAGTTAAAATATGACACTTAATTTACAACACTAAAGTTGTTCCCATTGCTTGATGACACTTATGTTAGCTTGTTAACTAATTGATCCTACATTAGTTATGAGGCAAGTTCACTCTAAATTCAGTTATGCATGATTTCAAGTTAAGGAAGAAAGGCATGGCGCATGGATGGTGCATGATTGAAGAAACTAAAAGTGCAATGCAACTATCCAAGAAGATAACTCGATATGGTTTGCATGGGAGGATTATCCTTCATGTATTGATTCGCTATTCCTGGCATGACAGTGATTTTTGCTATATATTGATGTTCTAGGCACATTGGAAAACACATCGGATTGATCTCTCTTCTATATTGCTTATGTATCTTCATCAAGAGTGTTTGTTGATATCTTATCTTCCGAAAGCAATCTTCTATGTTGTAAAATAAATACATTCTCTGCTATCCATTATATTATACTGACAAGAGTTCTTGGGGTTTTTGTTCTCATTGTTTTGAGGATTTCCCCAGGGTATATCTTGTGTTATGGTTGTATGAATTTCATGTGCTAGAATTGACTCATTGTTTCAAGTTTCTACATCTAAAAGAATTAAAGATCAAAGATCAACCAAATATTAACAAGGAGTCCCCTTCACCGATCCACGATTCTCATGGTTGATCTGTCTTACTAAGTGCTTCTAGTGTGTGCATAGAAGGAGACCAACTTGCTATATGCTATTGGAGAACTACCTGTAGCCTTAATCCATGGCTTCTTAGGCATGCAAAAGAAACATATCTCAAGGGGTAAATGTTCCTATTTTTCCCAACCTCTCTGCTCACCTACAACCATCTATTTTCCCTTCCAAAAATTTAGCTTTGTCTCTAAATTCAAATTTTTTTGGTTAAACATAGTATAGTAAAGTCATGAACAACAATGGAGAATTTTTCATTTTGTAGATTTGCATGAAAGAAATGAGAGAATGAGAGTTTACTCCAAGGGCTATGAGAAAATGGTGAAAAGACAATTGACATAGATTCTAAATATAGAAGAAAGTACTCCTGGCAGTTGTAGATTGACTTCTGGTAGCTGACAAAAATGACATAAAAGTGCAGTCATCCTCATGCTTCAATAACTACATGAGGTGAGTTTTCCCACCAACCTCACACATGCATTCAATGATTGGAAAATAGTCAAATGATGGTAATTGGCTCACTTAAATTCATGTACAAAAATTTGGATGAGTTCGAAGGCTGGCACCTGATAGCAAAGGATTTAGTCTCCCATAGACCCCCTTTCCTCTTTCCCTTTGGTGGAATCATAGCTCCTCTAGTGTTATTTACACAACCATATTGGACCATTTTAGTATTTAAGAAACATAATATTTACATACATTTCGAGTTAGCATGACAAGCCAAACTTATTTTCCAAATAAAATATATACATCATACATGCCTAGCTAGCCATTCACTTGTCAGACCTTGGCCTTGAGATCTGCACTAGGAATCCATACTAGCATAATTACATCATTTACATAATTTTGGTTAAGTACATTCCAAATCAAAACTATGGGTATTACAGAAGGGGCATGTTAAGCCTATATATTTTAACATTACATTTATATTATTATATCAGTATTGTTTGTAATGGTCAACTAGAACATTAGGTGTAATTATATATATGGTTAGCTAGAATTGTAATTGTACCCCTTTGTTTTCTATATATACACTAAGGATACATAGTTTTAGGATTGTCTCCTCTTGTCTTGTGCATTTGATACATAGTATAAGGAGGTTTCCCCCTCAAATAGGCTTCTTTTCATCTCTTTATTTCATTCTCAAGGCATTGGATCACTCTTTCTTTCAATTTTTATGTTATTTTGGGAATTTAGTGAATAACAAGAGAATGATTAAGAATGTGGAAAAAAGATAATGGGAAGTTTCCCAAAACAAACACCTCAAAAACGCAAAAGTACTTTTCGAAAACCAATATACTCATTCTTTTTTAAAATGATCAAGTTGAAGCCACAAAAATGTAGTGATTAATAAACTACTTGATTTGGAAGTGGGAGTGTCCAAATTGGGGTCAATAATAAATTCCTAGCAGGTGGAGGAACCCACAATGATTGCTTTTGTAAGCTCCACAATATCAATTATGGTTGATTTCCTACAATAAGTTAAAGAAAAGATATCTCATGAATGGCACTCAATGATCCTTGGAGTTACACAATCTTCTAATATATATTCATGGAATAAATATCCACAAAGTGATGTTTTAGGCTTTAACAAGGATGTATTTGTACTCAATCAACTTCTCACATAGATTTCACATTCAAAATATTATGTAGGAAATTTGAGAAGTAAAAGAATTGGAGGGAAACTGACAAACTTTTCAAATGTCTGTAAAATCTAGTATATCATGAAATACACAATGAAATAAATCCATGCATTCCCACCATACCTCATGAATTCTTAGAAAGCATATAGGAATTTCATCATGCGGATGTTTTGTTGAATTCCTTTAAGGTTTACCAAATCAATCCAATAGTTATTGAAGGCATAGGAAAAGTTGAAACCTGAAGGAAAACAAGCCTATGCATTTTGTTGCTTGGTACTCCTTGTCAATGGATTGATTGAATTTTCCATTAAATATGAATATTTGTGTTTAGTAAATGTAGCTCAGCCTCAAACTGTAGCAATTTAGCGGGTTAGCCCCTAGATTCCTTTAAATCATCCTACTAAGAATAAAGGAAGGGAGGCCTCTAGGAATGAAGGCGAATTGTTTGGTACCATTTTTGCTATTATAAATTCAACTAATTTAAGGCATCGGGAAAGGAAGGTCATCCCTACCCTACCTATGCTGGTGATGCTACTGGCAGTACTAGCTCTGCTATTGGTGGTTCAGGATCAACGGATGCTGAAGCTATTTATGGCACGGGATCTGTATCTCAATATGGGTCTCCTACCCTTGCCCCTGCATTCCTTGCCTGTGCTTCTGCTGGTGGCCCTTTTATAAAATTGACACGTAGACCTCAATTGTTTGGTACCATTTTTGCTATTATAAATTCAACTAATTTTAATGCTTACTGTTTACCTTCTAAATACAATCGTAAGATTGTAAATGCATTCAAGTGGCATTAGCAACAATGGAATACTAATTGCTCTTCTTCTAATTTTGAAAAAATCCATTTTAAAACATTTGAGGATGATTCCATAAAGACTGGAATGGTATACATTCAAATCCACATAATCCATGATCTCTGCATGCTCAATTCAAATGAAAATATTAGAGTTGAATCATATTTAAAGACTTCTTTGAAAGACAAATTACTCAGCGTTTGAATTTCTTCATCTATATTCAAAATTAAGGCCAAATAATCCCATGTTGGATGATTATAAAATGAAAATGAAGATACTCATAGGATTATTTTCTTCCTTTATGATGACTTTCAACCTCTATGAAATCACGATATGTAAAGTCCTCTTGACTCTTTATTTCATGGATTATTTAAACCCATTGAACATAACGTTTCTCACATAGAATCCATTAGGCTAAGATATTTGAACTACTGGCATGGTTGTGAGAACATTAAAGTAATATTTAGCTTCTTTTATAAATATTTGTATCCTTAAAATTCAAACAAATGCATCATGTGTTTCTTGGTTATGTTATGATTTATTAGATAAAAACTATTATTTATTTTTTTCCAAACAAGAAAAAATCATTATATTTGATATTTATGAGAAGGAAATCAAAGTATACATTGTTTTATCTTGGGAAAACTTAAATCCTATCTAGCTTTTCTAAGCTAACTTCTTCCAATATATATAGTCTAAATTACATAAAACTATCATCTACCATCCTTCCAAAGTCCTCAAACAACCAAAAACTAGCTTGTTGTAATATCCAATACCACTACTTCCAATAAAAAGCATCTTAGAATTACAAATAGATGAGTCTCAAGAGTTACACTCTAAGAACATTTAAGATATATATATATATACATAGAGAGAGAGAGAGAGAGAGAGCAAAACTAGACAAACAAAAGAATCATTCATAAGACCCCTTAGTATAAATTTATTTTAATGATTGGTTGAAGAGTTCCCTCCCTACGTTCTTGTTCTAGTAAGGTACCCTCTTACAAGACAAAATATAATCTAGGTAAATTATATGCCTATGTGTTAAATTACAAATATACATGAGTAAATGAAATAGAATCAAAGGAAGACTTTAGCTCCTAGACAAGATTCATAATTGTCTGGAGGCCTAAGTTTCTTATGCAAAATTGGTGATATTCCTAGTCAATCAAAATCTTGGAATCTCCAACAACATAAATATTTTTTAAACCTCATTCTTCTCCTTTTAGTAGGATATATAAGGCATATAATTAGCTCAATTATTATATCTTTGACCAATTGCATACTTCATCATAATTTAATGTGAGGAGTCAACATAGAGCACTATTGTTTCACCACATATACTAGGGTTTCCTTAGCATGCTCCATTGAAGTAACCCCATGGTATTTCTTGAATTAATGTGTGGTATTAGTAACACTCCAATAGAATATGATTTAAGAATAATTTTATGATCATACCAAGCTAGTCTCACCTAGTGTGCAACTTGTGTAACTATGAGGAATAAATATTAAAAGACCATCTGATTCCTAGACCACCAAATTTCATATACAAATAGACAAGGGAGATTCGTATAGGTTTATATTTTCTTGTTAGTCAACCAATCACAATTTTAACAACTTTTGTAAAGGATACATCTATTTGGCCCTACCTAACTCCTCTTTTGGTCATTATCCAAGTTAGGATCTTATTAGCTAGGGATAACCACAATAATATTATGGATTTTATGGGGAAATATAACTTCCAAATAGTTCTCCACTACCAAACTCTCTCAACATTACAGTCTTCTTCAACTTTGACAATATATCCTCGATCGACAATGTAGTCCCAAGTAGTCATATTTTTGGACCATGAATATTGTGCTTCAACCTTATATTGGTAAGTTTGTTGTTGTTTATTTTGATGACATTATAGATTTCAGTAACAACAAAGAAGATCAATTACAACATTTAAGGATTATACTTGATACATTGAGAAAACATCAACTTTATGCAAACCTAAAGAAATGTAGGTTCCTATAAGCAATCTTGGTATGTTTGGGTTTCGTCATCTTAGCAGGAGTTAAGATGGATTCAGAGAAGTTCAAAGCAATTTTGGAGTAGTCCAGTCCTAAAAGTAAAACAAAGGTAAGAATTTTTCATGGGCTGGCCACCTTTTACCGAAAATTTATTCAAAATTTTAGCAGTATTGTAGCACCCATAACATATTTCACCAAAGGCACGACATTCAAGTGGATGAGTGAAGTTGAAGAAATTTTTAAGTTTATAAAGAAGGTAACTGAGGAACCTATATTAGCCTCACTAGATTTTGATAAAGTGTTTGAGGTAGACTATGATGCTTCACATGTAGGAATTGGAGTTGTACTTAGTTGTACATATTCAAGTAGGTAGACCAACTACATTTTTTTGTAAAAAGTTGGAAGAGGTCAAGAAGAACTACTCCACATATGATGTAGAATTTTATGCAGCTGTGCAAACATTGTGACATTGGAGGCATTATGTAGTGCCAAAAGAGTTTGTGTTATTTACCAATCACAATGCATTAAAATATCTAAACATACAAAATAAATTGAACAACAGACATGCAAAATGGGTCTTTTTCTTACAAGGCTACACCTTTGTTCTGAAGCATAAATCAGGAAGGTAGAATCAAGTTGCAAATGCTTTGAGTCAGCGCATTATTCTTTTGACAACCATGGAAATTCAAGTAATTGGGTTTGTTGCATTGAAGGATCTATATGCGTATGATAATTTTTTTTGGGAGATTGTGGAACAATTGAAGAATCTAAGCGTTGGGAACATGGATCTTATTCGGGGTGAATATTTTATGCAAGATGGCTACATCTTCAAAGGAAAACAACTATGCATTCCAATTGGTTCTATGAGAGAAAATATTATCAAAGAACTTCACAGTAGTGGCTTGGCATGACATTTTGGATAGGATCAGACCCTATCCTTAATCAAAGATAATATTACTAGTTGAAGATGAAAAAGGATATAACCAAGTATGTGGAATGGTGTAGGATTTGGCAAATTGCTGGAGGACACTCATGTAATGCAGTGTTGTACATGACATTACCAGTTCCCATAGACCCATTGACATATATGAGGATGGATTTTTTGTTGGGGCTCCCAAACACATAGCGAGGTAATGATTCTATTTTTTATTGTTGATTGGTTCTCTAAAATGGTTCATTTCATTGCTTACAAGAAAACTAGTGATGCATCAAGGGTGGCATAACTGTTTTTTTTTTCAAAAATGGTTAGATTGCATGGTGTTCCAAAAAATATTACATATGATAGAGATACTCGGTTCTTGGGTGTTTTTGGAGGAATTTATTGAAGAAAATGGGGACTAAAATACAGTTCAACAGTTCTTATCACCCCCAAAAATATGGGAAAACCGAGGTAGTAAATCAGAGCTTGGGAAACTTGTTACGGAGCATTGTTGGAGAGAAGCCCTAGAAATGGGATTTGGCCTTACCTCAAATAGAATTTTCCTATAATAGTTCAGTGAATAGATCTATAGGTAAGTCTCCATTTCTAGTTGTTTACAGTAGAAATCCTATGGGTGTCCTATATTTGGTGCAGCTACCACTTGGGAATAGAATCAATGATGATGGGGAAGCATTTGTAAAACACATTCAATAGTTGTAGAAACAAGTGAGACAAAATATGTAGGCCAGTAAAGAGAAAAAAAAATACTAAAAGATGCTCACCAATGACATCAGGTATTCAATGAATTTTATTTGGTGATGGTTTATTTATAGAAAGAGCGCTTTCCTAGAGGAACCTACCACAAATTGAAGTATAAGAAAATTGGTCCTTGCAAGATTCTCAAGAAAATTAATGACAGTACTTATAAGGTCAATTTACCAACTGGTCTCAATATTTCCCCTATGTTTAATGTTTTTTATTTATATATCTTCCATGGGGATGATCTAGGTGATTATAGTGAGGTGGAGGTGGATTGGCAACATGCCATTCAGAGCAAGAAAAATGAAAAGATTGTGCATATTTTAGATAAGAAGACCCTTCACACTCGACAAGTTCAATAAAACTGATATCTGCTCTAGTGTGAAGGATTAGTACTAGTAGAGAGTACATGGATTACAGAGGGGGACTTGTTGAACCTGTATCCCATTAAGTGGCAGCAGTTTGAAGACAGTAACTTGTAGGAGTTGTGTTCTTTCCAACTAGAGGAGAATGATGCAGGGATTTCCAAGAGTCATAAATCTTGACTCGTTTATCTATTTGGGATGAAATTTAACATGAAGTTATGTCTCGAAGAGTTAACTTTAGTGACCGACCAAATCCATTCGACACTTTACTAGGGCCAAATTCCTTCATATAAGGCCTCAAATTGGGGTTTTAGTGTTTTTTCGGGATTTTTTAAATTTGTAATTATTAATTATCTATTAGTTTATGCATTGAATCAGAAAAGCAAGTTGAAAACTAGTGTCTCTCTAGTTACATTTTAGTTATTGGTTAGTTTTAGAGTCATGCGAGAATTTTCTAAAATTAGCAATTTTAAAAAATATCAGATATTAGTTACAAGAGGTTGAACTTTCATTGTAATAGTTAGTGATGGAGAAGGAATAAAAGATAGTTATTTTTCCATTTTCGTGTGTTTGCATGGTTTTTAGATCTCATGAATGAATCAAAGTTTATTGGCTACATCAGATCATATGTTTTTAGATCCTCATACTTCCATGTAAATACATCTTCAAACTACTTGAACAATTTTTGCATCATTCTTTATCCTTAAGGGAAAGGGTCTTAGACAATTTGATGATCTTTGGGTCTGCAAGAGATCCCAAATCGTACTCTTCAACCTCATAAGATTCAGGCATCATAAATGGTGTAGATGGGACCTCATATGAATAAAAAACTCCTTATAGTGTGACCAATCCCTCTTAGATGTAATTGGTCTTGAGTTGTATGACCTTTTGACCTCCTATCATTGATGGGAATACCTCTTTTGAATTAGGTTTTGCATGAAGTTTTTCCACTTCATGTTCTTCTTCTTCCTCTAAATCTATATGCATGTCTACATATTCCTCCACAAGATTCAGGAAGTTCTTGATCTAGTCATCATCATCAAATACTTCCCATTGCTTGATGTTGTCAGGGATGGAAGCTTATTCATGACCCTAATAGAATCGGAAAGATGCTTTAAATCAAGAGGAACAAACTCATATATTTTTTTTCCAAATTGCTAGCCCTATGATTCAATTCCCTAGGTATTGCAATGATGTTGATGGCCCCAAAGAAGTTTTCAAACATATCCCACATAGCATGCTTGCATTGTTTCATCCTAGGATGTCTAGATTGTCATATTTCTCTTCTATGATTCACTATTAAGTATAAGTCCCCAAATATTTTTAGTTATTTAATCCCCATTTTCCTAGTTGTCAGTCATTGGATGAGAACCTCATATTCTGCCACATTATTTGTGCACTCAAAATTTATTTTGAAGCATGAGGGAACTCCTTACCGAATGGAGATCTTAGCAACACACTTGCACCATTTCCTTCTTTATTGTAGGCCCCATTGTAGTACATGTCCCATACACTATCAGGGATGATACTCTATTTCTCTACTGCAACCAATTTGTTTGGCTTTGGGTGGGAGAATGGTGGCTAAGAATAAAATTTCATTTCATCAATGGTGTAGGATGCAAATTTGGTGGGAATTCGGGGATCACTGATGACATAAGTAATTTTTGGATCCCTATATAACCTACAGGTTTCCCCTCCAAAGACTTGAATTGTAGCATATGAGAGATTAAATTGAATACTTCCCCCCATAGAAGCCCCCTAGTGTCTTGACAACAACATACCATAAGTAGGAGGCAGATCAGCTATAACAACATCCATCATGACATACATTTTGGGTATTTCGACCATTAGTACCACTAGGCATTTGATCATACCTAGACAGTATACCCTCTTGGAATGAAAAGAGAAAAGTTCTTTGTAGGGATTTGTAAAATCCAACCCCAACTTCTCCATTACATCTAGAGGCATCAATGACTGATAAGTGCTAGAATCATATAGATAGTTATGGATATGTAGTTTTTAGAGCTCTAATGTGATATAAAAAGGTGGGGTAAAATTATTTTATCACATCCGATAGGTTTCCCAACACAATCTTTGGTGCATCATCTTGCAAGTTTATCAAGTCAACTTGTAAAGAGGTTTCATCACTCAATACCATCGCGTTTGATGATGAGGGAGTGGTTTTATATTGAGAGGGAAGCATTTTTTGGCTTGAGGCACAAGTGGCTTCTTTAATACCTAGATAGGATGATATTTATTTCCTATGAGTAGGGTATTTCAAGACTTCATAGAGGGGCATAGGAATTTCGATTTTACTTAATTCATGTTTGATATAAAATGGAGAGAGTAGAAGAGGACCTAATTAAAAAAAATTGTACTATGTGAGGTCTTATGGGCCCTTAAATGGGAACATTCCAAACCTTGTTTGGCTCTTGAACCCTCTCATATTGATTGATAGGGACCATGGATTGTATGACATATACTACTTTTAACATGGTATATCTCCTAGGTTTTTGTGTGGGCCTATTTATCTCTCTTCTGTTATACTTGTGTTTCTTATAGGTTTCTTCTTGTCTAAAATTTGGTGCATTAGGCTTAGGCCTCAAATCATAGTTCCTTATCACTTCATCCATGATGTTATCACTAACAATTTGCAGTTGAGCAGGAGATAGATAAGGTATGACATCTTCTTGTTAACTAACCTCCTATGGTTGGATATACTCATCTTCCCCTATTATAAATTGGCCTTCGGACCCTGGTGGGTTGTGTTTGGCTTCAACATCATCAGGATGGAAAAACATGTTCAAATCTGATGATATCTTGGGAAACTCTTCTTCCATGGATTCATAGTAACCCTCATATCCATGAGTTGCAGGGGAGACCATATTATATTGATCTCTAAGGTAGTGGAGTGGATTTACATCTTGTTTCCATACCTCCCTTTAGGGTGCAATACGAGGGGATCTTCTATACTATGGTTTACCTTTGATAGGTTTATTTTCAGCCCCAGTAGTAGGACCAACAAAATAATTGGTTGCTTGTCCCTACTTGACCTTACTGAGGTCGTTTTCCATTACCTTAAGAATATTGGTAACTTCTTCTAGACACATTTCATCTTGACTATAGGAGGATGATTTAGGTTCTTTTCCATTTATTTAGTTTCGGTATTCCCTATTGTCTATGGGTATTGTCTATTTTTTAATGAAATATCAGTCACCTTCATGTTTCCTTCTAGATCTTCTGCATCATTGGAAAGGGTTACCAAGTCCTCATATCTCATTTCTCTCAAATAGAGGGAGAACCCAACTTAAAAAGAAGAAGCGTATGCAACCATAACAATAGATTTTGAGGGATTAACAAACTTTTGGATTTGATGGGACAACTTATAAAATATGTTGCTAAACATTGGAACTATTTCCCCATTGTTTCTCATCATAGAGTTAAACTTTGTTAGATAATACATGGTGTCCTTCTTTACTCCCTACTTCTTGGAAAATTTATTTATAAACTATCCCCAATCATTTATGGAATTATTAAGTAGTTTCCTGAACCATTTTATGGCCTCCCCTTCTAGTGAGTGAGAAAAAATTCTAGAGAATACATCATCTGCTTCAACTGAAAAAATTATCAATGCAATATTGGATAGAAGTGAGGTGATCTTCAACAACCAGTCCATTCTCTCCATTGAAATTGGGTAGCACTTTGAGGTACCCTTAGGTTAGGTCTCCTCGTTAATCTATTGGAGGTAATACTAGCATCTTAAACCTATTAGCGATCCAAAGGTTTAGAGGGTTTTTCCCCACCATATTAGGGTTTTGAATTAGGGTCAACGGTTGACTGCAGTTAGGTGTAGTGGGATAATAAATATAGTGTATGAAAACATGTATAGTAGGTACAAATAGTACTCAAGGAGATGTAAAATATTTTGTGGAAAATGGAATATGAGGAAGATTCCTTCCTTTCGTAAGGGAGAATAATGCATATATGGGGTTTTGAGTTTTCCCAAATTATCAAAATAGAGAGGTTTATGTGAAAGGTATACTAGTTGTGAATCTTGATAAGGGGAAATGTATTCTGACTAAGATAAGGAGGTCATGTGGATTGGTTAGTCTGTTTTTGGAGGACACTAAGTTTCCTAAAAAAATGAAGGTAAAGGGGTATGGAAATATAGGTGTCTAACACTATGTTTCGTATGAGATCCCCTTATCTTCTTCCATACCTGGTCAAGGTCTACTAGAAGGAGAGTAATTCTTCCCTTAGACTGAGAACTGGTTAGAATGGATCTCTAATCCATATTTCCATATGAACGGGTCTTATCCCTAGTGGAGTCTATATGTGGGTTGGAGTCATCAGTTAGATGGTTTTCCACGGACTTATTTTGAGTGTAAAGCCTTCTGGTCTTAATCCTACAAGGATTCAATATATCTTTTCTGCAACATGATTTCAGCAGATGTTAGAAATAATTTCTATCATCAAAGATAAAATAATATTTCCTACACTCTATGATTCTTTCCTTATCTGACTAAGGAAGAGAATGTGTAATTTTTAAATATGTGAAGAGAAGCTACACATACATATTCTTTTAAGCAAAATAAAGATTAAGCATACACATAATACACACAAATTTACCTTGGAAACCCTTAACCGAGAAAACCTACAAAACGTAGATCCGCACCTCTCACTTTCTCATTATGATTCTTAACCATCATTCTCCCACTTATTGTTGTATTTTCATAACAATGGGCCATGTACTATCGAGGTCGAACACAATATCTGCAACCATACAACTTCTTTACTCGCATGGGTGGCTACCATGTATTTCACTTATGTAGTTGAGTGTGCAACTATAGATTGTCTCTTGCTCATCCAATCGATAGCTCCTCCAAATAGGTTAAACACATAATCACTTGTAGATATTCTACAATCAAGATCTCCAATCCATTCTTCATCAACAAATCCATATACATCTATAACTATGTATGGTCCAGGTCTTCCTTAGTAGGAAATTGCATAATCTATGGTCCCACACAAACATTTGAAGACCCTCTTTATAGTTGTCCAGTTCTACTTCCCTAGTTTCAACGTATATTTGCTTAAAACTCTCATTGCATGGGCAATTCTCGGTTTGATACAAACCATTGCATACATCAAACTACCAACTAAACTAGCATATGGAACTCGTGACATATATTCTTCCTCTTCTCGTGTCTTGGTACACTAATCTACAAATAAATTTCCACGTATAGGAATAGGGACCTTGATCGACTTACTTTATTACATGCTAAATCTTTGTAGTATCGTCTCAACATATTTTCTTCGATTCAATCATATTTTCTTGTTTACACGATCTCTTTTAATCTCCATTCCTAGTATAAAGTTTGCACCACTGAGATCCTTCATGTCAAATTTGGAGGATAGTTATCACTTCACATACTTTATGACATTCATGTTGTTTCCAATCATAAACATGTCATCAACATATAATAGTATATTAATGAAGTGATCACCAAACCGTTTAGAGTATACACATTGATCGACCTTGCTTCTCACAAACCCCAATCCAAGGATTTATGTGTCGAACTTTTGGTACCACATCCTTGGAGATTGCTTTAGACCATAAAAGGACTTATTTAGCTTACATACTGTTGTGGGAAAAATAGCCACGGGGGTGAGTAGTCTTCCCACTTGATTGAGAAATCCTTCAGGTTGCAACAAGGACCTAACATTGTAGATTGACTGTTAGTATTCCATTCAACAAATGGAAAAGCAAACTATAAACAATAAATAAACAAGAAGCTAAAAATAAATAAAATGGAAAATTGCTAAGAAAAACAAAATAACAAGAATATGCCAAACCAAATGTTGATTACCCAATAGTCCAACTAAATACAATGGTGTCACCTAGGAGGTGAGAGCTTTGTCTAGGTGTAACTTTATTATAAGCCCTTCTGGTTGTTTCATGTAGATTTATTCTTAAAGGTCCCCATGTAATAATGTTGTCTTCACATCCATCTGTTCTACTTCAAGATCAAAAGCAACAACAATAGAAAGAAGGAATATAATAGAATCTATTTTAGAAACTAGAAAAAATATTTCACCAAAATCAATTCCCTTTACCTAGGAATATCCCTTAGCTACTAAGAAGGCCTTGTACTTCTACACTTTACCTTCTGCATTCAACTTCTTCTTAAACAACCATTTTCTACCAATGGATTTTCTTCTAGCTGGTAACTCAACTAGATCCCAAGATTTTTTTTTTTTCAAGGCATCCACTTCTTCAACCATGGCATTCTTCCAGGGATCAATATCTTCATAATCAACTTCATTCACATTTCTAGGATCATCATCAGTAATAGATAAGAAAAGCAAGGCAAAAAATTAGAAGGGGAATACCTTTCTAGTTTTCTTCTTTCTTGATATGATCTCTTCAAGACTGGGGTATGAGGCTCTTCTTCTTCTTATGTAGATTCTTCTATTGAGTTAGATTCTTCATCCTCTAACTCAGACTCTATTTTCTCTGGTTCTTTTCCATTGGATTCACTTCCTATTTGGGGACATCTTTGACCTCTCTAAAAACAACATTTCAACTATAAAATGTCTTCTTAGTTATATGATTCCAAAGCTTAAACCTTTCACACCATATTTATATTGAATAAAGATACATTTTTCAGCTTTATTATCCAACTTACTCCATTTTTACTTTGGAACATTTACATAAGCATCACAACAACAAAAAAATCATATGTTTGATAGAGGGTTTCTTACTAGTCCATACCTCATGTGTATTTTTTTCAACCAATGTTAATGTGGGTGATTGATTTACCAAGTAACATCCAGTATCCACTTCCTCTACCTAGAATTCTTTCCCTATACTAGCACCTGAGCATGCTCCTTTCCTTTTCCATCAACCTCTTGTTCATTCTTTGTACAAATCCATTATATTAAGGTGTGTATGGAGTAATATTCTTTCTTGTTATACTACACTTCTTACATAATGACTCAAATGCATTCTTACAGAACTCCCCACCATTATCTACCCTCAACACCTTTATTTTATTTTCTATCTGATTCTATACAAGAGCCTTAAATTATTTAAATTTAGAAAATAATTCAGATTTATTTTAAAGGAAATAAATCCATGTGTTCCTTGAGAAATCATCTATAAATGAAACATAATGCATATATCTACCTAATGATGGAACATGCACAGGTCCAAACACATCACTATGTATTAATTCTAAAATTTCATTTTCTCTTGTAGCACCAAATGCAAACCTTACTTGATTATGTTTTCCATACATGCAATGTTAATAGAAATCAAAATCTAGTGTGCAAGCAAACATTCCCAATAGAATGTTGGTCATGTGATTCTTTCATAGACAACAGGTCGTTCCCTGGTAATGGCACTGCTTCGCCTTGTTGTGCCTCAAGTTGTACCCCTCAGTTGTAAGGGTTCCTTTTCTTCTCAGGCATGGCTCAGTCTCATAGTAGGAAGCATATGTTTATCATTAGGGGTTGTAAGGCCAAGGATGGTTGTGCAAGATGCATTTTCCTACACCACTTTAGACCATCAAGCCAGTCCTTGTGTCAAGGGAGGGTCTCTAGTTTTTGAGAGGAAACTATTTTTAGTATACCACACTAAGATGCCTATAGATTCATGTAAGCTTTAGTCAATTGGATTTACAACTGGGATCTATGGTGCATGGATTAGACCCTATATGTTGGAGCATAACTTTCAAGCAGTATTTTAGGTGTGGAGGGACAAAAGTATTGTGGGAGAAACAAAAATTAAATGGAGGATTACTACAAGGGAACCTTAATCATAGCTTATTCCTTGAAATAAGGTGTGATATCATAAATAGATTCAACAACAAAGTTCCAAGGAAAAAAAGATTCAACAACAAAGTATTCATAAAGATTTCCATTAAACATATTCATGACACATAGAAAATCATGTGGGAAAAATAAGATTGATCCACATATTCAAGCAACAAAATAAAGAAATTCAACCATAGAGAGAACACCAACAACATATATAAGAAATTATTTCCTTTAAAACCCAGTGTCAAATCACTTTGGTCCTAGTTTTAATTCAATAGAAATCTCATTATTTCTTAAATACAATAGCAAATGCATTAAGGGGGACCCATTTATCTCGTCCTTGATCCTATTCTCTTTCTCTATAAGAAGAATCTCTTGGATCTCATTGCAATGAAAAAAGAGGAGAAGAAGAAGAGGGAAACTAATGTTGTGGATCCTTGTATAGCTTTGTCCCAAAAAATTTAGCAGCATGTCAAATGTAACTTTCTGAACCTCTTGTTTTACTTCTTCAATTTATTTCTTTATATCCCTTGTGCTCTAACTCTACACTTCCATCCTTATACTTGACAAGTGTGTAGATATACTTGATGCATTTTCATATATTATGCAATGATGGGGCATTAGTGATATATTATAACTAAAATTAGGTGTGATGAGGTCTTCAAATGCCCCAATCCTTTTTCAGTCATTTTAATCTTGCTCCTATATTTTCTCCCTTTTCTCCACAAACTCCTACAACGTAGTCACAGAAGAAAATCCCATTCAATTTATTGCCTTTCCCCCTTTCATAATTTTGAATGGTTTATCTAGTTCATAATATCGTGTGTTATCCACCTCTCCTAGATTATAAATCGTGCTCCTTAGTAATGTTGATGTGGTAAAATATGATTTTAATTGATTTAGAATCTCAGTAGTTGTAGGGATATTTTCCTTGTCTGGTACATGAGTTAACTTGGGCATAGCCTCCTGCAACGATCTATTGTATGCCATAGTAGGTATAAAAGTGATATTGTCATCCCATGGGAAAATGATTCAATTACTTATCATGGTATTCATACCTTTACAGAATGGGAAGGCTAGTTTTTATGCATCTGTCACCTTATTTTTAATGATTGTTGAGCTATTGAATTTGCTAATGTTGGTTTCTATGTCCATATATACTGTTTTTTTATCTCTAATTCCTGGCAAATTTAACTCGTCGATAGTCAAGGAGTTGATCACTCCTTTTTCCACCTTGGCACTTGTATCTAGATTGAATACCAACCTCATTATTTGTCAAATATTTTTCTACTTCTTTATAAAGAATGTTGAATTCGAAATAAAATTAGAGGTGGTTTCTTATTGAAGCTAAATTGTTGGCCACCTCAACTCAAACAACCCTTTTCACCTATGTTATTTGTTTTACCATTCTGTATTTAGTGAGGCATTCCTCCTCATTTATAACCTTCCATGTATTTATTTCTTCCTCAAGCATAGAAATATCTATTCATTGCTCATGTACTTTTTCCATGGAAGTGTTGTGTTTTTATCCTTGATTCTTGACATCATATTTTATGTTATCGGTTAGCTCTTCAGTAGTTACTACTTTCATAGAATTATCAATTGACTTAGTTCTCTAGTGTGTCAAAAATTTATTTAGTTTCTCAATCCTTTGTTCCAAAACTGATAATAACTCTATGGAAGTCATTTGCTAGCTATTGGAGGATTCTAGGTTCAACTCCTTTTTTTGTTTCCGTGAGCCGGTAGCTCAAAGAATCAATTTTAGAATTTACTTCCTCCAATTGGAAGCTGAGATCCCCCCGTGGACTCTTTATATACCTCTACATCCTTTATTCTTTCATCACTTACAACATTTTGAGTTAACAAGGAGGCATTCCCTTGCCTCGAAAAATTAATCTCCTTGATGAGATTTTGTTGATCATTCGCCATTTGTTGGGTAAATGGAAGATATTAATCCATCATGGAATTTTCCAAGGCTCTTATTCTATCATCCTTTTTCTTAAGCAAGGTAATTTCCTCTTCTAACTCCTATTTCCCCTTTCTCATGGCCATTATTGTATTTTAAACTTTGTTATTCTCATTCTATAGGATCTTTACCCAAGCATTCAAGAACTAATTTTTAACATTAACATCTTCAAATTTCTTCTTGTACTCCTCACTAGAGGATTCATCTTGGAGGTATCTATTATACACCATGCTTCTTGATCAGTGTTCCATGGATATGTCATCTTCGGGGTGCACATAAAGAATGTCTAAGGTGACTTGCAACATCCTGCAATCTTGAGGTTGCATTTCCTTGTATTTCTTCTAGGGCAGAGGCATCAATCTCATCATCCCCATATCCAATCCCTTCTTCAAGCATCTATCTCATCATCCCGATATCCACTTCCTCCTCTTCACGGAAATCATCATTTATTTTGTTGAATTTTGCATCTTTTGGGATGCCAAGATATGGGATATCTCTTTTTCCAAGATATTTCCTCATTCTTCAGCATGCACCTCTCTTGTGCTTGCCAAATTTATATTGGATAAGTTCATTGTATCTTTCCTAAGTGGGAGCTTCAAAGTCCATATCATATTTGGTCATTGTTCCTCCATATGGTTTGTAAAATGTATAATACAATGGTGCTTATGGCCTTGCTTTGGGAATAGGTGTAGGGAAAAATTGACCAGATATTTTGTGAGGATCAACTTCTCCTTTGATAATATGCTCCACTTCCTTGTAGGATCCCTTGTTGTCCAAATGTTCAATGTCTAGCTTGGGCTCATGGCCCTAAGGATTTGGAAGCTTCCTCTTCTTTTATTTCCCAATTATAAAAAGGGGGTCATTTCCATGGTTGATTTAAGGGTGTATCCAACCCCTTCAGGATTTCCATAGCTTCTTTAATGGCCATATTATCATTAATAATGGATCCCCCTATGGATATAGGGAAGTTAGTCCTACCCTTCTTTCTTGATTTCACAAATTGGATTTCACCAACCTCCAATGTCTACCTTAAGTAATCCAAAACAAACAATATAGGTGTTGGCAATATGGGAAGCTTGTGAGGTGCCGCCTCAGTGCCATATAATCTGATCACTATGTAATCTGGTCCCAAGTACTAGACTCCCCTTTTTATTGATTTTCCCAACTAAAGGTAAGGAATGATTTCAACTAACATTCTCTCTAGATCCCTTCCCAACACCATTGAGTAATCCACATACATAAAATCAGTAACATACTTGAACCAATTGGCACCCTATTCTCGTTTCTTGACCCATGTTATCCAATCATACACCTTGTTGGGATTGCCACCTTTGGTATTTTGTAGCTCAAAGGATTTGAAGTGATGGGAACAGTGGAAAATGAGGAGAAAGACCAAATATTAAGGGTATATGAATACCCCTATATCAAAATAATCATCTAATTGCACCCTCATTTCAATAGCTATGGATTCAACATATCTGAAGTTGGGCATGTCTCGTGCATTATACAATCCACCGGGGATACCATCCCTTCATAAATTTATTTATTGGATTATGTGCTAAGAAAATATCCCTACGGATAGGTATATATCCCCTTGGGATTAGAAAAGGCCCCTAATTGCCTACCCAAGACAAAAATTAAACAAATAAACACTAAAGTCCTCCTGGATTTAGCTCATACAACAATTAGCAAGCTATGGAAAGAAAAAACAAGTAGATGGTGTACCTTGCTTTGATGGTCGTCCTCAGTGTTAATATCCAATATGCTAAGACAAAAAATATCATCATTACATTCCATTTCACAATAATAGCATATACAGGATCACTGAAAGAACAACAAGCACAGCATAAACACAAGAGACACAGATTTATCCTAAGAAATCCTCATGGGGTAGAAAACCCAGCAAAGCTTCCTCAATATAGATGACCAACAAATACAAAGATGTAATCCACAACCATGAGCTCCTTATCCTCCATAGAAGATCTCTTTCTCACTTATGCGCTAATCACAAGTGAGTGAATGAATTGTGAGTGTGATAAATGAGGAACACACCTCCTATATTTATACACTACTCCGACTTGTCTTTTACATTAACTAGGTCGGCCCCAACTTTAACCACTAGGTTAAATACCCATTACAACTGACTCTGGGCCGACCCCACTAGGTAAGTCTAATAACCCAAGTTACCACATTCCAACGGAGGAATAAACATCTCTGGATATACAGTAAGGTCTTCACGGAGGAATGAAACATCTCCGGAATAATAAAGTACAAATATAATATTCTTAGAAGTTACAATATTTCAACAATCGGTATCCCTATGTTACTCCAACTCCATCCTTTTATCACGAGCTTATGAACCTATTTACGGAATGAAGACAACACCTTCTCCAAAGAAATATATGTATAAACAAAGATCTAACTATGAAAATAGAACAATTTCATGCATTTATCATAAAAACATTAGAATGGGAGGAATAGGGGATCTGGATCTTAGGCGCTGAGACCCGAAAGACTTGAATGTCGAGAGAGGAGGAGAAGAAATAGCTTCAAAACTGAAGCGAACAATGAACCAACTATGAGAAAGAAAAAGTAGCGAGATCTGGGAAATGAATAGCCTAGATGGAGAAACATAGAATAAATATGCCACATGGAGGGGGAGGATCAAAGAGGGTTCTTTGAGCCTCACCTCTCAAACTATACTAAAAACGACACTCAAAACCAATACCCCAATAATAAATCAATAAAATAAAAGAAATGAAGGATGTCAAAGTAATAGCTTTCTTTATTGAGAATGCATAAATCCCTTTATATAATATTATTACAATGTGCCTTGAAGCCATACCATGGAACAAAACCATGGGCTACCAAATACCATGGATGGGTGTATTCTAAACTGTGGGTTGCATGGAAGATTCCAAAACCATGGATGGGAAAGGGTGGCCCCTCCATTAATGCTTTTATGGTGAATGAGAGAGGATGGCCTCTCCATTTAATGCTTTTATGACTTATACATCCGAATTTAGACCAAATTCCCCCTAAAATTTGGATCAGTCCTCCCCCCTTAGAAAATGATGGTCCCCATTATTTCATGCTAAAAAGAGACCCATGATTACAATGTGCTAGTTACCAATGAAGAGAATGGTTTTGTGTGGTTGACCCATAACCGTGGGTTTTGTGAGGTCAACCCATAACTGTGGGTTTTGCGAGGTTGACCCATAACCATGATGGCAATGGCAAGCTTGATTCCAATGGAGAGAAGAGTTTTGTGTGATTGACTCAGAACCATGGGTTTTGTGTGGTTGACCCATAACCTTGGGTTTTATGTGGTTGACCCATAACCATGGTGGAAATGAAAATCTTGTTTCCAGTGAAGAGAATATTTTTGTGTGGTTGACCCATAACCGTGATTACAATACATAACTGTGGGTTTTGTGTGGTTGACCCATAACCATGGGTTTTGTGTGGTTAACCCATAACCATGGATTTTGTGTGGTTGACCCATAACCATGATTACAATACATAATTGTGGGTTTTGTGTGGTTTCCCCATAACCGTGGGTTTTGTGTGGTTGACCCATAACCATGGGTTTTGTGTGGTTGACCCATAACCGTGGTGGCAATGAAAATCTTGTTTCCACTAAAGAGAATATTTTTGTGTGGTTGACCCATAACTGCAATTACAATACATAACTATGGGTTTTGTGTAGTTGACCCATAACTACGATTACAATACATAATTGTGGGTTTTGTGTGGTTGCCCCATAACCGTGGGTTTTGTGTGGTTGACCCATAACCATGGGTTTTGTGTGGTTAAACCATAACCATGATTACAATAGGATTTAATAAAAGTTCAAAAAATGAAAAATTTATGATCTTTGGTGCAGTTGATGTCTTGCTGCAAATTCATTCATAGCTTCTGATGCAGGTAATGAAATTGAATTCCGTTAAAGACCCATTTGAGATATAGAAGAGAAATTTCCATCCATATAACATACCTTCTCTGGGGTGGCCCAGAGAGTGAGAAAATTTTTGTTGAATCTCAAGAGATGTGCGCACGCTATTTTGTAGACATCTGTTGCTTCAGTCGATGATATCTCTCAAACACGAAAGCCAAATAAAAAACCGCGAAATAATCATTTTAGCTAAATTTTTAGCTAACGGAAATAGATTTCCAATGAGCTATGGTAGAGCCTCTAAAATGTTCTATGGATTTTGTAGCAATTGTTTAAAGTTAATGTACGTGTGACCACATTGTGTACAAAATGTGCTACTTCAAACAAGCATATCTCACAAACCAAGAAACGAAATTAAATTTCATGAAATACCCATTTGAGATGACAGAAAAAACTTTCAAATGAGATATGGTATACCCTATGAAATTTACTTTACAGTTCACAACATGCCTCTAAATGTTGTTGAATGTGCGAGTGTCGAATCTAGAAGGCCAAGGGTTTGTAGAGCAGTATGGGCTACTGCAGAGGTTGTGGAACCTCCATGGGAAGCATTGACACCCTGTAAAATTATTCAAAATTTTGCATACCGATGGATGTATTAGATCCATGTATGGTTATCTTTGTAATGGTGGACAAAGATTCGAGGGTAGAAAAATATTTGAACCTACAATAAGATTCAAACCCTTGTTTTGAAGGAGAGCGTACCTGCTCTAATACCATTGATCCGTATCTTGGGGGCTGAGACCTGGAAGACTTGAATGTTGAGAGAGGAGGAGAAGAGATAGCTTCAAAACTGAAGCGAACAATGAACCAGCTGTGAGAAAGACAAAGTAGTGATATATGGGCTATGAATAGCCTAGACGGAGAAACATAGAATAGATATACCACATGGAGGGGTGAGGCTCAAAGAGGGTTCTTTGAGCCTCACCTCTCAAACTATACTAAGAAATACACTCAAAACCAATACCCCAATAATAACTCAAAAAATAAGAAAAATTTAGGATGCCAAAAGTAATAGCTTGCTTTATTGAGAAGGCATAAAGCCCTTTATATAATATTATTACAATGTGCCTTGAAGCCATACCATGAAACAAAACCATGGGCTACCAAATACCATGGATGGGTGTATTCTAAACTGTGGGTTGCATGGAAGATTTCAATTAAACCATGGATGGGAGAGGGTGGCCTCTCCATTAATGATTTTATGATGAATCAGAGAGGATGGCCTCTTCATTTAACGCTTTTATGACATATACATCCGAATTTAGACCGTGTTCCCCCTAAAATTCGTATCAATAGGATAAGTTATATTAATAGAAATCCATGAATACATGTACATCAAAATGGATTATACATGATATTGTTACATCATGATCATCCTCCAAGATCTCCTTCACTACCTCTACAAGACTCTTAGGATCATAGGTTTGATGCCTCCAAGATCCACCTCCCTTTGGCTCATGGATGGCCTTCTTCTTATAGGATTTGGGAGGCCAACCAATAAGAGGATATTATGGATATAAGTGAGGGAGATGTGGTTCAAGGATATAAATCATGCCAAGGAGGGAATGTGAGATGGGATTCGAAGGGGGAACTCATCCCATGAAAATCTCCTCGAGATCCAAGATCCAAAATATAAGGAAAATGGCTATTCAAGGATTTTCGTGCCTCTACAAATGAGAAAAGCACAAAAATGTTGTAATTTTCGTGCCCTCATAGGTATGAAGAACACAAAAATAATGCATTTTTGTGCCTTGCACCAATTGCAGGGCACAAAAGTATCTTAAGAAGGCCAAAGAGTGGGTTTGGTCAAGTGGTTTTCGACCCCTAAGTTGTTGGATGTACTTCCAAGTGTACCTAGGGAAGGGACCAACATAATGACAAAGGGTCCTGACACCCTTAGGAGGCACAAACATCATGTTTCTCATGATGATATGACATGAATACTCTCAATGGTACACAGTGTGACAATTTGAGGTATAATAGATGCCCCCTAAAGTGTGAGGTCAGAAGGAATCTAATGGTTGAAACACTTTACCAATAATTAATTCTGTAGGGATATATGAAAGAGAACTAGAGAAGAGTTGCAAGCAAACACCAACAATAGGATTAATAACCCCAAGGAGGGCATACCCATGCTCGCAACAACTGACTTGAAGCATGGTTGTCGACCAATACATCGTACAAACTCAACACATGAATGAGATCATGGCTACTAGATCACAAGCGTAGATCCATGATATGACAACAGCACAACCACGACCAATACAAGAGTGTATCTATGTGACAATACATCAATGAGGTCACCAACATAATGTCCATGTAGGAACCTACTCAAAAAATTAGCATCGCAACCTGGATGTGCTAAATAGGCATCAGAACCATCCAAGGTCTTCTACCCAATCCTGAATCGATATGAATCTAATCATGTGATTACAAGGTGTTGAATTCAAACATGGAATAAACCACTTGATTAGCGGTCAATGGTGTGAACCGTTAACAAGTGCGAGGGAAATCACCAATGATGAAAATGATTCCCAAGGTATCATAGTACATCTCGACGAAATGTGAATAGATGAGTTGACGTCGAACATCTGTGAGATCATTTGATCAGAGGTCAATGATGAAAACCTACTGTAAAACATGAGGAAACCTACCATTGAGGCATGCAGGTACCAAGGTACTAATGTTGGTTTCGAATTCCAATTCCTGGATGATGAGTTGAAGTCGACAAGAATATCCTCATCGTAGGAGGGCCATGATAAATCCCACATCATCGACATGAAACGGGTAGGATGAAGTGATGAATAAGATGAGTATGGACTGACACAAGAATGTAAAGGATGATGATATTGTAGAAAGTTGACTTAGGATGAAACTTTCCTTTAAACATATGATGACATGACATGCGACCTGCAAACATGGACTAAAATGTGACATAACCATAACTGAGGTGTTCTTTGGATGACTCAAATAAGGAAGATGACTAATGACTTTATTTATGACCCAAAAACACACTGAATACCCAAGTGTGTGACAATATGTGGACATATACCATGTTCAAATGTAACGACTCGCTCACTGCCAAAAATTTAAACTCGGCTTATTCCCCCCATTTTCCCCCATCATGTTTGACAAGTACCCCTTTGTTTTTTAATGAGCTCGGGGAGGATAACAGATGCTCGATATAGCTCACCTTTAGATGAGTCCAACCTTGCACATTTTATGAACCTAAGGAAGGAGAGGTTTGGTCCCATAAGGATCCTTCGATGTTTCATTTTGTGATTCCAAAGAAGGGAAACTTGGTGATTTTTCATGTTTAGGGAGTCTAACATAACCTAAAGAAGACTCCAAGATTTGACTTTTTCGTAAAAGTTAGTCCCCAAACCCAAAAAAGCATAAAATAATGTCTGGATGAACTCTCCTAGTCAAAGGTTGACTAAGTGTTCCTTTTTTGTAAATAGTATAAGATGTTGACAAAGGAATAAACTATCATCGAATAGACGACCTTTCAAATACTTTTACAAGTGTGAAAGAGACAAGTTCACTTGGTGACCTTTTCTTATTTCGAGAGTCTGAAAAGAGCCTAAAGAAAACTCTGCAGGGTCCTTTTTCATGAGTTAATCACCCTCTTCTGAAAAAGAGATAAAATAATACTATGTTGATACTTTCCTCATTGTTTTACGAGCATGACTAAAGCAGACCAAGCTTGACACTTTTTAATTAATATTACCAAGCACGACCCAAGTGTGAAAAGCACTTGGAATCTCTTTCATATTTCAGATCCATAGCATGAAAGAGAGAAAGTGAGCTCGAAAAAGGTCAACAAATAATTCCACCAGGATGAACACCTTTAATGAATCTGCCCAAACCTAGTCAAAGAGCCTAGAAAATAACATTAGAAGATAAAATACGGGAAAAAAGGATTTAACCAAAGGTCATAAATGTGAAAATAGGTAAAAAAATAACTAGTTCCACTATAAAAAGAAAGTAAAAATGTAAAACAAGTCATTTTTACCTCAAGGAGATTTTTGCCTTTGTTGGGAGCCAATTTTCAACTGAAGATATTAGGATATCCAAGGCACCATTCGAGCCGTCGTTCGAAGCATGTTATGTTAGCATATCTCATCATTCACTTTTGTACTTTGCATGCATTTTGCATGCACCCGCATGTTGCCCAGTCACCAATATGATGCCTCCAACACCTAGTCCCTAGTCTCCCAGCACTCGAGAGCAACTTTCCACTCAGATTTAGCCCTCCTAGCCAATCATGCACCCACTTCTCACCTTCCACTGCAGAAGGGCACCTTTCTCACCTACCAGTCCAGTTTACTTCAATTAGCCACCAGTCTTTCCTTGATTTGAGGCTAGACTGACTCCTCACTGCTGTTATCACTCTGATTGACCTCCGATGAGACATGACTACCTATTTTGAGTGCAGTTAACTCCTCATGCACCCTTCGCTGAGCCTCCATCCCTATATTAGTGCCACTTACCATCAGTTACACTTATTACACTCTGTTATACTCGATTAGACTCAGTTTGACACATGTCTCACAGTTACTTGTGCATTGATGACCACAACTGATTGATGATGAGGACTCCTAGTTGGATCCTGTTGGAATATTTAATCCTTCCTACCATTTAATTATTTACATAAGTTGCTTTAATTAATCACTTGTGGTTAATTCTATGTAATAATTGAGGAAATTGCCATTGTGAGGCCCACAAGGCAACTTAGGAGGATAAGATTCCATCTTAGGTGTGTTCTACAAGTCTCCTAGGCCACTTGGGAACATTCCTAAACAATTTTGGATAAGATTTTTGAAGAAGGGCGCATTTGTGAAGAAAGTTGCCGCTTTTACTGCTTTTTCCCCCAAAGGAAAGAGCTAGTCAACCTAGGAAAGTGTTTTAATCACCAAAAAAATTCCTTAACATTATTTCCATCCAAATTTCGTATTTGGCATTGCTTTTACCTATATTTCACCTTCATCTCACTAATTTAGCAATTTGTGAGCTTTTGAGCAAATTTGGAGAGCCAACTTGCCACCTAGGGGGGATGGGCAGTTTTAGAAAGTATGATGGATGGAAGATTCTTTTGGCATATTTAGCCATTCGAATTATTGCTGTAATTTTATTTAATAATATCCTATAGCATTCATATGTTGGCTAGTGTAATTATTATTCATGAGAAGTAATACAGAATTCCATTCTTGTGCATTATTTTTGTGTCTTTGAGTAGTTGTGTGAGATTTTTTATATGAGAGAGGTTAATTTCTTGCATAGTTATTGGATGTGATCTTATTTTCACATGGTATCAGATCCATCAAACTATTCCTTTCATCTATTGATTGTCTTGCAGGATCCAATAGTCTCAGGAAGGGTGCATTAATCAATTCACCGGGTGAATTCTATTCTCTGCAGGGTGCACTTTGGAATCCAAAAGTGTTCTAAATTCAGTCCAAAAGTTATATCAGTTGTATAAATGGATCATACACAGTAGATAATCCTCACTCCTGTCAATTACTTTGATTGGAAAGCACAGATGGAGATTCTACTGAGGAGCAAAGGGCTCTACAGGGTGACCATGGCAACAGAAGCTGAGCCAACCACATCAGTGGAGAAATCTAAATGGAATAATCGAAGGGATGAAGCCTATGGGTTGTTATGTCTCACTACATCAAGAGAACTCTTATTTCATCTTGATGGCCTCACTTCACCCAATGAAGTATGGCTGAAACTTCAAGAATTGTTCGATAAAACTGATGAATTGAGAGGCCACCAATTGGCTAACGAGCTAGTCTCTTTGAGTCCATAGAATTTCGATAATCTACAAGAATTCTTCTCCAAATTCAAGTCTCTTTTATTGCAGTTGAAGCAATGTGTAATAGACAATAAAGATGAGCAATTAGTTTTGGCCATTCTCTCCAAGCTTGGCCCGAATTATTCAATTTTTGTCTCCACCTTCCATTCCACCCAGAAAGCAATTAAAAATTGGAAGAGCCCGTCACTTTCAGAATTCATGGAGTCATTAACTCAAGAGCAAGACAAGCTGGTCTTAATGTGAGCCATTAAAAATCCATCAAAAGACCATTGTCTAAGTGTTGGAGACTCAAAGAATTCGAAAGGCAAGAAGAAAGGCAACTTCAAGAAGCCCACCGGTGAGTGGAAAGACAAGTAGAATTTTAATGGAGAGCCATCAAATGTCAAGAAGAATCCGAACAAGAAGAATGAGAGGACAAAGTGCACATATTTCAGCAAAGGATTTCATCCTAAAAGCTCTTGTATGAAGAAGACCATCAACCAATTAACTCAGGCATTGGAGAAAGCCAACATCCCTCTCCCAGAGAGCACAAGAAGAAAAGATGGAGGATCAAATTCCGATGACAAAGAGAGAGTTCATGCAGTGATGGCTGGCACTTCCCAATCTTCATCATTAATCATTGATTCCAGTGCTTCAAGACACATGGTGTCTGCAAGTAAGTATTTTACTTCACTTGACTCTTCCAGTGGTTCGAATATTGTATTGGGAGACAATTTTGAAACCTCTAGCAAAGGCAAAGGTAGCATAGATCTCGAGTTTGGGTCATTTAATAATGTTTTATATGTCCCTGGACTTTCTGCAAACCTACTGTCAGTCTATCATATTACCCATACAGGGCTTCCCAAGAGAGTCACCTTTACCCCCAATGATGTTGAAATAGCAGAAATTTCAACAGGAAAAATTATTGCATTTGGTACTGCTGACCACTGTTCTAGAATCTACAAGTTTTCTCATTTTGTGCCAAACTCCTCACCTTCTGCTCTACTGACCCATGCCAATGAGTCTAGCAAGATATGGTAGGAAATATTTGGCCACCTAAACTACAAATACCTTTCCCAACTTCATGAGAAAGAGATGGTTATAGGGCTGCCCAATATCAAATTTTCCAAAGGTGTCTGTCAATCCCGCATCCTAGGAAAACACCCTGAGCACAAGTATGGGAGATCTACCACTGAGAGAACCACTGCACCATTGGAACTTATACACACTGACATAGCAGGTCCATTCCCTCATGATTCATTTAATTCATCAAAATACATTCTCACATTTATAGATGATTTTAGTAGGTACTGTTGGGTTTATTTCATCAAGCTTAAATCAAAAGTTTTTGGGTTTTTCAAGCTATTCAAAGCCTCAGTTGAGAATCTGTTTGGTAGGCATATTAAAGTGTTAAGGTATGATAATGGTGGTGAGTATGTGAAATCAGATTTTCAGCAATTTTTTGCTTCATCGGGCATACAGATGCAACATACAGTTCCATATACACCTCAGCAGAATTGGGTTGCTGAGAGAAAGAACAGGTCTCTTAAGGAGATGGCCACATGCATGCTTGAGGAAAAAGGTTTTTCTCCTAAGCTATGGGATGAAGCAATAAATTTTTCCACCTATATTCAGAATAGAGTGACACACAAAGCTCTCAAAGGTATCACTCCTTTTGAGGCTTGGACAGGTAAGAAACCGGATATCTCTCATTTCAGGATTTTTGGCTCAAAGGCTTGGGCTAGGATTCCAATTGAGAAGAGGAGGGCTATGCAGCCCCAAATCCAACCATGTTTGTTTGTGGGATATTCAGAGGACTCCAAAGAATATAATTTTCTGAACATGACAACTCATAAAGCATTCATTGAAAGAAGTGTGTAGTTTGAGGAAGAGCCCTCTCAGAGCGCAGAAATTGGAGACTCATCTTCACCGCCGACTGAAGAAGATGTAAGTGATGTTGTTGATATTTTTTATTATGATATTTATGATAATGAGGATCAATTTATTGCAAATGAAAAATCACCTACAAGGCCTGAGTGGGCTGCAAAATATTTGCAAGTTGCAGGTGAACTAGTAGGTAACCCTCAGGACCAAAGGAGGACTAGATCACAATTTGAGACTGCTCTCAATGTGAATGATCCTTATCTTTCTGAGAAGTGATATATGATGATATATTATGATCCAAAAACATATGAGGATGCCTCACATGATCCTAGATGGAATATTGCTATGGATGAGGAGTTTTAGTCTTTGCAGAAGAATGAAACTTGAGAGCTAGTCAAGCTTCCCGCAGGCAAAAAGTTGGTAAGATGCAAATGGATTTATAAGACTAAATGTGCAGCGGATGGTACAGCCATTACATACAAGGAATGGCTGGTATAAAAGGGGTATTCTTAGGTACAAGGACTTGATTATAATGAAACATTTGCACCGGTATCTCAAAAAGACTCCATTAGACTAGTTTTGGCAGTGGCAACTTCCAAGCTGTGGGAATTACATCACATGGACGTGAAAAGTGCTTTCCTCCATGGGGAACTCAAGGAGGAGATATATATGCAGCAGCCATAGGGGTACACATCAGATCCAAACCTTGTTTGTAGGTTTAAAAAGTCTTTGTATGGACTTAAGCAAGCCCCCAGGGCTTGGTATGCAAAGATGGACAATTTTTTGCTGTCACAATCCTATGTTCGGTGTAAATCTGATCCAAATGTCTATATGAAGTTCGTTGATGGTTTTATTATGTTAATAGTGCTGTATGTTGATGATTTTCTGATCACTGGTGATAGCACTGAACAAATAGCAGCTCTTAAGACCGCAATGCACCAAGCATTCTCCATGAGTGACTTGGGAATTCTCAATCAATTTTTGGGGCTTGAAATTTCACAAACAAAAGAAGGTACAAAGGTATGTCAGTCAAAGTATGCTTCTGATATGTTAAAGAATTTTAATATGGATGATTGCAATCCTTCTAATACTCCATTCCTTTCTGGAGTCGGAATGGAAGAAGCAGAATCTACATCGCTTTTTGACAGTACACTCTACAGACAGCTGATTGGTAGCTTACTCTACTTGACTCACACTCGTCCAAATCTTGCATATGTTGTGAGTGTGGCATCTAGATACATGGATCAGCCACATGAGTTACATTGGAGGGCTGCAAAAAGAATCCTTCATTATGTGCAGGGCACAAAGAGTGATGGGATTCACTATGTGACAGATTCTAGCTTAGATCTCTTGGGTTTCATAGATTCAGATTGGGCTGGTGATAGCCTTGACAGGAAATCCACATCAGGATTTGTATTCATGCTTGGAGGTGGCCCTGTTTGCTGTTCCAGCAAGAAACATAATTCCATAGCACTATCTTCAGCGGAGGCAGAGTACAGAGGAGCAGTGAATGCTGCTACACAGTGTGTCTAGTTGTAGGGGATTTTGTCTGAGTTTGAGATTGCTTTCAGTACTCCTACTGTCATTTATTGTGACAACTAGAGTGCCATTAGAGTTTCATGTGATCCAGTACAGAGGCAGAGGACCAAGCACATAGAGATTCATATGCACTACATCAGAGGACTAGTGCATGACCAGATCATAGATTTGTAGTATTGCCCCACAGGGAGCAAACTGCAGATATCTTCACCAAGGCTTTCACAGAGAAGACATTCAGCTATCTTAGATCACTGCTTGGGATGGTTGGACATGTGGTGGAGTGAAGGGTTAATCAACAACCTTTCAATTTTGATATATCCATGTTTTGAGGGAAGGTTTTTCCCATGAGGTTTTCCTTCTATCCTTGTTTTGTGGACCGGCAGTATTTTGTACGGGGTGACCAAGTCTTGTTACTGGGACCTTAGCATTTTTATATATTCTGATATTTTAGACCATTCAAGTTAGACTTAAGAGGGGGTTTTGGAATATTTAATCCTTCCTACCATTTAATTATTTACATAAGATGCTTTAATTAATCACTTGTGGTTAATTCTATGTAATAATCGAGGAAATTGCCATTGTGAGGCCCACAAGGCAACTTGGGAGGATAAGATTCCATCTGAGGTGTGTTATACAAGTCTCCTATGCCACTTGGGCACATTCCTAAACAATTCTGGATAATATTTTTGAAGAAGGGTGCATTTGTGAAGAAAGTTGTCGCTTTTACTGCTTTTCCCCCAAAAGGAAAGAGCTAGTCAACCTAGGACCGTGTTTTAATCACCAAAAACTTTCCTCAACACTATTTCCACCCATATTTTGTATTTGTCATTGCTTTTACCTATATTTCACCTTTAGCTCACTAATTTAGCAATTCGTCAGCTTTTGAGCAGATTTGGAAACCCAACTTGTCACCTAGGGGGTATGGGCAGTTTTAGAAAGTCTGATGGATGGAAGATTCTTTTGGAATATTTAGCCATTCGAATTATTGATATAATGTTATTTAATAATAGCCTACAACATTCATATTTTGGCTGGTGTAATTATTATTCATGAGAAGTAATACAGAATTCCATTCTTGTGCATTATTTTTGTGTCTTTGAGCAGTTGTGTGAGATTTTATATATGAGAGAGATTAATTTCTTGCATAGTTCTTGGATGTGATATGATTTTCACAGAGCCAAGCTACACCATGTAGATATTCGAATGACCTCCTTGGTTAATTTGAATTGCTCACTGATTGTGATAGTATTGTATTGTAATTCTACCATTCTGGATTATAGAGCACTGATGCATCTCTCTTGCATAGTTTTTACTCCAATTTGTTTTACATCATTGTGATTGATTTAATTGTTCAATAGATCTTATGTTACTAATTTTACATGGTATCATATCCATTGCAGGGACAAGATCTCTCTCCTACAGGCGTTCTGCATGAATATTTGAGTGAATTTTCTCAAAATTACTAAAGTTTTGGCATGAAAGATCTCATGTGCATTCGCTCATGTGCATGCAAAGAAGAAAATACACTCCAATCCACTCCAAAAGATTGATTTTTCCACATAATTCATGGATTTCATACATTGGATCCATTCAAGCTTTCTTGATCTCCAATCCCAGGTGTGATGCAACTCTAAAAGGGTGGATTGTTCGACCTTACTGTTCTTGTTTTGATTGATTTGTAGGATAATACTCTCCATCAAGTGCATTCGCTACCTTGTGATTTGTAGGTTATACTTCATCAATTACACTCATTTTCAGTGATGGATTCCACTTCTTCAAATCCTATGCTAACTCCTTTCAATTATTTTGATTGGAAATATGATATGGAGATAATGTTGTGCTCAAAAGGGTTCTTTAGAGTCACCACAGGCCTCAAATTGGATCCAAACACTCTCATTGAAAAATCAAAATACTTCAATAAGCTTGATGAAGCTTATGGTCTTCTTTGCCTCTCCATCTCCAAGTATCTTTACTTCCATCTCAACGGATTAAAGAATCCATAAGAAATATGGGAGGAACTTGACAAACGTTTTGGCAAGCAGGACGAGCTTAGAGCTTTTCAATTAAAGAATGAATTGATTGCTCTTAGTCCTGAGAATTTCGAGACCATCAATGAGTTTTTCACAAGATTCAAGCACTTGGTATTGCATTTGAAGAATAGTGGTGTTGTTAAAGAGGATAAGCAATTGATCCTCTCCATTCTTTCAAAGCTTGGTAAAGATTTCTCGGTATGTCTCTACTTTCAATTATGGTCGGCTAACTACCCCGAATTGGAAGATTCCTACCTTGAATGCATTCATTGAATCCGTTACCAAAGAGCATGATAAGTTGATTCAAATCGGGTCCATAAACTCCAAATATTTAGCCCTATTTGTTCAAGGATCCAATAATTTGAATGGAAAAGTGAAGCAAAAGAAAGAGAATCCCAAATTCAAACCAAACAAGCAAAGAGAGAAAGGCAAGCAATCAGATGCACCATCTAGTTCAAGGAACAAGCAAAAGGGTAAAGAGGGTAAAGAAAAATCTAAGTGTTCATATTGCAATCGTGGATTTCATCCTAAAAGTTCATGCATGAAAAAAACAATAGATCAAATGGCCTTCCTTTTGGAAAAGAACAACATATGTCTTCCCGACGGTGCACAGAAGAAGGATAGAAATGATGAGCATGAAAGAGGTCAAGCACTCACGGCAACTATTTCGAAACCCACCACTCTACTGATATATTTCGGTGCCTCGAATCATATGGCTGAAAATATTGACTCCTTCTCTTCATTCGATCCAAACAGCTCCATCCTCATCCATTTGGGAGATGACTCAAAAATTTATTCAAAGGGTAAAGGTACCATCCGTTTAGAGCATGGAAGTTTTCAGAATGTTCTCCATGTGCCTTCCTTGGCTTCAAATCTACTTTCGGTGTATCAAATGACACACATCGGTTAACCGAAGCAAGTGACATTCAGCCCTAACAAAGTTGAAATTTTTTATATTGAAAGTGGAAGACTTATTGCAATCGGAAAGGAAAATCATGCTGCAATCACACTTTGTGCTGCTTGAAAATCCCATTGCTCTCCTCACTCATGGAAACAAGGTTAGTAGGCTTTGGCATAAAATGTTTGGACACCTTAATTACAATTATTTTCTATTTTTACAACATAAATCCATGGTTGATGGTCTTCCGCAACTTCGTTCCTCAAAGGGAATTTGCCCCAGTTACATTGTTGGGAAGCACCCTGAGCACAAGTTCGACCACGGAAAATCTAGCAGAGCTTCTACTATTTTGGGCCTCATACATTCTGATATCAGTGGTCGGCTGCCAAATATTTCCATGAATGGTTCAAGGTATGTTTTGATATTCATCGATGACTTCTCCCACTTTACTTGGCTATTTTTTTCTCAAAAACAAGTCAGAAGTGCTTGGAAAATTCAAGGATTCTCAGGCTTCTGTTGAGACTGCCACTGAGAGAAAGATCAAATATCTTAGATATGATAATGGCGGAGAATATATCAATACTGAGTTGCTGCAACTTTGTGCCAAAAGCAGAATTCAGATCCAACATACAGTTCCCTACACACCCCAGTAGAACGGTGTAGCGGAAAGAAAGAATCGGTCACTGAAAGAGATGGCTACCTGCATGCTTGAGTCAAAAGGTTTGGAGGAAAATATTTGGGATAAAGCCATTAATGTTTCTGCATATATTCAGAACCGAGTTCCAAATTCATCCATGAAAGGTAAAACTCCTTTTGAAGAATTCCTTGGTCGCAAACCGGATGTGTCCAATTTGAGGGTTTTTGGCTCCATTGCATGGGCTAGAATTCCTTCTGATAAGAGAACGAGTTTGGATCCACAAAGTATTGAATGTATCCTGATAGGATATGGGGAAGAATAAAAATCATATAAACTCATTAATATCATATCCAAAAATATATTCATAGAGCGAAGTGTGAAGTTTGAAGAACCGTTGCCAGATTTGAAACTAGTTGAGGAAAACATTGCCGATCCACAGCCTCCACAAGATGAAGATTCGAGAGAATATGAAGAAATCATTGGATCTGATATCTCTGATATTTTATCAAAATTTGATGGCCATGACATATTAGTTTTGTAATGAGACCATAATGATCCTCCTCAGTTACCAAAGTGGTCCCAAAACACTCTACATTTTGCTGCTCCAAACATTGGAAATCCTGCTAATCCAAGGAGAACAAGAGCAGACTACCAAAGAGAAGGTATGGCTCTTTATTTTTATGATCCATTATTATCTAAGAAATGTTATTTTATTATTGGTTTATATCCCAAATCATACTATCATGCCTACTGAGATCCACGAAGGCAAACCGCCATGGATGAAGAGTACAGTTCTCTTCAAAAGAACAATACATGGGAGCTAGTTTCTCTTCCACCTGAAAGAAAATTAGTTCAATGCAAGTGGATCTACCACACAAAAGTTGCTGATGATGGCTCTATCAGCAAATACAAATCTATTTTGGTTGCAAAAGGTTTCTCCCAAGTCCAAGGTGTGGACTACACTGAGACTTTTGCACTGGTTGCAAAGATGGATTCCATTCGCCTAGTTTTGGCCATTTCCGCATCCAAGCACTGGGAAGTGCACCATATGGATGTGAAGAGTTATTTTTTACATGGAGACCTTGGCGAAGAAGTATATATGAAGCAGCTAGAAGGATACATATCAGATCCATCATTAGTTTGCAGGTTGAAGAAATCTTTGAATGGATTGAAACAGGCCCCAAGAGCTTGGTATGCAAAGATGGACTCCCTTCTTTCTCAGAATTTCAAAAGATGAAAATCTGATCAGAATGTGTACCTACAACAAGTTAAAGGTAATTTTTTTATTGTTTTTTTATATGTTTATTATCTTCTCATTACTGGTAGCACTCTCCTTACAATTAACAAGTTGAAAACCGCTTTAAATTCAGCTTTTGATATGAGCGATTTGGGCTTGCTTAAGTAATTTTTGGGCTTGGAGATAGCTCAAAACTTTGATGGGATCACATTATCTCATCAAAAGTATGCTAAATACCTTCTATTAAAGTTTAATATGGCAGAATGTAAGGCTACTCTGTTTCCATTCCTCTCAGGAATCATTCTTGAAGAGGGAAATTCCACACCGCTTGCAAATTGCACTATGTATAGACAGTTGATTGGTTCACTACTTTACTTGACACACTCAAGGCCTGATATATCTTATGTCGTGAGTGATATATAAAGGTATATGAAGCATCCCCATGAGTTTCATTGGTGGGCAGCCAAGCGGATCTTGCAGTATGTGCAACGTACGAAACATTTTGGCATACATTACGCTGTAGATTTTGAGCTAGATTTCATTGGTTTTACTGATTCAAATTGGGAAGGTGATAGCATAGATCGGAAGTCCACTTCTGCATATGTTTTCATGATTGGACATGGGCCTATTTGATGGTCAAGAAAAAAGCAGGAATCCATTTCACTTTCTTCAGCAGAGGCAGAGTATCGAGGGGCAGTCAATGCCTGCATTCAGGCAATTTGGTTACAGGGTATTCTTTCCGAGATTGATTTTGGTAGCACTACTTCAACTATCCTATTTTGTGACAATCAAAGTGCTATTAAGATCTCCATCGATCCATTTCAGTAGCAGAGGACCAAACACATTGAGATTCATATGCACTACATCCGAGAATTGGTGCATGATTGCACCATCATTCTGCAATATTGCCCTACCGATGATCAAATTGCGGACATATTCACCAAGAGCTTCACTAAGAAGAAGTTCTCTTACCTCCGTTCACTGTTGGGGGTGAGTTCCATCATGGTGGAGACAGATTAGATCCATTTTATGTTTATCTTGAGGGGGGGCTTTCTTCCCACTGGGTTTTCCCTCTTTCCTCTCTTAGTTTATTTTCAGCATTTTTTGGATTATTATATTGGGGTGACCTTTGGCCTCAGTAACCAGGGCCCTACATTTTATTTTTTACATCATATTATATCTTGAGGGGGGGTGTTAGGATATCTCATCATTCACTTTTGTACTTTGCATGCCTGCATACATTCTGCATGCATTGCATGCACCCACATGCTTCCCAGTCACCAGTATGATGCCTCCAACACCTATTCCCTAGTCTCTTAGCACTTAGGAGCTACTTTCCACTCATATTTATCCCTCCTAGCTAGTCATGTGCCCACTTCTAACCTTCCACTGCAAAAGGGAACCTTTCTCACCTACCAGTCTAGTTTGCTTCAATTAGCCACCAATATTTTCTTGATTTGAGGCTAGACTGACTCCTCACTGCTATTATCACTCTAATTGACCTCCGATGAGACATGACTACCTATTCTAAGTGCATTTAACTCCTCATGCTCCCTCCACTAAGCCTCCATCCCTAGATTAGTGCCACTTACCATCAGTTACACTTATTACACTCAGTTAGACTCAGTTTGACACATGTCTGATAGTTACTTGTGAATTGATGACCACCACTGATTGATGATGAGGACTCCTAGTTGGAGCCAAGCTACACCATGCAGATATTCGAATGACCTCCTTGTTTAATTTGAATTGCTCACTGATTGTGATAGTATTGTATTGTAATTTTACCATTCTGGATTATAGAGCACTGATGCATCTCTCTTGCACAATTTTTACTCCAATTTGTTTTACATCATTATGATTGATTTACTTGTTCAATAGATCTGCTGTGACTAATTTTACAGGTTAGCCATCTTACTCTTCTCTTTCATTTAATGTCTTATTTTTTCAATTTCATGCTAATTTAGGGGAAAGCAATCTGCCAAGCAACCTAGGGAAAAAAATTTATGCGCCCAGGAATTTCCATACCCTCACTATATCGCAAAGCGTGAAAATGCTGGTATTTTTGCATCTTGGTGCATGGCAAGGGCTTGAAAACTGTTAATTATCATGCTCTGTACAACTGTTAGGGCACGAAAATATGTAGAATCAAATTTTAAAAAGCTTCCCCCCCTCTCATTTGGAAAAAAATGGTTTCAAGACTCTAATCATAGGTTCCTTTGAATATTTTCAGGAGTTTTCAAGAGATAAGAGAGACAATGATTGATTAAAGAGAGAGAGTATGAAGAGTATGACCTAGATGCTCTCAATGATGATGGAACCTTGTGCGCACTGAGAGAGTTTGGATTATTGAAGTTCTTTAAGACAAGAGGCATCAGGAAACAAGGGAAACTTCTCAACCACGTAATAGAGATGTGGGAGTCGGATCTACAAGCTTTTTGTATAGGGGAGCATATCCTTGAGATAGAGATTGATGACATATATTTCTTGACCGGTCTCTCTAGGAGAGGGGAACGAATCAATCTAGTTGGACATTGTAGCACCGAGGAGAGTGCATAGGACTACATAGCCTAGTATTGCAGGCAAGGATCTCGTAAGAAAAGCGGAAAAGTAATCATAGCTGATGTGATAGATATTCCTTGTATTGGTGAAAACTCACTATGGCTTGGGGTAGACCACTACAGATAGCTGACTACAAGAAATTAACTCAATTTTCAGTGGTATGCTATATAGATGACAATGCTAAGATAATGAAAAATATAACCAACCTAGATCCAAACGTTTGATGTAGATCCCCATTGGAGCTTTCAATCCGTGCACTTGAATCTGCAAATTAGTCTTGACAGCCAATATACAACAAGTACATATAATATATAAACGACATTAACATCATCAATAGAAATGGTCCATGATATTATAGGTAAATGAAACCCAATGTGGAACAAACAACATTCACAACATTAACGGATTAGAATATGAGTATTTATATTAATAAACAAGAAGAAGTACAATGTGATACGACCTCTTGCCAGCAACCAATCTGAACCAAGATCTGGTTCAATCCACTGGTGCCTCCACCACTTCAATCCTCCATGGAATGGCAAACTCAAACTATGATAGGAGTTTGGAAGGTGAACATAAGGGTTTACAACTACAAGGATCAATGAGTGTAGACTCAAGATAGGGAAAAAATCCACTAGAGTTCTCTTTCTCTTCTTTCTCCTCCCGTCCATAAGCCATATGTTATACCTCTATGTTTCACAGTGCCGCATCCCCATCACAAAACAAGTTGATGACACTTTCCCTACTGTTTTAAACCATCCAGAAGAGACAGATGATGAGTCAACCTTGAAGGTGAATCCACCCTGGCAAGTTTTGACCCACCTTAGGCTTTATTTACACACACTACCGCGCCTTGCTAGTTTGCCAAAACGCGGTACTAGGCACTACCGCGTTCTGCGTTTTCCCCAAAGCGCGGCAGTGCCGCGTTCTACAGTCTTTGCAAAACGCGGTACTCTTTTAATAGCTTTTTTCCCTTGGCTTGTGGGATTTTGGATTTTCGAAGATAATGGAAGATTGGGGTCCTTGATTCGATCTCAACTCATCTCCTTCGATTAGAAACCCTGATCCACTTATCTCTCCTTAGATCCACCCATCTCTCTTGTTGGTTAACCTCACCATTCACTATAAAAGAGAGGTATGCCATTGGAAAAGGGGAGGACTCTTGAGAGTACCAAACTTATGGTCTTGCAGCATTGTGGAGATAGCTAGAGGAGAAGACACTTGGAGTTGAAGGATTGGCTTGGGCATCAAGCACCTTTTGTAAGTATTCTTCAAGTTGTAATGGAATAACTTGTCTTGTTTTCCCAAATCATTTGTGTTAATCTTGTTTTAATGATATGATTTGTATCTTTCATAGATTTAGATCCTAACTCATGTTTCAGGTTGCTAGAGAATAGTGCATTCTTGTGTCTTGGTTCCATTTCGACAGGTTCACTTGTGAGGACTTGGAGCTTGGAGCAAATACCAAAAGCAAGCGTCAGGATAGAAGGTCAGTTAAATTCCTTCTACTCTCTTTAGCATTTTAATCTTGAGATGTTTGTTAGATCTAGGGATTCAAGGTAGCATTTGTTTTGACTTGTTTCTTGCTTTAGAGTTAGTTTAAAGTCTGCTTTAGAGTTAAGAGAGTTTTGGCTTATCCGTAGGACAAAATTCTACATAACAAGAATGGCGACTCCGCTGGGTTTGATTACTGCTTGATTGATTTAATTCACAGTCATTTATCTTTGAATTGTGAGTTTTGTTGCACTTCAAACCAGTTTGAATCTTGGTCCTTTTTGACCCTTATTCACCCCTCCTCGCAGTATTTATCTCCCTGTTTAATTACTGAGTCCCCTGGGTTAGCAACAACCCTGAAAATCTTACTTTTTCTTCTCAAGTTGCGCTTTTTCCTTCCCTTGCCACAGTACCGCGCCCTCATAACTGCTTCCAGCGCGGTAGTACCGCGCCCTCTGCCTTAGTACCAGAGCGGTACTGTCACAGTGTCGCGCTTCAGCCAGACTATCACCCGCGGTAGTGTCTGCAAGTGTTTAAATTTTTTTTTATTTTTGCTTGGTTTCCTGAGTTTCTCTCTGCCTTAGATAGTCTTTATTGTTGCCTGTTAGCATCCTGGTTAATTTCCAGTCTGTATGGTGTGCTTATTACCTAGTTTGTGAGCTTGATTGATTGATTGAATTAAGTGGCACTTTTGACATATTGGTCATTTTTCAGTCTGATTGCATTGACTTGATTTTTTCCCCACAACCAACTCAACACCACTGTTCTCTGTTACTGAATGCTGTAGTTTTTAAAGTCATATTGTCATTATCATTTTCAGTAAATTAAAAAGATCATTGGTTGAGAGCAATTTTGTTGTTTAAATTGAAAAATTCTAGTGGTATTTTGCATAGGGAAATGAACCATTGATTTTGCCATAGAAATTCTCATCATAGAAGCATTGTAGATTGTAAAATCAGTGCATTGAAAAGAGTGTTTACTTCAGTTTTGGCTTTGTTTATAAATCGAAAAGAAAAGAAAAATCTTTTACTTTGATTGCTTGTGAAAATTGTTATGCATATTTTGATCGAAGAACCTCTATCTTTACCTTAGCTAGATTTCATCGAAGACAAAGGCTTATTTGTGATTCATTCTCATTTGCATGGTTTGAGTCGTCATAACACCATCAAGTTTCACGTCCACTACCCGATTGAGTAAGACAGCCACTAAAATTAATCACCCTAATTAAACCAGCTTTAACCTCACTTGAGGAAATCAAAAGAATTTGGTAGTTAGGTAGGACACCGGGGATAGGCATCAAAATAATTCCCCCTTGTCATTTTCATCTGAGACATAGTCGTTGTCTTTAGGGAACTAAAATCCTCTAGTAGTTATTGACACGGTCACAGCTAGTTTGTGGAGGGGCCTCCTGACTGTTTCCAACTTTCAGGGGTTAAACGGCCGCGAGATTGAGAACCGGAAGGACTTTGTGGAATACCGCACTCCACTTATCCCTAAGGCAACATCGATCGATGTCTTCTTCAGAAGGCTGAAGTGCCCAAAACCTTTTCCGACGTGTCATGAACGAGGTGGCTTAGTATCTATTCTACTAGGGCTCTTTTACCCAGGATCCCTTTCGGTAGAGGGATATCCTTCTTATATCGGTATCTCATGTTGTATTGTTCGACTTGGATTTCATCACCCTGCGAAGGATACAGCCTGTTGAGGTCTCCAGCTCTTATTTAGGAGTTTGCTTGCTATCTCATCTTTGTAGAGGGTCATTTTTTATTTATAGGGACTGCTTGTTGGCATTCTGGCCATTTTTGTTGATCAGCTCGCTTATTGAGACACCGGTCTCAATATAGATTTTAGAGCTTGCTTTTTTAACCTGTGAGCCTTGCTTTTTCTAGCTCCTCTTCTGCACACTCGGTTGCATTAGAGTTTTTTGAGTTCTTTGTTTACGATACTGCCCCCGATTTTCATTTTCCTGTCATCATGTCAGATCTACCACGAAGATCACGAAGACAACAGGGCCAAAGCCCTCCACCACCACCACCGCCACGGACTACTGGTCCGCTTGCATCACGCATTCCTACTCCTCCTGGCCGCGGTGCTGGTCGAGGCAACATTCCACCACCGATGCGTACAACATCTTCAGTTACGCCCGTAACTGCCACACACAGCATAGTCTCAGGATCTATTGCAGCTTCTGCAACCACTAGCACGTCTGAGACTTCCACTGTCACCCCACCCACTGTCATTCCAGATTTATCCATTACAGTGGACACAGTTACCGCAACTGAACCTAGTATAACACAGAGTGCTAGACCAGAGGTCACCCTTCTGTCGGATGCCAACACTTCCCGTCCATCAGATACTTTTCACGATGATATAGACGGATCTATTGGCACCACAGAAGGGTCTGACCAGGATATACCTGGATTAATTTCAGTCCCAGGCGGATACGTTGAAATCGTTGAAGATACTCGTCTACCTGACACACCCTTTGAACCTGATTATGGTTTCATCACTTCCCAGGCGGATCTTCCTCCTGTTATCACTACGTCACCCAGTGTTCATCCTCAGGAGACAAGTTCTTCTAGCAACGTACCTCGTACTACAGTTCTACCCAACCTCCCTCCGGGACATGAAATCATGGCTTCCATCCAGTCTAGTATGGTTAGCCTAGCGAACTCTCCGTTAGCATCGGCACGGTTTAGACGCAGCACAGAGCACATGCTCTCGTCAGCCTCTCGATATCCCCCTGACACTCGTCCTTCGGACTATAGGGATCCCAACATCCTGTCTAGCACAGAGTTTCGACACTCCTTTGCAGACGGCGCAGGACCTTCACATGTTACCATACCTAGTTTCCTGCCGGATCCCCAAAACCTTTTCCAGGACATGAACTCGGACCCAGTTTTCGAGGGTCCTCCTACCATTGAACATGTCATGGACGACGCTAATACCCCTGGGCTAAATTCCCCGCATTTGCTGTCATCACCTATATTTGGTGCACATTCTATGAGGGATAACACAGTTTTTTCCCCGTCCTCACCTGTTCGATATGGATGACCCCCTCCGCAAATAGGTACTTTTGGTGCCGTTGGCCAATCCACGTTATCATATTTGACTAGCGGCGGAAGAACGCTTAGTCACACTGTTGGACCTTCTGGTTGGACCGGAGGATCACCCTCAGCCACCATTTACACTATCTCAGGAGGTGGACAACCGACTACAGTGGTCCCCAACCCTAGCTACCAAATCCCCCCTGGTGGGCCATCAACCCAACCAGTTGGTGGACAACCTTTTGTTGGGAACCCTGTTCCGAGTCAACAACCTCCAACTGGTGGGCCATCAACCCAACCAGTTGGAGGACAACCTTTCGCTGGGAACCTACTTCCCAGGAAACAACCTCCTCATATAGGGCCATCCAACCTAACTGCTGGCGGACAACCTATTGGCTCGATCCAACAAGCTTCCCAACCAGCAGCGTCTACTCAGTTCGGTATGCACAATCCACCTGGCAATGGGCAAATTTATTCCGGTATTCCAACCGGGCCTTATTCCCAACAACCCATGCCAGGCATACTTCCTTCTTGGGATCATCAAATCCCACAGAGTCGGGGGTACTCACTTTTTGGAAACTGGAACCAAGCTGGGGGGCAATCTCAGATTTCCCCCAACTTGAATTATGGATTCCCTTACCCTTCAGCTGCTACAGCTCCATGGAACCCATCACTTCAATTTCCACTCGCTCCTCAAGTAGGAACGAGCCTTCCATGGACACCACCGTCGCAGCCACCCCCCAACCCTGCTATGGGAAATCCTCCACTTGCACAGTATAGCGGCAACATCCCTGGAACACAACAATTCCAAGGAACTTTTCCCCAACAAGGAACAACAACCATTCCTGGGTATCAACAGCCTCAAGGTACTATACCCACTCAGCAGAACACTCACCAACCAGTTGCTTACAATCAACCGGTTAACCAGATGGCTTACCATCCACAGAATTTCCAGCAGTATCCCGCGGGAAACTCATATGGGTATAACACACAGCAATATGCTATGCAGGGCCCCCCAGGGTTCTCGGCACCACATGGTTATTACTCATTCCTGCAGACCAACCGTCAACTTCCCTTTTTGTCCACACTTAATCTACCTGATTTGTCGAGGCTTATCAACGATCCTATATGGCACGAACCTCACTGGCCACCTATCCCAGCCAAACTACCATCGGACATTCCTAAGTTCGATGCCAAACCCGGGGAACACCCCAAGAACCACGTGATGACCTTCCATCTTTGGTGTTCATCCAACTCCTTGATGGATGATTCCATCCGACTTCGGCTCTTCCAACGCATGCTCACCGGAACGGCAGCAAAATGGTATATCGAGCTGCCACAACACTCTTTTCATGATTTCAACACTTTGGCTATGCAGTTTCTGACACATTTCTAGCTTCCCATCCGGTATGAGACTGGAACAGAACTGCTAACTTCACTACGTCAAACCACTTCTACACATATTTCGGATCACATCCACGAGTGGCGAAGACGCCGTAGGCTAATAAAGGCACCTATTCCGGATCAGCTACTTGCTGATTGGTTTACAAAATCCTTTTTTCCTCCCATAGCCAGATATATTGCTATGCGCGGAATGGTTACAGAAGAACAAGCCATCTCGGCAGCACAATACATGGATTTGGTATATACTCAATCCGATACTTTACATGAACTTCTTCCACATGCCTCCCGCGTTCACACTGATCCTACAAAACCTACCACTGAACCACCCATCGATGGTATCGTTGGTTCAGTCAAGGCTCAGCCTGCTACCAACTCGACGGGGCAACAAACTTCTGCTTCCCCCGCTTTTACCCAGGCCGCTTCAAAAACTTCCACCTCTCCTGCTGTCTCCTCCGAAGTGAATGCAGTCCAATCTACATCACAACCATCTGGAGGAAAGAAGAAAAATAATCGTGGTAAACCCAAGAAGAACCAGCAGGAGAACCCCAAGCCACAACCTACCTAGAATGACTAGGAACCACGTCGGAAATCTAAGTTTCCCTGCTTGATTTGTCAAGATGATCATTATACGCATGACTGTCCCTACAAGGACGAGGTCCATAAGTTCGTTAAAGGATCCTCTCGACCGGCAGTGCTAACTGACCCTTTCCCCCAACAGCAACAGCAAATGGTTGCCCAAGAATCCCCACAAGGGGGCAACCTGACCAATCCTTCCCGTGGAGAGACGTCCAAAAACCGCGAAATCCTAATGACAAGTAATGAGGAGATTAATATCACCACTCGTTCAAAGACGTATGATAATCCTCCAAGTTCAAACAAACAATCGGAGATAGCCAAAGGCAAATCTCCTGTTGAAGATCCGATTCCTATCCCCCCCCCCTAACGGTCATCTCCATATCGAGAGACCACTTATGGATACAGTGCTACACCCACCCAAGGGCACCATACGAAAGGCGACATTCAATCCGAATGCGCGAGCTGCCAAAAACTACAACATTGTTGAGGATTTGGCCCAAGCACCTTGCGCTATGTCGACTCTCGAGGTTCTCCAACACTGCCCCACGCAGCGTAGAACCCTACTTTCAGCACTGGGGGCACTGGACCCAGATACTTCAAACTCCATCATGTTTAACTTGGAGCATGCTAAACCTAGGCTTTCTCACCAGTTAGCCTTCCAGGTGCATACGAAAATCCGTGGAAATGTTATCCACCGCACTGTGTTAGATGAGGGTGCTTCCACGTCGATTATGTCTTTGAACTGCTGGAGAGCCTTAGGCTCACCCGAGGTCACAACTTCTCCCACTACTCTTAGGGCGTTTGATGGACATGGTTTTCAACCATATGGACTCATTCACTCAATCGGTGTTGACCTGGGGGGCAAAACAGTCTCCGTACACATCGAAGTCGTAGATGCACCTTTGGATTACAATCTCCTACTTGGTCGGAACTGGTTCTATGCCATGACCGCCATCGCATCTACAGTCTTCCGGATTGTACAATTTCCTCATGAAGGGAAAATTGTCACTATTGATCAATTGGATTACTGTATCCCAGACTCCCATCCGAACTCCACCAATACCGTCCCGTTATTGGATCAACCTTGGTACCGGTTCCAAGACATAGGTGTTGGTCTTATGAAGGATTCATCCCTCATTGGAGTTTTTCCAGAGCTGGGAACCCATCTTCAACCAGTCAACATGATTTCATCGCATGTCACCCCTTCCGATGATTCATGGGTGATTCCGAGTCCTACTCAGATCCAAGGCTATGGCAACTCCATGCCTTTGAACAGAAACCTTGCAGCATATGACGCGATCCAATCAGCCACAGATTGGGTCGACTGTTCTACTGATCACACAGTGGCACAGCTCTCGACTGAAACTCATACACACCCACCATTGTTTGATCCTCTCAACTTGATTTTTCCCACTAACGAATCAATCATAGAGGTTATGTGCGGTGATGAGCCACCTTGGGGAGATTTTCATCATCGATCTTCATTCCCCACCATTCAGTCACTTGTGCCTGATACCAAATCCAGTGCTTCACTTGGGATGGTTCAAACCAAGTTCCCCACTTCCCTCGACGAAGTATTTTCTGAAGGCAACTTGGACAATCTTATGGCAACCACTCCCATCGATATTTCAGTGAAACCTGGTATCGTGGAAAACGTACACATTGGCAAAACATGTACTCCTCTCGAAACGGAGTTCTATAATGCCTACTTTAAAACTTTCCGCGATGTTTTTGCTTGGAGTTATGAAGAGATGCTAGGGATTGACCCGTCGATTGTGGTCCACGAAATTCCAACTTTCCCTGGCGCCCGACCTGTTCGGCAAAAGCTTCGACCCGTTCATCCTCGTAAGGCAGCGGCCATTAAAGCAGAAGTTGAAAAACTTCTGCGTGTTGGTTTTATCTATCCTATCCCATTGACAGAATGGGTATCCAACATCGTTCCTGTAGCCAAGAAACAGGGAACGATTAGAGTTTGTGTTGATTACCGTGATTTGAACAAAGCTTGTCCCAAGGACAACTACCCAACTCCGTTTATCGACCAGATCATCGATAACTGTGCCGGAAGCGTTATCTTTTCATTTATGGATGGCTTCTCTGGCTACAATCAGATCGATATCCTCCCAGCCGACCAACACAAAATGGCCTTTATCTGCCCTTGGGGGATCTTTGCATATCGAAAGTTACCGTTTGGCCTCAAAAATGCCGGGGCAACTTTCCAACGGGCGATGTCCTACGCATTTCATGACATCAAACATATCATAGAGCCATATCTTGATGACCTTCCCGCTCACTCTCGAACTCGGGAAGAACATCCAGATCATTTTAGTGCCATTTTCGAAAGGTGCCGGCGCTACAATATACGTTTGAACCCGCATAAGTGTGTCTTTCGTGTAGAAGCCAGAAAGCTGTTGGGATTCATAGTCTCCAAAGACGGGATACGTCTAGATCCCGCAAAGGTAGCAGCTATCATAGCCCTGCCTTCACCTACCAATATTCCAAAACTTCAATGTTTGCAAGGGCATGCAAACTTTCTACGCCGTTTTATATGCAATCTGTCCAAGATAACAAAAGGCTACATGCGGCTTCTCAAGAAGAATGTTCCCTTCATATGGGATGATGAAGCCCAACGCTCCTTTGACAATTTAAAGGCAGCCTTAACCAAAGATCCTGTGATTCAATCCCCCAATTACACACATGACTATATCCTTTATCTCGCAGCCTCGATTCCCACCATTGGTATGGTGTTAGTCCAGGAAGACTACAACGGCATAGAACATGTGGTGTACTATCTCAGCAAGAGTCTTCTTGACTCTGAAACTCGCTACTCACATGTTGAAAAGATGGCTCTGGCAACAGTATTTGCTGTCCAGAGATTTCATCATTACATCTTACTCCGTCGGACCACCGTCATCGCCGATTTCAATCCAATGTACTATATCCTCACACGACAAGTGCTTGGGGGCAAGTACTCCCGTTGGATTTTCATCCTCCAAGAGTTTGACTTGGAATTTGTCAAAGCCAAGTCTAAGAAATCTCTGGTCTTTGCTGAGTTAATTTGTAACTTGCCCCGTGCTACTGAGAAATCCGAGCCCATTGATTCTCTTCCCGATGAATCATTGTTCCTCATTAGCACGTCTGATCCGTGGTATGGGGATATTCTCTTATATCTCCAAACCCAACGCTTCCGTCCCGATCTCACCCGCGACGAACGACGACGCATCAGACATCACGCAAAATACTACCTTATAGTGAACGATACTCTGTATCGACGTGGTGTCGACACCGTCCTTCGACGCTGTTTGACCTTAGATGAGGCGGAACGCGTTCTCAATGATTGCCACGCTGGAGCATGTGGTGGTCATCTCTCTGGGATGGCTACGGCCCAGAAAATACTGCGAGCAGGATACTTCTGGCCCTCAATTTTCAAAGACTGCATTGAAACAGTCAAGAAGTGTCCGCCATGTCAATTCTTTCATAGAAAAGCACGCTCGCATCCTGCTCCACTCCATCCTGTCATTGCCGTCGGCCCCTTTTCCAAATGGGGCATCGATTTTATGCACTGTAAGCCCACTTCAGCCGGGGGGCATAGCTATGTCATAGTAGCTATGGACTATTTTACAAAATGGGCTGAAGCGATGCCTACATATGCTGAAGACGGAAAAACAGCAGCGCAGTTCATATTCAATCATATCATAGCTAGATTCGGTGTCCCACAGTCTATTGTGACCGATCATGGTTCCCATTTTAGGAACCATATGATCGAAGAACTAAGTGCAAAACTGGGTTTTCGCCACGAAAACTCAACCCCGTATTACCCACAAGCTAATGGCCAAGTTGAAGCCATTAATAAAGTCCTGAAACGAATGATTCAGCGCATTGTCGGTACCCAAAAATCCAATTGGCACTCGGCTCTGTTCTCAGCACTGTGGGCATACCGAACCTCAGTGAAAAGTGCTACTGGGTTTACACCATTTCAACTGGTGTACGGCCTAGAATCCATTCTCCCGATTGAATGTGAAATTCCATCACTCAAGATAGCCATAGAGCTACTTCCACACACTACTTCCGAAGAAGAACGGTTTCTATACCTAGCCAAGCTAGATGAAACCCGCCGCGACGCCGCTTTGGCTAATGAAGCTCACAAAAAACGCATCAAAGCTCAATACGACAAATCCGTTCAACCTCGGATCTTCAATGAGGGTGACCTCGTACTTACATATGATCAGATGCATGATAAGCTTGGAAAAGGTAAACTTGAATCTATGTGGTACGACCCCTTCATTGTAAAACGCATCTTAGAAAAATGAGCCTATGAACTAGTTGATTGTGATGGTACGCCATTGGCACGGCCCCGCAATGGGCTATACCTCAAGCGTTTCTACGCGTGAGGTTACCCTACGCGGGTTACTTGTTGTACATAATGTACTTAGTTTGTTTTTTGCTTTCTTTTTTAGTGTGCGCGTGGACCTTATGTATCTACTCTTACGTTGACTCGTGACTTTATGCGCAGATGTCAGCCTACTTTGGGTTCGCCGACGGTGCAAGCCGATATACCCGGAATCTCGCTTCCGCAGCATGGGTGATCTATTCCCCCACTGGCGAGTTAATTTCTTCAGGAGCCAATTGTTTAGGTCCTGCAACCAACAATATCGCGGAGTACCATGCAGTCATTGGTCTCTTGACAGAGGTTGCTTCACTCGGGATTGACTCCTTATCAGTCTTTTTAGACTCCCAACTCGTGGTTTCTCATCTAAACCGTGTTTACACAGTTCACGATCCTACATTACTTCGTTTATTTCGAAGAGTACGCCTCTTGGAACGGTCATTTGATTCTATTTCATATCAACACATACCGAGAGAATTCAATTGTATTGCCGATTCATTGGCTAATTACATTTTGGATTGGCATCTTTCCCATACATAAAAACATCATAAAAAATAAAATGCACAAGTCATTGTAAATATTTAGATCATAAATAGGTCCATATCACTGTATATAAGAGTGTTTTTTCAAAAATACATAAAGTCTGTGTCAAAGACAAAATTGGGGATCAAATCCCATATACAAAAAATTGGCCCTCAAAGCCTACATATCGCATACATGCCGCAAAAAGATCAAAGGACCATCTATGAAGACCTAGGAGACCTATCATGTCCTTCATCGGACTCCTCCCGCTGCTGGTGGTAACACACCACAGCTCGAACCACCCTACGAAGAAGTCGACTGATATGACCAGGAACACCCACAGTATGCCGCTGGAGGTGGTAAGGGACGTCATCCATCCGCATAGCAGGGATACCATGGGTCAATCCCTGCAGGTTCCTCTCAATGTCCCGGACACCTCCTGCCTCGTCTTCATCTTCCTCTTCGTCAGGAGCAGCTTGACGATCCACACCGCCACGACGTAGTGGAGAGTATCCAGCTGGCCTCTGTGGTCCACGGTCTGCAACATGCATGCGAATATATATTAGGTGTCTTTTACACATTCTAAAAAATCAATAAAAATTAAATACTCAAAAAGAAAAAAAAATACATATCCATGAAGGTCATACCAGAGTTGTCCCAGTCATCATCCTCCGGCAATGCCAAGTCGATATCCTCACGGAAATCTACCCCCGAATAGGGATAGTCGTCAATCATGACTATCTGCTCCTCTAGCCAAGAGAAGAAGTCTTCTCCAAAGGCTAGCCGCTGAGGTCCCCCGAGGCGTCCAGCATAGTCACTCCATCGAGCCATCCATGGCTCAGTAGGTGGACGAGGGGGCATAGATATCTGTGGACGTAGTAGTGGCACCCTCGCCAAAAAGAAAGTGACCAGGATGCTCCCATAGCCAAACTGGGTATTTTTCCCAGTCCTACACTTGTGCACCTGTTCCTTCAGATTGGACAACACTGCATCACACCAGTTGAAAATTTTTCCTCCCATGCACTCTGCTGCGAGATTCACCTGCGTGCGGGATGCCTGATGTGGACTCACGCTTCCCGCTGCACGTGTGATAGTGAATAGCACAGTTTTTACAGGAAGATTTATGACCTCCTTTATGGCCACTTTCCCACTTTTCTTACTCGAACCTGCCTGGCAATATCGAGCAATCAAGTCATCTGTGCTTGATTCTGAAGCGGTGTACCCGGTAAAGTTCGGCCGAGCCCCTCTTTTCGAGAGGCCCGTGAGGAAATAAATATCCTCGAGTTGGATTTCAAGCACATGCTCTCCCACTCGGAAAGCTTGAATGTCGGGGTCCCACAATTGGATAAGGTGAGTAAGGAGCTTAGGTTGCTGGAGGATCCCTTCGGTCTTGAAAAACTTTAGCAAACCACATTCTCGCAATGCGGTCACGGTTGGTAAGTCATTTTCGGCTGCAAAATCATCCGCTTCATGCTCTCTCTCTTTCCAGCTTACCATTTTGCTCCAAATAAGTTGCAAATCCCTGCAAAAGGGCAAACAAAACAATTAATAACTATTTAACAACTTACTTCCAGCAAAAAATTGGAGAAAATTTGATTTTTTGAACTTGAAATTCGCCCGTGCCGCGCCTGGAGGACACCCTACCGCGCGGCAGTCCACACTACCGCGCCTCATCTTGAGGATACAGCGCGGTACTGTTCAACAGTACCGCGCCTTTCGATAGAGCCCCCACGCGGTAGTGTGGAGGGCGATTCTTGCCCAAAAGGGCTTGCTAAAAAATTAATTTTTTCCTGGTGAAAACAAAAATTTCTTATATGAAATGAAAGAGGGGCTCAAGCACTCTTACCTGGCGCAGACGGCGGTCGAAATGGTGTCCCAGAACTCCCGGTATGGATCCTTGAAATTTTGCTCCAAAATGGGTGAAAATGTCTCCTTTGGGTAAAAAACACAAATGAATAGTAATTTCTATTTTTACCATCCCTTATATATAGCATTTCTTCACATTTTTTAATTAATTAATTAATTACTATTTCAAATAATTGAAATAAACCCTTGTTCACATTGCTAATGTCCATTTTTTGAGCATTTATTGACAGGATCCGCGATAGAAATGAGATGCATTCACACCGGTGTTTATTCGTAATTTGACCTTCATTTTGAGCCCACTTTATCTTTTTCGTGCTCTGGATTTAAAACTTGAAAAAGATTCCAAGCGCTTTCACACCTGTGTCGTGCTTGTCAAACTCAAGTAAACGGTGTCGAGTACGGTCAGCTTTACTCATGCTCGTTAAATGATGAGGAAAGTATTATCCTGGTTGTATTTTATTCTTTTTCGGACCAGAATAATTTAAAATTTACGAAAAAGACCATAGGAGTCCATAGTTAAGCTCTTTTCAGACTCCTTAAAATTGAAAAGGTTGCCAAGTGATCTTGACTCTTTCACACTTGTAAAAGTATTTGAAAGGTCGTCTATTCGGTGATAGGTTACCCCTTTTTCGGCCCGTCTAGACTATTTACGAGAAAGGTATACCTCAGTCAATCTCGGCTGGGAGAGTTCTCTCGGGAATTGTTTTACACTTTTTCGGGATCGAGAGACTAAATTTTACGAAAAAGTACATTATGGAGCTTCCTTTAAGTTTTTTAGGCTCTCTAAATATGAAAAACTACCGAGTTTTCCTTCCTTGGGCTCGTTAAAATATTAACATCGAAGGACCCACTTTGGGACGAACCCCTCCTTTCTCAGGTTCGTAAAACATGTGAGATTGGACTCATCCACAAGATGAGCTACACCGAGCATCTGCTATCCTCTTCAAGCTTGCAAAACAAGAAAGAGGTACTCGTCCATCATGTCGGGGAAATATGGGGGAATAAGTCAAGTTTATCTATGGCAGCTTGTCAGTCGTTACCTTTGAACATGGCATGTGTCCGTCTCTTGTCTATATTTGGGTATCCGTCTTTCATTGAGTTATAGTCATCATCATGGGTCGTCTCCTTGGCCACGAGTCCACTCATCCGGTGTCTATCCTCTATTTATCAATAATCCATGCTGCCAAGTCCTGTTACATGCCGTTACATGTTCAAAGGGTTGCATTGTTTCGAGTCATTCATTGTGTCAGGCCTCCGCTGTGTCAGTACATACTCCATTGCTTCATCATCCTATCATATGTGCCGATTTCGTGTCGATGATGTGGGAATCATCATGGCCCACCTTCGACGAGTCTATTCCTGTCGACACCAAATCACTATCCGGGAATTAGACTTAGAGATCAACCATTAGTACCTTGGTACCTGCATGCCTCAATGGCAGGTTTCCTCGTGTTTGACAGCAGGTTCACATCATTGACCTCTGATCAAGCAATCTCTCGGATGCTCGACATCAACTCATTCATTCGCATTTCGTTGAGATGTACTATTGATACCTTGGGAATCATTGTCATCATTGGTGATTTCCCTCGCATTTGTTAACGGTTCACATCATTAACCGGTAATCAAATGGTTTCTACCATGTTCGACTTCAACACCTTGTAATCACATGGTTAGATTCGTATTTTTTTTTGCGATCGGGTAGAAGACCCTGGACGCACCTCTACATTTTGACTGCGTCCAGGCTACGATGGAGGTGTCTCTTGTATTGTCACATAGATCCACTTATTGTATTGGTCGTGGCTGTGTCATTATTGTCTCATGGATCTACGATTGTTCATAGTAGCCATGATCTGTCCACAGTTTACATTATTTCAGCACTCATGGATCTGCAATGTATTGGTCGGCAGCCATGCTTTGAGTCATCTGTTTTCGAGCATGGGAATGCCCACCTCGGTGGTATATCTAACACTTTGTTTCGATTTCAGCTCAGTGTCGCTCTCCTCGATGCTATCTCTGCACATTATATTCGTAAAGTCTTTCGGCCATCAGTCCCTTCTGACCTCACACTTTAGGGGGCATCTGTTATACCTCTATGTTTCACAGTGCCGCATCCCCATCACAAAACAAGTTGATGACACTTTCCCTACTGTTTTAAACCATCCAGAAGAGACAGATGATGAGTCAACCTTGAAGGTGAATCCACCCTGGCAAGTTTTGACCCACCTTAGGCTTTATTTACACACACTACCGCGCCTTGCTAGTTTGCCAAAACGCGGTACTAGGCACTACCGCGTTCTGCATTTTCCCCAAAGCGCGGCAGTGCCGCGTTCTGCAGTCTTTGCAAAACGCGGTACTCTTTTAATAGATTTTTTCCCTTGGCTTGTGGGATTTTGGATTTTCGAAGATAATGGAAGATTGGGGTCCTTGATTCGATCTCAACTCATCTCCTTCGATTAGAAACCCTGATCCACTTATCTCTCCTTAGATCCACCCATCTCTCTTGTTGGTTAACCTCACCATTCACTATAAAAGAGAGGTATGCCATTGGAAAAGGGGAGGACTCTTGAGAGTACCAAACTTATGGTCTTGCAGCATTGTGGAGATAGCTAGAGGAGAAGACACTTGGAGTTGAAGGATTGGCTTGGGCATCAAGCACCTTTTGTAAGTATTCTTCAAGTTGTAATGGAATAACTTGTCTTGTTTTCCCAAATCATTTGTGTTAATCTTGTTTTAATGATATGATTTGTATCTTTCATAGATTTAGATCCTAACTCATGTTTCAGGTTGCTAGAGAATAGTGCATTCTTGTGTCTTGGTTCCATTTCGACAGGTTCACTTGTGAGGACTTGGAGCTTGGAGCAAATACCAAAAACAAGCGTCAGGATAGAAGGTCAGTTAAATTCCTTCTACTCTCTTTATCATTTTAATCTTGAGATATTTGTTAGATCTAGGGATTCAAGGTAGCATTTGTTTTGACTTGTTTCTTGCTTTAGAGTTAGTTTAAAGTCTGCTTTAGAGTTAAGAGAGTTTTGGCTTATCCGTAGGACAAAATTCTACATAACACCATATGTTCTCAATATATAGTCCTCTCAAAGGTAAGTGAAAGGACACATCGAGGCATTTCTTGGGAAGATGGAGGGTCAAAGGTCACCCAATGACCGCTTTTTGGGAGTAAAAAGTAATAAACTAGTGATTTTTACCATTTTACATGCTACCCATGGGCTATAGTGATGCAACTCGCGGGTACACCCACTGTAATGATGCAGCAAGCATACAAGGGAAAAAATAGGGAAAAATAGTGTATGAAGGATATAAAGTGGATCTAAGTCAGTAAAATGGATCCTGCAGGCCAAAGAATGCCCCATAATGTGTGAGGTCAGAGATTGATGCTACGATGGCTAAAATACATTTATAAAAAGATCTCAGAAGTGGAGTGATGGAGACACAAGTGGAAGAAGCATCTCACTCGTCAGAATACAATAGTGTCCCTGAATACATGTCGATAGTACAACAATCTGATATAGTGGCCATGAATAGGGAGTACATAATGAATACATGTCATAAGTGATCATAGCCATGATCCCTCTACAGTAATATATGGTCTCTTGCTGAAAAGGAAACAACCGGTGCAAACTGGAGGTACAAACAGCTGATATCTGAGAAGTGATATCTCAGATGTAAAGTCATAATCATAAGTAGCATACTCAATGCCACTATCGCCTAGGGTCTTCTACACAAGTCTTCGACGGTGCAACTCCCATCAAGTGAATAAAGGAGTTGGGGTCGAACCTGATGTGAGAACGTCTGATTACTGGTCAATGATGTATACCGTTAACAGACACGAGATAACCCACCAATAATGAAAATGGGCATCAAGGCACATAGCACAATCATCAGAGTGTGAATATATGAGTTGAAGTTGAACACTAGGATGAATCCATCGATCAGGGGACATTGATGTATTCCCAAAATTGTCGATGGTGAGAGAACCTGCCACTGATGACTGCAAGCCTTAAGGTACTCAACCTTACTCTAAGCCTCAAGTCCCGGAATAAATGGGGTGAAGTAGACGGAACGAGACTCGCTGGAAGGAGGGAATTAAGGCATCCCCCATCAACCAGCACGAGGTAGTAGCTATGCTGAAAGATTTGGAAGATCTTAGGTGAAATGGACTAACTCAATAAGGATGGCCGACATGCAATAGTCAAGAGATCTGAGGAGTGGCCGACTCTGGTTTCAGGACTTCCTTTAAACAAGAGCATGAGCAGATGGATAGACTCAAGCAACATAGACTCAATATAAACTGTGCGATGCAGTAGGCATCACAAAGGGCTCCATAATGACTGGAAGCTTAACCAATCGGTGGACTAAATTGAGAAACAAGTACAACTCTTAAGGTCCAACTATAGTCCCAACTCATAATGTACAGAGTGGAATGACTGCTCTGTTCAAAGGCAACAGAATAGCTTCCAATAAGAAGAATTAACCATAATCCCGTCCGGCTATTTGGAATATTTGATTTTTTTTGTCTTTTTCATATTTGGAAAAACTTGAAAAAGAATAAAATTGCTTATAGTACAACAAGTGAGGGAACGAGTGTCAAATAGCGAGCATATTAGTCCCAAGCAGTGGAACATACCTATGATCAATGCAAGGAAGTGTATGCAGGATGTGGACACTCGGAAGTGTGTTCCCTCAGGGTCAAAAGGTCATCAAATTGTGAAGGAAAAATGGAAGCTCTGCGAGGCTTGACAGGGAAAAGTGCTTAGGCACCAAGCTAACAACTGAGTAAGTGGGAGCTGGCACAAGGCTCAAGCAGCAAGCAAGATGATGCAATGCAATCACAATTTGACATAAAAGGGAATTCCTTTTTCGTAAAGTTAGTCTCCTCACCCGAAAAAGTGTAAAACAATGAGAGAAGAACTCTTCTAGTTACGTATGACTAGAGTATACCTTTTTCGTAATTAATCCGCAAAGGTCCGGAAAAGGGGTAAACTTATACCTAAGTGAATATCACTTCAAATCCTTTAACGAGTCTAAAATGACAAGCATACTCGGCAATCTTGTTTGATTTGAAAAAGTCTAACAAGAGCTTAAAAAAGAATTTATAAAAATCTTTTTCATAAAGATTTAACAAGCCCAAAAAAGTAAACTTGTGACCTCCTTACTATTTTTAACGAGCTCAAAGGAGAGATGGAAGAATGCTCGTAATGAGAGCAGACGAGTGTCAGGGACATGCGAGACTAGTTCCAAGTGCATGGGACAAAGCTATGCATAATGCAAGGAACATGAGCAAGATAAGGACACTCAGGGTGTCTGCGAATTTGGATAATAATAGGTTCAAGTGCATCATAACAATGGGGAGGCCTAAACCTATATGCAAGGTTCTGAATATTCCTACCATGACCAAAGCAAATGTCGAAAAGGACCAGTAAACAAGTATAAGTCCAACTAAGAATCTTGTCTCCAAGAAACATAAGTACCAAGATCATCTCTAAAACGTACGTAAAGAAAAATCTGATACAGGTCACTGTGGTAGAAAAAATTTCAACTTCACTATTATCACCCTCAAACATAATGCAGGGAGAGCTAACCACTGAAGGTGCCATAGTGCCAACAACCGAGGGACCAAAATGATCAACTTTGGAATGAAGAGCAAATATGAAGGATGTGGAAGAATCTGCGGTGGCAAATTCATCATCACGGAAGTTGGAAATTCTAGAAATAGATCAAACTCATCAGGATCACCGATTTGTGGATCTATAGGAGAGTTTATAGACTCATCACTAGGGAGATCATAATTTAATGTCAAACTAGGGCTAGACAAAACTATGCCTGGATCAAAATCCAAATGCATGGCAGGTTGTACTCGAGGCTCATCTCATTCAATAAGATCAAGAGTAGGAAGGAAATAAAATTGATGATGAGAATCCTCCCAAGGATTTTCATTACCATTCATGGCCTCGATAAAAATTTCATCTGAAGGTAGAATACCATCAAGGCAATCATGTGAACAAGATGGGTCGACTGCACACATGGGCAACATAACGGGATCTTCTTCCCCTATTCGTGAAGAAGAGAGATCGGGCTATGAAGTGGCTTGTTGAATATCTTGGTAAGCAAGCTCAGCAAAAGACAGTGGCATAGTCATCCCAACATGCGTAATGTCTCCAGACGTGGAACTCATGGATGGTAAAGTCCATGGATTATTAAAATAGGAAGTCCAGAATGGCATATTATGCAAAGGAGGAGATGCATCATCGGAAATGGTTCCAATAAAATTCATAGGTACAGGAAAATCATAAGTTCCCATCAATGAAGGGTACATACCAACACCCATGTTCCCAATTGCCGGCTGAGAATGAGTAACCTGCGGGACTACGGATCTCGTGGATGGTGTGGAAGGGGAATTAACAAAATCTAGCTGATCGATGGTCACAATATGCCTTCATGAGGAAAGCAGATAACTCTGAATACAGTAGACGCGACAGCCTTCATAGCGTACATCCAATTCTGACCCAATAAAAGGTTGTAGTCGATGGCCGCATCAACCACCTTGACTTCAATAGGCACAGATTTACCTCCCAAGCAGACAAAAAGGGAAGGGATAATTCCATGCGGCTTAAATGACCGACCGTCAAATGTAGTGAGCGTGGTTCTAGACGCGAGTAGAGGAGGAGAGCCGAGAGCTTTCCAACAAGTTAACGACATTACTGACGCGGAAGCACCTTCGTCAACCATCGTACGTTTGACAAAATTCTGAAGGCACGCCACCTAGATTTGAAAAGCCACATGGTAAGGTAAGCGAGGTTGAACATTAGTAGTGTCGAACTTGATAACAATGGGACTTCCCCCATATCGAACTCCTAACGCACTCAAAAGAGCATGCTTTTGAGAAGGACAAGCCTGCAAAACTTCAAGAGCTGACATGGAACATGGAGTTTGGCCCAAATATTCCACAATGGAGTAGTTATGGGCTACTCGAGCATTAGGATTATGCGTAGAGCACTTGAGAACACCTTTCGGTATCCCCAGCATATTAGAGGGTTTCTCGATATGCAAGGAATTGTTAGGAGGAGGGGGAGGCTCACTACCCATATTAGGTTGTGGTGCACCATAATCACGTTGACGAGTGGCAACACTAACCTCCGATTGAACCATATTCACACATCCATAACCACTAGTATTGGAAGAAGACGTTGTCATTTTAATAGGTCCATAAGCAGTAGTGGGAGCATGCGAAGCCATATTTTGATGATGAGGAAGGGGATCCTTTAAAACAACTGGGCTCTGTGCCAAATGCTTCAATGCTTCTTCGATTCGAGGACATAACTGAGTAAGATGATCTTCCCCACAGAGCTTGCAAGGAAGCTTCACCTTACACCTAGGTTTACGGTCCTCACCAGCATTTCCACCTTCCTGAGGAGTGTTGGCATTCTCCTTACGAGGGGTATTGCGATTTCTATAATTGTTATTCCCATTATTTCCACCCGTACGGTTGTTTCTCCCCTTTTTCTTACCACCAGGTTGCTGATTACCTAATAGTTTCGTTGATTGCACATTGTGTAAATCAGACAACAGGGTGTAAGTGGACAAGGTGTGAACCTGTCCGGGAGTAGACTGGTTTAGCGAAAATTTTTGCATTTTATTAGCCACCAAATCTACAGGGTGAGTACTTGTGGATCCCACGATGCCATCGGCATGTGGTCCAAGAACTGACTTGGGCTCATGTCATGTTTGCGGTGCATCAGGAATGATGTCATACAAAATGCCAGACTGAGAATAATGTAAATCCAAATGCTAGACCTTTAAGATGGCTTGTTCCTCAGTCACACTGTCAGACATCGAAACATCCTTAGCAATGTATGGGAGTAGAGACTTGAGGAACCATTCCAACACAAACTCTGGAGGATTGTTGGCTTTCACTAATCTCTTCCACCGATGCCACTATTGAACGTGGTCAGAAATATGTGTGTCCTTATTCTGACGGAAGGTAGACAAAATTTCAGTACCGGTATCATAGCAAACCGACAACTGGAAATGGTCCAAGAAAACCAAAGCGATCTCATTGAATCCCTGATAAGTATTCCCAGGCAACTCAACATACCACTTCATGGCTACCCATGTGAGGGTGCATTGAAATAGTTGTAATCCAACGGAATCACGATTCAACGAGCTGGAGGAGCACCAAAGGTGAAACATTGTGACATGATCACCTGGGTCCTCACCACCTTTCCCTTCAAACTTAGTAATGTCCGAAGGGAGCTTGGTTACCAGGGGCCAATTAGGGTCATGACACACCGGATCATTCATGAACTTCGAAAGATCCGGAAGATTCAAAGGTGCAAGGAACGGGAGATGTGGCTGGAAAGCTTGATTATAAGCTCCCATAAAAGGTTGGTTGAACGGAACTAAATTATGTGGACCAAAAGATTGACCATGAGCATTAAACTGCTAATAATGAGGACCTAACAGACCATAAGCTTGATCATGTCCATAAGGTTGATAACCTCCTCTGACCTAACCGGTATGAGAGTAAGCATGCATATAAGTATTTTGGACACCATATTGAGGTGGGTTGTACTAGTGGCCAGCACCGACTGTGTTGTAGTAAGGGTTTCCACCATAAGTATGGACATATACGTATTATTCATAGCGGGAACCGAGCTATAATGACCATAATTGTGAGTTATGTTCCCACCCCCAGCATTAGGATTAGCATGAGCAGTCGTGTGGTGACCAAAAGCATGAGAAGTATTCCCAACCCCAATGTTGGTGTTACTAGTAGCAGGAATGGTGGCGTTATGACCATGAGGATAAGACATATTTCCACCTCCTACATTAGTATTAATAGTAGCGGCAGTGGATGCAAAAGTATGCAGTATTGTTGTAGATATTTCTCCCTACAGATAGGTAGAAACTCTCTTAGGTTAAAGTAGACTTAACTGACTCTAAACAAAAAGATAACAAATGCTACCTTGAATTCCTAGATCCAAACAAATATTTCAAATACCATAATGTTGGAAGAAATGGAAGAGATCTGACTAACCTTCAATTTAATCGCTCGTCCTAGTTGTTGCTCCAATCTTCAAGTCCTCATGAATGAAACTATTAGAGTAAACCAAGATACAAGTGCATACAATCTTCTAGCAATATTGAATCATGTGTTAGAATCTAAATCTATAGTAGAAACAAATCATACGATTGAAACAAGATCAACATACACGATTTGGGAAACAAGACAAGTTATGTTTTATTACAAACTTGAAGTCACTTACAATGGTTGCTTGATGTCCAAGCCAACTCCCAGCTCCAAGTGCTTTCTCCTCTAGCTGTCTCCACAAAGATTCAAGATCATAGGTTTGATGTCTCCAAGAGTCCTCCCCTTTGCTCATGGAAGGCCTCTCTCTTATAGTGTGTAATAGGGTTAACCAACAAGAGAGAAGGATGGATATTGGGAGTGTTTAGTGGATCAAACCCACTAATCTAAGAAGGTGAGTTAGGATCGAATCAGAGATGCCAATCCTCAAAAATCTCTCGAAGATCAAGATTCCACAAACCATGGCAAAAAGGGCTAAAAAAGGAGTACCGTGCCCCTGCAACTAATAATAACGTGGTAGTACCATGCATCAAGGAAGGAGCAAGGTGTGGTAGTGAGGACTACCATGATCCTAATCTTGAGCAAGGAGCGGTAGTGCAGGTATATGAAGTCTCAGCTAGGCTGATTCCTGACAGGACAGGTTTGTCTTCATGGATCATTCATCATTTTTCTCTTCTGGGTGTTTTAAGCAGCAGGGGAAGTGTCGTCAAATTTTTTTATTGCGAAGATGCGACACTGTGAAATATGGAGGTATAATAGGTATATGTCCACCCCCGTGGTTAGGAGGAGCATTAACATTCAGGAAAGTGGTCCTGGTTTGACGGGTAGCGACATGTGTATTAGGTTGTAGATGGCAAGTCATGTTTCGAACAGTGTTCCTATTAGGTTGGGTATCCCTAGGAGGTGGTCGTCTTCCAACATTAGCATTGTTAGGAGGAATATGACCAGTCCCCATACTATGTGTGTGAGTGGACAACGTGGTGCCCCAGGCGAGGGTATTGCCCCTAGTGGGTGCAGTGTTGCTAACACCATGAATGGTGCCAGCATGACTACCAAAAGCAGTGGAAGGATCAACTGTGGTGTAATTCAGCAAACCATATGAGAACATGGTAGGGTTGACCGTAGGGCCCGAATCATCATGGACCTCTGGCATCCTATATAAATAATTATGTGGAAATGAATGATCGAATGGGTCATCTTCGGGTGGATTTGGACCAAACAAAATAGGTTGGGTCTCAGGTGGATCACCCCCCCACACCTCACGAGGAGTAGGGGTGTCGGGAGTGTGCTCAACTCTACCCGATGGAATCATAGGGATTTCTCCTGTGTTAGAGTGTGTAGTGGTCATGACGTCTAGGATGTAAGTCTCGCAAGAATCCGAAGACTAGGAGGGAGCCCTTTGGCGTCCTCTAACAATGCTGCGTGAAAGTTCGGCAGGATGCAAACCAGCCAACCAATGAGATCGGCGGAGAGTAGGAATCCATGCCACGATATCTCTGGAGAGAATATAAAATGAAAACATCCCCTAAAGGCCAACTATCGATCAAAAAATAGTAAATCAAAAGCACACACCTAGAGAAACTACATCCAAGAGCAGAAAAATAGAGTGGTTAAATGAGCTCCCGACACTAGAGCCAGTATGTCTCGACTAGGAGAGGTTTGAGACTCCCAAACTATAGTCGAAGGTAATAGAATCAGTTATAGAGACACCAAGGCTTAACTACGTGCAAAGGGCCGTAACCCTCGGCAACAAACAACTGTGCTGTCCAATCCCTATCTGACTCGGGACACAAACAACATAACCACTGCAAGTACCCTATGCGATACCTAGGTAAGGAAACTATGGTCCACACAATATAACCAATGGTCAGGGGGACAGTGGCAGGTGGGATCCGTCATATGGGCAGGGTAGTTGAGCCTGAAACTCAATGAGGGTAAAATCCCCCAAGAGTCCCCAGATACGAACAAATCTTGGAAATATATCCCACGTTCAGCCGATATCAGAGGGATATCTCCTCAACCAACCTCCCGTGACCTTGTGCTTAACTTTGGTTTGAGTAGATCTTCCTGAGAACACCGATGTATACCATGGATTCCTCCACTCCCTAGTCAGACACCTAATGTTACATCTAGTAGTCTTGGATTGTTAACTCACAATGATCTATTCCAAGACTCTAAACCTATGCTAGTTGGTGTACCCTATAAATAAAATCGGTCTAATCAATTTTAAGATTAAGCGTTAATTTTAATGGTTGTGATTACTCAAGGGATATGGTTGTGAAACTAGTGATGTGTATGAATCAATAGTATGCAAAATCGTCAAATCCTAGACTCATCTATCCAATAAAAACAATGTCACTAGCATGCAAAATCAACCCAACGGTTTCAAAATAAAAATGCAATCTTTTTACATTTTCGATGCACAAGTAGAACCTAAATGAAGGCAGCAAGCACTCAATGCAAGATGCAGTACATAAAAGAAAAAAAAATGTATTTTCTCTTCTAAGCAAAAGGAAAATGCAAAACTATATGTATTTTTTTTGTATTTTTCAATATAAGGAAATGAAAAATGCAAGCAAAATCCTACTATCTAGTCACTGATATGCCAAGGAGATCACTAAGACAACCCAATAGATACCAAACAGTAAGACTCAGCCAAAGGAATGAGTTCAAAAGGAAGAAAGAAACAAGGCTAAATCCAAAGATGGGTAGAAAACCAACAAGGCTCAACCAAGAGAAAAGAAGAGTTCTGGTCACAACCAAGGCATGGAATAGTCAAGAAACAGGCCAACAAAGACTTAGGATCATCCAAAGCCAACCCAACAACAACCAAATTCAGAGTTGTACGCTATTGTCAAAGGAAAACCTGTGGGTACCCGCGAGCAGTAGAGTAAATAGAGGCGGGTGTACGCGGGCAGAGCTAAGCTAGCTCGCGGGTAAGGAAAGGAAAATGGGAAAATAAAGAGTCCAGTGGCTCAGAAAAAACAAGTTTTCTATAGTGTATCTCAACGGCCAATCAGCGACACAGAGCTTTGACAAACAACAACTCTAATTAAGGACTAATGCTCAAAAATCCCCAAAAATAGATGTTTTCCCCAGTGGAGTCACCATTTCTGTATTGGAGAAAACTCACTATGGCTTGGGGTAGACCTCTACAGACAATTGACTACCATAAATTAACTCAATTCTCAATGCTATGCTATATAAAAGACAATGCTAAGATAATGAAGAATATAACCAACCTCGATCCAAACGTTTGATGTAGATCCCCGTTGGAGCTTTCAATCCGTGCACTTGAATCTGCAAATTAGTCTTGACAGCCAATATACAACAAGTACATATAATATATAAATGACATTAACATCATCAATAGCAATGGTCCATGATATTATGAGTAAATGCAACCCAATGTGGAACAAACAACATTCACAACATTAATGGACAAGAATATGAGTATTTCTATTAATAAACAAGAAGAAGTACAATGTGATATGACCTCTTGTTGGCAACCAATCTGAACCAAGATCTGGGTCAATCCACTTGTGCCTCCACCACTTCAATCCTTCATGGAATTGCAAACTCAAACTATGATAGGATTTTGGAAGGTGAACATAAGGGTTCACAACTACAAGGATCAATGAGTGTAGACTCAAGCGAGGGAAAAAATCCACTAGAGTTCTCTTGCTCTTCTTTCTCCTCCCGTCCATAATCCATATGTGCTCAATATATATTCCTCTCAAAGGTAAGTGAAAGGACACATTGAGGCATTTCTTGGGCAGATGGAGGGTCAAAGGTCACCCAATGACCACTTTTTGGGAGTAAAAAGTAATAAACTAGTGATTTTTACCATTTTACATGCTACCCGTGGGCTATAGTGATGCAACTTGCTGGTATGCCCACTGTAATGATGCAACAAGAGTACAAGGGAAAAAATAGGGGAAAATAGTGTCTGGAGGATATAAAGTGGATCTAAGTCAGTAAAATGGATCTTGCATGCCAAAGAATGTTGATGCTTACAAGGTGGAAAATTACGTTGTAACATCCCTTGAGGACGATTTTATACACTATTGCTCGAGTGGCTAGAAGTGTAGGGCCTCATCATGATACCAAGGCCCAAATGACTTATTCCTTGGAATGTCTTTATCCAAGTTTGTTCAACTGGTGTGAGGGAGTCCTAGTCAACAGCAAAGATCAAGTCACCTAGCGTCACAATGGACAGATCAAGCAGTTTGGATATGGCAGTATTCTAGTCACCTTCTTCTCAGATAGTTTGACACTACTACACCCGTAGATAGAGAGACCTCGTCGTTTTCCATCTAAGCCATAGATGGGGAGATGGAGTGATTGTGATGGGTGGCTAGGTGGGCCACGAGTTTTAGCATTCAGTGCTAACTTCTCTTCCTGGTTAGAGGAACAAATTATAATGATCTAGGATTATCCTTATGCCGTGTTAGACTTCCTAGGTGACATTGAATTGGATTTACCAGAGGATGAGGACTGGGATGAGTCAGGTATGTGACCTTTAAACATGTTTTTTGAGTTTTTTAAGATATATATATTATATATATATATATATATATATATATCTTAAAATACCTAATATGTATGTGTGTAATGATGCAAATTGTGGACCAGTGAGGCCAGTAGGATCTTCACCACTACGATGACGAGGAGAGGAGTATCACAGAGGAGGACGAGGTAGGTGGATTTCATGATGTAGAGAGAAATATCAAGGGCTTGACCATGGGTTTCCCGCCGATGAGATTTCTTGAGGTCCCTTATCACTTCCACACGCATACCATGGGTGTGCCAGAGCGTATTGGTAGATTACTACGTTGAGTTGATAGGGAGGTAGTATGTTATCGCGATTAGATCCATGCAGTATCTCTTTTTAGTATTAGCGGCATTTACGGGATGTATAGGCGATAGTGTCGATTTTTGTGCGGGCAGTGATCCCGAGTTTGTCTTTTTGACGCATTTTGATACTATTTGTGACATTATAAATTTTTTTTACATGATATATACATGGACCTATCTCTACTATTTATCTATGACAATTCGTATTTTACATCTTTTACATGTTTTTTCATAGTGATATTGGTTATGTATGAGCTAGATGCCAATTCAACACATAGCTAGCTAATGAATAAACCACTGTGTTTAATAGCCTTAGTATGTGTTGATATAAAATATAATCATATGATCTTTCAAGGAGACGTATCCTTCGATATAAGCGAAGTAATATGGGATAGTGAATGGCGTAAATGTGATTTAGTTGAGATACTATGAGTTGAGAATCTAGATAGACTATGAGATGGTAAATTCCAAGAGAGGACGCTTCAGTTAGAAGCCTGATGAATGCATGGTATTCTTCTATGTTATTTGTTGTGGGACCTAAGCAGATTCCACCCAAGGATATCAACAAATCAATAGGGGAATACAATACCCATTCTGTAGAAGCGATATTTTGGGTATGTTGACTAGCATCGTCTGCAAATCCGAAATCACTGGCATATGTGCATGAAAGCACAAATCGAGATAAATAGTCGCGAACGAGACAAGATCCTGGCATGCAAAAAGAAATCAAAATCACACCTTAAATACACTATATTCAAAGTGTTCATGTAGGATGTTCCTACGCATAGAATCTCTTCATCTAGAGCCCATTATGAGGCTCTCCCAAAGGTATGTCATCACAATCAACTAGCTTGTAGGATCCTTTTTCTAACACTCGTTTGACAATGTAGGGACCATCCCACATGGATTCCAACTTGCCTTTACCTAGTTTGTCATGCATTTGATCGTAAGTCAAGACTAGATCACCTTCAATAAAATTGCAAGGCTGGATGGATTTGTCATATTAACCCTTAATTTTATTTTTTTTATCCTTGTTAGCGAGTGCAACATCGCAACGAGTTTCATAAAGCTTGGTTAAGTATAGGAATCATTCTTCCTCGGCGGGAGTGTTTTCCAAGAGTTCAACATCTAATTTGAGGGATGAGATTTCACATTCAATCGGGAGGATAGATTCCAGGCCATAGACCAATTTAAATGGTGTGAACCCAGTTGCATTTTTTACGAAATTCCTATAGACCCAAAGAGCCGAGAATAGTTCTAAGTGCCAATTTGATTTATGGGTCCCCACCATGCGTTGGATCATTTTTTTCAAGACTTTTTTGGTTGCCTCTACTTGTCCATTTTCCTGCGGGTAATAGGGGGATCAATTTTCATGACAAAAACCCAATTTGGTACTAAGTTCATCCATCATATGATTCCTTAAATGGTAACCGTGGTCAGTGACAATGGCTTGAGGGACTCCAAACCTTGCAATGATATGATTGAATACGAAGAGTGATGTCGTTTTTTGTCTTCAACATATGTAGACATAGCTTCATCCCACGTGGTAAAATAGTCAACTGATACGATGGCATAATCATGCCCGCCGGCTCAGGTAGGATTACAATGCAAAAAATAAATACCCCATTTTGCAAAGGAGCCGAAAACAATCACGAGATATAGTGGAGATGGATGGGAGAACTTATTGGAGTGAAAGAATTGACATGGGGGGCATTTCTTGACCACTTCAATGCAATCTTTGAAGATAGATGGCTGGAAGTATCCCACGTGAAAAATATTATGGGTTGTAGCCATCCTAGAGAGGTGACCGCCACAAGCTCTGGAGTGACATCTATTAAGTACATGTTCGGATTCATCTAGAGTTAAGCATCGATGCATAGTAGAATCGATACCATGACGATACAAAGTATCACTAATAATTAGGTAATATTTGGTGTGGTGTCGGATGCGATGTTGCTCATCGCGATTGAGATCAAACTGAAATCGTTGGGTTGGGATATAAAACAATGTCTCCGTACCAACGGTCATTCATGCCAATGAGGAATAATGACTCATCAGGAAGAGAGTCAATGGGATTAGATGCTTAATTGACATAGGTCATAGTACATATCAGCTCAACAAAGACCAAAGATTTTTTGGATTTAGCTTTGAAAAATCCAAATCGAACTCCTGAAGGACAACAATCCAATGGGAGTATTTTCGCCATAACACTTAACATGTTAGGACATATAGTACATGGGAATGAAGTTGGAAATAACTATGGTTTGGGGAGTAAGATATAATGTCGAAATATATGGATAGCAAAAATGGTTTCTAGATCCAGTTTCTCCACATGTGAATAGCATGTTTCGGAATCAATAAGACCCTTACTGAGATAGTATATCACATGTTCATGACCACTACTGTCTTCCTATACTAACACCATTATGATAGTGGAAGTAGAGGATGGGAGATATAAGATATAATCTTGTGTATAGTTGGGGTTGTAACACAGGAGCATTAGTCAAGGCCTTTTTCAGGTTATCAAAATATTGTTGAGCTTCACTGTCCCAAATTAATGGGACATTCTTCTTAAGAAGTCTCATGTATCCTTGGGTGATCTTAGCAAAATTGCAGACGAAGCAGCGTAAAATTTTTGTGTGCCATTGCAAACATTGGAGTTCTGGAATATCACTGCAGCCTTCAATGGGTTGATGTGAATAAAATATTTGGAGACTATGAAACCTAGTAATCCGTCGGCTTCAACACATAATACACATTTGTGAGTATTAAGTGGATGTTGTAGTGACAAAATTGTAGAAATGTGGCACTAAGTTGCTCTGGATGGTCTTCTCACAAAGTAGAATGAGCGGGTAAGTCATCTAGATAAGGATCCACAATATGATTGATATCGTGAAATGCATAAAACATGGCCCATTGAAAAGTAGCCTCATCATTTTTAAGGCCAAAAGGTAACTTTCAATATGCATACGTTCCCCATGGGAAGATGAAAGTTGTTTTATGTTGGTCATCCAGGAGTATCTCTATCTGATTATAGCCAGAGAATCCATCCATGAATGAAAAGATGACACTCCTGGCCCAATTATCGATAATTTGATCAATGAAGGGGGTTAGATAGTTGTCCTTAGGACAAGCCTTGTTTAGGTCCCTATAATCAACACAAAATCTAATCATGCCCTGTTTCTTAGCTACAGGAACGATGTTAGACACCTAGTCTGTCAATGGGACATGATAAATAAAACCATCTTGAATGAGCTTTTCAACTTCTGCCTTAATGAGTTTTTCTAGGGTGAGCGGGTTGTAGTTTCTGCCGAACAGGACTTGCACCGGGATAAAATTTGATTTCGTGGACCACAATAGAAGGGTCGATTACCGACATTTCTTCATAACTCCATGCAAAAACATCATGTAAATATTTAAATAAGGTTGTGTAAAATTCCATCTCAGTGGGTGTATAGGTTTTTCCTAAGTGGATGTGTTCCATGACAACAGGTTTCATTGATATGTCTATAGGAAAATTTTCCATAAGAAGCTAAATTTCCCTCCAAAAACATGTTGTGAGCGACTGGGAGTTTGATGATTTTGGACAACATCATGTGAAATGGTAGATTTGATATTGGTTTCTATTGCTTGGATCTGGGGAAGGAAAGATGATCGATGATGGTGATCTTTCCGTGGAGGTTCATCGATGCTCATGATTTCCATGATAGACTCATCTAAGGGAAAATTCTGTAGAAGGGAATCAAAAGAGGGAAAGGATGAATTGATCCAAGACAAAAGCAGTTTAGGGTTTGGTTCCATTGGATGGCAGCCAGCAAGATCAATACAATCCGAACCATATTGAATTGCGTGATAGGTTGCTTAATTTATGTTAAAAGGCATGCAGGTCCCAATGGTTTTGTATTCAGAGGAACTTGGTACAACCCAATAATCATTAGAGTCATGGGTTTGAAAGGTACTTGAAGAGATCATGTTGATAGAATAGATTAGGGATGGAAGTTCTCGGAAGACTTCAATAATGGAGGAGTCTTTCAAAAGGAAAACATCGATGTCTTCATAATGATGTTGAGATTGTGTCAACAACGGGACATTATTGGTGGTGTTGGAATGAATATCCGGTGTGCAAAAGTCAAGTTGATCAATGGTGACAACTTTTCCCTGATGAGGAAATTGCACTAGGATAAAAACTGATGATGCTACTGCGATCATGGCATAAAACTAGTTTCAACCAAGTAGGATATTGTAATCCAATGGAGCATTGACTATTTCCACATGGATGGATACAGTTTTTCCTCCCAGTTCTACTTCCAGTGATGGTATGAGTCTATATGGTTGTAAACCACAGTCGTCAAAGGCCTTTAAAGTGGTAGGAGACTTGTTGTTGTAGCAACATCCCCCAAAATTTTGTAGATATTGGGGGCCCTCCTTTCATTTTACTAGAAAGACCGCCTAAAAGGTTAAGTCTCCTTTGAAAACTTTTTGACTTAGTTTTTGTTTCAACTGAGGAATCTGCTTGAAAATTGAAGTTTTTTCTTCTAAGTCAAAACTCAGGATTCTCTCCCGAAACTAAGGAAGAACTTAGGTTCCTCTCCCAAAACTGGGGAAGAACTCAGGATTCTCTACCGAAACTGCGGAAGAATTCAGGATTCTATCCCGAAACTGCGGAGAAGACTCAAAGTTACTCCCCAAAACAACAAAAACACTTAGCATTTTTAAAGTTTCGGAAGAACTTAAAATTGCCTCGCGAAACTGTGGAAGAAACTTAAAATTCTCTCTCGAAACTGGGGAAGAACTCAATGAGCTCGCCCAAAACTGCAGAGGAACTTTAGATTATCTCCCGAAATTGTGGAAGCTTTCGCCAAGTGTTGCCGCAGTAAGTTGGTCTTGTCCACGGGTTACTCGACCATTCATATTTCGATAAAAAAACTTAACAGAGTTATTCATGTATTGCAGAAGGACTTACTGAGTCTTTTCGAAACTTCGGGACGACTCGGCAAATCCGGCCGCAATAAGCTTCCGAGAGAGTGAATTTCGGAAGAACTCACAAAGTGCTACCGAAACGCCGGAATGACTCGCCAATTTTTTTCGCCACTGCGAAGCATCTTTTTGTCTCTCCCGCAACAAAGTTTCCCGCCTTTCGAGACGATCTCATAAGTTTTGGCCGCAACCGTGGACGAAACTTGTGAGTCCTCTCCGCATCCAACGGTCGCGCATTAAATGCCGAATTGTTTAACTCTGTTTTAATGTCATCACCTATCCGTTTAAATGGCCGCACGTGTCTAACTTTATATAAGGGCGGTGGGGTTTCATTGGTCCCATTGTTAGTTTGTTATTCAATGAACGTCGTTGGGAAGACCACGTCGTCTCGCTCCAACTCAGCGCATCCACTACCGTGTCCACCTCACTCCATCACTGTTTCGTCTCCAGGTAGAATTTTTAACTGTCATCTTTGTCTTATCTTCACATTGAGTTATTTCTTGGGTTTTCCCATTTCATAACATGGCCGGTAGACATTGGTAGCATATATCGTTTTAAATAATTTACGGTCGTCGTGGCCCAATAGGTTTCTCATTGCTACCAACTAGGAGTCATAGCCATGACCAAGTCGATCCCAGTTGGCCCCTTGTTTCTGAGTCATCCGAGCTTGTTTTTTCTCTGGCTGCGTTATGGTCGTTTTCCTACCCAGATTTACTCAAACTCAAACTTCATACCGGATGCATACCATTTCGCAAGTATTATCAACAACAGTAGTGGTCGGTTGAGATACTCAACCACTCACCTATTCAGCTCGGTTAATGACTATGGAAAATGGTTCCTTGTTTTCATTGTTTCCTCATAGGATTTTCCACTCCAGGCCAAACCACCATTCACCATTACAAGTGCTATGATGAAGGGCATCCTGTCTCCAAGGACTAGGAAGGAAGTAGTTTTTTTTTTCACGTCGTATGCTTACCTTTTCAGAAGCATTCCAAAAGTTCCTGACTAGGCATTGTCTCCCTAGAATAATCAAGTCTGAATACCATATTTTGTTTTCTGGAATGTTCTATGTTTAGTTTGCTTCCCTAGCATGCAACTTTATAATTTTGTCTATATTTATCGTTAGCATGCTAAAATTGTCCTACTCTATGTCACACTCTCATAATTTGTTGCAAATTTTGTAATCATTCACATTCGGTTGCTGACAGGGATAAGCCACGATGCCAAAAGGTGGTAGAAAGAAAGCTAAAGTGATGGAACCAGAACCAGTTCAACTAAGAACTGAAACTATTTTCCAAGACAGTAAGTGTACCACCGGTGTTCCTCCCGAGGTCCGTTGGGGAGATGTTTACAGGATGATTAGGGACCAGGATATCCCAGATGTAGTATTGGAAGAAGAACAAATCTACCTCAACATCAGAACTTCCGGCATAGCCAGGGATTCTACTCGCCCTGAATTGTTCCCATGCTCTGAAGTGATCAGATGGATACTGGAACATGCCAACCTGCAAACAAGAGTGTTGCATGACATCAAGGGAGAGCCTTTCGCTTCATTCCATCTAGCGTATATTGCAGGAGCCTACAAATTCTCATGTCCCCAGCAAGCTCTAAGTGATGAATGGTTGGATAAGATGAATAATACTGATATGGACAAAAAGTTATTGGTCACAGGAAAGCAACTGAGGAAGAGAGATAATGATGAATATGATGTTCAGAGCCTAAGACCTCCTTTTAGATTAATCACCCTGATATTATGCAGAATTTTCGACATGCCCAATGGCACTGTATATAGGATACAGTGGGCTCCCATCATCCACTTCGTAGCATTCAAAGGAACTGTGTTTGATTGGGCTACTATCCTTTCGGACAGTTTGGCATCCACAGTGGCCGCTGCAAGAGAAGGTATGGCCTTAAAAAAGTCAGAATTTTACATGTCTTCCTATCTTATTGACTACATTTTGGCCAAGCTCTCTTTCCCCAGGCTAGGTTGCACATGGGATAAGGCCAACACCCCCGTCTACACTGCCTATAAAATAATGTGGGCTCAAAATTATAGAGCAAACTATAAGCTCATCTGTGAAGAGTTCATCATGCCTCTTTATGAGCAGATGTTCAAGGAAGAGCCCAATTGTCTATCAGAAAATGCCATGGAGGTCTTGGAAAACTATGGCAATTTTCACTTCTCAGAGCAGGGCACCTACAACAGGATGTTTGGAGGTACCAAAGCGCCATACATTTTTCCAAAATACGCTACTGATTATGTAGTCCTCAAGGAAGCAGTCAGGCAAGTTTTCCTTGATGGAATAAGAGGGGTTCTTAACAAGCAACATAAGGCTTCCTTCCCTCCTTTGCCTTTTTGCATAGGATCCTATAAATTATCAGGGGTTGCAACATCCAAGGAATACGTTCAAGAGCTGAAAGCTTTCCACTTTGGTGAGGTGATCTTCCATAGAAATGACAGACGGAGCAAGGTTGTCAAGCATTGCAAGGAGCTATATGCTCATTTTGAGTATGCTCATTACTATGATGCAGAGGAAGAAGTGTTCAGAGGAATCAACAACATGACTGAGTTGCATATTTGTCTTCAAGGAAGTGGAGCTAGCTCTAGCTCTACCGCAGCTCGAGAAGCCAGTCTGTAGAAAGAGAGAGAAGTAGCTGAGGCCCTAGCCCGTGAAGAACAAAGATTTAAAGAAGAAGAAAGACTGCAACAAGAAGCAGAAGAAGAAAGACTGCAACAAGATGCTGAAGATGCAAGGTTGTAGCGAGAAGCTGAAGAAGCAAGGTTTCAGAAAGAAGCTGAGGAAGCAAGATAGAAGAAGGAAGCAGAAGATCGAGTGCAGAGGGAGGAAAGTGAAAATCAGCAGGAAGCTGAAGAAGAAGAAAGAAGGCATAAAACAGAAGAGGAACAAAAGACGGAGGAAGAACTTAATACCAATGAATATGCCTAGGCAGGTGGCTCCGGCACCCAAGATATGGAAACAGACACATCTCAAGCAGGTGGCTCCGGCACCCAAAATGTGGAAACAGACACATCTCAAGTAGTACAGACCCCACCCATAGAGACAGAAGTGCATGTAATAGACCTCCCGATCATCCCTTACACCCCATCAGAAGATCATACTGTGTCCCGATGGGATGAATTTGTGTATTATAAGAAGAGGAAGGCGGTGGTCTTGAAGTCGAAAGAGAGGATAAAGAGACTCTTCCAAGAAGATATTGTTACCCAGCGGGAGACCACGATGATGCAAAATACAAATAAGGCTCCCATAGCCATGGAATCCGCCGATGTGTTAGCAGCAAAAGCAACAAAAGACAATGTGGTCGATATGGTCAGAGAATTCGACTCAACAAAGAGGAGAGCTCACATGTTGCAACATATTGTGTCTAATGAGCAGGCCTACAGGGATCTTGTAGTGAATAAATATAATCGCCTGTCTATTGATCACAAGGAGTTGTCAGATAAATATCACCATTTAGAAGAAGAAAAGGAGCACCTGGTAATCCAGATGATGGTTCTAGAAGCAGAAAAGAACGATTCTGAAGCTAGAGTTTTTCATCTAGAAGCAGATAAGCAGGAAATGGTTGAACAATTAGAGCAGGCAGAAAGCAGAGCAATAGATATGTCTCCCTTTCATGAGCTATCCTGTGACATTTTGAGACAAATGCACGCCACACAGGAGCTGATTTCTGAGGAAGTGTGCATGATCAAAGCCATGATGGTTAGATTGAAGGAAGCCAATGCAGAAGCCAATAAGATTAAGGGCAAGTACACTCGGGTTAAAGCAAACATCCTGAGCCAAATGGAATGGAGAGAATGGAAGGTTGATTTCCCCAAGCATCTCCCATTCAAGTCGGTAGATGATTTTAAAGAAGATGTGGCCCTCATGGAATTATGCAGGAACTGTGGCCTGAAGTTAATGGATAAGATCCAGGGAACAATTGATAAGAGTAACAGCCTATATTAAAAGATTCATGAAGTGCATGATAAGTGTAAGCTGAGATTCCCTCAGTCCCTCGATGAGTTTCCAAGCAAAGAGACGTCTATTAGACTTGAAGGAAGAGATAGGAATTCAAATAGAATATATAAAGAAGATTGACATCCTAGCCATTGATGATCTCCATCACTATATTGGGCTGTCATCAATATACAGCCATTTGCTGAAAGAAATCCACCAAGCAACAATTGCATAAATTCTCAGTATTGAAGCAGAGCTTGGTAAGCATGTAACTTCTCAGAAGATCTTGCTCCCTTCACCAACAAATGTGGTTATCAGAGTGTCACGTCCCCATTATTGACCCCATTGCATTCAAAGGTAATTCATGTAATATTGTTATGAAATCATGGTGAGGAGCTCAAGGCCAAGGCCCCGCCATTGATTTAGTGATGCATATGCTTTGCATGCTAGCCAGGCACATTGGAATTTCAACATCATGTAATATGCATTTTAATAAAAACACCCCCAACTAGCTATGCAATGAAACAAAGAGATGGGGGCATGATTTCACAAGGAATTGGGAGGGAAAACATTCAAATCCTTGAGCCACTAGAGTCAAGCCAAGTGTCAATGAGAGAACCCATCAAACCCTCAACTACCCATGTTGACTTTTGTACTCAACCATTGATTTCTCCCAAGAGTTGGTTGGGGAAGTTAATGCCTTGGGAATGGAGAGATATGGCTGTCCAAAATCGGGTATGGGCAAACCACCCTTCATGGAAAATCGTGTTGGTCTCCTTGGGCAAGAATAGAGCCACGAAATTGCTCCCTAAGCCATTACTGACCATGGCCTTGCTCTCTCACGCAGCTCTAGCTGCCTGGGCGTTTTCCTCCCTCGGTTTTCTGTGTTTCCCTTCATCTTTTAGCTGGGAAGGGGCGTTTTTGTGTGGGTTACCAGTGGGGAAAGAGAGCTGAACGTTTTTGGGTCTTCCTGGAGGTCGTTTTGGCCATTGGAAAGGATCCTAACCAACGGAGAGAAATAGGTTTTGCTCTCTGGGGTTGAAATCGAAATTCCACAGTTTGCTTGGGTGAATCCACGAGTTGGGAGAGCCAAGGTGGACCCTGTTTTGTGAACACCGTTGTTGTAAATGCGTAACCCTGTCAATGATCGTTTTTGCTGAGAGAACAAAGAGTATGTTGGGGTATGGGCAATGGGTAATCCATTGTTCTCGATGGAGCTTGAGAATAAGCATCCATGGTTCAAGGGTAGCCTGATAAACCCAGTTGGACTGGTTTGGCTGAGACGAAATGGTAAATGGGTAGTGTGTGAGCTGGAATGTTCCCTTTCCTTGTGAAAATCATGCCCAGCTCGAGGGTGGCCTTCGGACGGACTCAGTATAAGCTGTCGAAGAGCCTATGGTTGGGTGGAACGTTGCCGCGATATAGCTAGTTTCTTGGGACTACTCTGTTAAAAATAAGTATTCTCTTGTGCTATCTTTCAAATATTTAATTAATGAATATCTTGAATGTATGGTGAATGTGTAAATGAAATTACTTCTGCTGTGTATTGAAAATATTTATGCCTCTTCATATGTAATGAATTCTTACTTCATAAGTACATGGGGCTAGATGCCCGGTTTGGGATCACGATCCTCTCCACTGCACTATTATAATGGGAGGGGACGTGACAGAATGGTATCAGAGCTGCTGGTTGCAGCATTGGGCCTCTATGGGACAAATCCAATTACAGTCATCTCTGACAGAAAGAAGTTTTCAATTTGTTCAAGTCTATTTGAAGAAAAATTTTGTTTGAGTCTGTTTGAAAATTTTGTTTAAAACTGTTTCGGAAGGAATTCCCGAATGTCTTCCGAAACTGCGGAAGCATTCGGCGAATTGATCCGAAACTGCGGAAGCATTCCGCGAGTTTTTTCCGCAACGCGGAGGAGATTGGGAAGTCACCCCGAAATTTGCGGAAGGAATTCTCTTCCGAAATTGCGGAAGGAATTCTCTTCCGAAATTTGTGGAAGGATTCCGCGAGTTGTCCCGTAACGCAGAAAAATTCGGCGAAATGCTCCGAAAAAAAAGCAGAAAATTTTTCTAAGTGTTCGGCGTCGAAAAGAAATTTTCGGAAGGAATTCTCTTCCGAAATTGCGGAAGGAATTCTCTTCCGAAATTGCAGAAGGATTCCGCGAATCATTCCGCAACGCGGAAGTGTTCGGCGAGTCGTTCTGAAACTGCGGAAGACTTCGCCGAATCGTTCCGAAATTGCGGAAGCATTCCGCAAGTCATTCCGCAAAAGCTTTTCGCAAAAACCGCTCGAAACCCCCTGAAGCATTCCACGCAACAGCGGAAGCATTCCGTGAAAGGCTCCGAAACGGCGGAAGCATTCCGCGAAAGGCTCTGAAACGGTGGAATCCTTCGCTGAATGGCTCCGCAATTGCGGGAGCATTCGCCGAATGGCTCCGCAACTGCGGAAGCCTTCGCCGAATGGCTCCGCAATTGCGGGGAGCGTTCGGAAAATCGCCCCGCCATTTCGGAAGCATTCGACGAACTGCTCCGCAATTGCGGAAGCCATCGCCGAACCACCTGGCAGCGGCGGAGGGATTTCCCGCGCGCGAAAAAAAAAAAAAAAAAAAAAAAAGTGACCAAAACTTGTTTTTTGGATAGCAGGAACATCTGGACTCATAATGAAATGATTCCTGTGGGGCTCGAAGGCCATTGACAAAGGCCATGAAAGAACCAGTGAAAAGCCCGAGCCCATTACACTCCGATTTGACAGAAATTGGATAATAGTGACTTTTGAAGGACAGAGTTTCGAGGCTTGACAGAAGGTCGGTTTGAGCTGAAATTGATATGAGGCAGTCATGAAGCAGACATGATGTTAAGTTCAGAATCTTGGAGCCAAACTCCAAAGGATGTGAAGTCGGGATGAGCAAGAAGGCCAAAAAGCACTGTTCCGGGCCACTTTTTCGGGGTTTTGAAAAGCTGGTGGACAGTAAAAGTGACCCTAGATGTGGGAATCAGAAATTTTACTGAACTAGACATTTCATATTCTCATTAAGATGGACAGTTTCCATTAGACGAAGATTTTCCAGAAATGCACCGTTTGGGAGATAGCCATTTTTGGCCCAAATTTTGGAATTTTGGAAAAATGTGAAAAGTGAGAAGTAGTAAAACCCAGAAATTCATAGAAGATGAATGGTGCATCAGAATTGAGATCCATGAATTGCTGAGTGTTCCTTGTTATATGGACTAACTTCGCCCGATAGATATGTTTTTGTGATTCCTCATATATTTTCTTCCGCAGGTGGCTAAAGTTGGCATTCTGGACCAAAATGCAACTATGTAAAATGTGCAGAATTGTAGTGAAAGTTGTCATTTTTGAAGGGATGCAGTTTCCACACCTGATGTCGGAATGAAGCATGAAAATAGGCATTGGAAATATTGTCCAACAGGGAACAATGATACATGACCAGAGTTTGAATGAGGTCTACATATATCATAGATATTTAGTGCAGAAGAGTGTCAGCGGCTGTCTTAACAAACAAATTTTGTTGTCAATATGGGCAATTTCTACAATTGCATGATATGGAAGAGGAATTCCATGTTACGATGAGGGACCGAAAAGGGAAGAATTCCTTAAACCCCTATTTTGTTATCATATTTATGATTATGAAATTTTCATATGGCATAAAAATGTTAAAAAAAATGTAAAGGATCACATAGATGTATATGCACTAGATGGCATTTAACAAACATTGCATAGTGCATATAGAAGTACTTGTGCATAAATTAGATATTGCATATTGGTAGAATAATGAAGTCTGCATATGCAATGAACTACTAATGGAGAATATTGTGGTTGATAATCACTATTGATGTTGGTATTGGTTGTAGGACCAAAGATAACAAAGAGCATGGCTAAATGTGCTGAGGATGTTGTTGCATGAAGCCAACAACCTTATGCAGAAAGGATGGTGCAACAAATCTATGATCATAAAGTTAGCAAAAGGATTGAGCAGCCTTGGTAAGAGGCCAATTGATCAGGTAACATCAGGCGAGGTTAATGGTAACCATGCAGGTAATGATTATTGGTGCCAAAGTGCATGAATGTTGAAAGAGGATTTGGTAAGATCTCTTCAACTATGTCCGAGCTATGATTGAGTTAGTTTGCATGTGATATTGAATACCGATTGGGACTGTTAACCTACCCAGCTTGGTGATGTGTGGATAAGTGAAGGAAATGATCCTTCCACCCTATGACTGTTTAGAAATTTCAATGCATTCATATGAATTTATATCCTGCCATGTGTATGTTGGTTATGTGCTTAATAACCAAAGCAAGTGAGGACTGGTGGTCCTGATTTTGGTAATGCAAGTTATATGAGATAGTCTTGTTTCGATCATAATATGCTTGAAGGCATAGTACTCATGAAACAATGCAAGGTAGCATTGAGTAGATGTGCATTAAGAGATTTTATAAATCTTGTGATGCATTGTATGAATGCATAGGGATGATGCATACGTTATTGCAGAATAAATAATGAATGAAATGATGATTTGATGATAATTCTAGGACCATTTCATGGGCTGCTATGAATGCAGAATAGTAAGTGCATGAAGAAGCCCAATCAGGATCGATGGGCTGCTAGAATGCCTTGTGGAAGGACAGAGTTGTATGAATGATATGACTGTGAGATAATGAGTATTTACGATTTATTTAAGTTGCATGGATAGTGTGACTATGTCTTGAAATTCTATTGTGATAATGATGCATATATAGAAATGTATATATATTTCATTGCATTTCAAATGTTAATTAGCTGAAGGTATTTGAATTATTGAGTATTATAATTCTGAGATCACTTCAGTGACCGTTATGGCAATGAATGATTATGTGCATAGACACTCACAATGTGTTTGGCTAATTGAAGTTTCAGTTTCAGGTAGAAAAGTCTTGCGTATGGCAATGAGGATAAGTCCATAAGACCTGGATCTACCATGTGCATAAGCCAAAGGTTATGAGAAGGTTCTCATGGTTGAGAGTTCTAAGTTCTGTTAGTAAGAACAGTTGTAAATATCAGATTTGTAAATACTTCATATTTGAGAATTTGCTACATTTGCTAATGATTGTTTGGCTTATATAGAATTGTGTCAGGAGGACATGCTGTAGGTGGATGTTCAGGTATGGTAGCAAGGGTGAAACCATAATGGGCAGAGTGATACCACTTACAAGAGCCAAACAATATGAGGAGGGCCTCATTGCTAAGCAAATCAATTTCTGTAGGAGACAGAATTGTAAATTCATATTGAATTTAATTATTAATGCTATTGATTGGTTATGGAACAATCATATTTGAAGCTTATTGCTAAATGTTGCTGACTGTTTGGCTATTTGATATAGTGTTCCAGGATGACACATTGCAGGAAGACCATGTGTGATGTCCTGCAGAAGCCAAACTAGATGGGAAGGATCCCATGCTTTGGAAATGGGTTTTGGGTGAAACGCCATTGATAATGTCTCAGCCAAACCGCATTTCGGTAAACCATGAAAGTGAGATGGTAAAGCTATGCCTAGAAGGCATGTGAGACACATATGCGAAATAAATGAGTATTCTATGACCCTAGACAAGAACATGCATGTCTAAATTATTAGGGTTAATACGCATAGCATGCTCTATCTTATTTATATCATTGCAGATTGCTTGAGTATGATTAGGACCTACATGGCGCACATCGGAAAGGGGGTGCACACCTTTTCTAGTGCTGGGTCATGATAGGGTTTTCAATTTTGACTACGCCCTAAGGGAATGGACGCATTCCTGGTGTTTCAATACTTGGTAGTGAATGTTATGAAATGTGGTTAAGAATTTGAACAGCAATACTGATGAACTTGCTTATCCTTCTTGTGTTGTCAGCCTACACAGATGCAGATTGATACTGCACATTAAGAGGAAAAGTAAAGAAGGGTACGCAAAAGGACTGTATGGGAATTGGCAACCTTTCTATGCTCACGTGAAATATTACCAGAAGGGATGGAAAGGCCCGAAGAGCTGTGTAATAAGAGAAGGTATCATCCTTGTGTGAGTAGGGGGTCATGTTAACCTGCAGTCAAGAAAGCCACCTATAAAGTTCCTAAAAGGAACCACCGATTTGCACAAAAAAAAAGGAGTGGCGTCCTTGTATAAACGAAGAGTTGATGTGTGTGAAGGGTTATGGTGCAAGAAGGTGTGGTGGCATTGGTAAAGGCATGAAATATCTATTGGGTCAGCAGTGGGAGGGCGGACGCCGATGACTGACTGAAAACCCTGAGATGCCTATTGGGTCAGCAGTGGGAGGGCGGGCGCCGATGACTGACTGAAAACCCTGAAATATCTATTGGGTCAGCAGTGGGAGGGTGGGCGCCGATGACTGACTGAAAACCCTCAGATACCTATGGCTCCATAGTAGAGCCTTGACCTATGATGGTCGGTGGCGCAGTTTCCTTCCATTGGTCGATGACCCAGACGAATGTGCTGGCTCGACACTGGAGAGAGCCAACCAAGTATGGGACTGGTTGGGCACCACTAAATGCTTGGTAAATCCAGCCGATGGGGAGGCGTACTGGTTAAGCATTGACTATATCCAAGTCCATAGGCGATCCCAAGGCTTGCAAAGCGAAGCAGGATCCTGTGGACCAGAGAAGGAAACGCACAATACAGATAAGTATTCATTTTCATTTATGTCTTGTTTGGAATAATGAAGATTACAGGTATAAGTCTTCTAACAGCTAAGCTGATACACTATTGTTTCTTTGTTGGAAACCTTGGTCATTGTAGGAAGGCAAGACCCTGAAAGACTATAAATTGTTGGTAAATCCAGAGAGTAAATGAGTGGGCGATATAAATTGCTAGTAAATCCAGACAGTAAATGAGTGGGCGATATAAATTATTAAGAAATCCAGGGAGTAGCTGGTTGAACGCCATAAAGTTCTTGATAAGTCCAGAGAGTGACTAGTTGGGCATTAACCACTTGATGTTGTGGAGCAGCCGGTGTGCTGGCCAAACATTCCCTTAAACAATTGATAAAACCAGTCAACGTACTGGCCTGGCATTGCCTGATCAAATGGTTGCGGAGTAGCATGCGTGCTGGCCCAACATTCATTATTGTGTTCACGAGAAATCCAAGGCTCGAAGGATCCCGCGGAATAAAGTGAAGACATCCAATACATATAAGTATTCAGTTACCTTGCAACTCTTGCTTATGAATATACATGTGTATACGATTTAATTATGATTTATTAAATTCTTGTTCGGAGATAAAACCTATGAAAATACACTAAACATGTGAATTGACTCAATGTTTGAGTGTAGGTATTGCTGGAAGCAAGGACTATGAAAGCATCTGGAGGATGTGTGTGGACATATGACTGTCCTAAAGAGCTCAGTATGAGCAGTAATGAAAGATGGTGCTAGTGGAACTGTGTGGATCCTAGCAGCCAAAGGTTCTGTAAGCGACAATGGGAAAGGGTTCCCTAGTTGAAAGCCATTAGACAGACCTTAGACACTAAAGTGTCATAGCTAAGAAAGGGCAAGTCAAGCATTCACATTGAAGTGGAAGAGGCCAAGGAGCATAGAACCACTAGTGATGGTGTGGTTCCGGATTGGAACAAGACTAAGAGGGGGAAAACTCTTACTCTTCTCTTTCCTTTTTGACTGATGCATCTTAGAAACAAAGGATTGTTGAATGCATTACATAAATGAAAACCAATTGCGTTTCATTGCTTGAAATGAATTGTGAATGCTGAAATAGTTATTTTCTTGTAAAAGGATGAACATGAATGAGTTCATGTGTGTGTAGGAAAGCATGAAATGTGTGGAAGTCTCATGAGTAAAGCATGGACGTTCCAAGTCAATTAGGAAAATAATTGACTAATTTTATTATTGTGTTATGCTTGTACTAACAGGAATTGCCATGATAAGTCTCACAGATAGTTGCCAGGACAACAAGGAAGATGAAATCCATGAAATTCCAGACTTGTAGATCAGCTGGAAGATAAACAAACGAAAAGGGGTTGCTGTGGAGCGATGCCCACCTGCAGAACTGGAAGACCAAAGCTAGCAAGAGTAGCTTGAGGAAGCCAAAGGAATTGATCATGGAAGGTCAAAATAAAGAGATGGAATGCAGGACAAACCTACCACCATTGTGAATTTTGAGGCATGTGTAAGTGGGTATTTATTTCCGAAGTGTTGGAACACCGAGGACGGTGTTATTCCAAGGGGAGGGGTATGTCACGTCCCCATTATTGACCCCATTGCATTCAAAGGTAATTGATGTAATATTGTTATGAAACCATGGTGAGGAGCTCAAGGCCAAGGCCCCGCCATCGATTTAGTGATGCATATGCTTTGCATGCTAGCCAGGCACATTGGAATTTCAACATCATGTAATATGCATTTTAATAAAAACACCCACAACTAGCTATGCAATGCAACAAAGAGATGGGGGCATGATTTCACAAGGAATTGGGAGGGAAAACATTCAAATCCTTGAGCCACTAGAGTCAAGCCAAGTGTCAATGAGAGAACCCAGCAAACCCTCAACTACCCATGTTGACTTTTGTACTCAACCATTGATTTCTCCCAAGAGTTGGTTGGGGAAGTTAATGCCTTGGGAATGGAGAGGTATGGCTGTCCAAAATCGGGTATGGGCAAGCCACCCTTCATGGAAAATCTTGTTGGTCTCCTTGGGCAATAATAGAGCCACAAAATTGCTCCCTAAGCCATTACTGACCATGGCCTTGCTCTCTCACGCAGCTCTAGCTTCCTGGGCATTTTCCTCCCTCAGTTTTCTGTGTTTCCCTTCATCTTTTAGCTGGGAAGGGGCGTTTTTGTGTGGGTTACCAGTGGGGAAAGAGAGCATAACGTTTTTGGGTCTTCCTGGAGGTCGTTTTGGCCATTGGAAAGGATCCTAACCAGCGGAGAGAAATCGGTTTTGCTCTCTGGGGTTGAAATCGAAATTCCACAGTTTGCTTGGGTGAATCCACGAGTTGGGAGAGCCAAGGTGGACCCTGTTTTGTGAACACCGTTGTTGTAAATGCGTAACCCTGTCAATGATCGTTTTTGCTGACAGAACAAAGAGTATGTTGGGGTATGGGAAATGGGTAATCCATTGTTCTGGATGGAGCTTGAGAATAAGCATCCATGGTTCAAGGGTAGCCTGATAAACCCAGTTGGACTAGCTTAGCTGAGACGAAATGGTAAATGGGTAGTGTGTGAGCTGGAATGTTCCCTTTCCTTGTGAAAATCATGCCCAGCTCGGGGGTGGCCTTCGGACGGACTCAGTATAAGCTGTCGAAGAGCCTATGGTTGGGTGGAACGTTGCCGCGATATAGCTAGTTGCTTGGGACTACTCTGTTAAAGATAAGTATTCTCTTGTGCTATCTTTCAAATATTTAATTGATGAATATCTTGAATGTATGGTGAATGTGTAAATGAAATTACTTCTGCTGTGTATTGAAAATATTTATGCCTCTTCATTTGTAATGAATGCTTACTTCATAAGTACATGGGGCTAGATGCCCGGTTTGGGATCACGATCCTCTCCACTGCACTAGTATAATGGGAGGGGACGTGACACAGAGACACTGGCATCTGGTTCAATTACATTGCAGAGGAGGAAAAGAAAGCAACAGCAGTAGTAGCAGCCAGTCCAAGTACCTCCCTCCCAGCAGAAGCGCCTCCCCAAGGGTGAACATGCTAATCCTGAGGTGTTGTTCCTATTTTCATTTGTTCTCCCTATGTTTAGAGCGTAGAATCACTAGACAGCTGTCATTTTCTATTTTTGAGAAATTTTATGTTTTAAGAAAAGGGCCACGATTTTTTTATTTAGAGGAAAAGTCTTTAGACGACAAATGTAAAGAGCGAGGTGGCAGCCCAAGAGGCATTTTGTAAAGATATAAATAGAAGCTTAGGAAATAGTGTAAAGGACTTTTGGCAGGGAAAAGATTTTTCTTAACTTTTACGAGCTATCTTGCACTTGCTCCAAGAAAATGAAATTTGCCTAATAAGAGCCTGGAGAGGACGTCTTTTGCATGGAAATGAATGTTGGATGCATGCTGGATTATTCTTGTGTCTTTCATATTCTACAGTGAGATCTTTCTTTGCTGCCTTGAATTATTTCTATGCATTGAATGATCTTGTTGTTTCCTATGCAAATGATTTTTTCTCCCACATGAGTAATGGAATGCGTCATATGTAAATTGGAAGCTATATTTTAATATCTGTTGCCTTTTGCTGTAGTTGTATCTTCATGGTTTAATGGCTATCTGTTGATCGATAGATGCTTCTTTCAGCACATTACTCATACTTATAATTTTGCTCCTTGCAGGGATAGTTTAGGTTTATTTTAGTTTTTTAGACACAGATTTGTTTTAAGCTTTGCATTTAGATTAAGTTAGCTTAGGCACTTTCATATCATCTTAAACCTTAAAATAAAAAAGAATGGTGGATCGGGCCATAACCGATGTAATTAAAGCAAATCTCCAAATCTAACGGTTGCCGGAACCGTTAACTGGACAGATTCCCCATACCAAATGGTGGACAATCTAATTGGGATAGTCTACCGCGGAGAATCCCTTTCTTCTTGATGTTGTGATCTTCGGGGCATCAACAGTTTTTGGCACTAGACGGAGGGCCTGAAGTGCATGGCTGATAAAGGAAAATCTCCCACTGTCAAAGATGTCACTGAAAACCTGCTTAAAACAAGAATTTCAGACAACCCAAATCTTGAAGTAGCAAATCAAGAAAACCTCATCTCTAATTCTGAACCTCAAGAAGTATTGTATGCTGTGCCTTTTGCAAAAATAAAATATTTAAGGAGACATACGCAATCTTATGTTAGACAACTAGGTGGTTTAAGCACAGTAAATTTCCTCCCTAGGAAAAGTTCTCCTAAAAAAGAACGACAGTACACCCGTGATTCGATTCTTATGCAGAATTTTGAAGAACTTGTGAATTTAACCTTGGAAGAAGTTGCAGAACCCCTGAACAAATTTGATCTTGAAAACCCAAAAAATATTTCAGATCAAGAAAGTCTTGGAGAACTTATTACTCCAAGGAACACTCCATTGAACTCACCACACAATTCTCCACCCGATTCTCCACATAGAGACATGGTTGTACCTGCTTGGGGAGCAAAGGGAGCATTGAATCTAGCTGGGCCATTCCACAATCTTCCTAAAAATCCAGAGAAAGTCTTGCCTAAATTTGACCCAGGGAAAGCCATTTCCACCGAAGATCATCTCAAGAGTTTTTATTTAGCTATGAATCTTTTAAATGTGCACCATGAAGATGTAGTCTGTAGGCTTTTTCCATACACATTTGAGCCAAAAGTCTCGTCATGGTATTTTAGCTTACAACCTAGCTCAATCTCAAGTTGGGATGAATTTGAAAAATGTTTCTTAAAGAAATATGGAAACCAAAAGACTGTAGCTATGCTTATGAAAGAATTATTGTCCATGAGAATGGAAAAGAAAGAAAAGGTTCAAGACTTCAACCAAAGGTTCACAACACTCTTAAATAATTTTAGCGAAGAAAATAAACCAACAGAGGAATCTCTGGTTGAATATTATACAACAGCTCTTGAAGGACCCATAGCAATGTTCGTTAAAAGATCTAAGAAAACCACCCTGATAGAGAATTTTGAAGAAACTAGAAAGGTGGAAGAAGAAGTGGATAACATTGCTAAACATGCCTTAGATGAAGAAACAAAACCAGTAGCCAGTAAAAAAACCTTGTTGCTCACCAGAAGTAAAGAAGAGTCTTCAACAGACATGGAGAACGTAGTTAAGATGATGCAGAAGCTGTCCAATAAAATTGTAGATCTCGAAAAAGATAAAGCTACTAGTACATCTAGGAAACCTTTCAAGCCATTTTACAAGAAGAGAGAAGACATCAATCAACCTCATCCACCCATGAACACTTCCCTTGTTTTAAATCTCAATGAAATAGGGATGGAAAACTTCTGCACCTTTCATCAAGAACCACACTCGGAAAAGAGCTGCTCACAATGGATTAACTCTATGAGTTTAGCCATGAACCAAATGCTAGATTCATAGATTCTAGATCAAGACGATCCTCCAGAGGAATCAAGCCCTGAGTTAGAAGAACCACCTCTGGACACCACTATGGTGCTATGGGATTGGGTACCTTTAACTGAATTGGTAGAAGAAGATCCCGTAGAAAGTTCAGTCTCTGCTGTGAACATTAATACTTGCAGTAAAGGTCCCATTATAAATCATGTGCCAAACTCGACTATTCCCAAGCCTAAAGTTTCGAATGAACTACCTAGAAGACATATAGCAATCATTCCACCGCAACCTAAAGCTAACCCAACAGCGGCCAAGCAGCCAAGCATTGACACCACAGTTCAACAACCGAAGGTCACAATGAATAAAACAGACCATCCGACTAGAATTGGGAAAGAATCTGATATAGGATATGACATTATTGAGGATATAAAGAAAATAAAAGCAAATGTATCAATATTCGATATGTGCAGTTTTCCTCAGCAACGAGATAAGTTGTTGCATGCTTTGCAATCCCATCCCAGCACTCCATTAACAGATACTCAAGAAGATCCCGAAATTAATGAGGCTAGTATCGACGGGAAATCTAAATCTCAAACGTTGCCATTCCTGTTAACCTTTGAAATTTTCAATCATAATGCTCACAATTGTCTGGTAGATTCCGGAGCATCTTCAAATGTCATGCCACCTTCAATTTGTAAAAAAATTAACGGGAAACCTATTCCATCTTCGGTCCAAATTATTAGTTAGATCGAACTGCTGTCAAAGTTATTGGGGAAATGAAAGATGTCCTCATTAGATTATCAGCCGACTCTAGAGTCTGTCAGTTTATTGACATAATGGTAGTTGATATTCCTGAGGCCTATGGTTTGATCCTAAGTAGGGACTGGTCCACAAAGATGAATGGTTACTTTGCAACTGATTGGTCTCATTTGTGGTTACCTTATCAAAATAGATAGAATCAGATCAAGGTCCTGAGAGAACCGCACATGAAACAAAATGTAACCCAACTAGAGGGAAAGAATGAGGCTATAACCTTCTCATCCTCAGTTCTGGGGAATTATTTCTTAGAAATTGATCCGGGTAATTATCATTCTGAAACTAACAGCCATGAATCAGATGAACAGTCTGATCTCCTTCATTTTTCTCGGACTGATGATATTGACTGTAATATAGTTAGTTTAGTCACTGACTTAGATCATAAAGATACTAACTTAGCTGAGTCAAAAGATCTGTTTTGGACATTATACTTTGACGGTTCTAAAACTTTGGAAGGATTCGGAGCCGGTTGTGTTCTTATGGATTCGGAAAGAAATAAGTATTTTTTGTCCTGTAGGTTAGAATTTGATTGTACTAACAACACTGCTGAATATGAAGCCTTGGTACACAGATTGAAGAAGGCCATCGGTTTAAATGTCAAATACCTTAAGGTTTTTGGTGACTCAGAAATAGTTGTGAGACAGGTAAGAGATATGATTCACTGTCTCTCACCTCATTTGAAAGGTTATCAGGCTGACGTATGGGATTTAATTATGCATTTTGATGCTTTCAATATAAAGTCTATTCCTAGATTGCAAAATTCTACAGCTGATTTGTTAGCTACATCTGCTTCTAGATTGGTTCCAACTAATAACAAATGCTCAATTGAATTAATTTCCAGGCCCTCTGTCCCTGACAATGTCACAAACTTCAGGGTATTCGATGATGACGAACAAATTATCAGTTTTCTAACAAACGAAGACATTTTCCAAGGAGCTGTGATAGATGAAGAATAACACGATTCTGATTTACAAAAGAAGGATGCAAATAAAGGAAATTTCATCCCCAAAGGGGTAAGGTCACTCGAAATGTTCTTTGATCTTCAAAGTAAGTTTAAAAGGCCAGCGAATACCAAAACTAATAGTTCATCAATGCAGCATGAGTTAGTTAATTTGGGCACCGAGGCTGAACCAAAATTTGTCAACCTTGACAAATGTTGTTCATCGGGAGAAAGAAATAGGTTCATCAAAAATTTTCGACAATATAAGGATGTTTTTGCATGGACTTATGAGGATCTAAAAACATATGACGTTCGCATTATTCAGCATGTCATACCAATGAAAGCGGGTGTCAAGCCATTTTAGCAGCAATTAAGAAGGATGCATCCTACTCTGGAACCTCTAATTCAAAAGGAATTGAAGAAACTCCTGGACGCTAAAATAATCTTTAAGGTCCGGCATTCTGAGTGGGTTGATAACTTAGTTCTCGTGAGAAAGAAGTTAGGAGAGATAAGACTATGTGTTGACTTAATAAATTTAAACAAAGCTTCAGATAAAGACAACTATCACGTCCCTTCAATGGAACAAATTCTTCAAATGGTGTCAGGATCTGAGCTATTTTCTCTTCTCGATGGTTTCTCTGGCTACAATCAAGTATTAGTAGCTGAAGAAGACTGTCTTAAGACTACTTTCTGCACTAAGTGGGGAACTTTCTCATATAGAAGGATGCCATTCTGCCTGATAAACGCAGGAGCTACATTCCAACGATCAATGGATATTGCCTTCCGAGGATTGGGTGGTCAATGTGTTGTTGTCTATTTAGATGATGTGACAGTTTTTTCGAAGAAAAGGGAAGATCATGTAGTCCATTTGAAGCATATTTTTTATCGTTGTCAAAAATATGGTATCTCATTGAATCCCAAGAAGAGCGTGTTCGCTGTTCCCGAAGGTAAACTTTTGGGCCATATCATTTCCAAAAGAGGAGTGTCAATAGATCAGGAAAGAGTACAAGCTATAAATAAAATTCCAATGCCTCATAACAAGAAATCCATGCAGTCCTTTATGGGCACTATCAATTTCCTCCGAAGGTTCATTCCATATTTCGTACAAATTGTTAAACTCTTACAACAAATGGTCAAACAAAGCATATAGTTCAAGTGGACAGATTTAGAAAACGATGCGTTCAGAGACATTAAGGCAGCCATAGCTAAAGCTCCTTCCTTAAGAAGCCCAGATTTTGAAAAGGATTTTATCCTATATACCATTGCTTCAGATGACTTCCTCGCAGCTGTACTCACCCAAAAGGTGGAGCTAGGGGACGAATACCCAATCTCGTTTATGAGCACTGGTCTGCAAGGGGATGAACTAAATTATCCCGTGGTTGGCAAGCATGCGTATGTTGTCTTCAAAGCAGTCAAATAGTTCAGACCATATATTCTTAAGAACAAAACTAAAGTTATAGTTCCCCACCCAGCTGTTAGATCCCTCTTCATTCAGAAGGAACTAGGAGAAAGGAGGGGAAACTGGGTCACAGCTCTTCAAGAATATGATTTAGAATTTAAACTAGCCACTATCATCAAAGGACAAGGCCTGTGCAAATTGCTTACAGAAAATACAACTAATGAAGAGCAGCATTGGAAAAATGAAGCTGAGCTGAACTCAGTTGAGGTATGTCCTGTCTTCACAACTCCTCAATCATGGTATAGGGATCTGGTGCATTATTTGCAGCAAGGATACCTACCTGAGCACTGGAACTCTAAGAAAAGAAGGGCACTCCATTTCAAGTCATTAGCTTATCAAATCATTGATGGGATACTTTTCAGAAAGAATTACGATGGGATTTTTCTTAGATGTCTAGAAAAGGAAGATGCAAGTAAAGTTGTCAAAGAATTACACGATGGTCCCGCTAGTGGACATTATTTAGGGTAGACAACAGCTCACAAGATACTTAGATCTGGATATTATTGGCCCACTCTATTCTGAGATGCCCATGCGTATGCATGAAACTGTGATATATGCCTGCCGGGAAATTACCTAAGGTAGTAGTACCCTTGTAGCGGGTTATTATCTCTGAACCTTTTGAACAGTGGGGCATAGATGTTATTGGAGAGATAAATCCCAATTCTTCTTTATGACATCGATACATCCTGACGGCTACCGACTACTTCACCAGATGGACGGAGGCTATCCCGTTGCGTAAGATCAATGAAGATACAGTCATCAGTTTCTTGAAGGAAAACATTATAACTAGGTTTGGGGTTCCAATTTCCCTTATTTTTGATAATGCTCCCTATTTCTCGTCTTTTAAGATAAATGAATTTGTTTATGAATGGGGCATTAAACTGCATTATTCATCTAATTATTACCCTCAAGGAAACGGATTAGCTGAATCTTCAAACAAAACCTCATTTGAATTCTCAAGAAGACTGTGATAGAAAATCAGTGAAGTTGGCATATAGCTCTCCCAAATGCCTTATGGGAAGATAGGGTGACTCCAAAGAATGCATTAGGTGTTTCCCCTTTCACTCTTGTCTATGGCAAGGAATCCATCCTCCCCCCCAACATCTTGCTTCCATCCTTACAGTTGTCCCAAACCTCTCGAGGGTCTGGTATCCAAGTCTTACAATCCAGGATCAATACCTTGCTTCAACTTAAAGAAGCCCGACAGAAAGCTAAAGACCCATTCCATTAGCACCAAGACACAGTCAAAAGATGGTTCGATAAGAGGAAGTCCAGTAAAAGGAGTTTTGAAGTTGGGGATTTAGTCCTGAAATGGGATCATAATCATGAAGGCAAAGGGATGCACATGAAATTCCAACATTTATGGATAGGCCCTTACCAAATTTCATCAAAGCTCGGCCCATCCACTTATAAGTTGACGGACCTCCAGGGAGAGGAAGTAACCCTTCCTCTCAATGGCCTCGCCTTGAAAAAATACTTTGCGTAGTCTCACTGAGACTTTCTGTACATAAATAAAACTTTTCTTTTATGTTGCTTTAGCCCTTTGTTTTCCTTGTTTTCAGTTATCTTGTTTCTTTTCTCAGCATTTGAAACCTTCTGTACAAATTTTATTTTATGAACGGTCAAGTTTCTCATCAAGAAAGATCCCTCGAAGAAATCTCACAGCTCATGAAGCCGAAACTACCCTCGAATGAAAGTTTATCTATGTATTTTGCTCTTGTTGAACGTTCTCCAGAAGGAAGGAAGCCTATTTTGTTAGTCACACTAACCTTGTTTAAATAGTAGAGATCTATGACTATCTTCATTACTATCTTTGAGCTCCATCCACTCTCACTCTTAAAGGAATCTCAAGAAGGTCACTGAAGTTGGACCCACGGAGAGTAGCACATCCCGAGGGCATAGGGTATTGAAATGACTGCATGCTGCAAATCTAACAGCCAAAATGGCTTATAATCAAGGGTCTATTTTTTAGAGATTCTCGCCTCAATTGAAGCATGGCTGAGACAAAAGCAAAGCGTGTAAGTTAAGAAGGTTGTCCAAAAAACTCAGCTCAAGCTAGGCTCCTCTCCGTCCGTGAGGCTTGATAAAATAAATAAAATATCTCACTCACACAAAAGGACATTATGGATTGAGGAGCCAAAATCAAAGATAATGTCTAAAGAAAATATTTCTAGAAGGCCCAAACAGCAAAGCTGTCAAAAGTATAAACATCCAAAAAGGATGCAAGCAGCATGGGAATGAGGAACAAGAACAATAATGTCCATGAGAAGGTGTTGCAAATCCTGTGGAGTCCGATAGCAGTAGCCATCTGGAAGATGAATCTTCTAAAATGAACCCCATATGTTGTCCCTTTGAAAGTTTTAAAGATGTCTCTATCAAAGCTCCCCTTTCCCCAATGGCCAGCAGATAAAATGACTTCTTCCTTCACCGAGATTCAAGTGCTTAGCTGAATATTGCATATAAGATGGATATCTTTTAAGAAGGTTTTGGATCAACAAGAGGGATTTTTTCAGAGATCTGTGTTCGCCAGCGACTCGCCAATTGTTGTTGCAGCAACATCCCCCCAATTTTTTTAGATATTGGGGGCCCTCCTTTCATTTTACTAGAAAGACCGCCTAAAAGGTTAAGTCTCCTTTGAAAACTTTTTGACTTAGTTTTTGTTTCAACTGAGGAATCTGCTTGAAAATTGAAGTTTTTTCTTCTAAGTCAAAACTCAGGATTCTCTCCCGAAACTGAGGAATAACTCAGGTTCCTCTCCCCAAACTGGGGAAGAACTTAGGATTCTCTACCGAAACTGTGGAAGAATTCAGGATTCTCTCCCGAAACTGCAGAAAAGACTCAAAGTTACTCCCCGAAACAGCAAAAACACTTAGCATTTTTAAAGTTTCGGAAGAACTTAAAATTGCCTCCCAAAACTACGGAAGAAACTTAAAATTCTCTCTCGAAACTGGGGAAGAACTCAGCGAGCTCGCCTGAAACTGTGGAGGAACTTGGGATTATCTCCCGAAATTGCAGAAACTTTCGCCAAGTGTTGCCATTGTAAGTTGGTCTTGTCCCCGGGTTACTCGACCATTCATATTTCGATAAAAAAAATTAACAGAGTTATTCGTGTATTACGGAAGGCCTTACTAAGTCTTTCCAAAACTTCGGGATGACTCGGCAAAGCCGACCGCGATAAGCTTCCGAGAGAGTGAATTTCGGAAGAACTCACAAAGTGCTCCCGAAACACCGGAATGACTCGCCAATTTTTTTCGCCATTGCGAAGCGTCTTTTTGTCTCTCCTGCAATAAAGTTTCCCACCTTTCGAGAGGATCTCATAAGTTTTGGCCACAACCATGGATGAAACTTGTGAGTCCTTTCCACAGCCGACGGTCACGCGTTAAATGCCAAATTGTTTTGAAATGACAGCGTCGTACAAGCGTTTAACTCTGTTTTAATGTCATCACCTATCCATTTAAATGCCCGCATGTGTCTAACTTTATATAAGGGTGGTGGGGTTTCATTGGTCCCATTGTTAGTTTGTTATTCAAAGAACGTCGTTGGGAAGACCGCGTCGTCTTGCTCCAGCTCAGCACATCCACTACCATGTCCACCTCACTACATCACTATTTCATCTCCAGGTAGACTTTTTAACCGTCATCTTTGTCTTATCTTCACGTTGAGTTATTTCTTGGGTTTTCCCGTTTCATAACGTGGTTGGTAGACATTGGTAGCATATATAGTTTTAAAGAATTTACGGCCATCATGGACCCATAGGTTTCTCATTGCTACCAACTAGGAGTCATAGCCATGACCAAGTCAGTCCCAATTGGCCCCCTGTTTATGAGTCATCCGATCTTGTTTTTTCTCTAGCCACGTTCTGATCGTTTTCCTACCCAAATTTACTCAAACTCAAACTTCATACCAGCTGCATACCATTTCGCAAGTATTATCAACGACAGTAGTGATCAGTTCAGATACTCAACCACTCACCTATTCGGCTCAGTTAATGACTGTGGAAAATGGTTCCTTGTTTTCATTGTTTCCTCATAGGATTTTCCACTCCAGGCCAACCCACCATTGACCATTAGAAGTGCTATGATGAAGGGCATCCTATCTCCAAGGACTAGGAAGGAAGTAGGTTTTTTTTTTCACATCGTATGCTTACCTTTTTGGAAGCATTCCAAAAGTTCCTAACTAGGAATTGTCTCCCTAGAATAATCAAGTCTAAAGACCATATTTTGTTTTCTAGAATGATCTATGTTTAGTTTGCTTCCCCAGCATGCAACTTTATAATTTTGTCTATATTTATCATTAGCATGCTAAAATTGTCCTAATCTATGTCACACTCTCATAACGTGTTGCAAATTTTGTAATCATTCACATTTGGTTGCTGATAGGGATAAGCCACGATGCCAAAAGGTGGTAGAAAGAAAGCTAAAGTGATGGAACTAGAACTAGTGCAACTAAGAACTGAAACTATTTTCCAAGACACTAAGTGTACCACCGGCGTTCCTCCCGAGGTCCGTTGGGGAGATGTTTACGAGATGATCAGGGACCAGGATATCCCAGATGTATTATTGGAAGAAGAACAAATCTACCTAAACATCAGAACTTCCGGCATAGCTAGGGCTTCTACTCGCCCTGAATTTTTCCCATGCTCTGAAGTGATTGGATGGATATTGGAACATTCCAACCTCCAAACAAGAGTGTTGCATGACAGCAAGGGAGAGCCTTTCGCTTCATTCCATCCAGCGTATATTGCAGCAGCCTACAAATTCTCACGTCCCTAGCAAGCTCTAAGTGATGAATGGTTGGATAAGATGAATAATACTGAGATGGCCAAAAATTTATTGGTCACAGGCAAGCAGTTGAGGAAGAGAGATAAGGATGAATATGATGTTCAGAGCCTAAGAACTCCTTTTAGATTAATCGCCTTGATGTTATGCAGAATTTTCAACATGCCCGATGGCACTGTATATAGGATACAGTGGGCTCCCATCATCCACTTCATAGCATTCAAAGGAACTGTGTTTGATTGGGCTACTATCCTTTCGGACAGTTTGGCATCCACAGTGGCCGCTGCAAGAGAAGGTATAGCCTTAAAAAAGTCAAAATTTTACATGTCTTCCTATCTTATTGACTGCATTTTGGCCAAGCTCTCTTTCCCCAAGCTAGGTTGCACATGGGATAAGGCCAACACCTTGGTCTACACTGCCTATAAAATAATGTGGGCTCAAAATTACAGAGCAAACTATAAGCTCATCTGCGAAGAGTTCATCATGCCTCTGTATGAGTAGATGTTCAAGGAAGAGCCCAATTGTCTATCAGAAAATGCCATGGAGGTCCTGGAAAACTATGGCGATTTTTACTTCTCAGAGCAGGGAACCTACATCAGGATGTTTGGAGGTACCAAAGTGCCATACATTTTTCCAAAATATGCTACTGATTATGTAGTCCTCAAGGAAGCAGTCAGGCAAGTTTTCCTTGATGGAATAAGAGGGGTGCTTAACAAGCAACATAAGGCTTCCTTCCCTCCTTTGCCTTTTTGTATAGGAGCCTATAAATTCTCAGGGATTGCAACAACCAAGGATTACGTTCAAGAGCTAAAAGCTTTTCACTTCAGTGAGGTGATCTTCCATAGAAATGACAGGCGGAGCAAGGTTGTCGAGCATTGCAAGGAGGTACATGCTCATTTTGAGTATGCTCATTACTGTGATGTAGAGGAAGAAGTGTTCAAAGGCATCAGCAACATGAATGAGTTGCAAATTTGTCGTCAAGGCAGTGGAGCTAGCTCTAGCTTTGCCCTAGCCCAAGAAGCCAGTCTGCAGAGAGAGAGAGAGAAGCAGTTGAGGCCCTAGCCCATGAAGAACAAAGATTGAAAGAAGAAGTAAGACTGCAACAAGAAGCAAAAGAAGCAAGACTGCAACAAGATGTTGAAGATGCAAGGTTGCAGCGAGAAGATGAAGAAGAAAGGTTGCAGAAAGAAGCTGAGGAAGCAAGACAGCAAAAGGAAGCAGAAGATCGAGAGCAGGGGGAGGAAAGTGAAAATCAGCAGCAAGCTGAAGAAGAAGAAAGAAGGCGTAAGATAGAAGAGAAACAAAAGACGGAGGAAGAACTTAAGACCAATGAAGATGCCCAGGCAGGTGGCTCCAGCACCCAAGATATGGAAACAGATGCATCTCAAGCAGGTTGCTCCAGCACCCAAAATGTGGAAACAGACACATCTCAAGTAGTACATACCCCACCCATAGAGACAGAAGTGCATGTAATAGACCTCTCGATCATCCCTTACACCCGATCAAAAGATCATATTGTGTCCCGATGGGATGAATTTGTGTATTATAAGAAGAGGAAGGTGGTGGTCTTGAATTCGAAAGAGAGGATAAAGAGACTCTTCCAAGAAGATATTTGTAATGTCCCTCCTATCCTACAAGGCTATGGAGAGGACACTAATAATAATACTGGACATCTAGTCCCATACCTAAATAAATAAGCATTCATACAAATTATAGATGGAGAAATGCAAATGCATAAACATTTGAATACACAGCAGAGTTTGATTCCAATATACATCCATCATACATTCACGATATTCATCAAATAAATAAATGCAAAGTTAACACAAGAGAGTACTTATCTTATAACAGTAGTCCCAAGCAATTGGCTATGCAACTGCAACGTTCCACCCAACCATAGTCTCTTCGACAGCTTATACTGTGTCCGTGCGAAGGCCACCCCCGAGCTGGGCATGATTCTCACAGGGAAAGGGAACATTCCATCTCATTCACTGCCAATTACTCATTTCATCTCAGCCAAGCCAGTCCACAGCCGGGTTTATCAGGCTACATTTGAACCATGGATGCTTATTCTCAAGCTCAAGCCAAAGCAATGGATACCCAAATCCCATACCCCAACATTCTCATTTCTCACACCGCAAGCACAAACATTGGGCATAGAAACCATTTACAACAAGGGTATTTTACAAAACAGGGTCCATGGGTTTTTCCCAAATCGTGGCTCACTAAAACAGAGTGTGGAAAGAGTAATTCGATTTCAACCCCAGGGAGTAAAACCGATTTCTCCCCACTGGTTATGATCCTTTCCAATGGCCTAATCGACCTCCAGGAAGACCCAAAAACATTTTGTTCTATTCTCCACTGGTAATCAACACAAAAACGCCACTTCCCAGGTAAAAGATGAAGGGAAACCCAGAAAAACCATGGAGGAAAACGCCCAGGCAGCTAGAGCTGCGTGAGGGAGCAAGACTAATGGTTGCATAATGGCTTAGAGAGAAATTTTGTGGCTCTTTTCTTGCCCAAGGAGACAAACACGATTTTCCATGAAGGGTGTCTTGCCCATACCCGAATTTGGACAGCCATACCTCTCCATTCCCAAGGCATTAACTACCTCAACCAACTCTTGGGAGAAATCAATGGTTGGGTACAAAAGTCAACATGGGTAGTTGAGGGTTTGATGGGTTCTCTCATTGACACTTGGCTTGAACTGATTGGCTCAAGGGTTTGAATGTTTTACCTCCCAATTCCTTGTGAAATCATGCCCCCATCTCTTTGTTGCATTGCATAGCTAGTTGTGGGTATTTTTATTAAAGTGCATATTACATGATGTTGAAGTTCCAATGTGCCTGGCTAGCATGCAAACCATATGCATCAATAAATCGATGGAGGGGCCTTGGCCTTGAGCTCCTCACCATGATTTCATAACAATATTACATCAATTACATTTGAATGTAATGGGGTCAGTAATGGGGACATTACATTCCCCTCCCCTTGGAATAACACCGTCCTCAGTGTTCCAATACTTTAGATCATATACCCACTTTACACATGTCCAAAATTCACAACTGGTGGCAGGTCTGTCCTGCAATTCATCTCTTTACTTTGACCTTTCATGATCAAGTCCTTTGGTTTCCTCAAGCTACTCCTGCGAGCTTTGGTCTTCCAGCTCTGCAGGTGGGCATTGCTCCAGAGCAATCCCTTCCCTTTATTCACCTTCCAGCTGATCTACAAGTCTGGAATTTCATGGATACCATCTTTCTCGCTGTCTTGGCAACTATTTGAGGAAGATTTCCAGCCAAAACAAATAGCTTTTGGTCTGCTGCCATGATCACGGTGCACAATTGGCTCTCACTCTTCTTACTAGCAACACTTAGCTAGTAACACTGCAACCAATGGCTTTTAATGTCTCTCCTGTGAGACTCATCATGGCAATTTCTGTTACGACAAGCATAACACAATATTAAAATTAGTCAATTATTTTCCAAATTGACTTGGAACGTCCATGCTTTACTCATGAGACTTCCACACATTTCATGCTTTCCCAACATACACATGAACTCATTCATGTTCATCCTTTCACATGAAATTTATTATTTCATCATTCACAATTCGTCTCAAGCAATTAAACACAATCTATTTTCAGCCATGATATGCATTCAACAATCTTTTGTTTTATAAATGCTTCAATCAAAAGGAAAGAGAAGAGTAGGGGTTTCTCCCTCTTAGTCTTGTTCTATTATGGAGCTACACCATCGCTGGGGTTTCATGCTCCTTAGTCTCTTTCACTTCAATGTGAATTCTTTGACTTTCCTTTCTTGGCTATGACACTTAGTGTCTAAGGTCTGTATATGGACTTTCAGCTAGGGCACCCTTCCCATTATTGCCTATAGAACCTTTGGCTGCTAGGATCCACTTGTATCCACTAGCACCATCTTTCATTACTGCTCATACTGAGTTCTTTAGGATGGTCACATGTCCACATGCATCTCTAGGATGCCTTCATAATCCTTGCTTCCAGCAATACCTACACTCAAACATTGAATCAATTCACATGTTTAGTTCATTTTCATAGGGTTTATCTCTAATCAAGAGTTTAGGAAATCATAACCAAATCATATACACACGTATATTCATAAGCAAGGAAGCTGCAAGGTAACTGAATACTTATCTGTATTGGATGTCTTTACTTTATTCCACGGGATCCTTCTTTGCTTTACGAGCCTTGGATTTCCCGTGAACACAATAACAAATGTTGGGCCAGCACGTAGGCTACTCCACAATCATTCAAATAGGAAATTCCAGGCCAATACGACGACGGGGTTTATCAATCATTTCCTTTAGCAATATGCTAGGCCAGCACTCCGAATGGTTTTATCAATTGTTTAAGGGGTGTTGGGCTAACGTACACACTACTTTACCATATCAAGTAGTTAATGTCCAACTAGTCACTCTCTGGACTTACAAAGAACTTTATAGCATTCAACCAGCTACTCCCTGGATTTCTTAATAATTTATATCACCCACTCATTTACTCTTTGGATTTACCAGCAATTTATAGTCTTTCAGGGTCTTTCCTTCCTGCAATGACCAAGGTTTCCAACAAAGAAACAATAGTGTATCATCTTAGCTGTTAGAAGACTTATAGCTGAAATCTTCATTATTCCAAACAAGACATAAATGTAAACGAATACTTATCTGTATTGTGTGTTTCCCCTCTGGTCCACAGGATCCTACTTCGCTTTGCAAGCCTTGGGATCGCCTATGGACTTGGATATAGTTAATGCTTAACCAGTACGCCTCCCCATTGGCTAGATTTACCAAGCATTTGGTGGTGCCCAACCAATCCCATACCTAGTTGGCCCTCTCCAGTGCCGAGCCAGCACATTGTTCTGGGTCATCGACCAATGGAAGGAAACTGCACCACCGACCATTATAGGTCAAGGCTCTACTATGGAGCCATAGGCATCTCATGGTTTTCAGTCAGTCCTCAGCACCCGCCCTCCCACTGCTGTCCCAGTAGAGATTTTATGCCTTTACCAATGCCACCACACCTTCTTGTACCATCTAACCATTATAGGTCAAGGCTCTACTATGGAGCCATAGGCATCTCAGGGTTTTCAGTCAGTCCTCGACGCCTGCCCTCCCACTGCTATCCCAGTAGAGATTTTATGCCTTTACCAATGCCACCACACCTTTTTGTACCATAACCCTTCACACACATCAACTCTTCATTTATACAAGGATGCCACTCCTTCTCTTGTGCAAATTGGTGGTTCCTTTTAGGAACTTTATAGGTGACTTTCTTGACTGCAGTTTAACATGACTCCTACTCACACAAGGATGATACCTTCTCGTATTACACAGCTCTTCGGGATTGTCCATCCCTTCTGGTAATATTTCACGTGAGCATAGAAAGGTTGCCAATTCCCATACAGTCCCTTTGCATACCCTTCTTCACTTTTTCCTTTAATGTGCAGTATCAATCTGCATCTGTGTAGGCTGACAATACAAGAAGGATAAGCAAGCTCATTAGTATTGCTGTTCAATTCTTAACCACATTCCATATCATTCACTACCAAGTATTGAAACACTAGGAATGTGTCCATTCCCTTAGGGTGTAGTCAATATTGAAAACCCTACCATGACCCAGCACCAGAAAAGGTGTGCACCCCCTTACTGATGTGCGCCATGTAGGCCTTAATCATACTCAAGCAGTTTGCAATGATATAAATAAGATAGAGCATGCTCTGCATATTAACCCTAATAATTTAGACATGCATGTTCTTGTCTAGGGTCATAGAATACTCATTCATTTTGCATATGTGTCTCACATGCTTTCTGGGCATAGCTTTACCATCTCACTTTCATGGTTTACCGACATGCAGTTTGGCTGAGACATTATCAATGGCGTTTACCCGAAACCCATTTCCAAAGCATGGGGTCTTTCCCATCTGGTTTGGCTTCTGCAGGCCATCACACATGATCTTCTTGCAATGTGTCATCCTGGCACACTTTATCAATTAGCCAAATAGTCAACAACATTTAGCAATAAGCTTCAAATATGATTGTTCCATAACCAATCAATAGCATTAATAATTAAATTCAATATGAATTTACAATTCTGTCTCCTACAAAAATTGATTTGCTTAGCAATGAGGCCCTCCTCATATTGTTTGGCTCTTGTAAGTGGTATCACTCTGCCCATTATGGTCTCACCCTTTCCACCATACATGAACATCCACCTACAACATTTCCTTCTGACGCAATGCTATATAAGCCCAAACAGTCATTAGCAATTATAAGCAAATTCTCAAATCTGAAATTTGTAAATATGTTTTCCTACAGAAATTTGATTTGCAACTATGAGACTATTCTCATAGACTTAAACCAGACAATTTTCAGATTTGTTTCATGCATAAATTTACAACCATGAGAAGCTTCTCATAACCTTTGGCTTCTGCACATGGTAGATCTCGGTCTTTACTATGGACTTATCCTCATTGCCATACGCGAGACCTTTTTACCTGAAACTGAAACTTCAATCGGCTAAACACGTTGTGAGTATCTATGCACATAATCATTTATTGCCATAACAGTCACTGAAGTGATCTCAGAATTATAATACTCAATAATTCAAACACCTTCAGTTGTTTAACATTTGAAATGCAATGAAATATACATATACTTCTATATATGCATCATTATTACAATAAAATTGCAAGACATAGTCACCCTAGCCATGCAATTTAAATAACTGTAAATACTCATTACTTCCCTTCCATGCAACTCTGTCCTTCCAACAGAGTGCTCTGGTAGCCCATCACATGTCTACCTTCTTCATGCCGTCCTTCTCCTGCATTCATAGCAGCTTATGGAATGGTCTCAGGATTATAAATAGTCCACCATTTCATCTATTATCTAACTGTATTGAAACATATATATATGTTACACTCATGCATTCACACAACGCTTTTCAACATGTGTACATACACATGCATGCATATTTACAACATTTACCGAATATTTCAATGCACATGTCTTCAATGCCATCTTGCATGATTTCATAAATACTATGCATTCAAACATACTATGGCCTAACCATGATTACTACGTACAACATGCGCTACCATGACAGGTCCTTAAGTCCTTCGTTGCTTTGGTTGCCAAACTCACATCCAATATTCACAAATGGCATGATATGAATGCATTGAGGTTTCTAGAAACTATAGGGTGTAAGGCTCCTTACCTTCATTTACCCACACCTGACCATACTTGGTAGGTTAACATTCACATTTAGGCACTCAATACCACATGTAAACCAAATCATCATAGTTTAACTGTAGTTGAAGGGATCTTACCAAATCCTCTTTCAACATTCATGCAATTAAGCACCGTTAACCCTTACCTGCATGGCTATTATTAATATCGCTTGATGTTACCTGATCAGTCAGCCTCTTACCAAGGTTAATCAGTCCTTTTTCCAACATCATGATCATGGATTTGTTGCACCATCCTCTCTTCATGAGATTGTAGGCAACAATCATCATCCACATCCTTAGCCATGCTTCGGTTGTCTCTGGTCCTACAACCAATGCGAACACAACTTAATTATTAGCAACCACCATCATTTGATTTTAAGTGGCTTATTGCATATGTAAATTCTCACTTTTTTACCAATATGCAATATCATATACATGCAAAACCATTTTCACGTGCACTGTGCAATATGCCATCTAGTACATATTCACTTCATCTATCTATCCTCTCACATTTCCAGCATCCCTATGCCATAATTTTTCAGAATATAAATACAATAGCAAGAGAGGAGTTAAGGAATTCTTCTCAATTCCTCATTCCATCATGGAGTTCCTCATCCACATCATAGCTAATCCTTTCCTTGGCTTCCCTACCAAGCATACAAGCAATCATTAGCTCTAATATTATCATGAATTAGCAATTCAACATATACATATGTGCAATCATTCATTCTTGCTATTTTCCACCCATGCAATTCTTATGCTATAAACAAAAAGTAGTTTAAGGTGACGCATTTTCCCTTTCATCTTCCATAATGGATATCACAACCAATTTATCTTGCTGAAAATTCCATCCTTTATGCAATCTATGCTCCTCATCCCAAGAGTGCATTTCACACTTTCAATGACTGTCTCCGGGAAACAATGGGGGTCAAGGGGGATTTCCCCCTTGTGGCTAGCCACTGCAGGGCGGGTCGATGGCAGCGCTCTCGTTTTTTTTTTTTTACGAATCATGCTGCTGTTGCGGGGCGGTTCATCGAACGCTTCTGCAGCTGCGGAGCAATTCGTCGAATGATCCCGCAGTTGTAGAGAAATTCGTCGAATGCTACCGCAGTTGTGGAGCAATTCGTCGAACGCTTCTGCAGTTTCGGAATGATTCGGCGAATGCTCCTGTAGTTGTGGAGCCATTCGCAGAATCCTTCCGCAGTTTTGGAACGATTCGGTGAATGCTCCCGCAGTTGCGGAGCCATTCGCGGAATCCTTTTGCAGTTTCGGAACAGTTCGCGGAACTCTTCCGCAATTTCGGAAGACATTCCGGAATTTCTTTCGCAAATTTCAGAAGAGAATTCCTTCCGCAATTTCGGAAGAGAATTTCTTCCACAAATTTCGGAAGAGAATTCCTTCAAAAATTTCGGGGTGACTTCCTGAACTCTTCCGCGTTGCGGAAAAACTCGCGGAATGCTTCCACAGTTTCGGAAGTCATTCGGGAATCCTTTCCAAAACAGACTTAAACAGACTTAACAAATTTTTCAAAAACACTTTAAGAAATTTTTTTACATCTTCCCTTCTTTCAATGATGACTGCTGCTCAGCAGGAGGTGATATTACCTCTGCAACTATCCAACTGAGCCAGCTAGTCTTAATTCTAGTACCCGTGGTGATTAGGAAGGGATCTTCTCTTGTAACTATAAGTGGATTTGGCCCATAGAGGCCCAATGTTGCAACCAGTAGCTCTGATACCAAATTGTAATGTCCCTCCTATCCTACAAGGCTATGGAGAGGACACTAATAATAATACTGGACATCTAGTCCCATACCTAAATAAATAAGCATTCATACAAATTATAGATGGAGAAATGCAAATGCATAAACATTTGAATACACAGCAGAGTTTGATTCCAATATACATCCATCATACATTCACGATATTCATCAAATAAATAAATGCAAAGTTAACACAAGAGAGTACTTATCTTATAACAGTAGTCCCAAGCAACTGGCTATGCAATTGCAACGTTCCACCCAACCATAGGCTCTTCGATAACATATACTGAGTCCGTCCGAAGGCCACCCCCGAGCTAGGCATGATTCTCACAAGGAAAGGGAACATTCCAGCTCATTCACTGCCAATTACTCATTTCATCTCAGCCAAGCTAGTCCACAGTCGGGTTTATCAGGCTACATTTGAACCATGGATGCTTATTCTCAAGCTCAAGCCAAAGCAATGGATACCCAAATCCCATACCCCAACATTCTCATTTCTCACACCGCAAGCACAAACATTGGGCATAGATACCATTTACAACAAGGGTATTTTACAAAACAGGGTCCATGGATTTTTCCCAAATCGTGGCTCACTAAAACAGACTGTAGAAAGAGTAATTCGATTTCAACCCCAGGGAGTAAAAACGATTTCTCCCCACTGGTTATGATCCTTTCCAATGGCCTAAACAACCTCCAGGAAGACCCAAAAACATGTTGTTCTCTTCCCCACTGGTAATCAACACAAAAACGCCCCTTCCCAGGTAAAAGATGAAGGGAAACCCAGAAAAACCATGGAGGAAAACGCCCAGGCAGCTAGAGCTGCATGAGGGAGCAAGACTGATGGTAGCATAATGGCTTAGAGAGAAATTTTGTGGCTCTTTTCTTGCCCAAGGAGACAAACATGATTTTCCATGAAGGGTGGCTTGCCCATACCCGAATTTGGACAGCCATACCTCTCCATTCCCAAGGCATTAACTACCTCAACCAACTCTTGGGAGAAATCAATGGTTGGGTACAAAAGTCAACATGGGTAGTTGAGGGGTTGATGGGTTCTCTCATTGACACTTGGCTTGAACTGATTGGCTCAACGGTTTGAATGTTTTCCCTCCCAATTCCTTGTGAAATCATGCCCCCATCTCTTTGTTGCATTGCATAGCTAGTTGTGGGTATTTTTATTAAAATGCATATTACATGATGTTGAAGTTCCAATGTGCCTGGCTAGCACACAAACCATATGCATCAATAAATCGATGGCGGGGCCTTGGCCTTGAGCTCCTCACCATTATTTCATAACAATATTACATCAATTACATTTGAATGTAATGGGGTCAATAATGGGGACATTACAATATTGTTACCCAGCGGGAGACCATGGTGATACAAAATACAAATAAGGCTCCCATAGCCATGGCATTCGCCGCTATGTCAGCAGCAAAAGCAACAAAGGACAATGTGGTCGATATGGTCAGAGAATTCGAGTCAACAAAGAGGAGAGATCGCATGTTGCAACATACTGTGGCTAATGAGTAGGCTTACATGGATCTTGCAGTGAATAAATATAATCGCTTGTATGTTGATCACAAGGAGTTGTTAGATAACTATCACCATTTAGAAGAAGAAAATGAGCACCTAAAAATCCAGATGATGGTTCTAGAAGCAGAAAAGAATGATTCTGAAGCTAGAATTTTTCATCTGGAAGCAGATAAGCAGGAAATGGTTGAACAATTACAGCAGGTAGAAAGCAGAGCAATAGATATGTCTCCCTTTCATGAGCTGTCCTGTGACATTTTGAGACAAATGCACGCCACACAGGAGCTGATTTCTGAGGAAGTGTGCAGGCTCAAAGCCATGATGGTTAGATTGAAGGAAGTCAATGCAGAGTCCAATAGGCTTAAGGGCAAGTACATTCGGGTTAAATCAAACATCCTGAGCCAAATGGAATGGAGAGAAGGGAAGGTTGATTTCCCCAAGCATCTCCCATTCAAGTCGTTAGACGATTTTAAAGAAGATGTGGCCCTCATGGAATTCTGCAGGAACTGTGGCCTGAAGCTAATGGCTAAGATCCAGGGAACAATTGATAAGAGGAACATCCAATATCAAAAGATTCATGAAGTGCATGATTAGTGTAAGCTGAATTTCCCTCAGTCCCTCGATGAGTTTCCAAGCAAAGAGCAATGTCTATCAGACTTGAAGGAAGAGCTAGGAATTCAAATAGAATATATAAAAAAAAATGATGTCCTAGCCACTGATGATCTCCATCACTATATTGGGTTGTCATCAATATACAGCCATTTGCTAAAAGAAATCCACCAAGCAGCAATTGCAGAAATTCTTAGTATTGAAGCAGAGCTTGGTAAGCATGTAACTTCTCAGAAGATCTTGCTCCCTTCACCAGCAAATGTGGTTATCAGAGACACTGGCATCTAGTTCAGTTACATTGTAGAGGAGGAAAAGAAAGCAGCATCAACAGTAGAAGCCAGTCCAAGTACCTCCCTCCCAACAGAAGCACCTCCCCTAGGGTGAACACACTGATCCTGAGGCGTTGTTCCTATTTTCAATTGTTCTCCCTATGTTTAGAGCATAGAATCACTAGACAGCTATCATTTTCTATTTTTGAGAAATTTTCTGTTTTAAGAAAAGGTCCATGATTTGTTTATTTAGAGGAAAAGTCTTTAGAGGACAAGTGTAAAGAGCGAGGTGGCAGCCCAAGAGGCATTTTGTAAAGATATAAATAGAATTTTAGGGAATAGTGTAAAGGACTTTTGGCAGGGAAAATATTTTTCTTAACTTGTACGAGCTATCTTGCACTTGCTCCAAGAAAATGAAATTTGCCTAATAAGAGCCTAGAGAGGACGTCTTTTGCATGGAAATGGATGTTGGATGCATGCTGGATTATTCTTGTGTCTTTCATATTCTACAGTGAGATCTTTCTTTGCTACCTTGAATTATTTCTATGCATTGAATGATCTTGTTGTTTCCTGTGCAAATGAATTTTTCTCCCACATGAGTAATGGAATGCGTTATATGTAAATTGGAAGCTATCTTTTAATATTTGTTGCCTTTTGCTGTAGTTGTATCTTCATGGTTTAATGGCTATCTGTTGATCTGTAGATGCTTCTTTCAGCACATTACTCATAGTTATAATTTTGCTCCTTGCAAGGATAGTTTCGGTTTATTTCAATTTTTTAGACACAGATTTGTTTTAAGCTTTGCATTTAGATTAAGTTAGCTTAGACACTTGCATATCATCTTAAACCTTAAAATCAAAAAGAATGGTGGATCGGGCCATAAGCGGTGTAATTGAAGCAAATCTCCAAATCTAACGATTGTCGGAACCGTTAATCGGACGGATTCCCCATACCAAATGGTGGACAATCTAATTGGGATAGTCTACCGGGGAGAATCTCTTTCTGCTTGATGCTGCGATCTTCGGGGCATTAACAAGACTAAGTTCCTTTAGTAGAGCTAATATCTCTCAAGTAGGACAAGGACATGATAGAAGTGGAGGCACCCTTGTCCAAAACGACACGATGGATTTTATTTCCACAAATCTTAGTGTGAACTTGAAAAGCCAATTGGTGGGAAAGCCTTAGCTTGAAATATTCTAAATTAAACATGATCATGTTGGAAGTATTAGGATTGACGGCTCCAAGTGCTGGCAACAAGGTTCTACGATGACTAGGGAAATGCTATAGAACTTCGAGAGTTGACATTGCATATGGTGCTTGAGCTAAGTCCTCAACAATATTGTAGTTTTGAGCATCTCGTGCACTCGGATTGAATTTTGTTTTTCGAATGGTGGCTTTTGGCGGGCTCAACATAGTGTCAAAAATAGGCCTTTCGATGTGAAGAGGGCCAGCAGGTGGAGGAGTGGAGGGAGGATCTTCCAAACATGATTTATCTTTTGAACTCCCATTTTTGTTTGAGTTTGGAACAGAGTCATAAGTCTTTTTCCTAGTGGATAAATGAATGGTCTCATTACTCATCATGAGGATATCTCAGGTAGCAGATGACTCCAGTTGATTGGAGCCGTTTGTAGTGCCCCCTTACGGAGGAGTGTGTGTGATCATTTGCTATTGTTGAGATGGGAAAGGGTGAGTTAGCACTACCGGGAGGAAAGAACCTTTCACAAATTTGTTGACTTCCTCACGATAAGGACAATCTTTTGTATAATGGCCCTCTTGGAAAATAAGGCATGGGAACTTAGCTTTCCTCTTGGGTTTATTTTCAGCATTAGTTTGTTGGGGTTTTGTATTTTCCTGCTGAGGAGAATTTTTCTTGGATTTCCCTTTATTGTTCTTCTTTTTCCCTCCAAATTGTTGTGACGAGGATTGAACCACATTCACCTCAAAGGTCTGAGCAAGAGAAGTATTTTTTTGGATGCATCCTGATTTTGAAGTGGAGCTAAAGTATTATGTTTTCCACTAGGTTTTGATGTAGGTTGGGTCTTCATGGAACCTATATTGGAGAAAACTCACTATGGCTTGGGGGACCACTACAGACAGCTGACTACCAGAAATTAACTCAATTCTCATAACTATGCTATTATAAATGACAATGCTAAGATAATGGAGAATGTAACCAACCTCGATCCAAACGTTTGATGTAGATCCCTGTTGGAGCTTTCAATCCATGCACTTGAATCTGCAAATTAGTCTTGACAGCCAATATACAACAAGTAAATATAATATATAAATGACATTAACATCATCAATAGAAATGGTCCATTATATTATAAGCAAATGCAACCCAATGTAGAATAAACAACATTCATATGAGTATTTCTATTAATAAACAAGAAGAAGTACAATGTGATACGACCTCTTTCCAGTAACCAATCTGAACCAAGATCTCGACCAATCCACCTGTGCCTCCACCACTTAAATCCTCCATGAATGGCAAACTCAAACTATGGTAGGAGTTTGGAAGGTGAACATAATGGGTTCACAACTACAAGGATCAATGAGTGTAGACTCAAGATAGGGAAAAAATCCACTAGAGTTCTCTTGCTCTTCTTTCTCTTCCCATCCATAAGCCATATGTGCTCAATATATAATCCTCCCAAAGGTAAGTGAAAGAACACATAAAGGAATTTCTTGGGAAGATGGAGGGTCAAAGGTCACCCAATAACCGCTTTTTGGGAGTAAAAAGTAATTAACTAGTGATTTTTACCATTTTACATGCTACCCGTGGGCTATAGTGATGCAACTCGTGGGTACGCGTGCTATAATGATGCAGCAAGCGGGTAAGAAGAAAAATGAGGAAATAGTATGTCTGAAGGATATAAAGTGGATCTGAGTTAGTGAAATGGATCCTACAGGCCAAAGAATGTTGATGCTCACAAGGTGGAAAATTACGTTGTAATAGATGCCCCCTAATGTGTGAGGTTAGAGACTGATGCTACAATGGCTGAAATACATTATAAAACTTTGAAGTGGAGTGATGGAAACACAAGTGGAAAGAGAAGCTCACTCGTCATAGTACAATAGTATCTATGAATACATGTCAGTATAGTACAACAATCTGATACAATGGCCATGAATAGGCAGTACATAATGGATATATGTTATAAGTGATCATAACCATGATCCCTCTACAGTAAGATATGGTCTCTTGTTGAAAAGGAAACAACTGGTGCAAACTGGAGGTACAAACTGCTGATATTTGAGAGGTGATATCTCAAATGTAAAGTCAAAGTCATAGGTAGCATACTGAATGCCAATATCTCCTAGGGTCTTCTACACAAGTCTTCGACGGTGCAAGTCCCATAAACTGAATAAAGGAGTTGGGGTTGAGCCTGATGTGACATCGTCTGATTACCAGTCAATGATGTATACCGTTAACAGACGCGAGATGACCCACCAAGAATGAAAATGGGCATCAAGGCACAGAGCAAAATCATCGGACTGTGAATAAATGAGTTGAATTCAAACACTAGGATGAATCCATCGATCAGGGGACATTGATGTATTCCCAAAATTGTCGATGGCGAGAGAACCTGTCACTAATGACTGCAAGCCTCAAGGTACTCAATCGAACTCTAAGCCTCAAGTCTCAGAATAAATGTGTTGAAGTCGATGGAATGAGACTCGCTGGAAGGAGGGCATTAATGCATCCCCCATCAACCAGCACAAGGTACTAGCTATGCTGAAATATTTGGAAGAGCTCAGGTGAAACGGATTGACTCAATAAGGATGGCCGACATGCAATAGTCAAGAGATCTAAGGAGTGGCCAACACTGGTTTCAGGACTTCCTTTGAATAAGAGCATGAGGAGATGGATAGGCGTAGGAAACATAGACTCGATATAGACTGTGCGATGCAGGAAGCATCACAAAGGGCTCCATAATGATTGGAAGCTTAACCAATCGGTGGAGAAACTGAGAAACAAGTACAACTCCTAAGGTCCAACTATAGTCTCGAATCATAGTGTATGGAGTGGAATGAATGCTCTGTTCAAAGGAGACACAATAGCTGCCAACAAGAAGTAGTAATCATAATCCCGTCTGGCTTTTTGGAATATTTGATTTTTTTGGTCTTTTTCATATTTGGGGAAAGCTTGAAAAAGAATAAAATTGCTTATAGTACAACAAGTGAGGGAACGAGTGTCAAATAGAGAGCAGACTAGTCCCAAGCATTGGAACATACCTATGATCAATGCAAGGAAGTGCATGCAGGATGTGGACACTCGGGGGTGTGTTCCCTCAGTATCAAAAGGTCATCAAATTGTGAAGGACAAATGGAATCTCTGCAAGGATCGAAAAGAAAAAGTGCTCAGGCACCAGGCTAACAACTGAGTAAGCAGGAGCTAGCACAAGGCTCAAGCGGCAAGCAGGATGATGCAATGCAATCACAACATGATATAACTGAGGGGAGTCCTTAAGGGAGATGGCCAGCATAAGATAAAGTAGAGTATGAGTCTTCATCGCAATGTCATGGCGTAACTACAAAGGACTCCCAATCATAAGGGAAAACATGGCATGGGCACCAGAATGCACAAAGGGGTTCTATCTAGGTTACCCATGTTCGAAAAATCCCTACCGCCACATAACGACACTTCTATAGCAGTGTGAAGGTTCCGTGTCGGTTACGAAGTGGAGTCACACCTAGGGTTTATGAAAATGGTCAAAAGGTCAAATGCATAATGCATTTGGAAATGGCATCTAACCTATATGCCTGGTGTGAAACGTACCTGCCGTAGGTGTGAAATGTTCAGAAACAACTTTCGCCGAAGAGATCTGGTAAAAAAATACTACTCCAAGACATTATATTAGTCCATAACGGCATCGTACGGTAAAAACTATAGACAAGTGGGTCCTGAAAATTATAAATAGTAATAAAAATTTACAATTTACAATTCATTTTTACTTTTCACCCATTTGGAGCTTTGTGGTTAGTTTTCACCTTGAAGTTCAACTGTCGATTCTGGGAGCTACAAGCGTCCATTCAATGAACCATCTAGAGTAGGTTGGTAGTCTCATCCATACCTTCAATTTCAATACTTTCATTTTAGTTTTCAGTGGTGGGATTTTTAGTTTGGCCAAGCCCTAAATAGCTTCGGCGCTACCCGCGGGCTATTACTATGCAGGCCGTGGGTAGGACACCATACTCATAGCCAATGCATAGGTTGACCGTGGGTACCCTCCACTGTATACAAATTATCCCCCGAGTACGGTCGTGTAGTTGATTTTGCAAAAGAATTTAACCAAAATCCTTGTTTTTCCTCACTCTAGGATGGTTCTAGAGTGGAGGGAGAGGGAGCATGACCTGGTATATGAGGCCATGCGCAACAATGTGCAAGCACAGTAGGCATTGCAAGCATGTGGGTTGTACAAATTCTGGAGTATAGGGGGTTTGAGGGCCCAAAACCTACTACTCCACCGCTTGATCAATTATTGGGATGTTGATGCACAGAACTTCAGTCTCAATGGGAAAATACTCACACTAGAAGTGGAAGACATCTACTTCATTACTGGCTTGTTCCATCGAGGTGAGGTCACCAATCTTCAGTCTCGTACTGTGGGTGGTGGGGTCACCGTCCTTGATTACATAGCTCAGTATTGTCCCGTAGACACACGAGCGGTGGGAAGTCAGGTGCCCATCAATGCCATAGTAGATCTGAGCATGAAGATCATTGCGGCTACCTTAGTGTGAATATGGGGTTCTAAAGCTCTGCACCAGGCATCCAGGCCAATGATGTTCTATGCATCACAATGCATGCACCCTATAGTATTCGATTGGTGTACCACACTACTGGGGTTTATGAAGACCCAACTGACAGAATGCAAAGAAGGGAAGGACAAAAACTTCAGCTATGGAAGTATCCTATGCAGCTTGTTCTTTGAGAGAGTCTCGGGGCTTAGTCCGAGGGTGGATGTCCCTCCTCATAGCCTTCACGATCCAGCCCTGACTCGATGGACTGAGATCTTGACACGACAGGGTGGTGGCCGTCTGGCATCACCATATACTAAGGAGTTCTTCTACTGGTGGGACCGACAGGTCATTGCCACATAGGACTACCCCTATCCAGGGATGGACTTCTGCCAGGATCGGGACATGCCACTCCCACCAGATGCAGCGTTCGGAGACATTGGTGAGTACTCTTTTTAGGTTTTTGTGTATATTAAATTTTTATGAATTTTTTATTATAGATGTGAATGCAAAAATATTTTTGGTGGTAGTATCATATGCTAATGTTTGACTGTTTGCTCGCAGATAAGGGCCCAGTCAGACCTGATGGCTTCCTGAGACATGGTCACCGGGACAGGGGTGATGAGGCAGGTGATGCTGCAGCAGGGCGCATTCTAGAGACCTTGCGGCACAACCTATCACAAATGGTTGTCAGGGTTCCATAGATAGAGGTGGCGCGACTACCTGAGGCCATGCAGCGCCAAGTAGTGGGGGTTCCTGGTGACTGGGTGCGGTTACTGCAGTGGGTAGACAATGCAGTTCACTATTTCTATGAGACACAGCCTGTCGGGGCAGCAGCTAGGCCTCCTTGTAGGGAGTAGATATCCCGGGATCTCATTTTTGTATTGATATGTTTATTTTTGAGGGCTACGGGCTCCTGTTTTGTATAAAACTACCATTTATGGACATATTTATAAAAAAACTTTGGTTCTCCGATTCTACTATATGTGTGTATGTACAAATGTATGAATGTCTCTTTCATTTGTGTGCTTCATGGTGAATGTGACAAATTCCAACCTAATACATAGTTAGCGTATGCATCAGATATATGATTAACACTTCTCGGAACATGTATGTATGTAATTGAAACAAAATTTCATTCCAAGAGTCTTACCCTTAGGAATTTTTGAAGTAACGTAGGATCCCTCACATGGTACTACCCATTCAACTGAGACACAACTAGTTGTGAATCTAGGTGGACTTCTAAAGACTGGATACCATGTGAAACAGCATCCCTAAGTAGCTCGATCACGACACTATACTCGGCCACATTGTTAGATGTAGGACCGAGACAAGCACCTCCTGAAGACACAACTAGGTGGTCATGTGAGAAGATAACCCAGGCAGCAGAAGCAAGCTACTGCATATGCCGGCTAGCACCATCCACGAACCCTAAGAACGTAGGAGATTCTGCTAACTCAATCAAATGGAAGCGAATCAGCAGACCCAAAAAACCAAAAGAAAATTAAACTATGTACAGAAGCAACTATACAATAGTATACAAAAGTATCATCCTAAACCAGAGGTTCAAGCGTAATACCGCTTGATATAGAGCCCATTTCTAGGCTCCTTCAAGACAGTCCCCTCATAGTCTTCTAATTCGTAGGCTCCTTTTTCTAGGATGCACCTCATGATGTAAGGACCATGCCACATGGGATTGAACTTGCCTGCCCCCAGGGGTTCTTTAGCTTGGTCATATAAGAGGACCAAGTCACCTTCATCATACTGTCAGGGAGGGACAGACCTATCATACTAAACCTTGACACGACATTTGTCGACATCTATGGCCATAGCTTCATCTCGACACTGCTCGTCAAGTTTCTCAAGGTGGATTAAACATTGCTCAATACCTGTCGTATCAGGGAGGAGCTCTATGGCCAGTTTAAGCAAAGGGATTTCGCATTCAATCGGTAAAAGTGAGAATCCGGTGGGAGTCTTGACTGTGGTTCGATATTCCCACAAAGCAGGATAAAACATGATGTTCCAATTGTTCTTGCTTTGTTGGATGGTACGTTGGAGAATGGTCTTCAAAGATTTATTAACTACTTCAACTTGACCATTTTCTTGGGGATAGTAGGAAGACGAGTGTTCTTGACGAAACCCAACCTTGAGAGACAAATCCTCCATAATCTTGTTTTGAAAGTGACTACCATGGTCAGCGACAATATCTTTCAGGATACTGAACCGAGTGATAATCTGATTGAATACGAAATGGGCTGCAGTAGCACCGTCGGCTTTTACGGTAGGCATGGCCTCATCCCATTTGGAAAAATAGTCCACGGCCAATATAATATGGTGATGCCCCCCAGCCGAAGCTGGTTTGCAACCCATGAAGTCCACCCCCAACTTAGTGAAAGGACCGACGGTGACTACCGGGTGAAGGGGCACTGGATGCAAGCATATATTCCGAAAAAACACCTGGTAAGGGTGACATCTCTTCACAGCATTAACACAGTCCTTAAATATGGAAGGCCAAAAATAACTAGCTCGCAGAATACACTGGGTTGTAGCAATCCTGGATAAGTGACCGCCACACGCCCCTGCATGGAAATCATTAAGCAACCGCTCCGCTTCTTCATGAGTTAAGCAACGATGGAGAATGGAATCCTTTCCTCGACGATACAAAGTGTCACCGACGATGGTATAGTCTTTAGTGTGATGTTTCACACGACATCGCTCGTCTTGTGAATAATGCGGAGGAAACTTCAAAGTTTGGAGATATACAATGACATCCCCATACCAAGGGTCCTCAGACAAGATAAGAAATAAGTGCTCATCCACAAAGAAATCTTCATGAATGACATCCTCATCAAGTCTCGGGAGGTCTGACATAAGCTCAGCAAACACCAACGATTTCACCGATTTTGCCGAAGCAAAATCGAGATCGAACTCATGAAGGATTACAATCCATTTATTATACTTCCCCCCTATAAGGCGTCGTGATAGCACGAAATGAAATGGATTGATATGAGCTACAACTGTGGTAGTTCTAAGAAAAATGTAATGTCATAACCGGACTGCATGGACAGTCGCAAGCGCTAGCTTTTCCACGTGAGTATATCTTAGCTCAGCGTCTACTAGATTTCGACTGAGGTAATAGATAACATGCTTGATGAGCGCATCATCAACCTGAACCAAGACCATGCCAATCGTCTCTTGAGACGCAGCCACATAAAGGATAAAATCTTGTGCGAAGTCTGGTGGACTAAGCACAGGGGCTGATACCAAATATTTCTTAAGGGCATCGAAAGACTGTTGGGCTCGCTCATCCTAGATCAAAGGTGTGTCTTTCTTCAATAAGCACGTGAAACCTTTGGTAAGATTAGAATAATTGACTACAAATCGACGCAGAAAAGTAGCTCTCCCTTGGAGGCTCTGAAGTTGTAACAAATTGCGCGGAGGAGGCAACTGAAGTATTGCCTCAACTTTTAGAGGATCGACTCTAATACCCTCTTTTGAAACTATGAAGCCTAGAAGGCAACTAGTCATTACGGCAAAGATGCATTTATTGGGATTCAATCGAATTTTGTAGTGTATACATCGTTCGAGAATCATACGAAGGTGCTTGGGGTGGTACGCTCTCTTGTGAGAATGGCCAGCAAAGATCATCCAAGAAAACCTCCATAATATTCTTAAGATCATGAAAGGCATAGTTCATGGCTCGCTGAAATGTAGCTCCGGCATTTTTAAGGCCGAAGAGAATTTTTCGATATGCAAACGTTCCCCATGGACAAATAAATGTCATCTTATGTTGGCCCATGGGTTTGATTTGAATTTGATTATAGCCTGAGAATCCATCCATGAACGAAAAAATCTCACTTCCCACACAAGCATCCAAGATCTGATCAATGAATGGCGTGGGGAAGTTGTCTTTCAGACATGCACGCTTCAAATCTCTAAAATCAATGCATACATGGATTGTTCCCTACTTTTTATCCACAGGAACGAGGTTAAACACCCATTCGGTAAGGGGAATGGGGTAGATGAAACCAGCTTTGAGCAGCTTCTCCACCTCTTCCTTGATAGAAGCTGCCTTTCTAGGGTTCACAGCACGTAAGCGTTGTCGAACCAGTTTAGAATTAGGATACATTCTAATCTCATGTTCAACAATGTGGGGGTCTATTCCTGGAATCTCCTCATATGACCAGGCGAAAGCTTCCCGGAGTTCTGTAAACAATTCAGTGTAAATATCAATCTCCTTAGGAGTGCAATCAACACCGATGTAGACATTCTCCACCTTTCTGGGAGTACGAGAGATGTTGATCGACATAGTTGGGGAAATATTGGCCATATTCCCCTCTGCAAAAACATCATGCGACTCCAAAAGAGCCACAGGGTGACCAACCATCTCTTCTAGAGTCATCCTAAACTCTTCTTGTTCATCGAGCTCGAGGTTGGGAAGGAAATAAGAGCGATGAAGCATATCCTCCCAAGGACTCTCACTACCACACATGGCCTCCATAATAGCTTCATCAGATGGAAAAGTATCATCAAGGCAGTCGTGTGAACAAGATGAGTTGGCTGCCCAAACCTGCAGCGTAACGGGATCTTCTTCAACTGTCTGGGAAGAAGAGAGATCATGTTCTGCAGTGGCTTGTTCAATATGCTCGTAAGCAAGCCCAGCTACAGACAAGGGAAAAGACATCCCGATGTGCGTAATGTCTCTAGACGTAGGACTCATGGACGGTAAAGTCCATAAATCAGTATAATAGGAAGTTCGAAATGGAATACTATGCAAAGGAGGAGACGCATCGTCAGAAATGGTTCCGATGAAGTTCACAGGTGTAGGAAAGCTATAAGTTCCCATCAATGAAGGGTACATACCAACACGTATGTTCCCAGTTGCCGGCTGAGAATATGTAACTTGTGGGACTATGGATCCTGTGGATGCTATGGAAGGAGTGTTAACGAAATCCAGCTGATCAATGGTCACAATCTTTCCTTCATGTGGAAAGCAAATAACTCTAAATATAGTGGATGCGACAGCCTTCATAGCGTACATCGAATTCTGACCCAGTAACAAGTTGTAGTTGATGGGCGCATCAACCACCTAGAATTCAATAGGCATAGACTTACCTCCCAAGAAGACAACAAGGGAAGGGATAATTCCATGTGGCTTAAAAGACTGGCCATCGAATGTAGTGAGCGTGGTTCTAGATGCGAGTAGAGGAGAAGAGCCAAGAGCTTTCTGACAAGTTAACGACATTACTGATGCGGAAGCACCTTCATCAACCATAGTACGTTTGACAAAACTCTGAAGGCACACCACCTGGATTTGAAAATCCACGTGGTAAGGTAAGCGAGGTTGAACATCAATAGTATCAAACTTGATAACACTGGAATTTCCCCCATCCTGAACTCCTAACACACTCAAAAGGGCATGCTTCTGAGAAGGACATGCCTGCAAAACTTCAAGAGCCAAAATGGCACACGGAGTTTGGCCCAAATATTCTACAATGGAGTGGTTATGGCCGGCTTGAGCATTAGGATTATGCGTAGAGTGCTTGAGAACACCTTTAGGTATCCGTGGCATATTAGAGGGCTTCTCGATATGCAAGGAATTGTCAGGAGGAGGGGGAGGCTCACTCCCCATATTAGGTTGTGGTGCACCATAATTGTGTTGATGAGTAGCAACACTAACCTCCAATTGAACCATATTCACACATCCATAACCACTAGTATTTGAAGAAGGCGTTGCCGTTTCAGTAGGTCCATAACAAGTGGTGGGAGCATGCGAAGCCATGTTTTGATGATGAGGAAGGGGATCCTTTAACACAGCTGGGCTCTATGCCAAATGTTTCGATGCTTCTTCAATTCAAGGACATAAGTGATTAAGATGATCTTCCCCACAGAGCTTCTAGGGAATTTCACCTTACGCCTAGGTTTATGATCCTCACCAGCATTTTCGCCTTCCTAAGGAGGGTTGGCATTCCATTTGCAAGGGGTAATGCAATTGCTATTATTGTTTCTTCCATTGTTTCCAACCCTACGACTGTTTCTCCCCTTTTTCTTACCACCAGGTTGCTAGTTACCTGACGGCTTCGTTGATTGCACATTGTGTACATCAGACAACGGGGTGGAAGTCGTCAAGGTGTGAACCTGTCCGGGAGTAGACTGTTTTAGCAACAAATTTTGCATTTGATTAGCTACCAAGTCCATAGGGCGAGTGCTTGTGGATCCCACGATGCCATCGGCATGTGGTCCAGGAACTGACGTAGGCTCATGTCGTGTTCTCGGTGCGTAAGGGATAATGTTATATAAAATGTCAAACTGAGAGTATAGTAGATCTAATTGCTAGACTTTCAAGATGGCTTGTTCCTCAGTCACAATCCCGTACATCGAAACATCCTTAGCAATGTATGGGAGTAGAGACTTGAGGAACCATTCCAACAGAAACTATGGAGGAATGTTGGCTTTCACTAATCTCTTCCATCGATGCCACTCTTGAACGTGGTCAGAAATATGTGTGGCCTTATTCTGACGGAAGGTAGACAACAGTTTAGTACCAGTATCATAACGAACCAACAACTGGAAATGGTCCAAGAAAACCAAAGCAATCTCGTTGAATCCCCTATAGGTGTTCCTAGGAAACTCCACATACCACTTCGCAGCTGCCCCTGTGAGGGTGCGTTGAAATAGTCGTAATCTAATGGAATTGTGATTCAATGAGTTGGAGGAGCACCAAAGGTGAAACGTTGTGACATGATCACCCGGATCCTCACCACCTTTCCCCTCAAACTAAGGAATGTCCGAAGGGAGCTTGGTACGGACCAGGGGCCAATTAGGGTCGAAACACACCAGATCATTCGTGAGCTTGGAAAGATCCATAAGATTCAAATGCGCAAGGAACGGGAGCTGTGGCTGGAAAGCTTGATTATAAGCTCCCATAAAAGGTTGGTTGAACGGAACCGAATTATAAGGTGGACCAAAAGCTTGACCATGAGCATTAAATGGTTGATAATGAGGACCTGACGGACCATAAGCTTGACCATGGTCATAAGGTGGATAACCTCCCCCAGCCTAACCTGTATGAGAGTAAGTAGGCATATATGTGTTTTGGGAACCGTATTGAGGTGGGTTGAACTGGTGGCTAGCACCGACTGTGTTGTAGTAAGGGTTGCCACCATAAGTATGGGGCATATACGTACTATTCATAGCGGGACCTAAGTTGTAATGACCATAATCGTGAGGTATGTTCCAACCTCCAGCATTAGGATTAGCATGAGCAGTCGTGTGGTGACCCAAAGCATGAGAAGTATTCCCAACCCCAACATTGGTGGTACTAGTAGCAGGAATGGTGGCGTTATGACCATATGGATAAGATCTATTCCCGCCTCCTACATTAGTATTACTAGTAGCGGTGGTGGATGCAAAAGTGTGCAGTATATGTCCACCCCCATGGTTAGGAGGAGCATTATCATTTGCGAAAGTGATCTTGGGTTGACGGGTAGCGATATGTGTGTTAGGTGGTGGATGGTGAGTCATGTTTCGAACAGTGTTCCTATTGGGTTGGGTAGTCCTAAGAGGTGGTCTTTTTCCAACATTAGCATTGTTAGGAGGATTATGACCAGTCCCCATATTATGTGTGTGAGTGGACAATGTGGTTCCCCTGATGAGGGTATTGCCCCCAGTGGGTGCATTTTTGCTAACACCATGACTAGTGCCAACATGACTACCAAAAGTAGTGGGAGGATTAACTGTGCCGAAACCGGGCATACTATATGAGAATGGGTTAACGTTGATCGCACGATCTTCATCTTTAGGTAAGGTTGGCATCCCATAAAGATAATTATCCGTATTCGAAGAATCGAATGGATCGTTCTCGAGTGGATTCGGCCAAATCGAACTAGGTTGAGTCTCAGGTGGATCACCCCCCAGGCCTCTTGAGGTGTGGGGGTGTTTGAAGTATGTTCGACTCCACCTGATGGAATCGTGGGGATTTCCTCTGTGTCAGAATGTGTAGCCATCATAATGTTCGCATCCCCGAGCAAGTGAACACGGTGTGAAAGTTCGTCCGCTTTTAAACCAGCTAACTGATGGCATCGGCAGAGAGTAGGACTCTGTGCCACGATATATCTGGAGATAATATCAAAACACAACATCTCCTACGGGAAACTATCGATCAAAAACAGTAAATCAAAAGCACACACCTAGAGAAACTACAACCAAGAGCAGACAAACAGAGTGATTAAATGAGATCCCGACACTAGAGCCAGTATGTCTCACCTAGGAGAGGCTTGAGACTTCCAAACTATAGCCGAAGGTATTAGAATCAATTATAGAGACAACCAGGATTCACTGCGTGCACAAGGTCAAGTCCACTGTACAAACACAACTGTGTTGTCCAATCCCTATCTGACTCAAGACACAAACAGCATAACCACTGCAAGTACCCTATGTGATACCTAGGTAGGGAAACTATGGTCACCACAATATAACCAATGCTTAGGGGGACAATGTTATCGGACAATCCACTCGAGTGGACGCGAGTAGGATCTCCCTAGCTCAAAGTGAGTCTAGAACAAATAGAATAGATTACCAATGCATTTCCTAGATCTACTTAAGGATCGAGTATTAGATGTCTTACCTTTCACTTCGCAATCCTTTCTCTTGAATGTTGCTCCATGTCTCACGATCGTCAAATCCAAGATGCAAGACCTGTCAATACAAGAAACAAGAGAAACAAGTAAAACACATCTATACAATAAGAGATATAAGTAAATAGTTAAGCAGGTAAACTACTCAATATCATTACACACATGAACAATATTGGTGGAAAGCATTTGTATTACTACAAAAAGAGGAGTACATAATAGAGATATATAACTACAACCAAGGCTTAACGCTGTAGCCCTTCTTCGACGAAGCCAATTTCCATATCCTTCCAAGGAAGTATGAGTTCTCCAATAGGTGAGTGGAGATGCTCCAAGGGTGATTTAACCAGCATGTAGATACCATAGATTTCCTCCCTTTGGGATGGGAGTGAGATTCATTCATATAGGACTAAGTGGATAGGGTATGGATAGGATAGGTTGAGAGATGGTAGGAGAGGTTTAAGGGATCTCTCCAAAGGATTAGGAACCGAGTTCCAGCTCTTCCAAGAGGTCAGGGATAGGGTCCCAAGTCAGCAAGCTTCAAGAAGGACCTCGAAGAAGTTATTTTTTCCATCTAACTGACTTCGTCGCACGTTGCAATGGGGCAAGCTGCGACGTCACATGTTGCTAATGTGCATCCTGCAACGACCCTTCAGAACCTAGCACAATTGGGTACAAATCCTCCCTGGTTGATCACTTAGTCAAGATATCTTCAGGGGTGTATACACTGAATCTTATGATGAGTAGATTTTGGGTGTAACAGAATGCACCCCAAAGCATGAAGCTGTTGAAGATAGACAAGTGAAGTGCTTTGATAGAAATAATGGCAATAGACTTCTCATATGAAGGACACTAATGCAGTACAACTGAATATGAATTGACAATCTCATATGAAGTACAACATGGCTTCCGAACAATACAATGCAGATCCATGGTAGTAATGACCGACTGAACACAATCATGGATACTAGACACAAGTGTAGATCCATGATGAGATGATAACATAGCCACGACCAATACAAATGTGGATCCGTGTGATATAACTCAATACAAATGCCATCGCAACCTGGGTAAAACATGACACCCCAGGGTCTTCAAGCTAAACCTGCAATGATACGAATCTATCCATGTGATTACAAATGTCTTGATGTCGAACATGGTAGAAACCACTTGATTACCAGTCATTGATGTAAACCGTTAACAAGTGTGAGGGAGATCACCATTGATTTCAACGATTCCCAAGGTATCATAGTACATATCATCAAGCATGAATAAATGAGTTGAAGTCGAATGCAAGATGAAATATTTCAATCAAGAGTCAATGATGTAAAATCATGATGAAAGTGAGGTAACCTGCCATTGAGGCATGAAGGGCCAAGGTACTTGATTGATTTCTAGATTCAATCCTCGGATGATGTGCTGAAGTCGACAAGGATGAATCCGTCGAAGGAGGGCCATGAAGAATCCCCCATCAATTGACATGAAACATGACAAAAATGTATAGGGTAGATCGGATGGTACAGTAACATGCAAGATTGAATCAGAGTAGATCAACATGATGGTGGGTGTACTGACTACAGATGATAAATGATAGACATATTCTTGAACATGGGCATGGCATGACTTGGTAGTATTGACACGATGAGTGCGACACAAATTCTCAAAGTGACTGATGATGGAAGCTTTTCTTTGAATGACTCAAAGGAGTAACAAGACTCAAGAAATAAGTGGAACTCGAGGACAAACGGATGATCCAAGTGATGTATGAAAATGCAGATGAGTTCCATGTTTAAGAACGACTACATACTGCCACTAATAAGGTATGTAACACAAACCCTTTCCTTTTTCCCCATCATGAATGATGAGGGCCTCATGTGTTTTTTACGAGCTTGATGAGGGTAACCAAATGCTTGGTATAGCTCATCTCATAGATGAGTCCAATCCCAAATGTTTTTCGAACCTAAGATAGGAGGGGTTCATCCCATGATGGGCCCTTCAATGTGAAAATTTTAACGAGTCCATAGAAGGTAAACTCGGTCGTCATTCCATGTTTAGAGAGTCTGAAAGAACTAAAGAAGACTCCAATGGTCCTTTTTTGTAAAGTTAGCCTCATTGCCCAAACAAGGGTAAAACAACACGAGAGAGGACTCTTCCAGTCATGATTGGCTGGAGTATTCCTTTTTTGTAATTAGTGCCTCCTGGACTGAAAAAGGGGTAAACTATCACCAGGAAGACGACCATTCAAATACTTTAACAAGCGTGAATGCGACAAGTTCGCTTGGCAATCTTTTCATTTTTCGAGAGCCTGAAAAGAGCTTAATGGTGGACTCCGGGGGGTGTCCTTTTCCGTGGAAGTTTAACGAACCTGAAAAAGTGATAAATCATAACTCGATACTTGTTCTCATAGTTTCATGAGTACGAGAACAAACGAAGAGTAAAATCATCATCACACAATAATTACAAACTAACCATTGCAAAAATAACGACAAAATGTTCAAGGGAGTGTTCATACCTGTGGTGACCGTTGTGATACGAGGAATGGCACAAAAGACTACTTACAACTCTTGCATACTAGAAAATGTGTCAAATAGCCCCAAATACGACAAAAATGGTCAAAAACTATGATAAATGGCCCAAGAGCATCAAAATATTTGAAAAGGAATATTCCATTCTATTTATAAATAGAAAAATGGGCCAAAAGTAGTTTTCATTGTTTCATTGCCAATTTGGGAGGAGAAGTACCAATTTGGAGCCAAAACTTTCTTTGCCGATTCCGGGAGCTACGATCCGCCATTTCACCCACCGTTAGGAGTAGGTAAGCCTAAACTTCATCCAACAACTTTCTAGTGGATTAGAATTTGTTTTTAGGTTCAATTTTTGGGTTTTTCGATGAATTCATGGAGGGCTATTGCGCTCTCGGCTCGTCGTAGTTTTCCCTTTCGAGAACCGCGACGAGACCAACTCGGCACAAGTCCTGAATGAGTGAAGTGCGACGACATCGCACTGTACGCAAAAGTACAGTGCGACGACGGAGGTTCATTTCCCAAACATCAAAATGAACTCAAAAAAAGAACTTGTTGTGGTTGAAGTAGGATCTAACAGTGTTTAAATGTCCCTTTTGGTAGGTCTCTAGCAAGCCAACATGGTTTTAGAGTGGCAGGAGAGAGAGCACAAAGTAGAATATGTACAAGCTGCCAATGATCCACAATGCGTGGATGCCTTGAGGAACTGCGATTTTCTCAAGTTCTTTGAGATTCAGGGGATGAGATCCCAAATCCCATTGCTATCACACATGCTCTGGAGTTGGGATGCGGCCCAACAACATTTTGTGATTGGTGAGCACATCCTCACAATAGATGTTGAGGACATTTATTTTCTCACAGGTTTGTCTTAGAGGGGGGACCCTGTATTTCTTACTGGAACACGGGCCAGTGACCGCATAGTCGATGACATGGTGTCACATCATTGTACCGCTCTTGCTCGATCTTCCAGTGAGAAGATGCTTATTAGGGATGTGGTAAGCCGCCCACTGCATACCATATTGTTTACTATTACTAGAACAGTGGGAAGCCAAGCCCCACACATGGCTACTCGGACTCAGATGCTTTATGCGGAGGATTGTATGTCCCCAATGGTTTTCAACTGGTGCAAGGGTCTCCTCGCAAACCTTCGAGCTCAGCTGAACAAGTTCCGGCGGGGAGAGCTCAAGCAGTTTGGTTATGGATCGATCGTGGTATCGTTCCTCTTGGAGTGGATCCCTCTCTTGCGTCCACAGGTAGTACTAGATGATAGGGAGCCTAGAGATCCCCACATGCTCAGATGGGCTGACGTGATGACCCTCCATGGTGGAGGACCTATCATCAGCTTTGGTCCTGAGTTCTTCAGCTCGATGGAAGGCCAGTTACTCATGGTTGAGGACTTCCCGTACGACGGTATGGATTTCAAAGAGGATCCTGACTTGGTGCTGCCCGAGGGTGTAGCATGGGGTGACATAGGTGAGAACAAAAACCCTTGTACTTTTAGTTTTGCATATTTATCATTTTTTTGATGCAGTGCTAACAAGTATGTAACATATGTGTGCAGAAGTGGGGCCTGTACGGTCGGTAGTACTTTCCCTTCTTGCGAGGAGAGACAAAAGTGGGGAAGCACTTTTTCCCCCAGGTGCTCATGCTACCATCGAGGAGATGGAGGAGGTATACAGGAACTTGTCCTAGCTGACAGTAGAGGTTCCTGAACTAGCGATAGATGACCCCTGTCGAGACCTATGCAGAGGTTTAGGGTTGGAGCGTCCAGACGCTTCAACGTCCTACTCCGCAAGGTAGCGAGGACCATGGATTGATTCCTTACTCAGCAACAGCAGGATTTTCGTGCTAGGCGTGGTGTATGGGTCAGGCGTCAGGCCTGATGACACTATTATACTTGTACTGAGAGCTTAGAGGCCTCATATTTTGTACTACTAAAAGCTACGAGGCTTCAGATTTTGTAGAGACTCACTGAAAGCCATCGTGCTTCATATTTTGTACCAGCACTACTTTTGAGTGATATATATATATATATATAGACATTCCCAGCGATTTATACAATATGTGTTTTAAAATGATGAGTGATGTGATCTTGTTTACATATTTGCTTTTATACATTGCATTATTTACATGTTGTGAATGCTTTTACATATTATGAATATTATGTGTGTGTGATGTACCAATCCAAAATGAAGTTGGCCATTGAGTCAGCAACTGTGTTTGACTCTCGTGGAATGTGTAGGTACTGAACGGATTCAAATGACCTTTCCAGGAGACGTACTCGTCTAAAGAGATGGAGTAAGGTGGGATCATGGATGGCATAAACTCGGTTAATATGGGAAACCACTAATTGAGAATCCATGTGGAAGATAATGTGGTTCATACCCAAGGAAATGGCGTTAGCTAGGGTTCCGATTACTGCCTGATATTCTGCGGCGTTGTTGGTCTCAAACCCTAGGCAACTTCCTCCTGAGCTAATGAGCTCACCTGTTGGGGAATATAGTACCCAAGCTGCCGAAGCAAGGTTACGGGTATGCCGGATGGTGCCATCTGCAAATCCATAGCACGTTGCCATCTGCACACATAGATAGAACATGGTATAAGGAACGGAAACAAGATCTAAAGACACTCAAAAATAAAAGCGTCATAGCACACAAAAACAAAAAAAACATGCCGTGTACAGTATATACAACAAAGTCTAAGCATGACGAGTTTAGTCATAGTATCTCTTCAGGTAAATCCCATTGTGGGGTTCACCCAAAGAGATTCCATCATAGTCTTCAAGCTCGTAAGCTCCCTTCTCCAAAACACATTTTACAATGTAAGGTCCATGCCACATGGATTCGAACTTTCCTGCTCCTAGTTTGTCGTGCTTCTGGTCATAAGTGAGGACCAGGTCACCTTCGTTAAAGATACAAAGTTCAACTGACTTGTCATATTGGGATTTGATGTGTTTCTTGTGTGCTTCATTAGTAAGAGCGACATCTCGGTAGGACTCGTCAAGTTTTGCTAAGTGCAGGAGACGTTCTTCTTCGGCAGTAGTATTAGGAAGAAGTTCGACAGCGAGTTGTAGAGACGGAATTTTGCACTCTATAGGTAGGATAGCCTCCAATCCATAGACTAGTTGGAAAGGAGTGAAACCTGTGGCGGTTTTAACGGAGGTTCTATAGGCCCATAATGCTGAAAAGAGCATGTTATGCCAATTGGATTTCTGCGTACCTACCATCCTTTGGACCATAGTTTTCAAGACTTTGTTAATGGCCTCGACCTATCCATTGGACTGCGGGTAGTAGGGTGTTGAATTTTCATGGAGAAAACCCAACCTATTGCTCAGTTCATCAACCATATGGTTCTAAAAATGGGAACCATGATAGGTAAAAATCGCCTGAGGAACTCCGAACCATGCTATTACATGATTGAACATGAAGAGTGCGGTGGTTTTGTCGTCGTTCTGGTATGTAGGCATAGCTTCGGCCCACTTTGTAAAGTAATCCACAGCGATAATGATGTAACTATGCCCCCCGGCCGAGGTAGGCTTACAATGCATAAAGTCGATGCCCCATTTTGCGAAGGGGCCCATGGCAATAAGTAGGTGTAATAGGGCGGGACGGGTGCGCTTCTTCATATGGAAGTGTTGGCAAGGAGGACATTTTTTTATGGCCTCAATACAATCTTTGAAGATGGTAGGCCAATAATATCCTGTGTACAAAATCTTTTGGGCTGTAGCCATCCGAGAGACGTGACCACCACATTCCCCAGCGTGACAGTCATTCAAAACGCGTCTGGATTCATCGTGAGTGAGACAACGTCAAAGAATTGAATCGATGCCATGGCGATACAAAGTATCATTGATGATTAAATAATACTTCGCATGGTGACGTATCTTATGACGGTCGTCGCGAGACAGTTGAAGGTTGAAGCGTTGGGTTTGAAGTTATAATGAGTGATCCGAAAACAAGATCTTTGCTACTCTATGACGTTAACATGAATTGCATAAAGAGCATGAATGAAGCTCACAAATCCATAAGAAGAGAACCAAACAGCATAGACAATACACACATAAAGACAACAAGTTGATAACGGAGTTCGTCCAGGATGGACTACGTCTCCGGGCCTGCTTCTCAATAGGAGGGCCGATCTATAATCTCAGCATAAAGGAAAAATACATGGCAATGATACAATGATACCTTGTCGACAATGGCCAGGAAGAGAACCGCTGCCCAAAACACAACAAGACTGCTTCCAGCAACTCCGAAGCCTGAAGACGGTGTAAAACGAGTATAAACACTCGTACCTTCCTCCTGCAGAGCTACGCAATCTCCCTTCTCTCCTTTAGCTACAAAGTCTGTACTCCAAAGCATGAGTGGCAATGGAAACCAAGGGGGTTTATATAGTGTGGAAGAGCTCTCCTCCACATGTTTCTCATGACTTCTTAGTTACAACTTATTTTTTTCCAAGTTGGCAAATGGTTACAACCTCTAACTAATGGGTCTTAATGTTGTAGTTGGTTTTGTTGGGAATTATACCAACTATTCTAAGTATAGTACTTTATAATACTATCGACCCACTTACACTATAGTCCATTGTAATATTTTTAAGCCATAACCAAACCCGATTTTGTAACCATTCCCAAAGTCATTAAAGACCACATGCAAAATGCGCTGGGCTTCAAGTGGCACGGGTTGTTGGGCTGTCCATTCGGTGCATACCATGTGACCCCCGCGCTGGCACCTCCGCTTTGAGCTCCCGGCTGTGTGGCTGTGTGGTAGGACCAGGGGTCGGGGCTAGCCCCGGCCCCTTTTTGCGCCCATATAAACATTACTCCACGTTTAAATACAAGATCCGAACCACACATACCAATAATCATAAGTAGCCAAAGTGGTGAAGGCGGAGCGCTTATACAAGAGAGGTCACGGGGTCAAACCCCACGGAGGCCATAATTTTTGCCTTAGACATATTGGCCAATCCATGCTGCCACGTGGCGGCCTAGGATTGGTCCACCGCATTCCCAGTCAGCATCCAGTCAACCGCCAAGTCACTATTTGTATTGCCACGTCACCATCCATACGTCCAGTCACCATATGCCAGCTTGGATCCGTACTGCCACGTGTCACCTTGTGATTGGTCCATACACCTTCCATGTCACATTGTCTGTACTATATGAATGCCACGTGTCACCCTGTCAGTGGTGCCACGTGGCACCTCTTTTTGCCAATTTTCCCTGTTGACCTTATAGGACAGAACGCGATAACTTTCTCATACGGAGTCCTTTTGAGGTGAAACGAATGCCATTGGAATCATCTCGACGAGCCCTTCGATCTGGTGTTGGTTTTGCTGAGATTGGAGGACTTCAAAAATTTTGCCTTCTTGGATCCTCCTGGATCATTCCTCCCCACTGAGAAGCTTTTGGCCTCCAAAAGCCTTTACTAATCAACAAATAGGTGAGGAAATTGCTCCCTCACTTTCTCCTTCTCGATCCACTTGGCTTTGCTTGGATGAGTGCCTTTGATGCCCACTCGAAGATACTCAACATCACCTCTGCGAGAAGTCCTTGTCCTTCTATCCAAGATGACATCTTCCTTTTGCTCATCCATGTACTCAGGAGCAAATTCATCAACTGATGGCACTGAGGCATTCTCCCTTTCATCCATGATCATGGGAGGCTCATAGAGTTTCAAGTTCTCCACATTCACCACTGAGTAGATCTGCATGTATGGCGGTAGCTCTAAGCGAAAAGCATTTGTCCCAATCTTCTCCAAGATGGTGAAGGGACCATATCTAATGGGCTTGAGCTTCTTGCCTTCTCCTTTCATCCTCTCCTTGCTGATGTGAAGCCACACTTGATCTCCCACCTGAAACTGATGATCAACTCTATGCTTGTCATGGCGAGCCTTGTACTGGGATTGACTCTTCTCCAACTGCTCTTGCACTGCTTGATGTACCTGTTGAACTCTCTGAATGAACCTGCGGGCTTTGTCTTCATCCTTGGAAGTGCTTGAATCAACCTCTCTCCCATAATTCAATTCCAATGGAGTCTTTGGAAAGTACCCAAAGCATGTCTCAAATGGCGAGCTCTAAGTGGAAGAATGCATAGCCCTGTTGTAGGCATGCTGCACATACTGGATCTGTTCATCCCATAACTTAGGATGCTTGTTGCAATAGCCTCGAAGCAAATGGACAACTGTCCTGTTGACTACCTCTGTCTGTCCGTCGGTCTGTGGATGGAAAGCGGTGCTCCTCTTTAGCTTGGTGTCCATCATACACCATAATTTTGTCCAAAACTCTCCAAGGAATCGGGAGTCTCGATCCGAGATAATGGACGTAGGGAGTCCAAAGTGAACCCATACATGCTGAAAGAAAAGAGAAGCAGCCTGCTCTGCAGTGACCTGCTTTTTACATGGCATAAGAATACACATCTTGCTAAACCTATCCACGACCACATACAAGTAGTCATGACCCCTCCTAGACATAGGCAAACCCCCCACAAAATCCATGGAAATGCTTTCCCAAGGATGGGAAGGAACAGGAAGTGGTGAGTACAGCCCCAATTTTCTATTAGTGGGCTTACAAGTAGAGCACATCACACACCCCTTTACATATTTTGTTACAACGTCTTTCATGCGAGGCCAATACACAAGTCTTTGTAAATGAGACAAAGTCTTACCTACCCCAAAATGCCCTGATACAAGAGAAGTATGAGCTTCTCGTATTACATGGACTCTTTCACTGATAGGAACACATAGCTTGCCCAAATGATAGAGCAACTTTCCCTGCAAATAGTAGTCTTCCACCTGTGTGCCATTGGTTAGCTTCTCATAAATCTCCTTGAAATCATCATCAGTAGCATACTGCTCAATATAACTTTCATGGGACAAAGAAGCAATTTTCAAAACAATAGATGCAACAATAGGAGGTCTAGAAAGCATATCTACCACTTTGTTACTAGTACCCTTTTTGTACTTGATCACTAGATGGAATTGTTGAAGGAATCCCATCCACCTGAAATGACGAGCTTGCTAGAGCTTAGTCTGGGACTGGAGATACTACAAGGGCTGATGATCGGTATGGATGATCGTCTCCTTACCCATCAAGTAGTGCTTCCACTTCTTGACACTCTGAAACAAAGCATACAACTCTTTGTCATAGGTGGGGTAGTTGATCACTGCTTGAGTAAAAGTCTCTGAATGGTAGCAAATAGGCTTGCGGTGCTGCATCAATACTGCCCCCATGGCATATCCACTGGCATCTGTCTCTATCTCAAATGGCTGCTGCAAATCAGGCAAGGCTAGGACTGGGGCGGTGCTGATCTTTCCCTTCAATGTGTCGAAGGCTTTCTGCTACTTTCCTCCCCACTGGAAGGCTTTCTTCACACTTGTTAAGGCATGCAAAGGAGATGCTATGTATGAGAAGTTTTGAATGAACCTCCTCCAATATTGAACAGCTCCTAAAAAGCTTCTCACTTCAGTAGCGTTAGTAGGCTTAGGCCAATTGACAATTACATCAACTTTTGAAGGATCAATTTTTAAATTTCCACCTCCTACAATATGACCCAAGTAAACTAATGAAGTTTTTCCAAATTCACACTTTGACAATTTTACATACAATTTCTCCTTTTTCAAAGTATCTAATACTTGCTTTACATGCCCCACATGTGCTTCCCAAGTTTTGCTAAAGACCAAGATATCATCTAAGTATACAATGACAAAATCATCTAAGAATGGCCGGAAAACATCATTCATTACCCGCATAAAGGTTGCAGGTGCATTGCAAAGCCCAAAGGGCATCACCAACTACTCAAATAGACCTTGCTTGGTCTTAAAGGCTGTCTTCCACACATCACTTTCTGCAATTCTGATCTGGTGGTAGCCACTGCGCAAATCCAACTTGGTAAAGAACACAGCATCTTTCAACTGGTCGAGCAAGTCATCTATGCGAGGAAGCGGGTATCGATTCTTGATCGTGATCTTGTTGAGAGCCCGATAGTCAACGCACATCCTCCATGTGCCATCTTTCTTCATCACCAACACAATCGACGAACCACATGGAGAGGAGCTGGGTCTGATCACTCCTTGGTCCAACAAGTCTTGAACCTGCTTCTTAATCTCTGCCATTTCAACTGCGGACAACCTGTACATGCCCACATTAGGAAGAGGGGCATCCTGCTGGAGATGGATCTCATGCTGAATCTCCCTTTTGGGAGGAAAGCCTGTAGGTTCCTGAAATATTTCATCATAGTTAGCCACAATATCAATCATAGCCTTTTTATGAGAAGGATCACAACCTTTGAAAGCATCGGATGCCTCAACATCTTTTGCTCTCACAACCATGAGCATGTATCTCTTATTAGTGTTGATGAGCCACTTCATCTGTCCTGCACTAACCAGAGTGTTGTTAGCCTTCATACTGTGAACTCTCACAATGTACTCCACCCCATTTTTGGTGAGATGGTACTTGTTCTCATGACGGAAGAACATTGCTTTTCGATCATACAAGTATGGGATTCCCAATACGATACCGCAGATGTCAAGAGGAACAACATCTAAGTCCACCTCATTGATCAACTTTGAAGCAATAGCAAACCTTAACCTGCATTGCTTAGTCACCTGCAACTTAGCATTATCACATACCCATCCAAGAGGATAAGGCTTGGGGTGAGGTTTAGTCTATATTCCCAACTTCTTAACAACTGATTCTGAGATCAAATTTACTTGAGAACCCGGATCAAATAATGTTTCAATCTTTGTATGCTTAGACACAACTCTGATGTGAAACAACTCACTTCTTCTTTTATCATTTTCTTTAGAAACACGAGTAGAACTTGAACCAGTATGAGGAGTTTTGTTACCTTGCATTCCCACGGCTGTAATCATGGTTTCGTCACCTGAGTCGGAACCCAAATCTCGTTGCATTGTTGCAACGGTCTTTTTCTTCTTTTTGCCTCCATAATGCTTTGGCCTTTTTTCAGGATGCAACTTCCAACAACATTCTTCATCATGCCCATCAGTATCGCAATGGTTGCAATGGGGCTTTCCTCCTTCCTTCTTGGCAGTAGCTGTCTTCTTGCTCTTGTCTTTTTTCTTGAACTTGTGGTGGTTGTTGGGCTTGAAAGGCTTCTTCTGATGGTCTTCTTGCAAATGCTTCCCCCTGTTCTAAACATGAGTAGCCTAAACACTTGCTTCATCCACACTAGTAGGATTCAACAACAGCAAAGTATGGCATGGATAATGATGAAGAGCACCAATGTACTTCAAAAGAGTGTCAGGAGAATCTAAAGCAATATTCAATTCTAAAGCTTTCTTTCTAAATTCTTCAGTAAAACTCTGAACACTCTGACCCTTGCCTTGTCTAAAACTTTGCCAATCCATCATTGCCTTCTGAACATAACCCAACGGATAAAATTGCTTATGTAAAGCAGAAATAAAAGCAGACCACGATGAGAGAAGATTACCCATTTGTGTGCTACCTTGCTGAAGCTTGCTTTCCCACCATACAAGTGCGGTGCCTGTCAGCCGAAGTGAAGCCAACTGAATCTTCACATCTTCTTCTTCGATCTGCTGGACTCGGCAATAGACCTCAATTTGCCTTATCCAATTGTTTAACTTCTCTGCATTCGCTTCCCCATTGAACATGGGCAAATCAAACTTCACATCGAGCTTCAATAAGGGCTTCTTTTGAGGCTCTTTGTGAGGAACCTTGGAATGCTGAGAATGAGATGAGGAAGAAGCACTTGAACTTGTGCTTGAAGCTGAAGGTGAAGAGGGAGGCTCAGGAGGCTCTTCGCCACCTTCCCCTTGGTTAACTGAAGCGTTGCCTTCATCCTTCACTTCTTTGTCTTCCTTCTTTACTTCACTGCCTTTTCTTTCTTTTGCCATGGGTTCTTCATAGTCTGCAAACAACTTGTCTACCTTGTCGGCCATCATATAGAAGACCTTGTGAAAGTTTGCCTCCATCTCGATGCGGGCATCATTAGCATCCATCTTCCTCCTTCGGTGTGCACGTCCGATCTCGGAATTGTAAGGCTCTAATGTACCCTCACCAGCTTGCAGTTTAGCCCTCGTGAGCATCCACACTCACAATCCAACGTCAAATAGACCTGCTCTGATACCACATGATCCGAAAACAAGATCTTTGCTACTCTATGACGTTAACATGAATTGCATAAAGAGCATGAATGAAGCTCACAAATCCATAAGAAGAGAACCAAACAGCATAGACAATACACACATAAAGACAACAAGTTGATAACGGAGTTCGTCCACGATGGACTACTTCTCCGGGCCTGCTTCTCAATAGGAGGGCCGATCTATAATCTCAGCATAAAGGAAAAATACATGGCAATGATACAATGATACCTTGGCGACAATGGCCAGGAAGAGAACCGCTGCCCAAAACACAACAAGACTGCTTCCAGCAACTCTGAAGCCTGAAGACGGTGTAAAACGAGTATAAACACTCGTACCTTCCTCCTGCAGAGCTACGCAATCTCCCTTCTCTCCTTTAGCTACAAAGTCTCTACTCCAAAGCATGAGTGGCAATGGAAACCAAGGGGGTTTATATAGTGTGGAAGAGCTCTCCTCCACATGTTTCTCATGACTTCTTAGTTACAACTTATTTTTTTCCAAGTTGGCAAATGGTTACAACCTCTAACTAATGGGTCTTAATGTTGTAGTTGGTTTTGTTGGGAATTATACCAACTATTCTAAGTATAGTACTTTATAATACTATCGACCCACTTACACTATAGTCCATTGTAATATTTTTAAGCCATAACCAAACCCGATTTTGTAACCATTCCCAAAGTCATTAAAGACCACGTGCAAAATGCGTTGGGCTTCAAGTGGCACGGGTTGTTGGGCTGTCCATTCGGTGCATACCATGTGACCCCCGCACTGGCACCTCCGCTTTGAGCTCCCGGCTGTGTGGCTGTGTGGTAGGACCAGGGGTCGGGGCTAGCCCCGGCCCCTTTTTGTGCCCATATAAACATTACTCCACGTTTAAATACAAGATCTGAACCACACATACCAATAATCATAAGTAGCCCAAGTGGTGAAGGCGGAGCGCTTATACAAGAGAGGTCATGGGGTCAAACCCCACGGAGGCCATAATTTTTGCCTTAGACATATTGGCCAATCCATGCTGCCACGTGGCGGCCTAGGATTGGTCCACCTCATTCCCAGTCAGCATCCAGTCAACCGCCAAGTCACTATTTGTATTGCCACGTCACCATCCATACGTCCAGTCACCATATGCCAGCTTGGATCCATACTGCCACATGTCACCTTGTGATTGGTCCGTACACCTGCCATGTCACATTGTCCGTACTGTACGAATGCCACGTGTCACCCTGTCAGTGGTGCCACATGGCACCTCTTTTTGCCAATTTTCCCTGTTGACCTTATAGGACAGAACGTGATAACTTTCTCATACGGAGTCCGTTTGAGGTGAAACGAACGCCATTGGAATCATCTCAACGAGCCCTTCGATCTGGTGTTGGTTTTGCTGAGATTGGAGGACTTCAAAAATGTTGCCCTCTTGGATCCTCCTGGATCAATGAGATATCTCCATACCATGGATCATTTGTACTAATGAGAAACAATGATTCATCCGGAAAAGAGTCATTGTGCTCAATTTCTACATCAGGACGGGGAAGGTCACAAATTAGCTTGGAAAACACCAAATACTTTTTTGACTTGGCTTTCGTGAAGAGAAGATCAAATTCTTGCAGTATCACGATCTAGCGTGAATACTTGCCCTCAAGCACCTGACGTGTCAGGACGTGGTACATGGGGTTCAAGTCTGCGATGATGGTGGTGGTGTGGAGCAAAATATAGTGCCGAAACTTTTGGAAGGCGATGACCACCGTGAATGCGAGTTTTTCGACATGTGAATATCTAGTTTTAGCGTCAATAAGACCCTTACTTGCATAGTATATTACATGTTCTTGGACGTTTTGATCCTCCTATACCAAAACCATGGCGATAGTGGTAGCAGAAGCGATGAGATATAAGATATAATCTCAATAATAATTGGGCGGTTGGAGCACGGGGGCATGCGTGATGGCATGTTTGATACTGTCGAAGGACTTTTGAGCTTACTCATTCCAAATGAATGGGATGTCCTTCTTGAGCAGCCTCATGTACCCCTGAGTCTTCTCCGTGAAATTGCAAGCAAAACGTCTTAAATAAGTCGCCTTCCCTTGGAGACTTTGAAGTTTCATCACATCAGTCGGGGGTGGTAGGTTGATGATGGCCTCCACCTTTAAGGGATCAATGCAGATCCCATTATTCGAAACGATAAATCCTAAGAGGCATCCGGACTCAACTCAAAAGATACACTTATGAGGATTCAGACATATATTGTACCGTCTACATCTGAGGAAAATGGCCGTCAGATGATCAATGTGGAACTCGCGCTGCTTTGCATGAGCAAGGAGATCGTCCAGGTAAGGCTCCACAAAGTCCTTAATGTCATGGAAGGCATACGACATAGCCCACTGAAACGTGGCGCCAGCATTTTTAAGGCCAAACGGGAGTTTGCGGTATGTAAACGTTCCCCATGGGCAGATGAAATCCATCTTGTGTTGGTCGGCGGGGTTGATCTCAATCTAGTTGTAACCAGAAAATCCATCCATAAATGAGAAGATGACGCTTCCGTCACAATTGTCGATAATCTGGTCAATGAAGGGAGTCGAGTAGTTGTATTTTGGACAAGCCCGGTTAAGGTCCCGATAATCGACACAGACGCGGATGGTACCTTGCTTTTTGTCCACAGGGACGATGTTTGAGACCCAATCTGTCAATGGGATAGGATAAATAAAACCAACCTTTAAGAGCTTTTCAATCTCTGCCTTGATTGTTGTCGTCTTCTAGGGGTGTACCGGTCGCAATTTTTGGCGTACAGGTTTGACGTCAGGATAGGTTTTTATTTCATGAGAAACAATCATGGGGTCTATCCCAGGCATCTCCTCATAGGACCAAGAAAATATGTCTCGAAATTGCTTGAATAAGGACGTGCCAGCAGCTATTTCTTCAGGGGAACACTTCTGGCCTATGCGAATGTGTTCCACTATACTAGGTTTCACCGAGATGTCTACCGGGGTGGTTGGCTCAATGTTTGCCAAGTTTCCCTCCATGTCCATAAGACATGTAAGAATGGGGGAATGGGGGAATGGGTAGATATCTGGTGAGAAGACAGTGTAGATGTTGTCCTCTACATACTCCAAAGGAGGAAGAAAAGATGACCTATGGTGGAGATCATCCCACGGACCATTGTCAACATTCATAACTTCCATGATGGACTTGTCTTAATGAAAATTCTGAAGTAAGAGATTAGGTAGAGAGGACATCCGTTGTAGAGAACGGGATGGAGAGGCCATGGTTTAATTGGATAGGCTCATAAATACGTTTAGCGGGTGAAAGAGGCATTATATCTCTAAGCAGGTGTGTTGTGGCTTCATCTGGTACAAGCCAAGTATTGGTAGAGTGAGATAAAATATCTGTGGAGATCATGTTCACCATAGCGACATGATTAGGGGGGTCCGTCGCTGGAAAAACGCCCATGAGAGATGAATCTTTCAAAAGGCCAACCCCTATATTCTCATACTGTTTTCACATTTGTCCAATGGAAGGAACATGGTCACCAGGATGAGTAGTAGCGTCCGGTGTGCAAAAATCTAATTGGTCGATAGTAACAATTCATTCTTGATGGGGGAATTGTACTATGTGGAAGATTGAAGAGGCTACCACCTACATGGCTTAAAACCAATTGCGACCAAGCAAGAGATTATAATCTATTGCGGCCAAGACCACTTCCACGTTAATGGTTGCGGTCTTTCCACCGAACTCAACTGCAAGAGCTTGTAAGAGCCCATGAGGTTGAAAGCCACGCCCGTCGAATGCTTTCAACGTGGTAGGATAATGATTCAATTCAGGGGAGCCAAAGGCTCTCCAACAGGTGATCGACATGACAGAAGTGGAGGTGCCTTCATCTAAAAGGGTACGATGGACAATCTTCCCAGCAATGTTCATAGAAACTTGGAATGCAAGCTGGTGGGAGAGCCTCGGCTTGAAGTGGTCAAGTCGGAACACGATGGTATTCGAGGAATTGGGGTCGACTGCACTGATGGCTGCAAGGAGAGTTTTGCGTTGATTAGTAAAATTCTACAAAACTTCCAGGGTGGACATGGCACAAGGAGCTTGTGCCAAGTCTTCTATGATATTGTAATTTTGTGCCGCCCGACCGTTAGGATTGAAAACAGCTTTTCAAATCGTACTCGTGGGTGATCGCAATATCGAGTCTAAGGATGGATTCTCAATGGTGAGAGAAGTTGATGGTATAGTGACATCAGGTAAGGAGTCAGAAGCTTTTTCAGTATTACTTCCAGTGGATTCCTTCGAAGGGACCGGTTTGAAGATCGTGAGCGAGTGTTCAAATTGATCGTCTCGTTATGCACCATGAGAACATGCGCGGTATTGGATGGTTCCCCCTGGGCTGGGGGGGTTTGAGCAATCATCTGTTGGTTCTGAGTAGGAAACGGATCATTGAGGACTGCGGGAGTTGTTTTACCCCTAAGAAACTTTTACACTTCGTCTCTATGGAGAAATTCCTTGGATAAATGGTCATCTCCACACAGTAAACAAGGATACTTTAGTTTCCATTTCTGCTTGGTATCGTCGGGAGTGCTCTTTTGTTCCTGCTGGGCGGAAGAATTTTTGGGTTTCCCCTTGTTCTTCTTTTTACCGCCAGACTTCTGAGATGAAGCTTATTGGATAGAATTCACCTTTTCAGTTAGAGTAGGAGTGGTGGATTTGGTGGTGTTGTGGCCATCCTGAGTCGGTAATGGGGAGGAACTATGAAGGTTGGATGATCCAACAATGCTAGAAGCAGGTTGGGTGTTAAGGGAGCCAATGATTTCATCAGTTTGGAGTCCCTTATGTGGTTTCGCAGGGTCATTAGCATCATAGGGTATGTCAGGAAGAATATCAAACAAAGTGCCAGATTGAGTGTAGACTAGATCTAGTGCATGGGCACTTGCGATGGCTTGTTCTTCAGTGACAGTACCTCGCATGGAAACATCTCTTGCTATGGTAGGGATGAGGAATTTTGTAAACTAGTCTGCTAGGAGCTGATTTGGAATAGGAGATTTAATGAGACATCGTCTCTTTCGCCACTCATGGATATGATCTGAAATATGAGTGGCAGTATTCTGATGGAGCGAGGTTAAAAGCTCAGTACCAGTTTCATATCGTATGGGCAGCTGGAAATGTGTCAAAAATTTCATGGCAAGAGAACCAAAATCAGGAAAAGAGTGGGGTGGAAACTCAATGTACCACTTGGTAGCCAAACCGGTGAGAGTCCTTTGAAACAATCTAAGATGAATTGAATCATCCATTAAGGAATTAGATGAACACCATAAGTGGTATGTCATCACGTGGTTTTTAGGGTCTTCACCCAGCTTTCCGTCAAATTTGGGGATATTAGACTGAAGTTTCACCGAAATTGGTGGCTAGTTAGATCCATGGTAAATAGGATCGTTGGTTAAACATGATAGGTCAGGCAAGTCCAAAGTAGTCAGGAAGAGCAGCTGTGGGTTAGGCTGCGCGTATTGATAATACGGATAAGGCGTGTAAGGACCGATATGACCGTAAGGTGTACGAGGAGGAAACTGGCCGTAGGGGGGTGTGCTGCCCGGACCGTAAGGGGGCCTGCCACCATAAGGTGGGGGTCCACCTCCACCACCGGGAGTGGGTGGAGGTTCGCCACCACCACCAGGAGGGGGTGGGGGTCCATAACCATAATAAGGCGGCACACCACCACCTCCGCCTGGAGGGGGTGGTGGACCACTTCCACCTCCAGAAGGATGGGTGCCCCCACCACCTCCGCCACCGGAAGGATGAGGATCTCCACCACCACCACCGCCACCATAGTAGTTAGGTCATCCACTGCCTCTGCCTGGAGGGGGTGGTGGACCACCTCCGCCAAACGAAGGGAAGTGTCCTCCTCCACCAGGATAGGGTGGTCCCCCACCGCCTCCACCAGGAGGGGATGGTGGACCATTCCCGCCACCGCCGGAAGGGTGAGGGATATTGTTGGTAAAATGAAGTGGACCTCCACCAAGGTTAGGTGGGGGCCCGTCACCTCCAGCAGGAGGTGGGGGAGGGCCGATCGAGGGTGGTTGTACTTGAGGGATAGTCGTTTGCGGTCTATGTTGCAACACAAGTTGTTTCCCCCATAGAGTGTATGGATTCCCAGGATAAGGTATCCTGTATGGTGCATTTCCAGGATTAGATTGGCCCGGCAGAGGGTTAATAGAACCTAGATACGCTTGACTCCATGAGGGTTGAGTTACATTGGATTGCCCCAAACATGAGATAATCCCATGGTGTATAGTCTAGCGGGTTGGGAAGGTCCAACAGAAGGTCTATTGGGGATTCCACCGCCTATGTTCTGGTTAGGAAACGGAGGTTTCCCCCCAGCCACAATAGGTTGACCACTATTGAAAGGTTGAACCAACATAGGTTGTTGACTAGCTACCATAGCAATAAAATTACCAATAAGATAATCCAGGGGAATGGAATATCCTCCCCTCAAATTTTGAGGTGGGGGAGGAACTGGTAAAGTAACTGTGGTAGTAACAGGTGTGTTGGACTGTTGTCCTTCCACCGGTTGGTTTGCTTGAGGTGCAAGACTGGACTCTTGCGAGGGTTGACCAGTGGTATTAATGGTCTAGTTATGGAGGGATGCTTCAGGTGATCTGAAAGATATCGGACGATCTGGGATGTCTTTGTTGTCGAATCTTATTTGGAAGTGTCAATTTCAAAACTCTTTAGAGCATTGCTCAAGACTCTGTCTTCGAAGGTCATCACCCTTAAGACCTAGCAGTTCTAAACGTTCACGGATAGGGCTGAAAATCTCGGCGGGGTCAAGCGTGTAGTAAGGTATAGAGAGCTCTGGAGTAGTCCAGTTAGGTGGGGATGAGATGGAAAAATAAGCCACTGGGTGGTCTGTAGAAGAGGTCCAATAAGTTGCTGAAGGACCAACAGCTGCAGTAGGGTCATCCTGGATCGGTTTATCCATTCCAACGATCCAGGTTCTCCCGGGATGACGGGAGAAATGTCTTGTGAAGCGGGGATTTGTGGTCCTTCATCCTGCGGTGGATGAGAGGCAGGTGAATCCAGAGGAAATTGTGGAAACAAAAGTCCTCCAACTATCAGAGTGAGGTTTTCCACTTCAGTCACTACGACCGTAATACGTTGATCCATTCTTACCCTCGAAATAACTTCCAGATTAAGGGGGTATTCGGGCAATAATTTTAAGATCCTATGGGATCTTCTCCAGGGAAAATCCACCAAAGCGTTAGGATGATCAGCTAGGAAGGATGAAACAATGTTTCTCCTAAGGGTATGCTAAAAGAAAAGTAGTCCAGAAAAACCTACTCAAACTAAGGCAACAAGCAGACTTATGTGACAGAGTGGATTCAAAAGTCTGGAACCTCACAGGATTATCAAGGCATCGCAAACCACGATATACTGCAGGGTCCAACAATATGACGCGACAAGGAGGATTGGGACTGTACCCTTTCCTGCATACCCAATTACCTGGACAGTACGTGTGTGCTAATCTCCTCGAGTGTTGTTCTCAGTGTATTGCTTTGCCAAGACGGCCAAATGGTTAACTCAGTTGCTTTCAGGAATCCTAGTGGTGTCTCCCAATATATGCAAGGTACGTGAGAGCTCAAATCCGTAGTGGTGCTGTCTAATGCACAACCATTCGGCAAGAGACATTCCGATATACTACCGAGTACGTGATACACCCTTCGATATACGCCAAGTACGGATTATGGTACTTGGTGGGTACATGAAGGAGATCGATATACCGATAAGTACGTGGAAGACTACAATAACCCTGGGATACAGTGTTGGCAAATAATGACACCTGACACGCTTAATGATATCGGAACACGTCTCTAACTTACACACATGTTGTTCGGATATCCACATCATCTTTTTCAGGATATTGCATGCAATTAGGGTTTGCATGCAAATTCTAGGGTTTGCATGCATCCCAGTCACCAGGTTGATGCCTCCAGCACCTTAGCCACCTTATTCTAGCACCCGGGAGCCACTTACTTTAGAGTTTTAGCCCTCCTAGTCAGGACGGCGCCCACTTCTCACCTACTTCCAGAGAAGGGTGCACTTCTTCACCTACCACTGCAGTTCCACTTCAGTTACACTTAGTTAGCTCCAATTCTCCCTGATTTGAGTCTAGTTTCACTCCCGACTGACTGTTTCACTTCCGTTGAACCTCCAGATTGACTAGATGACTTGTTCTGACTTTAGTTAGCCTCCCATGTGCCCTCCACTGAGCCCACTTCCCTATATCAGTGCTACACACTTCAGTTACACATGTTACACTCAGTTAGACTCAGATTGACACCTGGATGACTGGTTCTTGTGCATTGATGACCACCACTGATTGATGATGAGGACTCCTAGTTGGATTCAAGCACTCCATTCAATGATTCGAATGACCTCCTTAGGGAATTCGAATTGCTCAGTCAGATTACTGTATTTTATTGTAATCATTCACCCTTACTGGGATATTGAGCACTGATGCATGTTTTGCACAGTTTTACACCATTTTTCTGAGTTTCATCTATTGTGATTGATTTACTTGTTCATTAGATCTACTGTGACTAATTTTACACATGTTGCTAAAAAATTTACCTAGTTCTACCGTTAATTTTATCTTGGACGGTTAGGTGAATGCATGAGGTGAGTACATAATCAGAAGCATAATGCAAGCCCTAGCTACATGCACAAAATATTCTTTTGTTTCAATGAATTCTAGCTATGGGAAGGAGAAAACTTTTTCCAATAGTATTGCCAAAACAAACTCAATGCAATCTAATTCCCAATTCAAAAAAATCTGACAATGAAAACATTCTTTTCCTTTTTTCAACGAAACACAAATAATCACAACACTACTATCCAAATCAAAACATTTTTCCTTTTCTTTTTCTTTTCAAAGAAAAACGACACTAGGTAATGAACAGAGAGGATTCTGAAATGGAATATGCAAGTTTTTCAATTTCACTTTCAATGGTCTAAAAGCAACAAAAATTAAAAATGCATCTATCTTTCCTTAGCATGGAATCAATTTTGCAAAAATCGAAGCGTACTTTGAGTCTTTCAAGAAAATGAGCGATTCATAATTCGAGAAAAACACAATAGATCATACATTCATTCAATTTTTCCAAAACACAAATGAAAATGTTCCAATGCACAACAATGTTCTTCAATAATTCTCAAGAAATGATGGGAAAGAAGCACTTTTTAATCTTTCAATAGATGCATCAAAGAATAAATTTGATAGCAATCGAGCTTTCAGCTCTAAATGACTGAAAAGAAAACACTACTTGCAGCACTCAGTACACTCAGAAAACTCGAGAAAAGACAAGCACTCAATCAAGCTGGAGGACACACTTAACTCAAAATCAAGCAGCAGCAAGCAAACCAAGCAAGCAAAGCTCAAACAAATGATGAAAAAGAGGTCTGGAAGCTGATCTAATGTAATGATCAGATCAGGGATGGAAGGAAGGGAATGCAAGGGTGAGCGGATAAAGGTGGAGGAGACAAGAGTATCCACCACTACCAGTCTTCAAACTTGTCCAAAACAAAACCCAAAATCAATCCAAACAAAACCAAACGCTCAAAACACAAATCATAGGTGGGACCCCTGGCTGGATCTTGCAGCACAGAGGGAGTTCATACAGCAAACCAAAGTCTAAACTGTCAAATGGAGAGGAGATGTCTGCATGCCAAATTTTGACAAATCAGCGCACTCTGTTCTTGTACACAGTGCGATGTCACAGTTTACCTACATGGGAAGTGCGACGATGTCGTCGTTTACCAATGCAAGGGATGTGATGAGTAACTAACAGGTAAAGAACAGAGACTCAAAAATGACACAGTGCCGCTCTGTTCCCGCTGCCCAGGTGCGATAGGCAAAGTCTAAATTCAAAAATGAATCAGATCTCTCAACAATGAACCATGGAATGGTTTGGGAATGAGTTTTATAAACTCAGAGGAAGCAGATCAGAGTCTTCAATATGAAGATCTAACAGTGAAATCAACTTCAAGAAGTAAATGGAAAAAATAAAAAGGCTCGTGTCAAGCAATCAACTAAAAATGACTCTCAGATTGACAACTACTGACCAGATTCTATACTCCCCAGTATGGTCACTAGATTTGTTATCGGACAATCCACTTGAGCGGACACGAGAAGGATCTCCCTAGCTCAAAGTGAGTCTAGAACAAATAGAACAGACTACCAATTCATTTCCTAGATCTACTTAAGGATCGAGTATTAGATGTCTTACATTTCACTTCGCATTCTTTTCTCCTGAATGTTGCTCCACGTCTCATGGTCGTCAGATCCAAGCTGCAAGACCTGTCAAGACAAGAAACAAGAGAAACAAGTAAAAGACATCTATACAATAAGAGATCTAAGTAAATAGTTAAGCAGGTAAACTACTCAATATCATTACACACATGAACAATATTGGTGGAAAGCATTTGTATTACTGCAAAAAGAGGAGTACATAATAGAGATATAGAACAACAACCAAGGCTTAACGTTGTAGCCCTTCTCCGACGAAGCCAATTTCTATATCCTTCCAAGGAAGTATGAGTTCTCCAATAGGTGAGTGGAGGTGTTCCAAGGGTGATTTCACCAGCATGTAGATACCATAGACTTCCTTCCTTTGGGATGGGAGTGAGCTTCATTCATATAGGACTAAGTGGATAGGGTATGGATAGGATAGGTTGAGAGATGGTAGGAGAGGTTTAAGGGATCTCTCCAAAGGATTAGGAACCGAGTTCCATCTCTTCCAAGAGATCAGGGATAGGGTCCCAAGTCAGCAAGCTTCGAGAAGGACCTCGAAGAAGCTATTTTTTCATCTAACTGACTTCGTCGCACCCTGCAATGGGGCAAGGTGCGACGTCGCATGTTGCTAATGTGCAGCCTGCTTCGACCCTTCAAAACCTAGCACAATTGGGTACAAATCCTCCCTAGTTTATCACTTAGTCAAGATATCTTCAGGGGTGTATACATTGAATCTTATGATGAGTATATTTTGGGTGTAACAGACAGTCGCAGGTGGGATCCGTCATATGGGAAGGGTAGCTAAGCATGAAGCACAAGAGGACGAACCTTCGGTACCCCCAGATATGAACAAACCCTGAAATATCTACCACTTTCAGCCGGTATCAGAGGGATATCCCTTCAACCAACCTCCGATGACCTCGTGCTTAACTCTGGTTTGAGTAGAGCTTCCTGAGAAAACTGATATATACCATGGATTCCTCCACTCCCTGATCAGACACCTAATGTTTTGTCTAGTAGTCTTGGATTGTTAACTCACAATTATCTATTCCAAGACTCTAAACCTATGCTAGTTGGTGTACCCTATAAATAAAATTGGTCTAATCAATTTTAAGATTAAGCATTAATTTGAGTGGTTGTGGTTACTCAAAGGATATGGTCATGAAACTAGTCATGTGTATGACTCAATAGTATGCAAAATCAACCCAACAATTTCAAAATAAAAATGCAATCCTTTTATATTTTCGATGCACATGCATAACCTAAATGAAAGCAGCAAGCGCTCAATTCAAGATGCAGTACATGAAAGTAAAAAAAAATTGTATTTTCTCTTATAAACAAAAGGAAAATGCAAAACTATATGTATTTTTTTGTATTTTTCAATATAAAGAAATGAAAAATGCAAGAAAAATCCTACTATTCAGTCACTGAAGTGCCGAGAAGATCACTAAGACAACCCAGCATATCCCAAACAGTAAGACTCAGCCAAAGGAATGAGCTCAAAAGGAAAAAACCAACAAGGCTAAATTCAAAGATGGGTAAAAAACCAACAAGGCTCAACCAAGAGAAAAGAAGAGTTCTGGTCACAACCAAGGCATGGAACAGTCAAGAAACAGGACAACAAAGATTCAGGATCATCCAAAGCCAACTTAGCAACAACCCAAAGTCATAAATCAACAAAAGCTGGAGTTGTACGCTATTGTGGAAGGAATACCTGCGGGTACCCACAAGCAGTAGAGTAAACAGAGGCGGGTATATGTGGGCAGAGCTAAGCTAGCCCGCAAGTGAGGAAAGGAAAATGAGAAAATAAAGAGTCCAATGGCTCAGAAAAATCAAGTTTTCTATAGTGTATCTTAATGGCCAATCAGTGACACAGAGCTTCGACAAACAGCAACTCTAATTAAGGACTAATGCTCAAAAATCCCCAAACATGGATGTTTTCCCCAGTGGAGTCGCCATTTCTGTATTGGAGAAAACTCACTATGGCTTGGGGGACCACTACAGACAGCTAACTACCAGAAATTAACTCAATTCTCAGAACTATGCTATTATAAATGACAATGCTAAGATAATGGAGAATGTAACCAACCTCGATCCAAACGTTTGATGTAGATCCCCGTTGGAGATTTCAATCCATGCACTTGAATCTGCAAATTAGTCTTGACAACCAATATACAACAAGTACATATAATATATAAACAACATTAACATCATCAATATCAATGGCCCCTGATATTATAAGGAAATCCAACCCAATGTAGAATAAACAACATTCACAACATTAATGGACGAGAATATGAGTATTTCTATTAATAAACAAGAATAAGTACAATGTGATATGACCTCTTGTCGGTGACCAATCTGAACCAAGATCTGGATCAATCCACTTGTGCCTCCACCACTTCAATCCTCCATGAATGGCAAAATCAAACTATGGTAGGAGTTTGGAAGGTGAACATAATGGGTTCACAGCTACAAGGATCAATGAGTGTAGACTCAAGATAGGGCAAAAATCCACTAGAGTTCTCTTTCTCTTCTTTCTCCTCCCGTCCATAAGCCATATGTGCTCAATATATAATCCTCCCAAAGGTAAGTGAAAGGACACATCGAGGCATTTCTTAGGCAGATGGAGGGTCAAAGGTCACCCAATAACCGCTTTTTGAGAGTAAAAATTAATTAACTAGTGATTTTTACCATTTTACATGCTACCCGCGGGCTATAGTGATGCAACTCATGGGTACACGTGCTATAATGATGCAGCAAGTGGGTAAGAAGAAAAATGAGGAAATAGTATGTCTGAAGGATATAAAGTGGATCTGAGTCAGTGAAATGGATCGTACAGGCCAAAGAATGCTGATGCTCACAAGGTGAAAAATTACGTTGTAACAGAACCAACTAAACCATCAATAGGAGGTTCAGTAGCGGGCCTGGATGGATCATTGGTGGGGCGAGGACCATGAGGGATCAATTCATATACAGTTCTAGATTGGGAGTAAACCAAGTCCAGATACTAAACACGACTAGTCGCCTACTCTTCTGTAACGACCCCTCCCATTGCAACATCCCTAGCAATAGGTGGCAAAAATGATTTAGTAAACTAATTAGCTAATAATTGATCAAGGATAGGAGCCTTAATAAACCTCTGACGCCTCCTCCACTCATGAATATGATCTTATATGTGAATAGAGGTGGATTGTCGCAACGAAGTTAATAGGTCGGTGCCAGTTTCATACCGAATGGGTAGTTGAAAATGCATCAGAAAATACTTTGCAAGGGAGTTGAAATATCAGAACGAATGTTGTGGTAGCTCAATATACCATTTAGTTGTTGTCCCAATGAGTGTGCATTGGAAGAGTTGTAATTGTGTAGAATCAGCCATCAATGAGTTTGAAGAACACCAAATATGGAATGCCATAACGTGATATTTTGGGTCTTCCCCTAGTTTCGTATCGAATTTTGGGATATCTAATGGTACTTTGGAATGGATAGGTGGCCAATGTGGTTCATGCCAAATGGGATCTTAATTAATCTTGACAAATCTGGAAATTACAATGTTTCCAAAAAGGGAAGTTGTCTATTTGGTTGCGGGTAAGAATAGTATTGATGGGGTGCTAGAATTCTCGTAGGACCCTGCACTGCAGTTTGTTGCATATTATACCCATATACATTTCCCATGGGATATTGTTAGAATTTCTGTGGGTTTGGGACCATAGGCTTAACCGATTGTTGGTTCAGAATTATGGGATTTACCAGTTGATTCAGAATCGTATGATGAACCGGTTGTTATAAGTTCTGCATTATGGGGTTAAATGATGTAGATATAGGGGGTGGTGGGATCGATGTATTGTTTACAAATCCTTGATTAGGGGGATTAACCATACTTTGAATAAGGGGAGGCATCGGAGGAGGTGTAACCCATTGATTATTTGTCGCGCCTTGATTGAGAGGCATCGTTGGGGTAGGTGGGATCCATTAATTATTTGCAATGCTTGGGTAAGGTAACCCATAATACAAATTAGGCTTTGGGGTGGTAAAAGGGTTGAAATTGATTTTTTTTCCCCCCAAAAGTATTTTGGTTACCTACTGTATGTTTCCCCCCAATAGGTGGTATTTGTTGTCCCCATGAGGTAGATGGTCCTAGCAGTGTAGGTTGGCCACTAGTCCTGCTTGGGGCACCAATGAAAGGTTGGCCTCCATAGATGGTGTAAATCATGGCTGAAGATTGACTCTAGGTCACAATCGGTGTTCCAACCGAGGGAATAGATGATCTTCCAACTAAAACATTAGAAGAGATTGATCGTGCAATTTGGGTGGTTGCGGCAGTAGTACTGTTGGTTAAAATTATTGATAACTAATTCACCTCAATTTAATTTATCAACCAGAGAATTCGTAGACTTTGAGCTGCTACACTATTTGTGCGGGCAAAATGATCTCAATGCTCATTCCTCAAGAAACCCTAATCTACCACTAACAATAATGAGGCTAACCCTAAAGGACCAATGCTAAAGATCACTAAATCTATACTATGAAGAGAAAAAGAAACTAATTTACTAACCCCTATCTTACTATTGAACTCACAAATGGTTAGCAAAAGAGTTTACAAATTGCAATTCTATGATTCTAAAAGCAAAAGCAACCTGCTAGAAGAATAAACACAATCCTAGACTACAGCGACTAGCAAACTAAGTTATCATAACTACAATCCATATAAAAACAGTCAATCCTGCTATCAACCAAATGCATATGCCTAATTGACTTTGTTTCCTAACTGAATTGCAAATCTAATGCTTCAAATTCACACAAATATAACCTGTGGCCTTTTAGCTTAAAGTAGTCAACACACAGTCTATCAAAAGATTGCTTGATTGTTTAATGAAATTCCAATGTACTCTGTTAAAGATTTATGCATACAAATGGACATAACAGGACACTAAAACACTTCAATTATGCTCATCGATATATGCTAAAACTGTGTGATAGGCATTTACTGATTTTGGTTTCTACTGTGCAACTAATTATCAATCCCAGGAAACAATGTTATAAATAATAGCTCCTTTCAAAACTCATTCACATACAACTCCAGTTTCTGTTCAATCTTTCATCCAAAAATAGATAGACCTTAAAGGCTTTATGACTATAGTTTTCAAAACCCTTGACTCTGTTGCGAATGATGTTCAAAATATTGCAAGCTTAACAGTAAGAGAATAAGTTATTTATGAGCTATTTCCATGCTGCAACACAATGGTATTAATATCCAGAGTCAAACTCATCATTCATACCCCAAGATTACACACTAGAGACTAAAAGAAAAGGTTTAAATACAAGCCATACTTAATTCATTTTTCAGTCTCATAATCAAGACAATTTCAAAACCATTCCTGTAGCTATTGTAATCAAAGGGAAATAAAATACTCAATCCAGTCGTAATCACTCATAACATTAAATCTACTGGAAATAACACTCAAACTATTCGTGATCCTTCATAAAACTGAATCTACCATAACCCATATTAATCAATCAAGCGATTATATATATATACCCTAGATTTTAAATATCAACTCACCCTAAATAGAACAGAGGAAATCTTAAATTTAAACTGTTAACAAGCTGTATTCATGGCTGTCAACTGTAAATGCTCTTAACTAATAATCACAATCACGCCTTCTATTGAAATCCAGTGATGAGCAAACCATTTATATTCTGAAAGGAAATGTATATTGATAAAAACGCCAATTTATCACTACAAACCACACACACTACTGAAGCATTACTGTTTGGTGCTGAAGGTGGGCCCTGCCCTCAACGCCTCACACATTTAAATCACAAGTTTGCTGAAAACACACGCTGTATCATATTCAGAAAAATGGAGTTTGTACAAATTCGCCTACCTAGGGTTGCCATAGTCACTTTTATACTAAATCATGCAGATTGAAATCGCCCTGGAGACAAGGGTCGATATGAAATAACAATATTCAAAATATCTTAACCATTCTGAGCCAAAAATGGAATCTCAGATCTCAGAATATACACATATCGTTGAGGAGAAGATAATAACAACCCTTGATCAAAGATCGTGCCTGAAATAGCAGTGGAGCAATCTTCAAAAGCATCTTAAAGATGATATGGATTCAATAAAAACGCCCTGATGGTAGATCGAATCCCCGATTTCCTCCTTTGAACGCTGGCCAAATAACAAAACAACCCTGTATAGAAGAGAAATCCATATCATTATTAGCATAGGGTTTAATGAAACCTAAAACCCAAAACATATGCATAAAAAATAAGAAAATACAACAATCAAATAATTAAAACTACTTACCATGGCTTTTAGCAGTATTGATCTTCAAAAGACACATAAAACTGATTATTATTGGATCCATTAAGACTTTAAATACTAGAAAATAGTACATCAAATGAGCAAAATAGAGGACCAACAAGTACCAACTTGCAAAGATGAATGTGCACTCCCTAAAGATTGACCAATAATTTCACTTGGTAGGATAAGTGGGAAGAGTCAAAGGGGAGTTTATGGAGTTAACTGCATAGGTGCTGGAAAAGTGCAAAAATCGTTGAGGGCTTGGCCCAAATTCGTGTTCCATAATGATGATGATGGATCAAAAACGTTTTTTCATGTCAAGTAGAGGTTGGGAATAAAACCAATATGTGGGTGCGGATCGACCCACAAATGAGATACCATAGGCCGAATCACGAGAAGTGGATTGGGGAATTCTGGAATCATGAGGGTCTACCACTTCAGATGTAGAAGGTAATGAGAATTGTGAGTTTGGGGGAACCATCTTTTTTGTAGCCTCACATCTAAACATGTTCGTTGTCGCGCATTCACGAGATAAACTAGTGAGTTTCTCTCGTATAGATGCCATGTTTTCTTGGCCCGTAGGAAGTTCAGAGTTTGGAATTCCCAATGTTCTTCTACTATAGGATTCAGATTGATAGTTGGGCATAACATAGGTATTAGGGATAACATGTGGTGTTACCAACTGTACAAATGGTTGATTAAAATTCGCATCCAATTGAATAGTCATAGAAGGGAAAGGATCGGATTCCTCAATACCTTCAATATACCCTTTGGTAAGGTCTTCTTATGATGGCATATACGGGGGCACTGTAGTTTCTGGAGCGATATTAACCTCCGGCGCGATGTTGGCTTTCGATGTGATACTACTTTATGGTATGACGCTAACCTCAGGTGCTACACTAACTTCTGGTGCTACAGGAACCTGTTATTCTGCAGTAACTAGTGGTGTTGCACTAGTTTGTCTCGATACAACCTCCCGACCAACTGGTCTTCTAGTATAGGGAGGTTGGATGCGTGGAGGTGGTGGTCGACTAATTCTAAGTGTGAATGGTTTGGGACTCATCCCTTGTTGTCTCTGGTATTTCCTTGGATCCTTGACTAAGTGATGTGGGCGAAGGCTCACGAAAAAGAACTCAAAAACCCTAAGGAAACTGAGTGTGCAAAAGGGGAGCTAGAAGAAAAATAGGCACAAAGCCCAAAAAGCAAACTCAAAAAATTTACTGTCACTGATTCCACAACAAGCAAGTTATAACAAAATGGCCAAAAATCCAACAAGCAGCACTAAAATAAAAATACCCTCTACAAGGTAAAAGAGAAATCAACCTACTATCTAAGATCTGGAGACCTCAATAGACCATATCCTCCGCAAGGTGATGAAATCCAAGTCGGACAATACAAAATGAGAGACCAATATAGATGAAGGGATATCCCTCTACCAAAAGGGATCCCAGGTAAAATATCCCTAAAAGAATGGTCACTAGGATACCTCGTGCATGACACATATTGGAAGGTTTTCCGGATCTTCTTCCTTTCGGCACTTGTACTACCATTATGGAGGTCAAAATATACAAGGAATACAATGGATTGATGTCCTTAGGCACTAAGTGGAGTGTGGTATTCCACAAAGTCCGTGCGGAAACAGTCCTCACTGCTTACCCCCTTGGAAGGAGAGGTCCCCCAACAAATTGGCTTATAACCGTGTCAACAAATACCAGAGTATTTTAGCACCCTGCGAGGAAACAACTATGTTTCAGATGTAAAATGACAAGGGGGAATTATTTGGATTCCTAGCCCCGATGCCCTACCTAACTACATTGTTCTTTTATTTCCTCAAGTGAGGTTAATGTGTTTTTATTTAGGGTATTTAATTTTAGAGGTTGTTGTTTTACTCAAGGGGATCAGAAGTGCAACTCAATGGTGTGTAGACTTGACTCAAACCATGCAAATTTGGATGAATTATGCAAGTCTCTTTCCTTCAATGAACTTCTAGCTAAATAAGGAAGAGTTCTTTTTGTTCCCAAATGTAAAATACACAAATGCAACTTTCATAAGAAAGAAAATATCCATTTTTTACTCTTCTTTTTCAAATTGCATGCCAAATCAATCCATGCAACACTATTTCACACCAAATGAATCTGAAAATTTTAAACAAATCCCCCCAAAAAAAATTGTTTTATTTTTTCTTCACATGATCCTAAAATGACAAGTTAAGGGAAAGAAACTTCTTTTGATTGCAAAATGTTTTAATATCAAGAGAAGAATTAAAGGAAAGGAAACATTTTGAAAAGTTTCCAAGCGATTTTCAAAGCTCAAAAAAGAATAGATTCTTCACAATCAAAGTAATGATTCTTTTGGATATGGAAGAGCAAGCCTTGATTTCCAATCATCTTTTAAAATATGCAATGAGTGTGCAATAATTTCCTTGGTTCTAACAAAATACAAGAAAATAGGTAGCTTTTCCAATATTGAAATCAAGAATCTAAGTAGAGGATCAAATTCTTCTTGTCACTTTCACTCAAAAATCCAAACCATATAAGTATAAAATCAAATAAACCAAGCAACCTTTCAGACCTTCAAACTAGGAGTAGAGGAGGTGGTAAGCTATCAGACCAAACACAGAGGTTTGAGAAGGTGATGAAATGATGGGGATGCTATGACGGTCCTCCAATTTACAACACACTTCTAACACTTACAAATTCACTCCAAAGTCCAAAGACTAAATGATGGCCAGGAAGGAACAAAATGTAAAGATGAAAATGGAATCGCACACAACTGATCAGTATCAGATGGAAGAAACAAGCTAAAAACCAAAACCAAACACCAATAAAGAAAAAAACAAAGCACTATGGCAAGTTACAGGGAATTTTCCCTCCTTGGTAGGCTAAGCAGGCACAAAAATTAGATATTTTCGTGCTCTAGGCTATTGTGGGGGCGCGCAAAATTTTGAAAATTTCGCTCTGTAATACATAGTGTGGGCTCGAAAATATCCTGTAGAGTGGAAAGGGAGAATATATGAGATCAAATTTTCCAATATATTAGGTCTTAAGACTCAGAGAGCCTAACAGTGAAGACCGAGATGATGGAACAAGTCAAGACTAAGTAGCTTGCAGAGGAAAGAGATCAAATCTCAAAGATTCAATGGCTAAATAAAAACAGGAAAGTTCCCTAGTATGGTCGCCAGTTTCTGTTCTAATAAAATCTCCTTACGGATAGGTAGATATCCCCTTTGGATTAGAAAAGGCCCCTAATTTCCTACCCAATAAAGAAAGTAAACAAACAAACACTAAAGTCCTCCTGGATCTAGCTCATATAACAATTAGCAAGCTATGGAAAGACAAAGCAAGTAGATGATGTACCTTGCTTTGATGGCCGTCCTAGGTATCCCTATGTTACTCCAGCTCCAGCCTTTGATCATGATCTTATGAACCTGTTTACGAAAGGAAGAAAACACCTTATCCAAAGAAATATATGTACAAACAAAGATCTAACTATGAAAATAGAACAATTTCATGCATTTATCATAAAAACATGAGAATGGGAGGAATAGGCTAAGTTATATTAATAGAAAGCAATGAAGATATGTACATAAAAACAAATTATACCTTATATTGTTACAGCATGATCATCCTCCAAGCTCTCCTTCACTACCTCTACAAGACTCTTAGGATCGTATATTTGATGCCTCCAAGATCCACCTCCCTTTCACTCATGGATGGCTTTCTTCTTATAGGATTTGGGAGGCCAAGCACTAAGAGTATATTATGGATCTAAGTGAGGGATATGTGGATCAAGAATCTAAATCATGCAAAGGATGGAATGTGATATGGTATTTGAAGGGGGACCTCATCCCATGAAAATCTCCTTGAGATCCAAGATCCAAAATCTAAGGAAAATGACTATTCAAGGATTTCCGCGCCCTTACAATGCAACAAAGAGAGAAAATGTTGTAATTTTTGTGCCCTCATAGGTATGCAGAATGTGAAAATAATGAATTTTTGCACCTTGCACCACTGACAGGGCATGAAAATATCTCAAGAAGGCCAATGAGTGGGTTAGGTCAAGTAGTTTTTTACCCCTAAGTTGTTGGATGTACTTTCAAGTGTGCCTAGGGAAGGGAACAACATAACCACAAAGGGTCCTAACACCCCTAGGAGGCACAAACATCACGTTTATCATGGTAATATGACATGAAGACTCTCAATGGTACACAGTGTGACAATTTGAGGTATAACAAATTCTCAACCCAAAATTAGTGTGAAGGTAGTGAAATATTCCTAGGGCCAAAGTGGGAAATTATTGAATTTCCATGGGGTAGGAGGCACTTCTTCTTTTCCTTGGTTATAATTGAGGCTAAAGAAAAATTTGGCTCATTGGACCTAGTTCATATTTTTATGTATGTCTGCATATTCCTTGTGTGAGAGACTGATATATGGAGAGTGCATTAACATGGAACAAGATGGACTGGCCATACTTGGTACTGATAGCAAACATGGAAGAATTGTATTTTTTAGGAAAGGGCTAGACAAATTTGGGAAAGGGGAAGGCATTGGCCAATAAAAGAGTACCATAAGTTATTCCTAGATTTTGAAGACAATAAATTACCATAAGCATCTCCAATAAGCTTCTTAGGAGAATGTTTTGTTGTTTTGGGGGTATAAATTGGGGTTAATTCATCTATAAAGGGAGGACCCTATGAGGAGGATATATTGTTGGTATCAAACATGACTGACATGGATAGGGAAGATGAAATTTTAGAGGCATTCTTCCTCTTTTGAGGCATGAAATTTAGAAACAAATGACATTGGGGGACTCTTATAACAAACTTATAAAATAGACATGCGATTTCAGTAAAAAAATCTATGAACAAGGAGGGATTCTCACAAAATTATCTAGTTGATACGCATGACGATGAATGTGAAATGGGTGATAGTAATCCATGATTGTTCTCATTCAACTAGCGCGGAAGGTGTAGCGCTTTAGGGTAATGTTCTCTTTGATGAATTTTTCAATGATAAGAATTTTAACAATCTCAAATAAAATTGAATAGAATGGGGGTTCATGGTATTAATTAGGTGGAAGATCCACATTTAATTCTATATATATGAACATTGATGCTACATTCATGGCAATGTAGGGTGGTTCTACCACCCTATCTGAGCTGGATGTACAAAAACTCATTTATAGTTGGCTACCCTTTCTAATGACAAATGGCTTGCATTCATTGGGTCCCTTAAGCTAACAGAGGAGCTAGGAATCTATTCATAACAAGTTCCTCGATGGGATATTTTGTTCTCTAGTGAATATATAACCCCTATATTCAATCTGTGAATTGTCACCTTTAGCGCAAATGGATTGGATGGGTTCAGAATAATATGGGAGGTTAAATATTGACCGGTGGTGTGGGGTTACCCCTTATTATACCTCACACATGTACATTTTCATGAACAACAATGATTCAATGTTCTAAGCATGCTCGATTGATCCAGTCTATTTGTGTAGGAATCCCCTATATTATCCCATTGTACCTTCATGTGAATTGACACGTTTTAAATTTATAAAGGTACTCGATGAATGTGGGCCATTTGCAAAGGTGTCCCCCATATTATCCCATGCACTTGTACCTTAGTGAAAAAAATAAAGATTTAAATTTGGAAAGGTGCCCAATGTATCCTATTTTTTCGCATAGATCATCCCTTATTTAACTTTAGATCTTGCACCTTAGCATGAACGATCCCAATCGGTTGTCCAGGAAACACCCAACAAATCCTGACCATTGGCACATCCCTTTATACTCCTTCCACCATACAGTAAGTGGATGCTTATGATCCAAGGATCACATGACCCTGAGGGATGTCCACTTCAACTCTTTCAATGGATGCTTTAACTAACTAGAGTTACAGGCTAAGTAACAACAGGGAAAACCATTACTTTATCCTAAAAACTAGAGTTTTGAATCTACTAATAATTTTATTGAATATGAAAGTTTAATACTTAAACTGGAAGTTGCTAGAAAAATGACAATTATAGAGCTTTCAATATTTCGAGATTTAGAATTAATTGTTCAGCAAATCAAAGGTGTTTATTAGACAAAACATACAAGAATGAGAGCTTACAAGAATCAAGTTTGGGATATGATGGAAAATTTGTTTCTATCCCTCAATATTAATGCAATTCCAAGAGATTTGAATCAACATTCAAATTCATTGGCCTTATCTTCCATTACTTTCAGGCCTCTAAGTATACCATAATTAAAATATGAATCTAATATGAGATAAATACCATCTATTCCAAATAACACCATACAGTAGTAAGTGTTTGAAGATGATCAACATATTAAGGAATTTCTAGAGATGATTGATGAATTCTCTTCTATTAATATTGTTCAAGATCAAGTCACAGACAAATCCTAGACTAGTAGATCAGATAACAAATCACAATATCCTACATTTGAAAAACAACTTTATTCGAAAAGGATTTGTGCCTCTTGACCAATTGTTTGATAGAAACTATGTATCAGTCAAGCCTTATGTCCATCCTATAGAGGAATATGTTGTGGAATGCAATATTAGAACCAAAGAAGAACCAAAATATATTAAACTTTCAAAATCAATGATTGTTGATCAAATACACATGTATGTATAACTTTTCAAAGAGTATCTAGATGTGTTTGCTTGGAAGTATGAATACTTCAAGACTTATGATACCAACATAATTCAACACATGATACCTTTGAATCCTATAACAAAACATTTTAGGAAAAAATTGAGACATGTAAATCCCATCCTTTTTCCCATTATTGAGAAACAGGTCAAGAAATTATTGGATACTAAAATCATAATACCTCTAAGATATTTTGAATGGGTATCCAATTTGGTTCCAGAAAGGAAAACGAATGGGGAAATCAAGATCAGTGTGAATTTTAGAGATCTAAATAAGTATTCTCTAAAAGATATACCCTCTACCTTGTAGTATGTAATTAGTCCTTAGATATCCAACAGGTTGAGCTATGTGCTCGTAATCAATCCTGGGATGAGGTATTACTACGGAGACATGTAATCAGTCCTGGAGATCCGATCGGTTGAGCTGTGTGCTCGTAATAAGTCATGGGATGCTCTTTAGAGATCTTGTCGGTCATGCTGTGGTACATAAATGTTCCTGGGATGCTCTTTAAAGGTATTGTCTATTCACATGTAATCATTCCTGGAGATCCGAAAGGTTGAGCAGTGTGCTCATAATAAGTCTTGGGGTACTCTTTAGAGATCTTGTCGGTCATGCTGTGGCACATAAATGTTCCTGGGATGCTCTTTAAAGGTATTGTGAAGGATATGCATGTAATCAGTCCTGGGAGATCTTGTCGGTCATTCTTAGGCACATAAATGTTCCTGGGATGCTCTTTTCGGTATTGCATCCGCACATAAAATTAGTCCTGAGAGACCACCTCTATCAGACCGTTCACACAGATGATGAAGACCTGCAGGTGGTGGGCCTACATCTATTATGAAAAAGGACTAGATCTATAGAACTTTCTATGACGAGTAGATTCAGATATTGGTTGAGATAGCAGCAGCAGTGGCGATGATGATGACGATGATCCTGAGAAGAAGACTTGTACTAGCAGATCTGTGTCGAGAAATACCTTCCTAGTCAAGAGGGAGTGTTGATGTATATGTAACTTCAGAATGTATTTCATCTATGTATTTCATATATATTTATTGTACCCTTATAAGAAATGTGTTATTCCTCTATAAGGAAGTGTCGTCATGTGTATTGACAAGTGTCGCAAGTGTGTGTACTTTCCGATGGGTTATTAGACCACCATGTGTGGGGTCGGCCCTAAAATATATATTATATGGTTGATGTACCTAGCTAGACAAGTTGGCCCCATAAGGTCACTGGGAAAAAATACAAGTATAAATAGAGATTGGGATATCTCTATTTTGATCACTCAGAAACTCACACTTCTCTCACTCAGAAAGTCGCACACTAGTGAGGAGGAGGATCATCTGCTACTAGGAGACTATCTCTGTGTATTTTGGTTGTACTTTGGTTGAGCCATTGCTCTCTCTATCTCTGAGAAAGTTGTGGGGTTTTTCACCTTAGGGTTTTCCCCACAGAAACTCTATGTCTCTTGTCTCTCATGATTTTGATTCTTGTGATGATTAACATGCTTGTTATGATTGATATGCATTGATATATTGTACATGTTATTCTCTCAGTAAAGATCCTAGAGTATTGTGAATTAATGCTCAAAATTTAACAATGTTAACCATTAACGATAAAACAATAAAATCAAGTTATCACCGTAAATGGGTAAAGCCTTGGGTTATGATAGTAGGGTTGTTATATATACAAATAAGTTAAATACATTTAAAGATGGGTAGACATAAAAATAGAGAAAATTGAAATGCAATAAAAGGACAATGATAAATTAATGTCCAAGGCCCTCAATTTGTTCAAAATACATATCGATAACATATACACAAATATTTAAAATTGTAATAAATTAAGTTGGAGCCTAACGACCGAGGGTATGGATGAACCTGAGTCGCACAGGAAATATAATGAAAATTGGTTCTCAATTTCTTACTAGTGGAAATCTAAAAAAACCCTATCCCCAACGGAATTCAACTAATGTGCCAAACACATGTGGAAAATTGGAAGATGATGAACTTACCGTATTTCCTGACATTGTCAGGCTAGTGGAGTATCCTCTGCTAGCACGGTATCCTCTTCTCAATGTTGGATGAAATGAGGGATAGCACAAGATCCTTTTATCTCCTATGTCTCCTCTACTCAGATCCTTGTAAATAGAACCCGCGATTCTGGTTAACTGTGGAAATGGAACCCGTGGCCTCCTGGTTTATTTGTGCAAAGGAACCCACGATCTCCTGGGTTATTTATGAAAATGGAACCCTCGACCTCCTTTACGTCCTCCTCAACCTCCTCTATGACCTCCACAACCTCATCTGCGACTGCCTCGGTGACCTCTACAACCTCCTCAATGACCTCTATGACCTCTAGTATTAGTTCATGGGTGAGGTAAGTGAAACATGTTCACGCGGGATGGGAGTGAGGTAATTTTTATATTTTGAAATGTTTTTTTTTAATTTTTTATGTCTATTAATGTTTTATATTTTTTATTTTGTTTTGTTTATTATTTTTTTATGTTTTTTTTATATTTATATTTATTTTTTTATAGTTAGTATTTATGTATTATTATTTATTTATTTATATATGTATGCAAATGTGTGTGTATAAAACCAAAATAAAGAATACAATTAAGTTTGAAAATAAATTTTGATTAAAAAAACATATTAAAATTGTAATGATGATGTCAGTGATGATGATTCTAAAAACAATGATGTTTATGACAATCATCATCATCGCCATCACCACCATCCTGATCATCATCATTAACGTCATCATCACGATAATAATTGTCATCATTATCATCATCATAATCATCATCATCAAGAACATCATCGTCATCATAAGCATCATCATTGTCGTCAGTAATAATCATCATCATCACAAACAACACCATCGTTGTCATCATCACCGTCACCATCAGTGATGATGATGATGATGTTGATAATTAAATCATCGTCGTCATCGTAGTCAACATGACCATAATCACAACTTTCAACACTATCTAATCAGAATTAACTAGCCCCTCATAGATAACCAATGAGACCACAATCCTAAAAATATTTTTCTCATTTGCCCATTGGGTAAGAAGGATTACAAAGGTGTATCTTTTCAATCTTTGATAGTCAGTTTTACTAAAGTCTAAGTTGCTAAAATTTATTTTGCATAGTATATGGAAGCCTTGGGAGGCCATTAATCACTTCTATCCTAGAGTGAGATCTCTCCATTTGAATGGGATTGTTCTTCAATTATAATTGTCTATGGTGATCCTTTGTGTGACTACATGAGGGTAATCCCTTGAGAAAATGTTATGTGGAATTCTGCCCTACGGATAAGTCAAAACTCCCTTAGGCTAAAGTAGGATCTAACTAACTCTAGACTAAGAACAGACAAAACAAATGCAACCTTGAATCCCTAGATCTAACATACATTTCAGTATTAAAATGCTGAAGAGAGCAAAGGATTTTAACTGACCTTATGTCCAAGTGCTTTGTTTTTGGTGTTTGCTCCAAGCTCCAAGTCTTCACCAATGAACCTGTCAAAGAGTAACCAAAATACAAGTATGCACTATTCTCTAGCAATCTGAAACATGAGTTAGGATCTAAATCTGTAAGAGATACAAATCATGTGATTAAAACAAGATTAACACAAACGATTTGGGAAAACAAGACAAGTTATTCCATTACAACTTGAAGATTACTTACAAAGGGTGCTTGATGCCCAAGCCAATCCTCCAACTCCAAGTGTCTTCTCCTCTTAGCTATCTCCACAATGCTGCAAGACCATAAGTTTGGTGCTCTCAAGAGTCCTCCCCCTTCCCAATGGCATGCCTCTCTTTTATAGTGAATGGTGAGGTTAACCAACAAGAGAGATAGGTGGATCTAAGGAGGGATAAGTGGATCAGGGTTTCTAATCGAAGGAGGTGAGTTGGGATCGAATCAAGGAACCCAATCTTCCATCATCTTCGAAAATCCAAGATCCCACAAGTCAAGGGCAAAAACCTATTAAAAGGGTGCCGCGCTTTGCAAATGATACAGAGCGCGGCACTGTGCCGCGTTTTGTCAAGCTGTAAGGGCGCGGTAGTGTATGGAAATAAAGTCCAAGGTGGGTCAAAACTTGGCAGGGTGGATTTAGCTTCAAGGTTGACTCATCATCTGTCTCTTCTGGAAGGTTCAAAACAGTAGTAGGGGAAGTGTCGTCGAAATGTGTTGTGATGGGGATGCGACACCGTGAAATATAGAGGTATAACAGATGCCCCCTAAAGTGTGAGGTCAGAAGGGACTGATGGCCGAAAGACTTTACGAAATAAATGTGCAGAGATAGCATCGAGGAGAGCGACACGGAGCTGAAATGGAAACAAAATGTTAGATATACCACCGAGGCGGGCATTCCCATGCTCGGAAACAAATGACTCAAAACATGGCTGCCGACCAATACATTGCAGATCCATGAGTACTGATATAATGTAAACTGCGGACAGATCATGGCTACTATGAACAATCGTAGATCCATGAGACAATAATGACACAGCCACGACCAATACAATAAGTGGATCTGTGTGACAATACAAGAGACATCTCCATCGCAGCCTGGACGCAGTCAAGATACAGTGATGCACCCAGGGTCTTCTACCCGATCGCATAAAGATACGAATCTAACCATGTGATTACAAGGTGTTGGAGTCGAACATGGAAGAAACCATTTGATTACCGGTCAATGATGCGGACCGTTAACAAATGCGAGGGAGATCACCAATAATGACAATGATTCCCAAGGTATCAATAGTACATCTCAACGAAATGCGAATAAATGAGTTGATGTCGAGCATTCGAGAGATTGCTTGATCAGAGGTCAATGATGTGAACCTGCTGTCAAACACGAGGAAACCTGCCATTGAGGCATGCAGGTACCAAGGTACTAATGGTTGATTTCTAAGTCCAATTCCTGGATAGTGATTTGGTGTCGACAGGAATAGACTCGTCGAAGGTGGGCCATGATGATTCCCACATCATCGACACGAAATCGGCACATATGATAGGATGATGAAGTAATGGGATATGTACTGACACAGCGGAGGCCTGACACAATGAATGACTCGATACAATGCAACCTTTTGAACATATAACGGCATGTAACAAGACTTGGCAGCAGGGATTATTGATGAATAGAGGATAGACGTCAGATGAGTGGACTCGTGGCCAGGGAGACGACCCATGATGATGACTATGACTCAATGAAAAAACGGACACCCAAATATAGACAAGAGATGGACACATGCCATGTTCAAAGGTAACGACTGACAAGCTGCCATAAATAAACTTGACTTGTTCCCCCATATTTCCCCGACATGATGGACGAGTACCTCTTTCTTGTTTTACGAGCTTGAAGAGGATAACAGATGCTCGGTGTAGCTCATCTTGTGGATGAGTCCAATCTCACATGTTTTGCGAACCTGAGAAAGGAGGGGTTCGTCCCAAAGTGGGTCCTTCGATGTTAATATTTTAACGAGTCCAAGGAAGGAAAACTCGGCAGTTTTTCATATTTAGAGAGCCTAAAAAACTTAAAGGAAGCTCCATAATGTACTTTTTCGTAAAATTTAGTCTCTCGATCCCGAAAAAGTGTAAAACGATTCCCGAGAGAACTCTCCCAGCCGAGATTGACTGAGGTATACCTTTCTCGTAAATAGTCTAGACGGGCCGAAAAAGGGGTAACCTATCACCGAATAGACGACCTTTCAAATACTTTTACAAGTGTGAAAGAGTCAAGATCACTTGGCAATCTTTTCAATTTTAAGGAGTCTGAAAAGAGCTTAACTATGGACTCCTATGGTCTTTTTCGTAAAAATTAATTATTCTGGCCCGAAAAAAGAATAAAATACAACCAGGATAATACTTTCCTCATCGTTTAACGAGCATGAGTAAAGCTGACCGTACTCGACACCGTTTACTTGTGTTTGACAAGCACGACACAGGTGTGAAAGCGCTTGGAATCTTTTTCAAGTTCTAAATCCAGAGCACGAAAAAGATAAAGTGGGCTCAATATGAAGGTCAAACTACGAACAAATACCAGTATGACTGTATCCCATTTTTACCGCAGATCCTGTCAATAAATGCTCAAAAATCGGGCATTAGTAATATGAATAAGGGTTTATTAATTTTGAAATAGTAATTAATTAATTAAAAAATGTGGAAAAATGCTATATAAAACATGGTAAAAATAGAAATTACTATTCATTTGTGATTTTTACCCAAAGGAGACATTTTTACCCATTTTGGAGCCAAATTTCAAGGATCGATACCGAGAGTTCTGGGAGACCATTTCGACCGCCGTCTGTGCCAGGTAAGAGTGCTTGAACTCCTCTTTCATTTCATGCAAGAAATTTTTACTTTCACCAGGGAAAAATTAATTTTTTGGCAAGCCCTTTTGGCAAGAATCGCCTGCCGTACTGCCGCGTGGAGCCCCTATCGTGAAACGCGGCACTGTTCAACAGTGCCGCGCTGTAACTCAGAAAGGAGGCGCGGCACTGTGGACTGCCGCGCGGCATGGTGTCCTCCAGGCGCGGCACGTGCGAAAATTGAATTCAAAAAATCAATTTTTCCTCAAATTTTTGCTAGAATCAAGTTGTTAAATAGTCATTAATTACTTTGTTTGCTTTTTTGCAGGGATTTGCAATTTGTTTGAGGCAAAATGGTGAGTTGGAAAGAGAGGGAACATGAAACGGATGATTTTAGGGCCGAAAATCACTTACCCACCGTGACCGCATTGAGAGAATGTGGTTTGTTAAAGTTTTTCAAGACTAAAGGAATCCGCCAACAACCCAAACTACTTACTCACCTCATTCAATTGTGGGATCCTGATATCGAAGCTTTCCGAGTAGGAGAGCACGTGCTTGAAATTCAACTTGAAGACATCTACTTCCTCACGGGTCTCTCGAAAAGAGGGGCCCGGCCAAATCTTACCGGGTACAGTGCTTCAGACTCAAGCACGGATGATTTAATTGCTCGATATTGTCAGGTGAGTTCGAGTAAGAAGAGTGGGAAAGTGGCCATAAAAGAGGTCACAAATGTTCCTTTCAAAACTTTGCTATTCACTATTACACGTGCAGCGGGAAGCGTGAGCCCACATCAGGCAACCCGAACACAGGTAAATCTCGCAGCAGAGTGCATGGGAGGAACGGTCTTCAACTGGTGTGATGCAGTGCTGTCCCATATGAAGGAACAGGTGCACAAATGTAGAACTGGGAAAAATACCCAGTTTGGCTATGGGAGTATCTTGGTCACTTTCTTCCTGGCAAGAGTGCCATTACTACGTCCGCAGATATCTATGCATCCTCGCCCTCCTACTGAGCCATGGATGGCTCGATGGAGCGACTATGCCGGGCGCCTTGGAGGGCCTCAGCGGCTAGCTTTTGGAGAGGACTTCTTCTCTTGGCTAGAGGAGCAGATAATCATGATCGACGACTATCCCTATTCAGGGGTACATTTCCGCGAGGATATTGACTTGGCTTTGCCGGAAGATGATGACTGGGATGACTCTGGTATGACCTTCATGGATATGTATTTTTTCTTTTTGAATATTTAATTTTTAATGCTTTTTTAGAATGTGTAAAAGACTTCTAATGTATATTCGTATGCATGTTGCAGATCGTGGACCACAACGACCAGCTGGATATTCACCACTACGTCGTGGCGGTGTAGATCGTCGAGCTGATCCTGTCGAAGAAGAAGATGAAGATGAGGCAGGAGGTGTGCGGGATATTGAGAGGAACCTGCAGGGATTGACCCATGGGATCCCTGCTATGCGGATGGATGATGTCCCTTACCCTCTCCAGCGTCATACTGTAGGTGTACCCGGTTGTATCAGTCGACTTCTTCGGAAGGTGGTTCGAGCTGTGATGTGTTACCACCAGCGGCGGGAGGAGTCCGATGAGGGACGTGATAGGTCTCCTAGGTCTCCATAGATGGTCTTTAGATCTTTTTGCGGCATGCACACGATATGTAGGCTTTGAGGGCCAATTTTTTGTATATGGGATTTAATCCCCAATTTTGCCTTTGACACAAACTTTATGTATTTTGGAAAAAACACTTTTATATACAGTGATATGGACCTATTTATGATCTAAATATTTACAATGACTTGTGCATTTTTTTTAATGATGTGTTTATGTATGGGCAAGATGCCAATCCAAAATGTAATTAGCCAATGAATCGGCAATACAATTGAATTCTCTCGGTATGTGTTGATATGTGATAAAATCAAATGACCGTTCCAAGAGGCGTACTCTTCGAAATAAACGAAGTAATGTAGGATCACGAACTGTGTAAACACGGTTTAGATGAGAAACCACGAGTTGGGAATCTAAAAAGACCGATAAGGAGTCAATCCCGAGTGAGGCAACCTCAGTTAAGAGACCAATGACTGCATGGTACTCTGCGATATTGTTGGTTGCGGGACCTAAACAAATGGCTCCTGAAGAAAACAACTCGCCAGTGGGGAAATAAATCACCCATGCTGCGGAAGCGAGATTCCGGGTATGTCGGCTTGCACCGTCAGCGAATCCAAAGTAGGTAGACATCTGCGCATAAAAGCACGAGTCAAAGTAAGAGTAGATACATAAGATCCACGCGCACACTAAAAATAAAGCAAAAAGCAAACTAAGTACATTATGTACAAGAAGTAACCCGCGTGGGGTAACCTCATGCGTAGAAACGCTTGAGGTATAGCCCGTTGCGGGGCCGTGCCAATGGCGTACCATGACAGTCGACTAGTTCATAGGCTCCTTTTTCTAAGACACGTTTTATGATGAAGGGGCCGTACCACATAGATTCAAGCTTGCCTTTTCCAAGTTTGTCATGCATCTGATCATATGTAAGTACAAGGTCACCCTCATTACAGATCCGAGGTTGAACGGATTTGTCATATTGAGCTTTGACGCGTTTTTTGTGAGCTTCATTAGCCAAAGCGGCGTCGCGGCGGGTTTCATCTAGCTTGGCTAGGTATAGAAACCGTTCTTCTTCGGAAGTAGTGTGTGGAAGTAGCTCTATGGCTATCTTGAGTGATGGAATTTCACATTCAATCGGGAGAATGGCTTCCAGGCCGTACACCAATTGAAATGGTGTAAACCCAGTAGCACTTTTCACTGAGGTTCGGTATGCCCACAGTGCTGAGAACAGAGCTGAGTGCCAATTGGATTTTTGGGTACCCACAATGCGCTGAATCATTCGTTTCAGGACCTTATTGATGGCTTCAACTTGGCCATTGGCTTGTGGGTAATACGGAGTTGAGTTTTCGTGGCGAAAACCCAATTTGGCACTTAGTTCTTCGATCATATGATTCCTAAAATGGGAACCATGATCGGTCACAATAGACTGTGGGACACCGAATCTAGCTATGATATGATTGAATATGAATTGCGCTGCTGTTTTGCCGTCTTCAGCATACGTAGGCATCGCTTCAGCCCATTTTGTAAAATAGTCCACAGCTACTATGACATAGCTATGCCCCCCGGCTGAAGTGGGCTTACAGTGCATAAAATCAATGCCCCATTTGGAGAAGGGGCCGACGGCAATAACAGGATGGAGTGGAGCAGGATGCGAGCGTGCTTTGCTATGAAAGAATTGACATGGCGGACACTTCTTGACTGTTTCAATGCAGTCTTTGAAAATCGAAGGCCAGAAGTATCCCGCTCGCAATATTTTCTGGGCCGTAGCCATCCCAGAGAGATGACCACCACATGCTCCAGCATGGCAGTCATTGAGAACGCGTTCCGCCTCATCTAAGGTCAAATAGCGTCGAAGGACAGTGTCGACACCACGCCGATACAAAGTATCGTTCACTATAAGGTAGTATTTTGCGTGATGTCTGATACGTCGTCGTTCATCGCGGTTGAGGTCGGGACGGAAGCGTTGGGTTTGGAGATATAAGAGAATATCCCCATACCACGGATCAGACGTGCTAATGAGGAACAGTGATTCATCGGGAAGAGAATCAATGGGCTCGGATTGCTCAGTAGCACGGGGCAAGTGACAAATTAACTCAGCGAAGACCAGAGATTTCTTAGACTTGGCTTTGACGAATTCCAAGTCAAACTCTTGAAGGATGACAATCCAACGGGAGTACTTGCCCCCAAGCACTTGTCGTGTGAGGATATAGTACATCGGATTGAAATCGGCGATGACGGTGGTCCGGCGGAGTAAGATGTAGTGACGGAATCTCTGGACAGCAAACACTGTTGCCAGAGCCAGCTTTTCAACATGTGAGTAGCGAGTTTCAGAGTCGAGAAGACTCTTGCTGAGGTAGTACACCACATGTTCTATGCCGTTGTGATCTTCCTGGACTAACACCATACCAATGGTGGAAATCGAGGCTGCGAGATAAAGGATGTAGTCCTGTGTGTAATTGGGGGGTTGAATCACAGGATCTTTAGTTAAGGCTGCCTTTAAATTGTCAAAGGAGCGTTGGGCTTCATCATCCCATATGAAGGGAACATTCTTCTTGAGAAGCCGCATGTAGCCTTTTGTTATCTCAGACAGATTACAAATAAAACGGCGTAGAAAGTTTGCATGCCCTTGCAAACATTGAAGTTCTGGAATATTGGTAGGTGAAGGCAGGGCTATGATAGCTGCTACCTTTGCGGGATCTAGACGTATCCCGTCTTTGGAGACTATGAAGCCCAACAGTTTTCCGGCTTCTACACAGAAGACGCACTTATGCGGGTTCAAACGTATATTGTAGCGCCGGCACCTTTCGAAAATGGCACTCAAGTGATCTGGATGTTCTTCCCGAGTTCGAGAATGAGCGGGAAGGTCATCGAGATATGGCTCTACGATATGTTTGATGTCATGGAATGCGTAGGACATCGCCCGTTGGAAAGTTGCCCCGGCATTTTTGAGGCCAAAAGGTAACTTCCGATATGCGAAGATCCCCCAAGGGCAGATAAAGGCCGTTTTGTGCTGGTCGGCTGGGAGGATATCGATCTGATTATAGCCAGAAAAGCCATCCATGAATGAAAAGATAACACTTCCGACACAGTTATCGATGATCTGGTCGATAAACGGAGTTGGGTAGTTGTCCTTGGGACAAGCTTTGTTCAAATCACGGTAATCAACACAGACTCTAATCGTTCCCTGTTTCTTGGCTACAGGGACGATGTTGGATACCCATTCTGTCAATGGGACAGGATAGATAAAACCAGCACGCAAAAGTTTTTCAACTTCTGCTTTAATGGCGGCTGCCTTACGAGGATGAACGGGTCGAAGCTTTTGCCGAACAGGTCGGGCGCCAGGGAAAGTTGGAATTTCGTGGACTACAATCGATGGGTCGATTCCTGGCATCTCTTCATAACTCCAAGCGAAAACATCGCGGAAAGTTTTAAAGTAGGCATTATAGAACTTCGTCTCAAGAGGAGTACATGTTTTGCCAATGTGTACGTTTTCCACGATACCAGGCTTTACTGAAATATCAATGGGAGTGGTTGCCATGAGATTGGCCAAGTTTCCTTCAGAAAATACTTCGTCGAGGGAAGTGGGGAACTTGGTTTGAACCATCCCAAGTGAAGCACTGGATTTGGTATCGGGCTCGAGTGACTGAATGGTGGGGAATGAAGATCGATGATGAAAATCTCCCCATGGTGGCTCATTACCGCACATAACCTCTATGATTGATTCGTCAGTAGGAAAAATCAAGTTGAGAGGATCAAACAATGGTGGGCGTGTATGAGTTTCAGTCGAGAGCTGTGCCACTGTGTGATCAGTAGAACAGTCGACCCAATCTGTGGCTGATTGGATCGCGTCATAAGATGCAAGGTTTCTGTTCAAAGGCATGGAATTGCCATAGCCTTGGATCTGAGTAGGACTCGGTATCACCCATGAATCATCAGACGGGGGTGGCATGTGACGAAATCATGTTGACTGGTTGAAGATGGGTTCCCAGCTCTGGAAAAACTCCAATGAGGGATGAATCCTTCATGAGACCAACACCTATGTCTTGGAACCGGTACCGAGGTTGATCCAATAACGGAACGGTATTGGTGGAGTTTGGATGGGAGTCTGGGATACAGTAATCCAATTGATCAATAGTGACAATTTTCCCTTCATGAGGAAATTGTACAATCCGGAAGACTGTAGATGCTATGGCAGTCATGGCATAGAACCAGTTCCGACCAAGTAGGAGGTTGTAATCCAAAGGTGCATCTACGACTTCGATGTGTACGGATACTGTTTTGCCCCCCAGTTCAACACCGATTGAGGGGATGAGTCCGTATGGTTGAAAACCATGTCCATCAAACGCTCTAAGAGTAGTGGGAGAAGTTGTGACCTCAGGCGAGCCGAGAGCTCTCCAGCAGTTCAAAGACATAATCGACGTGGAAGCACCCTCATCTAACACTGTGCGGTGGATAACATTTCCACGGATTTTCGTATGCACCTGGAAGGCTAACTGGTGAGAAAGCCTAGGTTTAGCGTGCTCCAAGTTAAACAGGATGGAGTTTGAAGTATCTGGGTCCAATGCCCCCAGTGCTGAAAGTAGGGTTCTACGCTGAGTGGGGCAGTGTTGGAGAACCTCGAGAGTTGACATAGCGCAAGGTGCTTGAGCCAAATCTTCAACAATGTTGTAGTTTTGGGCATCTCGCGCATTCGGATTGAATGTCGCCTTTCGTATGGTGCCCTTAGGTGGGCGTAGCACTGTGTCCATAAGTGGTCTCTCGATATGGAGGTGACCATTAGGGGGGGGAATAGGAATCGGATCTTCAACAGGAGACTTGCCTTTAGCTGTCTCCGATTGTTTGGTTGAACTTGGAGGATTGTCATACGTCTTTGAACGAGTGGTGATATTAATCTCCTCATTACTTGTCATTAGGATCTCGCAGTTTGTGGACGTCTCTCCACGGGAAGGATTGGTCGGGTTGCCCCCTTGTGGGGATTCTTGGGCAACCATTTGCTGTTGCTGTTGGGGGAAAGGGTCAGTTAGTACTGCCGGTCTAGAGGATCCTTTAACGAACTTATGGACCTCGTCCTTGTAGGGACAGTCACGCGTATAATGATCATCTTGACAAATCAAGCAGGGAAACTTAGCTTTCCGACGTGGTTTTTGATCATTCTGGGTAGGTTATGGTTTGGGGTTCTCCTGCTGGTTCTTCTTGGGTTTACCACGATTGTTTTTCTTCTTTCCTCCGGAGGGTTGTGATGTAGATTGGACTGCATTCACTTCGGAGGAGACAGCAGGAGAAGTGGAAGCTTTTGGAGCGGCCTGGGTAAAAGCGGGGGAAGCGGAAGCTTGTTGCCCCGTCGAGTTGGTAGCAGGCTGAGCCTTAACTGAACCAACGATACCGTCAATGGGTGGTTCAGTAGTAGGCTTTGTAGGATCAGTGTGAATGCGGGAAGCATGTGGAAGAAGTTCGTGTAAAGTACCGGATTGAGTATATACTAAATCCATGTATTGTGCTGCCGAGATGGCTTGTTCTTCCGTAACAGGTCCGCGCATAGCAATATCTCTGGCTATGGGAGGCAAAAAGGATTTTGTAAACCAATCAGCAAGTAGCTGATCTGGAATAGGTGCCTTTATTAGCCTACGGCGTCTTCGCCACTCATGGATGTGATCCGAGATGTGTGTAGAAGTGGTTTGACGCAGTGAAGTTAGCAGTTCTGTTCCAGTCTCATATCGGATGGGAAGCTGGAAATGTGTCAGAAACTGCATAGCCAAAGTATTGAAATCACGAAAAGAGTGTTGTGGCAGCTCGATGTACCATTTTGCTGCCGTTCCGGTAAGCGTACGTTGGAAGAGCCGAAGTCGGATGGAATCATCCATCAAGGAGTTTGATGAACACCAAAGATGGAAGGTCATCACGTGGTTCTTGGGGTCTTCCCCGGGCTTAGCATCGAACTTGGGAATGTCCGATGGTAGTTTGGCTGGGATAGGTGGCCAGTGAGGTTCATGCCAAATAGGATCGTTAATAAGCCTCGACAAATCAGGTAGATCAAGTGTGGCCAAGAAGGGAAGCTGGCGGTTGGTCTGCGGGTATGAGTAGTAACCATGTGGTGCAGGGAACCCTGGAGGGCCTTGCATGGCATGCTGCTGTGTGTTATACCCATATGTGTTTCCCGCGGGATACTGCTGGAAGTTCTGCGGATAATAAGCCATCTGGTTAACCGGTTGATTGTAAGCAACTGGTTGGTAAGTGTTCTGCTGAGTGGGTATAGTACCCTGAAGCTGTTGATGCCCAGGATTGGTTGCTATTCCTTGTTGGGAAAAAGTTCCTTGGAATTGTTGTGTTCCAGGGATGTTGCCACCATACTGTGTAAGTGGAGAATTTCCCATAGCAGGGTTGGGGGGTGGCTGCGACTGTGGTGTCCATGGAATGTTCGTTCCTGCTTGAGGAACGAGTGGAAATTGAAGTGACGGGTTCCAAGGAGTTGTGGCAGCCGAAGGGTAAGGGAAGCCAGAATTCAAGTTGGGGAAAATCTGAGATTGCCCTCCAGCTTGGTTCCAGTTTCCGAAAAGTGAGTACCCCCCACTCTGTGGGATTTGATGATCCCAAGAAGGAAGCATACCTGACAGGGGTGGTTGAGAGTAAGGCCCAGTGGGAACACCGGAATAAGGTTGCCCACTGCCAGGTGGATTGTACATACCAAACTGAGTAGAAACTGCTGGTTGGGAAACTTGTTGGAACGAGCCAATAGGTTGTCCGCCAGCAGTTAGGTTGGATGGCCCTATGTGAGGAGGCTGTAGACTGGGAATTGGGTTCCCAGCAAAAGGTTGTCCTCCGATTGGTTGGGTTGATGGCCCACCAGTTGGAGGTTGTTGACTAGCAATGGGGTTCCCAACAAAAGGTTGCCCCCCAGCTGGTTGGGTTGATGGCCCACCAGGGAGGGTTTGTAAGTTGGAGTTAGGGACCATTGCAGTCGGTTTTCCACCTCCTGAAATAGTATAAATGGTGGCTGAAGGTGATCCTCCTGTCGAAACGGAAGATCCAGCAGTATGACTAAGTGTTCTTCCGCCGCTAGCTAAATATGATAGCATGGATTGGCCAACGGCGCCAAAAGTACCGATTAGCGGAGGCGGTCGTCCGTATTGGACAGGTGAGGACGGAGAAAAAACTGGGTTATCCCTCATAGAATGTGCACCAAACATTGGTGATGACAGCAAATGTGGGGAATTTAGCCCAGGAGTATCAGCGTCGTCCATCACGTGTTCAATAATAGGAGGACCATCGAGAACTGGATCCGAGTTCATATCCTGAAAAAGATTTTGGGGATCCGGCAGGAACCTAGGTGTGGTAAAGTCCGAAGGTCCTGAGCCGTCTGCAAAGGAATGATGAAATTCTGTGCTAGACGGAACGTTGGGATCCCTATAGTCAGAAGGACGAGAAACAGGGGGGTATCTAGACGCTGTTGAAAGCATTTGCTCTGTGTTGCGTCTAAATTGTGCCGATGCTAACGGAGAGTTCGCTAGGCTAACCATACTAGACTGAATGGAGGCCATAATTTCGTGTCCCGGTGGGATGTTGGGTAGATGAAAAGTGCGAGGTACGTTGCTAGAAGAACTTGTCTCCTGAGGATGAACACTGGGTGACGTAGTAATAACAGGCGGAAGTTCCGTCTGGGAAGTAATGAAGCCATAATCAGGTTCAAAAGGTGTGTCAGGTAGACGAGTACCTTCAACAATCTCAACGTAGCCGCCTGGGACTGAAATTAGGCCAGGTATGTCCTGGTCGGATCCTTCTGTGGTGCCAATAGATCCGTCTATATCATCGTGGAAAATGTCTGATGGACGGGAAGCGTTGGCCTCCGGTAGAAGGATGACCTCTGGTCTAGTACTCTGGGTCGTGCTAGGTTCAGCTGCTGTAACTGTGCCCACTGTTACAGATAAATCTGGGATGACAGTGGGTGAGGTGACAGTGGAAGCCTCAGACATGCTAGTGGTCATAGACGCTGCAATGGATTCTGAGACTGTGCTGTGTGTGGCAGTTACAGGCGTAACTGAAGATGTTGTGCGGATCGGCGGTGGGATGTTGCCTCGACCAGCACCGCGGCCAGGAGGAGCAGGAATGCGTGATGCAGGCGGACCAGAAGTCCGTGGCGGTGGCGGTGGTGGAGGGCTTAGACCCTGTTGTCTTTGTGATCTTCTTTGTTGATCTGACATAATGACAGGAAAATGAAAATCGGAGGCAGTACCGTAAACAAAGAACTCAAAAACTCTAATGCATCCGAGTGTGCAAAAGAGGAGCTAGAAAAAGCAAGGCTCACAGGCCAAAAAAGCAAGCTCTAAAATCTATACTGAGACCGGTGTCTCAATAAGCGAGCTAATCAACAAAAATGGCCAGAATGCCAACAAGCAGTCCCTACAAAGAAAAAATGACCCTCTACAAAGGTGAGACGCCAAGCAAACTCCTAACTAAGAGCTGGAGACCTCAACAGGCTGTATCCTTCGCAAGGTGATGAAATCCAAGTCGAACAATACAACATGAGAGACCGATATAAGAAGGATATCCCTCTACCGAAAGGGATCCTGGGTAAAAGAGCCCTAGTAGAATAGATACTAAGCCACCTCGTTCATGACACGTCGGAAAAGGTTTTGGGCACTTCAGCCTTCCGAAGAAGACAGTGATCGATGTTGCCTTAGGGCTAAGTGGAGTGCGGTATTCCACAGAGTCCGTCCGGTTCTCAATCTCGCGGCCGTTTAACCCCTGAACAGTTAGAAACAGTCAGGAGGCCCCTCCACAAACTAGCTGTGACCGTGTCAATAAGTACTAGAGGATTTTAGTTCCCTAAAGACAACGACTATGTCTCAGATGAAAATGACAAGGGGGAATTATTTTGATGCCTATCCCCGGTGTCCTACCTAACTACCAAATTCTTTTGATTTCCTCAAGTGAGGTTAAAGTTGGTTTAATTAGGGTGATTAATTTTAGTGGCTGTCTTTACTCAATCGGGTAGTGGACGTGAAACTTGATGGTGTTATGACGACTCAAACCATGCAAATGAGAATGAATCATAAACAAGCCTTTGTCTTCGATGAAATCTAGCTAAGGTAAAGATAGAGGTTCTTCGATCCAATATGCATAACAATTTTCACAAGCACTCAAAGTAAAAGATTTTTCTTTTCTTTTCGATTTATAAACCAAACCAAACTGAAGTAAACATGCTTTTCAATGCACTGATTTTACAATCTACAATGCTTCTATGATGAGACTTTTTATGGCAAAATTAATGGTTCATTTCTCTATGCAAAATGCCACTAGACTTTTTCAAATTAAACAACAAATTTGCTCTCAACTAATGACCTTTTTAATTTACTGAAAATGATAATGACAATATGACTGTAAAACTACAGTGTTCAGTAATAGAAGACAGTGGTGTTGAGTTGGTTGTGGGAAAAAGCCAAGTCAAATGCAATCAAATTGAAAAAATGACCAATATGTCAAAAGTGCCACTTAATTCAATCAATCAATCAAGCTCACAAACCATGTAATAAGCAGATCAAACAGACTGGAAATTAACCAGGATGCTAACAGGCAACAGTAAAGACTATCTAAGGCAGGGAGAAACTCAGGAAACCAAGCAAAAATTAAAAAAAAATTTACCTACTTGCAGACACTACCGCGGTCTATAGACTGCCTGAAGCGCGGCACTGTGTAACTGTCGCGCTGGTATGAACGCCTAGAACGCGGCACTGTGTAAATGTCGCGCTGGAAGTGGTTCAGAGGGCGCGGCACTGTGGCAAGAGGGAAAAAAAAACGCAACTGGAAAAGAAAAAATCAAGTTTTCAGGGTTGTTGCTAACCCAGGGGACTCAGTAATTAAACAGGGAGATAAATACTGCGAGGAGGGGTGAATAAGGGTCAAAAAAGACTAAAATTCAAGGTGGTTTGAAGTGCAACAAAAGACTGATAATTCAAAGATAAATGACTGTGAATTCGAACCAATCAAGCAGTAATCAAACCCAGCGAAGTCGCCATTCTTGTTATGTGGAATTCTGCCCTACGGATAAGTCAAAACTCCCTTAGGCTAAAGTAGGATCTAACTAACTCTAGACTAAGAACAGACAAAACAAATGCAACCTTGAATCCCTAGATCTAACATACATTTCAGTATTAAAATGCTGAAGAGAGCAAAGGATTTTAACTGACCTTATGTCCAAGTGCTTTGTTTTTGGTGTTTGCTCCAAGCTCCAAGTCTTCACCAATGAACCTGTCAAAGAGTAACCAAAATACAAGTATGCACTATTCTCTAGCAATCTGAAACATGAGTTAGGATCTAAATCTGTAAGAGATACAAATCATGTGATTAAAACAAGATTAACACAAACGATTTGGGAAAACAAGACAAGTTATTCCATTACAACTTGAAGATTACTTACAAAGGGTGCTTGATGCCCAAGCCAATCCTCCAACTCCAAGTGTCTTCTCCTCTTAGCTATCTCCACAATGCTGCAAGACCATAAGTTTGGTGCTCTCAAGAGTCCTCCCCCTTCCCAATGGCATGCCTCTCTTTTATAGTGAATGGTGAGGTTAACCAACAAGAGAGATAGGTGGATCTAAGGAGGGATAAGTGGATCAGGGTTTCTAATCGAAGGAGGTGAGTTGGGATCGAATCAAGGAACCCAATCGTCCATCATCTTCGAAAATCCAAGATCCCACAAGTCAAGGGCAAAAACCTATTAAAAGGGTGCCGCGCTTTGCAAATGATACAGAGCGCGGCACTGTGCCGCGTTTTGTCAAGCTGTAAGGGCGCGGTAGTGTATGGAAATAAAGTCCAAGGTGGGTCAAAACTTGGCAGGGTGGATTTACCTTCAAGGTTGACTCATCATCTGTCTCTTCTGGAAGGTTCAAAACAGTAGTAGGGGAAGTGTCGTCGAAATGTGTTGTGATGGGGATGCGACACCGTGAAATATAGAGGTATAACAGAAAATTGACTTGGTTCTTAGTTAATACATTGTTTAAGAAGGGAAACTAGTCTTCAAATGCCATGATTGACTTGCAATAAAGAGAATTGGTGCCATGGTTGAATCTTAAGTGAAAGTTTAATTTGGCCACTACTAACGATTTTAGTTTAGAATGGGTTTAATGTCTAATTGTAGAGGATCTTGTACTTAAGCTTGGCCCGCAAGGACCACAAGGTTGGTGGTGTGAGTATAAGTGGGGGAGTGTAACAACCTTCACCAAATATAAATTAGACCTCGTCTATTTCACCAACATGGATACTTAATGAATTAATGTCAAATATCTTCAATCCTTGTAAATGTTACTAATATTGTGAGACAATGAGTAATAGTAAACTCTCAATAGATTGAACTTGGAATCACTTGTTACACATGTTTAGACTCAACCTCTTTATCAATGATATTCATACACACACATTATCTACTAAATTCAAGCCAACTAAGGTTCACGTTTACCAAATATTATCTACCTTCCATATATTATACTCCATTCTGCAATGTAAAGTAAAATTTTGGGTATGGTCCAAAGATTAAACAAAATGCCTAGTAAAATGATAAATTGACTAGATAGTGAAGCATATGATGTGTATGATCCAAAGGTTAGGAAAAATGCCCAAAAATTGATGCATTGACCAACTAGTGATGTATACGATGTGTACAACCCAAATGATAGGAAATCTAGCATTGTCCTTGGTAGTATGAAGTCATCAAACCAAGCCTTAAACCAAATCAGAACTAGAAGTTTCCATGTATTCCATTGAATCCACATCAAGAAGCATGACCGTAATGAGCTTGTGATTGCAAAGGCCTTACTTTTTTTTTAAAATTATGCAATGCCAATCTGTTTTGATAAGATGAACTAGCCATAGGCCTACCATTTATAGATCATATTAGTATCAAAGTAGTTGAATCCATGACCTTGAATAAGCTATCAACACTTTGAGGAAAAAACATACCTGTAATGGGTAAAGCACTGAAAAGAGAAATTTTGGAATACCTAAAGGCCTTTAGATCCAAGAGGACAATTAAAGGAGAAATACAAAGGTTTGAAAAGATAATAGAAGACTTGAAAAGGGATCTCGAAACTTCTGCAAAATTATTACCTTTGTTAAAATAACACTTGGTTGAACACCAAGAATCACTCACCACTATTACAACAAATTGAAACAAGAGCAATATATAACTCTTGCAATTGGGAGATAAAGTAATTTACAATCCGGATGATCAACAAATATTACCTCCTCTAACCTGACCAATGCTAGAGTAGAGAACAAGGTAAAAGATCCAAAGTTTCTATGATATGGGGTTTTCAACTCAATGGACAATGATTTGGGTAAGAAATTAACTACTTTAGATGCCTATAAAACTGATATATATTTGATACACTCCAATTTCCAAGATCGAGGCCTTGGGGACACAAGATACTAAAACAAAAGTGGTGGGAGTTCTAGGCACTCATGGCCCAATACACAAGATATCCAATGGGTCTTAGTAGATTTAATACAAGAGTCTCTCCCACACATTCGTGAGCTACAAGTTTCATTTTCCATGTTCCAATCACACAGTAAGATTAAGCATGTTGAGCTTCATGCGCACTACCCTAGAAAGTGGATATAGGTCTACAGACATGTCGTGGGGTTAGTGGTGTAGAGATAATTTACGTGGCTGGTAGGCTACTCATCGGTGGGTTAAAAAGCATTGAAGAAAACTAGGTACTCAAGGATTTGTTCATGGCTCAATTTGCATGTGCACCAAATTGAAAATTTCTAGATAATCACACCTCCTTAGATCTGTGATAACTTGAGGATTTCTTTACCTAGTGATCATAGGTGATGATAAACTTGCATGCAGTTCAAGTGTTGTTCTAATGTCTTGATAACAAACTAAGAACATAACCATGCTTTATTTCCATAATTCATAATACTAGTATGTGGGTATGAACTAAGCATGAGTGTAAACCTAGGAGCCAATAACACATCTAATTACCAGGAATATTGAAGACCAATCACCAAGATTGAATACTAAGATTGAAGAGAAAGCTCAAAGACCATCCATATTTACCCTAGAATCTCTATCCATAACAAAGTGAAGAATTACTTTGAATGGAAAAAAATGAGACTTTCCATAAAAAAGATAACAATAGAATTCTTAAAAGCGAGACTTAAAGAAAGAAAATGGAAACTTTATCAACTATGAAACTAGTAATAAGGTCTACATGTGGGTATAGATCAAAGAACCACATTAGAATCAATGAGGATGTTTCTAACCATAAACTAGGATTTACTACATAAAGATGAAATCTAATGAAAATAATAGGTCATTGAGCAATTTATTGTCTTACATCAATTCATCTTTTAACCAATTATGTTTTACACTATTTCTAATTATTTTTTTACAACTCAAAGTATTAAAATATTGAATAATAAACTACACAATCCTAAAAGACATACCATCTTAACTCTTAATCTTCAACCATATTTAAACTTTTTTTTGAATATTTTTCTATATTTAATAAATCCAAAATTAAAATAAAACAATACTAATATCAAATTAATATATACTAACCTACATCACAATATAATTTCACACTCAACAATAACAATAGTTACAGACTAAAATCAAATACCTACACACTACCATAAATAATAGTGAAAGTATCATGTGAGCTATATTGCAGTGAGCTAATTTCTATAATTTTAGTCATGTTTGAGTCTGGAAACCCTCCCACATCGTCAATGCATGCGTCTAGTCTAACCATGCCAAATTTCAATCCAAGCAAGCACAAATTTAAAAAATTTCAACTTTGGCCTCGTGTAGCACATTAATTAATCTATAGGTATGGTTTTTGATGCTCAAATTGTTATTGTTAGTCATGTTTGACTCTGGAAACCCTCCCACGCCGTCAATGCATGCATCTAGTCTAACCATGCCAAATTTCAGTCCAAGCAAGCACAAATTTAAAAAATTTCAATGTTGGCCCCGTGTAGCACATTAATTAATCTATAGGTATGGTTTTTTATGCTCGAATTTTTAGTGTTAGCCATGTTTGAGTCTCAAAAGCCTCCCACACTATCAATGCATGTGTCTAGTCTAACCATGCCAAATTTTAGTCCAAGCAAGCACAAATTTAAAGAATTTCAACGTTGGACCCATGTAGCACATTAATTAATCTATAAGTATGGTTTTTGATGCTCGAATTGTTAGTGTCAGTTATGTTTGAGTCTGGAAACCCTCCCACGCCATCAATGCATGCGTCTAGTCTAATCATGCCAAATTTTAGTCCAAGCAAGCACAAATTTAAAAAAAATCAATGTTGGCCCCGTGTAGCACATTAATTAAACTATAGGTATGGTTTTTGATGCTCGAATTGTTAGTGTCAGTCATTTTTTAGTCTAGAAACCCTCCCACACCATCAATGCATGCGTCTAGTCTAACCATGCCAACTTTCAGTCCAAGCAAGCACAAATTTAAAATATTTCAATGTTGGCCCCGTGTAGCACATTAATTATTATATAGGTATGGTTTTTTATGCTAGATTTGTTAGTTTCAATCATGTTTGAGTCTGGAAACCCTCCCATACCGTCAATGCATGCGTCTAGTCTAACCATGCCAAATTTCAGTCCAAACAAGCACAAATTTATAAAAAAAAATCAACGTCGGCCCCGTGTAGCACATTAATTAATCTATAGGTATATTATTTGATGCTTGAATTGTTAGTGTCAGTCATGTTTGAGTATGGAAACCCTCCCACACCGTCAATGCATGTGTCTAGTCTAATCATGCCAAATTTCATCCCAAAAAAACACAAATTTAAATAATTTCAACGTTGGCCCCGTGTAGCACATTAATTAATCTATAGGTATGGTTTTTGATGCTCGAATTGTTATTTTCAGTCATGTTTGATTATGGAAATCCTCCCACACCGTCAATGCATGCATCTAGTCTAACCATGCCAAATTTCATTCCAAACAAGCACAAATTTAAAAAATTTCAACGTTGGCCCCGTGTAGTACATGATCAAGCACGCCATTTTGGGTTAGCATGATAATTGTGCATTGCCTTACTCAGCTTTTCTTTTTTCCAAGAATAATTTAATATTATCTATTGAATAGGTCCAACCACATGAAGGTGGAAGCTCTTATGGCCCCTCCCCCCCGCCCTTCACATCACTCTCAATTCCCCATAACCCAACAAAATCTATGTACAAAAAAAAATATTGTGTTTTTTTCACACTTAAGAAGCAATGTTTCTAATTATAACATATGCCAGCATACAAGAAAATGGAAAAAACACTAAAAAACAGTTAATTTATACGTACCAATAAAATTCAATAATTCTATCGCAATATTAAATCAAAATATATAGAGTAGATATATTAAGGCATACCTCATACACTTCAATCGACTTCATCATCTTCTTCATCCAAGTCATCATCTATATCATCTAATCCAGAGTCAACATTGTAAGGATTGGTCATATCATCATTGTCATCGATGTCAGTTACGATCATCATGTCATCATCGATATCATCTTCATGGACATTGTCTGCTACATCATCTGATTCAACTAATTCTTCGACATCTTCTTCTAGAACATGATCATATTCAACATCGTCTTCTTCTTCGAGACCCTCTTCATTACCATCCTCTACATTATACTTTACCGGCCTTCCCTTGGTGTAAGAGATATGGATCTAACTAAACTAGCTTACCTATCTATGCAAACAATAACATATCACAGTAAATAAGAACAAAAAGAGAACAAGAGAAAAGAGTACACCAGATATACGTGTTTCACCCAATTGGGCTATGTCCACAGGAAGGTAGTCTTCTATTATCTCCAGAATATCTCCTCCAAGCTTACAGAGAGCAATGCCAATAACCCCAATACAATATGATCCACAATGGATGAATGATTCACGAATGAATGATCCTCACAAAAAGATAAATGTGAGAGACTCCCTTGACTCTATTATATACCAAGAAATGAGGAGGAATTACTGTAGGGCCCCTCCTGTAGGGTCCTCATGAACTGAACCTGAAACTTAACAACTTAATACAAAAATAGATTAGATACCATAATTACTAGAGAAATAAAATAAATTAACTAAATAACTTAGCAAATATAGACAAAACCATAAACCTATCAACCCAATCCATCTTGTCCATTGTTGTCTGCGTCTTCCGTAGGATCCCTCCTGCAAAGCTCGTTTAACCATTGGCAAAGCAACCACTAGCTTCACCACCCAACCATAGGCTTATGATTTCAGTCGCATAGCCACCCCCGAGCTTCGGGTCGTAGATCTCACACACACAATTCGAGAAACTCATAAATGGGGTTCCCCCCCACAAGAATTTCTAGCCAAACCCCAATAGCAGCAAGTAGCTCACTTTTTCAAGATTACGATAACCATCCAAAAATTGGGTCCTTTACCCATTTCCAATGCCTTCCTTATATAGGAAAATTCCATGCGACACATGTCGCTTCATGCAAAATATCCAATTTCTTAATATTCAAAAAGTAATTTATCTCACAAATCCAAGTGTCAAGTTTTCTAGAAGAATGCACCTACTTTCCTAAATTTACTCAAGTTTGTCTCTAAGATGCTCACTCTAAATCCTATTTTGTGGGTGCATGTGGTGTTAGATAAAAGATCTAGCCTAGGATTCCATTTTTGCTCCTAGTATAATTATTTCTATTATTTTAAATACTAAAAAGTATTTCCATGCACAAATGGATAAAAATAATTATTTCTAATATTTTTAATACTAAAATGTATTTTTATGAGCAAGTGTTCTAAATGTAATTTATATGGTTTTTCTTTTTATACAAAAATTTTACCAATTAATCCTTTCTAGGACCTAGGTGCCACACCGTTGGGCCCATCTATCCGTTATGTTCATCTTTCGTCATGGTAGCACTGCATTGGGTCCATTCATTCGTTGTATCCATTTCTTGGCAAGGTACCACATCGTCAAGTCCTTGCATCCATCCTTTCCATTTCTTGGCAAGGTACCACATCGTCGGGTCCTTCTACCGATATATTTTCATTTGACTTGCAGGAACTTCATGTAGGGATTTAGGATTCGTTACCTTCAATCCTCCATCTACATGCTATTGGGGACTAATGGCGTTGACGAGTAAGTCCATTCTTACTGCGCGCCCCCCAACTCGTACGTGACCAACACTGTCATGGTCCACTTCGCACGACTTCACGCGACCCTCAGTAAGCGGTAAGGGATTTTGAACTCGGACGTGGGATCCGTTGGAAGTCAACACCGTCGTCGTCCTTCCATGTGTGATTTATTCCTACTCTACAACCCTTTATTTCTTTTGTGTGTCCGTCGGTGAACCGTTTCACCTGTCGCTACACACATTCTCAAAAACACATATTAATAGTCTTGTCCTCATTCATCATAATAATTTTATACATGCTAATCGTTAAGCAAATTACAATTTACTCATAATATCTTGTTAATCAGTAAGGCATTACGTCACATGTATTTCTTTCGTTTACATCACATAATTCATCATACAGCTAGTCAATACACAACATGTTATTTTTCAGATTAGATAATTATTCACTTTCATAACTGTCATACAATTCATTATTTTCATTCATCAGTTTCCGTCACGTACATACTCAGTTGTTCTTCAATTATTCATAAATATATACTCAAAGGGTTATCTTGTGGAAGTTTCAATCAGTTGGGTCACTCGACAAGTGCCCTCAAGGTCTACAACCATCTAGGGGCACTACAATTACTCTCACATATTACATGTGGGATAATATAATTCTCCATAATAATATTTCTTTATATAATAATGAATATCAAGAGTATATTTTACCATAATGAATATGGGATAAATGTATTACTCGTTTACATAAGACTGTGGATAATTCTTCTGACATAATACAAATACATTATTACCTTCCAAGGAATATTAAATATTCCAACACTCCCCCTTAATAATGGCTGGGAGAAAATCCTACTAACAAGGAAGGAAGGAGTCATTACTACTCCCCCTTGATGACAACTTCCATAAGAACCAAAGCTGCAAAAGAAGAACACTTCGGCTGATGGAATTCGATGAAGAACAACCGCTTCTCACTGAATCATGAAATTGCACATGAACCAGGTTGTACGATGAAATACCAACAACAAGATGCCCAGATCTAAAGAGAATCCAACATGGCTACTAGATCCACAAGATGTCGAGAACATGTGATGCAATCCAACATCAAGGTGCTCAGATCTAAAGAGAATCCAACATGGCTACTAGATACACAAGATTCCTAGATTACCACAAGAATCATCACAACCATAACTGATAGCTGAAGAACTCTGATATAACACCACACCAGTGTATAGATACCTTCTTACGGCTGATACAACAGAACATGTGGCTAAGAACACCACAACAGTGTACAAAAATACCCAAATGGCCAATACTCATGCGGATAGCAAACATTCTTCAAGGTGCAAATAGAAATATATGTAGAAGACCTCAAACATTGAAGGAACAAGACCCCAATGGTCTACACATAGAAAATGATATCATACAGATGAACATCATGACTTTAACAGTAGAAGATGGTGCTTCAATATGTCTGAATTGAGATGAAAGCCTAAACAGAGAACTTGTATGCACAAGAACTTTCAAGATTAAAGCATATAAAGATCATAAAATAAAGGTGCTCATACATAACTGAAAATTCTTATACACCAAAGGTTAGCAAACATCATATAAAAAGATGGCAACATAATATGATCAAATAAAATATTAACTTGCTCATTAAGGTAAATGAAGTTACTTTTACACATTAAGTGTCAGCCACAACATATAAATAGTGAGCCCAAGATTTCACTTAAATATATGAAAATTTAGTCATCAAGCAACTAATATTAAGCATAGGTGCATTTCTTATTAGTATGATGTTAATATGAAAGAGATGAATGCCCTGAAAATGTCAATGCTTCCATATAGGAATGTTAGAGACAAAAAAAAATGTCAATACTTCCATATAGGAACATTAGAGACAAGTAAGAACAAGATAACATTTGCAATCATAAGAATAGAAATCTCCTTGCAACAAGAACAAGGTGCTCATGATAAATATTTCAAGATTATAAGATTGCTCAAATCCATATAAATATTGAGTAAAAGATGATCGAAATAAATATGACATGAAAATAAATCAAAATGTTTAATATGATCAAAATATAGCAAATTATGATCAACTCATGATATCACTTATAAATTATGAAATGACAAGTCACTAATGGTCTTAGTCATGGGTTCATTTCTTGTTAACACTATGTAAATATGAAAGAGATGAAATGCCCTGGAAATGCCAATGCTTCCATATAGGAATGTTAGAGACAAACAACACATGTCAATGCTTCCGTATAGGAATGTTAGAGACAAATAGCACAGGAACTATATACATTCTCTGCAATACATGAAAAAGAAACTATATCCCAATTAAATAACTTATGACAAACCAAAAAATTATGATATCACATAGATTCAAAAATTGACTTTACTCAAGAATTTAATTAGCAAGAGCATATAATGATCATAAAGATATTACTTATAAAACAATGAAATTGTTTTTACACAAAGGTGAGCAATAACATGTAAATAAAGCAAATAATGATCAAAATATAACACATATGAGATTGTTCTTATAAAATTTCTTTTATAAACATGACATGATTAGAAATCAACATGATTTAAACAAAAAAGAACAAATTAGTTATTAAGTGTCTTGTTAACATATTAAGCATTAGATGGTTTATAGCTATCATCATGACAAAATACTAGAGATACATGCCCTTAAAAGATGCCAATGTTTCCATATAGAAATGTTAGACAAATATATATCAAGAACAAGAAATAATCTCTTAATAAACATGATTAGAAGCAAAACCTAAATGCAAAAAATGAATAACAGAAAACTTAAATACTTTACCGTACTGATCTGAATCTACAAAAAACACAGTTAGAAAAACAGTAAAGGAAAGAGAAACGTTTACTTACAACCCTTTTAATTGAGTGCCTAGATTTTCCCTGAATTTTGTTATGTCCATGAAGGTGGATCCAGAACAACTTTTCCAGTTCCAAACATAGGTTATAATAAAAATTCCGATAAAACTTGATCGAGTTATGAGGCCAAAAATAGTGTTGAATCTATCAAAGACGGAAACCTGCACAAAGTTTACCAAACTTGGACGAAAGTTGTCGTTTTGGCAACCGGAAGGCCCAGAATTATGTTATGTCCACAGGGGTCGATCCATAACAGTTTTTCCAGTTCCAAGAACAGGTTATAATAAAAATTCTGATAAAGCTTGACCAAGTTATGAGGCCGAAAACAGTGTCGAATCTGCCGAAGACGGACACCTGCACAAAGTCTACCAAACTTGGACAAAAATTCCGTTTTGACAACCGGAATATAGATCTCCTTGAGGAGAATCAAAAAATCATATAGATCTACAAAAAAAACATTAAGAAACTCTTGAAAAATTTCTGCAAAAATCTACACAACAAGGTTAGGGTTAGAAATAAAAAACAGCAGAAATATGCCAAGATCTGAAGAGAAGCATAATGGCTACCATATAGAAAGAAACTCTACAAGAGATAAACAATGCCCAAATGATAAAATATTGTATGAAAGCAATAGAATGTGCTAGATCATAGCAACAAGCTCTGATACCATGTCAGAGATATGGATTTAACTAAACTAGCTGACATATCTATGCAAACAATAACATATCACAGGAAATAAGAACAGAAAGAGAACAAGAGAAAAGAGTACACCAGATATACGTGGTTCACCCAATTGGACTACATCCATGGGAAGGTAGTCTTCTATTATCTCAAGAATATCTCCTCCAAGCTTACAGAGAGCAATGTCAATAACCCCAATACAATATAATCCACAATGGATGAATGATTCACGAATGAATGATCCTCACAAAGGGATAAATGTGAGAGACTCCCTTGACTCTATTATATACCAAGAGATGAGGAGGAATTAATCTCACATATTACATGTGGGATCATATAATTCTCCATAATAACATCTCTTTATATAATAATGAATATCAAGAGTATATTTTACCATAATGAATATGGGATAAATGTATTACTCTTTAACATAAGATTGTGGATATCTTCCGACATAATACAAAGACATTATTCCCTTCCAAGGAATATAAAATATTCCAACACTTTGATCATGTCTCACAACAAACGACCAACCCCCTCTACCTGGAACCTCAGAGTAAAATACCTATTCACATTGGCTTGGAAGAACATAGGGCTTCGTTCCTGGCTAAAACAACCTTGTATTAACCATGGTAAATCCATTATCATGTTCAATAATATTTTTATCGGGATCACGTTGATTCAATCTTAACCTATACCATTTGACAACGAACATATTTACCTTGAAGGAGTTGAAGTCAGACTAAACATAGTATCGATTTTCTAAGAGTTCTGGATGTCTGTCACTTCTAGAGGAAACATTGGTCACCTCAAAGACTGCATATATCCCACAATATGATGTTTTCTTCGTTTCATCCAACTTTTTGATGTGATATTTACAGCCATTGCACCACATATCCTTATGGTGTTTTACCTACAACAAGCCATACACGTAAATATTACATCATGATCCATTTATGATTAAGTACATGTTTATTCCATACAGGGAAAAAATCAACGTGTACATCAATATGTTTGCAAAAAAAAAATGGCGTGGTTGGTTAATATGCTTACCTGCTTATCTTTTAAACCATATGCTAGATTGGTATGTCCATTGCGATGTGATGCTTTAACCAATGAAGCTACACCTTCCCATGATATTCCATGACTAGATTGTTCACATCGTTTAATCCATACCTTCTTCCAATCAAGATTGTTTGCGATGTATAAATGAAGTGCATCCCACTCTCGACAAACTGTTTTTAATGAAAATAAAATTAAAGTTCAATACAAATGTATATTCACTTAAGAAAGTACACACTTTTAATTGATGCATATTGAATATTAAAAACAGAATATGTATGATATATACATAAAAATCAACAGTCAAATGTATTATATTAATTAATCTCCACTAGATAATAATTACCTTTCACCTTCCTCGATCTACCTTTCCCCTTCAGTTACTCCCCTTCGAAATTGTTATTGGAGTCTGGATCACAAATGTGACCTAAATTAATCCTTGACGCTAATTTAGGAATATATTCACTAATATATAGCATGTTTTGGTATACCATGTATCCCTCCATCATAGAACCCTCAGGACGTGCTCGTTGTCTAACCAAACCCTTCAAAAATTTCAAGTGCCTCTCAACCATCCACATGGACCTTAAGTGTAAAGGTCCACACAATTCCATCTCCTCAACTTGGTGTATGAGGTAGCGTTCTTGTGCATTGAAAAATGTCAAAGGTAGATGCTTCTGCATTTCACACATGAGACGAGGATTTTATCTCCTCCAATACTTTATATCTTCTTTATGGATTTCTTTAGATGGAAACCATATACAAGTGATGCAAACCAATCACGAGATTTAACAAAAAAAAATTATATTACATAACATGAATTAGTGCACAAAAATCAAATATAAGTTCTACAATGAATTAAACAAACACTAAGTGCATGCAAAAAATCGCTACTTACCTCATGTATTTCCCAAGATTATATATAACTTGATGACATTGTTGTCGAAATTGTATGGGAGAGAGATAGGTAAAAAATAATCATGCATTTTCACCCTTGCAAAATCACCTTTCTTTGTTGTGATATTCTTCATGTTCGAACAAAATCCGGTGGGAAATTTAATTTTTCGCATGACTTCTTTTACAACATTAATTTGTTGCTCCGTTAACATCCATGGAAGTGAGTTTATATTAATTTGGTCTCCATTGCTATGAAATTGAATGACGTATTTCATTGCATGGTTTCGTTCTTGAATGTCTTTGCAAATTTTGACAATTTTTTCTTTCTCACTCCTTCCATCCAATATTTTCCATAATGTTTTAGTCACATTCTTTCCAATATGCATTGTATCAAACAGATGAGAAATTTGTAGGTGCTCATTGTAGGGAAACCTAATGAATTGTTTAGGATAACTTTTCATTCCTCGTGCAATCCGATTAATGCCTTCATGATCACGACGGCCATCATGAATCATAGTTTATAAAGAAATTACAGAAATCAATGTTAATTACAGTAAACAACACAATAAAAAAATACATAGCATTTCATATACGATGATTCATACATACCTTGACGATTTCTATTATATTGCAACTTCCATAGGTGAGGTGTCATTCTCGGTGTTTTTAATGCAGTCTCTTGATTCCCATTGAATAGATGTTTTTTGGTAGTTCAATACCTATGATTCTCAGAGAGGAAGTGCCTATACTCTTCAAACACCTCCTTTCCTAAACTTTTTGAACGACAAGATTTGATCTTAGGACCAAAAACTAGACATGCAAATTTTTCCTTTGTTTGAAGACCTACATAAAGAGATGGATTATCTATGTCAATTATAATTATATATATAATGAATGGATTGCTTAAAAAAACATGCATGCATAATATATTAACTAGTTCATAAAATTAAATGCAATTAAATAGGAACTTATAATTACAAACCGCAAAAATGGGCTAACCCTGGGGCATCATGTATTGTCTATACAAGCATTGCATGTAATTTAAATTGCCTCTGTCGTATTGGTCTAGATACATCATACATAGTGATGTCATTCCATAACTTTAGAAGCTCGTCAATAAGAGGTTCGATATATACATTCATATCTTTAACTTGGTACTTACCTGATTGATTTGAACATATAAAATATATAATTATTACAACCATTTAGATATATAAACCATACAGACGAGAAAAATAATATATATATATATATATATATATATATATATAACATTATGCAACAAAATACGACAAATGAGATGCCACTACATTAAAAATAAAGTTGTAGACACATACCTGGAATAATCATTGCCAACATTATGTGCTCCCTCTCTATTGACAACCATGGAGGAATGTTATTGTTGATAACAAAAATAGGCCACACCGAGTAAATGGGTCTCATCTCTGCAAATGGATTGACACCATTTGCTGGCAAAGAAATCCTAATATTATGAGGTTCTTCTTTAAAGTGAGGCCATTTTTCCTCCATGTCTCTAAATGCAGACCCATCTACAGGCATTTGAATAATTTCATCTTGACTTCTTGTCTATGCATGGTAATCCATAACTTGTGTTATGTTTTTGCACCTGAACTATCGTTGCAAACGTGGAATAATGGGAATATAACAAAGAACCTTGTGAGGCACCTTTTTTTCTATTTGATCTGTTCGATATCTACTGATATGATATTCCAAACATTCTGTTTCAAATTCATGTTGATTATAATATATAACATGGTCATCGGGGCATGCATGAATTTCTTCATACTGCATTCCAATTTCTTTCATGATGGCAGATAAATATCGATATGTGCGAGGTAAAATATTTGACGGTGGTAACAAAAATTCAGCTATCAAGCTACAACAAATTAAAATAAAAATCTATTTAATATAATATATAAATATATTAATAAAACACATTTCATCCATATTAATTTGACTTATGAATTAACAATAATTTTATTAGACGAACAATGATAACCTTCCATCATATATATGTGATGGAATATATTACATACCTTAACATCCATGTGACTGATGTGTTTGAAAGACCATTCATAACCTTCAAGTTCATTATCAACAATATAGCAGAGAGAAGAATTGTGTTGGAGCCCTCATAAAAGGGTTCGTATGCCTTCTCAATAAGAGGTAAATCATGAAAATCATCAAAGTCATCATTTTTATGATCATCATCATCATCATCCATTCTAACATTAAATGTATCATGGATCAATGTATTTGTACCATCATCTTCAACTATGTTATCAGTATGACCATCTTCTTCAATATGATCATTAACTTGTTCTCCATTATTCATAGCTCCATGTTCCTCCAGTACTTGTTCTGAAAGCATGTCCTCCAGACGATATGTCATAGGATGTCTTTCATTTATAATTACATGAAACCATCAATATATATTAGTTAATAGAAGAAATATTAAAATAATACATACATTTACAAAAGCAATCAATATAAAAACATATATAATGCAAAACTTACAAATAGATGATATTCATCTCCCCCCTCAACATGTCCATGTTCCCTACAATGTTTTCTAGCTGTTGTGATATTTATTCTTATCCTTTTAAAGCCCTTTCATTGACTACATGGACAATAACATTTCCCATCACCCTTTCTTTTCAGTCCATCCCACAATCTAGCAAGCAATTGTCGATTTTGTTCGTCTGGATCAGGAATATTGCTAATTTGACATTTTCTCATAAAGATCTTGAACGAAAGATTATCGATCTTAAAAAATCAAGCTAAACACTTCACTATTTTTAATCACAAAACAATTGAAATAATTGTGTATTCTTTCACAAAAAATAGCCCATGCAAAGAATATACTTTCCGAAAACCGTCGCTTGTATACAAAACATGTCAAAATGTTTCCATAATTTATAGTTTTTAAAATTTAAAGTTCGTCGGATATCCGACGATATTACCATAGTTACCGTTATAATATATAGGTCGTATATCCAACTCCTGTCATTGGATAACTGACAGGATTCATCGGATAACTGACGGATGTCAGATATCCGACAATGCCATGTATCAATTAAAAAAAATTGATCAAAATTCGTAATTTTAAAGGTGAAATCCGATGACACAGTCAATTTCGTCGGATTTTTGGGTTCAAATTTTGTTGTGTTTACATGGTGCTCCTCCTTCAGTAATTTTCCCTAACTACAATAAGTTGATGCAATTAAGTCAAGACACCAAAATTGAAGATTGGTATCTTTTTTAGGAGCACATGGAAATAAGAATATATGGCTCAAATCTAGAACCATATATATTTCCTACATTTTTTACTCCTAGGTTGTTTGCTTTGGAATATATTAGTAAAAATTTTGGCTATGATCACATTCATTTTTCCAGGCATAAGATCCCAATCACCTTCAAATTTCTCAAAGAAGTAATGCCTTTCTTGGTAAAAACTAGGACAACACATACCTTAGTTTAAATCATGTTAAGTAAGATAAATCATCCAATGGGGGAAAAGAGCATATATGACCCTCACAATGATCTGTATGCACCCAGGTGCGTGACGAGTACAATAGTTCGATTGAATGAATCGGTACTGTTATGACATAAGCATAAGAATAAACAAAGAAGGAATACACTACGCACATAAACATACACACAGACAATATGCAGGAATGCGAACTGATCTTGATTCTTCTCTATTACTTGTTGTATATTACAATATTTTACATGCTTAAATAGAGTACTAAGAACCTTGGGTTGTCTTCCCATTACGTTCAACTACAAGAGAAGTTCAACCATTATGGTCGACTAGAAGATAGAGAGGCAATCTGTTGTAGTTCATCAGTCAGAAGTGTCGACAATGCATGTCGAAGAAGATGACTGGTCGAAGTCGCTGAACTTGTCAAAGTCGATGATTGGTTGAAATCAATGACTGGTCAAAGTCAATGTTGGCATCCAAAAATAATGCCTATTTCTAGGTGGATCATACCTCCTTCCTTAGTAAAAAATGGTCCCCATTTTTTGCTCGTACAGATGAGGATACTTGTCGGTCAATTCAGTAGCAGAGTACCATTTTCCTTGTGTTGGGGTCTGTCTGGATTTGGCCACCTGAAACAAGGGAATTGTGTTCTTCCTTGTATGGCATACTCATTGTCCCACAATGGTGTCGCAAGGAAGAGGCTCCTGAACATCTGGATGGATGTCTTCGGGTTCTGCTATCTGCAAGTCGTTCTATTCCAACAATGGTGCATGGTATGGTCGAAGTAGATCCACATTAAATACTGGATGCAGACCCAGGCATGAAGGAATGTCGAGCTGGAAAGTGTTTTCTCCAATCTGCTCAAGAATGCTGTATGGACCATATCGCAAAGGCTTCAACTTCTTATATGGACCAGTGAAGCATTCCTTCTTGATATGCAACCAGACCTGATCCCAAATTTGAAATGAATGAAGGATACGATGCTTATCATGTCAATCCTTAGCTTTTGCTTAGCTCATTGCAACATTTCCTGTGCTTGTCTCTGAATGTCGCAGATTTGATCTCGAAACTTCAATTCTTTATCAAATTCTCGTCGGTTATAGTTGGCATCATTTGATTGTGTCGAGTAACTAATCAATTCAATAGGAATTGAGGGTTGAAATCCATAACAAATCTCAAATGGACTCTTTCCCATAGAGTTGTGCTGTATATATGGAAGATTGTCATCCCATGTTCGTCGATGCTTGTGGTTGTACATACGAAGCAGTTGTACTACCAAGTGATACACAACTTCTGTATGTCCATCTGTCTGAGGATGGAAAGCTATCGATAAGGAAATTCTTGTGTTGATCTATTTCCAAAGAGTCTTCCATGCTGACAAATCTGGCATCTCTGTCAGAAATAATGGTTGTCGGTAAAGCATAATGTTTCCAGACATGTTCAAAGAAGAGTTGAGCAGTCTGTTGCGCTGTCATAGTCTTCTTGTATGGAATGAGAATGGCCATCTTGGAAAATCTGTCGACTACTACTAAGATCGTGTCATGTTGATGTTTGGTAGTAGGATGTCCCATCAAGTAGTCCATAGAAATAGATTCCCATGGTCGACTAGGAACTGGTAAAGGTGTGTACAATCCCTTTCATCGATTAGGTGGTTTAGCAATGGCACAAACCACGAATGATCGAATGTACTTGTTGATGTCAATTTTAAGTGAAGGCCAAAAGAAATACTTTTGGAGAATAGAAAGGGTCTTTTCTAATCCAAAGTATCCTGCAGTATTGTTGTAGTGCGCATCCCAAATGAGTTGTTGTCGATGCTCATCTGTCAGTACACAAAGTTGTCCAAGCTTGTATAGAAAGGTGTCTTTCAGGAAATAGTCAGAGGTCAATGACTTGTTAGTCTGAAGTTGTCGATAGACTGATGAAAATTCGGTGTCTTCCTGATACAATTGAGGCCAAGTGGTGGTGTCATAACCCTACATACTCATCATTGTAAGAGGGAGAGTAATGGGTGGTCAACTTAGACAATCGACAACGACATTGGTTTTACCTTTCCGATACTTAATTACCAACTGAAATTATTGTAGGTAATTAATCCACTTGAGTTGTCGAGTTGTTTGTAACTTCGAATGGGACGGGGTAAACTATAAAGGCTTGTGGTTAGTGAGAATGACCGTCTCCTTTCCAAGGAGATAATGTATCCATTGCTTAAGATATTGCACAATGACATACAATTCTTTTTAATACGTCAAATAGCTTCTAACAGTGTCGTTAAAATTTTTGGAATGAAAAGCGACTGGGTGACCTGACTGAGTGATCACCGCACCCAAGGCATAGTCCAATGCGTCTGTCTCAATCTCAAAGGGATGATGCAAATCAAGTAACACAAGTACAAGTGTAGTACAAATCTTGTGTTTGAGTTGTTTGAAAGCTTCTTGTTGTCTCGATGTTCATTTGAAGACAGTTTTCCTATTTCCCTTGGTCAACTGATCCAAAGTCTAGGCTATGTGACTAAAGCCGAGTATGAATCGTTGGTAAAAATTCCCCAAACCAAGAAAACTTCTTAGTTCATAAATGTTTTGAGGAATGGGCCAATCTTTGAGGATTTTCACTTTGTCTGCGTCGACGTGAATGCCTGTAGAGTTAATTACATACCCCAAGTATTTGATGGTGTTCATCAAAAAGGAACATTTGTCCATGTTTAAGTAGAGTCGATGTTGTCAAAGATTGTCGAGGACTTGGCAAAGTTGTCTGACATGTTCTTCCCATGATCGACTGAAAATAAATATATCGTCGACATAGATAATTACCCATTTTTCGATGAAAGGTCAAAGAATGTTATCCGTATACCACATGAAGGTCGCGGGTGCGTTGGTTAGGCCGAAAGGCATGACTAACCATTCAAACAATCCTTCCTTGGTATTGAAATTAGTTTTACATACATTTGTGAGCTCGATTGGAATCTGATGATATCTCGACTTGAGGTCGATCTTAGTAAACAATTTTAGCACCTTTCAGACAGTCGATGAGCTCGTCTATCCTTGTCAGAGGGTATCTATTCTTTACCAAAATTTTGTTGAGGTCCCGGTAGTCGATGCACATGCGCCAAGTCTCATATTTCTTTGGAACAAGGACGACTGGACTTTCACAAGGAGAGGAGTTGGGTCGGATATGACCTTTGTTAATCAAATCTTGAATTTGTCTACGAATCTCTTCATTTTCGATAATGGATCTTATGTACACATATGCGTTAGGTAATGAATAACCAGGAGAAAGTTCAATAGAGTGTTGTACCTGACAATGTAGAGGTACTTCGTCTGGCTCTTGGAATAGGTTCCATTACTCATCAATAATATTGTCGATCTGTTGCTTCTGTCGAGAGCTACACTGGTCCTCGAGTCGATTGGTTGCTGCAGTGTTCCTGGAATGTTGCGTCTTGATCACAATTAATGCAAAATTCTGAGCATGGTTGATGAGCTTCTTCGTTTGTTTAGTAGATATCATTGCAACCTTTGGTGTAGGTCTTCGCTCTGGTATGTTGTACCATCGATTCCAAATTCTGACAATCACCTTCTAAGGTCGTGACTGGTAAGTTCCATGACGATCCCATAAGTAAGGTTTCCCAAACAAGGTTTCAGCTAAGGAGAGTGGTACCATGTCGCAAAGTACTTCATATTCAAAAGGATTAATGAAGTAGGTGAGTTTGCACTATCGGGTGATCCTTAGTTCCGATCCATCCTTCATCCAACTGATGTTATAAGGTTGAGGATGTGGAGTGGTAACAAGGCCTAGTTTCTTCATGATATCTTCATAAACAAATTTCTTCTTCCTACCATTATCCACAATCAGATGTAATGGATTGTTTTGAAACCATAGCGGTGTATGGAATAGGTTCTCTCGTTCCTCCTCATCGACGATAGTCGAGGATGCTGGAGTGGTCGATGTCGATGTCAAAAGGGTCATTGATTCTGGGTCAGATTCTACCCAGATTTTTTTCAAACAAGTCGGATGCGACACTTTTTCCAAAAATGTTGTTGGGGCCAAGGTCGCAGCTATAGTAAAAGCTGCGAATTTTGGGAAAAAGCACGAGTATGAAAGGAAAGTGCTAATTTTGGGACAAGCACTAAGTTTTGGGTAAGAAGGAGACGGTGCGCAGTACGGTGCCAGATGGATGATCTCAGCGCAGATCACGGACCGGAAATTGCGGAGCTCGCGCGCACGTCATCGAAGAATGAAGGTGGCTCAGCTACCATAATAAATAAGGTGATGGAGTAGAGGGCTTAGCTACCCTCATTTAAAGGCTTAGTACAGAAGTTATGGTTGCTCGGATCAAGGAGGAGCAACGGACCAGAGCATTGAAGGCGAAGGACGATCGCCCATACCCACAATCTGCGCCGGAATTCATGGAGCCTGCAGGAAGCGGCGACGTGACTGCAAGCGGCGCCTACAGTACACCTAGCCACGTGCGTGGTTAGGGTTTTTGGGAATCACTGTTGGGAAAGGCCCACAGTTTTGTAAAGGTGTGACCGTCATGGCTACCTATATAGATGAATCACTGTAATGGGTAGAGGCTTCTTCCTCCCTTCCTTCAGTTCCTCCCTTTTTGGAGAGTTAGAGAGTTAGATGCTAGACTGTCAGAGAGCCAGTCTAAAGGGATAGATCATGTGTTGATTATCCTTCACTGTAATTTCTACCTGGTGCGTAGAACTAGAGAGAGGAAATCGGATAGCCGAGGAGCTAATCCCTGAGTTGCCAGACAGTCTGAGTCGACGTCTGTGCCTTTGTAATCTCCATAGAGAGGAGACAAGCTTGAGAAAGGGGCTCCCAGCTGTGTGCGTGGAGTCTCCTGTAAGTTCTAAGGCTGCAGCTGTGTGCGCAGCATATTGTATAACTCTATCAGTTTCTGGTTAATATAAAACTCCTGAGGACGTGGTTTTCCTCGAGGAGATGAGCTTCACTTGTATCTTCTTGTTATAATGTTTGTGTGAATGATAACTATTCCGAGTTCAATATTTGTGTATGCAAGACCTCTGTCTTATCTTTGTGACTGTTTGAGCGAGTTGGAAAGGTCCCTTGATAACTATAAGTGTCTTAAGTACTAAAGAGGTAGTAACTCACAGTCGCTGCGGCGAGAGCAGACTGCGTTACTGCGCTAGATGCGAAGGGCGAGAAAGTGTTTCGCGCGTCGACCCAAGAAATAGTTGCCTGCTGCGTTGTAAAGGAGAAACTGCGCAGTAGACCGGCCAAGGAAGGGGCCCGCGCAGCTGCGCCGAGCGGCCTGCGGGAAGGTCCGACCGCCGATTTCGCAGGAACCATTCAAGGACAAGCTATCTCCGCGTCACCCCGGTTAAGGAAACCTGATTCCTTAACCCCCCCATAGCCACTTCGGGTGAGACCTCGAGCTGCCGCGCAGCTCGTTGCCGAGAGGGCCAGTGCGCCAAGGGGTTTTGTTGCTGCGCTTCATTAAAACCCGGGTCTGCCCAAGAAAGCAGCCAACAAATGGTTCCGTTGCCGCGCGAATGAGACTTGTTATTTTGGCGACGCGCGAGATAGAACAGTGCAACAAATGGTTCCGTTGCCGCGCGAATGAGACTTGTTATTTTGGCGACGCGCGAGATAGAACAGTGCAACAAATGGTTCCGTTGCCGCGCGACTGAGACTTGTTATTTTGGCGACGCGCGAGATAGAACAGTGCAACAAATGGTTCCGTTGCCGCGCGAATGAGACTTGTTCTTTCAGCAACGTGTGAGATACTGTTGGAGCCAACAAATGGTTCCGTTGCCTAGTGACCAACAAATGGTTCCAAATGTGTTACTGGAACCCTACAACTAAGGAAATTGGAGACTGGTTTGATTTAAAAGCTAAAGAGTTTGCTGAACAAGAAAATAGAAGCCCTACGCTTCAGACAGAAGATTGGTTACAGAAGTATATTTATGCTGACCTTTACGAAATTTTCTTTGTTACGTTTGCATTGGAGTTACACGCTTGGATAGCCAAGTTAGCAGATTCTAGACCTACGCTGCATGTGGATCGACCCGTCACGTGGACGCCTGAGCTAGCTAGTATTGTGAAGCGGATAGACAATCCTGTGTCCCGCGCAGTAGACTTTTGGTTGAATAGTCTACTGGAAGGTTTTATTACCGAATTTGCAGTCGATACAAGAAAGAGTTTCAGTGAAGCTGAGAGGAGTTTCTTCCAAGTACACAGAGGTAAGTTCTTAAATTCTCTGAACTTATGGATTAAAATGCTTCTGTATGAAAAAGGAAAGCTATGTATTGCTTCTGATGAATAGCATAGTCAAGTAATGTCCGTAGATTCTGATAGTGATCCTGAAGTTATTGGTTGCACTCGTAGTGGAAAACGATACAAAGTAGGCCTTGACCAATATCCTTTTGAGTCTAGCCCAGACAATCGCCAAGTCCCTAGAGCAAGCCATATAGAAAGACAGGGGAGTGCTCATATCCCGTATTACCCCTTTACACCGCAAAAACCAGACGGAGCTCAGTATAATCCTACAGTAACACCTTCGAGTAGCCCACACGCTACTTCTAGTACCTCTGTACCACCTTTGTTTAACCATCCCGGAGGCACTGCTACAGTACCTCCACCTCAAACCCGTGCAAGAAGGATGGGTGATGACATGAAACTACCAACTTTTAGAGGAACGGGGATAGAGGACCCTGAGCAGCACTGGTTCTTATGTGAAGCCATTTGGACAATTAAGCAAATTAATGATGATGCTGTTAAACTGGTTCAGTTAGCAACCACACTAAGAGAAAGAGCCTTGACGTGGTTCATGAAATACTCAGCAGCACAGAATAGGACGCTTGCTGAGGTAAGAAATGCCATGATTAGAGAATTTAAGAAACCTAAGTCAGAATCACAGTGTATAACAGAGCTCAAAGACATCAAACAGTTACCTACAGAATCAGTATGGGATTTTGACCAGAAGTTCAAAGCTTTGATAGATCAAGTAAGCTTCGAGTTTGCACCACAGCAACATAAAGAATGGTTCATTGCTGCGCTGCTCCCACACATTAGGCTTCCTCTTATGCAACAGAATCTTAATACTCAGGAACAAGCTCTAGAAATGGCTATGAAACTAGAAGCTTCGCCAATTGCAGGAACAAGCAACGATGTTGCGCATCTACAGAACCAATTAGCAAACTTAACCTTGCAAGTGCATGATATTAAGAAAGGCAAGGAGATTAAGGAAGAAATTTGGTGTACAAAATGTAAAGCCCAAGGTCATTCAAAGGACCATTGTCCTGTTTTCATAGACTACATTGCAACTGGAGCACCTAATCCTTTACCACAGGCACAAGGGCCTTGGTGTGAAATCTGCAGAACTAGAGGTCATAGACCACAAGAATGCCACTTACTTCAGAAATATGTACAAACTCCAAAGAATCTATATTGTAATTTCTGTAAATCAGTAGGTCATGATGAGAACAATTGTAGAGCATATGATCTTATGATAGAAAGAAAGCATGATGTTTATAGGGTACAAGCAGAGACACAAGGACCCACAGCAGGTCCACCTTATGACCAATCTCGGGACGCCCGAGCAGCAAATTACAGAGGACGCGGACGCACAACAAATTTGGGTCGTGGAAGAGGACAGATCACTTGCTATAATTGCGGAGAACAAGGTCATTTTGCTAGGGATTGCCAAAATCCTACAACCCTCTGCAGATATTGTAAATCTTCTGACCATATCATCGAAGAATGCCCTCAGTTACAGGCTAAGATGCAAGCAAAGACACCACAGGTCAATCAGAATATCCAGTTGATTGGAGCCGAAAAAAGAGAACCAGACCCTACAGTTAATATAGTGACACGCAGTGGAGCTACAACTGGTGCGCAAGAGATGGGAACGGGAAAGCAAGCGACGCAATGGGTGCGCCGCGCTAACATTAAACCAGCCCCACTTAACTTACAGAAGCAAAAAGAAGCATTTAAGCAAGCTCAAGAGTATTTCTCAGATCCGAGAGCTTCGAGTTCTACCGCAATTCCGCAGAACAATAGTAGATCGCAAGTGCTAAGACAAGACAACTTGGTACAAGAACAGGCCACTACAGCTGGAAGACCTGACGACGATAAGGAGCATGCCCTAGGCAGTGTTCATGCGTTTCTGCGACAATGTTTAAAATTGTTGCGCAACGAACAAGCAACTCTAGAACTCCAACACCTGTTGGATCGGTGCCAACACTCTGCTCCGACGAACACACCACAGCGTGCTGTTCACCAGATTAGGAGTCACATTAGAACAGGAAAAGAGATGAGGCTCACAGCGCAGATTGGAGCATTTGAAATGGACGAAGTCATGTTAGATTTGGGCTCAGAAGCCAATGTTCTCACTATGCAGACATGGGAACAGATGGGAAGCCCTCAGCTTACAAGATCCCCTATCCAGCTAAGACTCGCAAATCAGCAACGAGTCTCTCCATTGGGCAGATTACCCAATGTACCTATTGATATTGAAGGAGTAAGAAGCTCTGCAGATTTTGAAGTAATCAAAATTATGGATGATAGTAGACCATACCCAGCGCTGTTAGGAATAGACTGGGCACTTGATAATTTGGCTGTCATTAACCTGAAGAAAAGACAGATGACCTTTGAGGATGACCAGATCAGGGTCATCGCACCTCTTGATCCTATTCAAGGACCAAGATATATAGAACCTATTCGCGCAGAAGAGGAAGCGCGCCACATGGAAAGTCTGTATCAGATGACCGCTAACCACAGTGACTATGTCAACCCCACAGCAGACGGCCATATTAGTTGGCGATGTGATAGCTCGTGCACAACAGATTCAGATGCAGGATTGGAAAATTGGCAGAATCGTCTACATGAGGTTTCTGCAAGACGTTGCGCCATGATGACTAAATCCATTCGATGGATTGGCACAGAATTAACTGACACTCCAACTTTTGATGGTCTAACCAAAGTAACTAAATTCATACAGGAATATGAACAAAAGCTTCCAGAACCACAGCGCATCCAGGCACTGGATATAGCATTGCGCGCTACACCCGCAAGATGGTGGATTGCGCACAAGGAGAATATTCATACATGGAAAGACTGTCGCAGATTGATACTGCGCAGATTTCAGGACACCACAGCCGAAGCGCTACGCAAATATGAAGGACAGAGTGACCCCAGGTCACACATTGAAGCATGTATCCAGCAATGGTCAGATATTCCGGAAGATGAATGGGTTCACCAATTCATCCACACATTAGATACAATTCCAAGGAATTGGTATACTGAAATAGAATTGCGCAAAGGCACTCTTACTTGGGCTCTTATGATAGAAAGTTTTCAACTTACATTCAGCTTTGAGTCAGAGCATCCAAGCATTGATCAGGCTCTGAAGTGTATTAAAAAGAAGGTATTTGAACCAGGTCTAGTAACAGAATATTCCCGACCAGATTGGGCTGTTCAGATGGAGCATGCCCTGGAATGCTATAACTTTACCGCCGAAGATGAGGACGACGATCCTCGCAACCTCAATATCCCAGAATCAGAAGGGACACGCAATATTGAAGGTCCTGAGCTTGATATTCCTGCCATCGCAGAACACGTCAAGCTCAAGAAAGTTAACATTAGCACAGAAGCTGACCCAAAGTTTGCTTCTATAGGAGATTATTGGGATGATGAAACCGTCGCGCATGTTTCAGATTTATTACGTGATTACCAGGATATCTTTCCTACCAAGTTCACAGAAATGAAAGGCATCCTAGGAGACTTAGGAGTGATGCGCATACCTCTGAAACCAGACGCCAAGCCAGTAAAGCAGCGCCCATACAGGTTGAACCCGCGCTACAAAGAAAAAGTCAAAGAAGAAATTGATAAGATGCTTGCAGCAGGTATTATTGAGCCAGTAGAGGAAAGCGATTGGATTAGTCCTATGGTGGTCCAAGAAAAGAAAACGAAAGGTGAAATAAGAATTTGTGTCGACTTGCGCAAACTCAATGATGCATCAGCGCACGACCCATTTCCCACTCCTTTCACAGATGAAGTACTTGATAACGTTGGAGGACAAGAGGCTTACTCTTTCACTGATGGATTTTCGGGATATCATCAGATTAGAATCCATCCGGATGACCGCCACAAGACTACTTTTGCAACTGAATGGGGCTCATTCCAGTACACGGTAATGCCCTTTGGTCTTAAAAACGCACCTGCTATCTTCTCTAGAGTTGTTGTTGCTGTATTTAAAGAATTTATCCACAAGTTTTTAGAAGTCTATTTTGATGACTGGACTGTATTTGGTTTACTAAAGAACCATATTGCGAATCTGCGTATGATGCTAGAAAAATGTAGACAGCATCAGATTTCCCTTAACTTGAAAAAATGTATATTCTGTGCGCCCTTTGGTATTTTGTTGGGACATATTGTATGCAGACAAGGACTCTTGATGGATCCTGCGAAGGTTGCCATCATTGCTAATTTACCTGCGCCCAACTCAGTTAAGCAATTGCGCACTACATTGGGACATACAGGATACTACAGAAAATTCATCAAAGGATATGCAAGGATCACAGCGCCTATGGAAAGATTGCTGAAGAAGGATTCGAAGTTCCAATGGACAGAGGAATGCCAACAGAGCTTGGACACACTTAAAGAAAAGATGATCACAGCGCCTATTCTAGTTTTCCCGGATTGGAGAAAACCTTTTCATGTTCATGTTGATGCTTCTTCCATAGCATTGGGAATCGTGCTTACACAGTCTGGAGAAGGAAGTATTGACCACCCAATTGCTTACTCCAGCAGAAAGTTATCTACAGCTGAGAAGAATTACACCACTACAGAAAGGGAAGGACTAGCCATGGTGTATGCCCTACAGAAATTCAGACACTACCTGTTAGGAGCTCACTTTAAAATGTATACTGATCATTCTGCTTTGAAATATTTGGTCAATAAACCAGTCTTAGGAGGCAGAATTTGCAGATGGCTACTACTCTTTCAAGAGTATGATTTTGAGGTTATTGTAAAGCCAGGCAGATTGAATGCAGGGCCTGACCATCTATCCAGAATAGAGTCAGGAGAGGAACCTACGAGTCTGGAGGACAATCTGCCTGACGCACAGTTGTTTTATATCCAAGCAGCAGACGAATATTATTCTGATATTCTTAACTTTCTCACTACCGGACAAGCGCCGGCTGAGTTTACAATCCAGCAGAAGAAGCAACTTGTTGTTCGAGCCGCAGACTTCACTTTGATAGCAGGCCAGCTTTATAAGTTGGGCCCTGACGAAATTTTGCGCAGATGTATCTTACCACATGAAAAGAGCTCTATCATCGCAGAAGCACATTCAGGTACCGCAGGAGGCCATTTCGCAGGAAAGTCGACTGCGCAGAAAATATTAGCCGCAGGACTTTGGTGGCCGACATTGCACAAGGATACTAAGGAATTCTGTAAATGTTGCGATGTGTGCCAGCGCACAGGGAAACCCTCAAGGAGAGATGAAATGCCGCTAAGACCCCAGATCACACTGCGTGCTTTTGATAAATGGGCCATTGACTTTGTAGGACCTATTAACCCACCAGGAAAAAGAACTGGCGCAAGATATATCATTACAGCTACTGAGTACCTCACCCGATGGGCTGAGGCGAAGCCAGTTAAGAACTGCGACGCTGCTACTGCCCGCGCAGTTCATTTTCGAGAACATTATCACTAGGTTTGGATGCCCAGTGATCCTCATGAGTGATCAAGGTACACATTTCCTTAATGAGACTATAGAGGCCCTTACTGAAGAATTTCAAATTAATCACCATAAGAGTACACCCTACCATCCTCAAGCTAATGGTACGGTGGAAGCATTCAATAAGATCCTTGAGAATGCCCTGACGAAGATCTGTAATCAACAAAGAGATGATTGGGACCTTAGAGTCACAGCTGTATTATGGGCTTACAGAACCACTTGCAAGAAATTAACAGGTCACACACCTTTTAGCTTGGTGTATGGACAAGAAGCAGTTATGCCCATGGAATACATTGTTCCCAGTCTCCGAATTGCGCAAATTACAGAAATGGCAGATCCTGACACTATGAATGAAAGACTTTCGCAACTGCTTACTTTAGAAGAAGACAGACTTATGGCCGGATTTCATCAACAGGTACAGAAGGCAAGACAGAAAGCTTGGCATGATAGGCACATTCGGCATAAGCACTTTGCAGAAGGAGACTTGGTACTCCTTTATGATAGTAAATTCATCAAGTTTCCAGGCAAGTTTCGTGTGCATTGGTTAGGTCCTTTTCAGGTAATAAAAATAACAGACGGAGGCGCAGTTCAGCTTGCGAAGCTGAATGGAGAACTACTACCTACAATGATAAACGGGAGTCGGCTTAAGCTTTATTGCGACGGCCACTCCGCCCTGTCGACATAATATAGTACTCAGGAATGTAGATGCCCAGTGTAGTTGAAAGAGACATCGCATTTAGTCTACACGGAAGCTGCGACACACCCTCAGTTTCCAGCTTCCTGCGCAGTTCCTTGAAATATCCGCGCATCCTGAATAAAAATTGCTTGAACAAAGCTTAGCGGTCCGCTGTGGCGAAGTTTTGCTTTATGGACCATTGGACTATCGCTCTTGCGAAGTCCCCTTTCATAATTGGCCGCTGAAAAGAGTTTTGTTGTGGACCCCTAGAGGCACAGTTTCCTAAGTTGAAATGACCCGCCGGAAAATTTTGAATTACAGCAGTTATGTAGCCGCGTTTGAATAAATGAAGGATAAGGCCGCTATTTAATTCTACCCGTTCTGACGGATTCGGCTTAATCTCCGAAAGATTTGCATTTAACTCAGGCGCCGAAACCCTTAGCTTCTCCCGGAAGGCTGTCAGAACCTGTCAATCACACTAAATGCACCGCTACGGCAAGGAGGATAGCGTGTTGTCAACTCATCTGTAGCCGCCTATAGCTACGTAACCCCACTTGGTCACATTTACTAACCCCGCTGGCTATAAATACCTCACACTTGTATCAATTTTGGGTTACTGTCTCGAGCTGCATAAGTTGTCTTTGAAGATCTGCACTATTGTTTTCAGAGCCGAGTGTGCAGACTATTTTCCCTTGTTTTCAGAGTCTATATCCTACGCAGTCCCGCCATTTGCTGTCCAGAGTCTTGTTATTTACATTGGTTCACAACGGAGAATTTATCAACTGAAGAAGTTATTCGCCAATTTCTACGCCGAGGCTTAGATTTCGGCATGGCCACTCCGGTGACGCCGTCGGCCTACGTACACCCTGGTGCTACTGATCCCAGAACATCTCCAGGCACAAGAGCATCTCAGCAGCAGCCGGAGGAACCTGTTCCAGAACCGCTCGCGTCTATGGTGAACTACCTTCCGCCGCGTCCAGACGATGCACCGGATGTCCAGATTCCGAAGAATGCAAAGTATCCAATTCCGCTACCGCCACTACCGGCTAGTGTGCGGGTAGAAGGCCAACTATTGGGAAACATTCCACTGGTTAAATTCTCTGATTTTAACCTTGGAGACTATAAGACATATCCTCAGTTTCAGTTGGACCGATATTTGGATATCGTCCATAATCCCACCAGAAACGTTGATGAGTTTATCCCGAAGGGATTTGCAGCAAATCTTGAGCGCCCTGGACTCTTGAATTTGTTGAAGCTACCGCACTTTGGGCGTAGCAATGAAGCGAACGCAGTCGTTAAAACACTGCTATCCTGCGTTCATGGAGGTTACCTTTGGCTCGGGAGGCCAATTGATCTAAATGTTGACTTGATACACCGTATCACCGGCCTATCTAAGGTTGGTAAGGATCCCAATATCCATTTTGCGGGAAAAGAGAAGGACCGAAAATTAGCTGCAAAGCTGGTCCAGAAATATAACTTGACAAGAGGAGGTCGGGCTTATGACCTCACGACCGTAGAAGACGAGGCACTTCGCTTCACAGGAAGTCTGCTTGCAGGTAGACTTCTCACCAAGTGCCGACCAAAAGAAGTTACTGGAGCTGTCGTAGAGCTCGCTATCGCAGCTGCGGAGGGGGAACAGTACAACTGGTCTCTCTTCCTGCTGAATTCTTTTTTGGCTGATTGCCTGAATGTGCAGGACAATGCAGGCCAATCATTCCATTTTTCATGGCTTTTAATTCTATGTGCTCTCGTCGGGTGGAAGGAGCCCCCGAATACTCAGTTCCGTCCACGCCGCGCAGGAGAGGTTGCCGGCATGCGCTACATCAACCTCTGGGATTCCCCTAATCCCGCGAAGCGCAAGATGAATCGCGCTGTTTTTTGTGAGTATTACTATCTCCTCCGCGATACCATACAAGATATGCCAAGGCTGAGCGTGGAGACAGCCACATTGTATGAAGGGAAGTTGGCTTTTACTGCCGACATCCATCAACTCTACCTTCGACCTTGCGACATTCTAGGTGATTGGGCGCTAGGTCTTTACAGGATGACCACAGAAGATGTCGAAGAAACCATTAAGTCTTGGTCGGACGAATGGAGAGCAGCAGCTGACATCGCACCTGCGATGCCACCCGCCGCTGCGCAAGAAAAAGATAAGGGCAAGGAAGCCCCTGAGCAAAGAAGCGACGAAGGCTCAACAGAACCAGCCACAAAGAAGCAGAAAGTGTCGCATCCCACTGAGGCCATTCCCTCGGAGGTCGACAAATATTTGAAAGAGCAATTTCGTGAGATGCGGAACATGCATGCTCACATCCGAGGTGCTCTAGACTTACAATTTGTAGAACTCAAGGGTCTCGCAGGAAGGATTGCGCAGACCCATGCGCCAGCATCTACTTCGCAGGCGCCACAAGAAATCCCAACTGGCGAGCGAGTTGAAGAACTCACAGAAAGGCACACTGTCGTGCATATTCCACCTACCAGCATGAGACTTCCAGATCCCCTAGCTGAACTGCAGGTAAGCACAGTTGGACCTGTAGAAATTAATTTGTCTATGATTCCTATAGAAACTCTACAGCTAGTACAGGAGAAAGTTTCTCTTGAGTTGAGAGCTAGAGAGCTCTCTACTTTCCAGGCAAACCAACGACTGCAATCGCAGGAGATAGAGCTGAAGGAAAGTCATAAAAATATCTCTGCGAAGCTTGCACTCTATGAGGCGCAAGACACCGGCATCAGAAACGCAATAGAAGAGATTGCTCAGGAACTGCCGGCTTGCGAGATTCAACCAGACCTCCCTCTGGTTGCAAAAGTGCAAATTATTGGCGAAAGGGCGAAAACCCTGGAGCAAGAAATAGCTGCTATGGCAGAAGGCCATAAAACCCAGATCGCTGAGCTAGAAGCTCGCGTTGCTGCGCATCTTACAGATGATGCGCAGGTACAGTTTGAAGCATTGAGCAGAGCTTCCACACGAATGAAAGGTCGAGTACAGGAAGCCAAGAACCTGATGAACCAGGCTATGGAAGCTTGGACAGAGCTTGTGAACCTCCCTTTTAAAGTTGGACTATCACAACAGGTGCAAGCTGCAGAACAGTCCCTCACTGTTCTGAATGAAGAAGCCAAGTCCTTAACAGGCTTGCCAAAGATGAAGAAAATGGGCGAAGTGCGCAAAATGCAGCAGCAACTGCACAAGCTCAGAACTGAAGATGAGAAGCTCACCAACAGCATTCAGCCATTCATGGATGAGTATGCTGAAATTGTTGGCCAGATTGAGACAAAAATCAAAGAAATTGCCGAGTCTCAAGAGATCATTGATACACTCACTAAAGAAGAAACGACCGCAGAAACAGTACAAACAGCTGATCAGTGTATTGAGGAATTGGACTCCGCTATTGTGAAATGGCAGAAAACATTCGCGGAGACTCAAGCAAACGCAGATGCGCAAATTCAAAGACCACGCGCTAGTGCGAGTGGCTCGAGGGCGAGCCACAAGTGAGTGTTGGGGGCCTGTTGGGGCCAAGGTCGCAGCTATAGTAAAAGCTGCGAATTTTGGGAAAAAGCACGAGTATGAAAGGAAAGTGCTAATTTTGGGACAAGCACTAAGTTTTGGGTAAGAAGGAGACGGTGCGCAGTACGGTGCCAGATGGATGATCTCAGCGCAGATCACGGACCGGAAATTGCGGAGCTCGCGCGCACGTCATCGAAGAATGAAGGTGGCTCAGCTACCATAATAAATAAGGTGATGGAGTAGAGGGCTTAGCTACCCTCATTTAAAGGCTTAGTACAGAAGTTATGGTTGCTCGGATCAAGGAGGAGCAACGGACCAGAGCATTGAAGGCGAAGGACGATCGCCCATACCCACAATCTGCGCCGGAATTCATGGAGCCTGCAGGAAGCGGCGACGTGACTGCAAGCGGCGCCTACAGTACACCTAGCCACGTGCGTGGTTAGGGTTTTTGGGAATCACTGTTGGGAAAGGCCCACAGTTTTGTAAAGGTGTGACCGTCATGGCTACCTATATAGATGAATCACTGTAATGGGTAGAGGCTTCTTCCTCCCTTCCTTCAGTTCCTCCCTTTTTGGAGAGTTAGAGAGTTAGATGCTAGACTGTCAGAGAGCCAGTCTAAAGGGATAGATCATGTGTTGATTATCCTTCACTGTAATTTCTACCTGGTGCGTAGAACTAGAGAGAGGAAATCGGATAGCCGAGGAGCTAATCCCTGAGTTGCCAGACAGTCTGAGTCGACGTCTGTGCCTTTGTAATCTCCATAGAGAGGAGACAAGCTTGAGAAAGGGGCTCCCAGCTGTGTGCGTGGAGTCTCCTGTAAGTTCTAAGGCTGCAGCTGTGTGCGCAGCATATTGTATAACTCTATCAGTTTCTGGTTAATATAAAACTCCTGAGGACGTGGTTTTCCTCGAGGAGATGAGCTTCACTTGTATCTTCTTGTTATAATGTTTGTGTGAATGATAACTATTCCGAGTTCAATATTTGTGTATGCAAGACCTCTGTCTTATCTTTGTGACTGTTTGAGCGAGTTGGAAAGGTCCCTTGATAACTATAAGTGTCTTAAGTACTAAAGAGGTAGTAACTCACAGTCGCTGCGGCGAGAGCAGACTGCGTTACTGCGCTAGATGCGAAGGGCGAGAAAGTGTTTCGCGCGTCGACCCAAGAAATAGTTGCCTGCTGCGTTGTAAAGGAGAAACTGCGCAGTAGACCGGCCAAGGAAGGGGCCCGCGCAGCTGCGCCGAGCGGCCTGCGGGAAGGTCCGACCGCCGATTTCGCAGGAACCATTCAAGGACAAGCTATCTCCGCGTCACCCCGGTTAAGGAAACCTGATTCCTTAACCCCCCCATAGCCACTTCGGGTGAGACCTCGAGCTGCCGCGCAGCTCGTTGCCGAGAGGGCCAGTGCGCCAAGGGGTTTTGTTGCTGCGCTTCATTAAAACCCGGGTCTGCCCAAGAAAGCAGCCAACAAATGTCTTCCGAGCTTTGCATTCAAACATATCATGCCATGATGAATTGTGGTAATCACACCATTTCCCGGTAGGGGGTTGTTTGCTACGTTACTTTTTTTTTTTTAGAATACTTCTTACCATGATCTTGCTTTGGCGGATTTGGATGAGCATATCTTGACTTGTCGAAGTCGGATGGTTCCTTCTTGTCAGGTGGTCATCCTGTCGGTTTAGTCGTCAAGGATGATTTTCCCTTTTGTTTGGTTTCAATCTTACTGGCATAGTGGAATGCAACCGCAACCATATTTACAGTCAGAAACTCCATCTCCTGTTGAATGTACGGGGACAATTCGCTGATGTACTTCAAAACAAGCAATTTCTCTTCTTCTTAAACACCAAGTATAGCCATTAGTTGGTAGAACTCATTGATGTAACTCTGTACGGACTGGTCTTTCCATTGCCTTAGCTTCCGCCACTTCTTATACTGTTGTTCAATGTACTTGGGCGGGTAGAACTCCTTCCAGACGTATTTGAAAAATTTCTCCCATGTCTCTATGGGGTCTCCACTTTTCTCCATCTTTGTCGATAGGTTCTCCCACCAGCAGTGCACAGATGTTGACATCTTTAAGGATGCAATAGTGATATTTTCAGTGTCTGAGAGTTGATTCATATAGTAATAGGATTCCAATTGTTGTACCAATTATCGACAGATTCCGCGTCAATCTTGCCTTCTAGATTCGGTATGTCCAAATTCATTTGCACCTTGAATGGACTGATTTTGTTGAAGTTAGATCTTGTCGGAATTCCTCCTGATGTCGAATAAAATCACGTGAGAATCTCATTGAACTAGGTGAACATTTCAGTTCATTGTCAAGCCAAGGCTTTCTCTATGAGTTGCTCTTTCTTGTCAATTGCATGTCTATTGTTTCTTTCTTTATCCATCTTTGAAGGTATTGTCTGCTTGGATTGCTGAATTTTTTAGCGTGTTTGAACAGGCATAAGTTAGGTAACTTTGATGGCAGTGTTTACGCACAACTTAAGCACAAACAAAGTAAGCTCTAAATGAAAACTGCTCTGATACCAATGATCTGTACGTGCCCAGGTGCATGACGGGGGTGACAGTTCGACTGAATGAATCGGTATTGTTATGGTGGAAGCATAAGAATAATCAAAGCAAGAATACACTACGCACATAAACATACACACAGAGACAATATGCAGGAATGCGAACTGTTGGTCTACTTTCTCTCTCTTAAGTTGACCTGGGTTCTGTGTAATTAGAGACCCAACAAAACCATTTTTCACTGGCCCTTTCAGAAACAACCTGCGAATAGGTTGAGGTCTCACCCGAGGCGAATTTATGGGGTGATTACAGAAGTAGGTTTCTGTAACCTTGGTGATGCGCAGATATGGAATGGATCCTCTAGCGAAGTCACTCCTACTTTGGGTATACTTCAAATACAACAATGCAGTTATGTGACTGTGCACTTCGTAGTTACCACAATACAGACTCCATTGATTTAGTGTTACCTATGTAACTACACATTTATCGCATTCATTAACACTTAGCATATTCAGATATGTGTGTTTTCATTACTTAGCTCATTATTCTCATTAACATACACATGAAAATACATATAAAGCATAAGCATTCAAGAACATGAAAATAACTCAGATATCCAATCACACAACACATATTTTTACGTGGTTCACCCCCCCGGATGGGAGCTACGTCCACAGTAACTTTTCTTTATATTAACGGGAAGGGTTAACAGTTCCAGTCTGTGCACACAGCTATAGAATCTTCTCTACAATGGGTCTCTATGCACACAGATGCAGAGCCTCTTTGTCTCTTTTATCTTAACAAAACCCACAATAGCTCTTAACAACAGCTAACCCAAAATCCAACCCTTCCCTATACAAAATTTCTCTTTTTATAGATTATGCCCGAAGGTCACACCTTTACAATAATTATGTCCAAAACCCCATAGTACCCTTAACCCAAACTGGAACGGTTCTCCTGTTAACAATGCTTTGTCATAACTTCTCAGCTACTTCCTGGTCCTTGTTCGTCCTTTTGTGTCTCTTCCATGGTTATGTCGCTTCTTCTGACAGTCGCACTTATGAATGCATGGCTCTAACTGTACCATGATGCGTCCTTTACACCATTATACCTCTTTATCATTGTTCCTGTAACCATCAGTCCGCCACTCCTTCCATAACTGCTCCAACCACCCTGGTCGTCATTACTACATTTTATTTACTAGGGATACAGGTCCTTATCCTCCATCCTTGCATTGCTCCATACCCTACTCCTGGGATTTGCGGAGTTGCTTCTCCCAAAATAGGCCAATACTAGGCCTTTCCTAACTTGTACTTCCTCCATCAAAGTTATTGGGCTTGAGCCTTGCTCAACCAAAACTGCTCCACTTGGGACGCACCCAACATGACCCTAACACTCACATGTGGCTCGCCCCTGAGCCACTTCCACTAGGATGCTTCGACTACGCATCCCCTGAGATGTTCAACTTCACAGGGAATGTCTGGTAAGTCACACTTAACTTCACAATTGTGTCTTTAGCCTCTTGTTCAAACTCCTTAATTGTTTCCAACATCTCCTCTGAGATGAATTCTTGAGATTTCTTTTTTACTGTGTTTTTCGTAGTGTGGATTTCTTGTAGCTTCTCTTCAATCTCCTCTGAAAGAGAGAGCGCTCCTTCCTGCATGGGCTATAGCTTCGTTGAAGTGTCAACCTCATTTATCTTCAACACTTTCAACTCTTTCTGCTATTCTTTTGTCTCTGTGAACTTCTGGATCTTTGTCCTTGGCGACAAATCCTTCATAGCCATGTTCACAAACTCAAGCTCTTTCCGCCATTGTTGTAGTTCATCCTATATTTTCTGCAACTCAGGGTCTTCTTGCAGCGTATCCCACCTTCTAGTGACTTCTTTGAGTAGGTCTTGACATGTCGCCACTTCTGCGGAGATGTTTTATGTTGAAGCCTTCAACTCTTCCATTTTGGCTTATTTCAAATTCTATAGAGTGCCAGGTTGATGTTGATATTCTAAGGTAGCAATTGTTAACACCCAAAAAGTGCTCACTAGCTCATTCCCTTATTCACATGACCCATTTGTCCACTTTTCCACCATTTGAGCCTCTAAATCCATCAAAAGGTCACCAAAAAGACCATAATACACCTTTTTTCCCCTCAAAAAACCCTCAAAAAGGGTCCAAAATTCCTTAAAAATATTAAAAGGGAATAAAAATATTCAAAAAAGGAAAAAAGAGGGAAAAAGGTACCTAAACCATGTTGGTCAATACCATTGGTTTCCTTAAAACCACAATGGTATTCCCCATCACCAAAAACTATAAAAAGGTGATAGGGGCTCCTGACTTTCCATCCATCCATCATCATATCCTCATGCTATCAAAATCTCTCTTGACTTCTTTAACCATTTTAGCAATCTTCGAGAACAGACCATTGGAGCCTCGAGCATCTCAACCTTGGAGCTGCTCAACACCAAACATCCTCACCATTTGAGGTATTATAATACAAAAGTCATTTTTTATTTCGCTTCTTGTTCTTTTTGTTAAATATTTTCAAGTTTATTGTTATATGCACATGTTAATCTTAGATTAGTTTATAGTTGTATTTTCTTTCAATTTGAAGACTGCTATTACAAGTTAATAGGTGCATCCTTGCAGATGCTTGGTTGAAAAACCAAGCAACAATTTTTTTGGTGACAACCCATGATATTACAAAATCCCTTACCACACCAAGGCACGGTAAACACTCGTCAGAATGATCCCCGTCAAGGATCTGCTGCACCACAGCAGCAAATTACCTATACAGTCGCTGATTACCAGCATGTTGAGTCCAACACTCACCATTTGCTTATGATGTCATCAAATGATGTCAATCTCCAAACCCGTCGAAATCAATACGGATCTACCCCTGAGGCCAAACCTACTAACCCATCGTCGAGTACTCTCCCAACCGATCAACCACTTCGCATACCCACTATGTCCATGGTTGAGGGTCCTAAAGCACCCCATTTCCCTTTGAGACAGATTAACAATAACCCGAACGCTCGTGCAGCCTCCAACTATAACATTGTAGAGGATTTAGCTCAGTCCCCCGCTGCTATGTCCGCTCTCGAGATCTTAAAAAACTGTCCTACACTGAGAAAATTTTTGTTATCTGCCATTGGTGCCATAGATCCTAATGACTCTAACATGATAGCTTTCGACTTAGAACAAGCTGAACCTCACATGCCTTCATCTCTAGCTTTTCAAGTTTTTGTCTCTATTCGCAACCTCATCATTCATGGATGCATAATCGATGAAGGGGCCTCTACCTGTGTCATGTCGACTTTCGTATAGTATAAACTTAGATCCCCAATGCTACAACCATCCACTACTGCATTACAAGATTACGATGGCCATGTAGCTCAACCCTAAGGTTTGCTAGTGAACGTACCCATATAGCTTGGGGGAAAGTTGGTTCTCATAGATATAGAGGTCATTAACGCTCAACTTGATTACAATCTCCTTCTGGGACGAAACTACATGTACAAAATGAAAGCTATCGCTTCTTCAGTTTTTCGCATCATGATGTTCCCCCATGAAGGACGTGTAATTAAAATTGACCAGATTACATACTATGATCCCAATGCCCCCGCAGCACCAGAGAATGTTCTCCCCATGATCGAACAACCCGTTTTAGTACACCAACATCTTTCATCTCATCAGTCGGACCCGAGATATATTCGGATACTCCCATGACCAGCTCTTTCCCGTCAATCCCACCCCCTCTTCAGGAGAATGCAGTATCCGATATGTGTACCCTATCACACAATGAACAACAACGTTCTCAACATACTCAACCAACACCACTAGCACCCATCCTTCCTACTCATATCGGAACAACACCAATTCATACTATCCCATTCTTGTTTCCATTTTCAGGAGTCGCCAGCTCGCCAGTAATGGCTACACTCAACCTACCAGGTTTGACGATAGGGTTACCAATATGGTACTTACCTGCACCAACCCCCCCCATCGACTTCGACCGTTATTTTACAACTAGTACAACACGTGAATATGTCAAACCATCCACCACCTGGCATACCAAACCACCAAAATCGCCCACCACCTACTGGTCCCAACCCCCAAAACCGATCAATTCCAGCAAGGGGCACTACATCGACATCTAGTTATGTCCCCCCTCAATCCCGCCACACCGGGGGAAGAGGTCCACAAACCTACAACACTGCACCCACAACTCGCACCCCCCCAGTGACTCCCAAAGTAATCAAGAATCCCCCAACCCGTGTACTCCCTAAGTGCTCCTTGTGTGACGATATTAGCCACGCCACCCATCTATGTCCACAACTACCAGCACTTCAAGAACACATGAATATGTTGGATGATGACATCAACGTTCAGTTGTCAAATTAGAATTACCATCTCAACCTCGTGATAAGTCACTGTGCACAAACCACCCTTGTGCAATATGCGAAATCTACAAACATTATTCACATCACTGCCCCGATCTCCCAGATTATAGAGCAGCACTATATGAGATGAATAATGTCGACTTAGAAATATCTCCACCACTTGTTGAAGAAATATTCCCTCCAATATCGTCCCATTCAGAAGAAATCAATACCATTTATATGATTTCAACAACCTACAAACCCGAACCAATTCATTTAATGGAACATTATTTCCATACCGATGAAGAAATCCTAGAAACACTCACTGCGCCGGACTACCCTTGGGATGATATGCACCATCGATCATACTTCCTCCCTGAAGCGTCTACGTCCACTGCAGCCAACCAACTATCTATTGAAACTAAGGACTTCTTACCAACCAAGGTCAATTGGTTCAAAGATCCTATACCAGCTCCAGAAGCCTTCGAAGAAGGTAACATGGATAACATTTCGCCCATTATAAAAATCAACATCTCCACCACCCCCGATAAACTCGAGCTTATTTCTTTAGGTGCATCTTGCACTGAGAAAGAAACCCAAGCTTATAAGAAACTCTTCCAAGAGTTTCGTGATGTCTTCGTCTGGTCTTATACCGAGATGCCTGGTCTTGATTCCACCATCGTAGAACATCACATAGACACTTGGCCCAACATATCTTCGGTTCGCCAGAAACAATGTCCCATTCACCCATCCAAGCTTCCAACAGTCAAAGCAGAAATCGAGAAAATTCGAGCAGCAGGTTTCATATACCCGATTGCATATACCACCTGGGTTTCAAATCCAGTACTAGTTAATAAGAAAGTCGGCACCATCTGCATCTGTACTGACTTCCGTGACCTCAACCTATCTTGTCCCAAAGACAACTTCCCCACACCATTTATTGACCAACTAATCGATGAGTGTGCGGGGCATGAGGTACTCTCTTTTATGGATGGTTTCTCCGGATATAACCAAATCAAAATCCGTAAAGAAGATCAATACAAGACCGCTTTTACCACCCCATGGGGCACCTTCGCCTTTCGCATCATGCCTTTCAGTCTCAAGAATGCGAAAGCCACTTTCCAACGAAACATGACTTATTGCTTTCATGATCTGCATAAAATCATTAAATTTTATCTTGACGACCTCACCGCTTGATTTCAAGAAACAATCTGACCATTTAGAAGACCTCCGACAAGTTTTCTTGCATTGTCGCAAATACAAAATCCGCTTGAACCCTCTTAAATGTGTATTTTGCGTTACAGTAGCTCGTATGCTGGGGTTTGTCATTTCAGAGAAAGGAATCACCGTTGACCCTCTAAAAGTTCAAGCCATAGTGGACCTCCCCTCACCACATACATTACGATAGCTACAAAGCCTACAGGGGAAATCCAACTTCCTTCGTTGTTTTGTCCTAGACTATGCCACCACAGTACATGGTTTCCTCCGTTTGGTACAACTTCACACCCACTTTGTATGGGATGACCAAGCAGAAGGAGCCTTCACGGACCTCAAGAAAGCACTTACAAGCACCCCTTTGATTTCTCCACTAGATTTCACAAAAGACTTTACTCTTTACATTTCGGCATCAGATCACGCCATCTCTGGATTTCTCATCCAAGAAGACTCCACTCGCCAAGAGCATGTCATTTACTATGTGAGCCAAACCTTGTCAGGCCCACCCCTTTGCTACCCACATGAAGATAAAATGGCCCTTGCCATCGTCCTTTTAGTACAAAAGCTGCGACATTACATTCTCCTCAGCCACACCACGGATGTAGCCAATTCCAATCCAATGGTCTATCTCTTGAATCATCGCCTTCTACAAGGCCATGTTGCCAAATGGGTGATTATCTTACAAGAATATGACCTAACTTTTAAAACCCCAAAGAGCACCAAAGCATTAGTGCTCGCTCAACTCATTACGGACTTACCATAATCATCGTCATCACCAACTATCCATACTGATATGATCGATGAACATTTGTTCATCATCTCGTCGGACGACCCTTGGTATGGTGACATTTTGGTATACCTCCACACACAGAAGTTTTGACCCAACGTCTACCGTGACGGACACCGTCGCATCCATCACCATGCCCCCCATTATCTCCTCTTGGGTGATATCCTCTATCGACATGGCATCAACACAATCTTACGACGATGTCTTTCCCAAGACGAAGCAGAACAAGTCCTTAACAACTATCACAACGGTGCCTGCGGCGGCCATTTTTCATGAATGGCCACTGCCCAAAAGGTAATCCACGTCGGTTATTTTTGGCCATCATTATTCACTGATTGTATCACAGTAATCAAACACTGCCAAAACTGCCAGCTCTTTGCCCCAAAGGCAAGAACCCCCCCTGCCCCCCTTCATCCGGTCATCACCGCTGGACCATTTTGCAAATGGGCCATTGACTTCATGGATTACAATCCCACATCAGCCGACGATCACAAACACATTATTGTGGTTGCTGATTACTTTACCAAATGGGTGGAGGCCATGCCTACTTACAATTGTAAAGCTGACATTGTAGCCTGCTTTTTCCTCAGCCATGTTACTGCTCGTTTCGGAGTACCAAAACAACTCGTCTCAAACCATGGCTCTCACTTCCAAGACTCCATTTGGAGAGAATTGTCCACACTCCTTAAGTTTGAGCACCTTTTCTCCTCTGCCTACTACCCCCAAGGGAACGACCAAGTCGAAGCTGTTAACAAAACTTTGAAAACCATCCTCCAACGCACCATCGACAAACATAGATCCAATTGGCATCACACGATTTTCCCCACATTATGGGCTTACCGCACGTCGACCAAGACCGCCACTGGCTTCACCCCATTTCATCTAGTTCATGGCGTGGAATCTGTCCTCCCCATTGAATGTCAGATACCAACATTACAAATGTCCATAGAACTTCTCCCCGATACATCAATGATTGAAGAACGCTTACTTCTTTTAGAGCAAGCCGACGAAGATTGCCGCGCAGCTCTCCAAACAATCGAAGCCACAAAGAACATATCTAAACTTCATTACGATAAACATGTTCACCCATGAGCATTTAGTGAAGGTGACCTCGTACTTGCCTACGATTAAGCTCATGACAAAACGGGAAACGGAAAGTTTGTGTCCATGTGGCAAGGCCCATATATTATATACACCTGCCTCGAACAGGGGGCATATATTCTGACCGACTCAGAAGGAAACCCCCTATGCAACCCCCATAATGGGTTGTACCTCAAACAAGTTTACCCATAGAAAATCTGATGGACACCACAGTCCACAATTGTACAATCTTTTTTTTTTTTACAAAAAATACAAAAACCTAAAATCGTTTCCCAGCTCAACAATGATTACCAGGTACGTGATCCCTGTCTATTCAGAAAATTCCTGCGCACTAAACAAATGATTCGACAATTTGAGTCCATTTCATTCACACATGTCCCAAGGAATCTCAACAGTGTAGCAGACCATATGGCAAACAACATTCTTGATTGGCACACCAATCAAGCCATGTAGTAAAAACAAAATTTGCATCCACGTGCATAACATGTGCCTCCACGGGCATACAAACATAAACATACACCAGATATCTATGACAAGCCTCCATGGGAAAAAAAAATATGTGCCTCCATGGGCATATACAAAAATTAAAATATCGCATCCACGTGCATAATATGTGCCTCCACGGGCATATACAGAAATTAAAATGTTACATCCACGTGCATAACATGTGCCTCCACGGGCATACAAAAAATCAAACATGCCTCCACGGGAAAACAAATAGACAAGATGTGCATCCACGTGCATACATGACTATATATCCAAACATATATATACATATATATATAATCATAATAGTCAACATGTCATAGGTTCCCTCGGCACCCAATATACAAAAATACATAAGCCGTACAAAAAGGTACATCCCCATATGCTCATCAGCATTTGGGGGCAAATATACAATCAACTAGTCATCATGATCCCCAGGATCCTCTGGCTCTTCCTCCGCTGGCTCCTCTGGATCCTCCTGATCCCGATCCCTCCTCTCGGCCATCACCACTGCTGCTCTAAGCAAGATAGAACGCCACTCACGAGGAGCATCAAAACAACGCTCGATGATTTCCTGGTCCAAGTTCCTCCACCCCTCCTCTGGTGCTCCTGCTACAATCATGTCCAAAGTCTCTCGTACACCCTCAACTACATCATCTCGAGGGCACACAACCCCTCGAGCACGTGGAGGTGGTACTAGTACAGGTGGAGGAATGACCACCATCGCCTGTCCCCTACGGCCTACATGATCAGGTGGTGGCCTCGAACCAATATCTGCACAATCACACAAGTGAACCAAGTCAATATCATATAACTATATCTAACTATACTCATAACAAAATCATCTAAATGCATGATATAGTAGAGAACCCAAAATAAAGACATACCATCTAAACCCCAGGCCTGCCCCTGAGCTCGAGGCATCTCTGGATCTCCTCGATAATCCATTCCACCATATGGATAATCATCAATCAGCAGGGGGATCTACTCCCACTGCTCATACATGTCCTCCGAAAAGAACCGGTGGATACCACCACCACCCTGGGGCATCATCTGCCCCCACCGCACCATTCGGGGCTCACTAACCAACTTGTCTTGAACCGGCACACGCGGCTGCAAGGTCGGTACCCGCTCAAAGAAAAAACAACAAACGAAGGAGGCATAGCAGAACTCCCCCCCCCTCTCGACTGACCTTGTCCATATCTCGCCGGACACAGGCCAAAAACATCTGACCCTAGGCGAAGTAGGTCCCTCTCAACACACGGTCTACCATCATCGTTTTTCCCCCAGACAAACGATGTGGTGCCGCGGCACCCAACACGCGCAGAACACAGGCCCCAACCGCCTGCATCTCCCACTCCCTCAGAGATCTCTGGCTCAATGCGCTGTTCTACGCAATAGCACCCGGCACATAGAATCTCTCCAAGAGATCCTCAATATCCAACCTAGCCGGGATCCTCGGCTGAAGCTCCCATACCTACCCTAAGCGAGGCAACCCAGTAAGGAAATAAACATCAGAAAGGGTGATCTCTAACCTCTCCCCCCCACCATGAAAGAAGCCTCTGCTGGAACCCAGAAGCCCAACAATTTGTTCAGCAGCTCTCTGACTGAATGCATTGGTTGAATTTGAGCGAACTTTAGGAGCTCGCCTACAACCAAGGCCTGCCGGACACCCTATTTGGTCCGAATCCGCTCCGTCAAGTCCTCATCCATCTCTCGCTCCCGCCATGATACTAGCGGTCTACTCAACATCCTGCCAAAAGACAAAGGAAATTTTTTTTAGAAACAGAAAAAATTTTCAAAAAATTCCATCACGGATTTTCCATCAAAAGCCGCGATGATCATCACGGGTATCAGCCATGAACCCGCGATGAACATCGCAGGTATCGGACCCACATTCACGATGATCATCATGGCTTTTCCATCAAAAGCTGTGATGATCATCGCGGGTATCAGCCGCGAACCCGCGATGAACATCGGGGGTATCGGCCCCACAGTCGCGATGAACATCGCGACTATCAGCTAGATAGCCGCGATGAACATCGCGACTGTCGGCCCCAAACCCGCGATGAACATCGCGGGTTTCAAGCCGAAACCCGCAATGTTCATCGCGGGAAAGGACGCAAAACCTACGATATTCCACATTGGAATGCCAATGTGGAATTTCGCGGCCTTCAGGGGCCCGCCGCTAACCAGAAAAGACATAATTGAAAAGGCTAAGGCACATAGGCTTACCTGAAACTCGCAGAGCGAAATTCCAATGGTCGAATCTCCCACAAATCGAGAAAGAGCTCTGACCTCACTCAATTGCTCTGTGAAACTCGCATGTAACAATGACACATGTCACATTGGACCCACACCCTATTTATAGATATTTGACCATTTTTCCAACAGCAATTTTGGTATCATATGGCGTCCGTTTTCAAACCGTTGGTACTATTGGAATCAACACTGCAAGAACTTCATGATAGTCCTCTCTTTTTCCCGATTCCACCAGGTCCGTTTTTCGAGCATTTTTTCCATGCCCCTCGTCGCCTCGATTTGCATGCCACATCAGCCGTCGTCCATTTTTTACGAGTCTTATATCGCCGTATTCAGTTTTCCGCGCTTGTGACGATGCTTGAGATCATTTCTCACTCTCATGCCCAGATTTTTCGAGCATGTTTTCCCCATGCCCCTCATCGCCTCAATTTGCATGCCACATCGGTCGCCATCCATTTTTGACGAGTTTTATATTGTCGGATTTAGTTTTTCGTGCTCGTGACGATGCTTGAGATCATTTCTCACTCTCACGCCCAGATTTTTTGGGCATTTTTTCCCCATGCCCCTCATCGCCTTGGTTTGCATGCCACATCGACCGTTGTCCATTTTTGATGAGTTTTATATCATTGGATTTAGTTTTTCGTGCTCGTGACGATGCTTGAGATTATTTCTCGCTCTCATGCCCAGATTTTTTGGGAATTTTTTCCCCATGACCCTCGTCGCCTCGGTTTTTGTACCACATCGGTCGTCGTCCATTTTTGACGAATTTTATATCGTCAGATTCATTTTTCCGCACTCGTGATGATGCTTGAGATCATTTCTCGCTCTGACCTCCAGATTTTTTGGGCATTTTTTCCCATACCCCTCATTGCCTCGGTTTGCGTGCCACATCCGTCGTTGCCCATTTTTTATGATCTTTATGTCACCGAATTCAGTTTTCCGCACTCATGACGATGCTTGAGACCATTTCTCGCTCTCATCAATACCTTTTTGCTCGGTATAATTTTATCCATTTTTCGGGCCGAGCAATTCCTTTACGAAAAAGGCACTTAGGGAGTTTATGTTAAGCTCTTTTCTAACTCCTAAAACAATGAAAAGATCACCGAGCAACCTTGCTTTCTATCATGCTCGCTAAACATATCCGAAAGGGCATCTACCTGGTATAAGTGTACCCCTTTTCCGGACCTTGTAGACTAATTACGAAAAAGGAATACTCTAGTCACATCGGCTAGAAGAGTTCTCCATTTGCATCATTTTATGCTTTTTCGGGCCTTGGAGACTAACTTACGAAAAAGAACACCAATGGAGTCCACTTACCGCTTTCAAACTCTCTAAACATGAAAGCAACCACGAGAAATCACCATCGTAGGCTCGTATAAATCCACAGGACGGTATGCCACCACCACTATAGAGTCTTCTTATCGTTTTCAGACTCCTTAAAAATGAAAGCACTCATGAGCATGAACAATCCTGGACTCACAAAATCCACAGGATAGTACCATTTCAGAGCACACTTTTATCCCTTCTTGGAGCTCATTAAAACTATGAAGAAGAACCCAATGGTGCTTCTTGGCACCACAACAGATCATGTCTACTCATATGGCAGCTTCCCCATTTTGGTCGCCTTTGTTCAGATTATTCTGTAGTATGTCACCCTGAGAGTCCCTCTACAGCATCCATTAGCTTGTCTCCCCAGAGTCACTCCAATCTACAATACATACCCTTCATCCTTTAAAGCTATGATCCTCGCACCTACAAGTCAGTTTCCTACGCTGCCAGGTCAACCATGTCATCACGCTCTGAACAAAGGAAGTTTGAGTCCACCTACTCTATAACCCCAATTGTTTCCCATCCCCACAGTATGTTATTCCTACCATCAGTATATACCACACTTTAGTTATACACCTCGCGCTCCTATCAAGGAAACATCATTGCCTCGATAGTTGCTGGTCTCCCTTTGTCGATGCCAACCAATTTTATTCCAGAGGATAGACCTAGAGGTCCCTATGCCTTGGACTCATCACCATTTATGATGAGTGCCTACGAATCATTTCGAAAGGAATCTTCAGTGCCTCTCCAAATGATTGTTTCTCACATGCTCGACTTCAACACCTTGATCGCATCGTTGAGACTCATACAGGGTATCGGTCCTTTTAGTTATTTGTTGAAGACCCCGGATATTATCTGACTCTACCATATATGAGAGTCTAATTAAGGATACAACCAGTTACAGTTTCCTATGGATATACGGGTTGCACTTGGCGACAATTTTCAGATGTACCGCAGTTTATACTTCCTCAAGTATACAGTCACATATACTCCTCAGAAGTTGACTCATAGTCATTGAGTACATACAGATGTTGGACACCTTCAGTTTCAGCAGTTCATCAACCCTTCTGATACCTTATTCAAAACGATTGTTGCCCTTTTTTCCAGTGTATCAGTTATTTCAGATCAGTCATGATATGACCATGAGTATGACCCAGCATTGTGTCCCCTCTGGACCATTATGATGTACCAGCAGATTTTTATGTATTTTTTCAGGCCCCCCTTCATGGGCCTAATTGTTATGTATATGTCTTGATACGAGCATGGGTATGCTCACCTCATCCATAGTCAGAGATTATTCCTCATTCATTTTGAGGCCATGTAATATTTTTTAGTTTTTGCAGCTTCCAAGGGACCGTTGCTCTAGTCTTCAACCGGTCTCTTCTCTTCCCCAAACCCCAGGAAAAAGACAAAAGAACTATGATGTATATCGGCCATATGATGAGCTCCTGCCCTCACACATCAGGGGACAATCTGTTAACACCCAAAAAGTGCTCACTAGCTCATTCCCTTATTCACATGACCCATTTGTCCACTTTTCCACCATTTGAGCCTCTAAAGCCATCAAAAGGTCACCAAAAAGACCATAATACACCTTTTTTCCCCTCAAAATATATAATTTTCCTAAAAAAACCCTCAAAAAGGGTCCAGAATTCCCAAAAAATATTAAAAGGGAATAAAAATATTCAAAATATTCAAAAAAAGAAAAAAGAGGGAAAAAGGTACCTAAACCATGTTGGTCAATACCATTGGTTTCCTTAAAACCACAATGGTATTCCCCATCACCAAAAACTATAAAAAGGTGATAGGGGCTCCTCACTTTCCATCCATCCATCATCATATCCTCATGTTGTCAAAATATCTCTTGAGTTCTTTGACCATTTTAGCAATCTTGGAGAAGAGACCATTGGAGCCTCGAGCATCTCAACCTTGGAGCTGCTCAACACCAAACATCCTCACCATTTGAGGTATTATAATACAAAAGTCATTTTTTATTTCGTTTCTTGTTCTTTTTGTTAAATCTTTTCAAGTTTATTGTTATATGCACATGTTAATCTTAGATTAGTTTATAGTTGTATTTGCTTTCAATTTGAAGACTGTTATTACAAGTTAATAGGTGCATCCTTGCACATGCTTGCATGACAAACCAAGCAACACCAATCTTCTCTTTATAGGAAATCTCCAATCCATCATCTTTTCCTTAATATTGTCCACAACAGCACCAATCTTAAGTATAGTCGCTTCTACCTTTGGTTCCACTTCACATTCAGGTATCTTCACACAGACTACTGCAACTGTTTCTTTCAGCGTACAATGCTTCTCTTGAACGTTGACTAGCTCTTTGCTTTTCTCCATGGATTCATCCTTCGGCTCTTTATATCTTTCCTCTAGCTACAGATGTTGGTTATGAGAAACAATGTATCTATCCTGAATTTCTTCCACAACCTACAGATGCAGATTATGTAATTCTTCGAGGGGTAACATGCCGACATTAATATCCACATGTGCGAGCTTCTTTGCACCTTTAGCAAGTTCGTCGCTAAGGAATATGACATTGATGGATAAAATCCGGACTAAGCAAGGTCTCATTGTCAAGGCAGGAGTCCTTCTCTTCCTTTGGCTTGACTCGCCTGACTTTCCTTCAGAGTCGGATTCACGTACCAAGTCTTGTTGAACTTGCTCTATCTTTGCTACCATGCTTTTTAGCTCTGCGAGGTTCTCCATCAAGCTCGCTTGGAATTCCTCTCTTCTTCTTTCCTTAAGGGTGATAGTTTCTTGTAAGTGCTCGTTGACTCATGTTGCAATGCTTTCATAATCATCGGCATGTAATTGCGCATCGAGTGGTGCTCTAGTTTCCTTATGCTTCTTCTTTTTCCTTTTTTTGGAACGGCTGTGTCAGGGTCCTTACGCTTTTTGCCTGTTGATACTCTAATAGTGTCTTGCTGGACTTCTTCTTTATTTGGGTCTTTGACTTGCACGCTGGTCATTTCTTCTTCTTGGTTCTGTGCATTTCCAGCTTTGCTTTCATCTGATTTAGTGTTGATCATCTCTAATGAATCAACCTTCCATTCCGGTGGCCAATATTCCATGATCAACTCAATTTTCTGTGCATCCAATTCATATAGTCCTTTGAACCATTTGGGGTTCTGCTTTTCTTCTCTTGGATGAACATATATGAAGTGAAGGTTAGTTTTGAATATTAACTTGCGAATATACACAGTTTTTAGCTCCTTGGTAACATGCGGAGTGCGTTGAATCACTTCGCATAGCTACTCATTGTAGGTAAACAACTATTCATTATTAAATCGTTGCCTCTCTGATCTCTTGTTTTCCCACATGTTCGCAAACCTATTCCCTCTACAATATCCTATTATGACTAGGACATTCTGCTAGTATAGAGGTTCTTTCCATCCCACGAATGCGATCAGCACCAGTAGCCAGCTATAGTGGAAGGCAACCCCACTCTCTTGAGCTTCGCGGACATCATCCAAGAACTCATTCAATAGATAACTTGAACAATTATACAAAATTCCATCCTTAGCATTCGTAACTGAGGAAACTACAACAGTTGGAACCTCGGTCAGTCCGCATTTTATCAAAACTTTCCCTACTAGTAGCTAGACTGTAAACCTCGTAGCTTGGTCTTTGATTCTAGCTATAATATAACCACGGCTTCCCTTGAGCAAGATGAATTCTTCCTTCATTCTCTTCGCAAGATCCTTATCTTTGGTTTTACCTACGAACTCCGCTACACGATCAACACCTCGCTTACTAAGATGTGTGATACGGTATATTAGATTGATGTTTATATCAATCTTGTGGTCTAGTCACAAGTATCCTTGATGTGTGCACTAAAGTAAGGTGCGCACAACCGTGATGAGCTCATGAATTTGATCAAAGTGCGGGATACGCAGAAGTTTCAACAACACGGATCAAGGACAGCTCTGGCACAGTGGAAAGCTACTTATCCTTTTGATCCATCCCTGTTGTGTGGCATGGTGAGCTTCTAGATGAGGAACCTCTTTCTGCTACGGCCTTCTTTATGGATGTTTTCATGAATCCCTCAAGCCCTGACTGGTTGAAGTCTCTCAAAATCTCGTCTAAGGTCAATTTCTTAGACATTCACTTACAATTCGCTCTTGTCTTCTGAGTGGTAAAAACTTGGAATTTACAGGCAGTAAAAATTGAAAATCACAGTAAAGTCGGTAACTATGCGGTTGTCCCTATTTATAGGCACAGTAGCACTGAGACGCACCCAAAAATGGCTAACCAGGCATTAAATGCCATGTCCATTGGCCAAATCCACTAAGATCTTGGTCCTTTCCTTCATTGAATGTGCCTGAACCGGACAAATATACCTTAAATGTGGAAACAAACAGTTCCTAAAAACAATGTATAACGGCTACTTTCTAACCAAAAAGTTGTAGCAACTAGTTTTTACCTAACTTCGCTCACGGTTAGACGAATCCATGAAGTTAAATATACATTTTCTCTTTTTCACTCTGAACATCGCATCTGGGCTTCCTGCTTATACTCTGCATCTCAGCTTACGATATGTACTTCGCATCATATGTTTCTTTTGCATGGGACTTTGCTTTTTACCAAAACTGTGTATAGACTCTATGCTCAATTTTTAGTGTCCAATTTCAACTGTACTTGACACTTAAAATTTTTATTTTTGTTGATCAATTGATGTCTAGAGGAGTATGACTATCCCTATATGGCTTTATTCTATTTCCATTAACAATTCCTTGTAGTTTTTCTCCCAGTAATGTGGCTAATTGAATTGTGCCACCATTAGTAACATAGTTGACAACATATGGCCCTATCCAGTGCATTTTAAATTTTCCAGGAAATTTCATAAATTTACTATCATAGAGGAGGACAAGGTCTCCTACCTGGAAGGATTTTTACTTGATGTGCCTGTCATGCTATGATTTTTCTCTGTCATTTTTCACTTGTTTGTGAAAATCTGCGATGAAGCGATCTTCATCCATCCCAACTAAGTGTAATAGCCTTTCTTCCATTGTCTCTCTATCAGCCATATCTATGAATGTTGCAATTCTCAAACTTGGTACTATGTATTCCACGAGCATGATGGCTTCCTGTCCATATGCTAATCTGGAAGGCGTGTAACCTATCAACTTCTTACAAGTTGTCCTATATTCCCATAACACTACTGATATTCTTAGATCCCAATCATCCCTGTTTGTATTGCATATCTTGGTCATGGCATTTTCCAACACTTTGTTAAAAGATTCGACAATGCCATTAGCTTGTGGATGATATGGTGTGCTCTTCTGATGGTAGATCTAAAATTATTCGATTAGGGATTCAATAGTTTTGTTCAGGAAATGAGTTCCATGATCGCTCATTAGGATCTTTGGACATCCAAACCTTGTTAAGATGTTCTCAAAAATGAACTGCGCTGTAGTGACTGCGCTACAGTCCTTCACTGGTTTTGCTTCTGCCCATCTGGTTAGATAATCTGTAGCTGTGATGATATATCTCGAACTAGTTCATTTTCCCGGTGGGTTGATAGGTCCCACAAAGTCAATAGCCCACTTATCAAATGCTTGCAAGGTCAATTGTGGCATCAATGGCATTTAACCTCTACGAGATGGCTTTCCTTTTCTTTGGCATACATCGCAACTTCGACAATGTTCTTTTGAATCCTTGTGTATTGTAGGCCACCATAGTCCTGATCTTAAAATTTTATGTGCAGTAGCCCTTCCTGCGTAGTGTCCTCCTGATACTCCTGAGTGTGCTTCAACAAGTATCATTGGTTTTTCGTGTTCCAATACACATCTTCGCAATACTTCATCTGGTCCTAGCTTGTATAATTGTCCTGCAATTAGAGTAAAATCAGTTGATTTTACCACTAATTGCTTCTTATGCTGCGTAGTAAACTCCTTAGGTGCTAGACCTATAGTCAAAAATTCTACAATGTCCTTATAGTAGTCATCTGCTATGTGAATAGAAAATAGTTACACATCTGGTAAACTATCCTCCAAATTACTAGATTCTTTGCCTGACTCAATTCTAGAGAGATGGTCAGGTCCTGAATTCAATCTTCCTGGCTTCACAATGATTTCAAAATCATACCCCTGAAAGAGTAATAGCCATCTACATATTCTTCCCCCTAACACTGTTTTATTGACCAGGTACTTCAAGGATGAGTGGTCAATAAACATATAGAAATGTGAACCTAGCAAATAGTGTCTGAATTTTTGCAATGCATACACCATAGCTAATCCTTCTCTTTCTGTCGTGGTGCAGTTATTTTCTCCTAAAGATAGCTTTCTTCTTGAGAATGCGATGCGGTGATTGATGCCTCCCTCTCCTGGTTGAGCTATCTCAATGCCAAGTGCGATAGATGAAGAATCTACATGTACATGAAATGGTTTATTCTAGTCAGGAAAGACTAGAATCAATGTTGTAACCATTTTCTCTTTCAATGTATCCAATCCTTTTTTACAATCCTCAGTCCAACTATACTTCGCTTATTTTTTCAATATTTTTTCCATATGCACAGTGATCTGCACGTATCCTTTGATGAACTTCCTATAGTATCATGTGTGCCCCAATGTAGTGTGTAGTTTCTTTACTAAACTAGGTGCTAGTAGGTTTACTATAACTATGATCTTTGCTAGATCAACCATTAGTCCCTGATTACATACAATGTGGCCCAATAGAATACCATAAGGGACATAGAAGATGCATTTCTTTAGGTTCAAGGAAATCTACTGATGTTGTCTACACTTCGCTAACATCATTATTAAGTTCGCATAATGGTTCTTCAGTAAACCAAATATTGTCGAGTCATCAAAATAAACTTCTAAGAATTTATGGATAAACTCTTTAAATGCAACAACAACGACTCTTGAAAAAATAGCAAGTGCATTTTTCAAACCAAAGGGCATAACTGTATACTAAAATGATCCCCATTCAGTACCAAAGGTTGTCTTATGTCTGTCTTTTGTAGCAATTCTGATATGATGATATCCAGAAAATACATCAGTGCATGAGCATGCTTCATTTCCTCCAACATTATCTAGCACTTCATCTGTAAATGGAGTAGGAAATGGATCATGCAGCAAGGCATCGTTTAAATTTCTAAGGTCTACACAAATTCTGATCTCGCCTTTAGCTTTCTTGTCTTGAATAACCATGGGACTTACCCATTCTAATTCTTCTAATGGTTGAATAATTCTTGCGTCAAGCATTTGATCAAGTTCTCCCTTTACTATTTCTTTGTATCTGGGATTAAGTCTATAGGGTCTTTTCTTGATAGGCTTCGCATTAGGCTTGAGAGGTATTTTCATAACTCCCAAGTCACATAAAATTCCTTTCATTTCAAAAAACATGGTAGGAAATAAATATTGATATTTGTGCAGTAGGTCTATTATCTATTCTACCATTTCTTCATCCCAATAATCCCCAATAGAGGCGAACTTCGGTTCTTCATTGGTACCAATATTGATTTTTCTGCTTTTTACAGGATTACTTTGATCTCGAATTTCTAAATCAAGTCCTTCTACATTGCGTTTTCCTTCAGAATCTGGTATGCTCACATCACGCGGGTCTTCATCTTCATCTTCATCTAATGCAAAGTTGTAACATTCCAGTGCATGTTCCAACTGTGTTGCCCAATATGGTTGTTTATACATGGGTGACAGTGCATCATTAAATAGCTTCTCTTTAATGATCTGCAAAGCCTCATTGATACTTGGACAATCATCTTCAAAGCTGAAAGTTGTTTGGAATTTCTTTGTCATACTGGACCATTCTGTCGTTCCTCTGTGGAGTTTTGTTTCCATGTACCATTTCTTTGGAATTTGCTCCAATGTGTGCACAACCAAATGGACCCACTTTGCTTGTGGTATGTGTGTCCATGCTTTCAGACAAAGTTCTATATGATCTCTAGGGTCAGTCTATCCATTGTATTTTACTTGTACAATCTCAGTTTGTTCTGTAAATATGATCTCCATCATGTTCTTACATTCTTCCCATGTGGTTAGGTTCTGCTTATGCGCAACCCACCATCTAGCAGGTGTAGCATGCAGTGTTGTTTCCAAGGCTGCTAACTTATGTTCATCTGAATTTGATACAAGATATTCTTGGAGAAATGCGTGGATATTACCTAATCCATCATAAGTAGGAATTGAGCTTACCTCTATTCCAATCCTGCATAGTGACTTTGTTATCTGTGCACATCATCTTGCTGATACTTGATGCATTATGTTCTACTAGTTCTCAAGTCCTACTTCTGATTCTAATATGAAAGAAATGTCACATCACCAACTCAATGTTCTATCATCTATAGGATTAATGTAATATTATTGGTTCACTGTCATCTTGTAGATATTATCAAGTTCTTGCGCTCTACCTTCTTCACGTACTGGTTCAACATATCTAGGTCCCTGTAAATGATCCAAGGGTGCGATGACCTTGATATTAGGTCCTTCAAATATCATTTCTTTCTTCTTCAAGTTGATGATTGCAAGCTTATCAATTGCCCAATCAATCCCCAATAGTGTAGGATACGGATTGTTTTCATCTATAATCTCAATAACCTCGAAATCTTCTTTACTTCGCACGTCATCAATGTCAACAAGGACATTTGATAATCTCCCAAAAGGTAAAACCTTTTGCTGATTTGCTAGTCTCAATTGTATTGATGACCATGATAACTTTGAATTTCCCATCTGTTCCCATGTTTGATTTGTCAAGACATCCACCTCTGAGCCTAAGTCAAGAATTATCTAGTCCATTTCGAAATCTCCAATATGCGCACTTAGTCTCATTTCTCTTCCATTTCTTCTATGATTCTTGATATGATGAACTGCTCTATGTGCTTTGTTTATGACATTACGCTACCCGTAACGACCTAATAGGCTTTGTAATTCTGCTAAGGAATTTTCATGTTTTAACAGCTTCATGCATCTCTGTAGGAACTGTGCAACATGACTTATCGGCTCTGATGAAGTGCATGATCCATCATATGAAGTTGGCATATCGATCACAGGCGATGGTTTACTTCGCGACTGGATTCTTGTAGTCGAAGTTTCTGGACCCTTTAAGGTTTCTCTTGCTTCCATGAAGGATTATTTTTCTTTGTTAATATTGAAGGTAGGTATTTTTCCAACTGCTTTTCTTAGCCAAGCCCCTTCAGTAGGATTTTGTCTAGCTATATGGTATTCAGAATTCGAAGCTTCACTTTTCTGGTCTTTGCCTATCATGGTTCCACTTCACGTCACAGCATGAATGTTGCGATCTTTGTTTCGTTCTTCCACTGTGACCATCTATATGTTTTTATTATTCGCTTATGGTCTTCTCTCTTTCATTTTCCCTTGCAAAATGGGACATGCCTCAATGACATGGTCAAATGAATTACAGTATTTACAAGTAGTACAAGTATTCTAACAGTCTCGGGCTAAGTGTCCTAGTTGAGCACAGTTATAAAATACAATCTGACCTCTTCCTCATCCTTGTCCAGTGTTTCGTCCTCTTCCTCTGAATCCACCATGTCCTCTGTATGTGCCTTGATCATACTGTTCATTTTCATTATTATTCTTCATTTCTCCTTGAACTCTGTAGACATCATGTTTTCTTTCTATCATGAGATCATATGATCTACAATTGCTATCGTCATGGCCAAATGACTTACAGAATGTGCCGTACAAGTTATTTGGTGTTTAAACATATTTCTGAAGTAGGTAACAGTCCTCTGGGTGATGTCCTCTACATCGGAAAATCTCACACCATGGTCCTTGTTGTTGATTCAATGGATTTGGTGCTCCACTAGCGATGTAATCTCAGAATAAAGGACAGTGTTCCTTGGAATGTCCTTCTCCTTTACATTTAGTAAACCAAACCTCTTCTCGGGTTTCTTTTCCTTTCTTCATGTCTTGTAATTGTAATGTCAAGTTTTCTAGTTGTGTCTATATATGAACCATTCCTGCACTAGTTTCTCCAATGGGAGAAGCCTCTAGTTTCATCACAATTTATAAGGCCTCTGTCTACGAAGCAACCTTATGTTGCATTAGTGGTAGGATAATGTTTGGCAACAACACAACTATGAACCAATCTTGTTTTTGTTGCGGTGCTATATCAAAACATACTTGATCTAATGGTGCTTTGAATTTTTTATCAAATTCCCATACAGTCTCGTTATGTTTTTGTTTGATTTCTTTTAGCTCTGTGATACACTGAGATTCTGACTTAGGTTTCTTAAATTATCTTATTAGCGCAGTTCTGATCTCCACTAATGTACTATTTTGTCCCCCAGAATATTTCATGAACCATGTCAAAGCTCTATCTTTGAATGTAGTAACTAGTTGATCTTGTTTTATGGCATCATCTTGTACTTGCTTAGCATTCCAAACTGTTAATTTTTTGATAATTTTATTGCATTATCATTCGGGATCACTAAGAGAATAACATGTACAGCATATCAATCATAAACACAATAACACAAGCACACAAGAGACATAGAGTTTCCTCGGGGAAAAACAAGAAGGTGAAAAACCCCGCAACTTCCTCAGAGATAAGATAAGCGACAAACCAAGATCACAATGATCAAACCCAAAGAGATGTCTCTAGCCGATACTCCCCCTCTTCCACTTGTGCACCACTTTCTCTCTTAGCTATGCGAGCTTGAGAAGTGAGTGAATGAATAGAGTGAGAGAGGCACACCCTCTATTTATACATTGACTTGACCTACCAATAAAACAACAAGGCCGACTTCCTAAGGAATCCTAATAACCCAACCACATGACCTAACTAGGGCCGACCCCACACTAGTGGTCTAATAACCCATCAATACAAATAACGACACTTCCAATCAGAGGAATAATACATCTCTGTTGGATATACAATAAAGTACAAATGTAATACACAAGTGAATATCTTCTGAAGTTACAAATACATCAACAATCCCTCTTAACTAGGAAGGTATTCTCTAGACACAGGTCATCAATACATATTGGCACAAGTCTTCAATTCTGGAGCTGGATCATCATCACTGGATCACAAAGCATCATCACCATCACCGCTATTGTACTCGACATCTCGATCATTGGGCTATCTCTGATTTTTTCTCTTCATAGGAATTTCTACAGAGCCAACCCTTTTTCATGTTGGATGTAGGCCTAGCCTCCTGTAGGTCTTCATAATATATGGTCATACTGTGGATCCCAGGACTAATTACGTGCGTCAAAAAAACCTCGAAAGAGCATCCTGGGACTTTTACGAGCACACTACTCAACCTATCGGATCTCCCAAGATCTTTTACATGTGACCTTCACAAAACCTTTAAACAGAATCTTGCAGCCTACAAGATCTCTATAGAGCATCCCAGGATCTTTTACTAGCACACAGCTTAACCTGTCTGGATCTTCGGGATCTTTTCTATGTGAAATTTTGCAAAACCTTTAAAGAGCATCTTGCAACCTGCAATATCTCTATAGAGCATCACAATATCTTTTACTATCACACAGCTTAACCTGTCCGGATCTCCAGGATATTTTCTATACGAGACTATAGAAAAACCTCGAAAGAGCATCCTAGGCTGTTACAAGCACATAGCTCAACCTGTCCGGATCTCCGGGATCTTTTCTATGTGAAACTATAGCAAAACCTCGAAAGAGCATCCCAAGCTGTTACGATCACACAACTCAACCTGTCTGGATCTCCTAGGATCTTTTCTATGCTACCTGCACAACCTGTCCACGGCCACGGAGTATCAACCTGATACTCATGATCATATTGATCATCATATAGTGCATCATCCTGATGCACATCATCTAGAGCATCGACCTGATGCTCATCACACATGATCATCATACAGTACATCATCTTGATGTACATCATCTGGAGCATCGACCTGATGCTCATCACATATGATCAAACTAATCATACAATGTATCCACCTGATACATATCATCACATATGATCCAACTGATCATACAAAGCATCCACCTGATGAATATCATCATACATGATCCAACTGATCATACAAAGCATCCAACTTTTGCATATCATCATATATGATCCAACTGATCATACAAAGCATCCAAGTGATGCATATCATCATACATGATCCAACAGATCATACAAAGCATCCAACTGATGCATATCATCATACATGATCAAACTAATCATACAAAGCATCCAACTGATGCATATCATCATACATGATCCAACTGATCATCATCATACAGAAAATCATCCGGAGCATCGTCCTAATGTTCATCACACAACGCTTACATCCACAGTCATGGGAAGGAACCTCCTACCACCATGCTTGGAATGGCTCATGCAAATGTGTCCCATCACTTCTTCCTCTAAGTATCTTCTATCTGAAGAACACCAAGCCTCTCTCTGAAGTACTCAAACTTCACTCTGGCTAGTGATTTCGTCAACACATCTGCAACCTACTCATCTGTTGCAACATACAGGAGCTTCATTGCTCCTCTCTGCACCATATCCCTGATATAGTGATATTTGATCTTGATGTGCTTCGACCTGTCATGGAACACCAGGTTCTATGACAACTTCACACAGCTCTGGTTGTCACAATACATACAGGTAGCATCCAACGGGAGATCAAATAACTCATACAATAGCTTCCTAAGCCATACTGCCTCACAACTAGCCAAACAAGCTACAACATACTCTGCATTAGCTGTACTCAGTGCTACACAGAAATGATTCCTGCTAAACCAAGAGATCAAACATGATCCCATACTGAAGCAGCACCCCAAAGTGCTCTTCCTATCTTCAACACTGCCTGCCCTATCTGAATCAACATAACCCTCTAGGTTAAAATTTTGATTCGCATCATACTTGAGCCCATAATCAATTGTACCCTTCGGGTACCTCAGAATATGCTTTACAGCAACCAAGTGAACACCTCTGGGATCCGTTGGGAACTGGCTCAATGTGTCACCACAAAGAAAATATCTAGTCTCGTGTTCGTCAGGTACATCAAGGACCCAATCATCTGATGATACTCCGTGACATCAACCTGCTCAGATGAAGCATCATGCAGAAGCTTCAGGTTCGATTCCATAGGTGTGGCCATGGCCTTGCAGTCCATCATCCCAAACCGCTTCAGGATCTCTATTGCATACTTCCCTTTTCCAAGGAAGATCCCATCTGCACTCTGACACACCTCCATGCCTAGAAAGTAATGCATCATCCCCAAGTCCTTCATCTCGAACTCGGAAGCAAGCTTCCTCTTCGTATCGGCAATCAATCTATCCTCTCCTATAAAAAACAGGTCATCCACATACAATAGTAGTCTCACTGGATTGCCTTCCTCAATCTTGTAATAAAGGTTGGAATCTGCTTTACTCTTGGTAAATCCCAAACTAGATAGAAAGTTGTTTATCCTCCCATACCAAGTTCTAGGAGCTTGCTTCAAGCCATACAAGGATTTCTTCAATCTACACACATATGACTCTCTGTCATGTGTCTCAAAGCCAAGTGGATGCTCCACATACACTTCCTCTTCGACTACACAATTCAAGAAAGTTGTCTCGACATCCATCTAGTGTATCTTCCATTTCATCACTGCAGCCAGAGCAAGAACTGTTCTGATGGAAGTGTATCTGGCTATAGGAGCAAAAGTTTCTTCATAATCTATTCCCTCTTTCTGGGAGAAGCCATGAGCTACAAACCTCGCCTTGTATTTATCTATGTTACCATCTGTAGCATGCTTGATCTTATAGATCCACTTGGAAGTCACAACAGACTTCCCATTTGGTCTTGGGACCACATCCCAAACATCATTCTTCATGATCGATTGGTATTCTTCAACCATGGCATCCTTCCATTCTTTCTTTTATGTTGCTTCTTCATAACTGGAAGGTTCTTTGTTCATAATATCACATAGTAAGGCAACATAACTGGTGTGTGACCTAGACCTTTTTCTTTCTCTGTGTTCCTCCTCTAGAATGCCATATCTTTCTGCATCTTGGATGAACTCTCTAGCCCATGCAGGTTTTCTCTTGTGAGAGTTCTTCTCACGGGGTGGATCTATAGGTTCTTATGGATCTTCAATTTCATGATCTTCTTCTGGAATTGCTTCATTCATAGTGGTGTTTTGAATTCTGGCTACCCTTGGTTCTTCATTATCTTCAACATGTGTCTTCCTTGATTTGATGTATGTTGAGCCTTCATCAAATGTTACATCCCTGCTGATGTCAATCTTCTTGAATCCTGGAAAGTAGATTATGTAAGCCTTCGATCTTTCACTGTAACCCACAAAGATGCCCTTCTTTCTGGAAGGATCTATCTTTTTCCTCTTTTCATTTGGAATGTGTGTGTACACAGGACAGCCAAATATTCTGAGATGGCTAACTTCAGGTTTATTATTAGAGAAAACTTCTTCTGGTGTCTTGTTGTCAAGTATCTTGTGAGGTGTTTTGTTCTGTACATATACAGCTATCCTAGCTGCTTCTTCCCATAGGTGCATAGGAAGATCCTAATCATGGAGCATTGCCCGTGCTGCTTCCATGATAGTTCTATTCATCCTTTGTGTGACTCCATTCTGTTGTGGATTGTAAGGAGTATTCAACTCCCTCTTAATCCCTGAATCACTGCATAACTTCTTGAAATCTCTTGAAGTGAATTATCCGCCATTGTTGGATCTTAAGGTCTTGATCTTCTTATTAGTTTGATTTTCTATCAAGGCTTTGAATTCCTTGAACTTATCAAACATTTCATCTTTATTATTCAAGAAGTGAACCCAAGTCTTCCTAGAGAAATCATCAATCAAGGAAACATAGTATACATACCCACTCAAAGAACTAGGTGACATTGGACCATATACATCGGAGTGGATAATCTCCAAGATTCCTTTTGCTTTTCTTTCACTATTTGGAAATTCCTTCTTTGTGTTCTTCTCTTTTGCACATACTTTGCAAATACCTTCATGATTTGACTGGATTTCAGGAAGACCTTCTACTGCTTTTATTGCAATTGGTAGTGCTCTATAGTGCATGTGTGCAAGCCTTCTATGCCAAAGTTCACTTGGACCCATGGATTCATGAACCATTGCATATTCAGGCTGTCCCTTCAATTTTTACAATCCTCCCTCTTGCTCTCCAATCAATACTGCATCATCTAATGTCTTACCCTTTGGCCACATGAGTACTTGGCCATCTATAAATGCAACTCTCATCCCCTTTTCATCCAAAGATGATATGGAGAGAAGATTCTTCTTGAGTCCAGGTACATATAGAACATCTTTCATTTTCAAATACTTCCCAGAGTATAACATGTAGGAGGATTCACCACTTCCTTTTATAGGATATTGATATTCATCCCCAAGTTTCACCTTGTGAGGTGACTCATGTTCAGATAGGTCCATAAAGGATTCTTTAAACCCAATCATGTGTTTATAAGCCCCAATATTAATAAGCCAATCATTACACCCATGTGTAACAGTGCCTGTGAGAGCAGATATTAAGACATATTCATCTTCACTTGATGATTCATCACTTTTTGCTCTAGTCTTCTTCTTGGAAGGTTCATCATCCTCAGCTTCACGAGCATGATATCTCTTCTTGTTGTTCTTCCTGTTGTTGTTGTTGTTGAAGTCTTTTCTTTTCTTGGGACATTCTGAGGCATAATGTCCTTTCTCATCACAAGAGTAACATCAAACATGGGAGAGATCTTTCTTCTTTTGATGGAAGTGAGGATGTTTCTTGTTATGAGATTTCTCCCTCTTGAACTTGCTTCCCTTAGTGTGAGCTATGAGAGCTTGATTTTCATTTCCCATCTTTTCTTCTCGGGCCACAAGCCTAGCTTCTTCTTGTGAAAATTCCTCCCATAGTCTACTGAAAGAGATCAATTTCTTTCTTGCACAGATTCCTTGGATGAAGGAGTCCCATGACCTAGGTAGGCCATTCAATGTGGTCATGAAAATTTCTCCATTCTCCACCACTTCATCCGCATCTTCAAGTTGTTCCTTGATTTGAGATACCTTTGAAAAGTAGGATTGGATGGTCTCTCCATTCTGAATCTTTACCCCTTTCAATTGGTTTCGCAGAGTCGTCTTCTGATTTATGTTCTTTCCTTCAAACAAATTAGTCAAAGAGTCAAACATCTCCTTAGGCATCTTTAGGGAAGACACATGGGGTATGAGATGGTCCTTAATAGAATTAACAATGATTCTCTTGGCTTTGACCAAGTTCTTCTTGTGTAAGGCCTTAGCCTCATCTCCCTCTGGAACTGGAACCTCTTCCTTTATATAGTTGTCCAACTAATTCTCTTCTAGGATTAACCCAATCCTATACTTCCAGGCTTGGAAATTATCATCCCCTTCAAGCTTAGTGTGGTGAGACAAGTTAAAGAGTACTTCAAATGGAAATAGAAATTTTTTAGGTCTTACCACTTAATTTGCTGAAAATTGGATCTGGAGTCGGATTAGGGTTTTTCAGAGACACCCTAAAAATTCAAACTTTGAATTTCAAACTTCTGAAAGGATAGAAAGATGTGCCTTACTGAGCTGGTCAAGCTAGTATACTCATATTTTGAGATCTGCAAAATTTGACCCCTCAAAATTGCCTTTGAAACTTCTGGATTCACTAGACAGGACCCCAAACTAGGGTTTGATAAATCCCACCCTTCTGCCCAACCAAAAAGTTCGATCCAATGCTCTAAACTTCGATTTTCTTGAGGAGTATCCAGTCGTGGATTCAAATTCCAAAAATTCCAACTTTTTTTGAAACCCTAATTTCCTGCAGCAGAGATTAGGTCAAAACTGAAAATGCTTAGAATTGAATTCGATCTCAACAAAAATATGCGCCCTTCCAAGGAGAGTCAATCTAGCCTCCTTCCTTTGATCATCTGTGGATAGAAACCCAAAAATTAAGAATCCCTAGCTTCTGCAGCTGCACAGTGCCTTCTTCTTAGGTTAGCTCTGATACCATGTTAATTTTTCAATAATTTCATTCCATTATCATTCAGGATCACTAAGAGAATAACATGTACAGCCTATCAATCATAAACACAAGCACACAAGAGACACAGAGTTTCCTCAGGGAAAACCAAGAAGGTGAAAAACCCCGCAACTTCCTCAGAGATAAGATAAGACACAAACCAATATCACAATGATCAAACCCAAAGATATGTCTCTAGCAGATACTCCCCCTCCTCGACTTGTGCTCCACTTTCTCTCTTAGCTATGCGAGCTTGAGAAGTGAGTGAATGAATAGAATGAGAGAGGCACTCCCTCTATTTATACATTGACTTGATCTGCCAATAAACCAACCGGGATGACTTCCTAAGGAATCCTAATAACCCAACCATATGACCTAACTAGGGCCGACCCCACACTGGTGGTCTAATAACCCATTTATACAAATGACAACAATTACAATGTAACTTGCGACACTTGCAAATGCAAATGACGACACTTCCAATAAGAGGAATAATACATCTCTGTTGGATATACAATAAAGTACAAATGTAATATACAAGTGAATATCTTCCGAAGTTACAAATACATCAACACAAACAGCTTCACAAAGAAACCAATGTTGCTTTGGGTCTTCTAGACCAATTCCTTTAAAAATACGTAGCTTAATGGCGTCTGTCATTCTTCTTCTAGGAAGCGTAGTGTTATGTGATGAATAAGGTATACCACTACTTGGAAAATTCTGAGTATTTGCTCCTGCGTTGTTACTGCTACTAGTGTTCTACGAACTAGCAATATTTCTCTCATCAACTGGAGGTTTCTATGGAATGATAGGCTAGTAGCCAATCTGTCTAGGATCTGTTTCACTATTAGGCTCAACTTGATATGAGTTTATATCACTTCCTAACTCAGTTTCTAGGAATGTGTGAGGTTCGTCTTCACGATACCTATTTCTAGCGCTAAGTTTATATCTTTTACCACTTCTTAAAATAACAATATCTTCATTTGTGTCACTATCTGTGTTACTAAACATTACAGACTCGGCCCTAGGAATTTGACTTCATTCTTAAAACACATTTTTCTGCTAACAACATTTTAATGTATAAACTGAGATTTTTCAGGTACTTACCTCTAAATCCTTTGAAGAAATCTCCTTCTTCTTCATTGTAAGACTTCAGGGTGTCCACAACGAACTCTGTAACATAGCCTTCTAGCATGCTATCCAGCCAAAAGTCTACTGCTCTTGCAATTGGGTTATCAACCTCTTTAAGCCTATGAATCAACTCTGGAGTCCAAACTGTAGGTTCTTCACCTTTGAAACAATTTTTTCGTCATGCAAGTCTTGGTATCCACTCATGTAGCTCGTTAGCGAAAAATGCGAAGAAAACTACGTGTAAGTTAGAAAATAAATATTTCTGCAACGATTCTTCCATAGACAAGCGCGGATGTTTGTTTTCTTTCTTCGCAAATTCCTTTTCTGTCTGAATCACCCAGTTCTCTATCTTTGTCCTCTCGGGATTCTAGTTATCAAAGCACATCACCATTTCAAGCACGGGAACAGAACCATTTGTTGGTCTACTTTCTTTCTCTTAAGCTAGCGTGGGTTGTATGTAATTAGAGACCCAACAAAACCCCTTTTCATCGGCCCTTTCGGAAACAACCTTTGAACAGGCTGAAGTCTCACCCGAAGCGAAGTTATGGGGTGATTACAGAAGCAGGTTTCTGTAACCTTGGTGATGCGCAGATATGGAATGGATCCTCTAGCGAAGTCACTCCTACTTCGCGTATACTTCAAGTACAACAACGCAATTATGTGACTGCGCACTTCATAGTTACCACAATATAGACTCCGCTGATTTAGTTTTATCTATGTAACTATGCATTTATTACATTCATTAACACTTAGCATATTCAGATATGTGTGTGTTCATTACTTAGCTTATTATTCTCATTAACATACACATGAAAATACTTATAAATCATAAGCATTCAAGAACATGAAAATAACTCAAAGATCCAATCACACAACCCAGATATTTATGTGGTTCACCCCCCGGATGGGAGCTACATCCACGGGAATTATTCTTTATATTAACAGGAAGGGTTAACAATTCCATTGCGCACACAACTGCAGACTCTTCTCTATAATGGGTCTCTGCGCACACAGATGCAGAGCCTATTTATCTCTTTTATCTTAACAAAACCCACAATAGCTCTTAACAACAGCTAACCCAAAATCCAACCCTTCCCTATACAAAATTTCCCTTTTTATAGATTGTGCCCAAAGGTCACATCTTTACAATAGTTATCATCCAAAATCCCATAGTACCCTTAACCCAAACTGGCATGGTTCTCCTGCTAACCATGCTTTGTCATAACTTCTTAGCTACTTCCTTGTCCTTGGTCGGCCTTTTGCGTCGCTTCCCTAGTTCTGTCGCTTCTTCTGACAGTCACAGTTCTAACTGTGCGGCTCTAACTGTACCATGGTGCGTCCTTTACACCATTCTTCCTCTTTACTGTTGTTCCTGTAGTTGTCAATCCGCCACTCCTTCCATAACTACTCCATACCCTGCTCCCGGGATTTACGGAGTTGCTTCTCCAAAAATAGGCCAATACTAGGCCTCTCCTAACTTGTACTTCCGCCATCAAAGTTACTACGCTTGAGCCTCGCTCAACCAAAACTGCTCCACTTGGATCGTGCCCAATATGAATTGATCTTGATTCTTCTCTATTACTTGTTGTATATTACAATATTTTACGTGCTTAAATAGAGTGGTGAGATGCTTGGGTTGTCTTCCCATTACGTTCAGTTACAAGAGAAGTCAGAATGGTTTCAAAATTTCAACCGTTATGGTCGACTGGAAGAAAGAGAGATAATATGTCGTAGTTCGTCAATCGGAAGTGTCGACGATGTATGTTGAAGTCAATGACTGGTTGAAGTTGTTGAACTTGTCAAAGTTGATGACTAGTCGAAATCGATGACTGGTCTAAGTCTATGTTGGCATCCGACAATAATTCCAACTGCTGGGTGGGTCACACAAGGTCATTTCAAATAGGAGACAAGGAAAAATTGGCTAAGCATGCACATCATCCAAATTAACAATTGTCAAAAGTTGCAAATATAGAAAGATATGAATAGGTCAAGCATGTTCTATAGGGTAATATTTCACAATAGTCACAAATATCACAACAATATGTCATAAAAACTCCTCAAAAACAAGGAATATGAGTAAAAAAAATAGGTGTTGGTCCTCTATTTTGTCCATTCGATGTACTATTTCCTAGTATTTAAAGTCTTAATGGGTCCAATAATAATCAGTTTGATGTGTCTTTTGAAGGTCAATATTGCTAAAAGCCATGGTAAGTAATTTTATTATTTGATTGTTGTATTTTCTTATTTTTTTATGCATATGTTGTGGGTTTTTAGGTTTCATTTAACCCTATGTTAATAATGCTGTGGGTTTCTCTTCTATACAGGGTTGTCTTGTTATTTGGCCAGCGTTCAAATGAGGAGATTTGGGGATTCGATCTACCATCAGGGCGTTTTTTATGGGATCCACATCATTTTAAGGTGCTTTTGGAAGATTGCTTCACTGTTATTTCAGGCACGATCTGTGGTGTTATTATCTTCTCTTAAACGAATGTGTATATCCTGGATCTGAGATGCCATTTTTGGCTCAGATGGTTAAGATATTTTGAGTATTGTTATTCCTATCGATCCTTGTCTTCAGGACGATTTTACTCTGTATAATCTAGTATAAAAGTAGCCATGGAAACCCTAAGCAGGGAGAATTTGTACAAACTCCATTTTTTGAATATGATACAGCGTGTGTTTTCAGCAAACTCGTGATTTCAATGTGTGAGGCGTTGAGGGCAGGGCCCACCTTCAACACCAGACTGTAATATTCCATTAGTGTGTGTGGTTTGCAATAGTAGATTGGCGTTTTCTCAATTCACATTCCTTTTCAGCATATAACTTATTTGCCATTATCGGTTTGCAATAGAAAATGTGACTGCGAGTATTGATTAATAGCATTTACAGTTTATGGTGGTAGAGTGAATTTGTTAACAGTTTGAATGAAAGATTCCATTTATCTTTGGTGAATGGTTATTTTAAACCTAGGGTATATACAATTGCATGATCTGATATAGAGTATGGTAGATTCAATTTGATGAGGGATTGAGTGTGTTTAGATTGAGAGTTTTATTACGAGTGTTTTTAGATTGAGAGTTTTATTATGAATGGCTTGAGTGTTATATTTCCATAGCTACAGGAATGGTTTTTGACTGTACAATTGAATTCAGAATTGGTTTTAAAACTTTTCTTTAGTCTTCTGTGTGTGGCATTGGCACATGAATTACAAGTTTAACTTTCATTACTGAAACCTTTATGTTGCAGCACAAGAATAGTGTAGAGACAGCCTGTTCTCTTATTATTGAATCAGGGTTTGAAGATCGTGATCATAGAGTACTTAGGGTTTACTGTTTTTGATAAAGGATTGCATTATATTTGAATGAGTTTTGAGGAAGAGTCCGTGGCTGTGACCCTGTTCATTTGAATCAATTTTCATAATTTGAACACAGTGACTATCGATTACACAGTTCTAATCTTTATTTGATGAACAGAGTTTTGGTATTTTCTTCATAATTACTTATATGCATTAGTTGTAAATAGAGAGTGATGGAACTTCACCAACAGTTAAATTCTCATTTGATAGATTGTATGCATTAATAACTCAAAGCTAAAAGGCATAGGACTAGTTCAGATTTGGGGATATTCGGTGTGAATTTACATACTTGTTTTAAAAGTTCAATTAGGAAACATGGTTGACGAAGCATACACATTTGGTTAATGACAGATTGACTTGGATTGTGATTACAATAGCCTAGATTGCTGTAGGTACTGTTTATTGTTTTTAATTTGCTAGCAGGTTGTTTTTAAATTATAGAATTACAGTTGAAAACCCTTATTTAGGTTATCTTCGAGTTTAAACAATAAGAATTTGTAATGTAGTTTTCATTGTCTTTAATGCAGAATTAGTGGTCTTTAGCATTAGCCCTTTAGGGTTAGTCTCATTGTTGTTAGCAATAGATTAGGATTTCTTGAGCATTAGGGTTAGCTTACCTGCACATATAGTGTAGCAGCTCGAAGTCTGCGATTCCCCGGTTGATAAATTAAATTGAGGTGAATTAAATATCAATAATTTTAACCAACATTTTGGCGCCGCTGCCGGGGAGTTGCTCCAAGGTAAGCTGGTATTTTGCTCATTTCTATTTTTTTAGACTGAGAAGTTTAGGTAGATAGGATCTTTTTACAGTACACAACAAGGTGGAGGGGAAACATTAAGACGCAAAGACGAATTCACTATGGGATTCCCATGGTGTAACAGCCTGCCGCATCCACTTTAGTGGGTTGCCCCAAATTCTTGTTGTTCCCTTTTGGTAGGTGTGGTTGTTTTTCTTCGCATGATTGATTTATTTTACTGCAAACAGTGTGTTTATCTTTCTTGTAAAGAGTATTTATGCAAGTGTGGGTGTGTTTAATTTCAGTAATCTAATTTTACAACAGCTTTTATGTGTGACTAGTGTTGTAGATTGGAGGAGAAGGATTGGTAAGGCAAACTTGCGCATTTCATATCAGGTTCCTTCAAACCCAATTGGGGCACAGGTATTTCAATTTATTTTGATTAAAAGTCTTGTGATTTTCAGAATTTGTTTTGATGAGACCTAGAGATAGTAAGGGTAGATTCATTACGGTTCATGCTGATCTTTTTGTAAACAACAAAACCCCCCCCTTCACTAACCCTAGGGATAGGGATACCGGCAACGAAACTGAAAACAACAACATTCAGAATTCAGCGGAATTTGGAACCCAACCGGTAGGAACTGAGGTTATACCCAGTGAACAGTTACATTCAGAAGAAATCCCACAGATCCAACAAACTTCACCTTTAAGAGAAGATCCTAATTTGGTTGACGTAGTGAACATAGAAAAAGTAAACTTCCTTCTGGAACATAACCAGAATCCGGTGGTTTCTCAATTAGAATCCACTACAGATTTACCTTTTAATTTTCAAGCTTGGCCTAGGCCAGATCATTTGGATTCTATTCTACCCCCAAGAAGAGACAGGATAGGTGTCAACTGGTTTAGGAACCCTCTTGTCATGAGTGATCAGGAAACTGAACACCAGATGGAAGGAGAAGTAGAGCATGTGGGACGAACTGAAACAACTTTTGGCTTCCCCATTCTTGATCTTACACGGGATGTCAGTATGAAAAATATCCCAGCATCTTCATTACCTACTTTCTATGGGAAAAGTACTGAAGATCCGGATACCTTTCTATTTGAGTTTGACATCTTGTGTAGGAGTTATAATTATCTACAGGATGCTCAAAAGTTAAAATTATTTCCAGCAACCCTTAAGGATTCTGCACTTAGATGGTTTATGAGCTTGGGGGAATCCACCATCCGAACTTGGGAACAAATGAAGAGTGCTTTCCTCAGAAAATACCGAGACTACTGTGGGCCCCGAGACTCCCAAAACGATATCTTTAAAATGCAACAGCATGAAGAAGAGAGTCTGGAGGACTTCCTAGAACGATTCTGCTTTGTATTACAGAAGTCTAAGTATAATACCTTACAGGAGGATGCCGTCAGAACCCTTTTTCTAAAAGGGATCCTGGATGAATATGTGGAAATCCTCAACTTGATGGCATCAGGTGATGTATCTCATAAATCCTTCGAAGAGATTACTGAACTATGCAGAAAGTATTCGAGGAGTAGAGCCAAGGCAGGAAAAAGCACAAGGGAAGGTCCTTCCCGTATTTCTAGAACAGCAGGGACTGGTGGGGTCACAAGAGTTGAGTTGGGAAACTTGTTAGAAAATTTCAAAACTGACATTTTAGGCACCTTAAGCTCCCAATTTGATGCTTTGAAAACAAATAAACGGCAAGAGGAGGAGGACATAGCAGCATTACACATATTCTGCCCCAAATGCAGAAAAAGACACCCTTTGAAAGAATGCCCTCTAAATATTATTTCAGTCTGTGCTCTTTGCTCTGCGCAACACCCAACTGACAATTGCCCTTCTTTACCAGAGCTGCAAGCTTTTTACAAGCTTAATGCTGAACCTACCGATGCATCAAGGAGGCCTTGGCAGCCTAGACCTCAAAACATGTACCCAGAGCCTGTTTTTCAGAACCCTGCATATTATTATCCCATGCAGCAATCTCAGCAGCCATGGAGTCCACAAATGTGGCAGAATTGGCCCTCTCAACCTACTCAGACCCAGCCTTGGCAGCAAGGCTGGCGGGGACAGTCATATGGAGGACCACAAGGACAACCCTATGGAGGAACACAATCAACCACCCCTCCTAGTTACTGTCCAATGCCAGCAAATATTCAGCAGTTACTACCGGGTTTTACACCACCTGCCCTTCCTCCTATACCCCCAGTTCCACAACAATATCAAAATCCAAATCCACCTCGACCCACGTTGTTGCCAGCCCAACCTATTCCAAACCCTAATAATCGACCTCCCCAGCCTCTTAATAATGCTGAAATTCAAATGGCTCCAACTTATGTAATTCATTCAGCTCCTTTACAGGAAATACAATTAAGGTCTGGGAAAACATTGAATAAAACTCCTCCAGCAGTGATTATTCATGAAGAGACTGGAGAAGAAAGTGATGAAAAAGAGATTACAGAAGAAGAAGAAGTGCAGATTGCCTCAGAAAATACCCAAGCACTGGGAACTCATTTCCAACCACCAGCTCATCCACAGGTAAATAACAACCCCCCTTACCCAGAGAGGTTATTAATAGAGAAGCCTGTGATGCGTCCACAGTTTGATTTGGAAAATGAGTTGAGAAATGTTTGCATCAAAATTCCATTACTTCAGGCTATTAGAGATGTCCCTATTTATGCAAAATTGGTAAGGGAACTATGTTTAAAGAAACCTGGCCGGAAACAGAAAGACCCACCCAAGATAAATGTTTTAGGCCAGCTGTCTAATTATATTTCGGACTGTCCCTTACCCCCAAAATTTTCAAATCCTGGGAATCCCGTGGTGACAATTTACATCAATGAGGTTCCAATAGGAAACACTCTGGTTGACCTAGGGGCTGCCATTAATGTCATGTCTATGACCACCATGCAGAGACTTCAGTTGCATAATCTCCTCAGATCTACTCCTACTATTTTAGAGTTGGCTGATAGGAGCACAGTCAAACCTGTGGGGGCTTTAGATGACATTACTGTCACAGTAGCTTCTTGGGAGTATCCAGTGGATTTTCTGGTACTCCAAACAAAACACCCAATGGGGGAACATCCTGTTATATTAGGCAGGCCTTGGTTAGCCACTGCTAATGCCTTTATAGGATGCAGAGAAGGTATTTTAACTATATCAAATGGCACTTCTCTACAAAACTTAATCATTTATCCTCCAGCCCAGCCTGTATCGGAAAACATGTTATGGTTAGAGAATCCTTATGGGGATGAGGATGTGGGACAACCCTTACTGTCCATCAGTCAAACTAGGGGGCTGGAACACCAGACTGAGGATGATATCCTAGATCAATTTATTTCAGCCACCACTAGTATTGAGTACCCTCAGTCCTTCTCTGACTTAGACAATGTTTTCACAGAAGATTTTCAGGAACATTATTACCCCTCAGCCACCTCATCATCAGTAGTTTTATTTATAGATGAGAAGGTTGAAGCTGCAACTATACCAATGGAAATTAGTCCAGGAAGATCTTTGTTTATCAATGGGAATCTGTCTCAAAGTCAGCAAAATCAGGTAGTTGATTTACTCAAAGCACAGTCTGGGGCATTTGCTTGGGTTTATACAGACATGAAAGGCATTCACCCTGACACATGCATGCATCACATTTATACGCAGGAAAATATAAGACCAGTAAGGCAGCCACAGAGAAGAATGAATCCTGCGCTTAAAGACATTGTGAAGGAAGAATTACAAAAATTGTTGGATGCAGATTTCATCTATCCCATTTCTGATAGCAAATGGGTATCTCCGTTGGTAATTGTTCCAAAGAAGGGAGGTAAGTGGAGAATATGTGTTGATTTTCGTGAATTAAATAAAGAAACTCTCAGAGATTACTTCCCTCTTCCTTTCATAGACCAGGTTTTAGATACATTGTCTGGAAAGAAATATTTTTCTTTTTTGGATGGATACAGCGGATATAACCAGATAAGAATAGCCCCAGAGGATCAAGAAAAAACCACTTTTACCTTCCCATGGGGAACTTATGCTTACAAGGTCCTTCCATTTGGACTGTGTAACGCTCCTGCCACTTTCCAGAGGGCAGTGTTAGGTATTTTGGCTGATTTGGTCCATGACTGTGTGGAAATATATATGGATGATTTTACAGTCTATGGTAATGATTTCAAGGAAGCCTTGGATAATTTGGAGAAAGTTCTAATTAGGTGCCAAGAAACAAATCTTGCTTTAAGCCATGAAAAGTGTAAGATGATGTTAACTGAGGGTATTGTTTTAGGGCACCATGTTTCATCAGAAGGAATTAAGGTTGACCCAGCAAAAATTGAAATCATTACTAGTCTGTCTTCACCAACTACACAAAAAGAAGTCAGAAGCTTTCTGGGACACGCAGGGTACTATCGTAGGTTTATTGCTAATTTTACAAAGATAGCAGCCCCACTGTTCAAATTATTGGTCAAAGACAGTGGTTTTGATTGGGATCAACACTGTCAGAAAGCCTTTGACACATTAAAGTCAGAATTGTCTTCAACACCAGTTCTGCGGGGGCCAAATTGGTCTTTGCCCTTCCATATACAAACTGATGCTTCAGACACTGCATTAGGGGGAGTGCTCGGACAGAAAGAAAATCAGTCCTCGTATGCTATTTATTTCATCAGTAAAAATTTAACACCTGCAGAACTGAACTATACAGTGACTGAGAAAGAGTTTCTAGCAGTAGTTCATGCCATCAATAAATTCCGACATTATATTACAGGTTACGAGGTATTTGTTCATACCGATCATTCTGCTATTAAATTTTTAATGAATAAGCCAATCACTAGTGGCAGAATTACTAGATGGTTACTTTTGCTACAGGAATTTAACATTACCATAGTTGACAAACCAGGGAAGGAAAATCTGGTTGCAGATTTCCTCTCCAGATTGACTCATGCTGATAATAATGTTCCTGTCGATGATACATTTCCTGACGAACACTTGTTTGCTGTCTCTATTAAAACACCCTGGTTTGCAGATGTAGCCAACTATTTGGTTACAGGGAAATTACCTGCTCATTTGTCATCTTATGAAAAACGAAGAATCATACAGCAAAGTGCTAATTATTCATGGGTAGGTAATGATCTCTTTCGAACAGGTCCAGATCTGATTATCAGGAGGTGTGTGAGGGAGGATGAGATGTGTGACATCCTCCAAGCCTGTCATGATGGGCCCTGTGGAGGCCATTTTTCAGACAAGCGGACAGCATATAAGGTGTTACATCAAGGGTATTATTGGCCTACCCTTTTTAAAGATGCTGAGAAGTATGTACAGGGTTGTGACAGCTGTCAAAGAATGGGGAGACCCACTGCTGCTGATCAAATGCCTTTACAAGCCCAGGTACAAATTGAACCCTTTGAAAAATGGGGATTGGACTTTGTTGGACCAATTTCACCAATGTCAAGGAAAAAGAGGTATATTTTAGTTTGCACTGATTATGTAACTAAGTGGGTTGAGGCAAAAGCTCTATTGAGGGCCACTGAGAAATCAGTCATAGAATTTATTTACGAAGAGATTTTTACTCGTTTTGGTATTCCTCGTGAAATTGTAACTGACAATGGAGCACAGTTTGTCTCTAAATCAATGAAAGCACTTACAGAACAATATGGAATTAAGCACTATAAATCTTCTCCTTACCATCCCCAAGCAAATGGTCAGGTGGAATCAACCAATAAAGTGCTAGAATCCATTTTAACTAAGACTGTGCAGCTACATCATAAGGACTGGGCAGACAGGCTACCCGAGGCATTGTGGGCTTACAGAACTACCTGGAGAAATACCACAGGGTATACCCCATATCAACTTGTTTATGGTAAGCAGGTCCTGCTGCCTATAGAATTTCAGGTGAAAACTTTTCGTACTGCTGCACAACTGAGCTTGAATTTAGATGAAGCCCAGGAGCAGAGGCTGATGCAATTAAATGAACTTGATGAAATTAGACAAGATGCTGTCCAACAAACTGTGTTGATACAGAATCAGCGGACTAAGTGGCATGATAAATTTTTAAAGAAGAAGACTTTTGTAGAAGGTGATTGGGCTCTGTTATTTGACTCACGATTTAAACACTTCAAAGGTAAGCTTACCACTAGATGGATGGGGCCATATGAAATTGTGACTGTTTTTGATAATGGTTCTGTCAAAATAAAAACAATAGACGAAGAACAAACTGCCTTTGTAGTGAATGGACATCGGTTAAAAGTATATCATAAACCTCTCTCTAAGCAGGAATTCATCCATAACATGAGTCAGCAGTCTGAACTGGAACTGGTAGGTGAGGAAAAGACTTCTTCATCTCCTACTCTCTCTCAGTAATCTTCAGTGAAATTGTTTTTGTACATATGTACAGGGTTTTGTTTTTTCTTTCTCTTTTTGAAAGGTGCAGATATTCTTTTCAGCAAGACTCAGAATGTTTTTTTTTTTTTTTTTGAAACCTAAGGGAGGTATTACTATCCGATTTTAGCATGCTGATTATTTTTCGCAAGATATTTTTAAGGACTGTGTAAATTTGGGTCAATTTCTGAGCTTCAATGAATTATTGGAATGTCTGCATTTGTGTGTCAGATTTTTCTTGGGAACTGTTTTGGCTATTCATAAGAGTACTTGCCACCAGGCATTGCCTACATTAATGCTTTAAGCTCCCAAATGTTTCTGCTTATGAACCTATGGGCTGCGAGGACCATTTGATTTGGTTTCACACTAGATAAAGAGTGGGAATTGATGTTAGTTACAGCTATGGGCATGAAGTTATTCTTAAGATAGGCATCATGATTAAAAGGTGTTCAAGATCGGGCAGTTTGGGGGTTATTATCTCTTGGCTGTTATAAGATTAAACACATATATATATATACTGTCTTTAGCCACTTTATGACTTTCACTTTCTACAGTTACGAAGGTTAGTTGTTCATATGGGCAAATCTTTACAGGCATATACAAAGAATACTCTTCCAATGTTGGTACCATCCCACTCCTAGATGGTTTTCAGAGCAGCTCCCCCACTCATCTATGCTGAAGCAAATCATAAATTTTATCTTTAAGATGAAATTGGGACAAGAGCCTCTGATAGAAAAAGGGTGTAAGAGGTTAACCCGCCGGGATACTGAACAGGTCTGCTGGCAGCGGGTACCGACCTGTGGTATGAACAGGCAAACCCATCAGGGTTCTGAACAGGCCTGTTGGCAATGGGGCATCTGCCTGGGGAAGAAGCTTCTTAAGATGTTATAGTTACCCCACCGGAGTACTGACCAGGCTTGCTGGCAGTGGGTTCTGACTTTGATATCTTCTTTAACAGCCTCATCTATACTTGTCTATATGAACAACGTACCTATGTGAAGGTACAAGAGAAGCCATGAGGATGGTTAATTAAAAATTATTAAATTCATTAAAAAAATAAAATAATAGCCAGTTGATAATCATCTCCAACTGTTTTTGGTACTTTGGGTTACCTGATTCTAAAAAAAAAGGGTTTATTTTGATGCCTAAAACATAGCTGAGAACTGTAGTACTATTTAAATTATCCTGTGTGAAGCTGAGTCAAAGTGGACCAGTACTCCATTAGCTTCTGATTGATTATTTTTTTCTTATCCTGTGGCATATGTCCTGGTGGAAAAGTTCTGTATGGATAACAAGGGTGAGGACTGAATTTTTGATTGATGAAATCTGAATTGTGATTGTTTGAGTTTGAATTTTTGATTGTTTAAATTATGAATGAGTGATGAAGCTTGCATTTCTGATTATTGAAGTTATGAGTGATGATTTGAGTTTGAATTTTTGATTTATGAGTGATTGATAAAACTTGCATTTCTGATTTTTTTTGAGTTCTAAGTGGTTGATTGGAATTTGAATTTTTGAGTGTTATTTGTATTTTTAATAAAGATGGCTTCATGGCACGATTGAGTTCCTGTGTGGTTAGATAGAGCAGCGACTCTGCAAGAAGGAAATTAGGCTATAAAACTGTTGGGGTCCAACGAATCTCTTAATTCAGGCTATCTGCTTATGAACTCATTGAAGTAATGTCTATTTGGGAGATTCATGGTTTTACATCATCATTCATAACCTAACAGCTGCTCCAGATGCTGATACTTATCTTTATCTTGGTCAATTGCTGTACATAGTTATCAGCCTAAAAAGCACTGCTGTGTTTGTCAAAGTGCCGGAGTGAGTGTCGGATTGAGTGCCGGAAGTTATATTGGGAAGTTGGCATGTATATGCTAAGGGACGTTACGATTGACTAAACCTTAACTAGTAATAAGGATTATAATTAATTTTTTTTGCCATTATATTAAATCCGATAGTTATGAATTCCTTTAAAAACTTTTGGTAATATTTCATTTTCTATCAATTGGCAACCTTTGATAAATTAATTATAACCTTATTTTATTATAATTTGGGTTCTGACGTGTTAAGAGACTGAGTTCAGTTAAAAACGTGTTAGACCACGGTTATCATTTCCTGCGAAGTGGGCAGTATGTGCCACCACTTGCAATGATGTGTTTTCTTATCGCGATGCTGTCTTCATTACCCTCACTTCCTACCATTTTCACCAGGGTCATTCGGGTTTTATACAGTCGCTATCCTTCCATTGTCGTTACCTGCGAATTACCTGTCCGAATCCTTTTCTAATTCCCTGTCAATCCGCTACCCTCGTGGCTCCACCATGCTCAACCGGCATGAACCCTCTGCGTATGAGCAGCTATTAGCCATTCCGGAGTTCGTTGCATGCAAGGACATGTTTATTCGGGCAGGATGGTATACATTTTTAACTAATTTACAGGGCCACGATGACGCAGTTTCTCTCCAATTCGCCCTGAGTTTCGACGGGCATACCGCTAGAGTGGGGGCTCTAGAGTTTGCAGTGACAGAGGAGTCCATTTCAGTTGCCACGGGACTTCCACGCACCGGTGATAGATGGTTTAAGAATGGTCGGATGCCACGAAAAGATTATGACTGCGTTTTTAAACCAGAATATTTGGCTGTGAAGGGTGAGAAGGGTTTCTCCAAACTATGGGTCAGGGAAGAATTCTATAACTCTTTGATGATCATTACCAAGCTAATTACCTGTGAAGGTCGATTCTCCACCTACAAAGCCTGCCATTTTCGACTGCTAGCTCATTTCGAGTTTGGTAAGCTTCTAAATTTCCCATTTTATTTTTGGAAAAGTTTGAGTAAGATGGCTTCGCAGGTGAGGAAGAATTTAGAGCATCCAACCCATAGTCTTTATCATCATGGGCTTATTAAAATGATTGTTTTAGCTGAGTTAAAGAAGCAGGGTCAGGGTTGGGAACATTTTGTATATGAACTCTCTAACCCTCATCTTCAGTCACCCGTGAGGGATGAAGCAGGGGAGCCTGGTATCCCTGATTTAGTGGAAAAAGCTTCCTCCACAAACAATTCAGTTCCTCAAGATGCTTTTCCTCAGGAACCTGCTGTTAATAGCTCCAAGAAAACTGCTTCATTGTATGCTAAGAAATCCCCAATTCCTAAAAGACAGTGTGTTAACTCTCAGTCTGGGGGAGATAAGGAGCCAAATAGACGGTTTACTCGCAGTATGGCCGCTAAAGAGGGGAGGAAGGGGTCTAAGGGTAAAGAACCTGTCCACGTCGAGTTGTCATCATCCGATGCTTCCTCTACCCAAGCTGACTCCGATTCTCCTGATTCCCCTCATTGTTCTGCATCCCTGAATCCTGTCAGTGAACCCTTGTTACCAGTATCTCCTTCCAAATCAAGTCTGAAATCTATCAAAGGATCACCTTCAAAGTCAAGTCTGAAATCTATCAAAGGATCATCTTCCAAATCAAGTTTAAAGTCTGTCAGGGCATCATTTTCCAGGTCTGGTTCAGAAGCTTCAGCGCAGGGGATTGACTATTTTAGACAAAAGAGTATTAAATTGAAAACGAAGCTGCAAGAATATAAAAGGTTGGATCGGGTTGTTAAACAAGAAAATGCCATTTTGAAAGCTAGAATAGTGTCCCTGCAAACCTTGGTTGATGAAGTTAAAGGGACAAATCATAGCCTTCGAAGGCAGTTAAAGAAAAAGGACAAACAGTTTGAGCAGTTAGCTAGCATACAGCAACATTCTGCTCCCTCTCCTCCTCAGGTGCAAGTCCTGTTTAATACCTCAGCTTCAGTTTCTGGAGTTGGGTCCAAGGATTGACAATTCATTTTGAAGATTTAAATTTTGCCTATCACAAATTTCCTTGCATTAGGACATGCAAGACCTTCAGTCTGGGGGAGATGTTGGTCCTCTATTTTGTCCATTCGATGTACTATTTCCTAGTATTTAAAGTCTTAATGGGTCCAATAATAATCAGTTTGATGTGTCTTTTGAAGGTCAATATTGCTAAAAGCCATGGTAAGTAATTTTATTATTTGATTGTTGTATTTTCTTATTTTTTATGCATATGTTGTGGGTTTTTAGGTTTCATTTAACCCTATGTTAATAATGCTGTGGGTTTCTCTTCTATACAGGGTTGTCTTGTTATTTGGCCAGCGTTCAAATGAGGAGATTTGGGGATTCGATCTACCATCAGGGCGTTTTTTATGGGATCCACATCATTTTAAGGTGCTTTTGGAAGATTGCTTCACTGTTATTTCAGGCACGATCTGTGGTGTTATTATCTTCTCTTAAACGAATGTGTATATCCTGGATCTGAGATGCCATTTTTGGCTCAGATGGTTAAGATATTTTGAGTATTGTTATTCCTATCGATCCTTGTCTTCAGGACGATTTTACTCTGTATAATCTAGTATAAAAGTAGCCATGGAAACCCTAAGCAGGGAGAATTTGTACAAACTCCATTTTCTGAATATGATACAGCGTGTGTTTTCAGCAAACTCGTGATTTCAATGTGTGAGGCGTTGAGGGCAGGGCCCACCTTCAACACCAGACTGTAATATTCCATTAGTGTGTGTGGTTTGCAATAGTAGATTGGCGTTTTCTCAATTCACATTCCTTTTCAGCATATAACTTATTTGCCATTATCGGTTTGCAATAGAAAATGTGACTGCGAGTATTGATTAATAGCATTTACAGTTTATGGTGGTAGAGTGAATTTGTTAACAGTTTGAATGAAAGATTCCATTTATCTTTGGTGAATGGTTATTTTAAACCTAGGGTATATACAATTGCATGATCTGATATAGAGTATGGTAGATTCAATTTGATGAGGGATTGAGTGTGTTTAGATTGAGAGTTTTATTACGAGTGTTTTTAGATTGAGAGTTTTATTATGAATGGCTTGAGTGTTATATTTCCATAGCTACAGGAATGGTTTTTGACTGTACAATTGAATTCAGAATTGGTTTTAAAACTTTTCTTTAGTCTTCTGTGTGTGGCATTGGCACATGAATTACAAGTTTAACTTTCATTACTGAAACCTTTATGTTGCAGCACAAGAATAGTGTAGAGACAGCCTGTTCTCTTATTATTGAATCGGGGTTTGAAGATCGTGATCATAGAGTACTTAGGGTTTACTGTTTTTGATAAAGGATTGCATTATATTTGAATGAGTTTTGAGGAAGAGTCCGTGGCTGTGACCCTGTTCATTTGAATCAATTTTCATAATTTGAACACAGTGACTATCGATTACACAGTTCTAATCTTTATTTGATGAACAGAGTTTTGGTATTTTCTTCATAATTACTTATATGCATTAGTTGTAAATAGAGAGTGATGGAACTTCACCAACAGTTAAATTCTCATTTGATAGATTGTATGCATTAATAACTCAAAGCTAAAAGGCATAGGACTAGTTCAGATTTAGGGATATTCGGTGTGAATTTACATACTTGTTTTAAAAGTTCAATTAGGAAACATGGTTGACGAAGCATACACATTTGGTTAATGACAGATTGACTTGGATTGTGATTACAATAGCCTAGATTGCTGTAGGTACTGTTTATTGTTTTTAATTTGCTAGCAGGTTGTTTTTAAATTATAGAATTACAGTTGAAAACCCTTATTTAGGTTATCTTCGAGTTTAAACAATAAGAATTTGTAATGTAGTTTTCATTGTCTTTAATGCAGAATTAGTGGTCTTTAGCATTAGCCCTTTAGGGTTAGTCTCATTGTTGTTAGCAATAGATTAGGATTTCTTGAGCATTAGGGTTAGCTTACCTGCACATATAGTGTAGCAGCTCGAAGTCTACGATTCCCCGGTTGATAAATTAAATTGAGGTGAATTAAATATCAATAATTTTAACCAACAATAGGATCAGAATTTCACTCAGATATCGATGTGGAAGAACAACTAGACGATCAACCCAGTAGTAAGAAGAGTAAGACTTATTTGCAAGGGACCTTGGTTGAGCATAAAATTCAATAATCCACATCAAGTGATCCTATTGTTACTATTACTCACTTTCCTTCAACATATCTACCTATGATTGAGACACAAGAAACCCCTTTTGAACATAGAACTTCCCAATCCAAGCCTCGCTTGTTCCCTCCTTACCTATAAATAAAAAATCAAAATGTACAGGTAAAAAGAGATTTATACCCTCAGAGTTGGAGTACAAGTGAAGAGAAAGGAATGTTGTTTTCTACATTATATTATAAAGAAGGAACCTTCAAAATGGTTATCCAAGAGCCAAAACACAAAAATTAAAATCAACAAAGGATTATGAAGCCACAGGTCCAGGTAAATTTAGATTTACTAAGTGCAACTAATAAAATTGATTGGCATAGATAGACTAGAGAAATGATTTTCAGGGAAGTGCTTCAATCTACTATTAGTGGAAACAAGCTCCATACTTTGGTCAAGAAGATTAAAAATTAGTTAAAACAGGAAAAGGTTGCAATCAAGATCAAACAATTGAAAACAAATGAGCTTGGAAAAAAGGTGGTTGAATTAGATGTGGATCCAAATAATCCAACAATTATTCGATCACTGATTAAATAAAAAGACATATAGATTCTTGTTTTGAAAACGAAGCTCAAGGTACTTGACACTGAGCATGTACAAACTCTTCGACTAATAGTTGTACAAGAAGAAAATGATGAAATTTATAAGCAGATGCAGGAGTATAATGAAGAATTGGAACAAGCCCAGAAGGAGAATAACATGTTAATGATGAAAAATACTAATTTGTTAGCACCTAGGCCCGCCATATTACAATCTAGCCAAGTGAATCCTACAAATGACTTAGATAAGGTTTGGGCATATTTAAATCTCAAAGAAGTAGAGATGGGCACTTTAAAAAATACAATTTAGAAAAAAATTATGAGGAAATTTCTAGCTTGCAAGACATAGTCGGGAATATGGAAGATATCATTGTAGAGGTACAGGAATTCAAGGATAAATTGCAAAAGAATTGGATCAATCTGTTAAAAAGTTGGTTTCTAAAAAAACATTAAAAGGAACAAAGTACTTGTTATGGGATCAAATGACAGTTGAGTTGACAAAGTATTGGAATTATTTTGTTGTGTTTCAAGATGAATAATTTTTAGCTAGGACTTCTATGCAAGTCATCAAAAGGACATGGAATGAACTGGAAAACAAGACAGAAATAACACATTGTGTGATAAAAATTTTAAATGCAAAAACTAGAGAGGAATTAAAGGTGTTAGGGGTGGTGGATAGGACCAACACCATAATGGAGGAAAATAAAGCGATAACCAAAAGAAATTTGTTCCAAAAGGCCCAATCCAAGGAACATGCTCTTTTGAGAGATGTGGCATCATTTATATATATATTTAAAGAGGTAATTGATCAAGGGTTGCCCTCAATGTGGGATGGAAATGGGGATTTATACTGTAAGTAAGTGTTAGAAAAATAGGATCGTAGAGCAATAAAAATAAACAATATGCAAATATAAAACACATGAACACAATACAATAGAGACACCAATATACGTGGTTCACCCAATCTGGGCTACATCCATGGAGAAATTACCAGTTATTTTATTATATTGTCCAACAAATGAAGGGATACAAACTGCAAAACATTCGCTACAACTTCCTCTTCAGTCTCTCACAGTCTCTCTTAAGCAATAAAAAATATCTTTACAATACTACAACACACTACCGTATTACAATGCCTTCCTTTTAAAGATCGATTACCATGGGAAATTACCACGGGATACCCAATACCATGGGCCTGTAAATAATCCATTATTGACCAAGTCATGACTATGAAATTACAACATTTTACAAGGCATTTTTTTCTTCTGAAAAGCCTAACTTTCACTTAGGGAGCAAAGATAAAGAGGAGTGCCTTGGTCCTTAGCAATCGGGATATATTTATGTTGTAGATCCATTAAGATTAATATTTTCATGATATACTAGTTTGTAAAACTCTTGAATTTTATGTTACCCCTTTTGTGCTTTCAAAATCCATTTCCAAAACTATGTAGTTGAGTTTCTTTGATTAATAAAATCCCAAGGCAACCATTTATGTCATGATCGTGGTGCATGTGTTGTGATATTCTATGAAGAAAATGGGCTTCATGTCTAAATGACCTATTTTCTTACTTGATATTTTATATGTATGAATAATGTTGTGAAATATTCATATGGTGTTCATTATATAAGATTTTGTTGCTTTATGATTCTATTTCAATCATACTCATATACATTGTGTTAACCGTTGAATTATATTTGCTCAGTATGTTATTTATTCAAAGAGGAGGAAACATGATTTATCCATCAAGAATGCCTTGTTTCATTATTAAATATGTCATGTCTTTCATCCCTCCACCTAAAACCTAATTTATTTGATACACTTGAAGAAATTCCTTATGGGTCAAAAATATTATAAGTATCCTTTGTTTCATATGTCCAAAGTGTTTGCAACAATTGAGAGAAATATCGTAGGTTTTTGTTCCTTAAACATAAGTCTTTAAATTCATACAAAGTTCTACTTTGATGCTTGGCATAGTTTCCTTGCCAATAACATCTTAAGGAATAACATCTTGGATAACAACTCCTACAAGGGGGGGATATGTAGCATATGAATTTAGCACACTAATACTCAAATATGAATACCCATATATAGGTTGTGATGTATGGTTTAATCTCGTGTGACATTCAAATTTGACCCACTCAATGATGACACTATACTTTTCTAGATGTCCTTTTATGATGGATCACCCTCCTTGAGTCCCCCAACCTTATCATAGATGTATGAAATCATAGGGATTTATAACATTTTAGTAGGGATCTTACATGATTTTATTGTCTTTTTTATTGACAGTTGGTTTCCAGTTTGCTTCATTTTCCCCATCATATCACGTTTTTGGTGTATTTACTAACTTTCTTCATTCATTTTGAGGTGCAAATCCTTGATTGGGTCCATAATTACATATGTTTATACGTTACAGATCCACCATGACCCAAATCCATTTGGGTTTCTAGTTATGGGATTAAAGTAGGCTAGAACCTCTTAACCCTTCCTCATATCACAATAGAGAGTGCACCATGGATTCCTAAAAGAGGTATCATGTGTTCCAGAACTAGTGGAATAGAGGGGCATTTTAGTCCTACAAACCCATAGCTTAGTCATACAACCCATGGTAATATTTCAACACAGAACTTTGCCATATTACTTGATCCTTCCAACAACTAACCTAACATACACCTACACCTTGAGGTTTTTCCCTTGTGTATTTATATCTTTCTATTTCTCTTTGTAAAATATCTTCGAGCAACCTATATTTGAAACCTTATCTTGTATGCACGCACTTATATTTACAACAACTCTCAATCTAGCTCTCTTCCACCTCTCCCATGCTCTTGGGTTGCTTACACCTATCATCTCCAAAACCTCTATGGGGATCTCTTGTTATTATATTAGCTTCAACCTTGAAGGCTTATTGATTCGTCCTAGGGAATGTTTATTAGCATAGTTCCACTTATAACTTGGATTATTCAACTCTAAAATGTCAAGGAAGGCTCCATTGCAACTAGAAAAAGAGATGTATAATTTTCTCTAAGGGCACTTTGGGATTTCTCCTCAACAATTTCATTGATTTATCTTTGTGGTAGTAGATCTAGTATTATTTGTGCATGTGTGCGCGCACACACACACACACATGCATGCGCTAAAAAAGATTGGGTACAAGTATTGTTTTAAAAAATTTGAGATACATTATTAATATCATTTAGGATATGGATCACTCTTGGATCATATCACAACTCTCTTATTCAACCCAAACAATTTCAACGCCTACAAATTGATTTCTAGGTGAATTTCTTCTATACTCCTTTTGTTTTCTTAGAATTAAGGTTTTTATCTCCCTAAAGGAATTTTTGATATAGAAATCGTAGATTTGTATGAGGTTTCTTCTCGAGTAATCACATCTAGTTTTGAATCGACATTTTGGACTAGGCTAATGTATCCCATCATCAAGATAAATTGTTAATTTACTTTTCTTTGCTAATTTTATGGTAAAATCTAATATAAATACAAAGTGAGATACCTTAATAATCTATAGCCACATGTAAACATAATCAAGATCTAAAATGGAAATTAACCTAGTGGCTCTCCATCTCTCTTTAATCCTCTATTTCCTCACCATAGAGTTTCCTAAGTTTTGCTTGAAATTGAGTGGAAACTCCACTCCTTTTCTCTCTCATTGGTAGTGTATGATGTAGGGAGGTATTCTATACCCACCCTCATGTTACATGTGGTAGCACAAATGAGTTCATTTGATTAAAAAACAAGGCAACCTAACAATTTGATTTGTATCCTATTGATTAATAATTCTTTGTTAAATTTCACTAAGGCTTTTTACCTTTCTTGTTGGTCTTAGAATTAATGCCAAATTTTCACTAGTTACACTTTGGCTCAATGAAGAACTTTATGGAGGTGGAATAGGACTACCATTGGAATTTTTGCTACTACTAGTGCTACTGGATAGATAAGTGATTTCATCTTATGATAACTCTATTTTCACACTTCTTGGTTTTTCACACTACACACATTCTTGGCACACTTTCCCTTTGTCAAATATCACATCACGTGATACAACTGCTTTTTTGGAAACAAGAGTCCAATACTTGTATGCTTTATTTTCTTTTGAGTAACCAGCAAAAATGTATTATTTACATTTTTTCATCTAACTTCTACTCTGTTTTGGGACATGTGCATATGTCAATGACCTAAAAAATCTCACATATCCCATGTTGGGTCTTTTCCTATACCATTATTCTTTAAATCTACAATTATCTGCTACTACTGTGCAACTAAGATTAAAAATATACACAATTGTAGCTATTGCATCTTCCCGAAACTCAATTACAATATGTTTTTCTTTTAACTTGGACCTCAACATTCCAATAAGGGTCCAATTTTTTCATTCCTCCATGTCATTTTCTAGTGGTTTGTATATTTAATTTGATGTAAGTTCCCTTTTGATTCCAATCCTATCAACATTTTAATAATCTCCATTATCAAATAATACTCTATAATCTTTGTTAATCCACTATCCCACACTCAAAATATTGTTCTTAAATGAGAAACCAAAAATTGTGTTGATTATATTTTACCTCACCTTGATTAGCGTGTACAACTAGTGTTCCTCCATTGACGACTTCTATTTCGACCTTATCTTCTCCAAGTTTCACTTTACTTTTCACTATTTCAACAAATTTCTTGAACAAATCCTTGTTCCTTGTCATATGATAGGAACAAGTGGAATAAATGAATCAAACATCATGCTACAACTTCTCTACCATATGGCAATGAAACATATTAGGTATGCAATGATCTCCTTCATCTTGAGTGAAATTTACCTTCTTGTTTTTGTGTGGCTTTGCTTGAGCCTAAACTCTCTTTCAAAATGACCAAATATTTTGTAGCAATGACATTGAATATGCCTCTTATAAACATAACCATGTCCATGACCTGTTCCTTTTCCCCATGAATAATTTGATGACCCCCCTTTCTCTCTTGTGCACTGTAAGTGTTGCTAATTTCTTCTCCAACTTTTTCCTTTGTTGCAAAGCCTCATTTTAAATTTTATGTAGTTCTATCCAATCTACTTTCATGAGATGGCAACAATCAACCGATGATATTTTCCAACTTCATCATTGTCAAATACTTTCTTTTCTATATTGTAATAACCACTAAATTCTATTTCATAGACAAATATTTGAGTATTTTTTCACAAATTTCCTGATCTAGAATTTATTCTCCATGGGTGCACAACTAGTTAGTAATGTCTTGCACTTGAAAATAAAAAATAAATGATTTTTTCATTGTCCTTTATTTGAAGATTCACATATTTCACTACAAATTCTACAAACAAACCAATTTGAATTTATTTGTTCATTAGCAAGTGCATTGCAACATGTGCCAAGCTTCTTTCACATTTCTAATCACAATAACTAATTTGGGGAAAATGCTCATACCTAAAGCACTTTGGATTTAAAACTTGGCTAGGGCATCTTTCTTTGCCCCTCTTTTCTCGTTTTTTTCATGTTGTTAATGTATTCCAATCTTCGGGCTCTTCATATCCCACTTGAACTGTATCCCATACATCTTTTAAAAACCATCAAGTTTTATGTTTTAATTACCCAATATTCATATTGGTATTCATTAAATGGAGGAACAAATAGTGAAGAATTTTTTATTGCCATTGATTATCCTCTTAACCTTCAGAGATTAAAACCCTACAACTAACATCTTTTAGATCTCCCAAACTTGGCTTTAACTCCATCTGAAAAAATGCAAAGTGCTGCAACTTCACCATTGTTGTAGGTCAAACATCACAATAATTATTGTATACATAGAAAATACTTATACAATAAACTCACTAGCATATAAACTATGTTCCTTCTTCTCATTATTCTTTAATGATTACATAAGATAATACGTACAAATTTTACTAAGAAATAAAAAAACACATCAACAACCTAAACCAAATTGCTAAAAATAAAATTTAATCTAAAAATTAATCTAATCAATGCATGTTTTAGATGGAACATGCTCTTATTCAACTAATACTCTAATAAAAACTACTAAACTAGGGTTTTTGTGTCACTGTTTCATGTGCTCCTTTTTTAGCTGTTTATGTAAAATGATTGTTGCACTGTATTAAACCCTTGTATAGGGGTTATAGGATAAGAATCTATATAGATAAGCCTTTTATGGCCATCTGTTGTAAAGAGATGACCAGAAACAACATTCATGTTGTGACTTGGCTTTGTGGTGAAGTTGTAACAACTTGTAGTATATTAGACAGTTCAATCTATTGAAATAAAGTTACTGGATTTTTATGTGGAAAAAAAAACCATTTATTGCATCCAATCAATCCCATGGAACCCGAATTGTGATTTAACTCACAAACAAGATAAACAAAATGATCATGTACCTTACTTCTTTCTCCATACAAAATGATATTGCAAAAAAAATCATTTTTACTTCAAACTTTTCTTTTATCATTATAAAATAAAATAAAATAATAATATTTTATTGTTATATTATATAAAAAAACCATGAGGAAAATCCTTATATCTAAGTTTTGTCTCTTAAACTTTTAAGCATAAGGAGGAAAATATATCATTAAAGATAAACTTATTAAAATATATACTTTTTTATTATACTAAATGATAAAATAAAAGATAAGTTTCTTTTTATTTCATTTTCCATATAATTATTATTTATATAATTTAAATATTTTATTCAATTAATTTATATCTAATATTTTATTAGTATAATTCTCAATTACATTTACTTTTCTCAATATTGAAACCTTATTCTCTAATATTATCCGTCGACCTTAACCAAACTTTATGCAACACAATGATTCTTGGATTTCACAAACTCGTGAGAAAACAAGAAGAGTTGTTGAGCAGCAAGTCCCTACCTTTAGTATTTGTTGTGTATAGACCATGGTATTTGTTTTGTATAAGTTATATTAAATTGACAAGCTAAATGAGTTGTGTCAATGTGTGTCCCTCTTGCTAAATGTGCAAAGGTTTGAGAAGTGCCAATGCTTGTCCCCCTAGGTTATCTTGCAAATTTGTTTCATTTCGATAAAGTTCACTACAGGATTAGCAGCGTTGCACATTGCTCTATCAAGGATTGAAAATAAAAATACAATCGGTACAAAATAGATTTTTTTCACTATAAATATTGTATGAAGGAATAGAACTATGACAATTACATTTAAGGGAACTAAAGGAATAGAACCATGAGAGTTACACTTAGGGGAACAGTAGATTCATATAGTGAATGGAAGTGTTCCTTCCAAAGTAACATTTATTTATTTGTATAGCAATCGTCCCCTATTAGCATTGAACTACAAGCCAATGGATTGGTGAATGGAAGTGGTGTGCCACCTGTTATATGAAAACAAGGTAATGCATTAACCTTTTAAGCTAGTTGGGGAACTCTGTGGGGATGATACACCATTTGTTAGGGTAATTCAATGCATTTATTGTTTTAGCATATGGACCACAAATGTTATGGATTTATTACTCTCTATTACACTTTTGAATGCATGGTTTTTTAATGCTTTGTGTAAACTAAGCTTTTATTCCATCTTCTTGCATTGTGCATAAGAATGGAAATTGATAAGTTTCACGAACTTGCTTTTGTTACTAGTTATTGATTTGCAACTTAGAGATTTGAAGAGATTGAAATGGTTTAAACATGTTTTAAATTCCATGCAAGTGTGTTGGTTATGCAAGCTTCAATTATATGATTGGCAATGTGGAAGTGATTTTGTCATGTTTTGGACAACGATCATTCAACAAAGCTAAGGGCTTGGGTGCTAGATTAGCAAATGAAGAAATGTGTAAAGCTACACATTGATGATGTCATGGAAAATAGAATATGGCATGAAAAGGGAATACAATTAGTACATTCAATCATGTGGCATGCACATTATGATGTGTTTAAACAAGTAATATCATACACAAGTGTTCTACAAGTTTGCATCGAATACTTAATTGTTTTTAACACCAAGAGCTCAATGATAAGTATGGAGGTTTGGTATATGGAAGGGTGATGTAGTTCAAAGTATTGATCCTGAGTATATAAATGTTTTATTAATCCTCATCTATAATTTTTTTCATCATTCCTTATCACTAACGAGATCTCAACCAAGTTTTCGAGCAAAACGGTGATGTTGATGGCATTTTCTCTCTAAGTGCATTGACGTCCATCGACCACATTTACCATGATCTAGACATTTGCCATGGTATAGAGGTTCTTTGTGCAATGATTTCAATTAATTAAGTAATGTGAATTTGAAATCATACATCATAGGTGATGAGGTGATGATTGCATGATGAATTGTTGATTTCTATAAAACAATATTCCATAGAAGAGTTCAACTTTGGCCTAGGAGGCTTGCTTGCATGTATTTTTTAGGTCTAACCAAATTGAATATGGGAATAATGTCAAAAGTGGCTAGACTAATGTCCTTGTGGTCTATTATTGCAATTCAATATACAAAAATTGATTTTGAGCATTACAAGTACAAAAACACAATTGAAAAATTTGTTGGTAAAACAAGACATTTGATCTTATTGTTTGATGAAAGGAATCAATCAAAATGATAAATAAATAGGAGAAGTGAATGAGCGACCTTTATATAATGAGTTTTTTTCTATTGTTCCATGAACTGCATAGAGTGCAACTCGGTTGCAAAGCACACCAAGCACCCTTTATTCAATAAAAGCCAATCGATCGGCCTTTAAACCAAATTATTATATTTACAAATATGGAGGCATTGATTGAGGGGGGCTAGTAAGTATTAGTAGGTGGAAATCATTACATACGATGCCACGGATCCAAGTGCTCATGATCTCTCATGACGTGATGCCCTTTGTGTCGTACATTCAACGTGTAAAAGTGCATGGTGGTGTGACAAGCTAACACTAATATTCATTATATACTAAATACATATTATATGCATGTAAGATGCATGTCATCGATAGACAAGCATGTAAGGCAAATGTGAGTGGATTTGCACCTGCTTCAAAATAAACCTCGCTTGTGAATTCAAAACCCCTCTTCAAAAAAAGTATGGCAACTGCATGCCCAATTTAGTAAGTGGGTGATTGGGCACAGTGTTGGAAGCTACTCCTCCTGCTAATATTTTTCACCTCCTGGAGTTCTCTTGCTTTAACTGTTTTGCTACTTCTTAAGTTTCCTTATTACCCAAAGGAAGGACAAGAAGCCCGATTTGAACCTCGGAAACATGTATTACACCTATGGGAAACAACTCCTTGATTTCTTCAATAGTTTCTACATAATGAGTCCCTAAAGTTGGAAAGGCCAAAAACTTTGGATTACCAGAGATTTTTCCTTAATGCAAGGAGTTGGCCATCCTATGCATCAAGCACAATGGTACTAAGACCTACAAGTTAGTTTCTCATAAAGGAAAATATATTGCATATTTAAGACTTCTCAGTTCTGACAAATTGTTTCTATTTCCAATGATTGAGAGATATTTCTCTTTCAACTAAGTGAAAGAATTCTTCATTGATAAGGAGAAGTTGTATGAGGCTATGCCCTATTCAACTCTTAGAGAGCTCAACCCTACCTAAAGTTAATTTATAGTAAGCAATAGCAAGTGGATGACTTCAAGTATCCATTTTATAAGATATCTTGGCTTATGTGTAAAGTCTTTATCATAACCTTTTTATGATCAATAGTTTGAAGAATTACAGTAAACATAGCTACCAAGGGCTTCAAGGAACGACATCTAGTTCTTACAACTAATTTGGTTAACTTTGAACCTAGGATGAAGACCAAAGGACCTAGTCAAACCATCAATTATTGCTACAAGAGGAGGGTCTCGGACTAGAAAAGACTTAAAAGACCTTGAGCTTCCAAATATTCTGAAAGTGGGTCCACAAGCTCCCAAGTTTGACCCGATCTTGCAAAACTAATTTGTAAAGATGTCGTCGAGATGTTTGGGAACATGTAAGTTCTAGTGACTCCATAAACTGCGAAAAAATAGGACATCAATGTTTTGGACCAATACAATCAAATCCGATTTGAAAAACCAGAAAGGAATCGACCACCCCTAGGTAATTCTAAGAAATTTATTGACCTATGGCTACAACTATTTTATGATCTCTTGGAATATGACTTTGCAGAGACCACATAATCAAAAATAAATCCTGATATAAGGATTATCCCAGTTCTTTTGACTATTTTCTAGCCTAGGCCAAGTTGTCCCATTCACTAAGTGACACACCAAATCATAATACACTGTTAGGCTTAGCGTTTATTCATTCCAAGTAAAACACAACGAATCGTCTATTTTTGTTCCTTAAACATAGTGAATCTTCTATTTTCCTAGGAAACCATGACAACGATCTTAGATAAAATAAACACATTGATTACAATTTTCCTAACATATGGTATTAGGCACAATTCCAAGGAGGTTAGATCAAAGACAATCAATAAGGCTGTTGGAGCCTATGTCAATGTCATCAAGGATTTCAGTGGACTAGAAAAGGTAATTTTGATAGAGCCGCATAGATATTTACTCAAGTAAGCATCTCGTCTCTGCTAATTAGTTGGTCTTTTTAAGCAGAGTACTATGTGAATTATCTTTTTGTAATGTATTGTTTGAGTTTGTGCTATGCATCTACTTAGAAAAAAACTTATTGCAATAAAGGGTAGTTGATAAATATGCAAACAAGTAATGTTGCACATAACTACAACATAATTGAACGTAAGAATATGCATAGTATTGAAGAAAAGGTTTGATGTGTGAACATAAACTAGAGAGTAACAATGGTGTTTAGCACAATTGTGTGGTAAGTAAGAGAAACGAGCCATCGATTTGCTGTAAAAATTTATAGTTATATATTTGTTGTAAAAAACTACAGTTATAAAATGCATAAGTATAATAACTTTACCTATTTATGCCTTCCTTGTGGGTATGTTGGTGTTTTCTCAATTCAATAATCGATACGCAAAGAAAACCAATATGTTGATAGAAACAATGAAGAACTAGCAATATAACCTGTAGCATTGATCACCATAATCTTCCATGCTACTTTGAAGGGTGTGGGAATTTAAGATCATAAAAACGGGCAAAGGTGGTAGCACAACACAACTAGGAGTTTGAGATCATAAAAAGAGGCAAAGGTGGTGGCAAAACCGTTAAGGCAATGACTATATCCACACGGTGAGAGATCATGGCGATGGATGCTAGGACGATGGCTTTGCATGAGGATAGTGGAAATCATCCAAACAACTATTGTTGAAAGATTATTGCTAGCATTAATCTGTACTTTCAACTTTTCACTTGCCAAAACATAGAAAAATAATGCCTTATTTTGCTTTTGGCCTCTTGATGAGGTCAAATAAGAGGTGAAAATTTGTGTATAAGTGGATAAATCACCTCTAATGATATGATTGGTTGAGCAATGAAGACTAAGAGAAAACTTAGGGTAATTTTTTTTTAGTTTTGCGTCGTTTAATTGAAAAAACGACAAGACGATTCATAGAGTCCTTACCATACTAAAGGAAAGGACTAATCAGACTCCTTGAGTGCAATACCTGAGAAGAGGTTTGCACCTCGGGAGATTTGATCCCTCTCAGCACTTGATAGAGCCTTAGGATTTGGATCTAGGCTGGTTTCAGTCGTGGGCAGTGACACAAAACTGGAGTTTGATCAGCATGGTAAGGAACAGGTTAAGTTGAAATCAAAGATATGAGTATCATCATAATGTAAGTAATAAGTATTAAGGATTGAGTAAATTGTTAAAGTGCAAAATAGAGACAATAAATTTGTAAGAATTAAATAAATGAATATATGGTTTACATCGTGATCATTCTCAATCTATCTTCTTCATCTTTTATTATCTTCACACCTAGTAGTTTTGACATCTTCTCATATCGATCATATGAGAATGGAGGTTGAAATCGTAGACCTGCCAATTCTTTGACTCGAGATATTGTTGTAAATGTCATCCCCTGCCTCTCTTGCTTTCCAATACTAATAGTAGCTTTCTCCAATGTCAATCCTTGTGACTTATGGATTGTTAAACCCCAAGCGAGTTTCAATGGAAGTTATTTTTTATTACCTCTTTCGATAGGTGTAATAGGAACAACCTGAGGAAATGATTCATCCCATGGTCCCCCCACATAATTATAAAATTTTATTAAAACATACGTGGGTGGTTCTGGAGGCGAACTTCCAGGGTTATATACAATTTGTTGTATAACTCCAAGAGCACCATTGACGAGTCCTACATCAGTCCAGAGGTTTGATGTCAACATTACCCTTGCTCCTATGGACATAAATAATTCAACTTCCAACCCTTCTTCATCTCCTTCCATAGAATAGTTGCTTCGTACAGATGTAGCAATACTGGTTGCAATGGGACATTTTAGGCTTCTTATTAAACGCTTGTTATGACAGTTTACATCATCATTTGTCGCAAACAAATGTATCGCCTTATCAAAGGACTTTTTCATTATAGAATGTAAGGAAGTATCTGTACAAGTCATCAGTAATTTCCAATCCTCTATTGTTGGAATTGCATCTCTAATATTCATTAACACATTACGAAAAGTTATTTGTTCATTGCTTTTTCCATTCTGTCGAAACACAGTATCAAGGGTCACAATTGTTGTGAATGTGTTCCACAATTCTTTTGTGATACCTTCTGATGCATATACAAGCTTATCCATGACAGGCGGCAATTGTCCCAAATCACCGACCAATATAATTGATCGTCCACCAAAAGGTATATTAGCATATTCTGGGAAGGCTTGGCGAAGTCTTGAATCTATTCTGATTAATAGATTTTTTCCAATAAAACTCATTTCATCGATCAAAATATATTTCACTTTCCTCAACTCTTCTTGTAAGTTAATTAAATTCGGTCCTCGTAATGGATTGATTTCTTTGATCGGTATATGAAGTGCAGAATGAACTGTTCTTGTGGATATGTTGAAAGCTGCCACCCCCGTAGGAGCCAGAAGAAGTAATGGACTTTTCCCTGGATGAGAGAGATTTTCAAGTGTATTTTTAATGGCTCCAATCAAATATGACTTTCCGGTTCCTGCAGTTCCTTGGATTATCATGCGTAGTGGATCAACACCCATTCTATAATGCTCAAGGATAACATCGTATGCTATTCTTTGCTTCTCCCCCAAACTATCAATTGAGTAAGACTTTGCATGTTGATTAGTAGAAATCGTTTTCCATTTTCGCATATCAGAGATGAAACGAATTGCACGACTGGAGGTCTCTTCATCTACAAAAGCAGTGTTCCAATCATGCATATGATCAAGATCCCTATGTCCAAGCATCTCAAACTCATTATAATTTATAAATTGATTTTTATATAATCCACATATGATCCCCCATTCATGCTCCCTGGAATCTCTCTGTGGAATTAGATGTTCTTCTTCTTCATTGGATTCATCTCAAGCATCTGTAGGCACAGGTTGGCGATCAACATGCCAAAGTACATATTGCAAATTTTTCCAATTCTGTACTATTTCATTAAATGTGTGGCCTTTATCTCTTTGAAAGTCACGAAATGTCTTGTACAAAACCAACTCGGACCAACAAAATTCGACAAACTTGTCATCTTTTCGATCAGGAATAAAGTTAAATCTAGGAAACACACGTACAATAGATGCATTACTTCGTGGTAACCATTTTTCCCCCCATCGACGTTTGTAATATGACCAATATTTTGCAACATCTATCAATGTAAATTGCTCCATATTCTTCGGTCGCTTAATATATGCATCAATCAGAGAATTATCATTGTCGGCATTATATGTTTCAACTTGTACTTGTTTGAAAACCTTCATACCGACATTTAGAACCACAAAACGACGGGTACATTCTGAAAGAGGAAGCTCTAGAATCATATGGCATATCTCTTATGCACCAATGTCCCTATCCACAATGGATTCACACAACAAACTTTTATATGCACATGTTGTTGGTTCGTTCGGATTTTGGATAGAAGACACTCGCATCAACATATTGTGGAAAGTTTCAGATCCCTTTTCTGATTTGGCAGCGTATTTTGCTATGTAATTAGTAACGACACGCTTGGAAAGTACAGGATGCCAATCTATATTAGCCCTCCACATCATTAGTGTTTCACGATTGTGTGTATTCACTCTGTCATCATTTAGTCTAGGTTCAAACTTTTTTCTCCTTGTTCATCAATGTAAAGTTTTGAATGGTCACACAGATCCCATGGTGCGTGGTACCGACATACCAATTTTCCTCCCTTCTTTTGAAGACAACTTCTCTCATTGCAGGTAATATGGCGATCAACATAGTTAAGGAGTTCTTCATAATCAATCATTGGATCAGATTGAAATATTTGTTCTATGTCTTTTACAAAAGGATGATCATCTACATTATCTCCAATTTGAATCTTTCGTTGTTGTCCCTCACGTGGATTTATTGCATGCACACATTTGTCAAAATAATTTTTTGCAGATATAACTTCTCTAGGATCATCCCAATTTAGAGTGTCCATGTTGGGAGCATTTTTTAACCAAAGAAACCCATGGACATGAGGAGATCCATGATGTTGCCATTCGTAGCGACTCCAAAAATCTGTGGCTTGATGAAAATGTTCGAAAACCTCTTCTCGAAACATTGTATGTCTCAAGTGCATATAATGTGCCACGATGTGAGGATTATCAATTACATTTTGATGTCGCCATTTTCTTGCTTCACGTGGATCTGTAGGACTTGTGCCTGGCATTAATTTATGCAAATCAGGCCACTGCATATCCACTGCACTTAGTGTGAAGAATATTGTCGGACAACCTATCTATTGAATCAAGTCAGATAACTCTTGGAGACACTTGATCCAATATGCACGTGTGCCTCTTAATACCGTTCCAAATCTCATTAATCTTTCTCCCAATCTTGAATCTGGAAGATTTTGTAAATGTTGTCGTAACTCTTCCATTGTTGTGGGTAGTTCACTAATATTTTTTTTTGACAAAAACTGTTGAGGAAGCTTGAGCACGATGCCTCATTATGATATTCCGTAGAAAATATCTAAAGCGAGGGTTCCTTCAAATCTATTATCATGATATCTGAGAAGATGTTTTGCATACTCATGTAGATGGACATTTCGCATTCGTGGTTGTAACCAATCAACCTCTCCTTTAGGGAACAATGTTGGAAATGCCATATCAAATAATCCAACAGTGTTATACTTGTTAATCGGAGATGAGCCAATGCCAGGCCAGTTAAGCACTTCAGTCAATTCTTCATTTGCGTTATTTTCATCTGGATTAGGATTATTTTCCCATGCTCTAATAATTTCTATCTCTCGTGGTGCACTTGGAAGCCTTGATGCAAAAGAAGTTGTTTGTAAACTGTCTAGCATGTCATCAACTCCTGGTATCCCTTCCAACATTACAAATTCTGTGTCGTCATCAATATCAGGAAGAGTAACAGAATTAAGCATATGTGAAATATCTGTGGCATTTTCAGGTAACTCTTCTACTGCGTCATAATCAACTCGAACATCTCGATAATATGGATCATTTTGAATCTTATATAATAATGCATCCATGACTTTTTGTTTTCTAACAGTGAAATCATAACTGGATCCATGTCGTCCTTTTTTTCACACAACAACCATTAAGTCCAAGTTGTTAATATGTCGTGGCAATGTCTTAGAAACGTATTTTATCTCTTGCGGAAAACTAATGGTGTGTCCTCGATATTTGTATTGTCCACCTATTGAATGCATCACCTACAAAATTGGACTTGCACGTGCTATCAACATCTCTTCAACTTGTGTGAGATCTACAAGGACATGCGGTTGAGATCCTAGATCCATGTGGTTCTTATCTGAGAATCTGTGATTCGATCTATCTCTTAGACATTGCACACACATTGGACCTGTACTTGTATTACATCCTTGGATTCTAGCATAGGACTCCAGGTAGACATGACACATTTCCACTTTTTCTAATCCATCAACTCATTCACGAAAATTGCGATGTATAGTATACATTTCTTCAGATGGTACCGATATATTAGTGTCAATTTCAATCTCCTTATCTCGGATCGTTACACGTTGAGCATCTTTCGTTGTTACACGTTGAGCATCTCCCACAGTTGGTTCTACGGGTAGATTGGCTGAATATTGTCGTTGTCATTCCACAAAGTGATTTCTTTGTTCTTCCACTTGCTTCAAATTTCTCTCTTGATATGCTCTTTGTCGGTCAAGGTTTCATTTTCTTTGTTGTTCTTGTTCTTCTGCTGTCATTTCGTCCAACTTTTTTTTTCGACATTCTTTTTGTCGAAGTGCGTTCTGTTTTTTGCGTTCTTCTGTTCTTCTACTGTCATTTTATTGACATATTTAGATGGTACCTCGATATTAGCGTCAATCTCAATCACCATATCCTGTTCTACGTTTTGATTTATTTGTTGTTCCACAAATTGATTTCTTTGTTCTTCCATATGATTCAACTTTTTTTCTCGCTTCGCTCTTTGTCGTTCAGCGTTTTGGTTTTTTTGTTCCTCTTGCTCTTCTGCTGTCAATTTACCCAACTTTCTTTTTCGATATTCTTTTTACCGTTCAGCATTTCGTTTTCTTCTCTCTTCTCGTTCTTCTGCTGTCATTTCATACACATTTCGTCTCACGTCTTCTGCTTTTTGTTTCAACTCTTCTTCTCGTTCGTTTGCTGCCAATTTATTTTGATTTTGTATGTGTTGTTCTACTCTTTGTTTCAAGTCTTCTTCTCATTCTTTTGGTGTCATTTCTTTAGATTGTACCACGATATTAGCGTCAATCTCAATCGCCATATCTTGTTCTACATTTTGATTTATTTCTTGTCCCGTAAATTGATTTCTTTGTTCTTCCAAATGCTTCAACTTTTTCTCTCGATTTGCTCTTTGTCGTTTAGTGTTTCGTTTTTTGTGTTCCTCTTGCTCCCTTGCTGTCAATTTGTCTAACTTTCTTTTTCGATATTCTCTCTGTCGTTCAGCATTTTGTTTTCTTTGCTCTTCTCATTCTTCTGTTGTCATTTCATACACCTTTCGTCTCACGTTTTATGTTTTTCGTTTCAAGTCTTCTTCTCGTTCTCTTGTTGTCATCTTATTAGTTTTTTGTTGTTCTTCTGTTTGTTTCATAGCATCCTCTGCATGCACATCTTCCATTTCTAGTGTAGCATCTATATCAAAAATGTCAACGATTAACATATACACTCAAATTAATGCATATTCGTAATCCAGACTGAAATCAATGCTTTACACTGAAATCTATGCCATTTGAAAATATAATTCAATGAAATCTATGCAATTTAAAAAAAATACACTTAAATCAATGCAAATGAAAAATTCAATATAGTTTAAAAACTCAATATATTTTCCCAAAAAATAGGTGCTTTGGGAGGATTGAACCTCGAACCTCACACCCATTATCCCCGCACCCTTACCACTATACCACGGGTAGTTCTTATTATAAATAATATAAATATTCTATATAAACTTCAAAATGGGGGAAGGGTGGATCAAAAGGATTTGACACCCTGACCTACCCATGACCATCACACCGTGTTACCAATGGGGTACACCCAATTGTCTATGATTTTAACTATATAATATATTTATATATTTGGATTGGAAATTTTGAAATTTTAAATTTAATCCTCCCTTTGGGATATTAAGTTGAAATTTAATATAAATTTTGCTTTACATTTTAATTCTAACTAAATATAAATCTAAAATAAATCTAACTAAGCACTAAATGTAATTCTAACTAATGTTTTTAAATCTAAGCAAATATAACTCTAAAATAAATATTTTAATTTTAAATCTAACTTTAAAACTAAAAATATATTTAAAATTAATTTTGAATATAAATATAAATCTAAAACTAAAACTAATATTTATAAATCTAACTAAATATTTTAATTTTAAATCTAACTTTATATTTTATTTCGGGTTTCAGGTTTTTACAATGTACACCATAACAACAATTTATAATTCACGACTGAATTCAACTATATTTCAAATTCTATAGCAATCGCAACCGTGAAGTACTGGTTGAGAAATTTTATTTTCACAGGTTGCAGGTGAATGTTGCAGGCTTCTTATTAAATTGCAGGTTGCAGGTGAATGCTGCAGATGATGGTGTGGATGGCGACGGGGTGGGGAGGAGGATCGCTGATGACGGGAGGGGAGGATGGGGGAGGCGGCGGCGGATGTAGCAGGAGGCGGCAGGAGGGGAGTAGGATGGACACCTAGAGGGGAGGATGGCAGGACGGGTGGATGGCGACGGGGTGGGGAGGAGGATGGACGGCAGGGAGCATCGCTGCTGGTGGCGGGAGGGGAGGATAGGGGAGGCGGCGGCAGATGTAGTAGGCGGCCGCAGGAGGGGAGGAGGATGGCGGCGGGGTGGGGAGGAGGATAGACGTTGGGGTGGGGAGGATGGCGGTGGGAGGCGAATGTTGCAGGCGTTGAATGGAGGGAGGGATGGATGGGCGAGGAGGCGAATGATCCAGGTGTGCAGGTGGAAGGATGGAGGGAAGGATGGAGGGGGCGAGGAGGCGGGAGGATGGATCAGAGGCGGGAGGCGAATGATCCAGGCGTCGAATGAGCGTGCAGGTGGAAGGATGGAGGGGCCGAGGAGGCCTGCGGAGGAGGATGAGGGTACAGGCGGGAGGATGGCGGGAGGGAGGAGGCGAGGAGGTCTGCGGAGGAGGAGAGCATCACTGATAAAAAAAGCTTCAAATTAAATTTTAAAGTAAATTTCAAAGTAGATTACCTATTGGTTGCTGTGATTTTCTTTCTGATTTCTCTTCTCTTTGTGCAAAGTCCACTTTTTTACAATTGTCTTATGTTGTTTTTTTGTTTATATAGTCATTGATTTCAAATGAGTTTTTCAATCGACGTCTTTTTTCAATGGCCGACATAATATTAATTTCTTTTCACTGCTTATTACATTTTATTAGTTTTGATTTTTACTTTATATGTTTTATTAGATGTAACGCTATATTTTACGATTTATTAGATACAACAGTACATCCACGTTATCCACGTTAGAAGATCTCCCTCATACTGGGAAACTAAGAGAAAACTTAGGATAATTTTTTTTAGTTTTGCGTCATTTAATTGAAAAAACGACAAGACGATTCATAGAGTCCTTACCAGACTCAAGGAAAGGACTAATAAGACTCCCCGGTGTTTTCTTTTACGCAAAACAATCAAAATAAGCGAACCTTAAATAATCACATTGAACGCGCAACACACAAAAGACATCCTTTTGTCTTGCACATAGTGCAATCACTCCCGTCATCGACTACTTTCAAACATAATTATATGTTATAAAAAATATTTTGTTTTACTAAGCATAATATTATCACTTCTCATAAAAACCTATAAATTTAATAAATTAAAATCATGTAAATTATAAAAAAAAATTGAAATATCAAGCGAAAACCATATAAATTACATAGTTTCATTTATAGGTGAGGTGATGTGGAAACTTACAATTTAAAAACATATAATTATATAGTTTCATTAGATTGGAACCACTTAAAATTTTCATGATTCCAACTCAAAGAAACCAAACGAAAAGCCTTACAAGTGACAAATTGGAACCAATTTTCATGCCAACTTATCAACTTGAAGGATTCCGCTGGCCAAAAAAATGATCCACGCACGAATGCAAAGTCAAATCGTTTTGATGAGAAAACAAAAGGATTAACAAAGGCTCTGAGCAGCAAAGTCCTTTTTGATGAAAAAATAAAATAAAAATTTTAAAAAGTATTTATATTTGTTGAGCATTATTTTCTAATTTTGAAATGGATATTTAAAAAAAACATAAAACATTAAGTTTTTACTTTTTTAATATTTAATTAATATAATTAATTAATGTTATATTTGAAAATTTCCAAATTAAGTTGTCATTATGATTTCATATTTATTAAAATTGGATAACAATGGATCATAAACTATAAAATTTGTAAAAAAACATATAATTAATATTATGTTCAAAAAAATATATAATTAATATTATGTTTAGAAATTCTAAATTAACTTGTAATTTTGGATTTCATGTTTATTTAAAATGGACTGGAGTTGAACACAAACTATAAGATTTGTAAAAAATATGGACAAAAACTATAAGATTCGTAGAAAAACATAAACAATTATGTACATGAAGAAATTTTGAAAATATATATATTATTTTATTTGTAAAATAAAAAACACAAATCAAAATCTCTAAAACTTGAAAATTTAAATAGGAAATAGAAATAAAAAAACTATTAATTATTTTTATATATACAATGACTCTTAAAACAAAGTTGAATTTTGGAAAAAGTATGTATAACATGTAAAAAAAAATTAAAAATTAAAGAATATGTATAATTATTATTCATAACATACTTTTATTCATTCATAGAAAACAATTAATCATACTTTAACATTGTAAATTTTCTTATAAAGAAAATCTGTAGATAAATCCTTCCTAAATTTTGATAAAAATATATATATACTCCCAACTCTTTGAACATACTTTCATAATACAAAAGTATATATGTATGTATTATATGGGGTGAAATTGTATTTTTTCATTCTATTTTCTTGCATTAAGTACAACGAACAAACATCGACTAACAAGAAAGTGAATCCTAGTTACTTTCTTTGCGAAATGAATGAAAAAACTACAACATTAAGAGCCCTTTAGTATTAAAGTATCACATATTTTCTAACATTGAGTTATAAAATTTATGATTGAGAATTTAAAAGATGTTATAAAATTTAGCATTAGGAATTTTCTCTTTTTAATTTATGATTTCAAAATTCAAATAAATTATTAAAATGATTAAAATTTCTACACATTTTAATTAAATTTGTCACACATAACATATAAAAGAACATAAACATTGCACATGGGACAACTCTGAATCCTACATAAATGCAAATCAAAATTACAACATCACCCAACTGTAACAAATAAAGCTACATTCCATACATTCCACGTTTGAGTTTAGAATCTAGATAGTTATGTAGATATTTTTTTATTTATAAGATTGTTTAAGCAATAAATTCAATATTTTATTGCCAGATCATGAATAAGTGTATTTCAGGTGGTGTTTGAGTGTTCGACACATTCCCTACTGAACAAATTACAAGGTGAATAATTACTGGAATACTCATTTGAGGAAGAAATTCAGTGCCACCAATGGTATAGAATCAATATGGTTTCAAAGAAATTGATATATAAATTAAAATATTAGTGATATATAATATCAAAGAAAAATTAAAAGTATGAGTATCTTCTCTTTATATTATTTTTAAATAAAGAAATATATGATTTTTTTTATAAATCACTTCACTAAAATTTAAAAATATAAAAATTTAATCATAGCAAATTTTTTCTTAGCCTAAAATACAAATGTTCTCTGCTTAAGGAAAAATGCTTCAAAATTATATAACATATACACTCCAATTTAAAACTTAGAAGTTCCTCAACACTGTCATAGTACTTTTTCAGCCAAGCTTTTCCTCTCGGTATACACCCATCACCTACACAACGTACAGTGAATGTCATTGTAACAACCCTCATATATGCATATTTGTGAAATATTTATAAGAAAATGTAAATTAATAAAAACCAGAAAATAACAATGAACCAGCATGTTATTAGGAAGTAGTAATTGTTGTTGGATGCATATGCTTTGTAAGTCGTCCCGTAGTATTTGTTGATCTATAGTTTGTGTTATTGTTGTTTGGTGCATATGCTTTGTAAGTTGCCCATAGTATTGTTGATCCATATTTTGTATTGGCCCATGGTTTTGACCCATAGTATTGGCGCCTAGACTTAGTATATAAGTGTGTGTTGAGGCCTATGAAGGCTGTTATACCTCCATATTTCACAGTGTCGCATCTTCACCATAAAAATAGTTGATGACACTTCCCCTACTGCTTAAAACACCCAGAAGAGAAAAATGATGAGTGATCCTTGAAGACAAACCTATCCTGTTAAGAATCAACCCAACTGAGACTTCATATACCTACACCACCGCGCCTTGCTCCAACTTAGGTGCACAGTAGTCCACACTACCGCGCTATGCTTTTTCTCTGACATGCGGTACTACCGCGCTATGCTCAGTTTAAGAGGCGCGGTACTCCCTTTTTAGCCTTTTTTCCATGGCTTGTGGGATCTTGATCTTCGAGAGATTTTTTAGGATTGGTATCCCTGATTCGATCCTAACTCACCTTCTCAGATTAGTGGGCCTGATCCACTAAACATTCCCAAGATCCATTCTTCTCTCTTGATGGTTAACCCTACTACACACTATAAGAGAGAGGCATTCCATGAGCAAAGAGGAGGACTCTTGGAGACATCAAACTTATGATCTTGAATCTTTGTGGAGATAGCTAGAGGAGAAATCACTTGGAGCTGGGAGTTGGCTTGGATATCAAGCAACCATTGTAAGTGGCTTCAAGTTCGTAATAGAACATAACTTGTCTTGTTTCCCAAATCACGTGTGTTGATTTTGTTTCAATTATATGATTTGTATCTGTTATAGATTTAGATTCTAACTCATATTTCAAGCTGCTAGAGAATCGTATATGCTTGTATCTTGGTTTCATTCTGACAAGTTCATTCGTGAGGACTTGGAAATTGGAGCGACCATTAGGACGAGCAATTGAATTGAAGGTCAGTTAGACCTCTTCCGTTTCTTTCAGCAGTTTAATCTTGAAATGTCTGTTTAGATCTAGGAATTCAAGGTAGCATTTGTTATCTTTTTGTCTTAGTTTAGAGTTAGTTAAAGTCTACTTTAACCTAAGAGAGTTTCTACCTATCTGTAGGGAGAAATTTCTACCACAAAGAATGGCGACTCAGCTGGTTTGAACCCCATTTGATTGATTCATCTCACTTTCAGTCATTTTTTATTGTGATTCTTCTTTCTCTTCAAACCAGTACTGAATTTTTGTCTCCTTGACCTTTATTCTCCCCTCCTCTCTACATCTTTCCTCCCTTTGTGATCAATGAGTCCTCTAGGTCTGCAGCAACCCTGAAAAATTCAATCTTCTTTTCAAAAGTTGCATTTTTTCATCCTTTGCAACAGTACCGCGCCCCCACTACTGTCTACAGCACGGTAGTACCGCGTACCCAGCATGCTTACCAGAGCGGTAGTGTACCAGTACCGCGCTCTAGCCTGTTCCTGCCACGCGGTAGTGTCTGCATATTTTCAATTTTTCTTTCCTGTTTGGTTTCCTGAGTCATTTTTTATTTTCTCTGCTTTAGTTTGGTGTTTTCTGTTGCTTATTACTATCCTGTTCATTACACAGTCTTTGTGGTTTGTTTATTTCTCTTGTGAGCTTGATTATTTTATGAGTCAGTGGCATTATTTGCACATTGGGTCACCCCTTCAGTCTAATTGCATTGGCTTGATCTTCTCATCACAACCAAACCGTTACTACTGTCCTCTTTTTACTGGATCATATATCTTTCATAATCACATTGTTTCCATTAGTGTTATTCAAACTTATATCGAAAATTATCATTGGAGAACATTTGTGCTGTTTGGATTGAAATGATCTAGCAGTATTATTATGCATTAGGAAGTGAACCATTTAAATTTGCCACATAAATTCTCATTTTTTGAAGCATCCTAGTTGCAAGATCAGTGAATTGGAAAGAAGTGTTTATTTCAGTTTGGATCTACTTAGAAAAAGAAAAGAAATTTTTTTGTTTTGAAGTGGTTTTTAACTGCTTGTGAAAGTTTCATGCATTTATGATCGAAGAACTCTCTCTCTTCCATAGCTAGTTTTCATCGAATACAAGACTTATTTCAATTCATTCTCACTTGCATGGTTTGGGTCGTCACAACACCACCAAGTTTCACGTCCATTTACCTGATTGAGTAATACAACCACTAAAATTAATCTCCCTAACTAAACCAACATTAACCTCACTTGAGGAAATCAAAAGAATTTGGTAGTTAGGTACGACACCGAGGATAGGCATCAAAATAATTCCCCCTTGTCATTTTCATTTGAGACATAGTTGTTGTCCTCTAGGGAACTAAAGTCCTCTAATATTTATTAACACGGTCATAGACCAGTTTGTGGAGGGGCCTCCTGACTGTTTTTATCTTTTAGGGGTTAAACCGCCGCGAGATTGAGAACCGGATGGACTCTGTGGAATGCCGCACTCCACTTAACCCTAAGGCAACATCGATCATTATCTTCCTTGTATTCATAGTAATGCAAGGGTGATAAGGCAGAAGCGCCGAAAACCTTTTCCAATGTGTCATGAATGAGGTAGCTTAGTGACTTTTCTACTAGGGCTCTTTACCCAGGATCCCTTTCGGTAGAGGGATATCCTTCTCATATTGGTCTCTCACATTGTATTGTTCAACTTGGATTTCATCACCTTGCAAAGGATACAACTTGTTGAGGTCTCCAGCTCTTAGTTAGGAGTTTGCTTGTTATCTCATCTTTATAGAGGGTCATTTTTTCTTTTTAGTGACTGCTTGTTGGCATTCTGACCATTATTTTTCTCAGCTCGCTTACTAAGACACCGGTCTCAGTATAGATTTTAGAGCTTGATTTTTGTCCTGCGAGCCTTGCTTTTTCTAGCTCCTCTTTTGCACACTCGGCTGCATTAGATTTTTTGAGTTCTTTGTTACGAGACTGCCCCCGTATTTCATATTCCTGCCATTATGTCAGAACCACCACGGAGATCACGAAGAGTACAGGGAAAAATCCCTCCACCACCACCACCGCCGCGGACCTCCGGTCCACCTGCATCACATACTCCTGCCCCTCCTGGCCACGGTGCCGGTCGAGGGAACATTCCACCGTCGATACGCACTACATCTTCAGTTCCTCCTGTAACCGTTACTCACAGCACAGTCTCAGAACCTCTTGCGGTTTCTACAACCACTAGTACATCTGAGATTCTCAGTGTCACTTCACCCACTGTTATTCCAGATATATCTGCCACAGTGGACAACATTACAGCAGCTGAATCTAGTATAGCCCAAGATACTAGACCGGAGGCCATCCTCCTCCACGATGTCAACACCTCCCTTCCACCAGAAACTTTCTACGATGACATGGAAGGATCTGTTGGCACCACCGAAGGATCCGACTAGGATATATCTGGCTTGATTCCAGTCCCGGGCGAGTACGTCGAAATTATCGAAGACACTCAACTTCCTGATACACCTTTTGAACCTGACTATGGCTTTATCACTTCCCAGGCAGAGCTTCCGCCTGTAATCACCGCGCCATCCAGCGTTCATCCACAGGAAACCGGTTCTTCTAGCAACACACCTCGTACCGTATCTCTCCCCAACCTCCCTTCGGGACATGAGATCATGGCCTCCATTCAATATAGTATGGTTAGTCTAGCCAATTCCCCGTTAGCGTCGGCACAATTTAAACGTGACACAGAGAAAATGCTCTCGACAGCTTCTAGATATCCCCCTGTTACCCGTCCTCCCGACTATCAGGATCCCAACGTTCCGTCTAGCACAGAGTTTCATCACTCCTATGCAGATGGCTCTGGACCTTCAAACGTTACTATACCTATGTTCCCGCCGAACCCCGAAAACCATTTTCAGGATACAAACCCGGACCCAATCTTCGATGGTCCTCCTATTGTTGAACACGCTGTGGACGAAACCCCCAATACCCCTTGGTTAAATTCTCCACATTTGCTTCCATCACCCATGTTTGGCGCACATTCTATGAGGGATAACCCAGTTTTTTCTCCATCCCCGCCCGTCACATATGGAAGACCCCCTCCACAAATCGGCACCTTTGGCACCGTTGTCCAATCGACACTATTGTACCTAGCTAGTGTCGGAAGAACACTAAGTCATATCGCTGGATCATCCATATTGACTGGAGGATCACCTTCGGCCACTATCTACACTATCTCAGGAGGTGCACAACCGAATGCCACAATCCCCAATTCCAACAACCAAACCCCTCCTGGCGAGCCATCAACCCAACCTACTGGAGGACAATCCTTTGTTGGGAACCCTGTTCCTAGTCAATAACCTCCTCCTATAGGGCCATCCAACCCATCTGTTGGAGGGAAACCCATCGGCACCATCCAACAACCCTCCCAACCAATAGCATCTGCTCAGTATGGTATGTACAACACACCTGGCAGTGGACAACCTTATACCAGTTTCCCAACCGGGCCTCATCTTCAACATCCCTAGTCAGGTACGCTTCCTTCTTGGGGATCTCAAATCCCACAGAATGGGGGGTACTCATTATTTGGAAACTGGAACCCAGCTGGGGGGCAATCTTAGATTCCCCCCAACTTGAACTCTGGCGTCCCCTATCCTTCGGCTGCTACAACTCCATGGAACCCATCCCTTCAATTTCCACATCTTCATCAAGGAGGAACGAACATTCCATGGACACCACTGTCGCAGCCACCCCCCAACCCTGCTACGGGAAACCCTCCACCTACTCAATATAGTGGTAACATTCCTGGAACACAACAACTCCAAGGAACCTTTCCCCAACCAGGAGCAGCAACCATTCCTGGGTTACAACAACCCCAAGGTACCATACCTACCATCCCCACTCAGCAGAACATCCAACAGCCAATTACCACCATGATTCCTAGTCAGGTAATGACTTCCAACACTCAACCGGTTAACCAGATGGCCTACTACCCACAGAACTTCCAGCAGTACCCTGCCGGAAACACATATGGGTATAACACGCAGCAGTATACCATGCAGGGGCCCCCAAGTTTCTCTGCACCATACGGTTATTACTCATACCCGCAGACCAATCGTCAACTTCCCTTTTTGGCCATGCTAGACTTACCTGATTTGTCAAGGCTCATTAACGATCCTATATGGCATGAACCTCACTGGCCACCCATTCCAGCCAAACTTCCATCGGACATTCCTAAGTTCGATGCTAAGCCTGGGGAAGACCCCAAGAACCACGTAATGACCTTCCATCTTTGGTGCTCATCCAACTCCTTGATGGACGATTCCATTTGACTACGGCTCTTCTAGCGTACGCTTACCGACATGGCAGCAAAATGGTACATCGAGCTGCCACAACACTCTTTCCATGATTTCAACACCTTGGCTATGCATTTTTTGACCCATTTCCAGCTCCCCATCCGGTATGAGAGTGGAACAGAACTGTTAACCTCGTTGCGTTAAAACACTTCTATGCACATTTCAGATCACATCCATGAGTGGCGTCGATGCCGTAGGCTAATCAAGGCACCCATTCCAGATCAGCTAATCATTGATTGGTTCACAAAGTCATTCTTGCCTCCCATAGCTAGGGATATCGCTATGCGCGGGTCGGTCATAGAAGAACAATCCATCTCGGCAGCCCAGTACATGGATTTGGTATATACCCAATCCAGCACTTTACACGAACTTCTTCCCCATGCCGCCCATGTTACCACTGATCCAAAGAGAACCCCCCATTGATGGTATTGTCGGTTCAGTCAAGGCCCATCCTACCACCAACTCGACGAGGCAACAAGCTTCTGCTTCCCCCGCTCTATCTCAGGCTGCTCCAAAAGCCACTACTTCTCCTGCTATCTCCTCCGAAGTGAACGTAATTCAATCTACATCACAACCATCTGGAGGAAAGAAGAAGAAAAATCGTGGTAAATCGAAGAAGAACCAGCAGGAGAATCCCAAGCCACAACCCACCCACAATGACCCAAAACCACGTCGAAAGGCTAAGTTTCCCTGCCTAATTTGTCAAGACGATCACTACACGCGTGACTGTCCCTACAAGGATGAAGTCAACAAATTCGTTAAAGGATCCTCTTTCCCGGTAGTGTTAACTGACCCTTTCCCTCAGCAGCAACAGTAGATGGTTTCCCAAGAAACCCCACAAGGGGGCAACTCGAGCAACCCAACTCGCGGAGAGACGCCCGCAAATCGTGAAATCTTGATGACGAGTAATGAGGAGATTCATATAACCACTCATTCAAAGACATATGAGAACCCTCCAAGTTCAAACAAACAGTTAGAGACAGCCAAAGGCAAATCTCCTGTCGAAGATCCGACTCCTACCCCTCCCCCTAACGACCATCTCCATATCGAGAGACCGCTTACGGACATAGTGCTACGCCCACCCAAGGGCACCATACGAAAGGTGGCATTTAATCCCAATGCGCGAGCTGCCCAAAATTGCAACATTGTTGAGGATTTAGCTCAAGCACCTTGCGCCATGTCGACTCTCGAGGTTCTTCAACACTGCCCTACGCAGCGTAGAACCTTACTTTCAGCACTGGGGGCAATGGACCCAGATACTTCAAACACTATTATGTTTAACTTGGAATATGCCAAACCTCGGCTTTCTCACCAATTAGCCTTCCAAGTTCATACAAAAATCCATGGAAATAACATCCATCGCACTGTTTTAGATGAAGGTGCCTCCACGTCGATCATGTCTTTGAATTGTTGGAGAGCCTTAGGCTCACCCAAAGTCACGACGTCTCCCACCACTCTCAGGGCATTTGACGGACATGGTTTTCAACCTTATGGCTCATTCCCACAATTGGTGTTGAACTGGGGGGAAAAACAGTATCCATACATATCGAAGTCATGGATGCACCATTGGATTACAATCTTCTACTTGGTTAGAACTGGTTTTACGCCATGACTTCCATAGCATCTACTGTCTTCCAAATTGTGCAATTTCCTCATGAAGGGAAAATTGTCACCATAGATCAACTTGATTACTATATCCTAGACTCTCATCCGAACTTCGCCAACACCGTCCCGTTATTGGATCAACCTCGGTACCGATTCCAAGACGTTGGTGTTGGTCTTATGAAGGATTCTTTCCTTATTGGAGTTTTCCCAGAGCTGGGGCCCCATGTTCAACCAGTCAACATGATTTCATCAAATGTCACCCTTTCCAATGATTCATGGGTGATTCCAAGTCCCACTGAGATTGAAAACTATGGAAAATCCATGCCTTTGAATAGAAACCTCGCAGCGTATGAAGCGATCCAGTCAGCCACCGATTGGGTCGATTGTCCTACCCATCACACCGTGGCACAGCTCTCGTCTAAGACTCATTCATCCCCACCACTTATCGATCCTCTCACTTTGATTTTTTCCACTAACGAATCAATTATGGAGGTTATGTGCGGTGATGAGCCACCATGGGGATATTTTCATCATCGATCTTCATTCCCCACCATTCAGACGCTTGAACCCGATACAAAATCCATCCCTTCACTTGGAATGGTTCAAACCAAGTTTCCCACTTCCCTCGACGAAGTATTTTTCGAAGGAAACTTGGCTAACCTTATGGAAACCACTCCCATAGACATTTCAGTGAAGCCTGGTATCATGGAAACCATTCATATTGGCAAAACATGCACTCCCCTCGAAATGGAGTTCTACACTGCCTACTTTAAAACCTTCCGCGATGTTTTTGCTTGGAGTTATGAAGAAATGCCAGGAATAGATCCCTCGATTGTGGTCCATGAAATTCCAACCTTCCCTGGAACCCGACCTGTTCGGCAGAAACTCTGACCCGTCCATCCTCGTAAGGCAGCCGCTATTAAAGAAGAAGTTGAAAAAATTTTGTGTGTTGGTTTTATCTATCCTGTCCCATTGACAGAATGGGTATCTAACATCGTTCCCGTAGCCAAGAAACAGGGAACGATTAGAGTCTGTGTCGATTACCGCGACTTGAACAAAGCTTGTCCAAAGGACAACTACCCCACTCCGTTCATCGACCAGATCATCGATAACTGCTCCGGGAGTGTCATCTTTTCATTTATGGATGGCTTTTCTGGCTATAATCAGATCGATATCCTCCCAGCCGACCAGCATAAAACAACCTTTATCTGCCCTTAGGGGATTTTTGCATATCGAAAGTTACCTTTTGGCCTTAAAAATGTCGGGGAAACTTTCCAACAGGCGATGTCGTACGCATTTCACGATATCAAACATATTGTAGAACCATATCTTGATGATCTTCCCGCTCATTCTCAAACACGGGATGACCATCCTGATCACTTCGGTGCCATTTTCGAAAGGTGTTGTCGCTACAATATCCGTTTGAATCCACATAAGTGCGTCTTTTCGTGGAAGCCTAAAAACTTTTGGGATTCATAATCTCCAAAAGCGGGATATGCTTAGATCCTGCGAAGGTAGAAGTTATCTTAGCCTTGCCTTCCCCCACGAACATCCCAGAACTTAAAATTTTGTAAGGGCATGCAAACTTTCTACGCTGTTTCATTTGTAATCTTTTTGAGATAACAAAAGGCTATACGAGGCTTCTCAAGAAGAACACTCCCTTCATCTGGGATGACGAAGCCCAACATTCCTTTGATAATCTAAAGGCGTCCTTAACTAAAGATCCTGTGATTCAACCCCCCAATTACACACGGGATTACATTCTTTATCTCGCAGCTTCGATTTCCACCATCGGTATGGTGCTAGTCCAGGAAGACCATAACGACATAGAACATGTGGTATACTATCTTAGTAAGAGTCTTCTCGACTCCGAAACTCGTTATTCACATGTTGAAAAACTGGCTCTGGCAACAGTTTTCCCTGTCCAGAGGTTCCATCATTACATTCTACTCCACCGGACCACTGTTATAGCAGATTTCAATCCAATGTATTATATCCTCACGCGTCAAGTGCTTGGGGGCAAATATTCTCGTTGGATCTTCATCCTACAAGAGTTTGACTTGGAATTTTCCAAAGCCAAGTCCAAGAAGTCGTTGGTCTTTACTGAGTTGATTTGTAACTTGCCCCGTGCTATCGAGAAATACGAGCCCATCGATTCTCTTCCTGATGAATCGTTGTTCCTCATTAGCACGTCTGATCCATGGTACGGGGATATTTTATTATATCTCCAAACCCAACGTTTCCGCCCTGACCTCACTCGTGATGAACGTCGATGTATCCGACATCACGCCAAGTACTACCTCATAGTCAACGATACCCTTTATCGACGTGGTGTCGACACTATTCTTCGACGCTGTTTGACTTTAGAGGAAGCGGAATGCGTTCTTAATGACTGCCACGATGGAGCATGTGGTGGTCATCTCTCTGGGATGGCTACGGCCCATAAGATACTACGAGTGGGATATTTCTAGCCCTCGATTTTCAAAGACTACATTGAAACGGTTAGAAATGTCCACCCTGTCAATTCTTTCATAATAAGACACGCTCGCATCCTGCTCCACTCCATCCTGTTATTGCCATTGGCCCCTTTTCCAAATGGGGCATAGATTTCATGCACTGTAAGCCCACTTTAGCTGGGGGGCATAGCTATGTCATAGTAGCTGTTGACTATTTCACAAAATGGGCTAAAGCGATGCCTACTTATGCTGAGGATGGAAAAACAGTAGCACAATTCGTATTCAATCACATTATAGCTAGATTTGGTGTCCCACAATCCATTGTGACCAATCATGTCTCCCACTTCAGGAACCATATGATTGAGGAACTGAGTGCCAAGTTGGGTTTTCGCCATGAAAACTCAACCCCATACTACCCACAGGCTAGTGGCCAAGTTGAAGCCATTAACAAAGTTCTGAAATGAATGATTCAGCGTATTGTGGGTACTCATAAATCCAACTGGCACTCAACTCTATTTTCGGCACTATGGGCATACCGAACCTCAGTAAAAATTGCTACTGGGTTTACACCATTCCAACTGGTGTATGGCCTGGAAACCATTTTACCGATTGAATGTGAAATTCCATCACTTAAGATAGCCATAGAGCTACTTCTCCACACCACTTCTGAAGAGGAACAGTTTCTATACCTAGCCAAGCTAGATGAAACCCGCCGCGACGCTGCTTTAGCCAACAAAGCTCATAAAAAATGCGTCAAAGCACAGTATGACAAATCCGTTCAACCTCGGGTTTTCAATGAAGGTGACCTCGTACTCACATATGATCAAATGCACGATAAACTTGGAAAAGGAAAGCTATAATCTATGTGGTACGGCCCCTTTGTTGTAAAACGTGTCTCGGAGAAAGGAGCCTATGAACTCGTTGATTGTGATGGCACACCATTGGCACGGCCCCGCAATGGTTTGTACCTCAAACGCTTCTACGCGTAGGGTTATCCTGCGCGAGATACTTTTTGTACATAATGTACCTAGCTTGTTTTCACTTATCTTTTTGGTGTGCACACACGGACCTCATGTATCCATTCTTACCTTGACTTGTGATTTTATGCGCAGATGTCTGCCTACTTCGGATTCGCCGACGGTGCGAGCCGACATACCCGGAACCTCACTTCCACAGCATGGGTAATCTATTCTCCCACTGGCAAGTTGCTATCTTCAGAAGCCAATTGTTTGGGTCCCGCAACCAACAATATCGCAGAGTACCATGTAGTCATCAAACTCTTGACGGAGGTTGCTTCCCTTGGAATTGACTCCCTATCAGTATTTTTAGACTCCCAACTCGTGGTTTCTCATCTGAATCGTGTTTACACAGTTCGCGATCCTATCCTACTTCGTTTATTTCGAAGGGTACGCCTCTTGGAACGATCTTTTAATTTTATTTCATATCAACACATACCAAGGGAATTCAATTGTATAGCTGATTCATTAGATAATTACACTTTGGATTGGCATCTTTCCCATACATAAAAACACATCATAAAATAAATACACAAGTCATTGTAAATAAATAGGTCATAAAAGTAGGTCCATATATATATCACTGTATATAAAAGTGTTTTTTCAAATACATAAAGTTTGTGTTTTAAAGACAAAATTTGGGACCTGGTACCATACAAAAATTTGGCTCTCAAAGCCTACATATCGTATACATGCCGCAAAAATATAAAAGCTACCATCTAAGGAGATTTGGGAGATCTATCATGTTCCTCCTCAGATTCCTCATGCTATTGGTGATAACACACTATAGCCCGAGCCACCCTACGGAGGAGTCGACCAATACGCCTACGCACACCTACGGTATGCCGCTGGAGAGGCAAATGGATGTCGTCCATCCTCATAGCGGAGACACCATGGGTTAAACCCTGTAGGTTCATCTCTATCTCCTGGACCCCTCCTGCCTCATCCTCATTTTGTTCCTCATCCGGAGAAGCTCGGTGATCAACACCACCTCGGCGTAACGGCGAGTACCCTGCCGGTCTCTGTGGTCCACGATCTGCGACATGCACACGTATATATATTAAAGTCTTTTACACATTCTAAAAAACAATAAAAATTATATATTCAAAAAAAAAAAAAACATTTATGAAGGTCATACCTGAATTGTCCCAATCCTCATCTTCCGGTAGTGCCAAGTCTATGTCCTTGCATAATTCCACCCCTGCATAGGGGTAGTCATCGATCATCACAATCTGTTCCTCGAGCCACAAGAAGAAATCCTCACCGAAAGCCAAACGCTACGGCCCTCCAAGTCGTCCTGCGTACTCGCTCCATCGAGCCATCCATGGCTCGATGGGTGGACGAGGGGGCATGGTCAGCTGTGGGCGCAACAACGACACCCTCGCCAAGAAGAAGGTGACTAAGATGCTCCCGTACCCAAATTGAGAGTTCTCTCCAAGCCTGCACTTGTTCACTTTCTCTTTTAGGTTGGTTAATACTGCCTCACACCAGTTGAATATTGTTCCTGCCATGCAATCCACTGCAAGATTCATCTGTATACGGGACACCTGATGGGGACCCATACTCCCTGTTGCACGTGTGATGGTGAACAAAACGGTTTTTAAAGGAAGTTCTACAATGTCCTTAATGACCACCTTGCCGCTTTTCTTCCCCGAACCTTGACGGCAATAACGAGCAATTAAAGCATCAGTGCTCGCCTCCAAGGTTGTGAACCCAGTAAAAATCACCCGGGCTCCTCTTTCCGAGAGGTCCATGAGGAAATAAATGTCCTCAAGTTCAATCTTGAGGGTGTGTTCTCCCACTCGGAAAGCTTGAATGTCGGGGGTCCCACATTTGAATAATGTGGGTGAGAAGTTTTTCCTGCTTATGGATACCTTTGGTCTTGAAGAATTTCAACAAACCACATTCCCGCAATGCAGTCAAGGTCTCTTGTTCATCTTCGGCCAACAAATCATCCACTTCATGCTCTCTTTCTTTCCAATGGACCATTTTGCTCCAAACAAGTGGCAGACACCTGCACAAGGTCATAGGAAACATTCAGTAATCATTTAACAACTTGATCTCAGCTAAAAATTTGAGAAAAACTAATTTTTTCATCTTAAAAATCGCCACTATCACGCCTGGGGGAAGTGCGCCTGCACGGTACTACATAGTACCGCGCCCCTGTTCAACTCTACATCGCGGTACTGTTACAGAGTACCATGTTTCCCGATACGGCTCCCGCGTGATACTGTGGATAGTGAAATTTTCCCATTAGGGCCTTCCCAAAAATTAACTTCTACTTACTGAAATCAAATTATTTATCTATGAAATGAAAGAGGGGCTTGAAATCTCTTACCTGGCGTAGACGGTTCTTGAAACGGTGCTCCGGATCTCCAAATATGAACTCTTGCAGTTTTTGCTCCTCAATGGGTAAAATCTCCTCTTTTGGCAAATGCAACAGTGAAATGGTAACTTTCCATATTTACCTACTCCTTATATAACTTTTTTTTTAACTCATTATTTTATCTTGTTAAATTAAAACCCATTTCACATTACTAATATCTGGTTCCATGAACATTTGTTGACAGGGTCTCCTTTAAAAAATGTTCACACTGGCGTTCATTTATTGTTTGACCTTCATTTTGAGCCTACTTTATCTTTTTCGTGCTCTGGATTAAAACTTGAAAAAGATTCCAAGCGCTTTTACACCTGTGTCGTGCTTGTCAAACTTAAGTAAATGGTGTCAAGCTTAGTCAGCTTTACTCATGCTCGTTAAACGATGAGGAAAGTATTATCCTAGTTGTATTTTATTCTTTTTTCGGACCAGAATAATTAAAAATTACGAAAAAGACCATTGGAGTCCATAGTTAAGCTCTTTTCAGACTCCCTAAAATTGAAAAGATTGCCAAGTGATCTTGACTCTTTCACACTTGTAAAAGTATTTGAAAGGTCATCTATTCAGTGATAGGTTACCCCTTTTTCGACCCGTCTAGACTATTTACGAGAAAGGTATACCTCGGTCAATTTTTGGCTGAAAGAGTTCTCTCGGGAATTGTTTTACACTTTTTCGGGATCGAGGGACTAAATTTACGAAAAAGTACACTTTGGAGCCTTCTTTAAGTTTTTCAGGCTCTCTAAATGTGAAAAAATACCGAGTTTTCCTTCCTTGGACTCGTTAAAATTTGACATTGAAGGACCCACTTTGGGACGAACCCCTCCTTTCTCAGGTTCATAAAACATGTGATATTGGACTCATCTATGAGATGAGATATGCTGAGCATCTGTTATCCTCTTCAAGCTTGAAAAAAAACAAAGAGGTACTCGTCTATCATGTTGGAAGAATATGGGAAACAAGTCGAGTTTATTTTGGCAGCTTGTCAGTCGTCACCTTTGAACATGGCATCCGTATGTCCCTTGTCTATTTTGGGTATCTATTTTCGTTGAGTTATGGTCATCATCCTGATTCATCTCTCTGGCCACGAGCCTACTCGTTCGGTGTCTATCCTCTGCTATCAATAATCCATGCTGCCAAGTCCTTTTGCATGTTGTTATATGTTCAAAGGGTTGTATTGTTCAGATTCATTCATTGTGTCAGACCTTCGTTGTGTCAGTACATGTTCTATCGTCCTATACTATATTTTCATTCCGATTTCGTGTCGATGACGTGGGAATCATTATGGCCCACCTTCGACGAGTTTATTCCCGTCGACGCCAAATCACTATCTGGGAATTGGACTTAGGAATCAACCATTAGTACCTTGGTACCTACATGCTTCAATGGCAGGTTTCCTTGTGTTCGACAGTAGGTTTACATCATTGACCTCTGATCGAACGATCTCTCAAATGCTCGACATCAACCCATTCATTCACATTTCGTTGAGATGTACTACAGATACCTTGGGGATCATCGTCATCATTGGTGATTTCCCTCGCATTTGTTAACGGTTCACATCATTGACTAGTAATCGAATGGTTTCTACCATGTTCGACTTCAACACCTTGTAATCACATGGCTAGATTCGTATCATTTGCGATTGAATAGAAGACCCTGGGCACACCTTTGTATCTTGATTGCGTCCAGGTTGCGATGGAGATGTCCTTTATATTTTCACACATATCCACTTTTGTATTGGTCGTGGTTGTGTCATTACTGTCTCATGGATCTACGCTTGTTCATAGTAGCCATGATTTGTCTACAGTCTATATCATCTCAGTACTCATGGATCTACAATGTATTGGTCGGCAGCCATGCTTTGAGTCAATTGTTTTCGAGCATGGGAATGCCTGCCTCGATGGTATATCTGACATTTTGTTTCTGTTTTAGCTCCTTGTTGCTCTCCTCGATGCTATCTCCGCACAGTATTTGTAAAGTCTTTCGGCCATCAGTCCCTTCTAACCTCACACTTTAGGGGGCATCTGTTATACCTCCATATTTCACAGTGTCGCATCTTCACCATAAAAATAGTTGACGACACTTTCCCTACTGCTTAAAATACCCAGAAGAGAAAAATGATGAGTGATCCTTGAAGACAAACCTATCCTGTCAAGAATCAACCCAGTTGAGACTTCATATACCTACACTACTGCGCCTTGCTCCAGCTTAGGTGCGTGGTAGTCCACACTACCATGCTATGCTCTTTCTTTGACACGCGGTACTACCACGCTATGCTCAGTTTAAGAGGCGCGGTACTCCCTTTTTAGCCTTTTTTCCATGGCTTGTGGGATCTTGATCTTCGAAAGATTTTTTAGGATTGGTATCCCTGATTCGATCCTAACTCACCTTCTCAGATTAGTGGGCCTGATCCACTAAACAGTATTAAGATCCATTCTTCTCTCTTGATGGTTAACCCTACTACACACTATAAGAGAGAGGCATTCCATGAGCAAAGGGGAGGACTCTTGGAGACATCAAACTTATGATCTTGAATCTTTGTGGAGATAGCTAGAGGAGAAAGCACTTGGAGCTGGGAGTTGGCTTGGATATCAAGCAACCATTGTAAGTGACTTCAAGTTGGTAATAGAACATAACTTGTCTTGTTTCCCAAATCATGTGTGTTGATTTTGTTTCAATTATATGATTTGTATCTGTTATAGATTTAGATTCTAACTCATATTTCAAGTTGCTAGAGAATCGTATATGCTTGTATATTGGTTTCATTCTGACAAGTTCATTCGCGAGGACTTGGAAATTGGAGCGACCATTAGGAAGAGCAATTGAATTGAAGGTCAGTTAGACCTCTTCCGTTTCTTTCAGCAGTTTAATCTTGAAATGTTTGTTTAGATCTAGGAATTCAAGGTAGCATTTGTTATCTTTTAGTCTTAGTTTACAGTTAGTTAAAGTCTACTTTGACCCATAGTATTGGCTCCTAGACTTATTATATAAGTGTGTGTTGAGGCCTATGAAGGCACCGTGAAGTTATTTGTATTGAGCTTGCTCAAAGGAGGTTTCCCCCTCGAAGTGGCCTGCTATCAATAAAAGCGATTCTAATTTCTGTTATTTATGCTATCTCATGTATTTTCATTAATTAATTGTTGCAGGTTCTTCACATCTGGTATCAGAGCACTTTCTTGGGCTCGTTGGGTGGAATTTCTGCCAAATTTTTTTTTCCGCATTTGTTGCAAGCTTGGATCTGGGAATAATCCATATCCTCTTAACTGTGGGAAGTACTTGGGCATAAGCCCTTAAAATCATTGTGAAGAATACCACAGGAACCCCAAAGTAGCTGGCCCATTGAGAGGACCTGCCAGCGAAAAGGGCAACGACCCCTACCTGATTAACTAGTTCCCACCCATGAGGTAAAACAAGAGCTATCGTTTGTGGCAAAGCGGTTATCAGTTTTACTTGAGCCGAGGAGTGAGGGGTACTGCCCCAATACGCAAGCCTTCAGACAGCATTGGTGGTTGAGTGAAACCCCTGAACTGTTAGGAAGCTGCACATACCTAGGGTCCATATCTATTTTCAGTTGAACTGTTGTAGATCACTTCCGCGTCGTTTCAGATCTAGCCGTTTCAGATCCATTCTGAAAGCCATTCCAGATCCAACCATTTCAGATCCATTTTGAAAGCCGTTCCAGATCCAGCCGTTTCATATTGTCATGTCCCCATTTTGACCCCCTTTGTAAATGATGTAAATACTGATATTTAATCATGGTGAGGAGCTCAAGGCGAAGGCCCCACCATTGATTTAGCGTTTATGTACCGACAATTAAACTAGATGCTTATGACTCTTGTGCTAGATGGGCACAATGTAAATGAGACATCATGTAAATATGAATTTTAATGAAAAATACCCACAACTAGCTATGCAATGCAACAAAGAGATGGGGCATGATTCTATAAGGAATAGGGAGGAAAATTATTTAAACCCTTGAGCCAATGGTATTAACCCATGTGTCAATGGGGAAACCCATAAACCACCAACTACCCATTTTGTCTCATGCACCCAATCATTTAATTCTTCCAAAGATTGGTTGGGGCAGTTATTGCCTTGGAAATGAAGAAGTATGGCAGCCAATTTCGTGCATGGGAAAGCCATCAACCTGGAAATTCGTGTTTTTGCTTGTTGGGCAAGAAAACACCCACGAAATGGTGCCCAAAGCCATTCTAAATGGGGAGTCTTCACTCATTCACACAAATAGAGAAGGCTGGGAGTTACAGTCATGTTTTTGAGCAAAAACGCAGGGTTCTCACTGCCCAAAAACCCATTTTTGGTTTTGGATAGTAGCTGGGAAGGAGGGGCTGCGATTTGGGACTGTAGGGAGTTCATTTTGTCCCCGATTTGCCATGGGCGTTTTTCCTAAAAACGTTTTCTGCTACCTGGGGTTTTCTCCAAACCTCCATTGCTCATTTTTAACCTTCCCACGTTTTTTCTGAAGCCTAGGGGATCATTTTCATGCATGTCACTGTACAAACGATTTTCATTATGCCCATAAGTGTGTTATGCTGCTATGTGCATCCTCGTTTTTGGTTTGAGCCTGTGAGCTGAAGTGTTGGAGTGGTAGTGGACAGAAGTGGCTTGATAAACCTAGTGGGGGAGACAACCTCTCAAGAAGATCAAGAGGGCTTTGGTTACTCTTCTATGCATGCCCTGAGAGCACTAGATAGGGAAGGTATGGCTTGAGGGACTGTACAGCAGTGAAAAGAATACTTCCTTGTGCTGGGTGTGTAGGTATTGTGGGTGCCAAGCTAGATAGATCTTGCAAGGTTATCCCTGGCTCTGTGCTGGAGCTCACTAGCTTAGCAATTCTTCCCTTCCATGTCCTAGCAGCCTGATAAACCCAATTGCAAATTGGCTTGGCTCATCTTAGTGTATGCTTGGCTATGTGTGAGTCTGCTGTTCCCTGGTTCCTTGTAGAGATCATGTCCAGCTCGGGGGTGGCAGTGGTGCTGAGAGATTGAGGAGCACCCTGGCCTACGGTTGGGTGGAACGTTGCAGTTGCATAGCCAGTTGCGTGGGACTACTTTCGTATAAGATAAGTATCCTCTTGTGTTAAATTGCAGTTACCTTATGATGAATATTATGAATGTATGTAGATGGGTTAAATGAATTTAATTCCGCTGTGTTTTTACGAGTTTATGCAATTCCATATGATCTTTTATAAATCTGCAAAGGTCTTTAATTGGCTGTCACAGAATCTTGACTGTATGATAGATATCAACAACATTTACTTAACTTCCGTTGTGTTTCCATTGCATGAACATATACTTGTCTTTGTATGAAAAAGTTTAATGAATGGATATGGGGGCTAGATGCCCGGTTTAACCTCACGATCCTCTCCATCTAGCTAATGTAATGGGAGGGGACGTGACACATATCTATTTCAGATCCAGTCATTTTTTATCCATTCGACGTAGTTTCAAATCTCTCTATTTTCGGTCACTTTCGTGCCGTTGCAGACTATTTTTTTGCCATATCTCCCTTGTTTTCACTCTGTTTCCCTTGAAACTTCCCTGACAGCCCTGTAATCCCATTCTTCATATTTCATTCATGAGGACCCCATCCCAAATTCCACTTCCCAAAGCCCAAAATCTCACATTTGTCTATTTTTAGGGTTTGCCATAACTTCTTCGGATTTCACCCAATTGCCTTCAAATTTTACCAGAGTTCCTTTCCTAATTCTGCTTCTTTGTCCTTCTCTGCCAAATTTTCTCATTCTTTCACTCTGCTTTTGAAATCCTCATTTTCTGCTTCTCTGTCCATTCGACAGTGTCCAAAACCTAGTCAAACCCAAATTACCCTTCCAATTTTTTTCCAAATCCATATTTTCCTTTACTGAAACAGTTTCTGTTATTGTTTTTCTACCCACTCAAAAAAAAAACTCTTGGTTATGGTTGTCACCCATGCAGGAGCAAAAACCATGGAAGAAGCACTTGCAGCCATCCAAGCCAAACTCCAGGATCTGGATGAAAAATTTCTCGGCCTCCATCTTGAGCATTCATCCATGAACAACAAACGACAATTCGAGTTTTCATCAGACAATGTATTCTCTTCTTCCAGCAATTTCTGTGGTCTGAAGATTGATTTTCCTCGCTTCAATGGTACTGAATCGACTGGATGGATATATCGTGCGTAACAGTATTTCAGTCTGCATAATACTTTTGATGTCAACAAAGTTCCACTTGCATCCTTTCATTTGGAACAGGAAGCTCTTCAATGGTACTGTTGGTACATCAAGGCTCATGAAGAACCAAAATGGAAATATTTTTGCTAGTTCCTTTTGCAACAATTTGGTCCTAATGCTTTTGATGACTTCACAGGAGCCCTCACTAAACCTCGCCAAATTGGCACTGTGAGAGAGTACCAAAATGAATTTGAGAAAATAGCCAACCACACTGAAGGATTTCCTGATGACTTCTACCGGAGTTGTTTTATCAGCGGTCTAAAGGATGCAATCCGCTCTAAAGTCAAAAAGTTCTGTCCCAACACATTGATGGAAGCCCTGGGGTTGGCTAAGTTGGCAGAAGACAAGATTGCATCCCAACAACGCTCCAAACCCACTTTTGTTCCCTTCCACAATATGGGTTCTCAACAACCTCCCATCGCACCAACTCCTTGACCAACTCCTATCAAGCATTTGTCTGAAACCGAGATGCAGGCATGCAGAGAAAAAGGGCTTTGTTATAATTGTGATGAGAAATTCACTCGGGGACATAGATGTGTTCAACAAAAGCTCTATCTCTTGGATATGGATTCTTCGCCTGCCTCTTAAATTGGTGAAGAAGCTCCAGATACAATGGATGCTCAAGTCGACATTCCAGAGCCACCTATTAACCCTCCGTCTCAGGATGACCAGCCAGAGATATCTCTCCATGCTTTATCTAGAATCACCACCCCCCAAACCATGTGGGTCAGGGGTTACTTCAAGAAGCTTCCTCTTACAATACTCATTGATTATGGTAGCACTCATAATTTCATTAATCCTCGGATCACCAAACAGCCTGATTGTTTTATCTATCCTTGCTCCAACTTTGAAGTCATGGTTGCTAATGGGGGCACCTTACCTTGCAAAGGGACGTGTTGTAATGTGCATATCTCTATGAGAGATTATAACCTGCGCTCTGACATGTTTTCCTTGACCTTAGGTGGATGTGATGTGGTTTTGGGCGCTTAATGGATATGCACACTTGGCCCCATCTTATGGGATTTTGCTGAACTTTGGATGCAGTTTTCTCCCAATGGACAAAAACACACATTGACAGGATCACAACCAGGGTCTCTCAACATCATTAGTTCAAATTGCATGGAAAAAATCCTTAAGAAGAATTCACTTGGTGTCATCGCCCAGATCCATTCCATTCAGATGCAACCATCAATGGTCTCCACTACTCCTTTGGATCTACAACAAATTTTGGATCGATATACATGTGTCTTTGTTGAACTAGTGGGATTGCCACCTTCAAGGCCAGAGGACCATCGTATTCAACTCCTTCCTGGAAGCGTTCCTACCAACATCAGGCCCTATCTCTACCCATTTCACCAAAAAACAGAGATTGAAATGCTCGTTCGGGACTTACTGAAGCAAGGTATTATTTGCCTAAGCACTAGTTCTTTTTCTTCACCAGTTCTTCTTGTCCGCAAAAAAGATGGATCAAGGTGCCTATGCATTGAATTCAGAGCACTTAATCACCTCACTATCAAGGATAAGTTTCCAATTCCTGTTGTTGATGAGCTTCTTGATGAGCTTCATGGTGCTCAATTTTTCTCCAAGTTGGATCTTCGTTCTGGGTATCATCAAATTTGGGTTTACGAGGATGATATTATCCCTAAAACAGCTTTCCATACACATGATGGCCACTATGAGTTTTTGGTCATGTCCTTTGGACTCACTAATGCTCCTTCCACATTCCAGGCCTTGATGAATAAAATATTCTGTCCCTACTTGCAGAAATTCATCCTGGTATTCTTTGATAATATCCTCATCTACAGTAAAACATGGGTTGAACATCTCCAACATCTGGATCTTGTAATGAAACTTTTCTCTGACCATCATCTCCACGCCAAACAGTCTAAATGTGTTTTTGGAATGAAGGAAGTTGAGTATCTCAGGCACATTATCTCAGCACAAGGGGTTCGCGTGGATCCTGCCAAAATCATTACCATGAACAATTGCCCGCATCCTAAGACACTTAAGAGCCTTCGTGGTTTTTTGGGGTTGACTGGCTACTACCGCAAGTTTGTCAAGGATTATGGGAATATTGCAGCTCCATTAACTGCTCTATTGAAAAATGATGCTTTTACATGGACACATGCTACTGAGTGTGCATTTGCCAAACTAAAACAAGCTATGTGTACTACAGCTGTTCTAGCTATGCCTGATTTTTCCAAGCCCTTCACTATTGAGAGTGATGCTTGCGGCAATGGACTTGGCACTGTTCTCCTTCAAGATGAACACCCCATTGCATTCACTAGCAAAGCCCTTTCAGGTAAGAATTTAGCTGCCTCTACATATGAGAAGGAAATGATGGCTATTTTGCATGCAGTACAGAAGTGGCAACCATACCTATTAGGGAATCATTTCTGCATCAAGACTGATCACCAAAGTTTGAAATATTTCCTGGAACAACGTGTATCCTCTCCATCACAACAGAAATGGGTTAGAAAACTCAGGGTTATGACTATGAGATCACTTACAAGAAGGGTAAGGACAATATTGTGGCAGATGCTCTTTCTCGCACATTTGATGACCAAGGTTCTCTTTCAGCTATTTCTATGCATGTTCCAAATTGGTTGCAATCTGTTCAACAGGGCTATGTCAATGACTCTTCATTATCTCAAATCATTCAATACTTGGCCAACAACCCTTCTGTTGTACCACATTACTCTTGGGATGGTGCTTCCCTGAGATACAAGGGTCGTCTGGTGCTTCCCTAGAGCACAGATCTTCAACAGGTTGTCTTCTATGAACTCCATGCTTCTCCATCGACAAGGCACTCTGGGTTCCTCAAAACGTATGAGTGGGCACATCGTAACTTCTTTTGGCAGGGCGTGAAAAGGACAATTCAACAGATGGTGGCTGAATGTGATACCTGCCAGTGCAATAAGGGTGAAATGACACTCCTTCCGGGATTGCTCGAACCCTTGCCCATACCTACACGGATTTGAACAGATATTTCTATGGATTTCATTGAAGGGATCCCTAAATCTGGAGGGAAGACAGTGATTTTGGTTGTGGTTGATTGCCTCTCCAAATATAGTCATTTTTGTGCTCTCGGCCATCCCTATACAACCTCCTCAGTCGTTCAAATTTTCCTAGACTAGATCTTTCATCTTCATGGCACCTTTCTTCCATTGTCTTGGATCGTGATGCGACTTTCACTAGTCATTTTTGGACAGAACTATTTCACCACACTAGCACCAAACTGAAGATGAGTTCAGGGTATCACCCACAAACAGATGGTTAGACTGAAATTAATAATAAATGCTTGGAAACTTATCTTCGTTGCTTCACCTCTGAACAACAACATCAGTGGGCAAAGTGGCTCCCTCTCGCTGAATGGTGGTACAATACCTCTTACCACACTACCTCTAAAATCACCCCATATGAAGCAGTCTATGGTCAGGCACCACCAATTCTTCTTCCATACACCCCCAACAGTTCACCAGTGCAGACTGTTGACACAGTCCTTCGAAACCACGATCAGATTCTTCGCATTTTGTGGGACAATCTCCACATGGCAAGAAATTGCATGAAGCAACAAGCCGATTAACACTGTTCTGAGCGCACTTTTCAAGCAGGTGATATGGTTTTTCTTCGTCTCCAGTGGTACAAACAATCCTCCCTGAAAATCAAAGGGCATCATAAGCTCGCTCCAAAGTTCTATGGGTCATATCGGATTCTTCGGAAGATTGGGTCCGTTGCTTATAAATTGGAACTTACTCCTTCCTCCCGCATTCATCCAGTATTTCATGTCTCTTGTCTGAAGACAGTTCTTGGCACCAACATCAACGGACAAACTATTTTACCCGAACTGGATAATGAAGGATCCATACTTTTGGAGCCGGAGGTCATCCTTAATAAGCGCAATTGTCAGCTTCGCTCTCTCTCTATCACATAGGTCTTAATTCAGTGGCACAACATGCAACCAAATGCTACATGGGAACCACTCCTTTAGATTTAACAACAATTTCCACATCTAAAGCTTTGAGGACAAAGATTTTTCTAAGGGGGAGGGGATGTTAGGAACCCATGCCTTTCCTTTGTTAGTATATTGTTGTTGGACGCATATGCTTTGTAAGTTGTCTTGTAGTATTTGTTGATCCATAGTTTGTGTTATTGTCGTTCGACGCATATGCTTTGTAAGTCGCCCGTAGTATTGTTGATCCATAGTTTGTATTGGCCCATGGTTTTGACCCATAGTATTGGTGCCTAGAATTAGTATATATGTGTGAGTTGAGGCCTATGAAAGCACCGTGAAGTTATTTGTATTGAGCTTGCTCAAAGGAGGTTTCCCCTCGAAGTGGCCTACGATCAATAAAAGGGATTATAAGTTATGTTATTTCTGCTATCTCATGTATTTTGATTAATTAACTGTTGCAGGTTCTTCACACATGCAAAGGAGATCCAAATCAATCTTTGGATCTATCAACAATTAAAAGATAAATATTCTATGAAAAGTTAAAGATCCTTACCTGATTAGGTGACCTGGTAGTTACCTTGACAGATTCAATGCCCACAACTGAAGGTGGGGCGACGACTCTGTAACAACCCTCATATATGCATATTTGTGAAATATTTATAAGAAAATGTAAATTAATAAAAGAAATGGGAATATGAAAGAAAAATGATGGAAAACAAATTGCATTAAAAGAAATTAAGAAAAAAGGGAAGAAAGGGGAGATAAAATGAGGAGAAGAAGATGGGAGGAGGATCTTTTTGGTCTTTTGGACTTTTGGAAGGAGAGATTTGGAGGATCCAATTCAAGAGGAAAGCAAGCAAGCTCTGGAATAGGGTTACTAGTTGGGGGCTCGGGGTCCTTAGCCATTGGATGGGGGTTGGTTGGGTGGAGAGTCATCCCCCCACCTTCAGTTGCGGGCATTGGATCTGTCAAGGTAACTACCAGGTCACCTAATCAAGTAAGGATCTTTAAATTTTCATATAATATTTATCTTTTAATTGTTGATAGATCCACAGATTGATTCAAATCTCCTTTGCATGTCGGTTCTTTGTTATTTTTTGGTTTTTATGATTTACAGGTTACTAGATCCACTGTTTGTGTTCATATCTCCTTTGCATCCTAGTCCTTTGTAGTTTACTAGTTTTAATCTTTTGAGGTTCTTACAGTCATAAAAGAAATCAATCCTCCCTTAAATGCAATGCTAATATGTTAATTTCAAAAGCAAAGAGAGGACTGCAATGCTAATACGTTAATTTCAAAAGCAAAGAGAGGACAAGACTTGATACCTACTTGTAAAGGAGGTATTGATGTCCAAGGGCAGTAATGCAAGTGATGCTGCATGTTGAAGGTCATCAATGAGGGATTTGAAATTATGAAGCAATTATTGATATATATATTGAACTCTACCAATCAAGCCGAGACAAAGAAGCCTCAACCATTTCATATAGAAATGTCTGCCTCTACTTTAATGGAAACTAATTCTCTATTTCCAAAAAACGGAAAGTCCCTATTAAATATGAAAGTGCTCTTGGCATAAAAAGGTAGTGACTAAAAAGGAATCAAAGCAAGAAAAAAAAGAAAGGTCTGAATTTTCATTTTACATTTTGAATAATATAGTAGAAATTAAAAAATGGTATGAAATTAAAAAAAGAAGAAGGAAACCTTCCCTCACATTCACGGAAGTTGTCATGTTTTCATTTTAGGAAAGTTTTTATTTTTGGGTTAATTTTTTAATCTCTATTTTCATGGTATAGCACCAATAGGATATCACATCCCCTCCCATCGATCCAACGCAAGGAAGGGAACATGATGACAGTTCGGGGGCTTTTACATAAACTCAACCCATTTCATTAGATTCATACGAATAAAACAAATGTGTGCAGATGCAAATCAAACAAACATGCACAACGGAAATAAACCTTATCCACACACATTTCATATGCATTCAACATATCAATAACATTCATTATAACGTCTCCACCCATCTACCAAAGTCTTGGAAGGGAACATGATGCCAATCTACGGGGCTTTCACAAAAAAAAAAAAAAAAAAAACTCAGCCCATTCATTAGACTCATAGCCATAAAATTAATGTGTGCAGATGCAAATCAAACATATATGCACAGTGGAATAAGAACATCACCCACACACATCTTTCATATGCATTCAATCTATCAATAATAAACATAAAAGTAAAACATTGCAGAAGTAAAATGCACATAGAGAACACTTATCTTCATTTGTGCAATTGCCCCAAAACAACTAGCTATGTTGCTGCAACGTTCCACCCAACCATAGGCCGGTTGTGTTCATAGATCTCTCAACACAACTGCCGCCACCGAGCTGGGCATGAATCTTACAAGGAAAAGGGAACATTCCAACTCATTCACAGCCAAAGCAATAGATAACCATCTCAATCCCAACCTTCTTTTACACACAGCAACTCAAATTGGGCATGGATGCCCATTTTCAACAATGGGATTTTACAGATAAGATGGCCATGGACTTTCCCAAATCGTGGGCACACCAAAAACAAAATGGAAATTGAGAGCAAAATCGTTTCCAGAAAACATTTATGGGCATTCAAGGGACAAAAACGACCTCCATAACCCCAAAATCGTGGCTCCCAAACGAATTGTAAAAAGAGAAAATCGTCCCTAGGGAGAAACCCAATTTCTTCCACAGGTTATGGGCGTTTCGAATGGCCAAAACGACCTCCTTGAAACCCCAAAATGATTTGTTCTCTTCACCATTGGTAAACCAAACAAAAACGCCCTCTTCCCAACTGAAAAACAAGGGAAATACAGGAAAACCTGGAGGAAAAACGCCCAGGAAGCTCCAAAAACGTGAGAGAGACAAAATTGGTTGATGGTTAATGGCCGGGGGAGCAAATTCATGGCTCTTTTCTTGCCAAGGAAGCCAAAACACGTTTTTCCCTGCAGGGTGGTTGCCCATACTCAAATTTTGGACAGCCATACCTCTCATTCCCTAAGGCATTAACTACCTCAACCAACCCTTGGGAGAATGAATGGTTGGGTGCCAAAGTCAACATGGGTAGTTGAGTGTTTGATGGGTTATCTCATTGACACTTGGCTTGATTTGATTGGCTCAAGGGTTTGAATGTTTTCCTTCCCAATCCCTTGTAAAATCATGCCCCCATCTCTTGTTGCATTGCATAGCTAGTTGTGGGTATTTTTTTATTAAAATGCATATTTACATGGTATTCACAATTGCATTGCGCATGGTTGGCATGTGAACCATATGCATTGATAAATCGATGGCAGGGCCTTGGCCTTGAGCTCCTCACCACGATTTTACAACAATATTACATCATTTACGATTTTAATGTCATGGGGTCAAACTGTGGACATTACATTCATCAATTTAAAACATTGCAGAAATAAAACACATAGATAGAAAAATACTTATCTTCATTATGAAATGGCCCCGAGCAAGTAGCTATGTCGCTGCAACGTTCCACCCAACCATAGGTCTCTGCCTAGCCTGTATTCTTTTAGCACTCAGAGACCACCCCCGAGATGGGCATGATTTCTACAAAGAAAATGGGACACTCAAGCTCATGCACAGCCAAATAAACATTGCATCTAAGTCAAGCCAGTCCACATCAGGGTTTATCAGGCTAAAACTGAACCCTCTTCATTTCTGGATGCTTGCACTCAAGCTCAAGCCAAAACAATGGATACCCAACCCATACCCTAGCATACTCTTTCCACACTTAGCAAGCACAATGGTTGGGCATGGATAAACGATTTTACAAAGGGATTTTCAAAACAGGGTTCCCATTGGTTCACCCAATTCTCGGCTCACCCAAAACGAACTGTGGGAAGGGGAATTTGACCCCAGGGAGCAAACCCGATTTCTCCCACAGGTTATGAGTATTTCAAATGGCCAAAACGACCTTAGTGAAACCCCAAATCGAGCTCTCTTCCTCCCAACAGCTCTGCAACACCCAAAACACCTTCCTCCCAGCTGGGAAACAAGAGAAAACCATAAAAACGTGGAGGAAAAATGCCCATGTAGCTCCAAAAATGTGAGAGAGACAAAACTGGTAGATGGGTAATGGCTTGGGGAGCAATTTCGTGGCTCCTTTCTTACCGAAGAAGTCAAACACAATTTTCCATGAAGGGTGGCTTACCCATACCCAGATTTGGACGGCCATACCTCTCCATTCCCCAAGGCATTAACTACTTCACCCAACTTTTGGGAGAAATGAATGATTGGGCACCAAAGTCAACATGGGTAGTTGAGAGTTTATAGGTTCTCTCACTGACACTTGGCTTGACTTGATTGGTTCAAGGGTTTGAATATTTTCCCTCCCAATTCCTTTTAAAATCATGCCCCCATATCTTGTTGTATTGCATAGCTAGTTGTGGGTATTTCATTAAAATGCATATTTACATGATATTTGCAATTCCATTGTGTCTGGCTAGCACGTAAACCATATGCATCATTAAATCGATGGCGAGGCCTTGGTCTTGAGCTCCTCACCACGATTTTATAACAATATTACATCATTTACATTTTAATGCAATGGGGTCAAAATTGGGATATTACATAGGATGTCAAATGAATTGACATAGAAATTATAATAAATAAATAAAAAATCAAAACATTAGTGACACGTTAGACATAGTGAAAAATTAAAAGTTTGGGAGAGAATATTAATGAAAAATGTAGTGACTCATGATATGTTCCTTGACTATTCATAAATTGAAATTGATTATTATATTTAAATGTTCAAACGCCCATTTAAATTTGTAAAAGAGTTTTTCGTTTCTTAATTTTCGTTTTATATGTTAATAGAAAATTTATATTAATTTCAATACCCTATATTTATTGATTAGACAAATTAAACACATCAATTAAATTTAGAAAAAAGTTTTTCATTTCTTAATTTTAGTCTTTTTGTTAATAGAAAATTTATATTAATTTTAATACCTTATACTTATTGATTAGTCAATTAGAAAAAATAAAATGGAATCACAAAACTATGGAAGTTTTCCTAAATTTTCTTCTCTAAAATATAAAGTTGTTTTATTAATAAAAAAATTATATCAATTTTGATAGACTACATTAATAGAATTGAAATCAGAAAAGTAGGAAAACTTTCCCAAACTTTCTTATCCAAATAAGGAACCTTGCATTTAAAACACATTAAAAACAAAAAAAATTATTTTTTTGAACTTTTTTATTTTCTATAATATAGTACCAATCACAATTCATAAATTCTTTAAAAAATAAAATAAATAAAAATACTAAGAAAAATAAACCAACGACTTTAGTTATACTTTATAAATGTTTAAATATTGAATTTACAATAGTCTTGTCGGCCTACCACAAGGACTAATAAGATTGCAAACGAAGAAACAGTTCCCTCCCTCTGAGAGTCATGGCAATTACATAAATTCATAAACTTAGTGTATCTGAAAATATAGCAGATCCATTGATGGCAATGCCAGTAAAGTAAATAGAGTCATCAGTTGGGATTGGCGAGGGTGTAGCTATGCTTCTCTGGTGTTGTTGGAAGCAGCAGCCAAGCAAGTTGACGCGCCAGTTGTGCTTTACTACCAACAGGCGTGGAGCTGAGCGCGGCCAAGAAGATGTATTTTGGTGGAACGTCAGAATGAGAGCGTACGTTGTCCACAAAGAGAATGAAACAGCCATCCAGCTTTACTGTCAAATGGTTGGCAGTGGCGTGGAGGCGGACAATTTCACATTTCCTTGTGTTATCAAAGCATGCGGGAGTTTGGGTAGCCTGCATCTAGGCAAGGGTATTCACGCTCACCTACTCCAAAAGGGTTTCCATTCAGATGCCTTTGTGGTGAGTTCTCTCATAGACATGTATGCTAAATGTAAAAGTTTAGAAATTGCACGCCAACTGTTTGACAAAACGTCTCAAAGAAGCGTCGTCTCATGGAATGCGATGATTGCAGGTTACGCAAAGAAGGGAGGGTGTGAAACCCTTAAACTATATCGGTTAATGCTACTGTCCGAGGAGAAGGAGAATCCCAACTCAATCACCTTTGCAACTGTGCTTTCAGCATGACCCCCACTAATTACAGGTTTGCAGCATGGGACGGAGATACACAATCATATTATGACAACTGGGTTCGCATCGGATGTTCTTGTCGGAAATGCTCTTGTAGCAATGTATGCGAAATGCGGTAATATAAAGGATGCATGCGTTGTGTTTGACAAAATGCACCAACGAAATACTGTCACATGGAACGCAATTATTGCAGGTTGTGTTCAGAATGGGTGCTGGGACAAGGCCTTCAACTTCTTTTATCAAATGAAAATAAAGGCTGCGAAGAAACCCAACTCGGTAACTATCGCCAGTATTCTCCCTGCATGTGCTGCCTTAAGTGCCCTGCAACAAGGCAAAGAGATACATGCCTACATAGTAAGAAATGAAATTGGTTATGATGATTTTGTGGTGAGTGCTCTCATAGATGTCTATGCAAAATGTGGAAAAATAGAAATGGCATGCCTCTTGTTTGATAGAATTAATGAAGTAGATGTAGTGTTATGGAGTGCCATGATTGCTGCATATGTACAAAATGGTCTCAGTTATGAAGCTTTGGATCTCTTTCGTCATTTGCAAGTTATAGGATTGAAGCCCAACTCTGTAACCATTGCAAGTCTTCTCCCCGCATGTGCCAAGCTAGCAGTCCCACGACAAGGTAAGGAAATCCATGTTTATATCATAAAGAATAGACTGGAGGGGTATTCTTTTGTGGGGAGTGCACTAATAGATATGTACGCCAAATGTGGAACTATCGATACTGCTCGCACTGTGTTTGAGGGCATGTCTCAAAGAGACATGGTCTCATGGAATTCAATGATGACGGGCTATGTACAAAGTAAGAAGTGTGATGAGGCCATTCAACTCTTTCGTCAAATGGTATTGGATGCAGTAAAGCCTGACGAAGTTACATTTGCCATCCTTTTATCTGCGTGTGCCCACTTAGCTGCTCTGCAGCATGGGACGGAGATCCACAGTTACATAATCAGAAATGGCTTTGAATCTGTCGTTATGGTAGGCAGTGCCCTCGTAGACATGTATGCAAAGTGCGGGAGTCTAAAGGTTGCATACCAAGTTTTTGTAACCATTTCACAGAGAGATGTAGTTTCATGGAACGCAATGATTGCAGGTTATGGAATCCATGGATATGGAAAGGATGCCATCATCCTTTTCAGCCAAATGCAAGAGGCAGGTGTGAATCCTGATTATATCACCTTCATTGCTATTTTGTCCGCATGTAGCCATGCAGGCCTTCTGAATGAAGGCTGTCGATACTTTCACTGCATGAGTCAAGATTATTCCATTATGCCTGGATTGGAACACTATGCATGCATGGTCGATCTTCTTTGTCGTGCTGGGAAGCTGGATAAGGCATATAGCTTCATTAAAAAAATGCCATTAGAACCTGATGCTGGTATTTGGGGAGGGATACTTGGTGCTTGTGTAATTCATTGTAACATAGAACTAGGGGATCTTGTTGCAGAAAACCTTTTTGAGTTAGAGCCTGAAAATGCTGGATATTATGTATCGTTGTCAAATATGTACGCTGTGTCTGGCCTATGGGATAGAGCAGCTAAGGTCAGAGCGATGATGAAAGCCAGGGGATTGAAGAAGACACCAGGTTGCAGTTGGATTGAGGTCAATAACAAGGTTCACGCATTCTTTGCCGGAGATAAATCCCATCCACAATCAATGCAAATATATGCAGTATTGGAAAATTTGACTGGTCAAATCAAGAAGGCAGGTTATGTACTAATTACAAGCCTAATGTTGGAATATTGCGAGGATGAGTAAAAGGTACTGTTCCGTAACTCGAGCAAGATGATATTGGTTTAAGTTGGATTAATGTATTGACTGGAAGATCTCTTTGGATCACTGAAACCTTTTATTATGGTCAATCCTATCATGTCATCAAGTTCCTCTCTAAAATTTCCCAGCATGGAAATGCTTTAATGAGAGTACATTTCATTCCTTATTTCAGGGATGCTTTGTGCTTCCCTGGGGACTCTTATTGATGCTACTTGAGATGAGAAACACATTGAAGCTTATGTAACATTGTTCTTAACCAAATTAATTGCAAAGCTTATTACATTATTCTTAACCATATTAATTGACATTAGCTACGTGGTAATCCAATTGAAACCTAGCTGCTATCAGGAAGGTTGCAATTGCCAGTATGTCATACATGATGTCTGAACAGCGAAGAGCAATTTAAAAAGGTTCATGTCTATGAAGAAAATATTATTATGATGCCACTGCTGGTTCTAAATGGTGGTATGCTAAGTTATGGAGCTGGCACATTCCTCACAAGCTGAAATGTTTCTTTTGGCTGTCCCTTGAAAACTGTCAACTTACCTGGGACAATTTCAGAAAAAGAGGATGGTGTGGTCCTGGGCAATGCATTTAATGCAAAAAAAAGAGGAGGAATCTCTATCTCACATTTTTATTTCATGTTATTTCTGCAAACTTGTTTGGCAGGATGTATGTGAGTCTCTGGGTTTTCTATATAAATGGAAATCTTTGGATCTTGAAGCAAATTTCATCAGTTGGAGAAAGAGGGTTCCTTTACATAAATACTTGCCAATATTTGTCTGCTGGTCTGTTTGGAAAGCAAGAAATTGGACTTTATTTGAAAATTTTGATCTGGATTTTTCAGTCTTGCAACATAAAATCCGTAAATCTTTATAAGGACTTTTCTTTTGAATTGGCTCCTAAGAAGGCTAGATAGTTTTCAACACCTTCTATAATTTTCAATTTTGCCATTGGTTTCTTTGATGGAGCTTCTAAGGATGGCTCATGTGGTTGTGGTGCGATTATGAAAATTAATGAAACTCACTATTTTAATATAGTTCTCAACCCCTTCTATAATTTTCAATTTTGCCATTGGTTTCTTTGATGGAGCTTCTAAGGATGGCTCATGTGGTTGTGGTGCGATTATGAAAATTAATGAAACTCACTATTTTAATATCTGGATGGGGAGTGGTGTGGGTTCAAACACGGAAGTTGAACTGTTGGCATGTTGTGCTTTGCTTGAGTTTGCTAGATTAATGATTGGGATTGATGCGTTGCAATTTTTTTGTGACTCCCAAGTTATAGTGCAATGGGCTAATGGTTTTTACAATTTACAGATTCTTTCTTTGGACTACTGGTGCCAAAGAGTTAAGAAGTTAATCACATTTTTCTCCAGTGTTTCATTTGCTCATATCTACAGGTGTTTCAATTCTGACACTGATTCCTTATTAAAGGCTGCACTGGTTTCTCTTGAAGGGATGTTATCTTTTGAAGAATATTTTGATGATTTCCTTATTCATAAGGAATCTGTTCCTTTTTTTAAAAGCGTTGTGGGTTTGATGTAGACAGCTGTGTCAAGTTTTGAGTATTTTTTGGAGTTTATCCAAGTTTTGTTATGGATGTTATGGGGTAGGCTGGATGGTTTTTGCTGTTAGGATTGTTGGTGGTAGGTATGACGGGTTTGTCTTTGGTCATATGGTGTATGTCTGGGATGCAATTTAGCAGCCATTGACATTTACTTCTTTGATTTTCAAGGATAGCAAGAAGCTTTTTTTCAGTTTGAAAAAAAAAGTACCATGGGAGTAGACACACTTGTTTGCTTAACAATCTTTTGGTAAAAAACCATGGAGTACCAAATGCTTTGGTCAGAAAGATGGTGTGTTGAACAATCTTTTGGTAAAAAACCATGGAGTACCAAATGCTTTGGTCAGAAAGATGGTGTGTTGAATTTGCTTTATTATATCCTAAGATAACTGGCTATAGCCTGATGTGAAAATGGATCCGAACCAATGAATGGGTGTAAAACTTAGTCGCTGCAATGTAATTCGGCAATTTATGAAGGTTAGAAATAATGTGGATTACGACATAAGAGAAAAAAATGATAAATTAATTAAATTAGAAAAATGAAATAGGAAAGGAAAAGAGAGAGGGTAATGAGAATTGAAAGGTCAATCCTTTGTCCTTCCCTCTACCCCAACTCTGTTATATCTCATTGTATATTAAAGGTTATTTTTTTGTGACAGAGAATCCATAGAGGATGCTTGAGAGCCATATGCCACATTGTAACTAGAGATTGCTAGAATAGATCGAGTCACCATTCAAATACCATTTTTTCCATTTGGGTTTCTAGGGTAATTACTATCTTATGTGTAATGTTTACTATGTGCGTGGTTGGTTATTACATTGATCTGTTTACTATGTAGCATTGTTTTAAAAACCGGTCAACTCGGAACCAAAACTGGCTGAGTTGAGTGGTTTAACCTGATATCTATCCAAAAGATCTACGAAAGGCATCTTAGTCAGTACTGTTAGGTCGAATAATGATGCTCTTCTTACATCTGACGCATCCTCCATCTATAAATAAAGAGTTTGCCTTCTCATTTAGGCATTCGAAGTCAGTATAGCTTTGGAGAAGTATGCTTTGCAAGTGCAGAATCATCCAATCACATTGCATCAAAACCTCTTGAGCTTGGTTTAATCTTGAGTCTGTAATTGAGTCTGTAATTGGGATTATGCTTTGCCACTGCACTACATGTGAACATACGACATCAGATACCAGAGCTATATTGTAATGATATTTATGCATTAATAGAAAATTTTGAGAATGTTTCCCATTATTCGAAGAATTTTAATCTTGTCATACAATTAGTAAGCTAAAACCGCATGTAATCACACTGATAGAGATTGCATGAGAGTTGGGATCAACATCGGTGCGCAAGTCCTCTATTGAAGGAAGGTAGCTAGTGTTGGAGGAAGCAGGTAGATCTGAAGGATTCTAGAAGCCGTAGTGGAGAAAGAACCCAAGTTTTGGACGCTTACGTGACAAGAATGGAGTTGGGAAGTATTGTTGCAAGCCGGACTCTTCGTTAACTCTGAGCAGAGAGAAACCTCTGAATGGAGAGCAACAAAACCCTAACTCCAATGCATGAAGGAAACCCTAGCTAGGATAAGATTCCTAAGTTATCAACAGTCCGACACTGGTGAGTATACACCCATGGAGTTAGTACCAACCATGTAAATAAAGTGGGAAATGTTTTTCAGTGTTTTTTAGCTAGACTTACTTTTTATCTGGGGTTTTCAAAGTGGTTCTCTAGGGTTTGTTCATAGATAGTTTTGCTATGTCACCATCGATGGAGGAGGAATTGGTGGCCTGGCCGGACCATATATTGGATAGTTCTCCTGTGGGCGATTCTATCTATATAGACAAAAAAATCCTGATTTCAAAGTTGGACTCGTGAAGTTTTGTCTTGTGATAGTGATGATGTGGAGGAGGCCATGGTGGCTTTCGGGTCAGGTGATAATCACTTGCCTATTTTTCCGGGTGACCTGACATGGCCTATAAAGGTCTATAGTTCCGATGGTCAGAGTTTTCCCTTATCAAAATACTTGGTTCCTAGGTGTTTATTTCCTCTTCGTTCCGCCTCTCGGTTGTTTGCGGAGGCGGAGAAGGTCTTTGCCGACTGATGTGTTAACCTTGGGATTACTGTAGGTAAAAACCCTAGTTCCACGGGAGATGTGACAAGTGGGATTGCCCCTCTTCCGGGAGTAGTTGAAAGGAAAAGGGGGAAGATGTTGATATGGTAAAAGGGTGAAATCGAGGCAAGCCCTAAAATATTTCAAAATTCTGGACGAACCACTTTTCATGACTGTTGGTCGAGACACACACATGGACAGGATTGCGAGTTTGTCTATGAGAACTCTTGTCGGTCGTTTGGAATATGCTACTATGAATCGGCTTGAATTCCTAGTTTGGATTTGAGTGAATTGGAATCTCATAGTGGGTTATATCCTGAAATTCAATATTTTAGTTAATGGATGGTATTGTTTTCACTTCCTAATGGTGGAGGCGTTCGCTTGTATTCTACCGAGACCGTGGATCATTGGTGGTGGTTTGTTGGTCCTCAGTTGATCGAACTCGACTTTAAATCCCTTAAAGGATACGGTGGTGCTTCGCCATTTGTGTTGTCTTTTGTTAGGTTTTCCTCTCAAACTTTGGTCTCGCTCAGTTTTTGAAGACCTAGCAAATAATATTAGCATAATCATTCACATGGAGCAATATATGCTCTATGGGGAGGATAAAAGAATGGCAGTGGTCCTCATCGAGTTTAATGTGTTGAGGGGTATTCCAACTGAGGTTATGATCAATTGGGGAGAAGTCACTTTTGTCCAGACGTTGGATTACAAGAGGATTCCATTCCAATGCTTTCTATGTTGGGATACATGGCATCTGAGAAATAATTGCCATGGGTTTGGATATATAGAGGACGATGGCAATGAGCCCCTACCGATTGGGCCTTTAAAGTTTGGTGACATTGAAGGCAATCACATTGTGGGGAATCTTTCCTCGACAAAAATACATTCCAACATTTTAGATCCCCCACAAGCGAAGGCAACGTCTTCTTTCCTGAGTAAGCTTAACTCCTTGTCTCCTTGCCTTTTTAACTCTTTTACTCCAGAAGAAATTGTAGTGGTTAGGGTGATTGAATGTTTTAGGTTTACATATGATAAACCCTTAGATGGTTTCCCTTGAATGTTTGCTTTTTTTCTTGGTGTTGGGGTGGATCACCTTTGTTTTTTAATCCTCAGTCTTTGGAGGGTGGAGGGTCTTTGGGCCAGTTCGAAGTGGTGAAGTTTGCTTCTCAAGAGGGATTTGATCTCACTACTGGTGGTAGGTTCCTTTCAGATTCTGGTAAATAACCTTTTTCTTCTTTTGACTGGGCAAATACTTGTAGTCTTGGTGTTGGAGATGGGCCTATTTTTCGCATTAGCCCTTAGTCCGAAAGGGGGGAAGAGTAGAGAGGGGTTGTCTCGTCCTTTTCCTAAGAAGGGTTTGGGTCTTTCCTCAATTGTTTCCGAGGAAGACTTGGAGTGTGATTGGAATCTTATAGTTGGGTATAACCCTATTCCCTACTCTGTTGTTGAGGGGGTTGTTGGGGGGGGGAATGTTGTCGACATCCTTTTCCACTTGAGTTGTCGTCGGTTTTCTCTCCTGTTAGGGATGCCACCACTAAAACCCCTCTTCCCGTTTTGTATGATAAACCTGCTAAAGAAAGAGTTTCATTCGTCAACTCCATTCAATTTCAAAATGTCACTATTTGAAAAAATAAGACCAAGAAAGGGGGCCTTGCCTCGGTTTCCATAGAGCCTGCGGATGGTGTTGCTACTTGCTAGTGATATCTCCTATGTTCCCCTGTCCACAATATTGAAAGCTCTATCAGAACTCTTCATCTTCCAACGTTTTTTTGCCTGTTAGAGATCTGTAGGCCATTGATTCAATGGACTAATGATCTTTACGTCCTTTAATATCTAGGGGGTGGGGGGTGCACCCAAATTCTATAGCCTAATGAGGATCTTCGAATGTATTCATCCTCATATAGTATTGATTCAAGTAACGATGTGCATGGTAGTCAAATCTTGTGAGGTTTTTCTGCGTATGCTTTCTGGATGGGAATGTAGTGCCACTAATGCTATGAGGCTTTCGGGGGGGATCTTTTGGTGGCTTGGAACCCGTCAGTGGTTGATTTAAAACCATTTAATACATGTGTAGGTATTCTACTAGAGGGTAAGATCCGTGGTTTTGATGAAAAAGTTCATATTTTGAACTTCTATGGTCCTTATTCAGAAAGGATGAAGTTTTGGGAGTCTATGGTGGATAGTGGGGTTTTGCAGTTGCCTTGATTCGATACTAGACCCTCTTTCATATTTATTCAAACAACTCTTTTAGGATAGTGATCTTATTGATGTGGTTCCGGTACCTATGTCTCCTACCGGGCGTAATGGTCGGGTCCGAGAGGGGGCCATCTCAAAAAGGTTGGACAAGTTTCTTCGTGCTAAAGGGTTAGTAGACATCTTTCCTAGATATAGGTCACGGTCTCTTAGCTTAGTGGTGTTGAACCACTCCCCTATCTGCTTTCAATTGGACATGGAAAGAAAATGACAGAAGTTTCCCTTTAAATTCAATCACATTTGGCTGGAGGATGATTCTTTTCACATGGTGGTGGTGTATTTTTGGCGATCCTTTAGGACTGATCCCGAGGACACTGCTATGCATTTTTTAATGTTGAATCTTAAAAAACTCAAACAACCTTTGGTCAAATGGGAAATCGAAAAAAAATCAATACTCACACAAGATCTTCTCCATGTTGAAGAAATCACCACTCTATTTTCAGAGAATGTCTTTGGATGTTTATCCAAGGTTGAAAATGATACTCTAATTAATCTAGAAGATTGGAAGAACAAAATACCGAGAATTGAAATGGAATCCTAGCATATGAAAATCCATTCCACCTAGATCAAGCAGGGGGACTTCAACTATAAATTCTTTCATAAATTTGCTACTCATTGAAGAAATGTCAACACTATCTGGGATATGAAGAACACCAGGGACAAGGTGATTTGCTCTCAGTTTGACCTAGAACATGAAACAACCCACCATTTTGAGTAAATTTTCAAAGATAATGGTACTACAAAGATTGATGAGCAGCTCAAGGTTATTATGCATTACCCCATATTTTTCTTAGATGCAAAAGGTAGATAGGTGCGTAAGGAGGTTACTTTGGGGGAAATAGAATCAATTCTAAATAAATTGGAAAAAGATAAAAGTGCAGGCCCTGATGGTTGGACAATGGAATTTTTCTCAATTTTTTTTGACATAGTTGGCAAATACCTCTTGGAAATGGTGGAGGAGTCTCGGGAAAAAGGGTATGTACCTAGAGCATTAAATTCCACCTTCATCGCTCTTATTCAAAAGAGCTCAAAACCATACTCTTTTAATGAATATAGGCCTATTTATTATGTAATCTGGTTTATAAAGATTATCTCTGAGATTATCTCTAATAGGATCAAGCCTTTTCTTGAAAGAAGTATGTCGTTAGCGCAGTTTGGCTTTCTTTCAAACATACAAATCATGGACATAGTGGGTGTTTCTAAAGAAGGTTTTCACACTATAAAGATCAAGAAACTTAGTGGAATAATCCTGAAGCTAGATTTGATCAAAGTCTATGAGAGGGTAGACTAGGTGTTCCTAAGGTTGGTACTCCTACAAATCAGACTCCCTTTGGATGTTTGGCGCAAGGCGGGTCGGTTGGACCTTCTTGCTTAACAATACACACGACACACACAATGCTCACACAAACTTGGTGTAAACAGGATGCCAGAAGCTGGCTTCTATTACTTCAATCAATTTACTGTATTACAATACGGAATGCAAATAAACATAAACAACTAAACTATGTCGGCCTCAACCTATTACAAATATATAGAAGTAATGGTGTGTTCTCTTTGTGTGTGATCTTCCTCCCTCTCACAGCCTCGGCTGAATGCAAGCGATCGCTGAGCTATGGATGACCGATCTCTGCTAGCTCTCTCACCGGACTAACTCCCTTAACTCTGTGCCTGCGCACTTTTCTTCTACTCTGCTTTGCTGCTCATCCTGAGGTCTACTCCACTCCCCGAGACACGCTTCCTCTGTCCACCGAATCCTCCAAATCCTGCAGTCTTGTAGTTGTCAGCGCCCTCTACCATGCTGCACAACCTCTGCCTGTGGTGACATCTGGCCTGATCCCAACCACCTTCATAATTGCTCATAACTTCCTTAGCAACCCTAAATGGCTACCAAGTACTCCACTTGACTTTCTGTGCTCTTGACTTTGTGACAGTTGTTGGTGCCATCACTGACCTCGACCATACTGTCTTCCATCATCCTTCGACATACTTGTCGGCTTTACTTCACGTGTAAGGCTTCGCCAGTCCTCCCCTTCCTCCATGCTTGGCTTCCGCCTCGACCTGTCGGTGTCGCGATTCGACAACATGTCGACCTTCGACGCTTCCGCTCCGATCCTGTCATCTGTCGACCTTTGACATGTCGACTCTCGACCTTCTGCTCGACTTATTGACTTCGACAACCAATCTCCCTTCGCACCAGTGGTCGTCGGCAATCCCCCTCTGGTCGACTTCTCCTGTCGATTATCTTCGACTGTTCTACCTAGGCCTCGATGCTCCTGCATCAATGTTACTGAGTGGATTATGGCATGTGTTTCTTCACCCAGGTTTGCAATGCTTGTAAATGGTTACCCTACCATTTATTTCAAAATTTCTATAGGGATAAGGCATGGGTGCCCTTTATCACCTTTTCTCTTCCTCTTAGTGATTGAGGGCCTCGGTAGAATGATTGGGCAAGCTAAGATCGAGGAAAAATTGTGTGGGGTTCAGATCCAAAAGAATCGCATCACCCATCTTTTATTTGTGGATGATGTGCTTATTTTCAGTGAAGGAATACTCTAGGAATGATAAGCATACAAGGAAATCATATCTCTTTTTTGCTCTTCCTTTGGGATAGAGGTGAGCATTCATAAATCTAGTCTCATCCATAAAAATGTGTAGGAAGAAGTAATTTAGTAGGTAAGCACTTTTTTTCCTTATCAGTTAGAGTGCTTAGACACTGGAATTAAATACATGGGATATCTTTCAAAGACAAACTTTTACTATGCTAAGGATTGACTATGGATGCTCAAGAAGGTGGATAACAAAGTTAATTGATGGTGCTATAAATGGTTGTCTCTAGGAGGAAGGTTAATTCTAGTCAAGTTAGTCCTTGAAAGCATCCTTGTGTATTGGATGTCATTTTCCAAGATTCCACTATATATTTTGCATAGTATCAGAAGGAAAATGATGAATTTCCTATGGTCTGGGAAAGTGGATAGAGGTAAGTTCCATTTGGTCCATTGGGAGAAAATTTGCTTACTAAAGTGCTTGTGGGGGTGGCGGATAAAAAATCTGAGATGGTTTAGTCAGGACCCGTGTCTAAAAAGTCTTTGGAGGGGTCTATTTGGTTCAGGTATTTGGAGCTTGGTTCTTAGATATAAATATTTAAAGAAATCTAAAGTGGAGGAATGGGAAAGGAAGGACAACAAGTATGTTTACTAGTCCTCTAATATTTGGCAGGGGTTTATGAAATCTTTCATCTAGTTAGGCAGGTGGCTTAAATGGAATATTGGAAACATTGACAATATAGTATTGGGGTTTAATCATTTCTTAGGGGGAGAAAATTTCTACCTGCTCTCTGAGGCACTGATCTCCCACCTTGCAACGTTAGGTATTACAAGATTGGCTCAAATTAAGAATCCCGCAACAAATACTTATAAAACCTCATATTGGTTGTCTACTTCTAATGTGGGCCTATCTAGTATTCTGGCAATTGAATGGACAAATTATATTGCCAACATCAAGCATATGGGCATTAGAATCAAGGAGGAGGAGGACTCCTTAATTTGGTCTTGGGACAAACAATTTGGAAACATAAGTGCAAGCAAAGCTTATGAGGACATTGCTAAATATTCCCATGCTCTTGCTTCACACTGGTGGTATAACTTGTTGTGGAATTGGTCCTTGCAATTAAATATTAAGTGCTTCTCGTGGTTATTCCTAGATTTTTTTTATATCATGGGATAATCTTAACAAAAGAGGTTTTTACAGACCAAATTTTTGTATCCTCTGGAGGTAGGAGGAGGAGAATATCTTTCATCTCTTTGTTGAATGTTCATTTTGTCAAAAGGTTTGGACTGAATTTTTGGAGACTTCAATTGTCTCACAAGTGGAATCTCCCTACATTGGGAGAAATACTATTTGCTAGATTAAAATATTTCATCTATACAAAATGTTGCCATTCTTTCTGATGTGGGGAATATGGAAGGCTAGAATTGCCTTGATATTTGATAATTACTCTCTTCCTCTTACTGTAGTTGGTCTTAAAGCTTTTAATTTTTCAAGGAATTCTACAATCCATAGTCTCTCAAAAACCCACGAGTATTACAAGAACTTGCCTTTAAAGAAGGATTTATTTATGTATTTTTTGATGCTTCCTCCAATATGGATAGGTGTGGAGGGGGATGATTCTTAACATTACTAAGAACCACTTCTTTCTTCTCAAATTGAATAGTGGGTCTGGCACGAACTCAAGGGCGGAGATGTTGGACTTATAGAGGCTATTAAAGTTTGCCTCGATGCAGAACATTATGGAGTTGCAGGTTTATGGAAACTCACGAGTTATTATGGACTTGACAATGGGTCTCTCTTCTCTGTAGGTCATTCTATTGGATCACTAGTGTGACAAAACAAAAATCTTATGGAATTCTTCTTAAAGCTATATATCAAGCACAGTTCCAAGGAATTCAATGCTTTGGTAGATATCATGTCAAAGGAAGTTGGCATGTTACCGGATGGCTTGTTATTTATTGAGGAATTCAAGGATTTTGTCTTATGCTGTTCAGGCACAATCCATTTATACTAGCTTATTCTGTGCTCTTTTTTTGGATTGTAAACAATTAATGTTTGTCTCTTTGAAGTGCTATGCACGTTGAAATATGATTAGCAGTTTTTTGATGGAAATGATAGGTCTTAGCTTTGTTAGAATACTTCAGTTGTTTAAAGATGTGTATTTGGGAATTTTTTAGTAAGAACATATGTAACTTTGATTATGGCTAGAATATCAAGTTATGGGTTTTTTTCCTTTGAAAAAAGAAAATGTAGTTTAATATTGAAAAACATTAACTTATTCCCCTTGATGAAGTCAATCCAACTTTTAATGAAAGTGAGTATTTAGGATTTTAGGTTTTCGTGGTTTGCAATGTTGGAATAGGTATTCAGATGATCCACGGTCGGCATTTCCGTTGTCGACGTTTCGAATCCCAAGCTGGATTCATCATTAGGACATAATATGGTGTAGAAAGGTTGCTCACCTGCATATAAGTAGTTAGAGATGCCCGATCATATCCCCTTATCCCTTCATCTTTTCATCTTCCAATTCTTTATCTTTTCAACTTCAACACCGATCTTCTAAAATGGATGCTAGCAAATTCTTTCAATAATTATTCATTCACAAAAGTAAACAATTCAAGCAAGAAACCCTAATTAATTAATAATAGAAAAATATGACTCCACAACACAAGTGAAATAGATTCAATTAAAAAGTATAGCACTTCAAGCAATAATAAATTAGTTATCAAGCATTAATAAATTATCCTTATTTAATTTAAAAGATAAGAATAATTCTTAATAATGATAATTATAAGACCTTTACAATAGGATGTAATAAATTTTTAGAAATATAGCAATAATAAATTATTTATCAAGCATTAATAAATTATCGTTATTTAATTTAAAAGATAAGAATAATTCTTAATAATAATAATTATAAGACCTTTTTTTTTTTTTTTTTCCTTGGAAAAAGTCGTAATTTTATTTCATTAATGAACAAAATTACATTCTGCACATGTAATAGAATCTCAGAGATCCCTACATTGTCAACATATACTGTCCATATGACTGTCCAAACAGTCCACCAATATCCGAGTACATATGACAGTCATAGATGAATATGAATAATTATAAGACCTTTACAATAGGAAGTAATAAATTTTTATAAAAATTATTTATGTAAAAGTTTCAAAAATAATTAATAAAGGTCTCATAAAAATTAATTATTAATAATTAATAATTATATTATCATAATAAATTAATAAGGATAACACTTCATGCAATAATAAATTATCCTTATTTAATTAAAAGATCAATTTAATTAATCAAAGAATAATTAATAATAATAATAATTGTAAGACCTTTACTAATGATTTACAACAATAATAATTAATAAAGGTCTCATTAAAAATTATTAATAATTATGAATCATTCAAGGGTTTCATTAAAGATTAATAAAAGTCCTTATACAAACATAATGAATAATTAATGAAGAAAATCCACAAATAGAATAGACGAGTCGGAGGCTAGGTCAGTGAAACACTTTTCTTTTTGACAAGGTTATATGTGGTTCATGGCCCTATAGTTCTATTGATGAGTGGAACATGGTGCATATGGTGAATGTCTCGTACATGATATTGCAATGATAGTCTTCCTATACTTCAGCTTTTATGGTGGTCATATATTTTACAAACTAGTGATACTTCATCTCTTAATGGCATAACCATGACACAAAATTTATTTGTAAGTAGTTTGCATCCTACTCTATTTTGGTGACATAAGGTATACTGGAGTTCACAATCTCTAAGGTGTAGTGATTTTGAAAAATTGGAGTGTCCAAAAAAATTATTAAATTTGGATTCGTCGCATTCAAAGCAATCTAATTTACAATGAATTATGGAAAGGTATTTGTAATGCACAACCCACAAAACCCACTAATGTTGCATGATTAGAAAAACGAGAGTTAAAATATGTAAAATTTTTAGCACTTATTCAAAGAACTATTTTTTATGAAGCCTTTGTTCACCATTGAGAATTGTGCCGATGCTTGGTCAGCTTGGAAAGTCCTTAAAGATTTGTTTGAATCACAACCTGAGGTCAAATGAATTGATCTTCAATTAAAGTTATTGCAACAAAAATGAAAGGGGAGATGCCATGATATACTTTCAAGCGAAAAAAATTAAACAAGAGATTAATAAAGCAGGATTTGCTGAAATAGAAGATATTTTGATGGTTACAATATTCATATCGAGGTTTCTAGAATCATGCAATCGCTTTTTGTGGACATTGAAAATTGTTGATAACTTGGAGAATATAACTTTTGACAAGGCTAATGAGTTGTTAGCAAATCACAATGAAACATTTGGAAATAATAAATAGTCAAGGGAGGATGTTTTTGGTTGCAAGCACTAACAAGAACATTACAAATGGTTCAATTGGAAAATGTGTTATCGCTACTGAGAATAATGAAAATCAACGAAACCAAAATTATTGTTCTAACAGAGGTTGAGGTTGAGTTTGAAGAAGAGGTGGAGGTATAGGCATAGGAAATTTGACTTGGACTTATAAAGGTTCATCAAAAGAAGATGAAAATCAACATTCACAATCTAGTGGAAGAGGACGAGGAAAAAAATAACTTGCTTTTGTTGTAATAAAATTGGGCACTATTCATGTTGAACTTTGGTTGTCATTGATGTCAACTGATGTTAAAGAGGATTCAGTATCCTTGTGCCAGTTTGAAGAAGTATATGAAATCCAGTTGAAGAGGTACATAAGAAGTATATCCAGATTATAGAATTAGATCCAGTTTGAAGAATCAAATAAGAAGTACATCCAGTTTGAAGTACATAATAAGTACATCAAGTTTGAAGAAGTACATAAGGTATGTGCACAAGTCACAATCCATCTAGTCAAGACACTTCAAAGGTAATTCCAAAGAGACGATTGGACAAGTCTCGAGAGTTTGCAAGAGGCTTGGGAGCAAGAAGTGGTTGGACATGTATGCAAGTCCTGAAAGTGCGCAGGACCTACCAACCAAAAGAAGTATACAAGTTGTTGAAGCACGTAATATTCCCAGAAAGAAGTGGCGGTTAGACAATCCAAGTGTGCAAAACCCACAAGTGGTGGTACTTCAAGGGTGCAAATCCCCACATGAACTGGTTCCAAAGTGCGCAAGTGTTAGAATATTGAAAACGTATCTAGACTTAGGATATACAATATTATTCATTTTTGATACTTTCCTAGGTGTTTGACTGGGTTGTTGGTCCCATATTGGTTTTTAGTCTCACAACTTGCCATCATTATCCACATGATCGCCCTCAGATAGATTATGGATAGATTCTTCTTCTTTTATGACTGTATAGAATGGTAAGAGCGCACTTCCTTCTTTTAGACAATTTTCTCCTGCTTTTTTTGCTTTTCAGTGGATAAGGATAAAACTAGGCATCTTTATGGACATGGAAAGCTGTCTATTTTTTGGCCAACACATCCTCCATCCTTTTCTCTCCAAAATCCATCATCTTACATATTTTTCATCACTCATTAGCTTCCATACCTGATTTAGCTAATTTGTGAGGTCCTTGACTAAGTTGGAAAGTGATGTTTCCACTATTGGGGTTTTTTCTTTTAGTAAGCTTGCCTTTTGTGAGCTATTTAGATTGCCTTTAGTGCATTCAATTTTCTCTCATGAGATGTACTATTAATTGTATTATCTTTAATGGATATGATCACTTTGGAATTGGCATCAACTGTGTTTAGTCTCACATATTTCTACTTCAGTTTTTCTTCTCAATTATGCCAATTCCTGAGTAATTTCGTATTGAGGACTTCTCTATTTCAAGATCCTAGCTTGTAGAATTTTTAATCTCTGAGTAATTTCTTATTGAGGACTTCTCTATTTCAAGATCCTAGCTTGTAGAATTTTTACATGGTATCATAACCATAGAATCCTAATAGCAATAAATACTATGCAAAGGACCAAGTATGCGCAAGTCCCACAAGTTGTGATGCCTCAGTAGCACATAATATGGTAAGTGGTGGAAGTGTGAATTAAGCTTGACCATGAAGCAAGGAAGAAGGGACATTGTGACCAACTTGTGGACATGCAGTCGGCGCAAGACAAGTATAAGTAAGAAGCCAAGTTGGAGAGTTGAAGCAAGCTTGAAGATGCAAATGTGGTAGTACTCTGATTTGGAAAGCTTCTAATTTTGGGGGCATCAATGGCTCGTGGAACCATAACAACATTATCTAGTAGAAGAGTTGGATGCGCAAAATGCAACACAATAGATGATGCGCATAAAGATGAAGTGGTTTATCTGAGATGGATGCACAATGACATAAGAGTAGCACAACAAAAGATGCGCAGTATGATCTAAGACAAGTGCGTAAGAACAGAAAGGTAGTATCGCAGATGGTACGCAAAAGGTCACATATTATCTAAGATAGATGTGGCAAGACAAAGTGAAGCACAATAGATGGTGCGTAGAATGATGTGAGTGATATGATACAAAAGTGCGAAGTCAAAATAGTAGCACAGTACAGGATGCACAGTATCAGTTGAGTTTGTATATGCGTAGAAACATAATGTTATGTTGAAACAACGAGCATATTGTGAAGTAGATGCGTAGAAACAGAACAGTATGTTGAAACAACACGCAAATTGTGAAGTATGAGATCAAGTGTCTAATGTTGATGTAGTGAAGTGAAGTACATGATACCGTTCAATGATTACAAGATTTCAAAAGATGTGCACAAAAGAATGAACTTCAGTTAATATGAAGAGTGCGCGGATCAATAGAACGACAAAGAAGTAAGACTTCTATAGTCATATCAAGGTGACAAGACATGGAAAGAAACAGGGGGTTGGTGCCTCCTTCTAGACAAAGCTAGTAAATTAGGGAGTCGATGCTTCCTTTAGGTCATAGCCTGTAAAACCAGGGGGTTGGTGCCTCCTTCCAGTTGGTTCTAGAGAACTTCCAAAGTTGGTGCTTCCATGAATGTAATAAGAGAGCATTCCATGGTTTTCTCCCATTTGGGTTTCCACGTAAAAACTTTTTGTTTTGTGTTTTGCGCATACGTGGATGAATGTTATTGTTTATGATGAATGCATAATATAATTGCTATTTAAGTTTGATAAGAAGTGAAAATTGTTCATAACTGCGCTAATACTGACTGACCCCCCCGGGCCTTCTCAGTATTAATAAGATTCCAACAATTGGTATCAGAGCGGGTGTCTTTAGTAACAACTTAACATAAGGAATATATATCCTTGCGCATATATGAACAACCAAGAAGGTCTCTCTACCAACAGAGCACCTAGATTTGATGGCTCCAACTACTCCTTTTGGAGGATAAGAATGGAAGTATATTTGCAATCCCTTGGTGTTGATGTTTGGCAGTCTATTGAGAATGGCTATAATGTTCCTGCAACTGTACCAGTTGATCCATTTGAGAGAATACATTATGAATGCAATGAAAGAGCAAGGAATGCACTATTATGGGACAGAAGACACTAAATTCACTAAACTCATGTATTATGCTTCAACTAAGGATGTATGGGACACGCTAAAAAATATCTATGAAGGAGACGAGATAATAAAGAAGGAAAATCTGCAGACTTACTCTGGACTATATGAGTATTTGAGAATGAAATATGAAGAAAATGTTGCCTCATACTTTCTTCAAATTGATGAGTTAGTCAATGTCATCAAAAGTCTTGGAGTTACACTAACTGAAAAATCGATTGTGCAGAAAATACTGAAAAATTTGCCTCCAAGATTTGACTCAAAGGTGTCAGTGTTAGAAGACATAAATAATCTTGAAGAGTTAACACAATATGAGCTTCATGGATCCTTATTGCATATGAGATGAGAACTGAAAGGGAAAATCCCACCAGAAAGGAAGCAACCTTTAAAGCTACCAGGAAAGTAAAACACGATCATGACAAAGGATCTTCTGATCAACCATATGAGGAAGAAGCAACATTTGTGAGAAATTTGAAAAGAGGGCATGGCAAGTATAAGGGTAAGTTACCCTTCAAATGTTTTAAATGTGTAAGAGTAGGCCACTTCGCTTCAAAGTGTCTGTATAAAGAAGACAGAGATAGTGAAATCGAAGAAGATGCTAATTCCAATGAATGAAGGTTGGCATACACACATGATATATCCGAGAATGGGAAGAAAGTACCAAAAAAAAGGAAAAGTTTGTACTCCAAGGAAGAAATCAATTCATTCGAAGAAAGTGAATGTGATGATAATCCAAAAGAAGTGCTTTTCATGGCCTTTCTAGAAGATTAAAGGAGTGAAGAAAAGAAAAAGTGTTGTCTCTCTATTAAGAAAGACACATCAAATGCGCATAGTCAATCAGGAACACTGGGGAAGTACTTATTTGGTGGAATCTTTAATTCACCTCCAAAATCTGTCACAGAAATTAAATCAGACAGCCCATCTGAAGAAGAAGAAGCTGCAAAGGTTGACTGGGAAGGTGAACTGGATAGTTCCTTGGATGAATTAAAGAAGTCAAGAAGGAAGAAAAAACTCTTGTAGGACCAACTATCAAAGTATGAAGAACAAGTCAAGCTAGCCAAGGTTATTCATGAGTCTCTTGAAAACTAGTTTAGTGAAAAATAAATGAATCTTTAGAAGCAGGTAAACTACACAGTAGATAAAATTAGGAAGCTTGAAGAAGAGGAATTGGTATTGAATATTTCACTAGAAGAGTCAAAGAAGAAAAATGATCTGCTGACAAGTCAACTTTAGTAGAATAATAAAGAGATATCTTGCTTACAAGAAATAATGACTGAGATAAAAGGGAAGAAACAGGCTTAAGGTCACATCATGATTGATTCTCCAAACTGCACAAATCTAGGAAATGGCATAGAAATGAAAAGAAAATACAGAAACAACACATCAATCCTTGATAATATATTGAACGATTAGAGATCACTAGCAGAGAAATCAAGACTTGGATATGATAGAACAACTAAGAAGGTATGCGACATCAAGTATAGTCCAATCCAAGTGAATCCAATCACATATGATAGCTCCTTCAAAGATTACAATTCTTTCTATTTCACTACTATAAGAAGGATTAATACATTGAAGTGCGCAAGTTGCAATTACAATGGTCATATTGCGAAATATTATCAAACTATGAGATGTTATGCATGTAATGGTTTTGGACATAAAGCTCAATATTGTCGAATAATAGTAAATCATCCAAATAGAAATACTCTACATAACATCAACCACAACACAAGGACCAAAAGGGAAGATAGTTAGATGTGGTATCAAAATGGATGTGCACACATGAAGAAATGGGTAAAGAAAGCTACTCAAAAAAATGATCGAGACTCGTCGCAATAAGCAAGTGATTGCTACCCATCTTGTTGATATTTGAAAGGATAAGTAAGATCCTTAAATTCAACACGATATTAATTAGGAATTCACATAATGTATTAGTAAGTATTGCAGTTAGAGAACATTTGAAGTTTGTAGTCACACTAATGTAATGTTGCAAAGGAAATGTTCATATATTCTATTATTGGAAAGAATGTTTTGAATTGTCACATAAAGATCTCATACATGTAACAGTAGAAAGAGGAGTACAAATAAGTATTGATGAAGAACAAACATAAGGTTTGCGCAGATACATAAACGAAGTTTGTATTATATTCAAAATTTTCCTTTTACAAAATTACATGAGACCTCAGTCGTAGAAAACAAAGTTGAAGTACGAAGAGGTAGCATGCTAAGGCCTAACGACAATTGAAGTACAAAGATGATGATGGGAGTTATATTGAAAAAAAATTCAGAATTACAGTTGAATTACAAAATTGATTCAGAGCCGTAGTTGGAGGCCTAAATCCGTGTCATGATTGGTTGGTTCCTAAGATAGATGAAGTTCAAGATCCATCAGAGCTTGCTCAATGAATTCATAGGATTGTAGTAGTGGATAGAGCTGCATAGTTGAAGATGATGCATTGACAGTGGATTGTTCCATCCTAATCAAGTTCAACAAGTCAAGAATTTGTTTTTGTTGCTTCTCGAGGAAGCTGACTCTCTTATTTAGACTGGATAACTCCTTAGGTTTTATTTGATTATCTTGTGACTGCATGTACCAATGCATGAAATAAATTTATTTCATTTGGGATTGTAATTCCCATGTCCACCTTCAGTCTTGCGACCTCATCCTACTGCGATTGAACTGCCTAGCGAAGACTGTCGAATGAGTTGTTGAATCTCTGAAGGAAAGAAGACACGATGGATTAAGACAAGAAACTCAGAGGCTGTGACACTCATAACAAACTTGAAAGGGAACGAACCAGGATGATGAACTAGGAAATACGTAGCTCATTTATAGAATTGGAAGTTGGTTCCCTGTGTGTGAAAATAAATTGAAGAGACGTTGCGGTTAATTGCATTAATGTTCATGCAATTTGTAGCTGACTAGGGAGACATCAAAATTAATTGCACGAGTTAATGAGATCGGGGAAGAGGAAAAAAAGAGGAAATCCAATTCATTGTTCCGTGTGATCGAAATGATGTTGCCTAAAAAGCATGAGTACGAAAATGACACATCGAATTTTTCACACAAGTTATTAGTCACATCGCCTTGTTTCCATGCTAGATGATGGATGGAAGTATGTGCAATATTAAGAAAGAATATTTGGATGTCGTGGAAAGATATACAAAGTCAGAAAATGTGATGAAGACTGGTCACCATGCAGTGAATGTGACAAAAAGAAAAGTTGGATGCTAGAAGAAATCAAGATGGAAGGTGTTATACCTCTATATTCCACAGTGTCGCATCTCCACCACAAACAGAGTTGACGACACTTCCCCTACTGTTTGGACCACCCAGAAGATGAGTAATCCTTGAAGGTAAATCCACCCTGTCAAGTTTTAACCCAGCTGAGACTTTATTTACCCACACTACCGCGCCTTGCTCAGTTATGGGTGCGCGGTAGTCCACACTACCGCGCTATGCTTTGTCCCCAGAATGCGGTACTACCGCGTTATGCTCAGACTGCTTGACGCGGTACTCTTTTATTAGCTTTTTTTCCATGGCTTGTGGGATTTTGGATTTTCGAAGATAGTGGAAGATTGGGGTCCCTGATTCGATCTCAACTCACCTTCTGTGATTAGAAACCCGGATCCACTTATCTCTCCCTAGATCCACCCATCTCTCTTGTTGGTTAACCCTACCTTACACTATAAAAGAGAGGCATTCCATGGGGAAAGGGAGGACTCTTGAGAGCATCAAACCTATGATCTTGCAGCATTGTGGAGATAGCTAGAGGAGGAAGCACTTGGAGCTGGAGGACTAGCTTGGACATCAAGCAACCTTTGTAAGCATTCTTCAAGTTGTAATAAGATAAATTGTCTTGTTTTTCCCATTTCATGTGTATAGCATAAGTTCTTAGCATGAAATGTATCTAATCTAGATTTGAAACTAATCTTTACATTCAAGGTATTTGGAAGTTTGCATGTTTTTTCTTTGGTTGATCTTAACAGGTTCTACATTGGAGCTTTGGATCAAGAGCTAGGAGCGGGACAAACGTCAGTTTGAAAGGTGTGTTTCATCTCTTACTGTTTCCAAATACATTTAATCTTGCTGTAAAATTTAGTTCAGGAATTTCAAGGTAGCATTTGTTTTGTTTTGTTCTTAGCTTAGAGTTAGTGAAATCCTGCTTTAAGTTAAGGGAATTTTGACTTATCCGTAGGGAAAAATTCCACCAAACAAGAATGGCGACTCTGCTGGTTTTGATTTCTGTTTGATTGATTCAGTTCACTGTCATCCATCTACTGACTGTGATTTGTTTTATTGCACTTCAAACCAGTTTGAATCTTAGTCTTTTTTGACCTTTATTCACCCCTCCTCGCTGTATTTTTCTCCCTGTCTGATCACTGAGTCCCCTGGGTTAGCAACAACCCTGAAAACTTCATTTTCTTTTCTCAAGCTGCGCTTTTTCCTTACCTTGCCACAGTACCGCGCCCTCTGAACTACTTACAGCGCGGTAGTACCACGTTCTCTACCTTAGTACCAGAGCGGTACTGTCATAGTGTCGCGCTCTAGTCAGACCCTGACATGCGGTAGTGTCTGCAAGTTTTTAAATTTTTTATCCTTGCTTGGTTTCCTGAGTCTCTCTCTGCCTTAGATAGTGTTTACTGTTGCCTGTTAGCATCCTGGTCATTTTACAGTCTGTGTGGTTTGGTTATTTCCTTGTTGTGAGCTTGATTCGTTTGAATTAGTGGCATTTTTTGACACATTGGGTCATTTTCCAGTTTGATTGCATTAGCTTGATTTTTTTTCACAACCAACTCAACACCACTGTTCTCTGTTACTGAACCCTGTAGCTTTTACAGTCACATTGTGTTCATCATTTTCAATAATTTAAAGATTATCATTTGAGAACAATTTTGTTGTTTAAATTGAAAAAGTCTAGTAGTATTTTGCATTAGGAAATGAACCATTGATTTTTCCAAAGAAATTCTCATATCTGAAGCATTGTAGATTGTAGGATCAATGCATTAAAAGGAGTGTTTACTTTAGTTTGGCTTTGTTTACAAAAAGAAAAGAAAAATCTTTTGCTTTGATTTTTTGCTTGTGAAAAATTTTCATGCATGTTTGATCGAAGAACTCTCTCCCTTCCTTAGCTAGATTTCATCGAAGACAAAGGCTTATTTTTGATTCATTCTCATTTGCATGGTTTGAGTCGTCATAACACCATCAAGTTTCACGTCCACTACTTGATTGAGTAAGACAACCACTAAAATTAATCTCCCTAATTAAACCAACTTTAACCTCACTTGAGGAAATCAAAAGAATTTGGTAGTTAGGTAGGACACCGGGGATAAGCATCAAAATAATTCCCCCTTGTCATTTTCATCTGAGACATAGTCGTTGTCTTTAGGGAACTAAAATCCTCTAGTATTTATTGACACGGTCACAACCAGTTTGTGGAGGGGCCTCCTGACTGTTTTTAACTTTCAGGGGTTAAACGGCCGCGAGATTGAGAACCGGATGGACTCTGTGGAATACCGCACTCCACTTAGCCCTAAGGCAACATTGATCGCTGTCTTCTTCGGAAGTCTGAAGTGCCCAAAACCTTTTCCGACGTGTCATGAATGAGGTAGCTTAGTATCTATTCTACTAGGGCTCTTTTACCCAGGATCCCTTTCGGTAGAGGGATATCCTTCTTATATCGGTCTCTCATGTTGTATTGTTTGACTTGGATTTCATCACCTTGCGAAGGATACAGCTTGTTGAGGTCTCCAGCTCTTAGTTAGGAGTTTGCTTGTTATCTCATCTTTGTAGAGGGTCTTTTTTCTTTGTAGGGACTGCTTGTTGGCATTCTGGCCATTTTTTGTATCAGCTCGCTTATTGAGACAGCGGTCTCAGTATAGATTTTAGAGCTTGCTTTTTTGTCCTGTGAGCCTTGCTTTTTCTAGCTCCTCTTTTGCACACTCGGTTGCATTAGAGTTTTTGAGTTCTTTGTTTACGACACTGCCCCCGATTTTCATTTTCCTGTCATCATGTGAGACCAACCACGAAGATCACGAAGAATACAGGGCCAAATCCCTCCACCACCACCACCGCCATGGACTTCCGGTCCGCCCGCATCATGCATTCCTGCTCCTCCTTGCCGTGGTGCTGGTCGAGGCAACATCCCACCGCCGATACGTACAACATCTTCAGTTCCGCCCGTAACTACCACTCACAGCATAGTCTCAGAATCTATTGCAGCTTCTGCAACCACTAGCATATCTGATACCTCCACTGTCACTTCACCCACTGTCATTCCATATTTATCTGTCATAGTGGACACAGTTACCACAGCTGAACCTAGTACAACCCAAAGTACTAGACCAGAGGTCATCCTTCTACTGGATGTCAGCACTTCCCGTCCATCAGACACTTTTCACGCTGACACAGACGGATCTGTTGGCACCACAGAAGGGTCCGACCAGGACATCCTTGGCTTGATTTCAGTCCCAGGCGGGTACATTGAAATCGTTGAAGATACTCGACTTCGTGACACACCTTTTGAACCTGATTATGGCTTCATCACTTCCCAGGCGGAACTTCCGCCTGTTATTACTACGTCACCCAGTGTTCACCCTCAGGAAACAAGTTCTTCTAGCAACATACCTCGTACTGTAGCTCTACCCAACCTCCCTCTGGGACATGAAATCATGGCTTCCATCCAGTCTAGTATGGTTAGTCTAGCGAACTCCCCGTTAGCATTGGCACGGTTTAGACACAACATAGAGCAAATGCTCTCATCAGCTTCTAGATATCCCCCTGATACTCGTCCTTCTGAATCTCGGGATCCCAACTTCTCATCTAGCACAGAGTTACACTACTCCTATGCAGACGGTTCCGGACCTTCAAACGTCACTATACCTAGGTTCCCACTGGATCCCCAAATCCTTTTCCAGGACATGAACTCGGGCCCAGTTTTCGATGGTCCTCCTATCATTGAACACGCTATGGACGACGTCGATACCCCTGGGTTAAACTCCCCACATTTGCTGCCATCACCTATTTTTGGCGCGCATTCCATGAGAGATAACCCAGTCTTTTCCCCGTCCTCGCCTGTCAGATATGGAATACTCCCTCCGCTAATCGGTACTTTTGGTGCCATTGGCCAATCCACATTATCATATTTGACCAGCGGCGGAAGAACACCTAGTCATACTGTTGGATCTTCCAGTTGGACCGGAGGATCACCTTCGGCCACTATTTATACTATCTCAGGAGGTGGACAACCGACTGCAATGATCCCCAACTCCAACATACAAACCCCCCCTGGTGGGACATCAACCCAACCAGCTGGGGTACAACCTTTTGTTGGGAACCCCATTGTTAGTCAACAGCCTCCTCCTATAGGGTCATCAACCCAACTAGTTGGAGGACAACCTTTTGTTGGGAACCCCGTTCCTAGTCAACATCCTCCTCCTATAGGGCCATCTAACCTATCTGCTGGCGGACAACCCATTGGTTCTATCCAACAACTCTCCCAACCAGCAGCTTCTACTCAGTATGGTATGTACAACACACCTGGCAGTGGGAAACCTTATTCCGGTGTTCCAACCAGATCTTATTCTCAACCTCCCCCGTCAGGTATGCTTCCTTCTTGGGATCCTCAAATCCCATAGAGTGGGGGGTACTCACTTTTTGGAAATTGGAACCAAGCTGGGGGGCAATCTTAGATTCCCCCCAACTTGATTTCTGGTTTCCCTTACCCTTCAGCTGCTACAACTCCATGGAACCCATCACTTCAATTTCCACTCGCTTCTCAAGCAGGACCGAGCCTTCCATGGACACAACAGTCGCAGCCACCCCCCAACCCTGCTATGGGAAACTTTCCACCCACTCAATACGGTGGTAACATCCCTGGAACACAACAGTTCCAAGGAACTTTTCCCCAACAAGTAGCGGCAACCATTCCTGGGTATCAACAACCCCAGGGTACCATACCCACTCAGCAGCACACCCACCAACTGGTTGCATATAATCAACCAGTTAACCAGATGGCTTATCATCCATATAATTTCCAGCAGTATCCCTCGGGAAACACATATGGGTATAACACGCAGCAGTATGCTATGCAGGGCCCTCCAGGTTTCTCTGCACCACATGGTTATTACTCATACCCGCAGACTAACCGTCAACTTCCCTTTTTGGCCACACTTGATTTACCTGATTTGTCGAGGATTATTAACGATCCTATATGGCATGAACCTCACTGGCCACCTATCCCAGCCAAACTACCATCGGACATTCCTAAGTTCGATGCCAAGCCCGGGGAAGACCCCAAGAACCACGTGATGACCTTCCATCTTTGGTGTTCATCCAAATCCTTGATGGATGATTCCATCCGACTTCGGCTCTTCCAACGCACACTTACCGGCACGGCAGCAAAATGGTATATCGCGCTGCCACAACACTCTTTTCGTGATTTCAACACTTTGGCTATGCAGTTTCTGACTCATTTCCAGCTCCCCATCCGGTATGAGACTGGAACAGAACTGTTAACATCATTGCGTCAAACCACTTCTACACATATTTCGGATCACATCCATGAGTGGCGAAGACGCCGTAGGCTAATAAAGGAACCTATTCCCGATCCGCTACTCGCTGATTGGTTTACAAAATCCTTTTTGCCTCCCATAGCCAGAGATATCGCTATGCGCGGGCCGGTTACAGAAGAACAAGCCATCTCGGCATCCCAGTACATGGATTTGGTGTACACTCAATCCGGTACTTTACATGAACTTCTTCCACATGCCTCCCGCGTTAACACTTATCCAACCAAACCAACCACTGAACCCCCCATTGATGGTATCGTCGGTTCAGTCAAGACCCAGCCTATTACCAACTCGACGGGACAACAAGCTTCTGCTTCCCCCGCTTTAACCCAGGCTGCTTCAAAACCAACTACTTCTCCTGCCCTTTCCTACGAAGTGAACGCAGTTCAATCTACGTCACAACCATCCGGGGGAAAGAAGAAAAACAATCGTGGTAAAAACAAAAAGAACCAGCAGGAGAACCCCAAGCCGCAACCCACCCAAAATGACCAGAAACCACGTCGAAAGGCTAAGTTTCCCTGCCTGATTTGCCAAGATGATCATTAAACGCGTGACTGTCCCTACAAGGACGAGGTCAACAAGTTCGTTAAAGGATCTGCTCGCCCGGCAGTGTTAACTGATCCTTTCCCCCAACAACAACAGCAAATCGTTGCCCAAGAAACCCCACAAGGGGGCAACCCGACCAATCCTACCCGCGGAGAGACGTCCACAAACCGTGAAATCCTGATGACGAGTAATGAAGAAGTTAATATCACCACTCGTTCAAAGACGTACGACGACCCTCCAAGTTCAAACAAACAACCCGATATAGCCAAAGGAAAATCTCCTGTTGAAGATCCGATTCCTATTCCCCCCCCTACCGGTCATCTCCATATCGAGAGACCGCTTACGGACACAGTGCTACGCCCACCCAAGGGCACCATACGAAAGGTGACATTCAATCCTAATGCGCGAGCTGCCCAAAACTACAACATTATTGAAGATTTGGCTCAAGCACCTTGCGCCATATCGACTCTCAAGGTTCTCCAACACTGCCCCACGCAGCGTAGAACCTTACTTTCAGCACTGAGGGCAATGGACCCAGATACTTCAAACTCCATCATGTTTAACTTGGAGCACGCCAAACCTAGGCTTTCTCACCAGTTAGCCTTCCAGGTTCACACAAAAATCCATGGAAATATCATCCACCGCACTGTGTTAGATGAAGGTGCTTCCATGTCGATTATGTCTTTGAACTGCTGGAGAGCCTTAGGCTCACCTGAAGTCACGACTTCTCCTACCACTCTCAGGGCATTTGATGGACATGGTTTTCAACCGTATGGACTCATCCCCTCAATTGGTGTTGAATTGGGGGAAAAAACAGTATCCGTACATATTGAAGTCGTAGATGCTCCATTGGACTACAATCTCCTACTTGGTCGGAACTGGTTTTACGCCATGACTTCCATAGCATCTACAGTCTTCCGGATTGTGCAATTTCCTCATGAAGGGAAAATTGTCACTATTGATCAACTCGATTACTGTATCCCAGACTCCCACCAAAACTCGACCAACACCATCCCGTTATTGGATCAACCTCGGTACCGGTTCCAAGACATTGGTGTTGGTCTCATGAAGGATTCTTCCCTCATCGGAGTTTTTCTAGAGCTGGGAACCCCTGTTCAACCAGTTAACATGATTTCATCCAATGATTCATGGGTGATTCTGAGTCCCACTCAGATTGAAGACTACGACAACTCTATGCCTCTCAACAGAAACCTCGCAGCCTATGATGCGATCCAATCAGCCACCAATTGGGTCGACTGTTCTACTGATCATACCGTGGCACAGCTCTCGGCTGAAACTCATCCATAACCACCACTCTTTGATCCTCTCAATTTGATTTTTCCCACGGACGAATCAATTATGGAGGTTATGTGCGGTGATGAGCCACCATGGGGAGATTTTCATCATCGATCTTCATTCCCCACCATTCAGCCACTTGAGCATGATACAAAACCCAACACTTCACTTGGGATGGTTGAAACCAAGTACCCCACTTCCCTCGACAAGGTATTTTCCGAAGGAAACTTGGCTAATCTTATGGCAACCACTCCCATCGATATTTCAGTGAAGCCTGGTATCGTGGAAAACGTACACATCGGAAAAACATGTACTCCCCTCGAAACGGAGTTCTATAGTGCCTACTTCAAAACTTTCCGCGATGTTTTTGCCTGGAGTTATGAAGAAATGCCAGGAATTGACCCCTCGATCGTGGTCCACGAAATTCCAACTTTCCCTGGCACCCGACCTGTTCGGCAAAAGCTTCGTCCCGTTCATCCTCGTAAGGCAGCTGCCATTAAAGCATAAGTTGAAAAACTTTTGCGTGTTGGTTTTATCTATCCTGTCCCATTGACAGAATGGGTATCCAACATCGTTCCCGTAGACAAGAAACAGGGAACGATTAGAGTCTGTGTTGATTACCGTGATTTGAACAGGGCTTGTCCAAAGGACAACTACCCAACTCTGTTTATCGACCAGATCATCGATAACTGTGCCGGGAGCGTCATCTTTTCATTCATGGATGGCTTTTCCGGCTATAATCAGATTGATATCCTCCCAGCCGCCTAGCACAAAACGGCCTTTATCTGCCCTTGGGGGATTTTTGCATATAGAAAGTTACCCTTTGGCCTGAAAAATGTCGGGGAAACTTTCCAACGGGCGATGTCCTACGCATTTCATGACATCAAAAATATTGTAGAGCCATATCTTGATGACCTTCCCGCTCACTCTCGAACCCGGGAAGACCATCCAGACCACTTAAGTGCCATTTTCGAAAGGTGCCGTCGCTACAATATACGTTTGAACCTGCATAAGTGCGTCTTCTGTGTAGAAGCCGGAAAACTGTTGGGCTTCATAGTCTCCAAAAACAGGATACGTTTAGATCCTGCAAAGGTAGCAGCTATTTTAGCCTTGCCTTCACCTACCAATATTCCAGAACTTCAATGTTTGCAAGGGCATGCAAACTTTCTACGCCGTTTCATCTGCAATCTATTCGAGATAACAAAAGGCTACATGTGGCTTCTCAAGAAGAAATTTCCCTTTATCTGGGATGACGAAGCCCAACACTCCTTTGACAATCTAAAGGCAGCCTTAACCAAAGATCCTGTGATTCAACCCCCCGATTACACACGGGACTACATTCTTTATCTCGCAGCCTCGACTTCCACCATCGGTATGGTGCTAGTCCAAGAAGACCAAAACGACATAGAACATGTGATGTATTATCTTAGTAAGAGTCTTCTTGACTCCGAAACTCGCTATTCACATGTTGAAAAGATGGCTTTGGCAACAGTATTTGCTGTCCAGAGATTCCGTCACTACATCTTACTCCGCCGGACCACTGTTACAGCCGACTTCAACCCAATGTATTATATCCTCAAACGTCAAGTGCTTGGGGGCAAATACTCTCGTTGGATTGTCATCCTTCAAGAGTTTGACTTGGAGTTTGTCAAGGCTAAGTCCAAGAAGTCTTTGGTCTTCGCGGAATTAATTTGTAACTTGCCCTGTGCTACTGAGCAACCCGAGCCCATTGATTCTCTTCCTGACGAATCATTGTTCCTCATTAGCACGTCTGATCCATGGTACGGGGATATTATTTTATATCTCCAAACCCAACACTTCCGTCCCAACCTCACTCGCGATGAACGGCGACGCATCCGACATCACACAAAATACTACCTCATAGTCAACGATACTCTTTATCGACGTGGTGTCGACATCGTTCTTCGACGTTGTTTGACCTTAGATGAGGCGGAACGCATCCTTAATGACTGCCATGCTGGAGCATGTGGTGGTCATCTCTCTGGGATGGCTACGGCCCAAAAAATACTGCGAGCAGGATACTTCTGGCCCTCAATTTTCAAAGATTGCATTGAAACAGTCAAGAAGTGTCCGCCATGTCAATTCTTTCATAGTAAACCATGCTCGCACCCTGCTCCACTCCATCCTGTTATTGCCGTCGACCCTTTTTCCAAATGGGGCATAGATTTTATGCACTGTAATCCCACTTCAGCCGGGGGGCATAGCTATGTCATAGTAGCTGTCGACTATTTTACAAAATGGGCTGAAGCGATGCCTACGTATGCTGAGAACGGCAAAACAACAACACAGTTCATATTCAATCATATTATAGCTAGATTCGGTGTCCCACAGTCTATTGTGACCGATCATGGTTCCCATTTTAGGAACCATATGATCGGAGAACTAAGTGCCAAGTTGGGTTTTCGCCATGAAAACTCAACCCCGTACTACCCACAAGCTAATGGCCAAGTTGAAGCCATTAACAAAGTCCTGAAACGAATGATTCAGCGCATTGTGGGTACCCAGAAATCTAACTGGCACTCAGCTCTGTTCTCAGCACTGTGGGCATACCGAACCTCAGTGAGAAGTGCTACTGGGTTTACACCATTCCAACTGGTGTATGGCCTAGAAGCCATTTTGCCGATTGAATGTGAAATTCCATCACTCAAGATAGCCATAGAGCTACTTCCACACACTACTTCCGAAGAGGAACAGTTTCTATACCTAGCTAAGCTAGATGAAACCCGCCACGACGCTGCTTTAGCTAATGAAGCTCACAAAAAATGCGTCAAAGCTCAATATGACAAATCCGTTCAACCTCGGATATTCAATGAAGGTGATCTTGTACTTACATATGATCAAATGCATGATAAGCTTGGAAAAGGAAAACTTGAATCTATGTGGTACGACCCCTTCGTTGTAAAACGTGTCTTAGAAAAAGGAGCCTATGAACTAATTGATTGTGATGGTACGCCATTGGCATGGCCCCGCAATGGGATATACCTCAAACCCTTTTACGCATAAGGTTACCCTACGCGGGTTAATTGTTGTACATAATGTACTTAGTTTTCTTTTACTCATTTTTTGGTGTGCGCGTGGACCTCATGTATCCACTCTTACTTTGACTCGTGATTTCATGCGCAGATGTCTGCCTACTTCGGATTCGCCGACGGTGCAAGCCGACATACCCGGAATCTCGCTTCCGTAGCATGGGTAATCTATTCCCCCACTGGCGAGTTGATTTCTTCAGGAGCCAATTGTTTAGGTCCTGCAACCAACAATATCGTGGAGTACCATGCAGTCATTGGTCTCTTGACGGAGGTTGCTTCACTCGGAATTGACTCCTTATCAGTCTTTTTAGACTCACAACTCGTGGTTTCTCATCTAAACCGTGTTTACATAGTTCGCGATCCTGTACTACTTCGTTTATTTCGGAGAGTACGCCTCTTGGAACGATCATTTAATTTTATTACATATCAACACATACAAAGAGAATTCAATTGTATAGCTGATTCATTGGCTAATTACATTTTGGATTGGCATCTTGCCCATACTTAAACACATCATAAAAAATAAAATGCACAAGTCATTGTAAATATTTTAGATCATGAAAATAGGTCCATATCACTATATATAAAAGTGTTTTCCAAATACATAAGAGTTTGTGTCAAAGACAAAATTTGGGACCAAGTCCCATACAAAATTTGGCTCTCAAAGCCTACATATCGTATACATGCCGCAAAAAGACTAAAAAGACCATCTACGAAGATCTAGGAGACCTATCATGTCCCTCGTCAGACTCCTCCCGCTGCTGGTGGTAACATACTACAGCTCGGACCACCCTACGAAGAAGTCGACCGATACGACTAGGCACACCTACAGTATGCCGCTGGAGGTGCAAAGGGATGTCATCCATCCTCATAGCAGGGATACCATGAGTCAAGCCCTGTAAGTTCCTCTCTATATCCCGGACTCCTCCTGCTTCATCTTCATCATCCTCCTCCTCTTCTGGAGTGGCTTGGCGATCAACACCACCGCGACGTAAGGGCGAGTACCCAGCTGGTCTCTGTGGTCCATAGTCTGCAACGTGCATACGGACATACATTAGAAGTCTTTTACACATTCCAAAAAAGCAATAAAAATTATATATTCAAAAATAAAAAAGAAAATGCATATCCATGAAGGTCATACCTGAGTTGTCCCAATCATCATCCTCTGGCAGTGCCAAGTCGATGTCCTCGCGGAAGTCTACCCTAGGATAGGGGTAGTCATCGATCATAACTATCTGCTCCTCGAGCCGGGAAAATAAATCCTCACCAAAGGCTAAGCGCTGAGGTCCCCCGAGACGTCCAGCATAATCACTCCATCGAGCCATCCATGGCTCGGTCGGCGGACGGGGGGGCATAGATATCTGCGGGTGCAATAATGGCACCCTCACCAAAAAGAAGGTGACCAGGATACTCCCATAGCCAAATTGGGAATTCTTTCCAACCCTACACTTGTGCACTTGTTCTTTGAGATTGGCCAACACCGCCTCACACCAGTTAAATACTGTTCCTCCCATACACTCCGCTGCGAGATTCATTTGTGTGCAGGACGCCTGATGCGGACTCACACTTTCTGCTGCACGCGTGATGGTGAACAGTACGGTTCTTACAGGGAGTTCTATAACTTCCTTTATGGCCAGCTTCCCGCTTTTCTTACCCGAACCTTGACGGCAATACCGAGCAATCAAATCATCTGTACTCGATTCCGAGGCTGAGTATCCAGTAAAGTTCACCCGGGCCCCTCTTTTCGAGAGGCCCATGAGGAAATAAATATCCTCAAGTTGAATTTCGAGAACATGCTCTCCCACTCGGAAAGCTTGAATGTCAGGGTCCCACAATTGGATAAGATGAGTGAGAAGCTTGGGTTGCTGACGAATCCCTTTGGTCTTAAAGAACTTCAACAAACCACATTGTCTCAATGCAGTCACGGTCGGTAAGTGATTTTCAGCTGCCAAATCATCTACTTCGTGCTCTCTTTCTTTCCAGCTAACCATTTTGCTCCAAACAAGTTGCAAACTCCTGCAAAAGGTCAAGGAAAACATTTAGGAACTATTTGACAACTTAGTTTCAGCAAAAAATTTGAGAAAATTTGATTTCTTAATCTCAAAAATCGCCTTCATCGCGCCTGGGGGAAACTATGCCGCACGGTACTATGCAGTACCGCGCCTCGATTTGGAAGCACAGCGCAATACTGTCTCACAGTACCGCGTTTCTCGATAGAGACCCCACGCGGTACTGTGAAGGGCGATTTTTGCCCAGTAGGGCTCGCCCAAAAAATCATTTTTTCCTACTGAAAGCAAATAATTCCTACATGAAATGAAAGAGGGGCTCAAGAGCTCTTACCTGGCGCAGATGGTTGTTGAAACGGTGTCCTGGAACTCCCGATATGGATCCTTGAAGTTTTGCTCCTCAAATGGGTAAAAATCTCCTCTTTGGGTAAAAACACAAATGAAATGGTAATTTCTATTTTCACCCATCTTTTTATAACTTTTTCACCTATTTTTTAATTATTATTTTAAATGGTTAAAATAAAAAGCCCTTTTCACATTGCTAATATCCAGTTTTTTGAGCACTTATTGACAGGATCCCCGATAAAAAGCGATATATTCATATTGGCGTTTATTCATGTTTTGAACTTCATTTTGAGCCTACTTTATCTTTTTCGTGCTCTAGATTAAAACTTGAAAAAGACGTTTCGAGCCTACTTTATCTTTTTTGTGCTCTGGATTTAAAACTTGAAAAAGATTCCAAGCGCTTTTCACACCCATGTCGTGCTTGTCAAACTCAAGTAAATGGTGTCGAGTACAGTCAACTTTACTCATGCTCGTTAAACGATGAGGAAAGTATTATCCTGGTTGTATTTTATTCTTTTTTCGGACCAGAATAATTAAAAAATTACGAAAAAGACCATAGGAGTCCATATTTAAGCTCTTTTCAGACTCCTTAAAATTGAAAAGATTGCCAAGTGATCTTGACTCTTTCACACTTGTAAAAGTATTTGAAAGGTCGTCTATTCGGTGATAGGTTACCCCTTTTTCGGCCCGTCTAGACTACTTACGAGAAAGGTATACCTCAGTCAATCTCGGCTGGGAGAGTTCTCTCGGGAATCGTTTTACACTTTTTCGGGATCAAGAGACTAAATTTACGAAAAAGTACATGGTGGAGCTTCCTTTAAGTTTTTCAGGCTCTCTAAATATGAAAAGCTACCGAGCTTTCCTTCCTTGGGCTCGTTAAAATTTTAACATCGAAGGACCCATTTTGGGACGAACCCCTCCTTTCTCAGGTTCATAAAACATGTGAGATTGGACTCATCTATGAGATGAGCTACACCGAGCATCTGTTATCCTCTTCAAGCTCGAAAAACAACAAATAGGTACTCGTCTATCATGTCGGGGGAATATGGGGAAACAAGTCAGGTATGTTTACGGCAGCTTGTCAGTCGTTACCTTTGAACATGGCATGTGTCTGTCCCTTGTCTATATTGGGTATCCATTTTTTCACTGAGTTATGGTCATCATCCTGAGTCGTCTCCCTGGCCACGAGCCTACTCATCCGGTGTCTATCCTCTGCTATCATTAATCCCTGCTGCCAAGTCCTGTTACATGCCATTATATGTTCAAAGGGTTGCAGTGTTCAGAGTCGTTCATTGTGTCAGGCCTCCGCTGTGTCAGTACATACTCCATTGTTTCATCATCTTATCGTTCGTGCCGATTTCATGTCGATGATGTGGGATTCATCATGGCCCACCTTCGACAAGTCTATTCCCGTCGACATCAAATCACTATCTAGGAATTGGGATTAGGAATCAACCACTAGTACCTTGGTACCTGCATGCCTCAATGGCAGGTTTCCTCATGTTTGACAGTAGGTTCACATCATTGACCTCTGATCAAGCAATCTCTCGGATGCTCGACATCAACTCATTTATTCGCATTTCGTTGAGATGTACTTCAGATACCTTGGGGATCATCCTCATCGTTGGTGATTTCCCTCGCATTTGTTAATGGTTCACATCATTGACTGGTAATCAAATGGTTTCTACCATGTTCGACTTCAACACCTTGTAATCACATGGCTAGATTCGTATCTTTTGCGATCAGGTAGAAGACCCTGGGCGCACCTCTGTATCTTGATTGCGTCTAGGTTGCGATGGAGATGTCTTTTGTATTGTCACACAGATCCACTTATTGTATTGGTCGTGGCTGTTTCATTATTGTCTCATGGATCTACGCTTGTTCATAGTAGCCATGATCTATCCACAGTCTATGTCATCTCAGTACTCATGGATCTGCAATGTATTGGTCGGCAGCCATGCTTTGAGTCATTTGTTTCCGAGCATGGGAATGCCCGCCTCGGTGGTATATCTAACACTTTGTTTATGTTTCATCTCCTTGTCGCTCTCCTCGATGCTATCTCTGCACACTATATTCGTAAAGTCTTTCGGCCATCAGTCCTTTCTGACCTCACACTTTAGGGGGCATCTGTTATACCTCTATATTCCACAGTGTCGCATCTCCACCACAAACAGAGTTGACGAAACTTCCCCTACTGTTTGAACCACCCAGAAGATGAGTAATCCTTGAAGGTAAATCCACCCTGTCAAGTTTTAACCCAGCTGAGACTTTATTTACCCACACTACCGCGCCTTGCTCAATTATGGGTGCGCGGTAGTCCACACTACCGCGCTATGCTTTGTCCCCAGAATGCGGTACTACCGCGTTATGCTCAGACTGCTTGACGCGGTACTCTTTTATTAGCTTTTTTTCCATGGCTTGTGGGATTTTGGATTTTCGAAGATAGTGGAAGATTGGGGTCCCTGATTCGATCTCAACTCACCTTCTGTGATTAGAAGCCCTGATCCACTTATCTCTCCCTAGATCCACCCATCTCTCTTGTTGGTTAACCCTACCTTACACTATAAAAGAGAGGCATTCCATGGGGAAAGGGAGGACTCTTGAGAGCATCAAACCTATGATCTTGCAGCATTGTGAAGATAGCTAGAGGAGGAAGCACTTGGATCTGGAGGACTAGCTTGGACATCAAGCAACCTTTGTAAGCATTCTTCAAGTTGTAATAAGATAACTTGTCTTGTTTTTCCCATTTCATGTGTATAGCATGAGTTCTTAGCATGAAATGTATCTAATCTAGATTTGAAACTAATCTTTACATTCAAGGTATTTGGAAGTTTGCATGTTTTTTCTTTGGTTGATCTTAACAGGTTCTACATTGGAGCTTTGGATCAAGAGCTAGGAGCGGGACAAACGTCAGTTTGAAAGGTGTGTTTCATCTCTTACTGTTTCCAAATACATTTAATCTTGCTGTAAAAGTTAGTTCAGGAATTTCAAGGTAGCATTTGTTGTGTTTTGTTCTTAGCTTAGAGTTAGTGAAAGCCTGCTTTAAGTTAAGGGAATTTTGACTTATCCGTAGGGAAAAATTCCACCAAACAGAAGGCAATGCAAACTGAAAGCAGATGGAACTATGTAGAGTGCAGTAAATGCGATAAAAAGATGGCATGGAATATTGCACAAGGAATGAAGAAGTGTGGGCATCCAAATATATTGAGATGACTTACCTCGGGATTCTTTCCTATAAACACTTCTTCTGGGGTCTTGAATTCAAGAGCACTATGAGATAGTCTATTCTGCACATAGACTGCTGCCCTAGCTGCTTTAGCCCATAGATACATAGGTAGGTCTTGATCATGTATCATTGTCTTTATTGCTTCCATAATGGTTCTTTTCTTTTTTTCCACAACACCATTTTGTTGAGGATTGTAGGGAGTGGTTAGTTCCCTCTTGATTCCAGCTTCTTTACAAAAGACTTCAAAATCCTTTCAAGTATATTCTCCACCATTATCCGTCCTGAGTATTTTGATCTTCTTTTCTATCAAGGCCTTGAACTCCTTGAATTTTCCAAAGACTTCATTCTTTCCTTTTAGAAAGTATATCCAAGTCTTTCTGGAGTAGTCATCAATAAATGTGAGGTAGTGTTCATATCCACTCAAGGATGTGGAGGGAATTGGTCCACATACGTCTGAATGAATCAATTCCAAAATACTCTTAGTCTTTGTTTCACTCTTTGGAAATGGGTTCTTGATATTCTTTCCTTTTGCACATCCTTTGCATGTGCCATCATGATCAATCTTCAAGTCTGGTAGTCCTATGACTACTTTACTCACATGAGGTAGTGTTTTGTAGTTAATGTGAGCAAGGCTCCTATGCCATAGCTCACCAGGGCTAGTGGCTTGATGAACAAGGGCAGTTTCTGGATGACCCTTGAGTTTGTATAGTCCTCCTTCCTCTTCACCAATAACAATTGCATCCTTGCATCCTCAATTGATTTTCCTTTGGACCACATGAGTACTTGTCCATCTATGAATGCAACCCTATAACCTTTCTTATCTAGAGCTGATATATAAAGTAAGTTCTTCTTCAAACCTGGTACATATAATATCTCCTTCATCTTCATTGGTGTTCCAGAATCAAGCTTGTAGCTTGCTTCACCAATTCCCTTGATGGGATATTGATATTCATCTCTTAAATATAATTTCTGTGGAGAGGTCTTCTCTTCAAGTTTTGCAAGAGTTTTCTTTTGACCTGTCATGTGCTTTGAAGCACCACTATCAATTAGCCATGTATCTTCTCTGGGTGTTACAGCCCTAGAGAGTGCATAGAATAGAACATATTCTTCTACATCTTCTTCTTCTATTCTAGCTCTTTTCTTCTAAGTGCTTTCCTCCTCCTCTTCTTTTTCTTCACTATCATCTTCTGCTAAATGTGCTTGATGTCTTCTATGATGGAAACCCTTCTTCTTATTCTTTGAAGGACAATCTCTAGCAAGGTGTCCTATTTTATGACAATTGAAACATTGGAATGAGGAGTAATCTCTTCCTTGAGTAGTTCCTCTTTTCTTCTGAAATATTTGTGGAGGTTGAGACTCCTTGTAACTATACTTCTTGAAGTAGGATTTATTCCTTCTTCTCTTGGTGTGGGTGGCCAAGGCTTGGTCACCTTATTTGAGCAAGGCTTCTCTGTTGGCAACCCTAGCTTCTTCTTGAATGCAATCTTCCCATACCACATCAAACTTCATGCTCTCTTTTTTGGCACACATGGTTTGGATGATTGACTCCCAAGGTCTAGTGAGACCATTTAGAGCAGTCATGACTAGTTCATCTTCATCAAGGGTATCTCCAATGGCAGCTAGTTGTTCCTTGAACTGGGAAGCCCTTGAGAAATAGTCTTGAATAGATTCTCCTTGATTCATATTGGTGCTCTTCAATTGAGCTCTTAGGTTCATCTTCCTATTGACGTTCTTCCCTTTATACATTCTTGAAAGAGCATAATACATTTCCTTTTGGGGTCTTCTTGGATGCCACTTGGGGAATCAAGTGGTCTTTTATAGAATCATCAATGATTCTCTTTGCCCTAATCAAGTGCTTCCTATACTTCTCTTTGGATTCATCTTCTTTAGGTTCTGCAATCTCATCTTTGCTATATTGGGAAAGATCATTCTCTTTAAGAATGAGACCAATCCTATATTTCCATGCCCGGAAATTCTCTATACCCTCTAGCTTGTCTTCAAGCTTAGTGCTTGGAGCCATCTTAATCAGGGGGTCACAGAGATTGAAGTTTCTCAAGAGATAGAATAACACTTACCAGGAGATGTGCTTGATTGAGTTGAGAGATCTGGTGTGTTATGCTTCTGGAGACTTCAACTTTTCACCTTCCGGATCTGCAACAAAATTTCTAGTTTTCTGGTGCACAGGTTCGCAGCTTTTCTGGTTCACTGGTGCACAGGTGCGCAGCTTTTTTGGTTCTCTGGTTTTCTGCACTTTTGGTCAAACTAGGGTTTGAATTTCCCATAGTTCTACCCAACCAAAAATATCGATCCAGGTCTCAAAACTTCGATTTTGAGGAGGGCTATCCAGCCATGCAACCAGAATCCAAAAATTCCAACTTTTGCAGAAACCCTAATTTTCACCGGAGGAGGAGAGAGAGGTATTTTCACCTTGTGAAAGATGTCCTATTTAGGCTATCTCTGATACCATGTTAAGTTTATCCTAATTTCACAAGAAAGATCACTGAAATAAACAAAATCATAAGATATACAAAGATTTACCCTGGGAAACCCTCATGGGGTAGAAAACCCAGCAAAGCTTTCCTCAATATAGATAATCAACCAATAAAAAGATGTATTCCAAGACTAGAGCTCCTTCTCCTCCTATGCATACCTCTCTCTCTCTTGTGCGCTACTCACAAGTGGATGAATGAGTGAGATAAGTGAGGAACACACCTCCTCTACTTATACTCATCTCCCATATGACCTTTTACCCTAATGGGGCCGACCTCTCCTAAGAGAGTCTAATAACCCCTAAATAACTAACTCAAGGCCGACCTCACATGGGAGATCTAATAACCCTAGTTACCACAATCTTTCGGAGGAATAAACATCTTCGGATACATAACAAAGTCCCATCGGAGGAATGAAACATATCTAGAATAATAAAGTACAAATATAATATTCTTAGAAGTTACAATATTTCAACAGATATTAACCTGCTTCAGGTCCCGAAGATTTAGGCCTCCTTGATTCTTTGGCGAGCATATCTCTTCCCATTTGACCAAGGCCCATTTCCTGTTGTCCCTAGGGCCGATCCAAAGGAGGTGCCGCTGAATTTTTTGAAGCTCTTTAAGAATAGCCTTGGGGGCCAACATAGCTGAGAAAAGATAAGTGGGCATCGCTTGTAGAACAACTTTAAGAAGAACTAAACGACTGGAAAAATTTAGGGGGTGGAAGGTCCAGTTTGAAAGTCGTTTCCTCATTCTATCCACTAATTCCTGCCACGAACCATGCCGGACCCAGGAGTTCATGAGAGGGGCCCCAAAATATTTGGATGGAAGGGAGATTTATGAAAAACCCAATATCCTGCAGATGTTTCTCCTGGTGATTTTGGGAGTATTGAAGAAGAAAACCTGAGATTTATGACCATTAACTTCAAGACCAGATGCCTTCCAAAAGTTGTCGAGACCAAGGTGAATGGCCCTCGCCTCCTAGACAGATGGATGATCCATGAGCATGGTGTCATCCACAAATTGGTGGTGAGTTTGATAGTCTGCTCTGGGGTGAATGACCAGACCCTGGAGCTCATGATTTCCCTGCATAGCTTTAATAGTTCTTCCCAGTCCTTCTGCCATAATAACAAAAAGAAAAGGGGAGAGGGGGTCCCCTTGACGAATCCCTCTGGAGGGTTTTAAGAGACCCGTAGGGACACCATTAAGAAGAATGGAGGAGAATGAGGAGGAAAACAAATTCATAATCCATCTAATCCACCGTTCAGAAAAACCAAAAGCATGCAACATTTATTTCATAAATTTCCAGTTTAATTTATCATAGCCTTGGCTATGTCTAGCTTTAGCATCATTCCTAGGATTCTTTATTTTTTGAGAGAGTGCAAGACCTCATGAACTAGGGTAATACCATCCATAATATGCCTACCTTCAACAAACCCAGATTGTTTAGGGGAGATGATGAAGAGAAAAGATAGGTTTTAGGTGATTAGCAATAACTTTCGTGACAATCTTGTATATCACATTGCAAAGGGAAATCGGTCTGAACTTGTCTGGGGTATCAACACCACTAGTCTTTGGGATGATGGCAAGGAAGGTAGCGTTAAAATATGGAAGGATTTTCTCAGAGCATCTTGAGGACTCCAAAATATGCCACACCTCCACCTTCACCAGATCCCAAAAATAATGGAAGAAATTGGTAGTGAAAGCATCAGGACCAGGGGCTTTTCCAACCGTCATTTGAAGAACAACTTCCTCAAATTCTGTCATAGAGATAGGTTTTAGAAGGAGGTCATTTTGTTCCTGCGTCACCAGGGACTGGATGTTGCGAGTTATTAACTCAATGTGTATTTGTTTCTCCATCACATTTTCAGTCATGATGTCCTAGAATAAATGATGCAATTCAACTTCAATCTCCTCCTTGGTCTCCAATATGACCTCTTCCCCATTCCTGAGCTTAAGGATCTTGTTTTGCTGACGATGCTGAATTGCAGATCGGTGGAAGAATTTTGTATTGCATTCACCATCCTGTAGCCAATTCACTCTCACCTTTTGACGCCATAATACCTCCTCTTGTTTTCCCCGTTCCATAATCTTATTATGCACAGAGGTTTCCTCCCTCTGCAACTTTGGGGTATATCCCAAAAGCATTCCCATCTTTTGGATTTCCTCCCTTCGGGCCTCAAGGGCTTGTTTGTCCTCAAAGATATTCCCAAATTCCTCTTTGTTCCATTTCTTGATTTTAGCTTTAAGTTCTTTCAGTTTCTATTGGAATTTGTACATGCTTTGGCCCTCTCCTGTGTCCAACTCCCCCTACCATTGAGAGACTTTCTCTTTGAACTCCGGGTGACTCAACCAGAATTGCTCAAAGCGAAAGGGTTTTTTAAATTGCGATCCCAAACCACTCCACCACAGTTCAATGGGCCAATGATCAAATCCCAGGGCCGGGAGAATGGAAGAAATTTCACTACCAGATTCCATCACCGATTCCAAGACCAGAAAACAATCCAGACGAGAAGCAATGTGGTGGCCTCCCTACCTCTTATTGTTCCAAGTGAATTGACCATCACCCAGGACCACGTCTACCAGTTTCAGCTGCTCAATACTGTCCCTAAAGCGGACACATTCCTCATCTAGACGTCTCCTTCCCCCTTTATTTTCTTCTAATGAATAAATGAGCTTGAAGTCCCCTCCCAAAATCCAATGCCTTCCCACCACCAACTCCTCTAGCCAACAGAGAGAGTCTAAAAAGGAGGAATTAGCTCCCTGGGTATGGGGACCATATACATTAGTGATGATAGCAGAAACCCTGAACCCAACGAACTGGAACTCAGCAAAAAGGAAGCATTGATTCCCAAAAAAGCTCGATAGGATAATTTTGTCAGGATCCTAGAGAATGCCTAGCCCTCCAGTGAAACCCTTCGCATCAATCCCCATTACTTCACAATTTCTCTAGATCATTTTGCACTTCTCCTGCAGCTTAAGAGCCGTGCACTTTGTTTCTTGAAGAAACACAATTGCGGGATTTGTCTTCTTAATATTCTTCCTAAGAGTTTTAGATTTTTGCTGGCCGTTAAGCTCTCTTATATTCCAGGATACAATCTTCAGTAAAAAAAGAAAAGATTACAGACCTAGGGCAGCCTAATAGTAGGGTACTAGCCAGATTCCACCAATTTCAGACCTGCAACTGCGATCCTTTTCCGATTATACTTCCGGCCCAGTTTCTTGGTGCTCTCTTTATGCTTTCTCATACAGTCCTTTTGAGATCTAGGGCTAATCCCCAGCCGATTAGGTTCTCTGGCTTTTAGAATGGCTTCCTTCAAGAGGATCACCTGTTCTTGAGGGACATAACCTTTTTTAGGGCCTCCACACACTTGTTCAATCCCATCTAGATCCAAGTCTCCTATATCCATTTCTCCAGTTTCCTCATCGGCAACATCCTTGATGACAGCCATAATTGTCTCTATTGATGGCTGCGAGTTAGGACTGGGGGGGAAACCAAGAGCTCTTGGTTTTGACTTTTTAGTGGTTCCCGGGGAGGATCAGAGTTATTTTCCTCCACCTCTTCTTTTAGCGCATCGAAAGAGTTAGACGTCATGATCTTCTTGTCTCCTTCCGTGGCTTCCTGTTTCCTCTCGACCCGCTTTCTTGTCTGCACCTTGGTAAAATTCAGATCCTCACTCACCTTGGCCTTCTTGGGGGAGGGCTTAGGGTTATTCATAGGGAAATCCATGAATAAGTGGCCATGCTCATGACATCTGTGACACCGGAATGGGATCTGTTTATTATCCAGGGTTTGGACCCATTCCTCATCCTCCCACATCAACTTGATAGCTTCAGGAAGCTCCCTCCATAGATCCACGTAAACGCAGATCCAAAGGTGGATTCATGATTTCCTAAGCAACTTTATCATTGCATGGACCAAATGTTTGTTGGATGGAACATTTTATAACTTGTTGGGTTTTTTTTATCTATTGCTCGATGTTTTGTTGATGTTTGGAGGTTCTCCGTATTGATTGGGCGTTTTCCAAAGTGGTTGGGTGTTCTTAGACATTGATGGGAATTTTTTTCTTTGCCTAAAGTGTGTTCCTTGTTTCTTGGGCGTTTTTAGACATTCTTGGACATTTAGAAGTGGTTGGGAGTTCTTAGATGTTGTTGGGAATTTTTTTTATCATTGTTGGTGGTTCTTATTACTACTTGGAAGAAACAAAAATGCCATGGACTCCAAGACCATTTTCGTGAAGTCTAAAGACAAGGAAGAATTGTCTTATTCATTAGATCAAGGACACACAATGAAGGAATATGTAATAACACTTCCACTTCATCTATGTTGTGGTAGATTGTAGAAGGGAAATGAAGAGAAGAGTTCCAAGATCAATTTGCATCAACACTTTAAGGGAATGGCAAGGAAGTCATCTATAAAAAGAAGAAGAAGACCAAGAGGAATGTATCATGAAAGGAGTTTGTTTTTTGTAATTATTTTAGGAGGAAATGCCACACAATTAACCACTATTGGTACTGATATGTATGTGCATTTTGTAGGAAGAAAGGCCATCTTACGGCATCTTGTTGGGAGAATAAATCCACTTGTCACAAGATAGATTGTTTTCAAAGGAGGAATGAAAAGAATACTTCCCCAAAACAATAGAAGACTCAAAGGCACATGCACAAAACAAGCATTTCAAGCAACCTATCCATCACCAAGAAATTATGTCATCACATCAAGTTAAGTGGCCATTGAGAACTAAAGTGTTGGCGAATTCATCCGAAGATTCACCCTAGGAATCACATAAGAAAGAGAATGATGTAGAGAGTGAAGTCTAAAGGTGATGAATATCTCCTTGTATTGATATCCCAAGGAGAAGAAAGTGTCCATAAATTTGTAGTAGCATGAGAGGTCAGTTTCACCAACAAAGAAAGCAATAGTTCAATGGAAGATTGAGACACCGAAATATGATCTAAAGCCTGGGATGATGTCTTACTTACTGAAAATGGTTGAGGAATGGATCACTAATAGAAGATTGTTTCCATGCAAGGAAGCAATCGATCCTAGCATAAGAGGGAAATCCACACTTCATTTTTTTTATGGCATATGCTCACTAGGATCTCATTATCGAATGAGTGATGCATACATTCAATAACAAACAAGAGAAGATCATAATTCAATTTGGCTTCATTAACTGTCAAGATGGACCATTTTCAGAGATATATAATGAATGTGACTTGCATGTTGAAGATGAGAGTGGATTCTGATTGAATAGTTTGGATCTAGAGATTGCACAGAGCTGAGTCAATGAGCAAACTTTTGCACTGCAAGAACAAGTGAGCTAGGAACCATATCAGAGAAATAGCCAGAACTAGAGCTAGTGGCTAGATCCATGAGCAAGAGACAAATCTAGAGCCAAATATATAGCTAGGATCTGGATTTAGCACCATGTTCTACATAAGAAAACAAAATTCAATTCAATCCAGCACCATTTTCTACAGAAGCACACAAAAGGAAATTTGATCCAAATTAGTCATCTAAGGTTTTGGAGACCAAATATCCTCTGATCAATGGGGAGGTGTGATCCGAAATGGATTTGAACACAAAGAAATGGTTGTAATCCTTAATACTTAAATTAATTCGACATTTAATGAAGGCTAGAAAATCATAGAAGACACAGAAATGAAAAGTAAATAAGACAAGAGAGAAAAATAAAGAAATATACATAAAAAGAAAAATAAAATAGAAGAGAAAGGATTAGGAATTGGAAACAAAAGGTCAGGCATGTTGGCCTTTCCAATACCCCAACTATCCCTCTTTCCTTTAACATTTTTATTCCAAAAGGGTCTTTTGGCTAGAGGGAGGAGAAGACATAAATATCCATGAGTTGTAGTGAAGCTATATTGTAATCTAAATATTTTCGGAATGAAAGATTAAGCAATTGTTGAATGTTTGTTTTTTGATTTGGGTGGTGATCTCACAATTCCTTTGGGGACACATGATACTCAAACCACTAATTGAATTTTCCTTTGACACTTAATTTCATTTTCCATTGATTTAATTAACCATTTAAAGTGAAATTGAATATGTATATAATCAACTGGATTTAATATAAACATATACATAATTGTTATTGGCTATTTCTACATGAATGCATTCGCACAATGCAAATAATTCCATGCATTTAAATTGTAAAATAACATTAATTTAATAAAATATATATCAGAGACAAATACAAGAATTTCATGCACAAATGGAAACTTATCTAATAATATATTCCAACTGACTGCAGACCAAAGACGTTCCTCCCATCCATAGGCACTCTGTTATACCATCTCTCTCTATAAAAAATTCCACCTCAAGCTGGGGCTATGAATCCATAAGAAGGTACCAAGTTTTATGATTACAACTATCCCAATTCACTAGCACTCTTACCCCATCAGCATGCAAAAACCAAGGAATGGGGCTCTATAATATCCCCAATCATAAATTATTAATATTATCTCCAAGGTTCTGAATTTAATAATGTTGATTTTCAACTTTTTCCCAAACAATGGCTTATGAAGGCTTATGCGATGTTCTCATTCAACAACAATGGAGTGTATGTGTATTTAAGACGTCCATTAAATGTGTGAAACTAATTAATGTTTTTATATTACAAATATATGTGTCCCATTCATATCTTATATAAAATTGTAAGCTGGTAAAGAAACTAGGAACACTAGTTCAATTTTGGCCAAACTAAACACGCGGTTTCCAACTCTTCCCAAACACTACCGGAGTGACTCGAATTATCCAAAAATGAATTTAATGGACTAAAATAGACTCAAATAAAACTATCTGACCCAATAATAGAATATATATAACTTCCAAAGAAGTATGAAAGACACCCTGTCAAGACTAGTGAGAATTAACTAGCTCGATTTCCCCCACATACAAATACTAGTTTTTAAAATTGACCCAAACACCTCCTAATTGACTCTAATACTTCCAATTTTTTTGAATAAGACTCAAATACATACAAATAGATATAAATGACTCAATAACATGCCTTAGGGGACTTCTATTAAAGTTTTCAATCAGTATTGTAAATTGCATAGCCATATGAGAAAGATTTATACATGGAATCACTGGTTACTTAAATATGAACACCATATGAGGAAAAAAATTGAATATTTATTATTCACTGTATATTAAAATTAATGACACTAATTAAAATAGTACATGTCTCTTACACATCTCTAAACTCATGAAATACTTAGTTGCAATTGTACAAGTTCAAACCTCTACAAGAAGAGATACAAAATGGAGTAGATTTGATAAAATCAACATATCTCGGTCATATGAACACCTTTTTGAGTGAAAAAAAGTGTTTCCCACTGTAAAAAATGCTATTAACACAATGGAAAGGGTATCAAATCCAATAAATTCTCATAAGTGTAAAAACTAGAACCACCATTTCAACCCTTTTTCACCGATGCAAGCTTTAAATCAACAAGAAACACCTGCAAATGATAGAGAAGAATCCCAAATTGAGCCCTATGTGACATATCAGTCATGTAATTCCAAATAATGATATATTCAAGTGAAAATGGATCCAGTGGTGTTCCCTCCTCAAGCAAGAACCCACAAATCCAACACCAAAATGCCCGGAAAACACCATAAACCTATGCTCCTACAACTTGAAATTCCAAACACTTGTAGAGGAATTCGAACCAGAAATAGAACAATATACAAAACCTACATAAAATAAATATCACTTGATAAATATGAGTTATTCATCCTCACCTCTCATTCACATGAAGCACAATTGAAAAAGCTGAGTGATTTCTCCTCTCTTGCTAGCTAGGGTGGAATCTTTCACCACCGAAACTAGTTCTGTAGCAAGGGGAACATATCCAAATATTGATAATATAAATGTATCTCCAAGACCAAAATTCAAATGACCAAAAATCCCCTTCACTTGTGTCTTAACCCTTTTTATAAATATTCATGGATCATTTCCCCCTCATTCTAGAATTCCTCACAAATATTTAATAAAATATTAATAAATGTTATTTTTATGAGAGAATGACATCGTGGGACTCTTTTAATTCCCATATAATGTTATATGTCCAAATAATAACTTCATATACCTTGGAAATTCGAATTAGAGAGGCTTAGCTTGATTTTGGAGAAGTTACACTAGAATGTGGGCCCACTCCTCTCCTTTAGCACCCTCCTTGGCTAAATTTAGGACTTGCAACATGTCATAGGCTGTCATAAGTTGTAATAATCTGTCATAGGACCTGATTCTTGTCATAGACTCATAAGTTGTCATATATGTCATATGTTTTCATTGATTTTCTATTTTTAGCTTGGGGAGTTACAACCCATGAGATTCCTCCATGATAGGATTCATTCCACATTGGATGGGAGTTTGTGAAGAACCCGCAACAATTAATTAATAAGAATATGCGAAATAGCAGAAATGATAGAACTCAGAATCACTTTTATATTGATCGCAGGCCACTTCGAGGGGGCAACCTCCTTTGAGCAAGCTCAATACAAATAACTTCACGGTGCCTTCATAGGCCTCAACACACACTTATATACTAAGTCTAGGAACCAATACTATGGGTCAAAACCATGGTACAATACAAACTATTGATAAACAATACTATGGGTGACTTACAAAGCATATGCGCCAAACAACAATAACACAACTATGGATCAACAAATACTACAAGACGACCTACAAAGCATATGCGTCCAACAACAATATACTAACAAAGTAAATAGAAGGGTTGACATGGGTTCCTGACATCCCCTATCCCTTAGAAAAATCTTTGTCCTCAAAGCTTTAGATGTGGAAATTGATGCAGAATTGGACGAAGTGGTTCCCCTGTAGCATCTTCGGGTTGCATTCTGAGCCATTGACGCCTTTTGAGGTTCAGGAGGATTGCTTGGAATGTTGAAGAAGAACCATATCAGTTGCGTGAAAAGTGCGCTCTGAACAGTGTTGAGCGGCTTGTTGTTTCAGTCGAATTCTTTCCATGTGAAGATTGTCCTGCAGAATGAGAAGAATCTGATCTCAGTTTCGAAGAACCAAGTCAATTGCCTAAATTGGGGAGTTGCTGAGGGTGTATGGAAGAAGAACTGGTGGTTCCTGTCCATAGACTGCTTCATATGGTGTCCTTGTAGACGTGGTATTGTACCACTGGAGCGCTTCTAGGAAATCCATAGAAATAGTTGTCCAAATCTATGTAGGGATGGGAAAGGGTTCGAGTAGTCCTGAAAGGAGTGTCGTTTCACCCTTGTTGACCTAGAAAGTATCACAGTCAACCACCATCTGTTGGATTGGGAGTTTTAGTCCCTGCCAAAAGAAGTTACATTGTTCCCGATCATACTTTTGGAGGAACCCAGAGTGCCCCGCCGATGAAGAAGCATGGAGTTCATAGAAGAGATAGCCCTGTTGAAAATATTGCAACCAGTTTGGAACAAGCAGAGAAATAGCTATAAGAGAAACTGGGTCATCAAATGTACGAGAAGGAGCATCTGCCACCATATTGTCCTTACCCTTCTTGTAAGTGATCGCATAGTCATAACCCATGAGGTGGATAACCCATTTCAGGTGTGTTGGGGAGGAGACCCATTGTTCTAGGAAATTTTTCAGACTTTGTAGATCAGTCTTGATGCATAAATAATTCCCTAATAGGGATGGCTGCCACATCAGTACTGCATGAAAAATAGCCATCATTTCCTGCTGAGATGTAGACACAGCTAAATGCTTACCATAAAGGTCTCTTGAAGGTGGAAATCCCACTAGTGTAGCAAAGACACCTGCATATCTATCCAAGGAAGTAGTGGAGACTGTTGATGGGTGCATATGAATGGAATGGAGCTGAGCGATGATACCATGTGAATTCTTCTTAAGGATCTTTTCCAGGTGATGTGAACTGATGATGTAGAGAGACCCTGCTTGTAAGCCTGTAAATTTGTGTTGAGTCCCATTGGCTGAAAACTGCATCCAAAGTTCAGTAAAATCCCATAAGATGGGGCCAAGTGTGCGTAACCATTGAACGCCCAAAACCACATCACATCCGCCAAAGGACAAGGCAAACATATCAGAGCGTAGTTTATAATCTTCCAGAGAGATACGCACATTGTGACACTTTCCCTTGCAAGGTAAGGTGCCTCCATTAGCAACCATGAATTCAAAGTTGGAGCAAGGATGGACAAAACAATCAGCCTGTTTGGCGATCCGGGGGTCAATGAAGTATGAGTGTTACTAGAATCAATGAGTATTGTAAGAGGAAGCTTCTTGAAATAACCACTGAACCACATTGTTTGGGGGGTGGTGACGCCGGATAAAGCATGGAGAGATATCTCTGGTTGTTCATCCTGAGATGGGGGGTCAATAGGAGGCTCTTGAATGTCGACCTGAGCATCCATTGGATCTGGAGCTTCTTCACCAATTTTAGAGGCAGGTGAAGAACCCATATCCAAGAGATAGAGCTTTTGTTGAACACATCTATGTCCCCGAGTGAATTTCTCATCACAATTATAACAAAGCCCTTTTTCTCTGCGTGCCTGCATCTCTGTTGCAGACAAATGCTTGATAAGAGTTGGTTGAGTTGCTTGCGGAATGGGAGGTCGTTGAGAACCCATATGTTGGAAGGGAACAAATGTGGGTTTGGAGCACTGTTGGGATGCAAACTTGTCTTCTACCAACTTATCTAACCCTAGGACTTCCATCATTGTGTTGGGACAGAACATTTTAACCTCTGACCCGATTTCATCCTTAAGACCACTGATAAAACAACTCCTGTAGAATTCATCAGACAAGCCTTCTGTGTGATTGGCTAGCTTCTCAAATTCTGTCTGAATACTCTCTCACAGTGCCACTTTGAAGGAGTTTAGTGAGTGCTCTGGTGAAGTCATCAAAAGCACTGGGACCAAATCATTGCAAAAGGAGTTGGCAAAAATCTTTCCATTTTGGCTTGTCATGAGCCGTGATGTACCAACGATACCATTAAAGGGATTCTTGTTCCAAATGAAAGGATCAAGTGGAACTTTTTGGACATCAAAAGTATTATGCAGACTGAAATACTGTTCTGTAGGATAGACCCATCTAGTCGGATCAGTACCATTGAAGCGAGGAAATTCAAGCTTCGGACCATGAAAATGGATGGAAGAAGAGAACCTAGTGGCTGTAGAATATTCTTGCTATCGGTTATTGTTCATGGCTGAATGCTGAAGATGGAGGTTGAGAAATTTTTCATCTAGATCTTGGAGTTTGTTTGGATGGTTACAAGTGCTTCCTCCATGGTTTTTGCTCCGGCATGGGTGAAAACCATAACCAGGTTTTTTTTTTTTTGGGAATGGATAGAAAAACACAAACAAAATCTTATTTAGTAAAGGGAAATTTGGATTTGGGAAAAAATCGGAGGGGTAATTGGGGTTTGACTAGGTTTTGGACACTTTCTAATGGATAAGGAAGCAAAAAATGGGGATTTTAGAAGCGGGGTGAAAGAATGAGAAAATTTGGCAGAGAGGGACAAAGAAGTAGAATTAAGAAAGGAACTCGGTGGAAAATTTTGAAGGCAATTGGGTAAAATCCGAAGAAGTTATGGCAAACCCTAAAAATAGACAAATGTGGGATTTCGAGCTTTGGGAAGTGGAATTTGGGATATGGTCCTCAGGAATGAAATATGCAGAATGGGTTTGTAGGGGTGTCAGTGAATTTTTAGGGAAAATGGAGTGAAAACAAGGGAGATATGGCCAAAAAATAGGAATGGATCTGCAACAACACGGAAGGGATCTCAAACAGATAGATCTGCAACGAAACGGAAGTGATCGAAAACAGAGGGATGTGAAACGGCGCCGACTGGATCGAAAACGACTAGATTTGAAATAGATCTAAAATGGCGCGGCAACAGTTCAGTTGAAAATAGATATGGACCCCAGGTATGTGTGGCTTTCTAACAGTTCATGGGTTTCACTCGGCCACCAATGCTGTCTGACAGGTTTCATATTGGGGCAGTACCCCTCACTCCACGACTTAGGTAAAACTGATAACCGCTTTGCCACAAACGACAACTCTTGGTTTACCTCACGGGTCGGAACTAGTCAATTAGGTAGGGGTCGTTACCCTTTTCGCTGGCAGGTCCTCTCAATGGGCCAACTACTTTTGGGTTCTTGTGGTACTCCTCACAATGAGTTTTAGGGTTTATTCCCAAGTCCTTCCCACAGTTAAGTGGATAGGTATTATTCCCAGATCCGAAGCTGCAACAGATGCAAAAATAATTTTTGGCAGAAATTTCACCTAGCGAGCCCAAGAAAGTGCTATGATACCAGATGTGAAGAACCTGCAACAATTAATTAATAAGATATGCAAAATAGCAAAAATGACAGAACTCATAATCACTTTTATATTGATCGCAGGCCACTTCGAGGGGGTAACCTCCTTTAAGCAAGCTCAATACAAATAACTTCATGGTGCCTTCATAGGCCTCAACACACACTTATATACTAAGTCTAGGCGCCAATACTATGGGACAAAACTATGGGGAAATACAAACTATGGATCAACAATACTATGGGTGACTTACAAAGCATATGCGCCAAACAACAATAACACAACTATGGATCAACAAATACTACAGGACAACTTACCAAGCATATGCGTCCAACAACAATATACTAACAAAGTAAATAGAAGGGTTGACATGGGTTCCTAACAGAGTTACACCACATATTTGGATTCATTCCTCCACTAATGTGCCATCCTTTCCCAATTGTGTCCAATTACACCTTATAATTTGAATTTGAGGGATTTACAACTCATGTGGGGCCCAACGCAACCTCCTTATGCGCCCTCCTTGTCTAATTTTTCCTAATGTTGCATCATTTCACAGTTTAGACATCAACTATACATATATTTAACCCACATCACCACCTTTATAATTTTTCATGAATTTACCAAGTGAATTAGGCCAATGCATCCCCCTAGTCCAATGGAGTGGTATTTAGTGAAAATTTTGGGACATGACATTCCTCCCTACCCAAGGTTGCTTGTCCTCAAGCAATTTAAATTTGCGTGTGGTAGTGCTTGTTCTCCTTCCAAAAATTATGCACATTAATTTTATACCTCCTTCCTTAGTGATGACTATTCATAAGGCTTCAATTTCAAGTGGACCAAGTCATCAAATGTATACTCCAAAATCTAAGCCACATTAAGGCTGAAAATGGTATCATGGCTCCAAACCAACTGAAAGGAGGTGAAGTATACCCTTCTCATTGTATGGTCCTGCAAAGTATTGACATAGGAAACCTCTTGACCAACGCTAATAAGAAGAGTAACTATATACTACTACCACTAGATCAACTCCCCACTATACTAGTCTACTAGGAATCTCATTTTATGAAATCCAACACTTACTCTCACCTCCATGTCTGTTGCTGAAAATATGCCCAACACTGTAAATCCAAGATCCCTAGCTAGTCTCAATAAGGGACCACCATGATACCACTGTGCCACTTTGATCATAACCATATCAATTTCATACTCTGTGTGCATGCCCCTCTCCTAGATATCCAAACTGAAAAAATCTATGAAAACTGAACCTACCACCATGGATAGTGGCCTACATAGGCATCCAAGTGAATCTATCATCCTACTTCAATAATATATGCTTAATATAGGAAAAGGAAGTCTTCCTTCATTGTCCATGACTCTTGGCTGCTCATGAACTCTAACAATCCCCTCAAGAGATAGCTCCATCTCTCCTACTATCCTACCCTCAACCCAGTTGAAACAACTAAGTCCAAGAATGATCCTAGGTTCCCAAATGAACTTGAGAAATGTATATTTTCTATTGCATCCACCTATGCACTGCATAGTATCCACACAAAGAGCCTCTTGCAGTCTCCCAAGCCACCCAACAGGAAATCACTATATCCATCCACCATAGGGTCTCCCACCTAGAAACTAATCCTTTGCTCCACATGTACAAGATCCTGAAAGTCATGGCTGAATCTAACACCTTTTCCAACTGCTAAACTACCGAACCAAGTAATACTAGGATCCCACTATTGATGCTACACCCCTCCAATCATCACTGTCAATCGAAACAATCTATCACTCTGAAGGATGCCAGGACCCCACCACCAAATTGGAATTTCATCACTCCCATTACTCATCCAAACCTATGTGAGCCTCTCTAGTATAAAATGAAGCTCCTCTTGTGGAATCTACACACTAATCATAATGTCTCACATCAATGTCACTAGTCCCATCCAAATGAATCAGATGAAACTCCCATTTCCTGCCATGTATAGTGAAGGAATCAGATAACGATAATAGATTCCCTATTGCAAGGTTTCTGTGGTGATTGGATTCATAATGCATACTCAGAATTTCCACATATCTCATGATTTTCATCGACGTTTCGAATCCACAACAGGACTCATCATCAAGACGGTGTGTCAAAGAAGAGTAGGTTATCTCAAAGAATAATAGATTCCTCTACTGCTGCTCACAATACTGAGCATTAACTGGTATTCTTTGACCCCATTGTGTATCCACCTCTTCCATACATCTATCTACCAAATACATGGATGTGTAGCCTTCTCTACTAGATGGTCCATATAAAGTGTACACATATGTATCCTCCATGACTAGGTCTCTCTCCCATAGAAGCAACTCATGATCCTCCTGATGAAAAACAAGTACTTGGTAAACATTCTCCATGCCAACTGTGTCCTCAAGTACTTGCAAATATGAAATATCCTCATGCTCAACCCCCACATGAGGCTCCTCCATTGAACCATGAATGTAATCATCCATATACAATTGGTTTTTATGAAGTGTAGGAGGAAGGGTGTGATCTTTCCAACTCCCTACGAAGTTGTTCAACCTCCATATCTAATTCTTGAAGTGCTTTTTGTGTGCTCTTCAAGGAATCATGGGTAATCTCAAGCTCATGGGTGAGCCTGTCGAATTCACCTTCTTCTTCTTGTAATGCACAATGGTACATCTCAACAAGCCTAAGAAGATGGCCTTTATCGCAAAGCAGGTGTACATAGTTAGTCTTCATCCTTGCCACTGCCTTTTGAATGGATTCAAAATTTGCAAGGGAATATTCTACTTTCAAACTATCATCTACCCCTAAAGCTCTCCAACAACAATATGTCACCAAGGCATTTGTGTCATCAAAATTTTTCATGGCTATCCTAACATTCTCTTTGCTTACCCTCAACTTCCCTACTAATAGTTGCAGCTCATGGGAACATTCCTCCACTAAATTTTCTGATTTGTTTCCATTGTCATCCTCCCCAAAATAATTGTCTAATGGATGATATAAAAAATCAGAATGCTTGCCGCATGAATCCAAGGCACATAATGCATCTTTAATAGACAAATCAACATTAGAAGATTCTACAATGCAATTATCCTCATGTGGAAGGGATGCTATCTCTTGATGATGCAAATAAATATGACTGCTGCAAAAATCCGAATTTTTGTCATACCTTGGTGTGACATCTTCATCATTCCCATGTGGTTGATCCATGTGGTCATGCTGCTCCACTTTGTGTTCAACTAGAAGACTCAAGGCTGCAATTTGTGAGTCCCTTTGATCCATTTTCTTGTATGACAGCAGTGAGTTTGTGAACATGGATTCAATTTTTTGGGTCTCGCACCTGATGGCTGATTTTTTTTCCTCATGGTCATCTAAAGGCTAAACAATGATAGTGAATTTACTACCCTCTAAACCAATATTATGATAGGAACCTTTGGATGCTCCTTTCCTATAGAAACCAAACATCTTCTCCACAAGTTTTGATGTAGAGAATTATGGTAGTAAGGCTTGACAGTGTTGAAATTATGCTCTAACTCATATTGTGTCTTATCAGAGTTCTTCAATGACTTCTCTTGGCCCTTCATTCCCTTTTCCCACTCAATCATTTCCTCCTTAATGGGAGATGTAGGAAGGAAAATGGGTAACATTCTGCCATCTACAATTCTAGCCATTGAAGAAGCTTCCTCTTCAACTTTGTATATGCTATCACAAAATCAATCATCCAACTCATATTTATTATGAAATCCTTCATTTATTATTTTATCTACTTAATTGTCTTCCACCAAAGGAATGAAACCATCTTCACAAAATGATTCTTCCCATGTTAAGCTATCCTCAAGCTCCCATGTAACTGGTTCCAACCTCATCTCAACAAATCTTCTTCCAAGTTTTTTTTTCTTTATTCAAGGTTTCTCTTATTTCCCACAGTTGTCCAGGAACATGATTTGATAACACTGTAATATCTCCAATAAAAAATTAGGAATATTATCTCCAAGGTTCCAACTTTAATTATCTCGATTTTCAACTTTTTCCCAAACAATGGCTTATGAAGGCTTATGAGATGTTCTTGTTCAACAACAGTGGAGTGTATGTGTATTTATGGTGTCCATTAAAGGTGTGCATATCATTAATGTGTTTAGAGTCCACTGATATGTGTCCCAAATCAGATCTGATATAAAATTGGAACCTGGTAAAGAAATAGGAACACTAGTTCCATTTCGGCCACATTGAACATGGGGTTTCCAACTCTTCCCAAACACTACCAAAGTGACTACAAGTCTCCCAATATCGGTTTAACGTGTTAGATTTTAACTTTTAATCAATACTTATCTAGGATCTTACTGAGAGAATAACAAGCACAACATAAACACAAGAGACACAAAGATTTTCCTCGGGGAAACCATAAAGGAGAAAACCCTGCAACTTCCTTAGAGATAGAATGATCACCAAAACAATGTCACAAAAGTAAACCCCAAAAATAGAGATGGTCTTCAACAGCTTCTCTCTTCTCCACTAGTGTGAACTTGTCCTCCTTCTCACTAATGTGAACTTGTATGAGTGAGTGAATGAATAAATGAGAGAGCCTACCTCTCTATTTATACATTCACTTCCACTTTAACTCTACCACTTGACATGTCAGCACCAACTAATTCTAACTGGGCCTACTCCTTTAGGGGACTAAAAAACCCCTTTACATTTGAATCTAGGGGGATCCATTGCCCCAAATTACAAGGGAGGATTTACCTCAATGACTTTACATGACCAAATGTAATAATTACATCCATGACCGGAGGAATAAACATATTCGTCGGAGGTACAAATAAAATACAATAATAATAAAATACAAGTGAATATCTTACACAGTTACAATAACATTAACACTCCCTCTTAACTAGGAAGGTATTCTCTTGACACAGTCATCAACACATCGAGACGCAAGTCTTCGTCACTGGATCAACAATGTTGGAACATCATCATCAACACTGGATCGTCGTTGTCCTACTGCTGCTGCAATCCTCGTCATGTCGACCATCGATTGGTGCTATCTCTCAACTCTACTCGTCATAGGAAGTTCTACAGAGCCAACCCATTTTCATGCTAGATGTAGGCCTATCCCTCATATAGGTATTCATCATCTCTGTGAGCAATCCATCAAGTAGGTACAACCCAAGACTAGTCATTACATTTCCTCTGAAATACCTGCATCTCCTACTATCACCTCATCATCTTCAGATCATCTCATCATCACACGGATCGCAGCCTAGATGCACATCACATAGGACTTACATCAACCGACATGGGAGGACCGATCTACCACCATTCGGGAAAGGCTCAACACTTACATCAACGACCATGGGAGAACCAACCTACCACCATGTCGAAAAGGATCTGCACTTACATCAACAACCATGGGAGGACCAACCTACCACCATGTCAGAAAGGAACTGCACTTACATCAATGACCATGGGAGGAACAATATACCACCATGTCGGAAAGGCACAACGCTTACATCAACAACCACGGGAGGACCAACCTACCAACATGTCGGAAAGGCTTGGAACTTATTTCAACAGCCATGGGAGGACCGACCTACTACCATGCTGGATTGGCCCTGACACTTATGTCAACAGCCATGGGAGGACCAACCTACTAGCATGCCAAACTGGCCCATGTGCATCTGTGTCTTCCGGACTCATCACTTCCCCTTGGAAGGACCCTCGATCTGAAGAACACCAAGCTTCTCTCTAAAGTACTCAAAATTCACTCTAGCTAGCGGCTTGGTCAACACATCGGCTATATGCTCGTCCATCACCACATACTGGAGCTTCATTTCTCCTCTTTGCACCATATCCTTGATATAGTGATACTTGATCTCAATATGCTTCGACTTGTCATGGAACATTGGATTCTCAGAAAACTTCACACAACTCTGGTTGTCACAGAATATACAAGCCGCCTCTAACTGGAGATCAAATAAATCAGACAATAGCTTCCTAAGCCAAACTGCCTCACAACTAGCCAAACAAGCTACAACATACTCTGCTTCAGTTGTACTCAGTTCCATGCAGGACTGATTCCTGCTAAACCAGGAGATCACACATGATCCCATACTGAAGCAACACCCCGAGGTGCTCTTCCTATATGTAGCACTTCCTGCCCAATCCGAATCAGCATAACCCTATAGGTTAACCTTTTGATTCACATAATATATGAGCCCATAATCCACTGTACCCTTCAGGTACCTCATTATATGATTTGCAGCAACCAGGTGAACTTGTCTCGGATCCGTCAGGAACTTGCTCAAAGTGTTCACAACAAAGCATATGTTCGGTCTCGTGTTCATCAAGTACATCAACGAACCAATAATATGTCGGTATCCTATGGAAGCTACTGTGCCTCATCCTGAATCCCTTCAGGATCTCATCTGTGTATTTTCCTTGGATAAGGAAAATATCATATGATCTCAACCACATGTCTAACCGCAAGAATCATTCCAATATTCTTGAACTCTGAGATCTTCTCCCTATTAGGTGGAGTCCTCCCTCTGTGTCTAACATCATGCACTCTCTGCATCCATCTATGAGCTTCTACGCGAATCAAGCTATCTGTATATATAGAAACCATCCTCAACCTTATAGCAAATGTTGAAATCTGCATCACCCGTGGTGATCATCAAACTCATCAAATAACTAATGATCCTGGGTGCCTGTTGAACTCATACAAATCCTTCTTTAATATTCTGTAAGAAGTTGTCCATATCATTGGTCCTTCACAATGTCACTGGGATCTAGAATATTTCTTCCAAGATATTCTCGTTATCGGCTGGGAAACAAGTCCATATGTCGTCCCATGTCTAGGGTGTCTGTCCAAGGCCTCACACATGTATGTGCCTCAAATATTAGTGGCTACTCCACATACACTTCATCATCTAGGGAAGATGCCTTCATGTTCTCCTGATGTAAATTTTATTTCATTACTGCAACTATTGTGAGTATAGCTCTAATAGAAGTGTATCCATCAATTCCCTCTTCATGTGAGAAACTACAAGCCACGGACCTTGCCTTGTACCTTTGTAGTATGTTTGATTTGTAATACTTCTTGCTGAACAGTCATCACTTGTTCTTCAGAACAAGTGTTCATCATCCTTCTCTTGTAGATCATATCACACGATATTTCCTACAAATCAAATTCAATTACAAGATTAGTAACAATTCATAATCATCAAATCATTTCAATGATAGCCTTTTATGCATACTGATATGATTCACATAGTTATGAAACTATATTGGCCAATGCTTTGGCACAACACTTTTCCATATCCTGTATGCATACGGTGACTATCTAGATTCCTTCCATCTCTACCAGAACATACTATCAAGGGCATGCACTGCTCCCAGCATGTTAGCAACGGTGGCTATCTAGATTTCTTTCATTCTAGACAAGAAACAATGCAATGTTGTCCAACACTATTGGCTACTTACCCATCATATGCATATTAGTAGTAAACTGTTCAATTCTATATGAATGCTTACCCTATGCATGATACATTTCCCAATTCTAGGAATACAAATATGCATACAACTATTAATATCATTAACTATTCAGATATTCAAGAAGTAATTCAAATACTTATCTTTTTATGTTTTGTGAGGTTTCCTCCCTCTGGATCTTTGCTTCCTTGAGATTGCCTCCCTCTTGATCTTTGCTTTCTGAAGGATGCCTCCCTCTCGATCTTTGCTTTCTGCAGGTTGCCTCCCTTTGGATCTTTTCTTTCTGGAGGTTTCCTCCCTCTAGATCTCTACTTCCCTTCCATGTCATGATAGTATCATGATTTTGTGTCTTTGAGCTTTTATCCATCCTGTAGCACTATGCATGCTTAAGTGTGCACTAGTTTCATCATTGTGTCATCCTCAAGATCTCATACATAATCACACATTCATTAGTATAATATCAATAAGATCAAAACATTATAATCCTAAATAATCTTAAACACATACGGTCATAATCATTTCATACACATGTAATTTATCACGAGCGTTAATATTCAATGTTTCATGGAGTACGCATTTTACTCATGCATATTCAGATTTGACTATATGACTCTTTTAGTTTGTCATAACATTAATCAAACTAAGAAACACAATATGCATAAAGCCTTGATTAGCTAAACTCTATCTTCAAGATTAATCATTATCAACCATATGAAAGTATACTTATCTAAGATCCTAACACAAAGTAGGATTCTAAATCGATATAGGAAAACATACTTGGATTAGCATGCTTGCTAGTTATGTCTAACATACCCAAACAGTTTCTTCTTTGTTCTCTTCAATGATTTAGAGACCTTGTGCTAGTAACTTGCATATCTCATAAGGTAAGCATAGTAGAACCAAATCATACATACCTTGTAAATAGAGATTCTATGTGATCAAAGACTATGGACGAGTCTTTGTATTCATGTCATCATGGTCATATATTATTTATCTAGAACTTGATTTGTCTTTCTTCATGTACCTTTAATGTTAGTAGACAACATCATCCTCATACAACACCACAAGTGCATTAGTATAATCATAAGTGTCATAACCCTAATCAATGAACGTCTTCTATCATTCACACTTTTACTAAGGTGATAAAAAAAATCTAAAGTTAATCAAGATTGTACTAACCTCAATAATATGAAGACAAACATATCATGAACTTAATCATCAGATAAATAAAACAGATTTCAAAACATACCTGCATCTCCTCAAGTCATACTTGTCGAGATTGCTTGTAGTCTTCTCTATACGGGTAAAACCCTAATCGTCCAAGGTAGATCACTTGTAAACATTTTATATAGATTCATGGTGTTGGATTGGTTTTGCAACCAAGCTTAGTGCAATGGGCACCTGCTAACTAGTAGCAACAGTTTCAATAGAAATAAACAACAAACTACTTTAAACTATATTAATCATGGATCTATGTGACGTAAATAAGCAAATAATGGAAATATTATAGAAAGCAAAACAATTGACAATATGTAAAAGAAATGATTTTGTATTAAGAATAGGGGCAAGCAAGTGCTTGCAATGGTAATACCTCCAAGTGGTGAAGATTGTTGAGCAACTTCCAAGGTGAGTAGCTCCAAGCTCCAAAGGTCTCTTCTCCAAGATAGCTACAATGGTCAAAAGCTCATGGGAGATTTTGATAGCATGAGGATAGGAAGATGGATGGATCGAAAGTGAGGAGCCCCTACCACCTTTTTATAGTTTTTGGTGGTGGGGAATACCATTATGGTTTTGAGGAAACCAATGGTATTGACCAACATGGTTTAGGTACCTTTTCCCTCCTTTTTCCTTTTTTGAATATTTTGAATATTTTTATTCCCTTTTTAATATTTTTGGGAATTCTGGACCCTTTTTGAGGGTTTTTAATGCTTTTTGAGGAAAAATATTCATTTTGAGTGGAAAAAGGGGTGTATTAAGGTCTTTTGGTGACCTTTTGATGGCTTTAGAGGCTCAAATGGTGAAAAAGTGGACAAATGGGTCATGTGAATAAGGAAATGAGCTAGTGAGCACTTTTTGGGTGTTAACAGATTGCCCCCTGATGTGTGAGGGCAGGAGCTCGTCGTATGGCCGATAGACATCATAGTTCTTTTGTCTTTTTTTTCTGAGGTTTGGGGAAGAGAAGAGACCGATTGGAGACTGGATCCACAACCCTTGGAAGCTGCAAAATAAACAATATTACATGGCTTCAATATGAATGAGGGATAAGCTCTGATAATGGATGAGGTGGGCATACCCATGCTCGTATCAAGACATATACATAACAATTAGTCCCAAGAAGGGGGACCTGAGAAATACATAAAAAATATGCTGGTACGTCATAATGGTCCGGAGGGGACATTATTTTGGGATGTACACATGATCATAACATGACTGATCTCAATAACTGATACACTGGAATAGAGCATCAACCGTTTTGAATAAGGTCTCAGAAGGGTTGATGAACTACTGAAACTGAAGGTGTCCAACATCTATAGGGACTCAATGACTGTGAGCCATCTCTGGGAAGTATATGTAACTGTATACTCGAGGGAGTATAAAACTGGGGTACATCTGAATACTGTCGTCATGCGCAACCCGGATATCTATAGCAAAAATGTAACTAGTTGTATCCATAGGTAGACTCTCAAATGTGGAAGAGTCGGGTGGTATCCGGGGTCTTGAACAAATAACTGAAAGGACCAATACCCTGTGCGAGTCTCAACGATGCGATCAAGGTGTTGAAGTCGAGCATGTGAGAAACAACCATTTGGAGAGGCACTGAGGACTCTTCTCAAAATGATTCGTAGGCACTCATAATAAATGGTGATGAGTCTAAGACACAGGGACCTCTAGGTCTATCCTCTGGAATAAATTTGGTTGTCGTCGACAGAGGGAGACCAGCAACTAACAAGGCAATGATGTTTCCTTCATAGGAGCGCGAGGTGTAGAATTGAAGTGTGGTAGTACTGATGGTAGGACTGACATACTTGTGGGGATGGGAAGTAACTGGGGTCATATAGTGGGTAGACTCAAACTTCCTTTGTTCAGAGCATGATGACATGGTTGACCTGGCAGCGTAGGGAACTGACTTGTAGGTGCGGGGATCATAGATTTTAAGGACTGAAGGGTATGTATTAACTGAGGGGACGAGCTGATGGGTGCTGTCGAGGGATTCTCAAGGTGACATACTGCATAATACTCTGAACAATGGCGACCAAAATGGGCAAGCTGCCATATGAGTAGACGTGATCTGTTGTGGTGCCTAGAAGCACCATTGGGTCCTTCTTCGTAGTTTTAATGAGCTCCAAGAAGGGATAAAAGTGTGCTTTGAAATGGTACCATCCTGTGGATTTTGTGAGCCTAGGACTGTTCGTGCTCATGGGTGCTTTCATTTTTAAGGAGTCTGAAAACGATAAGAAGACTCTACAGTGGTTGTGAGTACCGTCCTGTTGGTTTTTACGAGCCCAAGATGGTGATTGCTCATGGTCGCTTTCATGTTTAGAGAGTCTGAAAGCGGTAATTGGACTCCATTGGTGTTCTTTTTCGTAAGTTAGTCTCCAAGGCCCGAAAAAGCATAAAATGATGCAAATGGAGAACTCTTCTAGCCGATGTGACTAGAGTATTCCTTTTTCGTAATTAGTCTACAAGGTTCGAAAAATGGGTGAACTTATACCAGGTAGACGCCCTTTTAGATACGTTTAGCGAGCATGAAAGGAAGCAAGGTTGCTCGACGATCTTTTCATTGTTTTAGGAGTCAGAAAAGAGCTTAACAGAAACTCCCTAAGTGCCTTTTTCGTAAAAGGGATTGCTCGGCCCGAAAAAGGGGTAAAATTATACCGAACAAAAAAGGGGTTGATGAGAGCGAGAAAAGGTCTCAATCATCATCATGTGTGTGGAATACTGAATCTGGTGACATAAAGATTGTAAAAAAAGGGGCAATAGCCAATGTGGCACGTAAACTGAGGTGATGAGTGGCATTTTGAAAAAGTGCTCGAAAAATTATGGGGTGAGATTGAGAAATGACCTCAAGCATCATCACGAGCGTGGAAAACTGAATTCGACGATATAAGACTCGTTAAAAATGGAGAATGGCCAATGTGGCACGCAAACTGAGGTGACGAGGGGGAATGGGAAAAATGCCCAAAACATCTGGGCGTGAGAGGGAGAAATGATCTCAAACATCATCACGAGCGAGGAAAACTGAATCCGGTGATATAAGACTTGTCAAAAATGGACGACGACCGATGTGGCACGCAAATCGAGGCGACGAGGGGGCATGGGAAAAATGCCCAAAAAATATGGGCGTGAGAGCGAGAAATGATCTCAAGCATCATCACGAGTGCGGAAAACTGAATCCAGCGATATAAGATTTGTCAAAAACGAACGACGGTCGATGTGGTACGCAAACTGAGGTAACGAGGGCGTGAAAAATTTGTCAAAAAATGGACCTGGTGAAAACAGGAAAAGGAAGGAACTATCATGAAGTTCTCGCTGTGCTGATTCCAATGGTACCAACGGTTTGAGGAACGAACGTCGTATGACACCAGAATGGTTGTTTGAAAAATGGTGGAATTTCTATAAATAGGGCATGGGGCCCATATGACGTGTCATTGTTACGTGTGAGTTTGGCAGAGCAGTCAGAGCTCTTTCTTGATTTTCGGGAGATTTGACCGTTGGTTTTCGATTGCGCGAGTTTTAGGTAACCCTATTTTCCTTAGCCTTCTCAATTATGTCTTTTTTGGTTAGCGGCGGGCCCCCGAAGGCCCCGAAATTCCATGCTGGCCTTCCAACGTGGAATATCGCGGGTTTCGTGTCTTTTCTCGCGATGGACATCGCGGGTTTGATGCCGACAGTAGCGATGTTCATCGCGACTGTCGGGCTAAAAGTCACGATGTTCATCGCGAGTATGGGGGAGATAGTCGCGATGTTCATCACGACTGTCTGGCCAATACCCGCGATGGTCATCACGAGTTATTTTTTGGAAGCCGCGATGATCATCGCGGCTTTTGATGGAAAAGCCGCGATGGTATTTTTTGAAATTTTTTTTCTCTGGTGCTAAAAGTTTCTTTGTTTTTTGGCAGGATGTTGAGGAGGCCATTGGTGTCATGGTGAGAGCGAGAGATGGAGGAGGATTTGATGGTTCGGATTCGGACTGATCAGGGAGTCCGACAGGCCCTGGCGGTGAGTGGACTCTTAAAGTTCGCTCAGATTCCACCAATGCGTTCAGTAGGGCCACTACTAAACAAATTGGTGAGTTGGTGGGTTCCTGCAGAGAGTGCATTTATTGTTGGGGGTGAGAGGTTGGAGATCACCCTTACTGATGTGTATTTTCTTACCGGGTTACCTCGCTTAGGGGAGGTGGGGGATCTTCTGCCGAGGATTCTGGCAGGTGTGGACATGGAGGATCTCCTGGAGACCTTCTGTGTTCCTGGGGTGATTGTGTAGAACAACGCTCTGAGTTTGAGATCATTGCGGGAGTGGGACATGCGGGCTGTCGAGGCTTGTGTTCTGCGGGTGTTGGGTGCCGCGGTGCCACATCGTTTGTCGGGGGGACAAACAATGATGGTGGATTCTGTGCTGAGGGGGACCTACTATGCATGGGGTCAGATGTTTTTGGCTGGTGTCTAGAGAGATCTGGACAAGGTCAGTCAGGAGGGGGGAGAGTTCTGCTATGCCTCCTTTTTGTGTTGTTTTTTGCTTGAGCGGGTATCGAATTTGCTGCCACGGGTGCCGGTTCGGGATGGTTTGGTGAGCGAGCCGTGCATGGTGCAGTGGGGGCAGATGATGCCTCACGGTGGTGGTGGTATCTGTGGGTTCTTTTCGCAGGAGATGTACGAGCAATGGGAGCAGATCCCCCTTCTGATTGAGGACTATCCATATGCTGGTATGGATTATCGAGGAGATCCGGAGATGCCTCGAGCCTAGGGACAGGCCTGGGGTTTAGATGGTATGTTTTGTGTTTTTTTCTCTACTATATCATTTTTTAGATGTGTTTGTTATGATTATAGTTAGATATTTATATGATGGTTACTTGCGTGATTGTGCAGATGTTGGTCCTGTACCACCAGCTGACTATGTGGCTCATAGGGGGCGGGCGATGGTGGTTGTTCCACCTCCTATAGCGGTGCCACCTCTGCAGGGTCAAGGATTTGGGGCTCGCAGTCGAGGAGCGGGTCCTCGAGATGATGCTGTGGAGGGTGTTCGAGAGACACTAGATATGATTCTAGCAGGATTCCTAGAGGATGGGTGGAGGGATTTAGATCGGGACATCGTTGAGTGATGTTTCGATGCGCCTCGTGAGTGGCGCTCGATCCTGCTGAGAGCAGTGTTGTTGGCGGCTGAGTGGAGGGATGGGGCTCGACAGGATCAGGCAGGGCCGGTGGAGGGGAGGATTTGTTTACGAGATGCTCTAGCGGGGTCGGCGGAGAGGAGAGTCTGGGATCGGCATGATCCGGCGGGGCCAGCGGAGGAGGTGCCAAAGGAGCCTAGTGACCATGATGATTAGATGACATTTTATCTGCCCCCAAATGCTGATGAGCATATGGGGAAGCACTTTTTTGTACGGCTGATGTATTTTTGTATATTGGGTGCTGAGGGCACCTATGACATGTTTTGACTATATTATGATGATATATATATATGATGTTGGTATATAGTTGTGTATGCACATGGATGCATTCATTGTTTTTTGTTCGCCCGTGGAGGCATGTTTCATTTTGTGTATGCCCGTGGAGGCACATGTTATGCATGTGGATGCATCATTTTGATTTTTTGTATATGCACGTGGAGGCATGTGTTATGCATGTGGATGCTTTTTGTCATATTTATTAATGCTCGTGGAGGCACAGGTTATGCACGTGGATGCATTTTTGTTTATAATATGATTTGATTGGTGTGCCAGTCTAGAATGTTGTTGGCCATATGGTCTGCTACTCTATTGAGATTTCTTGGGGCATGTGTGAATGAAATGGATTCAAACTGTCGAACCATTTGTTTAGTGCGCAAGAATTTTCTGAAAAAAAAGGGATCGCGTACCTGGCAATCATTGTTGATCTGGGAAACAAGGAGTTGTGAGTCCAAGAAAACGTTAAGGTGACGTATGCTCATTTGGAGAGCTGCGGCCAAGAGACCGGTCAAGGCGTCGTATTCAGCTTGGTTGTTGGTGGCATCACGTAAACATACTCCATCAATGTGGATCAACTCATGTGAAGGGGAGTATATTACCCAAGTGGCCGAGGCCAGATTGGGGGACCAACGGCTTGCACCATCAGTGAAACTGACGTAGCAGAGTGGAACAGGATCCATCTGTGGTCAAGCAGAGAAAACAAATATTTTAGGTTTTTTGAATTTTTTGTGAAAAACAAAATAATACTGTACAATAATGGACGGTGGTGTCCATTAGATTTACTATGGGTAAAATCGCTTGAGGTACAACCCGTTGCGTGGGTTGCGTAGGGGGTTTCCTTTTGAATCGGTCAGAATGTATGCCCCCTGTCCGAGGCAAGTGTGTATAATGTATGGGCCTTGCCACATGGATACAAACTTTCCTTTCCTGGTTTTATCATGAGATTGATCATAGGCGAGGACAAGGTCCCCTTTTGTAAAAGTTCTTGGGTGGACATGTTCGTCGATGTGATGTTCCATAATTTTAGGATCGAGGCCAGGCATCTCGGTGTAAGGGCTAGGTGAAGACAACACGAAACTCTTGGGAGAGTTCCTTATATGCCTGAGTTTCCGCTTGAGTGCATGATGCACCTAGCGAGATGAGCTCAGGTTTTCCAGGTGTGGTGGAAATGTTGATGTGGATAATAGGGGAAATGTTTGATATGTTCTCTTCCTCAAAGGCATCAGGAGCAGGAATAGGATCCTTAAACTAGTCGACTTTGGTGGGGAGGAAATATTTGGAATCGACTGCAAATTGGGTGGCTGTGATGGAGGAGGACTGTTCTGGGAGGAAGTAGGAACGATGGTGCATGTCTTCCCAGGGGTAATCAAGGGCAGTAAGAGCCTCTAGAATCTCCTCATCATTGCGGAAACTTTGAGTGGTCAAATCATTTGATGAGGGAGTGGTAGTCGAAGAGATCATATAAATGGTGTTAATCTCTCTGGATGAGGGTGATACGGGAGGGTAGATCTCCTCTATTGTGGGGGGGTACCGTCTCAAGGTCAAAATTATTCATCTCGTAGAGAGCTGCTCTTTAATCTGGGAGATCGGGGCAGTGATGTGAATAATGGCCGTAGATTCCGCATATTGCATAAGGATGGTTTGTGCACAATGATTTATCATGAGGCTTAAGGGTTGGATCTAGTTTGACAACCGAGATGTTGAAGTTGTCGTTAAGCATTTGCATGTGTTCCTATAATGTAGGTAATTGTGGACATTGATGAGTCGGATGGCCTAACTCATCACACAACGAGCATTTGGGGGGAGCACGAAACACAAGGGGAGGTTTAACTGCCTTGGGAGGAGGTACCGCAGTGTATGGTTGTGGGCCTCTGCCCCCAATGGGATTGATAAGAGGAGGGGGATTCGTAGAAGATGAAGGGGTAGTGAAACCGGGAGGTGGTTGAGTAGTAGTGACAATGGGTTGCACCGGTTGTAGAACGACATTTGGTGTTGGTGGGGGAACGGGAGGCGAAAGATACCACACGGGTAATCCCAAGGTTAACCTGGGGAGACTAAGGGTAGCCATAACCGGAGCGCTTACTATGCCCGAGGGAGGGAATAGAAAGGGGATTTTGTGGATGGGTGTAACACCAATGTGACTAGGGACCAATGGTGGTTTAGGTAACAAGGGAGGTTGATTGTTGGGTGTTTGTGTATTGTGGGACAGGGTACATAGGTCAGATACTTTGGGCGCTGGTGACGGGGGTGGAATGGATTGGAATGTAGAAGTCATTGGCGTGTTGGAGTAAATTTCGGGTCCCACGGAGGATAAAAAGGAGGTAGTTGCACCACAAACAGGTTGTTCAACCATGGGGAGAACATTTTCTGGTGTAGCGGGGACCTTGGGATCGTAATAGGTGAGTTGGTTGACCTTGACCACGCGTCTGTCATGGGGGAACATCATGGTACAAAAAACGGATGAGGCAACCGCCCGCATGGCATACATGTAGCTGTGACCAAGTAAGAGGTTATAATCAAGTTGGGCATTGATGACCTCTATGTCAAAGAGCATGGTTTTACCAGCCAGTTGGACGGGGACATTAGCTAACAGACCTTGGGGTTGAGCCGAACGGCCGTCGTAGGCTCGCAACGCAGTGGTGGAATGATGGAGAGTAGGGGATCCCAACTTCTGCAAAATGAATGTGGACATAACGCATGTACAGGCACCTTCATCGATAATGCACCGATGGATGACAAGATTCCGAACAGAAACATAAACCTGGAATGCTAAAGTGGAAGGCAGGCATGGGTCAGACTGGTCCGAATCGAATGCCATCAGTTGTGAATCATTGGGGTCAATAGCACCAATGGCAGAGAGCAAAGTATTGTGCTGTGAAGGACAGTTTTTTAAGAGTTCTAAAGCAGACATGGCTGCGGGAGACTGGGGTAAGTCATCTACAATGCTGTAATTCGACGCAGCGCGAGAATTGGGGTTATTGTTGATGCGATGAAGTGGGAAGCGAGGTGCTTTAGAGGTGCCATCGAGTGTAACCAGGGGTATACGTAACGTTTGATCAGTGGGATGAGTGTTAGTGTTTTTGTCGGTGGGAGGGGCTTCAGGGGTGGAGCCATATTGGTTCCGATGGGTTTGGATGTTGACATCAGTGGATGACATCATTAACAAGTGGTGGGTACCTAAGTTGAACATGGGTTGATCAGGAGCGACATAAGTGATCTGTTGTTGTGGGGGCGCGTTTCCTTGAGGGGGAGCCAACGACTAAGTGTTCACTATGCCTTGGGTTGGTAGGGGGTTTTGCAGCACCAAAGGTTGCTGCTGAGGGGGTGGGGGGTTCGGTGGCGCCTGAGGAGTCGCTTTCCCTTGGCGATGGGCATCATCAGTCCAGAGTTGTCGAGCTCGCTCCAAATGTGGGCAAGCATGTGTGTAGTGGCCATAGACCCCGCATATAGAACATGGGTGGTTTGTTCTTAGGTTATTGCTTTTGGGCTGCTTGGGATGACGATCCGGATTCTGGTTGGGAGGGGTAGCATTGTTGTTATTTTGTGGAGGATTGGTAGGTGGTGGACCTTGATGATGTTGTTGGTTGTTGCCGCGGTTACGTCCTCTTCCATGGTTTTGTTTTCCACCCTGGTTGCGCTGGTTGTTTTGATGTTGGGCCTGATTGTGTTGTGTGTACACTTTCCCTTGAGCAGTGGGAGGATTTTGATTTGCCGCAGGTGCGGGAGCAAGTTGCGGTGGATAATAAGCTGGTGGGGCTGTAGGTGGTCCAGTTACCTGTTGGGGTTGTTGGTAAGCCTGAGCTATTGGAGGTGTTGGGTTAGTTGTTGTAGCTTGCTGTGGGTAATACATTGGTTGTGGCGGGAACTGAGTTGGGTTCTGGGTAGCTGGTTGGTTATAGTATGTGAGTGGTACATATGCCGATGGCGCTTGCCCATATAAATGTTGTGGACAAGAGGGTCCATGAGTGTGGTGATTCTGATTCATTGGAGCGTAGGAAGTTGTTGCTCCAGAATTAGATGTAGCCCTAGAGAGGTCTGGGGCATTTATGGTGCTCACCATGCTAAAAGGTTTAATTTGCGGTGTGACCTGGCCAATAATACCATTGGCGGCGTGTGATGCCCCTGGCATGTCACCGTGTGAAGAACCGCCTCGTGGGGCATCTGGTATGATGGTGTAGAGGTAGCCTGATTGAGCATAAATTAGGTCGAATTGCCGAGCTTTTAGGATAGCTTCTTCCTCTGACTGGGGTCATTCGGAAGCGACTTTTGCTATGAGGGGTAGGAGTGATTTAAGAAACTAGTCCAAAAATATACAGTCATCCAGTTTAATCTTACAGAGGCTACGACGCTTGCACCACTCATGGATGTGGTCCGTGATGTGGGTAGCTGTGTTTTGTCTGCAAGACAACAGTATTTCAACTCCTGCATCGTAATGTACAGGTAGCTGAAAAAAATGAAGGAAAGTGGAGGCGAGAGACGTAAAAGTCTAGTGGGTCCCATGTGGTTGTTCGATGTACCACTTGGCTGTAGAGCTAGTGAATGTTCGTTGCAATAGTCTTAGACGAAAGGAGTCATCCACTATGGAGTTAGATGAACACCACAGGTGAAAATACATTATGTGGTTTTGAGGGTCCTCTCCAGGTTTTCCTTCAAACTTGGGTATGTCCAAGGGGAGCTTCGTAGGCATGGGTGGCCATGTAGGGTTGTGCCGGATAGGATCATTGGTTAGTCTGGCTAAGTCTGGTAAGTTCAGTCTGGCCATGTAAGGTAAACTAGCAGATGGGTGTGGCGTAGTGATTGGGACATAACTATTCATGGTGGCATTATTTAGTGGTCCAGTAGCCCCTAAGGGTATGCTAGGTATTGAAGGTATGTGTCCTCCAACTCCTGTGGTTTGGTATGGGCCAGCGTTTCCAAGTGCAACCTGGGTTACACTAGGGTTAGGAATAGTGCTAGGAATTCCTGGGATCTGGGTTGTGGTAATGACAGGTGGTGTGATTCCTATGTTTGGCATACCCATAATAGGAGGTAGTCCTGTGTTGGGCATACCTAAAGGTGGAGTATCCCCCATATTAGGCATGCCTAGGGGGGTTGTTGTTACCATGGATGGCACAGTAGTAGAAGGGTTTGTGGATGTATCTCCAATAGTACTGGTAAAAAGTGGGTCGTATTGTGTTCCAGCCATGAGGTTGGTTGGTAATAACTCAGTAGGGTTTTCGGATTCAGCCTTAGAATCAGATGTGAAGCGAGGCGTGTCAGAATCGGATAACTATATGTTTGTCCGATGACGTGTTGAGTCAAGGGATAAGGCTCAACGCCGGTGACATGGAGAGCCAAGTAGACCAAACTCAGGGGGTTCACCCTGAAGACGACGAGATCGTCTAAAATTCCCAATGGTGAGAAATAAAAATATTCAGTGTAAGGTGGTGATGTAAAAAAATCGAAACCCTAATGCAACAGAGAGTGCAAAAAAGGGGAGTGAAAATAAAGGCTCTCAGGCCAAAAAATCAACCTCAAAAAGCACTTATTATAGTAGCTGTGCTATAATAAGTGGAGGGATGCAACAAAATTGGTCAGAATACCAATAGTCAAACAGTTTCTAGAAAAAAGAGGTGCTACTAGATCAAAGGTGGGTAATGTATCATGCAAACACCTAACTAGAAGTATTGTGAGTCAACAAACGATATCCTCTGCAAGGTGATGGAATCCAAGTCAAACGATATAGAGTGTTGAATCAACGACTAGATCTCCCCCTACCGGGAGGGAAACTGGGTAGACAATCCTAAAGAGTGGCAACTAGGATACCCTATTCATGACATGTCCAGAAAAGGTGAATCTGTCGTTTGGTCCTTTTACCGCAGTATCCCCATACAGGGATACCCCGAGAACTGCGAGAGGTAGCCTTCGGTTACTGAATGGATTGCGGTATTCCACTAAGGCTTCCGGAACAACTCTGGCGACTTCAACCCTCCTAGGGGAGAGGCCTTCTGATAAATTGGTTATGACTGTGCCAAAAAATACTAGGGGATTTTGGTTCCCTAATGGACAACAGCTATGTCTCAAATGTAATAATTGAGGGGTGTTATTGGAACACCTATCCCCTCAATTATACCTAACTACAAAATTCTTTTAAGTGCTCCCCAAGTGGGGTTAAAAGTTGGTTGAGTTTAAGGTAAATTTTAAGGCTCAGTTTAAATTAGTGGTAGAGTGGGTGCAAGTCTGGTATTTAAACTGAAATTGATTTGCCTCGCTTGGGCGATTTTACAAATGAAAGAAAAGACGCTTCCAGTTTTGCAAAAAATAAAGGCGTTTTTGAAATGTAAATGATTGAAAAAACTATTCAAAAATAATGGATCTTTGAAATAATTTAAAGGGAAGCAAATAGCATGAATATTCAAGAAATAAATGGATCTCTTAAAAAATTGCCTGTGCAAAGTATTGAGCAAATAAACAGTAAAATCTTGATCTAGCTAAAATGCAGAAAAATCTCTCTTTCAATTTCTGAAAATTTTTAAAAAGACTTTTTAAATGAGCATTCTAAATAGTAAAAAAATTTCTATGGCTATAAAAAATGCAGGAACTTTAATACTGTAAAATGTGCTAAATGGGCAGAAAATACAGCAAAAAATATTTTTCAAAAAATTGGCCGAATTGAAAAAACTTGCATCGTGGGTTTCTAGAAAACAGCCGCGATGGGCCGCGCGGGTTTCGGCCGCGAAGCCACGATGTACAGCGCGGATTCCTGTCACACAGTCGCGATGGGAAGCGTGGTTTTTAGCCGCGAAGCCGCGATGTGCAGCGCGGAAATTGGCCGCGAAGCAACGGCGAGCCGCGCGTAAATTGGCCGTGAAGCCGCGGCGAGCCACACAGAAAAAAGCCGAAAAGTCGCGGTGAGCCGCGCGACTGTCAGGAAAAAAACCGCGAGGCGAAAGCCGCAAATGGACGCCGAAAAATGAACCCGAAAATGGAAATTTTAGGCTGTTAATGGCTATAGAAGGGGCCAAGATCTAGAACAGCAATGGATCTGCTGTCTAGGATGGCAGATCTATGAATTAAACTGACTAAAACTAACAAAAACTAAGATCTAAAGCAAAAAATTGAGATCTAAAAATGCGAAGCCAGCGGAGTCGCCAAAAACTGTTGGCTTGGTTTTGCAACCAAGCTTAGTGCAATGGGCACCTGTCAACAAGTGATAGCAGTTTCAAATATTGAAAGCAAAAAATAACAAATATAAATCTAAATCTAAACTAAAATAACATGTGCATATAACAAATAAAATTTTCTGAAAATGATTCAAGAACAAGAAATAAAAAGAATGAGTATTGTATTAAGATACCTCAAATGGTGAGGATTTCTGTTGAGCAACTTCCAAGGTGAGTAGCTCCAAGCTCCAAAGGTCTCTTCTCCAAGATAGATACAATGGTCAAAAGCTCATGAGGGATTTTGACAACATGAGGATAGGATGATGGATGGATCAAAAGTGAGGAGCCCCTACCACCTTTTTATAGTTTTTGGTGGTGGGGAATACCATTATGGTTTTGAGGAAACCAATGGTATTGACCAACGTGGTTTAGGTACCTTTTCCCTCCTTTTTCCTTTTTTGAATATTTTGAATATTTTTATTCCCTTTTTAATATTTTTGGGAATTCTAGACCCTTTTGAGGGTTTTTTATGCTTTTTGAGGAAAAATATTCATTTTGAGTGGAAAAAGGGGTGTATTAAGGTCTTTTGGTGACCTTTTGATGGCTTTAGAGGCTCAAATGGTGAAAAAGTGGACAAATGGGTCATGTGAATAAGGAAATGAGCTAGTGAGCACTTTTTGGGTGTTAACACTGTTAAATTTTCAGAATTACTTCAATCTGATCTAGGATCTTAACTGAGAGAACAACATGTACAGCATATCTACAGCATATCAATCATGGAGACAATAATGCAAACACACAAGAGACACAAAGATTTACTTGGGGAAAACCATAAAGGTGAAAAACCCCAATAACTTCCTCAGAGATAGATAGAGCAATGATACAACCAACCAAGAGATAGACATAACCTAGTAACAGATCCTCCTCCTCCATAAGTGCGCCACTCCTCCTTGAGTGCATGTGTGAGAAGTGAGTGAGTAAATAGAGTGCCTCCCGCACACTATTTATACTTGACTTGACTTGCCTTTTTACCTAACTCATGTAGGCTCGAACTTAACCACATAACATAATGCTGACTGGGCCGACCCCCAATAGGGTGGTCTAATAACCCTTAGACCCACATGGCCGACCCCCAATAGGGTGGTCTAATAACCCTTTGACCCACATGAATTATACAAGGCCGACCCCAACAAGGTGGTCTAATAACCCATCAAGTATAAGTTACGACACTTACAATATAAATGACGACACTTCCGTATAGAGGAATAATACCATATCTATAGGAGTACATACAACATATATGAAATACATTCCGAAGTTACATATACATCAACACTCCCTCTTAACTAGGAAGGTATTTCTCAGCACAGTTCTTCTAGCACAAGTCATATTCTCTGGATCATCGTCACTAGATAATCATCATCGAGTCATCATCATCGTCACTACTGCTGCTATCTCAATCAATCTCTGAATCTACTCGTCATAGGAAGTTCTACAGAGCCAGTCCTTTTTCATACTGGATGTAGGCCCACCACCTGCAGGTCTTCATCATCACTGGCCATACTGTGGAATCCTCAGGACATATTACGTGCGTCACAAAACCTCAAAAGAGCATCCCAGGCTGTTACGAGCACACATCTCTACCTATAGGATCTCCCAAGGCACTGAATTACATGTGACCTCACCACAAAACCTCGCAAGAGCATCCCAGGCTGTTACGAGCACACAGCTCTACCTATAGGATCTCCCAGGGCAACGAATTACATGTGGTCATGGAAAAACCTCGCAAGAGCATCCCAAGACTGATTACGGGCACACAGCCCAACCTATCGGATCTCCCAGGGAAACGAATTACATGCCATAGGACAAAACCTCGCAAGAGCATCTGCCAGATATCCCAGGGCACTATTATGTGCCATAGGCAAAACCTCGAAAGACTATCTGCAGATCTCCCAGGGCAACGAATTACATGTCCTCCCAGAGCAAAACCTCGAAAGAGCATTTGCCAGATGTCCCAGGGCACCAAATTACATGCCATAGGAAAAACCTCGAAAGACCATCTGCAAATCTCCCAGGGCACCAGATTACATGCTCATCTGCACAACCTGATCCACGGCCACAGAGTATCAACCTGATACTCACCATACATCATCCTGATGTATCCATGATCATCCTGATCATCATCACTGCAACGTCCTGCTGCATGTCATCTGGAGCAACATCCTGAAGCTCGTCATCTATGATCATCCTGATCATCACTGCAACATCCTGCTGCATGTCATCTGGAGCAACATCCTGAAGCTCGTCATCTATGATCATCCTGATCATCACTGCAACATCCTGCTGCATGATCCACCTGATCATCAATGCATCTACCTGATGCATACCAAGTATCTACTTGATACATATCATCATACATGATCCTCCTGATCATCAATGTATCCACCTGATACAAATACATGATACATATCATCATACATGATCCTCCTAATCATCAATGCATCTACCTGATGCATACCAAGTATCTACCTGATACATATCATCATACATGATCCTCCTGATCATCAATGTATCCACCTGATACAAATACAAATACATGATACATATCACCATACATGATCCACCTGATCATACAATGTATCCACCTGATACATATACAGATACATGGTCCAAGCATCCAACATGATGCATATACAAAATACGTACACATGATCAACTGATCATATCCAACATCCAACATGATGCATAAATACATAAATGATCCAACTGATCATATCCAGCATCCAACATGATGCATACATACATAGATGATCCAACTGATCATATCCAGCATCCAACATGATGCGTACATACATACATAAAAATGATCCAACTGATCATATCCAAGCAGAAACCAGAACATCATCCTGATGCCCATTATCCAGCGCTTACATCCACAGCCATGTGAAGGATCCTCCTTCCAACATGCTTGGAATGGCTTCAGCAAATGTGTCCATCACTTCTTCCTCGAAGTGTCCTCGATCTGAAGAACGCCAAGCCTCTCTCTGAAGTACTCGAACTTCACTCTGGCTAGCGGCTTCATCATCACATCTGTAATCTGCTCGTCTGTCGCAACATATAGGAGCTTCAAAGCTCCTCTTTGCACCATATCCCTGATATAGTGATATTTAATCTCTATGTGTTTCGACCTGTCATGAAACACTGGGTTCTCAGATAGCTTCACACAACTCTAGTTATCACAGAAGATACCAATAGCATCCAACAGGAGATCAAATAACTCAGACAGTAGCTTCCGTAGCCATACTGCTTCACAACTAGCTGAACAGGCTGCAACATACTCTACCTCAGCTGTACTCAGTGCTACGTAGGACTGCTTCCTGCTAAACCAAGAGATCACACCTGATCCCATACTGAAGCAGCACCCAGATGTGCTCTTCCTATCTGCAACACTGCCAGCCCAATCTGAATCAACATAACCCTGTAGGTTAAACTTTTGATTCGCCTCATACCTGAGCCCATAATCCACTGTACCCTTCAGGTACCTCAGATAATGCTTTACAACAACCAGGTGAACACTCCTCGGATCCATCAGGAACTGGCTCAATGTGTTCACAGCAAAGCAAATGTCTGGTCTCGTGTTCGTCAGGTACATCAAGGACCCAATCATCTGGCGATCAACCGGCTCAGATGAAGCATCACATAGAAGCTTCAGATTCGATGCCATAGGTGTGGCCATATTCTTGCAGTCCATCATCCCGAACCTCTTCAAGATCTCTACTACATACTTCCCTTGTCCAAGGAAGATTCCATATGCACTCTGCCACACCTCCATGCCAAAAACAAATAGTGCATCATCCCCAAGTTCTTCATCTAGAACTTGGAAGAAATCTTCCGCTGCGTGTCGGCAATCAATCTATCTTTACCTGTAACAAACAGGTTATCTGCATACAAAAAGTAGTATCACTGGATTGCCTTCTTCAACCTTGTAGAAAAGGTTGGAATCTGCTTTACTCTTGGTAACGCCCAAACTGGATAGAAAGCTGTCTATCCTACCATACCAAGTTCTGCACACATATATGACTACACCATGCTGTCTTGAGATCCATCTGGTGCATCTTCTATTTCATCACTTTTATATTTCTCAATGCTGCCATCTGCAACATGCTTGATCTGATAGTTCCATTTGGAAGTCATAACAAACTTCCCTTCACATCTTGGGACTACATCCCAAACATCATTCTTCATGATCGATGGATCATGGCATTCCATTTCTTCATCCCAGATCCTGGGAACTTCAATATCTTCAATAAATAAATTTGTTGCTGAACAAATGTTGTAGTTATTCTTTTGTAGGAGATGGCATACGATCTTTCCTACACAACAAGTTAAATTGCATGATTAGAAAACATCCCATAGTTTTCAGAACAAATTCTTACACATAAATAAATATGTCATACAGTCATGCAATTATCTTTTCCAATGCTTCAATACAACATTTATCCATATCCCGTAACTTTCTAGATGCCTTCCAATCTCTACCAGAACATTGTTAAGAGTGTGCACAACTCCCAACATGTCAGCAAAGAGGTTTCATTCTAGATAAGTAGCAATGGAATGTTGTACAGTGCCATAGGCTACTTACCCATGCATATTAGTAGTATACTGTTCATTAATGTAATTATTCTAATATGCACAATACATATTCTAAGTCTAAGACCATGAGCATATACATCATTGAACAATTTTATTTAAACAAACAAATATGTAAGAAATGATCATTAAAATACTTATCTTTGTTTGTTCATTGGGTGGACTCCCTCTGAGTCTTCGCTTCCTTGCAGGAGCTGCTGGAGTCCTAATCTGAAGTAGCTTCTTCTACACCTTTCTGTTGTGGAATGTAGAGAGATGGACAACTCCCTCTGAATATCTGCATCCTTGCATAAACCACTAGAGTGTACTCCCTCTTGATCTTTGCTTCCTGGATTACCTGTTCTTGAGCTCATATTCATCTTTGGTCCCTATGCATGCTTATTAGTATCATGAATCTGTTATCCTTGTGATCTCATATAAAATCATACATTCATTAGTATACTATTAAAACACAATAATCTCAAGCATGTATAGTCATGATCATTTCAAACAGAAATAATAAGCATTAGCATTCAAGGTTTATGTAGGATTCTCATAAGAAGCATAACATGTCTAAACCTATAATTACTCAAACCTATGACTCTTCAGGTTAGTTGAATCATCAATCAAGATAAGAGATATAAAATGCATAAAACCTGTGATTATTCAAACCTATACCATCATGATTCTTCTGGTTAGTCATATCATCAATTATGGTAAGAAACATAATATGCATACAATCATGATTATTCAAACCTGTGACTTCATGAATAATCATTATCAACAACAGTATAAGATCCTAACACAAGGTAAGATTCTATCTTGATATAGGAAAAACATACCTGGATTAGCATGCTAGCTATTTATGTCTAACATACTCACATGATGTCTTCTTGTTCTTCTTCAATGACTTGTGCTAGTAACCTGTATATCTCATAGGTTAAATATTACAAAACCAAGTTATACATACCTCGTAAATGGATCTTCTATGAGATCCATGACAATGGATGAATCTTTGTCCTCATGTTATCATGATCATATGTTCTTGGACCAAAACATGATTTGTCTTTCTTGGTGTACCTTTCATGTTAGTAGACAACATAAACCTCATACAACACCATAATGCATTAGTACAATCATAAGTGTCAACACCCTAACCAATGAATATCTTCTATCATGCATTCATAATTTTGTTAAGGTGATACGACAAATCTAAAATCAAAATTGTACTAACCGTAATAACATGAAGACATACCATAAACTTAATCATGGAAAATATCGAAACATACCTCGATGAGTCATACCTGTTGAGATCGCTTGTAATCTTCTTATGTAAGGCCTTAGCTTCATCTCCCTCTGAAACAGGAATATATTCACTTATGCAAGTGACCAATCCATCTTCTTCTAGGATTAACCCAATCCACTTGATTTGCAAGAACTGGACCTGGAGCTGGATATGGGTTTGTCAGAGAAACCCCAAAAATTCAAACTTTGAATTTCAAACTTCTGACAGGATAGAAATATGTGCCTTGATGAGGTGATCAAGTTGGTATATTCAGAATTTGAAAACTGCAAAGTTTCACTCCTCAATTTTGCTTTTGAAACTTCTGGATTCACTGGACGTGACCATGAAATGGGGTTTGATGAAGCTCACTCTTCTTCCCAATCAAAATGTTTGATCCAAAGCTCTAAGCTTCTATTTTTCTGAGGAGCTTCCAGCCGTGGTCACAGATTTCAAAAATTCCCATTTTTTTACAGAAGCCCTAATTTTCCACTTTTCTGATCAAAGTCCCGAACTAGGGTCTAATCAAGCCCGGCCTTCTGCCCAACCAAAAATTCTGATCTTGGTCTCTAAATTTCTATTTTGATGAGTAGCATCCATCCGTGGTCTCCGATTACAAAAATTCCAACTTTCTCCAAAGCCCTAAATTCCGGAAGCCATGAATGAAGGTACCAAAAAATAATTCTGTTTTGACATAAATATGTACCTGATTGTTTCTGGTGTAACTCCGAAATTTTTGATCCAAAGGGTCTGAAAAAGTTTCCTAATATAGCCTCACCTGTTATCTTTCCATCCTGACAGGTCTGACCTCAATTGGATTCTCTGAGAGAGAGTTATGCCAAATGTCGCAACGTGACCTGTTTTGGGATAAAACAGGAGAGCGAACTTGTACGGCGTGACACGTGTCACTGTTTTAACTTCGGCCTCTGAAAAAGTTTTCTGAGATAGCTCGTCCTGTTACCTTTCCATCCTGACAGGTATGACCTCAATTGGACTCTCTGAGAGAGAGTTATGCCAAATGTCGCAATGTGACCTGTTTATGGGATAATACAGGAGAGAGAACTTTTACAGAGTGCCACGTGTCACTGGTTCACCTTCGGCCTCTGAAAACGTTTTCTGAGATTTTACAGACTGTGTACTACCTGTCACTTTTTACGAAATTTCATTTGGAGCTTCCTAGCCCAAGATATGACCTTTTTCCCAAGGTCACCTGATTTTGACTCAGATCTGGAAGAGGCAGAAACCCTATATTGTACAGATCATAAATCACAAAGTACAACGAATTAGAGGTTTTCCTTTGGACACAAGATACCTGGAGATCTTATATTCGTCCTGTAACAATTTCAGATCTGAAAAATTCGCCAAAACGGATTTATAGTGAAAGTGCTACAATGACCGGTTTTTGCTATATCAAGCCCTAACATCGTAAGTGCAACAAGTGTCATACATGCCATATCATGCCTTCTTTCAGGCTAGCTCTGATACCATGTTAAATTTTCAGAATTTACTTCAATCTGATCTAGGATCTTAACTGAGAGAACAACTTGTACAGCATATCTACAGCATATCAATCATGGAGACAATAATGCAAGCACACAAGAGACACAAAGATTTACTTGGGGAAAACCATAAAGGTGAAAAAACCCAATAACTTCCTCAGAGATAGATAGAGCAATGATACAACCAACCAAGAGATAGACATAACCTAGTAGCAGATCCTCCTCCTCCATAAGTGCGCCACTCCTCCTTGAGTGCATGTGTGAGAAGTGAGTGAGTAAATAGAGTGCCTCCCGCACTCTATTTATACTTGACTTGACTTGCCTTTTTACCTAACTCATGTAGGCTCAAACTTAACCACATAACATAATGCTGACTGGGCCGACCCCCAATAGGGTGGTCTAATAACCCTTAGAACCACATGTCCGGCCCCCAATAGGGTGGTCTAATAACCCTTTGACCCACATGACTTATACAGGGCCGACCCCAACAAGGTGGTCTAATAACCCATCAAGTATAAGTTACGACACTTACAATATAAATGACGACACTTCCGTATAGAGGAATAATACCATCTCTATAGGAGTACATACAACATATATGAAATACATTCCGAAGTTACATATACATCAACAAACACATGGTGCTAGGATGATAGAATACAAGTTCCATTCAAACTTCCTTCATTTCTGCCTTATGAGTCTCCCAACTTTGCTAGGGTTTCTTCTTACTTGTAGAACCCAAAAACCCTAATTTTCAATCTCCTTCTTCCCGCAACATTTTGATGGAAGATTAATATCTATGATGAAGGGATTCCAAATCAATTTTAAAAGTTTCCAATGTTGCATCAGGTGTCTCAAACATTGTATCATGTCTTGCCATACTTAAAAACTGAAAACCGTAAGTGAGAACTTCTTCCTCCTCTTCTTTTATTTCCTCTGTTGAGCCATTTCAGATGTGTCGTATTGTTTCTGGTGTATCTTTGAAATTTCGGATCCTCAGGTTTTGAAACTTCTTCCTGTGGTATCCTGACTTGTCATATTTCCAACACCATATATTTGAGATTCATTGGATTCTCCATGAGAGAGATATTCTACGTTTCCCAACATGACCTGTTTATGGGATGAAACAACATAGTGAACTTGTATGACGTGCCACGTGTGACTATTTCAACTTCTTCCTCTGATATTTGGACCTGTGAAACTACATTCCATGACCTTACTGCCACATTTTATGAAATTCAATTTGGAGCTTCCTATCCCGAGATATGACCTTTTTTACTAGGTCATCTATTTAGGGCTTCATTCTGGAAGATGAAAAAACCCTAACTTGTATGGATCATATCTCACAAAGTACAATGAATATGGGGATTATTTTTCAACACATGGTACATATATGTCTGATCATCGTCCTATAGAAGTTTCAGATCCCGAACCCTCGTAAAAACAGATTTATAAAGAAATTTCAATGATGACTATTTTTTGCTATACAAAGCCCTAGCTGTCAAATTGTCGCAAGTGAAACAAGTGTCTTAAATGCCATACATTGCCTTCTTTCAGGATAGCTCTGATACCATGTTAGATTCTAACTTTTAATAAATACTTATCTAGGATATTACTGAGAGAATAACAAGCACAATATAAACACAAGAGACACAAATATTTTCCTCGGGGAAACCATAAAGGAGAAAACCCAGCAACTTCCTCAGAGATAGAATGATCACCAAAAAAATGTCACAAAAGTAAACCCCAAAAATAGAGATGGTCTTCAGCAGCTTCTCTCTTCTCCACTAATTCAAACTTGTCCTCCTTCTCACTAATGCGAACTTGTATGAGTGAGTGAATGAATAAATGAGAGAGCCTAGCTCTCTATTTATACATTCACTTCAACTTTTACTTTACCACTTGACATGTCATCCCCAACTAATTTTATCTAGGCTGAATCCTCTAGGGGACTTAAAAAACCCTTCACATTTGAATCTAGGGGGATCTATTGCCCTGAATTACAAGGGAGGATTTACCTCAATGACTTTACATGAACAAATGTAATAATTACATCCCCGACCAGAGGAATAAACATCTCCGTCGGAGGTAGAAATAAAATACAATAATGATAAAATACAAGTGAATATATTATGTAGTTACAATAACATTAAAATAATGGACTAAAATAGATTCAAATAAAACTATCTAACCCACTGATACTCTCCAGATAACTCCGAAAGAAGTATGAAAGACACCCTCTCAAGACTAGTGAGAAACTAGCTCGATTTCCCCCACATAGGAATACTAGTTTTTCGACTTGACCCAAACACCTCCTAATTGACTCTAATCCTTACAAAAATATTAAATAATACTCAAATGCACCCAAATATATATATAAATTACTAATTAATAGACATCGGGGGACTTCTATTAAAATTTTCAATCAGTATTCTAAATTGCATAGCCATATGAGAAATATTTATACATGGAATCACTAGTTACTTAAATATGAACACAATATGAGGAAAAGACTTGGATATTTATTATTCACTATATGTGAACATTAATGACAGTAATTACAACAATACATGTATCTTACACAACTCGAAACTCATGAAATAGCCAATTACAATTGTACAAGTTCGAACCTCTACCAAAAGAGATTCAAAATGGAGTAGATTTGATAAAATGGGCATATATCAATCATATGAACATCTTTTGAGTGAAAAAAGTGTTTCCCACTATAAAAAATGCTCTGAATGCAATGGAATATGTACCACATCCCATAAATTCTTAGTAGTGTCTAAGCTAGAACCACCATTCTGTCCCTCCTTCACCAATCCAAGCTCTAAATCAACAAGAAACACCTCCAAATGATAGAGAAGCATCCCAAATTGCACCATATGCCACATAGAATTCATTTAATTACCAATAATGATCTCTGCAAGATCCCACAACTCCAACACCAAAATGATCGGAAAACACCATAAACCTCTGCTACTACAACTTGAAATTCCAAACACCTGTAGATGAATTCAAACCATAAATAGAACAATATTTAAATATACATCAACTAAATCTCACTTTATAAATATTAGTGATTCCTCCTCACCTCTCATTCACATGAAGCACAATTGATAAATCTGAGTGATTTCTCCTCTCTTGCTAGCTAGGGTGGAATCTTTCACCACCGAAACTAGTCATGTAGCAAGGTGCACATCTCCCAAGATTGATAAGCTCAATGGATCTCCAGTACCAAAATTCAAATGACCAAAATCCCCTTCACTTGCGTCTTCACCATTTTTTATAAATATTCATGGAGGATTTCCCCTTGATTCTAGAATTCTCCCAATTGTGTCCAGTGCCACCTTATAATTCGAATTTGAGGGAGTTACAACTCATGTGGGGATCAACTCAACCTCCTTATGCACCCTCGTCCAATTTTTCCTAATTTTGCATCATTTCACAATTTGGACATCAACTATACAAATATTTGACCCACATCATCAACTTGATAATTTTTCATGACTTTACCAAGTGACTTAGGCTAATGCACCCCCCTAGTCCAATGGAGTGGTCCTTAGAAAAAAAATGGGGACATTATAGGCTCCATTCTCTGAGTTAACAGTCCCTTGATCCCCCTACTCTAAGTTAAATGTCCGTGAGGTTTCTTACTCCAATTCCCCTCCAGGGATCCAACACATGCCAACCATAGTAGAGTATGGGTGTTGGATGTAGGATATGGTATGGGTGATTTATGTAGGCTATGGTACGAACCATGGTTGGAATTTGATGGGCATATGCCCATCATGAGTCATTTTACCCATCAAAATGCTCTTAAAAAATTTAACTAACCATCTCAAAGAACGTGCAAACAATTTGCTAGGACGTATTTTTGACGGTTAGTTATTTTTCAAACCATCATTAATTTTCATTAATAGGATTGTTAAGATATGTGTATGCCTAAATAAATGGCGTATAGTAGGTGGCTATTATTATATATGTAATAACAGAAATTGAAAATTTCCCATTTGATTCAAGAGTATGTGGGTGAGTTTTCCTTCAATGGGGATGCATTTGATTTCATTCCATTTCTTCTTTATTTCTAATATTGGCCTAGTGTTTTCCCAATATGGGGTCGTTCCCTTCCTTTCAATGCCTTTACGTGGCCTTTGTGCCCATCCTTCAAAGGATAAGTCAGTTTTCAAGTCCGAAAGTGCAACTGCGAGAGAAAGGTGGGTACCTTTTTAGAAGAAGTTAGTTTTAAACTATGTTAATGAAGGAATTAACCTGACCACCCACCAAGAATCAACAATTTATCAACTATTGAATTTACTAAGCATCAACAATTTATCAACTATTTAATTTACTAAGCATCAACTACCGAATTTACCAAGCATCACGTATAGAATTTCAAACATGCTTGCTTTTTGGTTATGGGCCTCAAAAGTTAAAAGCTCCTACTGAATTTAGATATCCGTTTCTCAATTTGAAAGTGCTCTCGTATGCCTGACATGGACTTGGAGCTACTAATTTTGTGAAGATGTAATTTTAATTTTTTATAAATTTGATAATAATCTAAAAACAAATTTTAATGAAACTCCTCTATGTTTTTTCTTAAACATGAAATTGTTTTTGTTATTCTAATATTGATTTAGGTTAACACACTAACAAATGCAAGGAAACAGGGTTTTGTTGTGGGAGGCTCCCAATTCCACTTTGTACATTTCCAATACTTGCAAGTTTCAATTTATAGGTCTTGTTGCTAAAATCTTTTCATGTATCTATTCACATTTTTTTAAATGATTTATTTGATATATGTTAAAACTTAGTAACATTTTATTAATCTTGTAGTCTTAGTAATTGGTTGAAACAATTACTTTTACTCATCTGCAAAAAAGATTCTAAACAAGTTTGAAGTACGAAGAGAAACTGAATGGCCCAAAGAAGAAAAAAGGAACAATGAACTGGCTGGTACAAATTTTGACCCTCCCCCGCAAAAACACATTAAGAATTAAATTGAACCCCAAGGTTGTCAATTTGAATGGAAAAATGCATCACAACACTAGCTCTATATTAGTAAAAACTTGTGTCCAAAAAATAGTTTTTACCATAAGAACTTTGATATATTCATATAAGTTTACATTATTCTACTTTTATAAAATTAAAATAAAATGAATTACCCATGTGAGAAAACTATATTCTTTTAGTTATGAATGAAGCAAAACAAAACAAATTTATTTGATTAAATTATCATCAAAATGCTAATGGATAATACATAGAAAACTCTACTTCCATGAAAGATTTGTTGCAGCTTGGTATGTGCAAGTTCACCGATTGCAATGTGTTTTTTAATTGAATCGCCTCTACAAAGGGAATATTACATTTATATGGCCTTTTAACTCAAGTCCTTTGGAATAAAATGTAAAAACTTCAATTACACCATTGATGCAACATGTTAACCTTGAAAATTTTGGTATGTTGCATTCCATGTGACCTAACATTAACCTTTGGAAATGATAGTAGTTTGTTTTGTTCCACCTCAATTTTCAAAGGACATGATCAACTAAAAACATGGGTAAATGAGTTCATTGTTATCTTTTAATTGGAAATTAAACTCCCCAATAAAAAAGCACATATTTTAATTGAAAATTAATTTTTTTAATAAAAACATTATTATTGAAGGGTATATTTTTGGAGTAGTCTATATCAGAATCCAATAACTTTTATTTTGATTACTAATATGTGATTCTAATATTTTTTCAAGATTTCCAATCGGAATAACACAATTAGACAAAAAATATGCTTGAAAAATTGTTGAAGGGTTATTTTTTCACCAAAACGTTGTGTGACGGGCAACTTAAAAGTTCAAAACATCAAAAAAATTTGGTTAGAATGGAAAAGATGAAATGAAATTCCAACACTGAGTACTGTGTTGCTCTACAAGGTCAAGAAAGGGGTATTAGCCCTATCCAAAGGTTTTATGCACCCCTCAGTTGATCCGACGTGCTATGCTAATGTATATACAGAATTTAAAAATATAAACTAATATACACAATTCTACAATAAACTTCTCGTCCTGAGAAAGACTTGGATTTAAATAAAATATAAAGGATATGAATAAACTCTACCTATTTGAGCCTTAGCATGACTAAATCCCAACAAGTAGCCTTTTCTGAAATTGCTCATGATTATGATAAATGCAAAAACTAAGACTAACAACTAAATTTACTTTTGCATTTAATATCGAAAAATTACATTAACTTCTGCAAAATAAGAATCATCCTATTAAGGAGGACATGAATTTTTTATCATGTTAGAAATTGCTTTTCAAATAAACTGAAATCATTCAGGTTCAAAGAAAAGAGCATTCTAAGTAAGCAAAAGTAAAAGCTGTTGATACATTGATTAGAAGTGCACATTTTTAGATTAAATATGTGATTATCAAAGTAGATGAAAAACATTTTATAAACTATGAAAACTGCCACATATTTATGATTTTAAAAGGAAGTCATTGATAAAACTATAGATTTCAATCACCACAGATTACAACAAATCTTTTTAACTGATGCAAAATCAAATTAATATAAACAAGGGAAATCACTGCAAAGCAGCTAGTCCCTGCCTTAAATTTATGTTTATAGTTTAGATAATATTTATAATATTAGTTCTATTCTTTATTTTTTATTGTAAATATTTGTAAGAAAAAATAAATATGTAAACATCAATGAAACTTTCATAAATATAAAATTTATTAATATATTTAATAAATTGTTTATTTTATAATTAAGAGAAATTGATTATATAAATTGTTTCTTTCATACTTGTTAGTTTTGGAAAAGAAAAAATATGAGAAAACTAATCATAATGGTTGCATGCGAAAGACCCATCCTCCATATTTAATTTATATTATTATGAAAACTTGGACATATAAATAAGTAATTGTCATGCCTGCCAGATTCTATTAAAGTCGGCATGAAGCAGTGGGGGTGTAGATTTGAAAAGACAAATTTAATTTTATCATGAAGTCATGTTTATGTGAATTAGTTGAAACATATAGAACGAGAGAAATAGTTGCAAACTTTAACATCATAATGTTCATGAATTTCACCATAATACAAAAAAAAGAATGGGCATGTTGTGCTAACGATCACTTCTAATACTCCAAATGCCTCAATGAAAAATTCAATGATTGGATAGGTTTTTGGGCCATATTAGCATGGTTAGAAACTCCCAAGGTGTGCTGTCTACCACAAGTTATTAATCACCAAGAGGATAAAGTGATTAATGTCTTGCAAAAACAACCTTAACCCTTCACTTTAGATGATTGGATTGTCCCATGCAAACCCATCATAAGTAAGAACTCATCTGGCACCATGAATAGCCTTAGAGATAACAAGAAAGAGAAGCATGACATAGTGGGTTCTCAAAGAAGTTTTCCTCGTGGAATGTTGTGGGTTTAAGTGATCTAGTAAAAAATCATATCATTGATTGAAGCTTGTCTTCAATTAGCAAGGTGGATATTGTATGTTTACTAGAAGTCAAAATATTTTTTTTGGTTTGATTGACATTAATTTCATTTGGGTGAGTGATAACATGTTGATGTTGCCATTGGATGAAGCTCTCACCCAACACCGAGGCTTGTTTGAATTTATTAAACTTAATGCCAAGAGTTTGTGTTTGGCCAATTTTCCTGTTAGTGAGTGAACTTAGTTTTGGTGTCGGATCAGTGATTAGATTCCATACACCCATAGGATTATGTTTGGAGAACTCATTATGTTATGAGAATCACAAAGATAAATAAGGGATCTTACATGGCAAGGTAATGTATCATTGGTGAAAAAGAAAACCAAATGGAATTCTAAGGAATGACTAGGGATCTATAAATCTATTTGTCTTAGATGTTATGAAACTTATGAAATTTGATTTACTTAGAACAATTATTTTAAGGAATGGGAGAGACTTTTAAAGAGATTGGATATAACTATGTAGTCATAATCAAAATTATTTCTATTTGGATTATTCAAAGTAATAAAGTTTGGATTAATGGCACAACTACTCACCGTGATATCTTGTTTATGATCATTTCTTGGGGTGCTTAAAAATTGTGATATGTATAAAATGAACTTTTCATCTTCAAATCCCTAGTTGTGTTGGAAGAATTATTATATTTTCTAGGAACCTTGTTTGTGAACCTTATGCACTTTTCATCTTAAAATCCCTTTATGTTAGATCGCAACTAAAGTAACACATTTTTCTAAGATGTTCATCCAAGTTAAATTGACTCATCAACATAGAACTTTAACGTTGGAACATGCAATATTGCAAGTGTTTTTGAAATGTATCATTTTATATCATGCTATTATTTTTTAATGTAATGGTAAAAGCAAGCAAGACGAGAAAATAAAATAAAAAACAAGTGAAATTAGCAGCAAAGCTGCTTATGCCTTTTAGAAATAGTTTAATCTATTAATTTAAAAATGTTTTAAGTTAATAGTAGTACATTGTTCAAAGTTAGAGCTAAAGTTAAATAAAAAAACATTTGGATAATAAATGAGAAGTCGTTAATAAAATGCTATTGTCATTTGGAAATATCAAATTTATATTAAATACTTAATGTTGAATGTATTAAATGTGTAGTAGTTTCTCAAGATTTTACAAAACTTGAAATACAAACCAAAAATGTGTTTGTGTAACCAATCACCACTTACATAATTAATAAAAAATTATATATAGACTAGAATAAAAGTAAAAAATACAATAGAAAATTAGAATAAAATATCTCTATAGTAAAAGTAATTATTATTGTTATTTTAGTAAGTTTAATGGCAACTTAGATGGACTTCATTCCAACCCTTCTCAATTAAACTAAAATGAAATGTAACTATTGAAATTGTGTGTTAGGTGGGTTTATGCTAGCATATATTCATTAATTCAAATGGTTATTGATTAAAATTAAACTCTAAGAATTGAGTCATATTGTTAGTTAATCAATTTGTAGAGTAGTTTGCAAATTGCTTAGAGATAAAAGAATGATTGTATCATAGTTATGTAAGGATTAAGGTCAAATACATCCATATCTATATATAAATATTTATTATACTTTATGTCATAATAGTTAATAATTGTTGTCCAAAAAAAAATATTAATTAAATTTATAAATAATAAGTTTGATTGATTGGTGAAAATCATTAATTTTAATAAAGAAATAAATAAAACAAAATTACACATCATTAGTATCAACTCAAATTAAATAATATCACATAAATTAAGACCATTTTTATTAAATATAATGGAATAACATTATAAATTAAAGTTATTAATAACAATTCAAATTAAATAATATTATATAAATTTCAACTATTTATTTATTATTAATAATCAAATTAAAAATCATATATACATTGATTAAAATATATTAATAAAATAATTAATATTCTAGTAAATTTTGTAATTTTAATTAAAATTAAAATTACTTATACTAAGTAGTGTTTATGGATTTATAAGTTATTCTTTATTGTTTTACAAACTATGTAAAGTAAGATTATCACTTATAAATAAAAAGATTTAATATTATAAATTATAATATTTGAAAGATTATAAATAATAATATAGTATATTTGAAATAAAAAAGCATAAAAACACTTTATTAATCAACCAATCACTTGGCATTTGAAATTACTACCCTTACTCGAAAAGAAAGGGTAAATGCAATGTATTGTCATGGTTGAAAGGGTATTTAAAGCATAACGAATTTAAAGGAGCCTTAGTTGTCGCATTATCCTAGCTACGGTGATTGAATTCACGTTTTACCACAGTTAATAAGATGTCACATGTCTAATTAAAAAGTAATCCTACCTACGGTATGGTAAGTAATTGAATTCATTTTTTACTATAATAAAAAAAAGATATTATATAAGTAAATTACAACAGGCAAGCCAATTAATTGTCACAGCCAAAATTATTAGCCAATTTCTTCAAGCAAGGCTATTAGCCAATAGCCTTTTAGTTTTTTCATCTAACTCATTAATCATCATCTGACAATGATATCATTACAGAGAGCTTGGATATTATTATATTTGCATTTGCCAAACATTTTTATTGCATTTTTTTTTTAAATGTTAGAAGTAGGTAGGGGAGGGAGGCCAGTAGTGGCGCGGGTCCCAATGCTTGACCTCGCTGGCCACCTGGATGCCACTTGTCCGACCTCCTTTTTGCACAGGTGTCTTCGCTAGCTTGTCCTGGGTGGTTGGGGCTTTAATGCACTTTATGAGGCCTCGTGCTCCGTGCCACATCTGCCTTTCCCCGCGGCCACTCCACCAGTCCATGCATTCTTGCTCGGGGCCAGTTTATGAGTGTTTTTCCACCCCTGTTGCTGTTCGCCATGGAACTGGAGCTACTCCTTGTCCGCTGCCTTTTGCTGTTCGACCCATTCATTGCGTTGGAGCTACTCCTTGTCCGTTGGTTGTCCTCCATCGCTTGCATGGCGAGCTGTGGATGCTGTTCTCCTGTCCGGTGGAGCCGCTGTGGTTATGCTTGTTGGGTGGTCTGTTTAGCGCCGTGGCATGGAGAAGCTGTCCGAAGCTTACCTGGTTTTCATGGACCGTGGATCCATTTGTTCTGCTACATGATCCTTTTCCTAACTATTCGTGGGATGCTCGTGGTGTTCGTGCACCTAGCTCGTGCTCGGCTCCCTGTTGTTGCTCGGCTCCTAGTTCGTTGGCTGCTCGTGGTGTTCAAGCTCCTGGCTCGTGCTCGGCTCCTGGTTCGTTCTCCGCTGCTGGTTCGTTGTCGTCGGTGGAGGCCTCTTCAAAAAAATTGGTAGGATATTCATCCTACCGGCTCCTATTGAATGTGTTTTTTAACACAACCACTCTCTCGGTGTGATTTGCGTGCCTTCTATGTTTGTCTTCGATCTGATCCGATCTGGTTGGGTCTGTGTCCTCGGTTCAAAGGTTTTTGGTCAACTGGTTTTTGGTTGTTGGTCGACTGTGTTCTTGGTCTCTACGTCCATGGCATCGAATTTTGATATGGGCAATGTGACCTTGTTTGGAAAATGGAAATTGCATTTTGGTTGAATGGTTTTGGGTTTTGGGTTGAATGGTTTTGGGTTCTCTGTTGAATAGACGATGATGAATTATGACAGTAATTTAAAGTGTTGAGGTACTGCATCCATGAAGATAAATTATATTAGTTGCTAGGGTTTAATGGCAGCTAGGGTTTAATGTGATGAATTCCACTGCGTCCATGAATTTTTGATGAATTTTAAGGTAGTGGCAGCTAGGGTTTAATGGCAACTTGTTTGGTATTGGTAACTAGGGTTTAATGTGATGAATTCCATTACGTCCATGAATTTTGATGAATTTTGAGGTAATGGCAGCTAGGTTTTAATGGCATCTTGTTTGATAATGGTAGCTAGGGTTTAATTTGATGAATTCCACTACGTCCATGAATTTTGAGGTAATGGTTTCACGGTTTAATGGTAATTCGACCAACTAGGGTTTAATGTTTGCAGCCTTTACGGTTTCATGGTTATGGCTTCGGGGTATGCAGTTTACCAGGGTTTCATGGTTTTGGCTTTAGGATATGGTTTTATGGTTTCATGGTTTGAAGGTTATGGCAAATGCTTTTATGTGCAAATTCAGTTCATTAATTGCTTCCATTACGTGATTATATTGCTTTCAATGATTGTGTAAATTCTTAATGAATGATTGTTAAATTATTAATGAAGTTGATTATAGGGCATGATGAATACTTGAGATGCAAGATGAATGAATGAATGATGTATACTTATTAATGAATGATTGTTAATGAAGTTGTAAATTCTTAATGAATGGAATGATGCATACTTGAGATGCAAGATGAATATGTGAAATTAGTGGCATGGCAATTAAATATTAATTTGGCAATCTGAAATTACGAGGCATTCTGAAATTAAATTGGCATTAAATGATGTGAAATTAGAGGCATTGTGAAATAATTTGTGCATGCCGATTGGTTGAATATGTGAAATCAAAGGCATTATGAAACCAGTGGCATGGCAATTAGATATTGATTTGGACTGTCAATTAGAGGCATTCTGATTTCATGCCAAGGTTTCATGGTTTTGGCTTTAGGATATGGTTTTATGGTTTCATGGTTTGAAGGTTATGGCAAATGCTGTTATGTGCAAATTCAGTTCATTAATTGCTTGCATTATGTGATTATATTGCTTTCAATGATTGTGTAAATTATTAATGAATGATTGTTAAATTATTAATGAAGTCGATTATGGGGCATGATGCATACTTGAGATGCAAGATGAATGAATGAATGATGCATACTTATTAATGAATGATTGTTAATGAAGTTGTAAATTCTTAATGAATGGAATGATGCATACTTGAGATGCAAGATGAATATGTGAAATTAGTGGCATGGCAATTAGATATTAATTTGGCAATTTGAAACTATGAGGCATTCTGAAATTAAATTGGCATTAAATGATGTGAAATTAGAGGCATTGTGAAATAATCTGTGCATGCCGATTGGTTGAATATGTGAAAATCAAAGGCATTATGAAATCAGTGGCATGGCAATTAGATATTGATTTGGACTGTCAATTAGAGCCATTCTGAGTTCATGCCAATTAGATGAAATTAGAGGCATCCCATTTAGATGAATAATTTGGACTGTGAAGTAGAGGCATTCTGAGTTCATGGGATTTGGGCATGGCAATTACATGAATATGTGAAAATTGGATTAGGCCTATGATCTATTTAAAAAAAACACAGCTAAATATTGGAATATTAGATACTGAGGGTGGTTTTACTATGGTGTGCTGAGTGCACTCTACATCTAGTCTATCATGTAATCAAATGCTCACCATGAATCCTCCCATCATCTTGAGATGGGTGATTATTGTTGATAGTCTTAGTTATCCTCTTACACCAGACAAGGCAACCTTTGTTTCTTTCTTCGGTCATAAACTGGTCATGTTTATTTCTTGCCAGAGTCCTTAATTGGATGTTATATTCCTTATGTTCTTGCCTTGGGTTTGTTAGAGATGCCCTCTTTCAGGTCCCCAATGACCATATCTCTATTATGGGCACACAGAAGGGCAAGGTCAAAACTGGTCTTCCCATTTTTTGTTTTTCTCTAGGCACACTGTCGATGAGTTGTGCTCCTGGTTTAAGACCATAAGATCCCCAACCGTGGCTCACATATTAATGTTTGCAACCTTTAACTATTCCTCAGGAGTTATTTGTAGTATGTTAACTATGCCTATGTGTTTGTCCCATCTACAGTTAGCCTTCATATTGTATTTGTCTACATATTTGGTTCTCATTTAAAAAATTGTCATTACTCTCCCAACAGTATGCAACATCGAATTAGTGATACCACATGCTCTCAGTCTTGTCAAATTGCACTAATGGAATCAATTTCCTTTTTCCAGTTGATTTCTTCAAGAGTATTTGGAAGGGATAGGCCGCCATGCCTATGGTATTCACATAGGTGAATGAGGTGCCCATTTTTTTGCCTACAAACTTCTTGAAGTGGATTCCCAAGTCAAATTTTCCACCAACTGTTATGTGACATGCTTGAAGGAGCATTCAAGCCTGAACTAAAAAACAAGGAATCCATGTAGAAGCTAGGAGTGCCAAGCTATTACCTCTGTATTGACTTCGTAACTCTATGACTTGTTGTGCGTTGAAATAATACCAAATTGTAGAGTTCCATTGTGGACTTGCTTCCAACATGGACTTGCTTCCAATGTTCTACTCGTCACTTTGCTTGGATTCTCCCCTTTGCACCCATTGGTTGAAGTTTCAGCGACGGTTCCCCCTTGCTTTCTTATTTGGTAAATAACCATCTACAATAAACCAAACCCTAGGAAAACACTAATGTGAATGGAAGAGGATGCAAAGTCTGTATCCAAGATGTTTTCTTGAGACTAGAATGCATGTGAGTTGTTTGTAAACCAAAGAAGAAAAATTACAATTATCAGTTGTTTGTAGACCAAAGAAGAAAAAATACAATTATGAGTTGTTTGTTTATGGTTGTTTTCATTCTTGCTGTGTGCTCTAACCTAAGTAATTTGTAACTGTGTGCTTGGAGGTTGTTTGCAATGCACACATTTGTGTGCTCATAGGTTGTTTATGTCCAGTTCAAGTTGATTTGCATTCAAGTCAGTATTGCATTCAGGAAAAACTTGGATTCAATTTAAATTTTCAATCAGGTTGGTCTACCATCCAATTTAGTTTAACATTCAAATTAGTAAGGACTGCAGTCCAGTAAATAGACAGAGACATGAAGAAAACATTGACATAAAGGCCATATTCTTGTCCAACATAGTGGCAATTTGAGATTTTTACATATGGTTGGTCCCTGCTGGGTTGGGACTTTATACATTTACTGTGGGTTTTCCTAACATATATCGACTGTTAGATTGGAATCAAACAAAAGCTTAGGAAACCACCCAAAATTCCTCCTGCAACAAAATCTACCTTTCATTTGTGTATGCCAAAGAAAACACATCTTCCATCTGTCAAAAAAAACTTTGGAACCACCCAAAATTCCCCCCAGCAACAAAATATTTCTTTCATATGTGTATGCCAAACACAAAACATCTATCATCCACCAAGCAAAAATTCCTATGTGTGAGGAGGTTGACTGCCTTCATTACCCAATCTGGTTGGGTTAGATATTGATGCTTGACCTGGTTGTGTTGAGCTGCAAACATTTGGTGCAGGCCAGGTTGCTCCTTGTAGCCAAGGAGGGATCGAATAACCATAGTTATGACTTGAGCCTAATAGCCCTGGGTTTAGTGGAGGTGTTTGGAAGGCATACACACTATTTCCCCCTACCTGATGGTATTGGGGTATCTGTATGTTAATAAGGTCCTGAAATAATCTTCTGTTCTCTGAAAATTGATCCAATGGGTTTTCCACCACCTCTGTCCTGTCCATACCATTTGGATTCATCTGATGTGCCTTTCTTTGCTCCCTTTCCTCCCTTGCCAATTGTTTTCGTCGCTCTCTTTCCTCTCTTGCCAATTGTTTTCGTCGCTCTCTTTCCTCCCTATCTTTCACTCTTACAAGCCTTTCCTGCCTTCAATTTTATGCTGCAACAATCCTTGCTTCCTTCTTCTCCTTTGCCAAGGCCTTCTTCTTCTCTTTTAATTCCTGCATCTCCCTTTTCTTGTGCTCAGCCTCAACCAGTAGGGTGATGTAGTCCTCTGATGTTAGTAGCTGTGAGCTCCTGCTTAATATAAGATGCTTAGCAGTGGGATTGGATAGTTGAGCTGCAACTTTCTCCACTGGCAACTTAAGGAACTAACCAAGTACCGACTCATTTGGGGGGAGTGCCTCATCATCATTTTCTTGGTCCACTGTATCTTCATTTTGTTCAATCTCATCTCCAACACCCCCAAGTGCCACATAATAATGTATAGCTTCATTGTTAAGGACTGCTGGAATCGAAGGCAGGTTAAGGCTTTCATCATTGGTGGGGGTGACAATGTGTCTGTTCATAGTCAAAGCGGGTTGAAGAACCAATCGCAGTCTTGGAGGCTTTTAACTCCATTCGCACGCTCAGTCAGTCAGTTGATGACGGGCTCGGAAGGCGGATCGATGTCACAGAAGTAAATCTTTTTCCCAATCAATTACGAAATGCTATAGTTCTTCACTATTCCCCGTTCGGAAGTAATTCGTTGAGATCATGCACTTTTCTATCTCCAAAGTGCAGCTGGTTGGGCCCAGCCATATTATTCGAATATATTTTCCATGGCCTCTGCCAACCACTTGGGCTGTTCTGGCTGGCTTGGAAATGTCAACTCCTCATTTTTTTTTACCACTGCTTCACCACATCCATTCACACTCAAATAAGCAACATTGTTATGAATAATCCCTTGGCCATCTAATTCTGTTTCTGTCCTTCCAACAGCTTCTATATTCTCCCCAACAGGTTCGGTGACATACTGACTTTCACTTACATGTTCATTGTTGTCGCCCAATGGCTGGCCATGACCTTGAGAGAGTGATATGATGTTATCTGCAGCATCGGCGTCCTCTTTCCATTGAACATCAAAATCTTGACTACATCTAGTGTCATGTTGAAGAGCATCAAAATCGAAAGGCCATATTCCCGTCCGCCTAAAACCAACCCCGATATTTGATGTTGTGAGCGCCCTAGCAAAAGCTTTGCTTGCAAGTTATGCTAATTCAAACCTCTTCACCTCTACCCCTAGGTTCTTTGCCATCTAGGATGCTCTCTTAGACATGAAGTAGCTTTTGAAAGGCCCAAACACACTCACATCTAGAGGTTGCAGCCTGTGGGTGGTATGTGTAGGCAGTGTCAACAGATCAATGCCTAGCCCGTTTGCCTCCTCAATGGTTTGTATAGAAACGTGGCTGCCATGGCCATAAAAAATCAACAGGTGTCTGTTTTCAGGTGAAACACCGCCAGGGACAGAGGCAGCAAAGTGGCAAAGCCAGCTCAAGAACAGTTCTTTTGTCATCCATGCATGGGGGTGTGTAGCCATGCATGCTCCAAGTTCATAGTTTTTAATGTAATTTTTGAGTTGATTCTTTCCTTTCGACAGATAAAAACCTGGAATTGATGCTCCAACTGCGTTGACACAACAAAGAATAGTTATCCACTCCCTACTTTTTGGAAGAATTTTGGGCACATTCCTGCTCCCTCTCTTGGCAATTACCCGCATGCCACAATTCCTCCCTTCCTGCAATCCAGTCTCATCACAGTTCCATATATGGTCTGCTCTATATAAGTGTTTCTCATATGCATCTGAGAGTGTCTGATAGAACTTGCTCACAATTGTAGGGCGTAGATTGAAAGCTCTATCCCTGTCAATCCCCTCTGCTGTTTGTAACACAAGTTCTGGATGCCTTTGCTTAAATCCTCTCCACCATGATTTCCCTGGAAATCCATCTTTGAAGGGGTTTGGCCTCCCTTGACAGATTTGGGCAACAGTGGATTTGAGTTGAACCAACTCTAGACCATGGCCTAGTTGAGCCATCTCTTCACACTAGGCCACAACTTCTTCTTCCTCTTCTATACTCAACACTCTAAGAGGTCCTTTTCGCTTGCTATGGGTCAGGCCATTTATCTAGTAATGGACTGATGTTGGTGGAATCCCATGTTTTTTAGCAGCTACTTTGATAGAAAAACCATTGAACTCTATATCATCTATTTTAGCCTTCATGTCTTCTTGTGTCCATCCTCTGATGGCACTAATCTTCTTACTGGAAGTTGCACCTTGAACTGTGTTTGATGGTGGAATAACACCTCCAGGATATGCATCATTTTCCTCTTCAACTGTGGTTGATGGTGGAATAATGCCACCATGCTCTACATCACTAGCCTCTTCAACATCTCTGTGTGCATTGTTATTATCAGCATCATGTGCTATGTCCTCATTGGACGAGGTGCATCGTAGCTGGGCACCTCTGCTGAGTCTACTACTTGTCCTCCTTGCACGATTAGTGTTGACTCTTGCCATGACTGCAATCACCCACATAATTAGGAAAAACAGGGTCTCACATAAACCACACCAGAATTGTTAAGACTAGTTGTGTATCTACACAAGGTTTTGGAATATTAAACTAGCTATGTTAAAAGTAATTGTTAAAACTACACAAGGATCTCGAGTATTCTAAGGGAACTAGTAATGTGATTTACATGTTCGATGCAGTTTGGAAAACATGATTCTAGTACATATATGTATTCACTTGTTATATTTGTTATGCATCTATTCAGAGACTGCTATTTCACAATACAGTTTGTGGCATAAAATTTGATATAGTCTGCCTACTTGAAAACACAATTGAAATATAAGTTTATCATGAATGCAATACCTGAACTCTGATTGCTGTCTTGAATTATATCTGCACCTGGAGATCAATCTGCAACTATGTTTTGCCTGAATGCGATTCCTGGACTCTGGAAATCAAGCTTGGAAGTAGAGGTGTGAGTCCAACATGGTCTGGGAATTCTGAATAGAAGAAAATTGGATGCTGTCTAAAGGTTGTTGTGTCTTTATAGAATTCTGGTGTTTGATTTGATTGGCAATTTTGAAAAGGCATGGATTGCATCTGGCTGGGTTTGGATGAGTGCTCAAGATTGATTTGGGTTCAATCCAATGGCCATCGATGGGGCTGAGTCGATCCAGGTGATATTCGAAATGCTTTGGGATGGGTTCTGTTTGCTTTCATGGCCGATTTGATGATTTTTATGGTGGTTGGTTGCATTGATTGCCATTTTTGGGTTTCTTTGTTGATCAACCATGCACCAGGAGCTGACACTTGTTCACCATTTATTGTGCAGGTGACATCCATTAAATGTGCAGGTGGGATGCCTTGGTGGTTAACTAGTACTCGATGTTGGTCTAGGACTTCACTGAAGGTTATTCGATGGGGTAGATGCGATGGAAAATCTGTCCTTGTAGATTGGGATGCATGGGGACTGTTGAGGTCCGATTAGATATTTATGTCAGTGTGCCTTGGGATTTGGAAGGGACAAGATGGGTTTGAATTTTGTTATGTCAGTACTGTGTAGCTGTCAACCTTTTGTCTTATAGTTGACAGCTGCAGGCCTAGTGTACAGAATGATAGATAATGAACTTTAACAAGACACTTTTTACACATTTATATAATATTATGTGTTTGACATATGGCATTTTCTTGGACACTTAATGGCTTCTAACCGTCACTGGTTCTATGACCACTACCGGCTCCCATTCAACTATAGAACTCTCTCCCCTAGTTCAAACGTTTTTGCAATAAAGTTGTACATAAGTATGGTGGAGAATTAAATAAATATCAAAAATTTCAAACATATTTGAATGCAAAAATAACTGTGAGGACTACGTGTAAATATTTGAAATTTTGTAAATTTTATATATTTTATTATTAATTTTTAATTAAAAATAGTCATCTTCCAATAGGGTTATTTAGTCTTGTCATTGTACTTAACCAATTAAAAATTAAAAATAAGCAATTTAAAAAATTCAATATATTTTTATTTAATTTCAAAATAATCAAATTAATAAAAAAAATATGCTAACTTTATCAAAATATTGATAAATTTGTTAAAAAATTACGAAGTCAAAAATATGTTGACTTTCAACAGAAAGCTATAATCCTTGCCTTGGCAGGGACTAATAAGGATGGATTTTTACTGAAATGAAACTGCTATTTTTCAGAATAACAATTCAAAAATAGAGCAGAAATAAGGCCATTGAACAAAACCTAAAACAAAGTTTAGCTTCTGTGTCAAGAGTCTCACCAGCAATGAAACAAACTATATAAAAGAACTAAGCTTAACCAGTGATGAATACATTCGAACAAAAATTTACAAAAAACCTTATCTGTTGTTTGTGAAGAAGATCATGTACACCATTCAAATCTCAGGAAAAGATTGGCAAAGCCTCCTATCTCCATCTCTATCTCTTTGAGAAACACAGTTGAGAAGAGAAAAAAGGAAAAACATTAATTCTCAGAAATAATTACCAAAGAGAGACAGAAAATACAAGCCTCGATCTACTTTTGCTTATTAGTAATTCAACCTTGATATTCTTGAAGTAATTCAACGGATATTAGTAGAAATGACCATTAATCAATATTCATGTAAAAAGATCTCGTTGGTAATGCATTCATGCAGTCTGTAGGTTGGTATTACCAAGTTGTACAATTTGGTGAATTTACTTGATATCGCCTCGTTATTGGAGAAAACTGAAAAGGAGCATAAATGTATTTCCTCTAAGAATATCAAACCTTACAGGGATTTGTGTAAGTATGAATACACCAGCCATATAGAAAGTCAATTTCGAAATCTGATTGAACATTAATCATGTATGGTTTGCATTGCTTATACATATCACAGAAATCCATGAAGTAAACAAAGATTATGATAAAGTTTCACAACATAAGTTTACATATTTTAAAACTCATAAACATGACTAGTTAATATAATTAGAGTGAGTTTCAAATCAAACACCTTTCCTTTATTCTCTTTTAAAGATTAGATATTGATGAGGGTTCTATAGCCCATGAGTCTTATTTCAAACCTATAAGATTTTGGTCATTGGCTCTTGGGCTTTTATGTGAGACTGTTTCTTTTTATAGAATTAATAATAATAAATAAACTTCTAGAATGCTAATATATATATATATATATATTGTTTTTTCACAACACATTCCTTCCTCAAACATCTTAGTTTTGATTCTGTTGCAGAAAACCAGACATCATAAGACATTACCTTCAGTGAAACCTGTTAGAATCATATCCCACCCAACTATCAACAGAATGCATCCCTGGGCCTATTTTGATGGCGCAAGTCAGGGATCCCCTCCACTAGGATGAGCTGGAGGTGTCATCCACTTTTCAGAAAATAAGAAATGGCATGTCAAGTTTGCTCTAGGTCATGCCTCAAATAGCAAAGCTGAACTTGTAGCTTTATGGGCAATCCTGTTGGTTGTTAAATTTTCAGAATTTACTTCAATTTGATCTAGGATCTTAACTGAGAGAACAACATGTACAGCATATCTACAGCATTTCAATCATGGAGACAATAATGCAAGCACACAAGATACACAAAGATTTACTTGGGGAAAACCATAAAGGTGAAAAACCCCAATAACCTCCTCAGAGATAGATAGAGCAATGATACAACCCAACCATAAGAGATAGACATATCCTAGCAGCAGATCCTCCTCCTCCATAAGTGCGCCACTCCTCCTTGACTGCATGAGTGAGAAGTGAGTGATCAAATAGAGTGCCTCCCGCACTCTATTTATACTTGACTTGACTTTCCTTTTACATAAATGATGTAGGCTCGAACTTAACCACATAACATAATGATGACTGGGTCGACCCCCAATAGGGTGGTATAATAACCCTTTGACCCATATGACTTATACAAGGCCGACCCCAACAAGGTGGTCTAATAACCCATCAAGTATAAGTTACGACATTTACAATATAAATGACGACACTTCCATATAGAGGAATAATACCATCTCTATAGGAGTACATACAACATACATAAATGAAATACATTCCGAAGTTACATATACATCAACACTCCCTCTTAACTAGGAAGGTATTTCTCAGCATAGGTCTTCTAGCACAAGTCATCTTCTCTGGATCATCGTCACTGCTGCTGCTATCTCAATCAATCTCTGAATCTACTCATCATAGGAAGTTCTACAGAGCCAGTCATTTTTCATACTGGATGTAGGCCCATCACCTGCAGGTCTTCGTCATCACTGGCCATACTGTGGAATCCTCAGGACTTATTACGTGCATCACAAAACCTGGCTGCAACATCCCAGGCTATTACGAGCACACAGCTCTACCTGTAGGATCTCCCAGGAGCACATTACATGTGACCCATCACAAAACCTGGCTGAAGCATCCCAGGATGTTACGAGCACACGACTCTCCTTGTCGGATCTCCCAGGAGCACATTACAGGTGATCTCACCACAAAACCTAGCTGAAGCACCCTAGGCTATTACGAGCACACAGCTCTACCTGTCGGATCTCCCAGGAGCACATTACATGTGGTCCACCACAAAACCTGGCTGAAGCATCTAAGGCCTTTTTCATCCTGTCCAGATCTCCCAGGAGAAAATTACATGTGGTCATGGCAAAACCTGGCTGAAGCATCTGAGGCCTTTTTCATCCTGTCCAGATCTCCCAAGAGCAAATTACACGCCATAGGACAAAACCTCGAAAGAGCATCTTCCAGATATCCCAAGGCACCGAATTACATGCCATAGGAAAAACCTCGAAAGACCATCTGCAAATCTCCACGACCACAAAGTATCATCTGATACTCACCATAAATCATCCTGATGTACACATGATCATCCTAATCATCATCACTACAACATCCTATTGCATGTCATCTGGATAAGCTCGTCATCCACAATCACCCTGATTATACAATGCATCCATCTGATGCACACTAAGTATCTACCTGATACATATCATCATACATAGTGTATTCACCTGATACATAGATACATGATCCACACAATGTATCCATCAACATACATGATTTACCTGATCATACCTGATACATATCAATATACATAGTGTATCCACCTGATACATAGATACATGATCCACACAATGTATCCATCAACATACATGATCTACCTGATCATACAATGTATCCACCTGATACATATACAGATACATGGTCCAAGCATCCAACATGATGCATATACAAAAATACATACACATGATCCAACCGATCATATCCAGCATCCAACATGATGTGTACATACATATAAATGATCCAACTGATCATATCCAGCTTCCAACATGATGCATTCATACATACATAAAAATGATCCAACTGATCATATCCAGCAGAAACCAGAACATCATCCTGATGCTCATCATTCAATGCTTACATCCACAGCCATGTGAAGGATCCTCCTTCCAACATGCTTGGAATGGCTTCAACAAATGTGTCCATCACGTCTTCCTCGAAGTGTCCTCAATCTAAAGAACTCCAAGCCTCTCTCTGAAGTACTCGAACTTCACCCTGGCTAGTGGCTTCGTCAGCACATCTGCAATCTGCTTGTCCGTCGCAACATACAGGAGCTTCACAGCTCCTCTCTGCACCATATCCCTGATATAGTGATATTTGATCTCTATGTGTTTCGACCTGTCATGAAACACTGGGTTCTCGGACAGCTTTACACAACTCTGGTTATTACAGAAGATACCAATAGCATCCAACGGGAGATCAAATAACTCAGATAGTAGCTTCCATATCCATACTGCCTCACAACTAGCTGAACAGGCTGCAACATACTCTGCCTCAGCTGTACTCAGTGCTACACAAGACTGCTTCCTGCTAAACCAAGAGATCACACCTGATCCCATACTGAAGCAACACCCAGATGTGCTCTTCCTATCTACAACACTGCTAGCCCAATCTGAATCAACATAACCCTACAGGTTAAGCTTTTGATTCACTTCATACTTGAGCCCATAATCCACTGTACCCTTCAGGTACCTCAGAACATGATTTACAGCAATCAGGTGAACACTCCTCGGATCTGTCAAGAACTGACTCAATGTGTTCACAGTAAAGCAAATGTCTGGTCTTGTGTTCATCAGGTACATCAAGGACCCAATCATCTGACGATGCATAGAGACATCAACCAGCTCAGATGAAGCATCACAAAGAAGCTTCAGATTCGATGCCATAGGTGTGGCCATGGCCTTGCAATCCATCATCCCGAACCTCTTTAGGATCTCTACTGCATACTTCCCTTGTCCAAGGAAGATTCCATCTACACTCTACCACACCTCCATGGTAAAAAAAAAAGTGCATCATCCCCAAGTTCTTCATCTCGAACTCGGCAGCAAGCTTCTGCTGCGTGTCGACAATCAATCTATCTTCACCTGTAACAAACAGGTTATCCGCATACAAAAGTAGAATCATAGGATTCCCTTCCTCAACCTTGTAGTAAAGGTTGGAATCCGCTTTACTCTTGGTAAATCCCAAACTAGATAGGAAACTATCCATCCTACCATACCAGGTTCTGCACATATATGATTTCGTGTCATGTGTCTCAGAACCAAGTGGTTGCTCCACATACACTTCTTCTTCAACTACACCATTCAAGAAAGCTGTCTTGAAATCCATCTTGTGTATCTTCTATTTCAGAACTTTTATATTTCTCAATGCTGCCATCTGCAACATGCTTGATCTGATAGTTCCATTTGGAAGTCACAACAGACTTCCCTTTAGCTCTTGGGACCGCATCCCAAACATCGTTCTTCATGATCGACGGATCATGGCATTCTTCCCGTATCCTGTGAACTTCAATATATTCAATAGATAATTTTGTTGCTGAACAAATGTTGTAGTTCTTCTTTTGTAGGAGATGGCATACGATCTTTCCTACACAACAAGTTAAATTGCATGATTAGAAAACATCTCATAGTTTCCAGAACAAATTCTTACACATAAAGAAATATGTCATACAGTCATGCAATTATCTTAGCTAATGCTTCAATACAACATTTATCCATATCCTGTAACTTTCTAGATGCCTTCCAATCTCTACCAGAACATTGTTAAGAGTGTGCACAACTCCCAACATGTCAGCAAAGAGGTTTCATTCTAGATAAGTAGCAATGGAATGTTGTACAGTTCCATAGGCCACTTACCCATGTACATTAGTAGTATACTATTCATCAATGCAACTATTCTAATATGCACAATACATATCCTAAGTCTAGGAACATGAGCATATACATTATTGAACAATTTTATTTAAACAAACAAATATGCAAGAAATGACAATTAAAATACTTATCTTTGTTTGTTCGTTGGGTGGACTCCCTCTGAGTCTTCGCTTCCTTGCAGGAGCTGTTGGAGTCCTAATCTAAAGTAGCTTCTTCTACGCCTTTCTGTTGTGGAATGTAGAGAGATGGTCAACTCCCTCTGAATATCTGCATCCTTGCATAAACCACTAGAGTGTACTCCCTCTTGATCTTTGCTTCCTGGATTACCTGTTCTTGAACTCATATTCATCCTTGGTCCCTATGCTTATTAGTATCATGATCGTGTTATCCTTGTGATCTCATATAAAATCATACATTCATTAGTATACTATTAAAAACACAATAATCTCAAGCATGTATAGTCATGATCATTTCAAACAGAAATAATAAGTATTAGCATTCAAGGTTTATGTAGGATTCTTATGATTAGTCAAATCATAAGAAACATAACATGTCTAAATCTATGACTCTTCGGGTTAGTCATATCATTAATTAAGGTAAGTCACATAATAAGCATATACCCATGATTATTCAAACTTATGACTTCATGAATAATCATTATCAACAACACAACAGTATAAGATCCTAACCCAAGGTAGGATTCTAGCTTGATATAGGGAAAACATACCTGGATTAGCATGCTAGCTAGTTATGTCTAGCATACCCTTATAATGTCTTTTGGTTCTCTTCAGTGACTTGTGCTAGTAACCTGCATGTCTCATAAGTTAACCATTGTAGAAACAAGTTATACATACCTAGAAAGTAGATCTTCTATGTGATCCATGACAATGGATGAATCCTTGTCTTCATGTCACCATGATCATATGATTTGTCTTTCTTGGTGTACCTTTTATGTTAGCAGACAACATAAACCTCATAAAACACCATAATGCATTAGTACAATCATAAGTGTCAACACCCTAACCAATGAATATCTTCTATCATGCATTCATAATTTTGTTAAGGTGATACGACAAATCTAAAATCAAGATTGTACTAACTGTAATAACATGAAGACAAACATACCTTAAACTTAATCATGAACAAATATCGAAACATACCTTGATGAGTCATACCTGTCGAGATCTCTTATAATATTCTTATGTAAGGCCTTAACCTCATCTCCCTCTGAAACATGAACTTCTTCACTTATGCAGGTGACCAATCCATCTTCTTCTAGGATTAACCCAATCCACTTGATTTGCAAGAACTGGACCTGGAGCTGGATATGGGTTTGTCAGAGAAACCCCAAAAATTCAAACTTTGAATTTCAAACTTCCAAAAGGATAGAAATATGCGCCTTGATGAGCTGATCAAGCTGGTATATTCAGAATTTGAAAACTGCAAAGTTTCACTCATCAATTTTGCCTTTGAAACTTTCGGATTCACTAGACGTGACCCCGAACTGGGGTTTGATGAAGCCCACTCTTATGACCAATCAAAAGGTTTGATCCAAATCTCTAAGCTTCTATTTTTCTGAGGAGCTTCCAGCCGTGGTCACAAATTTCAAAAATTCCCATTTTTACAGAAGCCCTAATTTTCCACTTTTCTGATCAAAGTCATGAACTAGGGTCTGATCAAGCCCGGTCTTCTGCCCAACCAAAAATTCTGATCTTGGTCTCTAAATTTTGATTTTGATGAGTAGCATCTAGCCGTGGTCTCCGCTTACAAAAATTCCAACTTTCTCCGAAGCCCTAAATTCCGGAAGCCATGAATGAAGGTACTAAAAAATAATTCTGTTTTGAAAGAAATATGTACCTGATTGTTTTTGGTGTACCTCAAAAATTTTCAATCCACAGGGTCTGAAAACGTTTCCTGAGATAGCCCGACCTCTTATCTTTCCATCCTGATAGGTCTGACCTCAATTGGATTCTCTGAGAGAGAGTTATGCCAAGTGTTGCAACGTGACCTGTTTTGGGATAATACAGGAGAGCGAACTTGTACGGCGTGCCACGTGTCACTGTTTGAACTTCGGCATCTAAATTTTTTTCCTGAGATAGCTCGCCCTATTATCTTTCCATAATGACAGGTCTGATCTCAATTGGACTCTCTGAGAGAGAGTTATGCCAAGTGTCGCAACGTGACCTGTTTATGGGATAATGCAGGAGAGCGAACTTGTACGGCGTGCCACGTGTCACTATTTGAACTTCGGCATCTGAAATTTTTTCTTGAGATAGCTAGCCTTGTTATATTTCCATCATGACAGGTCTGACCTCAATTGGACTCTCTGAGAGAGATTTATGCCAAGTGTCACAACGTGACCTGTTTATGGGATAATACATGAGAGAAAACTTTTACGGCGTGCCATGTGTCACCGGTTCAACTTCGGCCTCTGAAAACATTTCTTGAGATAGTACCATATGTGTACTACCTGTAACGTTTTACTAAATTTCATTTGGATCTTCCTAGCCCAAGTTATGACCTTTTTCCCATGGTCACCTGATTTTGACTCAGATCTGGAAGAGGCAGAAACCCTATATTGTACAGATCATAAATCACAAAGTACAACGAATTAGAGGTTGTCCTTTGGACACAAGGTACATGGGGATTTAATATTCGACCTGTAAATATTTCAGATCCGAAAAATTTGCCAAAACGGATTTATAGCGAAAGTGCTACGATGATTGGTTTTTGCTATATCAAGCCCTAGCATCGTAAGTGCAACAAGTGTCATACATGCCATATCATGCCTTCTTTCAGGCTAGCTTTGATACCATGTTAAATTTTCAGAATTTACTTCAATCTGATCTAGTATCTTAACTGAGAGAACAACATGTGCAACATATCTACAACATATCAATCATGGAGACAATAATTCAAGCACACAAGAGACACAAAGATTTACTTGGGGAAAACCATAAAGGTGAAAAACCCCAATAACTTACTCAGAGATAGATAGAGCAATGATACAACCCAACCATAAGAGATAGAAATATCCTAGCATCAGATCCTCCTCCTCCATAAGTGCGCCACTCCTCCTTGAGTGCATGAGTGAGAAGTGAGTGATCAAATAGAGTGCCTCCCGCACTCTATTTATACTTGACTTGACTTGCCTTTTACATAAATCATGTAGGCTCGAACTTAACCACATAACATAATGCTGACTGGGCCGACCCCCAATAGGGTGGTCTAATAACCCTTTGACCCACATGTCCGACCCCCAATAGGGTGGTCTAATAACCCTTTGACCCATATGACTTATACAGGGCCGAACCCAACAAGGTGGTCTAATAAACCATGAAGTATAAGTTACGACATTTACAATATAAATGACGACACTTCCGTATAGAGGAATAATACCATCTCTATAGGAGTACATACAACATACATATATGAAATACATTCCAAAGTTACATATACATCAACATTGGTTTCCTCAGAAAATCATGTAAAACACTTGCATCTCTTTGGTGATTCCAAGATGGTCATCGAGTGGGAAAATGGAAAGATTCAAATCAACACACCACACTTACAACATCTCCTGCTCTGCATCAAAGAATTGCTGTCCAATTTTGAGCAAGTACAGTTCCTACATATTTATAGAGAACTAAACTCTGAAGTTGATAAAATATCAAAGCTTGCTCTAGCTCTTCCTCCTGGTCTAATAGATGTGGAAGGACACTCTAAAGATCAGGTGGACCTCCATTATGTGATGAAAGTTTAGCACAAGATGTAAAGCATTTTTGTATAAGTTGTGAAGCTTTTTGAAGCCCATAGTGGCAATCAAACTTTTGATGATATGTAAGACAATAATGTAACTCTCAATTTTATGATATATAATGAAGTCCCTTGAGGACGGTCCACGATCACTCTTTATTTAGAGTGATGGATATTTTCCTTTTGGAATATATATATATATATATATATATATATATATAAAGTTCTTTTATTAAAATATAATTATTGTGTCATTAATATAAATTAAATATGAACTAAAGTTTATTAATATCAAATTTAATTTATTTTTTAAAAAGAAATATTGAGAAAGCTTTATACAAATCATTTTCTTTAAAATTTTTAATCCAAATTATTTTAAGGCATAAAATGAATTACACATAAATTGCCTTAATCAATTACTTCATCTTTGCCAAAGAGCACATAAATGTAAACATGAAAACTTTGAAATCATGTTGCCAATAGATTCAATCAATCAAATCACCAAAACATACGAGCCCAAGAATTGATAAAGATCAAAAGATCAAACATGCGTAATCAAAAGAAACCATCAAAATAATTAGTCAAAACATGATATGTACAAATTTAGTTGGGGGCCCTTTTATTGAATTTTTTTAAGGGGGGTTATTGGGGTGCCAACATACGTGCTCAGTGGTGGTTCAGGTGATGGTGGATCAAAGTTGAAAACCACTGATGGATGAATCATGGGGGAATTATGGCAGGATGGACTAGTTCTCAATAGTTATATGCATGTTGAGAACTAGCCAAGTGGCATGCAAGGCTATGAAGAGATGGACAAATGACACTCATAGGGATTTCACCATTTCCCCCACTAATCACCAAGTTTAATATAATTAGCCTAAGTTAAGGTTAATGCACTTTTAATTAAAGAGGATTTTAACAAAAGAATGATAAAGAAGGAAACAATAAGGATGGTGAATTAATTCGTAAGTCATTAGGGTCACCCCCCCCTTAACCCCCTTCCGAGTCTCCTTGTGGAATTATAGCCCCAAATTTCTTCTTTGTGATTTAGTTTGTAGTATTAATGTCTTTTATATTAAAAAGTGAAAATGTGCATAATTACATTGAATATGGGCATGCTAGACCATTCATATCCAATTTTCTATCCATTTCATCAATACTTACATATTTACATACCGTGGTAAAAAATGGGGTGTTACATTCTCCCCCCCTTAATTTATGCACCATCCCCGTGTTAAAATTTGAGCATTAATTCACAATACTCTTGGATCTTTACTGAGAGAATAACATATACAGTATATCAATGCATAACAATCACAATAAGCATCATAAGAATCAAAAGCATGAGAGACAAGAGACACAGAGTTTCCTTGGGTAAAACCCTAAGGTGAAAAACCCCACAACTTCCTCAGAGATAGAGAGAGCAATGGCTCAACCAAAGTACAACCAAAACACACTTGAGATAGTCTCCTAGAGCAGATGACCCTCCTCCTCACTAGTGCACCACTTTTTGAGTGAGAGAAGTGTGTCTTTCCGAATGATCCAAATAGAGATCTCCTGATCTCTATTTATACTTAACCTGTTTGCCCAGTGACCTTATGGGGCCAACTTGTCTATCTAGATACATCCACAATAAAATATATATTTTAGGGCCGACCCCACACATGGTGGTATAATAACCCATCGACAAGTACACACACTTGCGACACTTGTCAATCCACATGACGACACTTCCTTATAGAGGAATAACACATCTCTTATAAGGGTACAATAAATATATATGAAATACATTCCGAAGTTACATATACATCAACACTCCCTCTTAACTAGGAAGGTATTTCTTGACACAGTTCTGCTAGACAAGTCTTCTTCTCGGGATCATCGTCATCATCATCATCACTGCTACTGCTATCTAAACCAATCTCTGACTCTACTCATCATAGGAAGTTCTATAGAGCCAATCCTTTTTCATACTGGATGTAGGCTCACCACCTGTAGGTCTTCATCATCTGTACGAATGGTCTGATAGAGGTGGCCTCTCGAGACTAATTTTATGTGTGGATGCAATACCGGAAAGAGTATCCCAGGAACATTTATGTGCCTAAGCACTACTGGCAAGATCTCCCAGGACTGATTACATGCATCTCCTCCATAATACCTTTAAAGAGCATCCCAGGAACATTTATGTGCCGCAGCATGACCGACAAGATCTCTAAAGAGCATCCCAGGACTTATTACGAGCATACAGCTCAACCTCTCGGATCTCCAGGACTAATTACATGTGGATAGACAAAACCTTTAAAGAGCATCCTAGGAACATTTATGTGCCGCAGCACGACCGGCAAGATCTCTAAAGAGCATGCCAAGACTAATTATGAGCACACAGCTCAACCTCTTGGATCTCCAAGACTGATTACATGTCTTCGTAGTAATACCTCATCCTAGGACTATTTACGAGCACACAGCTCAACCTATCAGATATCTGAGGAATGATTACATACTACATAGCAATACCGGAAAGAGTACCCTAGGAACATTTATGTGCCGCAGCACGACCGGAAAGATCTCCCAGGACAGATTACATGCTATTTGCACAACCTGCCACATATCATCTCTGACCTCCAAGTATCAACCTGATACTCATGATCCAAAGGATCATCATCGCATGAGGCATCATCCTAATGCCCATGATCATACTGATCATCATCACTTGTACCATCCTATTACATATCATTTGGAGCAACATCCTGAAGCTCATCATCATGATCAACCTGATCATACAATGCATCCACCTAATGCACACCAAGTATCTACCTGATACATATCATCATACATGATCCACCTGATCATATAGTGTATCCACCTGATACAAATACAAATACATGATACATATCAACATACATGATCTACATGATCATACAATGTATCCACCTGATACAGATACATGGTCTAAGCATCCAACATGATGCATATACAAATACATACAAATGATCCAACCGATCATATCCAACATGATGCGTACATACATATAAATGATCCAACTGATCATATCCAGCATCAACACGATGCGTACATACATACAAATATAAATGATCCAACTGATCATATCTAGCATCAACACAATGCATACATACATACAAATATAAATGATCCAACTGATCATATCCAACATCAACACGATGCGTACATACATACAAATAAAAATGATCCAATTGATCATATCCAGCATCAACACGATGCGTAGATACATACAAATATAAATGATCCAACTGATCATATCCAACATCCAACATGATGCATATACAGAGCAGTAACTGGAGCATTGTCCTGATACTCATCATCCAATGCTTACATCCACAGCCATGTGAAGGATCCTCCTTCCAACATGCTTGGGATGGCTTCAGCAAATGTGTCCATCACTTCTTCCTCAAAGTGTCGTCTATCTGAAGAACACCAAGCCTCTCCCTGAAGTACTCGAACTTCAACCTGGCTAGTGGCTTCGTCAGCACATCTGCAATCTGCTCATCCGTCGCAACATACAGGAGCTTCACGGCTCCTCTCTGCACCATATCCCTGATATAGTGATATTTGATCTCTATGTGTTTTGACCTGTCACGAAACACTAGGTTCTCAGACAGCTTCACACAACTCTGGTTATCGCAGAATATACCAGTAGCATCCAATGGGAGATCAAATAACATAGACAGTAGCTTCCGTAGCCATACTTCCTCACAACTAGTTGAATAGGATACAACATACTCTGCCTCAGCTGTACTCAGTGCTACATAGGACTGTTTCCTGCTGAACCAAGAGATCACACCTGATCCCAAACTGAAGCAACACCCAGATGTGCTCTTCCGATTTGCAGCACTGCCATCCCAATCTGAATCAACATAACCCTGCAGGTTAAACTTTTGATTCGCTTCATACTTGAGCCCATAATCCACTGTACCCTTCAGGTACCTTAGAACATGCTTTACAGCAACCAGATGAACACTCCTCAGATCCGTCAGGAACTGGCTCACTGTGTTCACTGCAAAGCAAATATCTGGTCTCGTGTTTGTCAGGTACATCAAGGACCAAATCATCTGACGATACATAGAGACATCAACCGGCTCAGATGAAGCATCACATAGAAGCTTTAGATTCGATGCCATGGGTGTGGCCATGGCCTTGCAATCCATCATCCCAAATCTCTTCAGAATATCTACTGTGTACTTCCCTTGACCAAGGAAGATCCCACCTGAATTCTGCCACACCTCCATACCTAGGAAATAATGCATCATTCCCAAATCTTTCATATCGAACTCAGCAGCAAGCTTCCTCTTAGTATCTGCAATCAATCTGTCATCTCCTGTTGCAAATAAGTCATCCACATACAGGAGTAGAATCACAGGATTTCCTTCCTCAACCTTGTAGTAGAGGTTGGAATCCGCTTTACTCTTGGTAAAGTCTAAGCTAGATAGGAAACTATCCATCCTACCATACCAAGTTCTAGGAGCTTTATTCAAGCCATACAAGGCTTTCTTCAATCTGCACACATATGACTCCCTATTGTGTATTTCAAAACCGAGTGGCTGCTCCACGTATACTTCCTCTTCAACTACACCATTCAAGAAAGCAGTCTTGACATCCATCTAGTGTATTTTCCATTTCATTGCTGCAGCCAGGGCAAGTACTGTTCTGATGGAAGTAAACCTAGCTACAGGTGCAAAAGTTTCTTCATAATCTATTCCCTCTTTCTGAGAGAAGCCACGAGCTACGAATCTTTCTTTGTATTTCTCTACACTGGCATCTGCAGCATGCTTGATTTTGTAGATCCATTTGGAAGTCACAACATACTTCTCTTTAGGTCTTGGGACAACATCCCAAACATCATTCTTCATTATTGATTGGTATTCCTCAACCATGGCATCGTTCCATTCTTTCTTTTCCACTGCTTCTTCATACATGGAAGGTTCTTTGTTCATAATGTCACAAAGTAAAGTAACATAGCTGGTATGTGATCTGGTTCTCTTCTTTGCTCTGTGTTCTTCTTCTGGAATGCCAAATCTTTCTGCATCTTGAATGAGCTCTCTAGCCCATGCAGGTTTCCTCTTGTGAGAGTTATCCTCACGGGGTGGATCTACAGGTTCTTGTGGATCTTCAAACTCACGAACAACTTCTGGAATTTCTTCAGTCATGGTAGTGTCTTGAAATCTAGTTTCCTTAGGTTCTTCATAAACTTCGATAGGTGCCTTCCTTGATTTGATGAATGCTGAGTTTTCATCAAATGTTACATCCTTGCTGACATCAATCTTCTTGAACCCTGGAAAGTATATTCTGTAAGCCTTCGAGCTTTCACTGTAACCCACAAAGATACCCTTCTTTCCTGAAGGATCTAGTTTGGTCCTCTTTTCCTTTGGGACATGAGTGTATACTGGACAACCAAATATTCTGAGATGGCTGACTTCAGGTTTCTTACCAGAAAATACCTCTTCTGGTGTCTTGTTGTCCAATATCTTGTGGGGTGTTCTGTTCTGCACATATACAGCTGTTCTAGCTACTTCTGCCCATAGATGCATAGGTAGATCCTGGTCATGCAACATTGCCCTTGCTGCTTCCATGATTGTTCTGTTCTTCCTTTCTGCAACTCCATTATGTTGAGGATTATAAGGAGCATTCAACTCCCTCTTAATCCCTGAATCACTGCAAAGCTTATTGAAGTCACCTGAGGTGAATTCTCCACCATTGTCGGATCTGAATGTTTTGATCTTTTTGTCAGTTTGATTCTCCATCAAGGTTTTGAATTCCTTGAACTTATCATACACCTAATCTTTTTTTTTCAAGAAGTATACCCAAGTCTTCCTAGAGAAGTCATCAATAAATGAGACATAGTAAACATACCCACTTAGAGAACTGGATGACATAGGACCACATACATCTGAGTGGATGATTTCCAGGATATCTTTTTTCTTGCTTTCACTGCTTGGGAAAGCCTTCTTAATATTCTTACCTTTTGCACATCCTTTGCAAACACCTTCATGTTTGGTCTTGATTTCAGGAAGACCCTCTACAGCCGTGCTTGCAATTGGAAGTGCCCTATAGTGCATATGAGCAAGTCTTCTATGCCAAATTTCACTTGGCTCCATGGATTCATGCACCATGGCATGTTCAGGTTGTCCTTTTAATTTATACAAACCTCCCTCTTGCTCTCCAATCACAACTGCATCATCTATGGTGTTTCCCTTTGGCCACATTAGGACTTGGCCATCCACAAATGCAACCCTCATACCTTTTGTATGCAATGTAGAGATGGAGAGTAAGTTCTTCTTGAGCCTAGGTACATAAAGGACTTCTTTCATCTTCAAATATTTTCTAGAATCTAGGTTGTAGGAGGCTTCACCACTTCCTTTGATGGGATATTGATAATCATCCCCAAGTTTCACTTTATGGGGTGATTCATGTTCAGACAGATTTAAAAAGGATTCTTTAAACCCAGTCATGTGTTTGGAAGCCCCACTGTCAATTAACCAATCATTACAACCATGGGAGATAATACTTGTGAGAGCAGAGATTAGAACATACTCTTCTTCACTTGATGAGTCATCATTACTATCATCACTTTCTGCCCTAGCCTTCTTCTTTGGAGGTTCATCATCTTCGGCAACATGAGCATGGTACCTTCTTTTGTTACCCTTCTTCTTCTTGCTGGAGTTGTTGTTGTTGTGTTTGTCCCTTTTGTTCTTGGGACATTCTAAATCAAAGTGACCCTTCTCATTACAAGTGAAACACCTTAGATCTTTCTTGTCTTTGTGAAAATGATGAGAAGATTTCTTCTTATGATGGGATGGCTCCCTCTTGAACTTACCCTTCTTAGTGTGAGCTGTGAGATCTTGATCTTCATTTCCCATCTTCTCTTCTCTTGCCACAAGCCTTTCTTCTTCTTGAGAACATTCCTCCCATAATCTGCTGAAGGAGATTAACTTCTTTCTGGCACAGATCCCCTAGATAAAAGAGTCCCATGACCTAGGTAGGCCATTCAAAGTAGTCATAACAATTTCACCATTCTCCACCATTTCATCTACAGCTTCAAGTTGTTCCTTGATCTGAGAGACCTCGGAGAAATAGGATTGAATGGTTTCTCCATTCGACATCTTGACCCCTTTCAATTGATTCCGCAGGGTCATCTTCTTATTTATGTTCTTTCCTTCAAATAGCTTGGTTAAAGAGTCAAACATAGCCTTGGGTGTCTATAGAGAAGACACATGGGCTATGAGATGGTATTTGATAGAATCAGAAATGATTCTCTTTTCCTTGACCAAGTTCTTCTTATGCAATACCTTAGCCTCTTCATCTTTTGGGATAGGGATGTCTTCTTTTATATATGAGTCCAACTCATTCTCTTCCACGATTAACCCAATCCTATACTTCCAAGCTCGGAAGTTATCAACCCCTTCAAGCTTATCCTCAAGCTTGGTGTGATGATACATCTTAAAGAGTACTTCAAATGAAATAGAAAAGATTTAGGTCTTACCAGTTGAAATGCTGAAAACTGGATCTCGTCCCGGATTAGGGTTTGTCGAAAAAACCCTAAAAATTCAAAATGTGAATTTCAACTTTCTGAAAGGATAGAAAGATGCACCTTGATGAGCTGATCAGCTTGGTGTATTCAGAATTTGAGATCGACAAAGCTTTACCCTTCAGATTTTCCTTTTTGTCCTCCGGGGTTCACTAGGGAGAGCCATGAATTAGGGTTTGAGTTTCCCGGAGATCTACCCAGCCAAAAAACTCGATCCAAAGCTCTAAACTTCGATTTTTGCAAGGCGCTTCCAACTATGGCTTCAGATTTTAGAAATTCCTATTTTTGTGGAAACCCTAATGTTTAGGGCCAAATCTGAAAAATGCTCAGAGTTGAATTCTTATTGGATAGATAGAATCTCCTTGATGAGCAGAGTCAATCTACTATACTGCTTTTCCAAAAACTGTGGAGAGAAACCCAATAAACAAGAAACTCAAGTTTCTGTCACTGCAAAATGTCGTCTTCTCAGGTTAGCTCTGATACCATGTTAAAATTTGAGCATTAATTCACAATACTCTTGGATATTTACTGAGAGAATAAAATATACAGTATATCAATGCATAACAATCACAATAAGCATGAAAAACATCACAAGATTCAAAAGCATGAGAGACAAGAGACACAGAGTTTCCATGGGGAAAACCCTAAGGTGAAAAACCCCACAACTCCGTCAGAGATAGAGAGAGCAATGGCTCAACCAAAGTACAACCAAAATACAATTGAGATAGTCTCCTGGAGCAGATGATCCTCCTCCTCACTAGGGCGCCACTTTCTGAGTGAGAGAAGTGTGTCTTTCCGAATGATCCAAATAGAGATCTCTTAATCTCTATTTATACTTAACTTGTTTTACCAGTGACCTTATGGGGCCGACTTGTCTATCTAGATACATCCACAATATAATATATATTTTAGGGCCGACCCCACACATGGTGGTCTAATAACGCATCAGCAAGTACACACACTTGCGACACTTATCAATCCACATGACGACACTTCCTTATAGAGGAATAACACATCTCTTATAAGGGTACAACAAATATATATGAAATACATTCTGAAGTTACATATACATCAACACCTCGGTGCATATCATCACTGCTTACATATACAAAATTTCAAAACAATTGCGAGTATGCCTACCACCTAGTATCCTCAAGCTCCCATGTTGCTTCTTAAGGGTTCACTAGTACAAAATGAGAGATAAATGAACAAAAAAACAACCAAAATCCACATATAAATGACCACTTTTGATTTGGTGACTACTGGTGGAAAATTAACGATCATTGATCACACAACCAAAAAAATGGTCATATTTAACTTGGTCATTTATAGCTTATCTTGTTGTCATATATTTGGTCGTTAATTCAGTTATATATTTGGTCATTAATTGCCATAATTAATGACCAAATATATGACCACAAGATAAGCTATAAACGACCAAACTAAATATGACCACATTTTTTGTCCCGTGATGAATGACCACTAATTTGCCACCAGTGGTCATTTATATGCAGATTTTGGTCGTATTTTGGGTCATTTATCTCTATTTTTGTAGTGGTTATTTATCTCTTTTTAGTGGTTTCAGAATATATATAGGGCATGGAGGAATCGAACTACTAGCCTCCTCCCTATAAGGCATGTGCTCTTCCATTGAGCTAGCACCCATAAATATAACATATTATATAATTTTACATTGTTGATCACACAAGCATGGTCTCATTCAAAAGGTTCTATGCAGGTCACAACAAAGGCAAGGAAGCACTCTATTTGACTTAGTATGGAACCTAACTCCAAGAGAAACGCGTAGAAAAACAAGTCATATTGTATATATTAATATAAGGTTTTATTTTCCTTTTGGAACAAATAAATAACAGACTAAAAATCACTCTATCATACAAGAGGAGATGCATTTATGACAATAATCTTACTTGACCCTCCATAGAAGTTAAATTATAGATCTAAATAAACTTTTAATTCAACCATGAAATTAATAGTAAGTATAACTCTTACACAACTACAAATATGTTAGTGTACAAAATCCATAAAAGAACTATACTATTTTAGATATACAATTGAATTCCTAGATCGTACCTCCATTTGGGTGTCATTTTGTTGAAAATTGTTCTAAATACTCATGTCTTCCCCTATCTTATGTCGATGATAATGCACTTGCACCATCTTGGCACATTCCCTAAAAGAAAAAATAAACTAAAAAATTAATGAATGATGACCTCTGAAGAATCAAATCAATTGGCAAGAAGATAAAGAACATGTTAGCAAGGTCATAACAAATACCGAGATTATAATGATTGTTATTGAAAATTTGAAAGTCCAAATATGGAGAAACTATAGGGTTTTGAACCCTTTAAATAAAAATATATTATATGCAAAATTTAAAAATAAATTATAAGTCAATCAAGACCTTTTTAAAAAACATCATAATATACAATATCAAATATTCACTTCCCTGTATCAAATTTTCATAATATGCAAATAAAAAAATACTAGACTATAGGGGTGTAGACTACCTATGAATTAATTCTCATTCCTTTGTCTTGAATGTTGAACAACTGGATGAATCCTTAGCACCTAGATTCCTTAGACACGTGCGCACGCCCAAACAACAAATACCCTTACACTTTCTTTTGGAAGAATCCTATTCTAAGAATTGAATTCAAATTGCATAATTATACATTGTAAACAAGAATACACATATACCAATTCAATTACATCAACAACATGAACATGAAGAAATTCAAGTAACACAAAACAAGTAAGAAGTTCATACATGTACAAGAGTATGCAATCAAAACATATTTCAAGTTTAAACTGATTGCAAAATCTCACACATTATATACCAATTACCAAGACCTCAGCCATAGGAACAATTATAGATCTTTATAAGTTTTCCATGTATCATCTCAAATAATGCTCAATAAAATCAACTTATAGCAAGCATAATATAATTAGACTCATATAGAAAAATCATCAATACTAATTAGTTAAATGCATGTTTGCATGGTTGTAGTGAAATTGGAAGCTACTAGGTTGGGTGTTCTTCTACATATCTTCTTCCATAACAAGGAAACTTAATATGTTGAATAAAATGTGGCATCATACAAACATGTGTATACTTTAACTTGCCCATCTCCTTCAAATGGGATAACCAAACATTTGCTACACTAATGATGACGTGATACCGGCATAGACACACAAAAAAATGATGTAACATTAACTCTACACAAATAAATTCCCTTTCAAAATAAATGTGGATGGAACCTACAACCTCAAAATCTTTTATCTAGTTTCTAACTTGCCAAAATTTCACCTGTAAAAATATTATATCTTAAACTATTTTAGTGTATTGCTTTATGAACTATAATTTGCAAACTTCAAACAAGATATAGAGTGCGCCATATTGACAATAGGCTTCATCAGGGATCCACAAGAAATGAAACTCCAAAGAAATCAAAACCTTTATGCAAGAACAGATTCAAAAACAACAACGAAGCTTCAACAAAATAAAATCTTACTGCCCATACCGATCAACAGAAACTAGCCGCACACTATCACGATCAAAAACATAAGTAATATACCAACTTAGCAATGTACAATAGTTAGCAGAAAAGGCAGTGAAGGAATCATGGAATGATACACTAGTTTCTGGGGCACAATCAAGTATGTGGTATGGATGGTACTGGTACATTACACTTATTGGATGCACAATTTATTACATTTAAAGCAAACTATGATTGCTGGACAAACAACCTTGCCAAATTACTAGCCCTTAGGACATTACTCAAGCCAGATTTGGGTTTAGGAGTACGTTAAATTTAGGTCTTTGGTGACTTGGTGCTGGTAGTAAACTAGATGCAGAGAAATCCGATTCTAAACAATATTTATCTCTAGGGTATCGGCTGAAATCTTAAGGATATAGCAGATGCATACAATTCTTTCGGGATATTTCACGTTTTCCGACAGTTGAACACTTTGGCTAATAATATCTCAAAAGATGGTCTGCTGTTGCCTCCAGGTACTATAATCTATATTACATCATAGGATGGTACTACTTTGGAGAGAACGGACTCCCTAGTCTTCAGTTGATTTGATATTTTATTTTAAACCTTGGATGATTGTATTAACATTGGAGGAATGTTAAAAGTTCAACATTCAAGATAGTTTAGAATTTTGTGGGAAAGTAGAATCCAGTTGAAAAATATAGTATCATTATTTCATTAATATCTATATCATGAGTAGAAAAATGATAACATTTAGAAAATTATGATATTCAAATAGAATATAAGCATATATGTTTTAGTGCTGAAACACCTTAAGAATGAATTTTTATCTCCTTTTTTGGTAATGAAAATATGATTTTTTTTCTTGAAAGAAAATAGCAGTGTTGCTTCTCAAAGACATAAAAGTGAAAAAGAAATATCCAAAAATTCTCTCCTATGCCCTAAAGCTCTATTATGAAGACTCGTGATCTAACTTGAGATATTTAAAAAAATTCACGAGAGAAAGTAATGCTTAATAATTGTATTAATGTCCAATGAGTGAGTGACCACAAAAGTAGGTCAATGAGACTAGAAGATACATCCATTAAGAGTACAATGTGGGAGTGCAAAAGAAACCAAAAATGGATGACCGAAACCTTACCTGGTAATAACAACCAGAATGCCTACTTCAACAGCATGACAAGTAACTTTTACTTTAGCGGTGATACCACCCCGTCCAACCCTAAAATTATCACCAAATGTGATTATCTCGTCATGTTTCTCCTTTATATATGTATGTATAAGTTTTGAGCGAGGATCACTTTAAGGGCCATTGTAAAGGCCATCCACATCACTCAATAAAATAGAAGATCAGTTCTCAAATCAAGGGCCAGGAGAGTAGCCAAACTATCATTGTTCCCGAAAATTCCAGTAGCATCCTAAAAAACAATACTATAAATGTCAGCATCAAGAACATAAATGTAAAACTATGCAAAGCTCTAACTGCATCTTCTTTCTCGTGTAATAAATTAAAACTAAAAAATGATGCACAATATGTCAAGATGTACCTATCAAGGCATCACGAAATGAGGTAGTTCAATCCAAAAAATTACACAATATGTCAATACGTACTTGTCGAATATGTCTATGTCAAATTGTGAACATCTAAACTATCAAAAACTACAAAACCATTTTCTATAATTACAGACAAAGTCAAGGTAAAGGTTCCTTTGGTTTTCTTTCATCATCTTTTCTTTTGTGATAGATTTAACCGTATGTTTTAAAACTGTTTAATGTTATCCTTAACAGACACATTATATCTTCACTAGAGCTATCGATATCTTATATATGGTTTTTAATAACATTTGACGTAGTTTTTTTAGGACAAGTGTATTGTATGTAACCCAACATAAAAACGAGGTATTGGAGAGAGGAATGACAATGCAACAATGAGGGGTTGTAACTTCTGTGGTTTATTGTCATCTCCCTTGTTTATGAGAGAGGTTAAAATAATACATATGTGTTACCAAGGTTCCGATGAAGAGAGAGAGAATGAAACAACCCTGGAATGGATGGCATTGTATTAGACGCACACAACCCAGACACACACAACCCTTTTCTAATTTTGGGCTCAGGTCTCAAACAAATTCCTTGCTTATAATGCGACAAAGATGTCAATGTGGCTAAAGGGAGATGCTTCTCTAACAAACGTTAGGCTACTTAAAGCTACATGCCAGCAGCAACAATAAGATAATCCCAAACCAATAGATTTTGCGCTAAATATTATACATCACAATTCAAACCCTTGTTCCATGCCTAAGTTTTATTTATGAATAAGCACGCATCCCCAAGCGAAAGGAGCCTATACAAGGAAGACCCTTAGCCATAGAACAAAGGATCGGTAATTTTAATACCTGAGGGTACCGACTTATTTTGGTATGAGCTTAATATTAAGGGATCAACAACATTGGTGCCACCTTTTTCCTCTGTCTCATTTTCCTTTTATCTATGTAAGCATTATCTTAGTGGAAAGTATTGTAAGGAGATACAAACAGACCCATTGCTGAGATATTATGGTCCCTAGTGGTTTCTTTATTGTAAAAGCAATAACATACCTGAACCTGATATTTTATAGTCTCCTCCCTCAATGCAGTTGTTGTGGACACATGGACTGTTGAATTTATTATTTTTATATCATGATCAAGGAGTGGAGGCCACTGATTAATTAATCAATTCAGGCATATGATGAATCTATCCTTTGCATATTTTTTTTACATGGTGTTGAATAAATCAGTTGATCAATGTTTACCTAGCCCATTTGATTTTCTGTCTTAATAAATATGTTTATGAGAATGTATGTTTAGCTCTCTTCTTAATTATATATTCATGATCTCATATGTTTGTCTTCTAAATATGGAGCTTTGATTAAGGTGCTCATGCTGCACTACATTTTATGATCTATATATTAATTTCACAATTCCATTTCATCATTTTATTGCTTTCTCTATTTATTAAGGGGTTCTTATTATTTAAGCGTAACCGAGGTTCTCTTAATTATCTGTGGCATATCAGTCACTACCTCTACCTATTACAGTGAAGATATTTTGAGAGGAATCCATTCCACTATAATACAAAGCTCTCATCGATATATCTTTAAGTGGATCTGGTCTACTGAAACATGTGGTAGAGTCTCATGCCATGTGAGTCAAACTACCGGAAACAGTGTAAGCTATTACATATATGAGACATATGCTATCTATGAAACTGAAATTGATGAATAAATAAGGAGTTATAAAAGTAGCAGGTCAATTAATAAATAGAGAAAGACGGTTGCATCACTAGATATAACATTTATTCTGAATGCAACCGGATGAAGAAGCTAGGTTCCCACCTGTTCCCTTATTATGGAAAGAAAGGGGTGCAAATGCATACTCATTCCGATCCGAGATTCCACCGGCGCAATTCGTTCTCGTTCAGAGATAGATGCTCGTTCTATATTTATTCTGTTGGAGCAGTAGATTAGGGTTAAAAAATAATATAATATCAAGGGTGCCAATTGTATTCACGTGTACTCACATATATGGCTCTAGATAACCATTCGTTCTGATCCTACACCTCTTGTAGCTGGATCGAGTTATTACCAGTGTTACATCAATCCTATTCCTCTGGTTATCCATAGTGGTTCGAAAGGTTATGCCAGAATTGGTTATGGCGATAAGATAAAGTGCATCTCTATTAGCCCCTCATAGTCCCCCTACTAACCTAGTATTTCTATTATCCCCTTCAATACTTCACCACACCTAAAGAAAAAGTGAGAAAAAGAGAGCAGTGGAATGGGGGAAATAGATCGGAGTTAGACCCTATACATCTTCAACAAGTCAAATGAACATTTTGGTTCTATTAAGCTTCTTCAATGACGTGGGAGCACAAGAAATTTCATTTATTTGACAAAACGAGAAAAACATAAAAAACATCCACTAATCTAGGACATGCTAAGGAAAAATGGTAAGATCAATACATACCTTCCCATCAAAACTGTCTTCATCCCGATTAGTTTAATATCCACCCCTAAAAGGTATGTGCCTTAAATATCTCCTGAAATGAGTTTCTACGTCTGCCTATGTGGATGAAAATAAGAAATCAATTCACAACCATGGGAATCTCAAAAGACTAACTCAAGCCATGAAAATTACAAAAAACTTATTTGTAAACCCTTAAATCCCATTTCACCCTCCCTAAGATGGAACAAGATGAATTGATTAATGACATCTCAAATCATTTCAAAAAAACATTTTTAACAAAAACCCCATGAAAAATATTTAAGCACAAAAGAACAAAGAGAAAGAAAACATCCCAAATCCCCAAGAAAATGATCGAATGAAACTAAATATCCATAATATAATTATAAATCTATACCCTAAAATTCCCAAATTCAACAACTTACGGGAAAACCCATCCCTTAATAGTCCTAAATCAACGACTTAGTTAAAAAACGAAGATGGAAAAAAGAAACAAAAACCGAAAATGAGGAATTTACAGAACCTTTTTGCAAATTCGTAGATTCCACAACTACCCTTAATTAGAAGACTAACAATGGGTTTTTCTAGGTCAATGCATCCGCAATCGATTCCAATGGGATGAATATCTGAAAGTACTAAATGAAAAATAGAGCAAGAAGTTTGTGGGTTTGAAGGCAATCAGAACAACGAGGCCACCAGGAGATCATGCGAATGGCTAGTGGCTTGTGAACCCTAGATATTATTTGAAGGCCTGAGAACGCCAACCCTAGATTGCCTCATATGTTGTTCAGATCTGAGTTTCAGGTGGCTTCAAGATCCCACTACCGTAGATCATATGATAGACACTGTGCGTGTCCAGATCAAATGCTTCAGACGCAGAAGAATATTGCTTCAATACCTTCACCGCATATCAGATGATCAAAGGATTCAGAGTGCTTTAATACTCTTTTTCTTTTTCTTTCTTTATTTTTGTTATTTTTTTTCCTTATTTTATTCTTTTATTTATTTATCTTCCCTCATTTTATTATTTATATTATTGTTTTTTAAAATTTATTAATATTAATATATTACATAAACTAACTATATTATAAAATATACATATTATATTAAATAGTATATTAATATAAAAACTATAAAACTATATATTATATTATTATATAATAGCTATTTGATATATTAATATATAAACTATTTAATGTCAAAGTGAGGAAATAATATTAGAATCATGGTAATTTTTTTTTTTAAGAATTTTACAAAAAGGGAGGTTTTTTTTCTTTACAAAATGGAGGATATTGAATATATTTTGCACGTGAGAGACCCGAGGGAAACTTTATAACTTTACAAACTCAGGTGCGAGGAGAACCATGATGAATGGATGGATATGGAGAATTAATGGAGGTTGTGAAATTGACAATTTTTAGCTAATATGATGACGTAAAATACATGAACTTGTCGAAACTTTAACCGATTGACAAGAGGGTCAAACGACAATGTTTTTTGTTCAATTAAAATATGAACGTGACCAGTATGATGAGACAAACATAATGACACCAACTTCACGACTTGACAATGCAGAGAGGGAATTAAGACAAAAAAATAATATCCAAGACTCGATTCAACCACACTATGATGATGCACATGATGCAACTTGAAAGATGTGTCGAAGGGATAATACGAAAGAAAAAATGGTGAAATAATATATGGACATGATAAGCACATCGATATTGATGTGACAGTACAGATGAAACGATCTTGCAAAAAAGTTCAGTAAGTTCTCCTTTGGTGTCATGTTTCAAAACTAGCTCGTGTCTTTGAATCCATCTACAATGTTACAATTTACTAAATTTTAACACTGCAGTCTCTGAATCCATCAACAGTGTTAAAATTTAGTAAATTGTACAAATTCGTTGTCAAAATTGTAATTTTCCATTGCCGGAGTGACACAACTAAAAATGACCAAATAAATGACCAATTGTTATGTAGTCATTTTTAGTTTAGGTTTGTGGTATTTGCGATATCTTAGCTTGGGATAGTTTTTATTAATGTATATACCACAGATGTATTGAAAATTAATTATGATACCTTGGGAAGGATGTAAAGCTTAAAAGCAAATTGCTTCTGCTCCAAGAACGTCAGAAGACTATGTATAAGGTCGCTAATGTAAGCGGTGCAAATCTGCTTCATGCATTAATGCTGAGCTGTGACACATGAGGGGGTCTAAAATTTACTAAATTCTAACATTGCAAATGGATCGAGAGGACCCCTAGAAAGGGGGTCTCTAGATCCATCTGTAGTGTTAGAATTTAGTAAATTGTACAAATTCATTGTCAAAAGTGCAATTTTTCATTGTCGGAGTGACACAACTAACAATGACCAAATAAACGACCAATTCATATTCTTAATGTTTTTTTTATGTGGTGATTTTTTTTTAGTTACTTGTTATCTGGCCATATATTTTATCCCGTGACCCAATTGGTCATTCCTCTGGTCATTTTTAGTTGGCTCACTCAAGTTCGGTCATTTATACCTTGAAAAAACTATGGTGACCAAATTTTTTGGTCACCTAGTCATTTATCTCTCATTTTCTACTAGTGGTTGTAATGTGTCCAATGAACCTATACCTTCCCAATGGCCATATTATGGAGTAATGTGGGTTTCCATCTAGTATATACACTTGTAGCACTAGTATATCTCCTTATGGGTCCACCTAAATCAAGTCACAATCAATAATTTGGTTAGGATCATGCACACATTTTTTTAATAAAGACACATGAAGCACCATATGCAATTTTATGCAGGCCAATAATGCAAGGTTGTATGCAACAAGACCTATCCTAGATAAATTTCAAATTGTTCACAATATCTAGGTGCTAGCTTAGGACATATCCTAAGCTTCATGTAAATTTTCTTTGGCCTGAATTTTAGATACACATGGGCACCAATTCTAAGTTCTCTTGTTGTTATACTTTTTTCTGCATAGCTTTTCTATCCGTCCTATACTATTTTTAAATTCTACCTGATATTAACCATATTCTTTTCCATTTCTTTAAGCAATTCTGGACCAATAACCACTCTATCTGTTGGACTATCCCAACTGATTGGAGTATTGCATTTCATTCCATACAAGGTTTCAAATGGACTCATATTTAAAGATGCATGATATCCACTATTATAAGCAAACTCTGCCAAATTCAAGTAATCATCCCACTTTGATGGTTGATCCCTCACATACATTCTAAGCATTTATTCAATAAATTGATTAACCTTCTTAGTTTGTCCATCTATATGTGGGTGATATGTTGTACTCATATTCATATTTGTTCCAAATCCTTTAAATAGACCTTTCCAAAAATTTAAGGTAAACTTTGAATATTTCCCTGGGTATTCCATGTAATCACTAGCACAAAATGAGAGATAAGTGACCAAGCGACCAAAAAAATTGGCCACCACAACTTTTTCAAGGGATAAATGACCAAAATTCAGAACTTTTAAGTGAACTGATGAAAAATGACCAAGATAGATGACCAATTTGGTCACGGGATAAGAACTAAACTAAAAATGACCAAGATAAATGACCAATTTGGTCACGGGATAAGAACTAAACTAAAAATGACCAAGATAAATGACCAATTTGGTTACGAGATAAGAACTAAACTAAAAATGACCACATAACATTTGGTTATTTATGTGGTCATTTTTAGTTGTGTCATTCCGGCAATGACAAATTATAATTTTGATAATGAATTTGTACAATTTACTGAATTTTAACACTGCAGATGGATTCGGAGACCCCCGTAGGGGGGTCTCCGAATCCATCTGCAGTGTTAAAATTCAGTAAATTGTAACATTAAAAGTACACAACTTGGATTATTTTTCAATACATGTTTTCTAAGGGATCATTTATTTGAGGCCATGATCCTGATGCCTATTGTGTTAGATGATAGGAGAATCACTGAGATGCTCATTTAGGGGTTTCTCTACTAATTAGTGCCTTGGGTGTGGTGAGTTGATATCTAGATAATACATCATGTATTGCATATAGTTTATCAAGTGATAGATGAGTTCTTCTACATGTGGTTGAGTCGAGCCTTAGTCGATATTTGTCGTCTTTCCCTTTTGGAATTGTCATGTCCTAAAGTTAGTGTCACTCCATTCAGCTTGTTGTACTAGTTGTGTTCATGTTTTGTTTAAAAAAACCATCATCTTTTGACCACCTCGGCAGTCTGTTAAAGTTTCGACAAGTTCATGTATTTTGTGTCATGTTAGCTAAAAATTGTCAATTTCACAACCTCCATTAATTCTCCATATGCATTCATTCACCATGATTCTCTTTGCACCCGAGTTCAAAAATATTTAAAGTCCCTCTGGGTCCCTCCCTTACAAGAAATAGCCAATATCCTCCATTTTGAAGAAAAAATAATTCCTCCATTTTTGTAAAAATCCATTTGTTCCCATCTCCTTGAATAATAACAATAATAATAAAAATACCCCCATAATCGCAGCTAACCCCTTCTCCTTTTACATATAAAATTAATAAATTATCAAAAACCTTTTTTCCCTATATATTTTCACCCATATATAATATTAATATATTGTATAGTTATTATATATATTTATATAATTAATATATGTAACTATCTGTATTAACAAATTAAGAAAAATAAGAATATAAACAAAACAAATGTAACAGATAGAGGGAAACTCAAAAAAAGTGACAAGTGAATGAGCAGTGAATTAAAAAATAGATTGAGAGGGAAAATAAAAGAAAATAGGGCTTCCAATAGATCTGATCTCCACGAATTTCTCACAGAAAGCAAAGTTCTCCATATGGTTGCAAGGATCTCCATGTGATCTCCACGAATTGTGCACAGGAAGAAAAGTTCTCCATATGTTTGCAAGGATCTCTATGTGATAGTATTCTTGATTTTGCTTGAGATCATCTATTCACCATCAATTTTTTTCAACAATATTTGGGGTGGGTTTGAAACCCTAGCTCAACTACTGCAGCACAACCATGCTTCATGTAACAATTCCTACCCTTATCTCTTCGGTTCCATTGTATTTATGGGCTTTCTTTAATCTTTGAATTCATGGTTTAATGGTCTCAGTACACAGATATAGCAGCTCATTCTGCAACATTGCTATTTTCTCCTTAAGTTCTTTTTTGGTGTTCTTTGATACCTCTATCAGATTCCGTCTTTGAAAGATTTATGCATCACCTTCAACTTTGTCAGTCTCACTACGTACAATGTAAGGGGTTTTATATTAGGTTGTCGTTTTCCTACTTGCAATAACATCTTCCTGCCGCTACTTCCATTTCATTGATTTTCATCTATGAACCCATTTGTAGAAGCCATATACTTTCTTACATTACACTACAATATTGGATTATATATATTTATTTAATAGCCTCAGGTTACCAATTGGGGCAGGGAACTTTCTATATGATTGGCAGGATGGATTCATCCGCTTGGATGGGCTACTAAGCGGGGCCACTTGGCTTTGCTACTAAGCTACGATACTACGCTAGGATACTAGGCTTGGATGCTCAGTTGCTTGGATCGCCACCCGAGAGTGTGAGATAAAGTCTCTTTTAACTTTGCTAAGGGTTAGTTCTTTTTATGCCCGACGTCTGAGCTCTCTCCCACTAATCATGCATGGAGAAACATTTAGAGTGTTGAGACTCAGACTTGTTCTATGGCTATGCCAATAGTGTGTGTGATGATCAGGTGAGCTTGTATTTGTGTGTCCATAAGGTTTCCCTTAAATTGGTTCTTATCAGGTTACTCTTCAATAAAATTTATACATTAACTATTGATATTTTTTTCTAATTCTTTCTTTCACATTTCATTTCACTCATTAAAATCTAATTACCAAAGTCAAAAGATTCTTAATTTGTCATAAAAAATAAAATTCATCTATTTAAAATAATAAAAACTCCATTAAATCATTGATAAAATGATTAAAAACATTATATCATTAATAAAATAATACTTTATGAATCATTGGATGGTTTAATAGTTGAAATTAAACCTCATCAAATAATTAAAAAAATATAAAATGATAAAAATCTCTTTAAATCATTAGTTGGTTACACTAATGATTCAAAAACATTAAATCATTAGTAAAATAATAATTAAAAACTTTATAAAATCTCATTAAATAAATGATAAAAATTTCATTAACTCATTAGTTGGTTAGGTTGCTGTTTAGTAGTTGAGATTAAAGATCATTAAATTATAAATTAACTTAGTTTAATGAGTTTAATATCCATAATATTCCAATTAAAAATCAATAGAATTAAGAATTCACTTTGTGTAGGATGCCATACGAATTTAGACTCTATAAATAATCTAGAGTGTCTATATTTGAGCTCTATATAAATATTTTTATTGCTTCTTTCACTAACCGATCAATGGCTCGAAATTTCTGATTGGGTTGTCCTATTCTATTACCATGCCATGTGAAAATGTGAATTTATTTCACTTGTGAGTATCTATTTGAAGTTCATACTCCTCTGCGTCCATGGTTTCTGATCAGGGAGCGAATTTTCGATTCTAATTGAGTGAATTAGGAAATTGGTGAAATTCTAGGTTTTGAAATGCTGAAGGATTTTAATTAATTATCTGTAACATATCAGATAATAAAAAAAAAAGAGGTTATTAGCACTTGGTGTCTAGAGAAGGATTTTGGCTGAGAAAATTTGTCGCTTGACATCAGATTTGATCCGGGGGCAATTTTTCGTGTACCCATTTCAGTTTTTCGAAGAATTTTGACTACCCAAGAGGGGATTCTTCTGAGAATTTTCTATGTAGTAATATATTTTATACTAAGGGAAACTCTATGCACCCAATACTGGATTTTAGAAGAATTTTGAAAACCAAGAGAGGGATCCTTGAGAATTCTCTGTGTACCCATTAACAGATTTTATACAGAAAACATGTGTTTGGCCTAATGTGTAATCCTGGGGATTTCATTGAGATGGGATCATATGGGGGCATTCTTGTCTGGAAAATGAGGTTTTCCAAACTTTCAGGCTTGAGTTGAGTTTGTTTTTTGAACTGTATTCTCATTTTTTTATTTAGTGGATTTTACAGAACAACTGGTCTAGGACTTGGACTTGCTAATGTTGAGGAACAAATGCTTGGATGTCAACAGGCCAGGTACCCAAATTCTCTAGAATTGTTTTATTCTAAATTGCTACGAATATACATATAATGAGTGATTTGGGGGATGGAACATTGAGCATGGATTTATTAAGGCTTAGAGTGCTGGACACGTGTGCCACACCAAGACACAACTGGAGATCGACATCTTTGTGCAAAAAACTGAATTCTCCCTTTCATTCATCCCCAATACCAAAGTCAAGTTCTGGAAAAGGAGAACAGGGTTTTGGCAAGTGTGTATTAATTGACGATACATGAATCAAAAATCAATGGAGGAAACCCAATTCTCCCTCTCTTCCATCCCCAAAACCAGAGTCAAGTTCTAGAAATCGAGAAAAGGGCTATGACAAGTTTGGATTATTTCTTCATGCAGAAGAAGACAACACAGAGTAGGAATTATCGAGCACATGTCCTCCTCAGTTTTATGATTCACAAGGAATGTATATGCAACTTCTCTTCTCGCCATTTAGGGCTCTCACGTTCTTAGAATTCCCTAATAAGGAAATCGTGTCAAGAGAGACAACTATGGATACCTTGCAAAACCCAACAATGGACTCTAGAAATGAGACACAGATGAAAATTGATCTAGATTGTATTCAAGATGTTTCATGTGATGAAGAACATCAGGTTGGGAGGAATTATATCATTGAAGAGAATGGGGTAATAGAAGAGTCTAAGGTTCGAGCCGCTCAATGCGACAAAGAGTGCTCACAGGTTCTTCCCTATCTATTCATGGGTAGCAGAATAGTGGCCCAAAAGCTTTCAACTCTCCATAATTGTAGAATCACCCATATTCTGAATTGTGTGGGTTTTTCCTACATAGAGAATTTTCCAAATGATTTTTGCTACAGGACACTCTGGTTAAAAGACAACCCAGGTGAGGATCTTACTTGCATTTATATGATGTTTTGGATTTCATCGAGGAGGTTCATGAGAAAGAAGATTGCATGTTATTTCTGCATTGTTTCCAAGGGCTTTCAAGATCTGTGGCTCTTGTTATAGCATACTTGATGTGGAAAGAGCGCAAATCATTTGATGATGCTTATGCATTTGTCAAGGCGACAAGCTATATTGCAAGCCCCAATATTGGTTTTGTTGTCCAACTTCTGCAATGGCAGTCAACAATACAAAAGCCACCAAAAGAAAATGTGTTTTGCATGTATTATGTGGTCCCTCACTCTTCTTATGCACCGCTGCATCTGGTTGCCAAGATTGTGACTGACCCAAGTATTTGTGCTGTTGATTCAAGAGGGGTATTTATAATCCAATTATCTAGCAAGCTATATATATGGATGGGCAAAAGATCTGATCTAGAAATGGTTGCTACGGCTAACCGAAGTGCTTTTCAATATGTCAGATATGAGTATGCACAAGGCCCATTATAAGTATCGTGCAATGAAGGATTTGAGCTGACAGAGCTTTGTGAAGCTCTTGGAATGGGCAATGTAAAAGATAAGAACTCCAAAAAGGAAACAATGATAATTTTCCCTTTCATTCAAAGTAGGGGAGAAGCTGGTTGTCGAGTATGATAAGGATTATCAGTTGTACTGTAAAGCCAAATTAGGTGGATTCAAGCCTCCTGCAGTTGGAACAACAATGATAATCTCTTTGCCAACCAAAGCTGAATGTTTCTACTGGTTGCAAAGTGCAGATAACCGTGATTGCAAGTGACCATGAATTTCCTTTTCCAAGGGTTGGATATCAAATTTTGATAGAAATTATCCTCTTCCTGTGACCCCACAAGAAAAAGAGAACCGAGTGAAGCTGAACAAACATGTAAAAGTATCATTATGCTGATTTAGATTTCATATTTTGGAAACAAGGTTTGGCTTCAAAATTAACCTGAATGGTATATAGAATTTTGAGGAAAGGGAGCACGATGATTGTGGCTGAGGCATTGTACCATAGTGGAATTTTTGAGGAAGTGATGAATGATAATGACCTCTTCATATCTGATAGAAAAGTTGAATACATATCATACCATTCAACACGTGAGTACATTTCAACATGTGAGAACTTCATAAGGTATTGTCGACTGTTTTTAATGTTGTTCTAATTTGTTGTCAAGTTTTTCCTTGGTGCTCGTTTTATATACAACACTAGAGCTCCTCCTAGTATTCATAATATTTAACTAGAAAATATCAGGTATTACAGACATTTTCTCTGCTCTTAACTTCACCCATGGATGAAGCTATGCATCCACTTATTCTGCTATTTTTTTTTTCAGAGTATGCAATAAGTTTTTCATATTCAACATTATCTTGCCATTTACCTAGGTCATTTGGACTTTGATAAACCAGTGACATTATGTTATTAACAAGCAAAGTGGTTTACTTTGTTGAACCTTTTGGGGAATGCTCCAAGATACTTAGCATCAATGGATTTCTTATATCAGAAGATGTAAATATTCATGTGGTTTATGTGAATAGCATTTCTCAAGCCACCATGGTAAAGTTTCTCTCTGTTAGTATTGTTGTATTTGAATAATACTAGCCAATAAGCTCCCAAGATATTGCTCTCCAATTGCCAATAAGATTCATATGTGAAATATTTCATATCCATGCTTGAATCACTGGCTGTCAAATTATATAGACTTTTGAGTAAATGGAGCACATTGATTGTGGCTGAGGCATTGTACTGTGGTGGAAGTTTTGAGGAAGTGATGACTGATAATGACCTCTTCATATATGATAGAAAATTTGAACAAAGATCATACCATTCAACCCGTGAGTACATTTCAACATATGAGAACTTCATAAGGTTTGCTCAACTGTTTTTAATGTGTTCTATTTTGTTGTCAAGTTCTTCCTTGGTGCTAGTTTTATATACAACACTGGAGCTTCTCCTAGTATGCATAATATTCAACTAGACAATGTCAGGTATTACAGACATTTTATTTGCTCTTAACTTCACCCATGGATGAAGCTATGCATCCACTTATTCTGCTATGTTTTTCAGAGTATGCAATAAGTTTTTCATATTCAACATTATCTTGCCATTTACCTAGGTCGTTTGGACTTTGATAAACCAGTGACATTATGTTATTAACAAGCAAAGTGGTCTACTTTGTCGAACCTTTTGGGGAATGCTCCAAGATACTTAGCATCAATGGATTTCTTATATCAAAAGATGTAAATATTCCCGTGGTTGATGTGAATGTCATTTCTCAAGCCACCATGGTAAGGTTTCTCTTTGTTAGTATTGATGTATTTGAATAATACCCGCCAATAAGCTCCCAAGATATTGCTCTCCAATTGCCAATAAGATTCAGATGTGAAATCTTTCATATCCATGCTTGAATCAGTGGCTGTCAAATTATATAGACTTTTGAGGAAATGGAGCACACTGATTGTGGCTGAGGCATTGTACCGTGGTGGAAGTTTTGAGGAAGTCGTGACTGATAATGACCTCTTCATATCTGATAGAAAAGTTGAACATAGGTCATACCATTCAACCTGTGAGTACATTTCAACATATGAGAACTTCATAAGGTTTGCTCAACTGTTTTTAATGTTGTTCTATTTTGTTGTCAAGTTTTTCCTTGGTGCCAGTTTTATATACAACACTGGAGCTGATCCTAGTATGCATAATAATCAACTAGACAATGTCAGGTATTACATACATTTTCTTTGCTCTTAACTTCACCCATGGCTGAAGCTATGCGTCCACTTATTCTGTTATTTTTTTCAGAGTATGCAATAATTTTTCATATTCAACATTATCTTTCCATTTACCTAGGTCATTTGGACTTTGATAAACCGGTGACATTATGTTATTAATAAGCAAAGTGGTCTACTTGTCGAACCTTTTGGGGAATGCTCCAAGATACTTAGAATCAACAGATTTCTTATATCAGAAAATGTAAATATTCCTATGGTTGATGTGAATAGCATTTCTCAAGCCACCATGGTAAGGTTTCTCTCTGTTAGTATTGTTGTATTTGAATAATACCTTCCAATAAGCTCCCAAGATATTTCTCTCCAATCGCCAATAAGATTAAGATGTGAAATCTTTTATATCCATGCTTGAATCATTGGTTGTCAAATTATATAGACTTTTGATGAAATGGAGCACGCTGATTGTGGCTGAGGAATTTTACCACGGTGGAAGTTTTGAGGAAGTGATGATTGATAATGACCTCTTCATATATGATAGAAAAGTTGAACAGAGATCACACCATTCAAAACGTGAGTACATTTCAACATATGAGAACTTCATAAGGTATGCTCAACTGTTTTTAATGTTCTTCTATTTTGTTGTCAAGTTATTCCTTGGTTCTCGTTTTATATACAACACTGGGGCTGCTCCTAGTATGCATAATATTTAACTAGACAATGTCAGGTATTACAAACATTTTCTTTTCTCTTAACTTCACCCATGGCTGAAGCTATGCGTCCACTTATTCTGCTATGTTTTTTAGAGTATGCAATATGTTTTTCATATTCAACATTATCTTTCCATTTACCTAGGTCATTTGGACTTTGATAAACCAGTGAAATTATGTTATTAACAAGAAAAGTGGTCTACTTTGTCGAGCCTTTTGGGGAATGCTCCAAGATTCTTAGCATTAACGGATTTCTTATATCCGAAGATGTAAATATTAATATGGTTTATGTGAATAGAATTTATGAAGTGACCATGGTAAGGTTTCTCTCTATTAGTATTGTTTTATTTGAAATTTGAATAATACATGCCAATAAGCTCCCAAGATATTGCTTTCCAATTGCCAATAAGATTAAGATGTGAAATATTTCATATCCATGCCTGAATCTGCGACTGTCTTGGTTATGAATTTATCTCATCAAAAGGTTCAAGGATGCACACACTATAACCTAGGACTTCACTGGCCTCAAATGCTAGGAGGCGTGCTTATGTTTCCTCAATGCCCACTAGGATCATCCAGTGAGGTCCTCTCAGCCATGGATACTCCCCAGTGCCTAGACAGTGTATTGGATCATTCTTAGTGCTTGGTTCCATGGTACATGCTTCTTCCTCCTTTCCCCTTTCCACTTCATTCTGTCTTATGTACTTCTAGTTGATCTCTTGCACTGTCTCGTTTCCCATTATTTGATGTAATATTATTTCATGTTTTCTTGTTTGATCCTGTTGTATTTTACTTCATGCTTTTAGGGAAACTTAGGGTACCCCTACATATTGGCATCACTGGTTGTACTTCCTAGTCCCATTGACCTGTCTGTTGGGAATTTGTTGGAATTTAATAAAATATTCTTATCTTGTCTTATCTAAAATGTCTCTCATCCTTATATCTTATTCTACTAAAAATAGATAGATCTTTGTAAGAAAGGAACGAAAACCTTTAAATTTAAAATTTGACTGGAAACATCCTCCAAGTTACATAGGCTTAATTTTGTTTTTTTGTTTATTTTCTCTATCAGCAAGTATTGTGTGATAACAGTATATCTATAAAATGATTTATTTCTTCTATACTGACTGTATTTCCTAGAATGCCTTGATCTGTAAAGTTGTAGTTTAGCAGGCTCTAATAGCTCTCTTGGAGCACAACCTACTGGAAATTTCAACTTAAAAAATAATTACATGAGAAAATTGTTGTCACTTAGACATCAGAAAAAACAGGTAGGTGTTGAGACTTTTGGTCATAGTTGAGGAACATTCGTGAGAGAAATTTCTTATAATCACTGTAAAATTTATGACAATGAAAAATGAAAAACCTTTTGAAGGAAATATCTTTTGCAAGAAACCAAAACAGAATTTGAATTTTTCTTAACTAGAGCATAGAGGTCTAGAGGATTTATATTGTCATTATTAAGAAACTTTGGCTAGTTTTACGGTTTACCCGTAACCAGTACCATCGTATAGAAGATCCTTCAGTGACAAAGGTTTGATTTGAACATAAACAACAAAATGTAGATTCTGATAATCCTAGGATTTCAATTTGCAAAGGTTTGATGCTTACTATTTTACAGGGAAGGGGAACTAGACATGCTTAATCCCTCTGCACTCCTACACTCATACTTTTTGACGTGTAAAACAAAGAGTTCAAAGCCAATTGAGAAATGACATTCATCAACTCCTTTACTTTTAGACTTGGCTGTTTCTCCAAAGGTTTCATCTTGTTCAGGCTGGATATTGGTCAGAAAGAAGCCTTGAATTTTAGTAGGCAAGCTTTTCTCTTGAAAAACCTTTGATGTTGGAGTCATAGCGGCTTTCCTTGGCCCTGCCGAGAATTCTTAATGGAGCTTCTCATCTTATTAGATTTTAACTATTTCATTTACATATCCTAGTGGATGGAGGCTCTACCCTTTCCACACTTAGATGATTTCTGGTTGTTTGAATTTCTTCCCCAGGTAGCAATATCCTTTCATTTTCCTTAGCATCAGCTTTTGAGTTCTGGTCACAGTATACATGATGTAAGATGACTTGGGAGGAGGGGAGGAGGACCCAATTCTTTTCAACCATATTTTGTAGAGGTAACTCACAAATGGAGGAAGATCCTCTTTTTGCCTCAGTGTTTAAGGCTGAAACTCCCTCTATTTTTATGCTTTATGTTGTGAGGGATGAGAAAAGTTGCATTCCTTTTCATGTTGTTGCTGCTTTAGAGAAGTTGTTTGTAGATTCACATAGACCCCATGCAATATCAAGGCATACTTCTCCTCCGGGGTCAAATATTGTTTTCCCTGCACCAGTTGGCCAAGGATTGACTTTCACCACCCTGTCGAAGAAGAGAGTGTAACTGTCTCTAGAAATGAGTGATCAATTGAGGTCCACCAGGTCCATATGCCAATTTAGCCTGATTGGGGGTTTTCCAACAGATAGGTTGACATTTAATTTCCATTTTCCTTTTCACTTTTCTTCCACAGTTGATAGATCTAGTCTTGAACCTTTGGATTGATGTTTGTTAGTATTGTTTCTCTGAGAATATTCACATTTTTCTGTTTTATGCCTTGGACTGTGGGTGTTGAGTCCTTAAATATCGAATTGTCTCTGATTAACCATATTTTCCAAAGAGTACCTTGGGATGAGTTCCCATACTTGCTAAGAAATAGTTTCTTATGAAGGGAACCTTTATACAGTCCATTCCATTCAAGGAGAAATCGTTCCTTGGAAATATTAATGGTCTCCTGTCCTGTTTCCTCTAGAAGTATAGACCAAAATTCTTTTGTTACTCCAGATTCCACAGTCAAAGAATATATGCTGCATCGATTCCTCTTCTTGCTTACAAAAGCCACATCTTAATGGACATGCAATATCTCTTTTCCTTATATTTTCTATCGTGAGTAACTTTCATTGAGCAAAGAGCCACAAAAAGTGTTGAGCTTAGTGATGGAGACCAATTTCAAATCATTTTTCACTTTGGATATGGAGTATTTTCTTCCACACTCATTCTCAATGTTCTGTGCCCATCCTTTACCGTGGAAGAGCTTGACTTGCCTCAACCTCTTAAGTTGGAGAGTGCTCTTGATATTTAGGCATAACTATTTAAATTTAAAGCAATTATCAGTTCAAGGAATTCATGTCGAAGGTGTTTGGGAAGATCCATTTCCTGGGCACTTTGCCACCTTGACTAGGAGATCATTATTCCAAGTTGCTATGTCTTGTGAGATTTCAAAGATTTTGTGAGAATAACTAGTGTTTGAGATTCCTCTTTCAAAATTCAATGCATTTTTCATGTGGATAGATGTTGTCATCCCATGACATCTCCAAGTTTCCTGTTGGATCTCAGAAAATACGGTCCTTGAAAAGCGAGACTCCTTGGCATGTGGCTTTCCATGATTGGGATTTTTTAGGAGTATTAGCTCATTGTTCTCAAATCTTCCTTCTGTATGTACAACTACATCATTTATTTGTCTCCTATATCAAAGTAATATTTTTTTGTAGATTTTCCTAGAAGGTATAAAGCCCCCTGTTTTTTGAGATCAAAAGTGGGATCAACTTTCTGAGTCTAAAGGCTATCAACTTTGTGCAAATCTTGTATGGAACATTATAGAGGGAGATGGTCAGAATTAACTGAAGTTAGAAGCATTTCTCTCATTAGGAATTAAGGCTATAGAAAAGTATAGTGAATTCTTCTCTGTATAAAGCCTTTTGACCTTGCTGTTTCAATGACCTTTATCAGGTCTTCCTTTATTATATACTAGGCCAGCTTGTGAAAATGAGCAGAAAAACCATCTCACCTAGGAGTCTTATTGGATTGCATAGATTGGATTATCATCAAGATTTTTTCCCTTGTTACCCACTTCATGAGGATTTCATTATCCCGATTGGTCACTAGATTGGGAATGTATCTTAATATTTATATATATATATATATTCTTGTCCCCTGTCAATTTGAAATTCTGTGAATAGTTCTCTGTAGTGCAAGTTTGTTGCATGATTTATTTCTTCGAAAGTATATACCTTGTTTAGATTGTGTAAAGAAATCTTGCTAAATGAATTTTTTAATCAATCCGAGAGTCTTATTGGATTCCATAGATTGGATTATCATCAAGATTTCTTCCTTTGTTACCCACCTCATGAACATTTCATTATCCAGATCGGTCACTAGCTTGGGAATGTATATTAAGATTTTTTGTTGTTTTTGTCCACTATCAATTTGAAATTCTGTGAATAGTTCTCTGTAGTGTGAGTTTGTTGCATGGTTGATTTCTTTGGAAGTATCTACCTTGTCTAGATTGTGTAAAGAAATCTTGCTGAATGAATTTTTTAATCAATATTGCATTAGCTTGCTTATGAAAAATTTAGTATTTATGCCCCATTTTTAAAGCCATAGATAGAGCCTGATATTTTTGCTTCATGTGATGTGGAATACAGTGTATTGACTTCCCTTGGTTAGCATGTTAGAAAAACAAGATTGCAGAGCAATAACAATAAACATAAATGCAAATATAATCACACATACACATTACAAGAGAGACACAGATATATCGTGGTTCACCCCAACTTGGGATACGTCCATACTGAAGTTTCCAGTCCTTTATTATTTCGTCCAACAAAGTGAAGGGATACAAACTGCAACACAACCGTTGCACTTCCTCTTCACTGTCTCATAGTCTCTCTTCTTGATCTCATAGATATTTACAATGCATAATACCTAATACATAAACCCTAGCCATGTTACAATGTCTTTATTTTATAAGGGAAATACAATGGGAAAATACCATGGGTTACCCAAAACCATGGGCTCAAAATATGGTGGCGAAAACAACCCCAAAAAGTTTCCTCGAGGGCTTTGCCCCCGAACCCCCATTTTTGGGGGTGTTGCCCTAGAACCCCCTTCTCAGGGGTTCTGCCCCCGAATCCCCATAACTTGATGGCGTTGCCCCCAAACCCCCTTTCTCGGGGGCGCTGCCCCCAAACCCCGACGGGGGACCGCTGGCCCCTGCACCCCCCAGCCAGGGGAGGTCAACACCCCCTCGGACCCTCTGAGCGTCGTGCTGGGATCATAACCAAACCTGGGGTACAGACACGGCTGAATAATAATATCTTTGAATCTGGAGATCAGGCTCCACAACCAAAACAGAAGACATACACATTGAAAGTAACTTACTCATTTATTTCTATACATTGACTTTATGCTTATGTGGTGTGCTTCTTTAGGAGGTTGGAGACCTGTGTGGTAGGGTGACACTCTTTATGAGGTGCACATGGATGGGTTGTTGCTTGGGAGGATTGTTGTGTATTTAGGAGGAGAGTGTTGATCCCTAAGTAGCATGGGGACACTTGGATGCTTACATGGAAGCTTGTGCTTGACTTGAGGATGCTTGGATTGAGGAGCATTCATGGAGGTGTGGAGAGTTCATGGGAGAAAATGCAGATGCCCAAGATCAGGAAAAGACAATTGTGATTCTTGATTTGGTTCCACTCGGAGAAAAAATTGACAATAAAACTGCATTCTTGATTTTTGAGAGATTTTGGCAAAAGAAGGTTATCATTAACATGACCCTTTTGGGTAATATTTGTTTCTTACCTATGTATGTGACCCTTTTCCAAAATTTGACAAGATGATGTTAATTGTTGGAAATTTTATTCTCATATCACTCCATAAAGAATTCTATTTAAGGGTGCTAGCTCAATGGTAGAGCACCTACCTTATAGGCAGGAGGTTGGTGGTTCAATTCCTCCGTGCCCTATTTATATTATGAAACCACTAAAAAGAAATAAATAACTAAAAAATGACCAAAATTTGCATACAGATGACCACCAATACAACATGAGGGATAAGTGACCAAAACAATGACCAAAATATGCATATAAATGACCACTTTGGAGTTGGCGATCGTTGGTAGCAAATTAACAGTCATTTATCACGTGACAAAAAATGTGGTCATTAATTGTGACCAAATAATGACCAAACATATGACCAAATTCATGACCAAATATACGACCAAATATATGACCACAAGATAAGCTATAAATGAACAAGCTAAATATGACCACATTTTTGGTCGCGTGATATATGACCGCTAATTTGCTACCAGTGGTCACCAACTCAAAAGTGGTCATTTATATGTGGATTTTGGTCATTTTTTTGGTCACTTATCTCTCATTTTATACTAATGAATCTTGCAATCTCATTCATATAATTTTATTCTATGTTAGATGTCTTATGAGTTGACTTAATTGAAATGAAATGTGCAACCTTTGTAAACTCATCTACCACTACCATGACTGAATCATGTTGTTTTATTGTCTTGGATAATTTAGTGATGAAATATATTGTCACCACATCCCATTTCCCTTTTGGAATTGGAAATGGATGAAGTAATATTTTTGGATTCCCATGCTCAACCTTTATCTTTTAACATTCCATATATATTTCTATGTAATCAACTATGTCTTTATTCATTCTTGGACAAAAGTATTGACTTCTTACTAATGTAATTGTCTTTTTCCTATTCAGGAGGTCCTGCATATGGTACCTTATGTATTTCATCCATTACCAACTTTCTAAATTCAATAGAATTATGAATGTAAATTCTATTATTATTCATAAGAATCCCATCATTTTCCAACATGTATCCTTTAACTTTGTACTATAATTTTTTTTATTGTATCCCTTCTTTTACCTGAATATACTGCTAATATGAAATAACATCTTCAAGAATTCTGAATTTTAAATCTGATTTGCACATGCTAATGGTTGTAGCATGCATTGTATGTTCTCTTCTGCTGAGTGCGTCTACAACCTTATTCTCCTTTCCTTTAATGTGTTTGATTTCAAAATAAAACTCACATAGAAAATTCAACCATCTTGTCTGTCTTGCATTTAAAGCATGTTACTCAAATATATATTTTATCTCACTGTGATCCATTCTTAATTCAAATTTTCTGCCCATAAGATAATGTCTCCACAGTTTTAAGACATGCACTATAACAACCAACTCTAAATCATGTGTGGCATATTTTTTCTCATGTTCCTTTAACTTCCTAGATTCATAACAAACCACACACCCATCTTGTATGAGTACACCACTAAATCCTTCTTTACAAGCATATGTCCATACTGCAAAATATTCATTTGGATTAGTAATTTTGAAAATTGGTGCATTGGCAAGCAATCTCTTCGATTGTTGGAAACTTTCTTCACACTTAGGTGTCCATTCAAATTTGACTCCCTTCTTCTGCAATGATGTAATTGGATGTGGTAATTTTGAGAATCATTTTACAAATATTCTGTAATATCCATCTAATCCCATAAAAGATATAACCTCTAATACATTCTTGGATGTATTCCACCCCATGATAGCTTCAATATTCCTTGGGTCTACTGCTACCCCTTCCTCAGATATGATGTGTCCCAAATATTGAATTTGTTTTTGATAGAATGAAAATTTACTTAGCTTGGAATATAATTGATTATTCATTAACACTTGTAGAACTAATCTCAAATGTTCTTCATGTTCCTCGACTAATTTTGAATAAATAACAATGTCATCTAAAAATACAATGAAAAACTTATCCAAATACTATCTAAATATTCCATTTATTGAGCGCATACAAGTAGATGGTGCATTTGATAATTCAAATGAAAATACCACAAAATCATAATGACCATATCATGTCCTGAAAGTTGTTTTGTTGATATCTTCATCCTTTATTATCACCTGATGATAACCTGATCTTAAGTCTATCTTGGAGTAAATCCTTGCCCCTTTTATCTAGTCAAACAAATCATCAATTCTGTAGAGGATATTTGTTCTTCATTGTGATTTTATTTAGTTTCCTGAAGTTAATACATAATCTCAATGTTCCATCTTTCTACCTTACAAAGAGTACTTGTGCTATTGAAGGATACACACTTAGTCGTATGCACCCCTTCCTCAATAATTCTTCAATATGCATTTATAACTCTTTCAACATAGGTGTACTAATTCTATATGGTATTTTGGAACTTGGGGCAGTTCCAGGAACCAAGTTGATAGAAAAGTCAATCTCTCTTTTTGGTGGTAACCCAGGTATTTCTTCAATCACATCTACATATTCCTGTAATACTGACAAATATTCTAGGATGGGGCCCTTATCCTTTTTCTAGTTCCTCTACATGAGCTGCATACAACTAGAACCCTTTCCCGAAACATCTTTTTAACTATACAACCCAAACCTGCTTTATAGAAATAGGCCTTGGAATGCATTTCACTATATTATTCTCTCCTTATTCTTCAATACAAGAGAGAGTCTTATTATGGAAATATAAAGTGACATGGCGTGCATCCAACCTGTCCATTCCAATAAGTAAATCATAGGAACCCATAGGTATTATGTTCAAATTTGCAAATGTATGGAGTCCATTCATATATAAGGGACAACCCCTTACTATCTCATTGGTTCTTTTGGTTCTGGTAGCCAACTGTACCAACCATAATTTACCATGCTTTCTTTTCTGATCCAGATTTATGTGAGAACAAAGTGAAAGAGTATATATATATTCACATGCATAGATATATTGGAAGAAACATAGTGATACTGTAAACTTAGATTCTATTAAAATGAATGAAATAGAACATACTGTAAAAATAAAATTAGCTAGAATGGTGGTATCTATATCTCTGAGAAGAGATGTGGCGGCTACGCTCATTTGTTACAAGATGAATACAAAAATAGGTTGAAAGGGCTTATTTATCATAAGCATGAGGAAAATAAGCCTAAACATAAAAAAATTAAACCTAGGAGATGAACGGTAATAAATTTTGCGGCCCCAAGGTGGTTAGTTGAGCAGTCAACTTCTCGAGGTCATAAATTTGCATACGATATCCATTTGGGGAACTTGGTATACCATTGGAAGATCTATCCAAGGATTAAAATAGTTGATCATTCCTAGACAAGAACCTATGACTATCGTCTAAGCCACTACGTACCCAAAAAAACATTGTTTAGGGCCTTAAAAAGGACCAAGAAGTCCAGGACCTGAAAAACCAAAGAAAAATTACTAGAAAATTGCCAAAATGGAAAACTATTTTGATCTAGTGGAATACGAGGGTGGCCACCAATATCCATCTGGATCATTTTTGTTAACTTAAATATTTCAACCAAATTGGGAGCAATATAACTATGCCTTATACTGGAGTCATTTAAAATGGAAATGGGTTGATCAATAATCTTACCTTTAATCTCAATCATATTGGAATGGTGCTCTTCCTGTCAGTTATCAAAGGAGACATAAATTTTGGGAATGTCTCTAGACACATCCTCCACTATTCTTACTTCATGTATGTTGTGCACAGTTCTCATTTGGTCTCCCTTATAAGGACAATTTCCAAATGTATGATTCCATTCACATCCCCAACATTTGAATTGTTGATTCATCCCTTTCCCCTAAGACTCTGCCATCTTTGATCCATTCCAAATTGGATTGCTCTATTGAAATGAATTCTGCTAATTTATGAAGAAGGGAGGTTGGAATAATTTCTTCATGTAATCTTGTTTATCTCTTTTCTTATCCATCCAATATTTTTATACATCTTCTCTTCCTTTATTTTGATCATATAGACATTTAGACTTTTGAATTTCCTCTTCAAGGGTTTTAGGTTCATCATATTGGATTCTATCCTTGTAAAAGGTAGGCAATCCACTTAGGAATCTTTGTATTTTTACCTTTTATTCTTTAATAAACCCAACAAACCTCATCATATCCATAAATTTTCTCTAATATTCTTCCATACTCATAGATCCCAAATTGATCTCAAATAACTCCTCCATTTTCCTTTTGTAATAATGTTCATATATGTACTTCTACTTAAAGTACTTTTTGAATTGTTTCTAGGAAAATATCTTCTCAATGATATGCTCCACTTCTACTAAATGATCCCACTGTTGATGTATATGTAACTTCAGAATGTATTTCACCCATGTATTTCATATATGTATTTTGTACTCCTATAGAGATGGTATTATTCCTCTATACGGAAGTGTTTGTATTCCTATAGAGATGTTATTATTTATCTATACGGAAGTGTCGACATTTATATTGTAAGTGTCGTAACTTATACTTGATGGGTTATTATACCACCTTGTTGGGGTCGGCTCTGTATAAGTCATGTGGGTCAAAGGGTTATTAGACCACCCTATTGGGGGTCGGCCATGTGGGTCAAAGGGTTATTACACCACCCTAGTGGGGGTTGGCCCAGTCAGCATTATGTTAAGTGGTTAAGTTGAGGCCGACCTAGTTGAGTAAACGTCAAGTCAAGTTAGTGTATAAATAGAGAGTGTGTCTCTCTCATTTTACACATTCTATTCTGTCACTCACACTTGGGAGAGTGGCACACTTTTGGAGGAGGAGGCTCTGCTGCTAGGAGAAGACTATCTCTTGTATTCTAGTTGTATCATTGCTCTATCTATCTCTAAGGAAGTTATTGGGGTTTTTCACCTTTATGGTTTTCCCCAAGTAAACAATGTGTCTCTTGTGTGCTTGCATTATTGTGTCCATGATTGATATGCTGTAGATTTGCTATACATGTTGTTCTCTCAGTTAAGATCCTAGATCAGATTGAAGTAAATTCTGAAAATTTAGCATGGTATCAGAGCTAGCCTGAAAGAAGGCATGATATGGCATGTATGACACTTGTTGCACTTACGATGCTAGGGCTTGATATAGCAAAAACCAGTCATCGTAGCACTTTCGCTATAAATCTGTTTTGGTGAAGTTTTCAGATCTAAAAATTTTATAGGTCGAATATCAGATCCCCATGTACGTTGTGTCCAAAGGACAACCTCTAATTCATTGTACTTTGTGATTTATGATCTGTACAATATAGGGTTTCTGCCTCTTCCAGATCTGAGTCAAAATCAGGTGACCTTGGGAAAAAGGTCATAAATTGGGCTAGGAAGCTCCAAATAAAATTTAGTAAAATGTGAAAGGTAGTATACAGACTGTACTATCTCAAAAACATTTTTTAGAGGTTGAAGCTGAACCAGTGACACGTGGCACACCGTACAAGTTCACTCTCTTGTATTATCCCATAAACAGGTCACGTTGCGACAATTGGCATAACTCTCTCTCAGAAAATCCAATTGAGGTCAGACCTATCAGGATGGAAAGATAACAGGTCGGGCTATCTCAAAACAAATATTCAGAGGACAAAGTGGAACCAATGAGAAATGGCATGCCGTACAAGTTCGCTCTCTTGTATTATCCCATAAAAAGGTCACGTTGCGACACTTGGCATAACTCTCTCTCAGAGAATCCAATTGAGGTCAGACCTATCGGGATGGAAAGATAACAGGTCGGGCTATCGCAAGAACATTTTTTAGACCCTGTGGATCGAAAAGTTCAGAGTTACACTAGAAACAATCAGGTACATATTTCTGTCAAATCAGAATTATTTTTGAGCACCTTCATTCATGGCTTCCGGAATTTAGGGCTTGTGAGAAAGTTGGAATTTTTGTAATTGGAGACCACGTCTGAATGGTACTCATCCAAATCAAAATTTAGAGACCAATATCAGAATTTCTGGTTGGGTAGAAGGCCGGGCTTGATCAGACCCTAGTGCGGGACTTTGATCAGAAAAGTGGAAAATTAGGGATTCTGCAAAAATGAGAATTTTTTAAATCTGTGACCACGGCTGGAATCTCCTCATAAAATAGAAGCTTAGAGATTTGGATCAAATCTTTTGATTGGGCATAAGAGTTGGCTTCATCAAACCCTAGTTCGAGGTCACGTCCAGTGAATCCGAAAGTTTCAAAGGCAAAATTGAGGAGTAAAACTTTGCAAATTTCAAATTCTGAATATACCAGCTTGATCAGCTCATCAAGGCGCATATTTATATCCTTTCGGAAGTTTGAAATTCAAAGTTTGAATTTTTGGGGTTTCTCTGACAAACCCTATTACAGCTCCAAATCCAGTTCTTGCAAATCAAGTGGATTGGGTTAATCCTAGAAGAGGATGGATTGGTCACCTGCATAACTTAAGAAGTTCCTGTCTCAAAGGGAGATGAGGCTAAGGCCTTCCATAAGAAGATTACAAGCAATATTGACAGGTATGGCTTATAGGTATGTTTCATGGTTTATTTTATCATATGTTTATCATTACAGTACAATCTTGATTAATTACTAGACTTGTTGTATCACCTTAATAGAACATGTTCATTGATTAAGGTTTTGACAGTTATGAATGTACTAATGCATTGTGATGTTGTATGAGGTTTATGTTGTTCACTAACATAAATGGTACACCAAGAAAGACAAATCATGTTCTACTTCAAGAACATATGATCATGGTGACATGAAGACAAAGATTCATCCATTGTCATGGATCACATAAAATATCTACTTATGAGGTATGTATAACTTGGTTCTACAATGGTTAACTTATGAGACATCTAGGTTACTAGCACAAGTCACTGAAGAGAACCAGTAGACATTATGCAGGTATGTTAGACATAACTAGCTAGCATGCTAATCCAGGTATGTTTTTCCTATATCAAGCTAGAATTCTACCTTGTGCTAGGATCTTATACTGTTTCGTTGTTGATAATTATTATTCATGAAGTCATAGGTTTGAATAGTCATGGTTGTATGCATATTATGTTTCTTACCATAATTGATGATATGACTAACCAGAAGAATCATGAAGGTATAGGTTTGATTAATCACGGGTTTTATACATATTATATATCTTATCTTGATTGATGATTTAACTAACCAGAAGAGTTCTATGATCAAATAAGAATATGCATGAGTAAAAGAAGACTTCCCTAAAACCTTGAATACTAATGCTTATTATTTATGTTTGAAATGATCATGACTATTCATGCTTAAGATTATTGTGTTTTGATAGTATTAAGATTATACTAATAAATGTGTGATTATGTATGAGTCCTCAAGGATAACACAATGATGATACTAACAAGTATGCATAGGGATCGAGAATGGATATAAGTTCAAGAATAGGTAATCCAGGAAGCAAAGATCAAGAGGGAGCACACTCCAGTAGTTTATGCAAGGATGCAGATATTCAGAGGGAGTTGACCACTTCTCACAATCCACATTAGAATGGAGTTGCAGAAAAAGAAGCAAAGACTAAGAGGGAGTCAACCCAACAATCAAACAAAGATAAGTATTTTTATTATCATTTCTTGCATATTTGTTTGTTTAAATAAAATTGTTCAATGATGTATATGCTCATGTTCCTAGACTTAGGATATGCATTGTGCATATTAGAATGATTGCATTAATGAACAATATACTACTAATATGCATGTGATAGGTAAGTGGCCTATGGCACTGCACAACATTCCAGTGCTACTTATCTAGAATGAAACCTCTTTGCTGACATGTTGGGAGTAGTGCAAACTCTTAACAATGTTCTGGTAGAGACTGGAAGGCATCTAGAAAATTGTGGAACATGGATGAATGTTGTATTGAAGCATTGGCTTAGATAATTGCATGACTGTATTACATATTTCTTTATGTGTAAGAATTTGTCTGAAAATTATGAGTTGTTTCTAATCATGCAATTTAACTTGTTTTGTAGGAAAGACCGTATACCTTCACCTACAAAAGAAGGACTACAACATTTGTTCAAGCAACAAAATTATCTATTGAAGATATTGAAGTTCCTAGGATATGGGAAGAATGCCATGATCCATCGATCATGAAGAACGATGTTTGGGATGCGGTCCCAAGAGCTGAAGGGAAGTCTGTTGTGACTTCCAAATGGAACTATTAGATCAAGCATGCTACAAATGGCAGCATAGAGAAATATAAAAGTGATGAAATAGAAGATACACCAGATGGATTTCAAGACAACTTTCTTGAATGGTGTAGTCATATATGTGTGCAGAACTTGGGGATGATGCACTATTTGTTTTTGGAATGAAGGTGTGGCAGAGTGAAGATGGAATCTTCCTTGGATAAGGGAAGTATGCAGTAGAGATCCTGAAGAGGTTCGAGATGATAGACTACAAGGCTATGGCCACACCTATGGAATCGAACCTGAAGCTTCTGTGTGATGCTCCATCTGATCCAGTTGATTATGGGCTCAAGTACGATGCGAATCAAAAGTTTAACCTATAGGTTTATGTTGATTCAGATTGGGCATGCAGTGCTATAGATAGGAAGAGCACTTATGGGTGCTGCTTCAGTATGGGATCAGGTGTGATCTCTTGCTTTAGTAGGAAGCAGTCCTGCGTAGCACTGAGTACAGCCGAAGCAGAGTATGTTGCAACGGATGAGTAGGTTGCAGATGTATTGACCAAGCCGTTGGCCAGATTGCAGTTTGAGTACTTCAGAGAGAGTCTTGGTGCACTTCAAATCAAGGTTCCTTCCAAAGGGAAGTGATGAGTCCAGAATATGCAGATGCACATGAGCTTTTCTGACATGGTTGATATGTTCTCCCTTGGTCGTGATGTAATTGCTGAGCCATTTTTCACATGGTGGTAGATGTGTTCTCCCATGCTGAAAAATTAAGGGTTGGAGCCTTCCCCAAATGGTGGTAGATGTGTTCTCCCATGTCGGTGGTGTAAGTGCTGGATGATGTGCATCTAGGCTGTGCTTCGTGGACGATGAGATGATCTGAAGAGGATGATGCTATGATGATCAGGAGGATCATGGATGATGAGCATCAGGATGATGCTCCAGTTACTACTCTGTATATGTATATATGCATCATGTTGGATGCTTGTTATGATCAGTTGGATCATTTATATATATATGCATCATGTTGGATGCTGGATATGATCAGTTGAATCATTTATGTATGTATGCATCATGTTGGATGCTGGATATGATCAGTTGGATCATTTGTATGTATTTTGTATATGCATCATGTTGGATGCTTGGACCATGTATCTGTATATGTATCAGGTGGATACTGAGATCATGTATGATGATATGTATCAGGTAGATACTTGGTATGCATCAGGTGGATGCATTGTATGATCAGGATGATCGTGGATGACGAGCTTCTCCAAATGACATGCAGTAGGATGTTGCAGTTATGATGATCAGGATGATCATGTGTACATCAAGATGATGTATGGTGAGTATCAGGATGATACTTTGTGGCCGTGTATCAGGTTGTGTAGATGAGCATGTCTGGGAGATCCTATAGGCCGGAGTTGTGTACCTAACAGCCTGGGATGCTCTTTCGAGACATTGCTTTGGGAGGACATGTAATTTGTGCCCTGGGAGATCTTCAGGTCGGAGTTGTGTACCCGTAACATCCTGAGATGCTCTTGTGAGGTTTTGTCCTATGGCATGTAATTTGCTCCTGGGAGATCTAGACAGGATGAAAAAGGCCTCAGATGCTTCAGCCAGGTTTTTCCATGACCACATGTAATTTGCTCCTGGGAGATCTGGACAGGATGAAAAAGGCCTCATATGCTTCAGCCAGGTTTTGTGGTGGACCACATGTAATGTGCTCCTGGGAGATCCGACAGGTAGAGTTGTGTGCTCATAACAGCCTGGGATGCTTCAGCTAGGTTTTGTGGTGAGATCACATGTAATGTTCTCCTAGGAGATCCGACAGGTAGAGCTGTGTGCTCGTAACAGCTTGGGATGCTTCAGCTAAGTTTTGTGATGGGTCACATGTAATGTGCTCCTGGGGGATCCGACAGGTAGAGCTATGTGCTCGTAATAGCCTGGGATGCTGTAGCCAGGTTTTGTGACGCACGTAATAAGTATTGAGGATTCCACAGTATGGCCAGTGATGACGAAGACCTGCAGGTGGTGGGCCTACATCCAGTATGAAAAAGGACTGGCTCTATAGAACTTCCTATGATGAGTAGATTAAGAGATTGATTGAGATAGCAACAGCAGTGACGATGATGATGACTCGATGACGATTATCCAGTGATGATGATCCAAAGAAGATGACTTGTGCTAGAAGACCTATGTCGAGAAATACCTTCCTAGTTAAGAGGGAGTGTTGATGTATATGTAACTTCGGAATGTATTTCACCCATGTATTTCATATATGTATTTTGTACTCCTATAGAGATGGTATTATTCCTCTATACGGAAGTGTTTGTATTCCTATAGAGATGTTATTATTCCTCTATACAGAAGTGTTTGTATTCCTATAGAGATGTTATTATTCCTCTATACGTAAGTGTCGTCATTTATATTGTAAGTGTCATAACTTATACTTGATGGGTTATTAGACCATCTTGTTGGGGTCGGCCCTGTATAAGTCATGTGGGTCAAAGGGTTATTAGACCACCCTATTGGGGGTCGGCCATGTGGTTCAAAGGGTTATTAGACCACCCTAGTGTGGGTTGGCCCAGTCGGAATTATGTTAAGTGGTTAAGTTGAGGTTGACCTATTGAGTAAAGGTCAAGTCAAGTTAGTGTATAAATAGAGAGTGTGTCTCTCTCATTTTACACATTCTATTCTCTCACTCACACTTGGGAGAGTGGCGCACTTGTGGAGGAGGAGGATCTGCTGCTAGGAGAAGATTATCTCTTGTATTCTGGTTGTATCATTTCTCTATCTATCTCTGAGTAAGTTATTGGGGTTTTTCACCTTTATGGTTTTCCCCGAGTAAACAATGTGTCTCTTGTGTGCTTGCATTATTGTGTCCATGATTGATATGCTGTAGATTTGCTGTACATTTTATTCTCTCAGTTAAGATCCTAGATCAGATTGAAGTAAATTCTAAAAATTTTAACACCCACCATATGGGAGTCTTTCCATGTAGGTTATATATGGCAATTTTGGATTCCATATTTGAAGAATAATTATACAATCATAGGTATTTCCTCATCTCTAACAATGAGGCTTCAACATCTTCTCCTTTCTTGTTGTCATCAAAAGTAGGTGACTTAATTTTCCTAATATCCCCTTGCAATACTTCTTCCATATGTATTCTCTTATGATGTCTCCTTGGATACATTTCTAGACTATTGATAGAATCCTTAGTTGCATACGATCTCCCGTCTACATGAGCTGGTGAATAATGACACCCTTGACGCCTAGCAACACTCTTAGGGTGTCTAGATTTTTCATGAGATCCATTATTTGAACTGTCCTTGTCTTATTTATTAGGGAATGAAACTGCTACAACCTGCATTTGCTTCTATAACAAGTTCAAGCTCTACATAAGTTGAGTATTTAACCGATTCTGTTGCTCCTGAGCTCTTGCTATTATTTCATTATCAACTCTGCAACTATGTACTTACATCCTCAAGCATATCATAGTTTCCACCAGCTCTACTGATTCTATGTTATTGTTGTGCCCATTAGATTTCGTCTCTTCATTTCCCACATTGATGTTCTACCCTTTTGCTTCTTCTCTCAGATAGCATGAGATTTAATTTCCATCTTTCCTTTCCAATTTTTTCATGTGTTGCATTTAGTTGTAAACTTATATCAACCTACTATAGAAACCTATTGTATCAATATCTGCAATGTGTTTAAATCATTAAAACTATTAGATAAATATCTTCAAAAATTCATAAAATATTTATGCATAAGAAAAAGTCTGGAAAATGCCCTTTTTGACCACTTTTGTCAAATCAGGCTACAATCCCTATTTCTATTAGATTTCTGGAAAAAGGGAAGTATTGATTGATAATTAGGTTCACTGTTCTTAATATCATACTAATACCCTTTCCAATGACTATACCCCTATTCAATTCTGATTTCACCGCTAAAATTTATATCTCTATGAAATCCAATTTGACCATGTTTATGTAACTACATTTATTCTGAAGGACTAGCTTTTGAGACTTGTAGAAGAAAATTGATAAGGAATTGGAATTTTTTTTATACTAGGAACTGATAGCCCATATAATGGTGAGTACCCAAACACTTTTAGTACTCAAATATTATATTCCTATCAAATTTTATAAAATTCTAGAATCACCAACTTTTAATTTTTGCAATTCTTATAGACTAAGATTTTTTACTGAAAATTGCTATCTCACGAACTAAGCATTTTTGGAAAAATCATCTATAAGTATAGTTGGTCAACACAATGACTAGGAAAAATGTAGAAATTAGTAAATTTTATGGTTATGCTTTCTTGAGCCACTTTTTCCTTCACCAAGTTTTCAAAAATCGACCTTTCACGTGCCCAAATAGTGGATTATGGCCTTCTTTTGCATCCCAACTCCACATATTTCTAGAGTTGGCCTCAAGGATCCATAGTTATCTGTGTGCCTGGATCAAGACTACACCATAAAAATTTGGGCCTCGCGCGGTCCCCCTCCCATCCTTGGGATACTCTCCTTCAAAACCCAACAAATGGAAATTTCTACAAAATTGTACAATGGGTCCATGCCCCTCACTGACAATCCTATAGATTTTGTAAATGACATCAAAATGGCACAAATATCATAAAATTCTAAGTTAAAATGCTCATGTTATGGGAAAAATGATTTTTTGGTTCCATAATTTTTTTATTAACCTTCTAATTTATTTTTATTTTGATTTATTGATTTATTTATTTTGACTTGACATGATGTTATTGTCATCGAGTGTTGACATGTCATGACACACACCTTCTGATGTGTCAAAAGGTCCTACATGTATCTCCACGATGACTCCATGTCACCTTCCACCAACTGCCAAATGATTGTACTTCTTCCCTTAGCCAAAAAAGCTTCGGTGATATTCCCTTACCGTAGGTGGTAATGACTAGATGAAGTAACGGGTTTGGAAATGCTATCATTGGAGCCATTTCCAGTTGAAATTATCCACGTGGTTAGGTGGTATCCACCCAATGACTCACCTTCCCGTTGTTAACCAGTTTGCAAGTTGTTAATGTGCTATTTGCTACAACCGTCGATTTTGGGCATGTCTAACTGATCTTGCTCATCTATGTCGTTTAGATCCTTTCCACCTAGCCCTTGGTTCTTGGCCTATGATCACATGGTACGTCATCCTAGTGGTCAAGGGATAAGCTTGTATATTGGATTATAACTCTGAGGTGCTAATATTTTCCACATTTTTCCCATAAGATAGCATTCGTATGATGTGACTGATCCATATTACATCATTCATCCAAGTGGAAACTCCACATCATCCTAGATCCACATGGCACCTCCATGTCACACTATCCACATGGCACTTGTGGGGTCCGTACAATTTTTTTCAAAAAATAAAAATTTTAACCGATGGCTCTATGCAACTTTACACTTGGAATTTTTCCATAAATAGGTGGCAAACATGAAATTACACATGGCCTTTTCCAATACTGGAAAATCATTCTGTAAACAAACATAACTGTGCATTTTGGTTATATTCCTTATCCTAGTGATTTTTCGTTCGTTAATAGAATGAAGAAATTTGACATTGCTGAAAGATTTCACCCAAATTTTTAAGATTGAATATTTCATTCATGATTTCATTTATTATTAGCTTCCATGTTAGCTTGAAAACTCAAATTTGAGCACTTTAGGCCAAGAATTTTCGATGATAAAATTGTCAAACAGTTTGCATGTAAACTGTAATTTTGCCTAAATTTTCTAAAACTCACAAGTTTTACTAGCACTTCTCTCTGAATTCGACCAAACCATTCAAACACTCATTTTAGTAAGTTAATTACCAATCTTATTTAAGCAAGGGATGGATTAAACATGGTTTTACCAATATTTTACTTAGGTAATTTCTATCAAACACTCCCTACATAGCCTTTAATTTTTCCTATAGAATTCAAATTTGACCCATGCAGTCCCAATGTTGCTACCTTGGGCTTTGATACTAATATGTCACATACCTAGTGATCTCACAGTGCCTTTGGAGCCACGAGATACTCAAACCACTGATTGCATTCACCTATGACACTTAATTTGTTTTCCATTGATTTAATTAACCATTTACAACATAATTGAATACATATATAATCCCACAGATTTAATATAAATGTATATAAAATTGTTACTGGCTATTTCTACATGAATTCACTCACGCAATATTGCTAATAATTCCATGCATTTAAATCATAAAATAACATTAATTTAATAAAATACATATAAATGACAAATACAAGCCTTTCATGCACAAATGGACACTTATATAATAATATAGCCCAATTGATTGCAAACCAAAGACGTTCCTCCTAACCATAGGCACTCTATTATGCCATCTCTATCTATAACATAGGCCACCCATGAGCTCGGGATATGAATCCACAATAAGGTATCAAGTTTTCCCACTATAGCTATCCCAATCCACTAGCACTCTTCCCCATCATCCTGCACAACCCAAGGAATGGGTCTCCCATTTTTGAGTAAATAGTCTCTTGAGCTCCCTTATCTGAGTTAATAGTCCGTCAATTTTCTAACCCCAATTGACTTCCATGGCTCTAACATAGGTCATCTAGGGACTCTCCATGTCGAGACTCCAGGGAACTCTGTCATTCTTGGGTATCGGTCCATACTATAATATGGGTGATGGATGTAGGCTATGGTACGGGTGATGGATGCAGGATATGGTATGAGTGATGGTGATTTAGGTGATGGTGGCTCAAAGATGACAACAATTATGGATGAATCATGGAAGAATGATGGTAGGATGAACTAGTTCTCAATAATTATATACACGTTGAGAACTAGTCAAGTAGCACGCAAGTCTATGGAGAGCTGGACAAATGACACTCATGGGGAGTCCACCTTTTCCCCCACTAATCCCCAAGGTTTAAGATAATTTTTTTCTTAAGGATAATGAACTTTTAATTAAAGAGGATTTTATCAAAATAAGGATAAACAAGGAAATAATAAGGATGGCGAATCAATTCATAAGTCACTAGGGTCATCCCCCCCTTAACCCCCTTCTATGTCTCCCTCTTGTGGAACCATAGCCCCCATATATTATTCATCCTTTAGTATGCAATAGTCATGGATTTTATATTAAAAAGTGAAAATGTACATAATTACATAATTTGGTCACGCTAGACCATTCATATGTGGCTTTCTATTCATTTCATCAATATTTACATATTGACATATTGGGGTAGAAAATGGGGTGTTATGTTAAGCCCTAAATATGGGCACATTTCCCCATATATTGTGGTTCATTACATTAGTTTTGATGTCGGATTTGGTCCATTAGTGGTAATTGTCATTAATATGGGTATATTAGTTATGTTGGCCTGGGTCAGTTAGTTGGGATTGTACCCGTTAGTCTCCTATATATAGGAAGGAGATCTTTCATTTGGAGTGTCTTGTCTTGTCTTGTGTACTTAGTACATCGTGTAAGGAGGTTTCCCCCTCGAAGAGGATTTTTATTCAGCTATTATATTCAATCAAGTCATGGAGTACTCTCTCTGATCTATTTTTTCTCTTTTTATACTCTTTTTGGAAAGTTGTTGCATAACATTTGGTATTAGAGCTCTTTCCTTGGCACTGGGTTCTTCAAAACGAGTCATCCTGGAATTTTCGCTATAAATTTTTTTCTATAAGGATTCAAAAGGAGAGATTAAAAACCCACTTTGGAAACAGACCGAACTATCTGTGATCCTAAATTTAGGTCCTGATACCTCACAGGTTCAGATATATTGGCATCAGAATCTAGGGTTTTTGACTAGTCCAGAAACTAGTCTAAAACATGTGTTCTAGGGAAAAAGGTCATATCTGGCGAATTCAAGTTCCAAATTGAGTGAGACCAGTTGCATAAGAAATTGGATGGACCAAGGTATCTGTGGTAGAAGTTTCAGACTCAGATCCAAAATATTGGATACGTGGAAGCCCGTACAATTTATATATTCTGAAAGAACAAAAAATAAGTGGTGTTGGGAGATTGACAATATCTTCCTATTGGAATATCAGAATTAGGTCATACCCACGGCATCAGAAAGAGGACCCAGAATACTAAAACAGGCCAAAGGTTTAGACCCAGAAGAGCCGAAAGTTGAATTTTATCTCAATTTCAAGTCGACTCTAAAACAATCTTCCAATGAGGGTTTGAAAAGGTACGCCATTTTTAATTTTGATTAGAAGGATCTATTTGTGGGGACACATAAGGTTTTATATCTATGTATATTGTTCAAAATGCCACCAAAAGGAAGTATAAAGTCTCACACTCCAACCAAACCACCTGAGGATCCATCCTCGACGTAAGATGAAAGGGAAGATCTATCTTTTCGAGTGTCTCAGTTGGAAGATATGATTAAAGGGTCTATGAAAAAAGTGGATTTGGATAATTTAGAGGAGGAGTTGAATAAAATGGAGGAAAATATGAAGGGTCTGGTGAGGATAGCTGATTTACTCAATTTAGAGGAGAAGTTGAACATTATTGCTAATCTCATTCAAAATTCAAGGGATACTCTTCCTACAGGTGATGTGGTGTTCCAGGATACTATGGAGGATAAAGATAATTCTCATGTTGAAAAACCTTCTATGAATAATAATATTCCAAGAGTAAATTATTTTGGTAATGGAAGTCATTAGGGGTGGTCACCAAGGGGTACCCAAATTTCCAATATTGACCTGAGAAAGTTTGATGGCAATGATCCAATAACATGGATATTCCAAATGGAGCAATTCTTTGATCTACACCAGGTTCCAACTTTGCAAAAGGTAACTATTGCATCATTATATTTAGAGCCTGATCAATTTGTATGGTATTAGTGACTTTGTGACCGTAAAAAGGAAACTATTATATCGTGGTATATATTCACCGAAGAATTGATTTCACAATATGGGGATATTAATAGCAATACCTTATTCATCCAGTTAATAAGTCTCAAGCAAAAAGGTCCAGTTGCAGAGCACATCAAACAATTTTAGAAGCTAAGTCTTCGAGTGAAGAATATTTCAGAAGATAATCTGTTGGATCTCTTCATTGGCACCTTGAAGGATAACATTCAACATGAGGTGCATCTCTTTGAACCACCATCCTTGGAGAAGGCCTTCATGATGGGAAGGAAGGTTGAAAGTAAAAATATGATGATGGCTACTAGAAAGAGCACCTTCAACACATACTAAGAGAATACTGTTACTTCTTCTAATCCACCTCAAAGGTGGACACCTCAACAAATAGAGGAAAGAAGAGCAAAATCCCTATGTTTTAATTGTGATAACAAGTATAGTAAGGGACATAAGTGTGGTGAGAAGAAATTATTTTACATAGAATGTGAAGAGGAAAAACCAAAAGAACAAGAACCATCTCTAGATGAAGAAATAGAAGACACTACTTCAAAGGAGATTACTCCCACCATATCATGTCATACATTGGATGGAATTAGCATTCCTCAAACTCTCAAGATCAAAGGATTTATCATAAAGAAAAAGGTAACGGTGCTGATTGATTCTGGTAGTACTCATAATTTCATTCACTATAAATTAGCAAAATTTCTCAATTGCTTTGTATATCCAACACCAGAGTTTCAAGTAATGATTGCAGATGGAGGAACTATCAACTACTCAGGGAAATGCCATAATATAAATCTTACTATGTGAGAATATGTATTGAATAGTCCAATGATTTCTATTCCAATGGGTGATGCTGATGTTGTCTTAGGAGTTCAATGGTTACAATCTTTGGGAACTGTGGCTTTTAACTTTCAGAAGCTTTTCATGAAATTTTTATGGGAAGGAAATGCATATGAATTACACGGTATCACAGGGAAACCAAGCAAGGTGATAAGCTCTAATGGTATGACAAAATTGATGAAAAAGGGACATCAAGGTGTAATTTCACAATTATGCTCATTAGATGTTCAAACATCTAAGCCTCGTATTTCCCCAGATATCCAAAGGGTCATTAATAAGCATTCCAAGGTATTTGAAGATATTCCAAAAGGTCTTCCACTTGTCCGAGATTTCGATCATGCTATTCACTTAATCCCAGGAAGTGTTCCTCCTAACATCAAACCTTACAGATACCCTTATGGATAGAAGAGTGAAATTGAGCTTATGGTTGAAGAAATGCTAGAGGCTGGCATAATTAGGCCTAGCCAAAGTTCTTACTCTGTGTTGGAGAGAACTTCCGCAGCATTTAGGAAGCTGCTAATTTTGGGAAAGATAACCATTTTTGGGGAGAAAGTACCAATTTTGGCGACAAGACAAAGATATCGCCGTAGCGCAAATTCCGATGGGAATTGCGGCGATAGGTACAGAAAAGTCAAAGCGTGTGGTACAAGGAAGAGGCCGAAGGGAGAGCTCAACCACCATAATAAAGGCGCCGAAGATGAAGAGAGGGTTCAGCTACCCTCATTAAGAAGAAGGACTACAGTCAGCGTTGCTTGAACCAAGAAGAAGCAACGGGCCGATGCATTAAAGACCAAGGACTGCAGGAAGCGGCGACGAGACAGGAGGCGGCCATGGAAGTACAGCTAGTTGACTGTAAGTGGTTAGGGTTGAGTCACTGTTGGGATAAGGCCCACAGTTTTGTAACTGCGATGAGACCTTCGGGCCATCTATATATAGGAGTCTTTTTGTATGTAAAGGGGTTGGCCATATAGTGACAAAAGTTATTAAGTAGAGGGTAGTTGAGTCTTTGATGATACAGAATCTGAACATCCTCCAGAGATCAGGGGCCGACCCATTGAGAGATTGTGCAATCCACTGGGATTGAGGGAGAGAGAGAATACATTGTAAGAGTCAGGGGAAGAGTAGGAAGGAAAATAAGAGAGGTCTATAGTGAAGGGCTCCCAATGGGATGGAGTTTCCCAGAAGACCTCTGTTGTAAAGAGTTGTGACGGAACTGTGTTTTACTCTCTCAAATTGTTAACAGGAAACACAGTTCCCGTGGACGTAGCTTCCCTCCTGGAAGTGAACCACGTAAATATCTGAGTAGCGTGATTGTATTTGTGTAGTTGTTTCTCTTATTCGCTTATCTTTACTGTACATGAATGCCTCCTTCAGTTTATAAGTAATGTATATGGTCATCAGTTTAGTTCTGGTTGATGTGTAACAATTGTGAGAACCATAACTGAACCCTAGTGAAATAGATCTCTGTTCAATAAAGGATAATGCCTGAGTATTGAATGAGTATAATGCATGAAGAGTTCAGTTAGAATATTGCTCAAAGTAATATTTTATACCGTCACATCGTTGTGAAGTATTAAGGGTTAAGCTCATTAGTGAGGATTATGCTTAGAGACTAAGTGATATTAATATCTTCAGTAAATGGATAAGGGTGGTTGAACCAGCGTATTAATCCAGGAAGTGGCTAAGTGTCACTTATCGCGGGGACAGAAAGGAGGAAGATGCGATATCTTAGATATCGCTAGACAGGATCATATAAGGGGAAGGCTTATCGCACTGCCTGCGTAAGGCGATAAGACAGAGGTATAGCCGGAGTAATAGAATTAGAGAAATCATCCTTTTAGGAGAGGACTAAGGCGGGTTTTAAGCACCCTGGATGCCTCGGAACCTGGCTGAGGACACTTGAGTCTTCTGCCACCCCATTAGAATCACTTCGGGTGAGACTTCAGGTTGCTCTGCGACCTGTTGCCGAAAGGGCCAGTGAGCTAAGGGTTCTGTTGGTCTAAAACGTACAGCTAACCCGGGTCTACTGAGGGAGATAAACCAACACTCTGCACCAGTGGTAATGGTACATAAGCTGGATGGATCATGGCGTATGTGTCCTGATTATAGAGAGATCAACAAGATAACCAAAAATAAGTTTCCAATCCCTGTAATTGATGAATTGCTAGATGAATTACATGGAGCAATTGTATTCACAAAGTTGGATATTTGTTCTGGGTATCATCAAATTAGAATGAAATATGGAGACATCCCAAAAATAACATTTAGAACTCATGAAGGTCATTATGAATTTCTAGTCATGCCATTTGGTCTCACGAATGCACCTTCCACTTTTTAAGGTTTGATGAATTCCATTTTCAAGACTTTTCTTAGAAAATTCGTGCTAGTATTCTTTGATGATATACTAATCTATAGCAAGTCTTGGGAAGAACATGTTCAACATGTTGATAGGGTACTACAACTACTACAGGAGCAAAAACTATATGCAAAACCTTCCAAATGTTTCTTTGGGGTGAAGGAGGTAGAGTATTTGGTTCATATTGTATCTCATGAAGGTGTCAAGGTAGACCCTAACAAAATTAAATCCATGAAAGACTGGCCGATCCCCAAAAAACTGAAGAACCTTCGAGGATTCTTAGGCCTGATAGGGTACTACTGCAAGTTTGTTCGAAATTATGGAAGAATAGTAGCACCTATTACAACATTATTGAAGAAATATGCATTTTCTTGGACTCTAGAGGTAACTCAAGCTTTTGAACAACTTAAACAGGCAATGTGCACAACTCCTGTATTGGACACACCAGACTTCACAAAAACCTTTATTGTGGAATGTTATGCTTCAGGAAATGGCATTGGCGCTGTTCTAATGCAAGAAGGACACCCACTTGCTTTCACAAGTCATCCAATCAAGGGAAAGAACTTCCAAAATCCCATTTATGAGAAGGAAATGTTGGAAATACTACATTCTCTTAAGAAATTGCGTCCTTATCTAATAGGTAGGCACTTCAAGGTCAAAACAGATCGTGATAGTCTTAAATACTTTTTGGAACAGAGACTATCTTCAGAAGAGCAACAAAAGTGGGTAACCAAGGTGTTGGGATGTGAATTTGAAATCATCTATAGAAAAGGGAAACATAATGTGGTGGCAGATGCACTCTCCAGAAAAGATGAAGATGTTGGTGCATTACTTTGCTCCATTTCCATTCTACAACTAGATTGGATAGTAGCAACAAGGGAAAAATGGAAAAAAGACCTATCTGTGTGGACACTCATTCAAAAGCTACATAATGATCCCAGTGTATTAGATAATTTTGTGTGGAAAAATGATTCACTATGGTATAAGGATCGCTTATATTTATGCAAAAAATCCCAACTCAAGCAGACGATCCTTTCTGACTTACATGCCTCTCCTATAGGTGGGCACTCAGGATTCCTTAAAACTTACCACACAGTCAAGAAGGAATTTTTCTAGGAAGGTATTAAATCTGATGTTCAAAGGTTTGTGGCTGAATGCTTGGTTTGCCAACAGAATAAGGGTGAAACAGTTAAGACCCCAGGACTTCTACAACCGTTAGACATACCTTGTCAGTGCTGGGAGGAAGTCTCTATGGATTTTATCACAGGTCTACCCAAGTCAAAAGGAAAGAATGTTCTTATGGTGGTTGTTGATAGACTCATGATGTATGCACACTTTTGTGCACTCGCTCACCCTTTTAATGCAAGCATAGTAGCTGCAGCGTTTATGGAGACTATTAAGAAGTTACATGGAAATCCGAAGATTATTGTAAGTGATAGAGATCCAATTTTCACTGGAAAATTTTGGACTTAATTATTTTCCTGTTTGGGTACTCAATTGGATCACAGCTCATCTTATCACTATCAATTTGATGGGAAAACTAAGATCGTGAACACGTGTTTGGAAGGGTATCTGCATTGCTTTGCATCTGATAAACAAACACAGTGGGTGAAATGGTTGTCTTTGGTAGAATGTGTTGATGTATATGTATCTTCGGAATGTATTTCATATATGTATATTGTACTTCTATAGAGATCGTATTATTCCTCTATATGGAAGTGTTTGTATTCCTATAGAGATGTTATTATTCCTCTATACGGAAGTGTTGTCATTTATATTGTAAGTGTCGTAACTTATACTTGATGGGTTATTAGACCACCTTGTTGGGGTTGGCCTTGTATAAGTCATGTGGGTCGAAGGGTTATTAGACCATCCTATTGGGGGTCGGCCATGTGGTTCAAAGGGTTATTAGACCACCCTATTGGGTGTCATCCCAGTCAGCATTATGTTATGTGGTTAAGTTAAGGCCGACCTAGTAAAGGTTATTAGGCAAGTCAAGTCAAGTATAAATAGAGTGCGGGAGGCACTCTATTTCATCATTCTATTCTCTCACACACTCTTTGGAGAGTGGCACACTTGTGGAGGATGAGAAGATGCTACTAGGAGATGTATATATATTATGCTTGGGTTGTATCATTGCTCTATCTATTCCTAGGGAAGTTATTCGGGTTTTTCACCTTTATGGTTTTCCCCAAGTAAACTTTGTGTCTCTTGTATGCTTGCATTATTGTGTCCATGATTGATATGTTGTAGATATGCTATAAGTGTTATTCTCTTATTTAATATCCTAGATTAGATTGAAGTAAATTCTGAAAAATTAACATGGTATCAGAGCTAGCCTGAAAGAAAACATGGTATGGCATGTATGACACTTGTTGCAATTGTGAAGCTAGGGCATGATATAGCAAAAACTAGTCATCATATAACTTTATCTATAAATAAATTTTGGCATGGTTTCAGGGTCTAAAAATCATACAAGGTGAAGATACGATCCCCATGTACCTTGTATCCAAAGGACAACCTCTAATTCGTTGTAATTTGTGATTTATGATCTGTACAATATAGGGTTTCTGCCTCTTCCAGATCTCAGTCATAAACATGTGACCTTGGAAAAAAGGTCATAAATTGGGCTAGGAATCTCCAAATAAAATTTCGTAAAATGTGAAAGGTAGTGAACGGATTTTAATTTCTTACGTAACTTTTTCAGAGGCCGAAACTGAACGAGTGACACGTGGCACGCCATACAAGTTCGCTCTCTTGTTTTATCCCATAAAGAGGTCATGTTGCGAAACGTGTCATAACTCTCTCTCAGATAACCCATTTGAGGTAAGCCTTGTGGGGTTAGAAAGATGACAGGTCGAGCTATCACAAAAAACGTTTTCAAATCCTGTGGATAGAAAAGTTCGAAGTTACACCAGAAACAATCAAGTACATATTTCAGTCAAAACAGAATTATTTTTGAGCACCTTCATTCATGGCTTCCGGAATTTAGGGTTTCAGAGAAAGTTGGAATTTTTGTAATCGGAGACTATGGCTGAATGATACTCATCAAAATTGAAATTTAGAGACCAAGATCATAATTTTTGGTTGGGCAGAAGGCCGGGCTTGATTAGACCCTAGTTTGGGACTTTGATCGGAAAAGTGGAAAATTAGGGATTCTGCAAAAATGGGAATTTTTGAAATATGTGACCACGGCTGGAAGCTCCTTAGAAAAATAGAAGATTAGAGCTTTGGATCAAACCTTTTGATTGGGCAGAAGGGTGGGCTTTATCAGACCCTAGTTCGGGTTCATGTTCGATGAATCTGGAAGTTTCAAAGGCAAATTTTAGGGGTGAAACTTTGCAGTTTTCAAATTCTGAGTATACCAGCTTGATCAGCTCATCAAGGCGCATATTTCTATCCTTTCAGAAGTTTGAAATTCAAAGTTTGAATTTTTAGGGTTTCTCTGACAAACCCTAATCCAGCTCCAGATCCAGTTCCTGCAAATCAAGTGGATTGGGTTAATCCTAGAAGAGAATGGATTGGTCACTTGCATAAGTGAAGAAGTTCCTGTTTCAGAGGGAGATGAGGCTAAGGCCTTACATAAGAAGATTACAAGCAATCTCAATAGGTATGACTTATCCAGGTATGTTTCGAGATTTTTTCATGATTAAGTTTATGGTATGTTTGTCTTCATATTATTACGGTTAGTACAATCTTGATTAAATTTAGACTTGTCATATCACCTTAATAAAATTATGAATGCATGAAAGAAGATATTCATTGATTAGGGTGTTGACACTTATGATTGTACCAATGCATTATGGTGTTGTATGAGGTTTATGCTATCCGCTAACATGAAAGGTACACCAAGAAAGACAAATCATGTTCTAGTTCAAGAACATATGATCACGATGACATGAAGACAAAGGTTCATCCATTGCCATGGATCACATAGAAGATCTACTTACAAGGATATCACAATAATGATACTTGTAAGCATGCATAGTGATCGAGGATGGATATAAGTTCAAGGACAGGTAATCCAGGAAGCAAAGATCAAGAGGGAGCACACTCGAGTAGTTTCTTGTCACATACTCCCCTTGGACCCAATGCAATGAAGGGAACATGATGCCATTCTATGGGGCTTTTCATAAAACTCCGCCAATTCATTATATGCATATAGTTAAAAACCATGTGTGCAGATGGAAATGAAATAAACATGCACAAGGGAAATGAACTCATCCACACACATATTACATGACTGTCATTCAATTTAACACAGTCAACAAATTAACACATTTGCAGAAGTAAATACACAATAAAATACTCATCTTGATGCAATGTTGTTCCAAACAACTAGCTATGTCGTTGCAACGTTCCTCCAAACCATAGGTCTCTTCCCAGCCTGTATTCTTTCAGCACTCAAAGACCACCCCCGAGCTGGGCATGATATCTACAAAGAACTTGGGACTCTCAAACCCTGCACGGCCAAAGCAATGGATACCCATCTCAACCCCAACATTCTTTTACACACAGTAGTTCAAAACTGGCATGGATACACAATTCAACTGTGGATTCATAGAATAGGGTCTACGGTTTTCTCCAAAATGTGGGCATACCAAAAACGGATTGTGGGAAGAGGGAATCAACCCTAGGGAAGAGAACTGATTTCTCCTGCATATGTATGAGCATTCAGTGGCCAAAATAGCCTCAATTAAACCCCAAATCATTTCCCCTCTCTTCCCCACTATTAGCCACAACAAAAACGCCCTTCGCAGCTAGGAAAACGAAGGTAAACACTGGAAATTCATGGAGGGAAATGCCCAGGAAGATCTAAACTCGTGAGAGAGCAAGATTCATGGTTGAATAATGGCTTGAGGGCAATTTCGTGGCCCTTTACTTGTCCAAGAAGCCAAACATGAATCTCTAGGAAGGGTGGCTTGCCCATACTCGAATTTGGACAGCCATACCTCTCCATTCCCCAAGGCATTAACTACCTCAACCAACTCTTGGGAGAAATGAATGATTGGGTACAAACGTCAACATGTGTAGTTGAGGGTTCATGGGTTCTCTCATTGACACTTGGCTCAAGGGTTTGAATATCCTCTTCCCAATTCCTTGTAATATCATGCCCCCATCTCTTGTTGCATTGCATAGCTAGTTGTGGGCATTTATATTAAATGCACATTTACAATTCCCATGGTTCCCTAGAACATGGGTAGCATAATTTCAAATACCTTCCTCTTCAAGATCGAGCATTCACTAGCGGGGCCTTAGCCTTGAGCTCCACGCTAGGAATCATGCACAATATGCATATATTATTTACATTATAACACAAAGTATTACAAGGGTCAAAGTGTGGACGTGACAATCCCCTCCCCTTGGAATAACACCGTTCTCGGTGTTCCAATACCTAGGAATACATACACATTATATACATGTCCAAAATTCACAAAATATGGCAGGTCTGTCCTACATTTCACCCTTTACTTGGGTTTTCGGGACCAAGTCCTTTTGTCTTCACAAAATGCTCCTGATGGCTGGGACCTTCTAGCTGATCTGCAAGTCTAGAAACTTTATGGCGGCTACCCTCTTGATGTTCCATTGTTGGGAAGTCACGGAGGTAATGATTTCCTCCACATCCCCAACATTTCATTGGTTGCTTTACCCTTTCCTGCTCAAATTCTTTTGATTCTTCCCACCTGGAACGTTTCTTAATCGGCCGATTGGATGAATGCTTCTTCATGGATCCACTTTCCTTTCCCTTATTGATTGTTCCTAGAATGCTTTTTACCTCTTTTTGCAGATGAATAGAGTCCTGTGAAACCTTGTGGTTCATCTCATTCTGTTGCCTCTGTATCTTGAGGATCTCTCCAAGATTTTCTTGGGTCCTAGCAATTGTTTGAAGAAGACTTTCAACCAACTCTAATAGCCCTCGGTCTGCTGCCATGGTCAATGGAAACAACTGACCACACTTTGCTTACTAGAAACACTTTCTTGTGCCGACTGCAACCAGTTTTTTCACCTTCTTACCTGTGAAATTCATCATGGAAATCCTTTGTTAGGACAAGCATAACATAACATTAAAATTAGTCAATTATTTTCCTAATTGACATGGAATGTCCATACTTTATTCATGGGACTTCCACACTTTTCATGCTTTCCCAACATACACATGAACTCATTCATATTCATCCTTTCACATGAAAATAATTAATTCATCATTCACAATTCATTTCAAGCAATAAACACAATCAACTTCATCTATGACATGTACTCAACAATACTTGTTTCTAAGATGCATTAGTCAAAAGGAAAGAGAAGAGTAAGAGTTTCCCCCTCTTAGTCTTGTTCCAATCTGAAGCTACACCATCACTTGTGGTTCTATGCTCCTTAGCCTCTTTCACTTCAATGTGAATGCTTGAGTTTCCCTTTCTTGGCTATGACACTTAGTGTCTAAGGTCTGTCTAAGGATTTTCAACTAGGAACCCTCATCCATAGTTTCCTACAGAACCTTTGGCTGCTATGACCCACTCATGTCCACTAGCACCATCTTTCAATGCTTCTCATGTTGAGATCTTTAGGATGGTCACATGTCCATCTGCATCTCTAAGATGCCTTCATAATCCTTACTTCCAGCAATACCTACACTCAAACATTGAATCAATTCACATGTTTAGTTCATTTTCATAGGGTTTATCTCTAAACAAGAGTTTAGGAAATCGTAACCAAAACATATACACACGTATATTCATAAGCAAGAAGCTGCAAGGTAACCAAATACTTATCTGTATTGGATGTATTCACTTTATTCCACAAGATCCTTCTTTGCTTTCCAAGCATTGGATTTCTTGTGGATACGATAATGAATGTTGGGCCAGCACGTAGGCTACTCCACAATCACTCGAATAGGAAATGCCAGGCCAGTATGCCGACTGGGTTTATCAATCATTTCCTTTAGAAATATGCTAGGCCAGTGCTTAGAATGGTTTTATCAATTGTTTAAGGGGTGTTGGGCCAGCGTACACGCTGCTTTACCATATCAAGTAGTTAATGCTCAACTAGTCACTCTCTGGACATATCAAGAACTTTATAGCATTCAACCAGCTACTCCCTGTATTTCTCAATAATTTATATCACCCACTCATTTACTCTCTAGATTTACCATCAATTTATAGTCTTTCGAGGTCTTTCCTTCCTGCAATGACCAAGGTTTCCAACAAAGAAACAATAGTGTATCAGCTTAGCTGTTAGAAGACTTATACCTGAAATCTTCATTATTCCAAACAAGACATAAATGAAAACGAATACTTATCTGTATTGCGCGTTTCCCCTCTGGTCCACAGGGTCCTTCTTCGCTTTGCAAGCCTTGGAATCACCTATGGACTTGGATATAGTTAATGCTAAACCATTACACCTCCCCTTTGGCTGGATTTACCAAGAATTTGGTGGTGCCCAACCAATCCCATACCTGGTTGGCCCTCTCCATTGCCGAGCCAGCACATTCGTCTGGGTCATCGACCAATGGAAGGAAACTGTGCCACCTGACCATTATAGGTCAAGGCTCTACTATGGAGCTATAGGCATCTCAGGGTTTTCAGTTAGTCTTGGAACCCACCCTCCTACTACTGAACCAATAGGCATATCAGGGTTTTCAGTCAGTCTTGGCGCCCGCCTTCCTACTGCTGACCCAATAGAGATTTTATGCCTTCACCAATGTTACCACACCATCTTGCACCATAACCCTTCACACACACATCAACTCTTCATTCATACAAGGACGCCACTCCTTCTCTTGTGCAAATCGGTGGTTCCTTTTAGGAACTTTATAGGTGACTTTCTTGACTGCAGGTTAACATGTCCCCACTCACATAAGGATGATACCCCTTTTCACTACACAGCTCCCTGGGTTTTTCCATCCCTTCCAATATTATTTAGTGTGAGCATAGAAAGGTTTCCAATTCCTATACAATCCTTCTGCGTACCCTTCTTCACTTTGCCTCTTAATGTGCAGTACTAATGTGCACCTGTGTAGGCTGACAACACAAGAAGGACAAGCAGGCTTATTAGTATTGCTTCTCAAAATCGCAACCACATTCCATATCATTCAGTATCAAGTATTGAAACACTAGGAATGCATCCATTCCCTTAGGGTGTAGTCAATATTGAAAACCTTATCATGAACTGGCACCAAAAAGGTGTGCACCCCCTTTCAGATGTGATCCATGTAGGCCCTAATCATACTCAAGCAGTCTGAAATGATATAAATAAAATAGATAATTCTTTGCATATTAACCCTAATAATTTAGACATGCATGTTCTTATCTAGGGTCACGGAATAATCATTCATTTTCGCAGGTGTATCTTTTCTTCATTTAAAAAGAATGGGGGCTCCCTTCTCTGAGTCAACAGTTCTTCGGTTTGCCACCCCAGTCTTTCCACGTTCCATAATCCATACATTCCTTCTTAGCATAGATTTACCATCTCACTCTCATGGTTTTCCAACATACAGCTCAGCTGAGATGTCATTCTTAAAATATGAAATGGTGTTTCACCCGAAACCCATTTTCAAAGTATGGGGTCCTTCCCATGGATTTTGGATTCTGCAGGTCATCACACATGATATCCCTGCAATGTGTCTTCCTAGCACATTTATCAAATAGCCAAATAGTCAACAAAATTTAACAATAATCATTCAATGGCATTAATAATTAAATTCAAGTATGAATTTGCAATTCTGTTCTCTACAAAAATTGATTTGCTTAGCCATGAGTTTGTTCTCATATCATTTGGCTCTGGCTCATGGTAGATTCCAATCTTCGTCATGGACTTACCCACACTTGCCATGCCCAAAACAATCTACCTAAAATCAGAAACTTCAATCAGCCAAACAATTTGTAAGTATCTTGTGCATATAATATTTCATTGCTGCCACAGTCACTGAAGCATTTTCAGAATTATAACACTCAATAATTCAAACACCTTCAGCTGTTAGCATTTGAGGTGCAATGAAATATATGTATATATCTATATATGCATCGTTTGTTAAGTTTAAACCAAATAGACTAGCAAGATCACTGAAAGAAGCATAATCACAAGATAGACATAGAATTTACCTTGGGAAACCCTCATGGGGTAGAAAACCCAGCAAAGCTTTCCTCAATAAGATGATCAACCAAAATACAAGATGTGCTCCCTCCTTCTTTATCTCCTTAGCATACCTCCCAGACAAGTGTGCTACTTTTCTCAAGTGAGTGAGTGTGTCTAATGAGGAGTTCACCTCCTCTATTTATACTAACTCCTCATTGACTAAAATACCTAATGGGGCCAACCTCTCTTGGAGAAGTCTAATAACCCCTAATGTATAAGATCAGGGCCGACCCCCACATGGTGGGTCTAATAATCCTAGCTACCACAAACCCTCGGAGGAATAAACATCTCCGGATACATAATAAGGTTACCTCGGAGGGATGAAACATCTCCGGAATAATAATGTACAAATATAATATTCTTAGAAGTTACAATATTCAACATCGTTATCATCAATAAAATTGCAAGACATGGGTACACTATCCGTGCAATTAAAAAAAATTGTACGTACTCATTACTTCACATTCCATGCAATATTTGTCCTTCCATAGAGCACTCTGGTAGCCCATCATCATGTCTACCTTCTTCATGCAATCTTTCTCCTGCATTAATAGCAGCTCATGAAATTCTCTCAGTATTAACAATGGTTCACCATTTCGTCTATTATCTAAATGCATTGAAACCTATACATATCACAACCGTGCATTCTCGCAATGCATCTTAACATGTGCACTTACACATATGCATACAAATTCACAACATTTACATAATATTTTAATGTGCATTCACTCAATGCATAATCCCTCAATACAACTTTGCATCAATCCGCGGATACTAGGCATTCCAGCATATTATGGCCTAACCATTCATATGGCATGTACTACCACAACATGAGTATAGGTCTTTACTTTCTTTTGTTATTTAAACTTATAATCCAGCATACACAATGGCATGTTATAATTTCATATGAATGCATTGAGATTTCTAAGCAACTATAGGGTGTAAGGCTCCTTCCCTTCATTTTCCCACACCTAACCATACTTGGTAGGATTATATTCACATTCAAGCACTTAGTCTCACATGCAACCAATTCAACATAGTTTAAACATAGTTGAAGGGATCTCACCAAATCCTCTTTCAACATTATGCAACTAAGCACAAATAACCATTACCTGCATGGCTGTCATTAACATCGTTTGATGTTACCTGATCAGTTAGCCTCTTACCAAGGCTTCACAGTTCCTTTCCAACATCATGCTCGTATATTTGTTGCACCATCCTTTCTTCATAAGGTTGTTGGTCATATGCAACAATCATCATCCACATATTTAGTCATGCTTCGGTTGTCTCTGGTCCTATAACCATTGCAAACACGACTAGTTATTTAAAAATCACCATAATCATATTTAAGTGGCTCATTGCATATGCAAAACCTCACTATTCTACCAATATGCAATATCATATATATATACACAAGTATTTTTACATGCATGATGCAATGTTTATGAATATGCCACCTAGTGCATATTCATTTCAGCTATCTAATCTCTTCCTTTTTCAATCATGCTTCTATGGTCTGATTCATACAACCATTATCAACAGCATTATTGGTGATCAACCATAAGCAATACTATTAATGGGATATTGCATGTATAACTTTCACTACCTTTACCCATATGCAACATCATGTTTTATGCATAAGTGATTCACATGCACTATGCAATGAATCCTTAATCATGCCCATTAATTTATATGCATTACTCTCTTGCATTTCCAACTTCCCTATGCCATAATTTTCAACTTATGAAACTTAGGAAATATAAATACAATAGCAAGAGAGGAGTTAAGGAATTACCCCTTTCCAATTCCTCATAGTAGCATGGAATTTCCTCTTCCGCATCATAGCTGATCCAGTTTCATGGCTTCCCTACCAAGCATACAAGCAATCATTAGCTATGATCTTCTCATGAATTCGCAATTCAATATACACAGACGTGTATAACATTCATTCTTTCTATTTTCCAAACATGCAATTCTTATGCTATAAAAAGAAATAGTTTAGGGTGAGGAATTTCCCTCTTATCAACGTTGCTTTACTGCTCCCATTGAATCTTTCTCACCATTGACAATGTCTCAAGGGGACGACGGGGGTCAAGGGGGGCTTTCCCCCTGTTTTTTTTTTTTTTTGGTAAATTCTTCAATTTCGCACAATCTGGCGCATGAGTTCAAAGCGATTTTTCTCTTTCGGGCACCTGAAATTTTCACTGAAAAACTGTTGTATTTTCTCTGTTTCGGCGGACTTCGTAATTCTCTTCTACCCCTTTGCGGACAAACTTGCTGGGTTCTTCCGGTCGAAAACTCATCTTTTCCTTCCGCCAATGCGGAGCAACTCGCCCATCTCTTCCACCATTGCGGACGAACTTTCCCATCTCTTCCGTCGTTGCGGAGCAACTCGCCCATATCTTCCGCTATTGCAGATGAACTTGCCCATCTCTTCCACCGTTGCGGAGCAACTCGCCCATCTCTTCCGTGGTTGCGGACGAACTTGCCCATCTCTTCCACCGTTGTGGAGCAACTCGCCCATCTCTTCCGTCGTTTCGGCAAAAAATCACAAGTTCTTTCCGCCATAACACTTAGAAAATTTTTGAAAATTTTCAGACCAACTCATCAAGTCCTTCCGTCATTGTGGACCAACTCATTGAGTTCTTCCACCGTAGCGGACAAACTTGCCAAGTTCTTCCGGTCGAAAACTCAGCTTTTCCTTCCGTCACTGCGGTGGAAAATCACCAACTTTTTTCACCATTGCAGACGAACTTGTTGAGTTTCACCGCCATTTCGGAGCAAAACTCTTAACTTTTCCGTCGTTTCGTTTGCGGAGCAACTGGCCATGTTTTGCCGGCAAGTTTGGCACAACTCAGCGAGATTCGCCGAAACAAATCGGCTCAACTTCATGAGACTCGCTGAATTAGTTAGGCAAAACACTTAGAAATTTTTTGAAAAATATTGAATTTTTGAAACTTTTCTTAACGGTCTGTGCTAGGCAGGAAGCATACTTACCTCTACAAGCTGTGATAGGTATCCCATGGAGGCCCAATGCTGCAACCAACAGCTCTGATACCATCTGTCACATACCCACCCTTGGACCCAATGCAAGGAAGGGAGCATGACGCCATTCTATGGGGCTTTTCATAAAACTCAGCCAATTCATTAGATGCATACAGTTAAAAACCATGTGTGCAGATGGAAATGAAACAAACATACACAACAGAAATGAACTCATCCACACACATATTACATGACTGTCATTCAATTTAACATAGTCAACAAATTAACACATTTGTAGAAGTAAATACATAATAAAATACTCATCTTGATGCAATGTTGTCACAAACAACTAGTTATGTCACTGCAACGTTCCTCCTAGCCATAGGTCTCTGCCCTGCCTGTATTCTTTCAGCACTCAAAGACCACCCCCGAGTTGGGCATGATATCTACAAGGAACTTGGGACTTTCAAACCCTGCACGACCAAAGAAATGGATACCCATCTCAACCCCAACATTCTTTTACACACAGTGGTTCAAACTGACATGGATACACAATTCAACTGTGGATTCATAGAATAGGGTCTATGGTTTTCCCCAAAATGTGGGCATACCAAAAATGGATTGTGGGAAGAGGGAATCAACCCTAGGGAAGAGAACTGATTTCTCCTGCATATGTATGAGCATTCAGTGGCCAAAATAGCCTCAATTAAACCCCAAATCATTTCCCCTCTCTTCCCCACTATTAGCCACAACAAAAATGCCCTTCGCAGCTAGGAAAACGAAGGTAAACACTGGAAATTCATGGAGGGAAATGCCCAGGAAGCTCTAAACTCGGGAGGGAGCAAGACTGATGATTGAATAATGTCTTGGGGGCAATTTCGTGGCCCTTTACTTGTCCAAGAAGCCAAACACGAATCTCTAGGAAGGGTGGCTTGCCCATACTCAAATTTGGACAGCCATACCTCTCCATTCCCCAAGGCATTAACTACCTCAATCAACTCTTGGGAGAAATGAATGATTGGGTACAAAAGTCAACATGGGTAGTTGAGGGTTCATGGGTTCTCTCATTGACACTTGGCTTGACTCAATTGGCTCAAGGGTTTGAATATCCTCCTCCCAATTCCTTGTAATATCATGCCCCCATCTCTTGTTGCATTGCATAGCTAGTAGTGGGCATTTATATTAAATGCAAATTTACAATTCCCATGGTTCCTTATCACATGGGTAGCATAATTTCAAATACCTTCCTCTTCAAGATCGAGCATTCACTAGCGAGGCCTTGGCCTTGAGCTCCACGCTAGGAATCATACATAATATGCATACATTATTTACATTATAACCCAAAATATTACAAGGGTGAAAGTGGGGACATGACATTTCTGCAAGAATGCAAATATTTAGAGGGAGTCAACCACTTCTCACAATCCACATCAGAATGGAGTTGCAAAGATTCAGAGGGAGTCCACCCAACAACCAAGCAAAGATAAGTATTTGAATTACCATTTCTTGCATATTTGATTGTTTAAATAATATTGTTCAATGATGTATATACTGATGTCCCTAGAATTAGGTTGTGTATTATGCATATTAGAATAGTTGCATTGATGAACAATATACTACTAATATGCATGTGATGGGTAAGTGGCCTATGGCACTGTACAACATTCCATTGCTACTTATCCAGAATGAAACCTCTTTGCTGACATATTGGGAGTAGTGCAAACTCTTAACAATGTTCTGGTAGAGATTGGAAGGCATCGAAGAAGTTACAGGATATGGATGAATGTTCTATTGAAGCATTGGCTAAAATAATTGCATGACTGTATGACATATTTCTTTATGTGTAAGAATTTGTTTTGAAAACTATGAGATGTTTCTAATCATGCAATTTAACTTGTTTTGTAGGAAAGATCGCATACCTTCACCTACAAAAGAAGGACTACAACATTTGTTCCAGCAACAAAGATATCTATTGAATACATTGAATGTATTGAAGTTCCCAGGATTCGGGAAGAATGCCATGATCGAGGAGTACCAGTCGATCATGAAGAATGATGTTTGGGATGCAGTCCCAAGACCTGAAGGGAAGTCTGTTGTGAATTCCAAATGGATCTATAAGATCAAGCATGCACCAGATGGTAGGATAGACAAATTTCTATCCAATTTGGGCTTTAACAAGAGTAAAGCGGATTCCAACCTTTACTACAAGGTTGAGGAAGGCAATCCTATGATACTAATGTTGTATGTAGATGATCTGTTTGTAACAGGTAATGATATTTTGATTGCCAACACGCAGCGGAAGCTTGCTGCCGAGTTCGAGATGAAGGACTTGGGGATGATGCACTATTTTCTAGGCATGGAGGTGTGGCAGAGTATAGATGAGATCTTCCTTGGACAAGGGAAGTATGCAGTAGAGATCCTGAAGAGGTTAGAGATCATGGACTGCAAGGCCATGGCCACACCTATGGCATCGAACCTAAAGCTTCTGTGTGATGCTTCATCTGATCCAGTTGATGTCATTGTGTATCGTCAGATGATTGGGTCCTTGATGTACCTGACGAACACGAGACTAGATATCTACTTTACGGTGAACACATTGAGCCAGTTCCTGACAGATCCCAGAGGTGTTCACCTGGTTGCTGTAAAGCATATTCTGAGGTACCTGAAGGGTACAGTTGATTATGGGCTCAAGTATGACGCGAATCAAAAGTTTAGCCTACAGGGTTATGTTGATTCAGATTGGGCAGGAAGTGCTGCAGATAGGAAGAGCACTGTTGGGTGCTGCTTCAGTATGGGATCAGGTGTGATCTCTTGGTTTAGTAGGAAGCTATCCTGTGTAGCACTGAGTACAGCCAAAGCAGAGTATGTTGTAGCTTGTTCGGCTAGTTGTGAGGAAGTATGGCTTCAGAAGCTACTGTCTGAGTTATTTGATCTACCACTGGAGGCTACTGGTATATTTTGTGACAACCAGAGTTGTGTGAAGCTGTCTAAGAACCCGGTGTTCCACAACAAGTCGAAACACATAGAGATCAAATATCACTATATCAAGGATATGGTGCAGAGAGAAGCAGTGAAGCTCTTGTATGTTGCGACGGATGAGCAGATTGCAGATGTATTGACGAATCCACTAGCCAAAGTGAAGTTCAAGTACTTCAGAGAGAGGCTTGGTGTTCTTCAGATCGATGACACTTTGAGGAAGAAGTGATGGAGACATTTGCCATAGCCATTCCTAGCATGGTGGAAGGGGGATCCTTCATATGGCTGTGGATGTAAGCGATGGATGATGAGCATCATGACGATGCTCCAGTTACTGCTCTGTATATGCATCATGTTAAATGCTTGTTATGATCTGTTGGATCATGTATATGTATATGCATCATGTTGGATGCTTGGACCATGTATCTGTATATGTATCAGGTGGATACGTTTGTATGATCAGGTAGATCATGTATGTTGATATATATCAGATGGATACATTGTATGATCAGGTGGATCATGTATTTGTGTATGTATCAAATGGATACATTGTAGGATCATGTGGATCATGTATGATGATATGTATCAAGTAGATACTTGGTTTGCATTAGGTGGATGCATTGTATGATCAGGATGATCATGGATGACAAGCTTCAGGATGTTGCTCCAGATGACATGCACCAGGACGATGCAGTGATGATGATCAGGATGATCATATGTGATGACATGTATCAGGTGGATACATTACATAATCAGTTGGATTATGTGTGATGAGTTCCAAAGACACAAATGCACATGAGATTTTCGGACATGGTTGTAGATGTGTTCTCCCATGGTCACGATGTAATTGCTAGTCTTTTTCGACATGGTGGCAGATGTGTTCTCCCATGGTCGTGATGTAATTGCTAGGGCCATTCGAGCATGGTTGTAGATGTGTTCTCTCATGGCTTCGATATAAGTGATGGGGCCATTCGAGCATGGTTGTAGATGTGTTCTCCCATGGCTGTGATATAAGTGCTAGGGCCATTCAAGCATGGTTGTAGATGTGTTCTCCCATGGTTGTGATATAAGTGCTGGGGCCATTTGAGCATGGTTGTAGATGTGTTCTCCCATGGCTGCGATATAAGTGATGGGCCATTTGAGCATGGTTGTAGATGTGTTCTCCCATGGCTTCAATATAAGTGTTGTGCCATTCTCGCATGGTTGTAGATGTGTTCTCCCATGGTGTAGATGTAAGTGCTGTGTGATGTGCATCTGGGTTGTGCTTCGTGAACGGTGATCATGAGTATCAGGATGATACTTTGTGGCCGTGGATAGGTTGTGCAGATGAGCATGTAAGTAGACCTAGGAGATCTGGACAGGATGAAAAAGGCCTAAGATGCTCTTTTGAGGCATTTCCATGACCACATGTAATCAAACCTGGAGATCTTGACAGGATGAAAAAGGCCTCAGATGCTCTTTAGAGTTGTTGCTTGGAAAGACACCCTTTTAAGGTTTTGTGGTAGGAGTCACATGTGAAAGATCCTGGTAGATCCTATAGGTCGGAGTTGTGTACCCATAACAACCTGGGATGCTCTTTCAAGGTTTTGTGACGCATGTAATAAGTCCTGAGGATTCCATAGTATGGCTAGTGATGATGAAGACTTGCAGGTGGTGGGCCTACATCCAGTATGAAAAAGGATTGGATCTGTAGAACTTCCTATGACGAGTAGATTTAGAGATTGATAGAGATAGCAACATTAGTGACGATGATGATGACTCGATGACAATTATCCAGTGACGATGATCCCGAGAAGAAGACTTGTGTTAGAAGACCTGTGTCAAGAAATACCTTCCTAGTTAAGAGGGAGTGTTGATGTAGATGTAACTTTGGAATGTATTTCATATATGTATATTGTACTCCTATAGAGATGGTATTATTCCTCTATACGAAAGTGTTTGTATTCCTATAGAGATGTTATTATTCCTCTATACGGAAGTGTCGTCATGCATATTGTAAGTGTCGTAACTTATACTTTATGGGTTATTAGACCACCTTGTTGGGGTCGGCCATGTATAAGTCATGTGGGTCGAAGGGTTTTTAGACCACCCTATTGGGCGTCGGCCATGTGGGTCAAAGGGTTATTAGACCACCCTATTGGGTGTCATCCCAGTCAGCATTATGTTATGTGGTTAAGTTAAGGCCGACGTAGTAAAGGTTATTAGGCATGTCAAGTCAAGTATAAATAGAGTGCGGGAGGCACTCTATTTCATCATTCTATTCTCTCACAGACTCTTTGGAGAGTGATGCACTTGTGGAGGAGGAGAAGCTGCTACTAGGAGATGTCTATCTCTTATGCTTGGGTTGTATCATTCCTCTATCTATCTATGAGGAATTTATTAGGGTTTTTCACCTTTATGGTTTTCCCCAAGTAAAATCTATGTCTCTTGTGTGCTTGCATTATTGTGTGCATGATTGATATGCTGTAGATATGCTTTACATGTTGTTCTCTCAGTTAAGATCCTAGATCAGATTGAAGTAAATTCTGAAAAATTAACAGAATGGTGGTACAATACTTCCTTCCATAGATCATAAAAAATGTATCCATTTATGGCACTTTATGGGTACCAGCCTCCATCTATCACATCTCCCTTAAAAGTTAAATCTAAATTTCAAGCCGTGGAAGATCACATAGAGCACCAGCAAGGAGTCCTGCAGATACTTAAGGACAACCTAACTATGTCAAAAAACATGATGAAACAACAAGCTGATCAACATCGGAGTGAAAGGAGTTTTGAAGAAGGGGATTGGGTATTTCTCAGGCTACAACCTTACAAGCTGATGTCTCTAAAGCTATTAAAGAAGGACAATAAATTAGCACCCAATTATTATGGTCCTTATAAAGTGTTGCATAAGATTGGTAGTATGGCCTACAAATTGGAGCTCCCTTCATCTTCAAGAGTACATCCAGTTTTCCATGTTTCTTGCTTAAAGAAGGTAATAGGAGACAAGATCCCAATTCAAACAATCTTACCAGAGCTTGATGAAGAAGGAAAAGTCATATTCGAACCTGGAAAAATCACTGAAACAAGGACTAAACAACTACGAAACTGGGCTATTACTGAGTACCTCATAAAGTGGAAGAACTTACTAGTTGAATATTCGACATGGGAAGATGAGTCCTTCATACAGAAGCATCCACAACTAATCAAGCATTGAGGACAACACTTGTCTGAAGGGGAGGGGCATGTTAAGACCTAAATGTGGGCACATTCCCCCCTATATTGTGGTTCATTACATTAGTTTTGATGTCGGCTTTGGTCCATTAGTAGTAATTGTCATTGATATGGTTATATTAGTTATGTCGGCTTGGGTCAGTTAGTTGGGATTGTACCCCTTAGTCTCCTATATATATAAGGAAGGAGACCTTTCATTTGGAGTGTATTGCCTTGTCTTGTGTACTTAGTACATTGTGTAAGGAGGTTTCCCCCTCGAAGAGGCTTTCTATTCAACTATTATCTTCAATCAATTCATGGAGTACTCTTTCTGATCTATTTCTACTCTTTTTATACTCTTTTTGGAAAGTTGTTGCATAACATGTTACAATTTATGTGCCATATTTGCTGAGTATGTTTGTTTTTCTGCACTTGTTTACTTTCCGTGTCATTCAAAAGCTCAGTGTGTCGTTAATGGATTCAAATGTGTGAGTAGAAAAGATGTATGATAAATCTATGAGTTTTAATAGATTTATTATTGCATTTCTTCTCTATTTGTTGGGCCATAGAGTCCCAACAACTACTAATTACCCCCCATTGGATTCCCAATCAATCTTAGAGATCAAAGGACTAAATTTAATAGTTGTTACACTTGTGTAGGAGTTTCTAAATTGAGTTTTATGAGTTATTTCCTACTTGGGGAGAAGGTATTTCTTGCTTGGGAGAATTCATCATTACTTGGGGTGAACTAGGGTGAATTTGGTTGCATAAGGATGCTTGTAATTGTTGGAGAAAATTTATCATTACCTAGATTGAATTTTGTATGCATGGGATGTTTTAATAACTTGTTTTGCATTTTTTAACTATTGCTCAATGTTTCTGTTTATATTTGGAGGTTTTCCTTATTCCTTGGACATTTCTAAAAGTGGTTGGGCATTCTTAGACATTGTTGGGTCTTTCTTTCTTTCCACGGGGCATTTTCCTTGTTGCTTAGGAAGTTTTAGACTTTGTTAGACATTTAGAAGTGGCTGGGAAATCGTATACATTGTTGGGTATTTATTTTATTATTACTAGAGGTTCTTATTACTACCTAGGCATACCTCTAACTTTCTGAGATATTTTTTAACAATTGTTTATGCAATAATGGTGTAATATTTGTATGGAAATCCACGACAACAATTATCCTTCTAGAGGAACCAATGCTACCATATAAACACCCATTCTTCCTCTCATTGTTCTTTGATTCCCATATTTAACTTTATGCTTGAGTTATTGTTTGGACTTCATTGTTCTATGGGTTACAAGATTCAAGGAGGTCATGTTTGAGTATCATACAAGAGTTCTTGGGCCTAGGAGAAGGGCATATAACCTCAAGAGCTCACACACATTGTTGGCTTGTTTATAAATCAATGGGAGAGTTTCCTTTAATGTTTTGATTAGGATCCATTGAGATAAAACAAGATATATTGGAGTTCTAGTTTATTAAGATCAAATATCATATCCAACAAGTGTAAACAAGATAATGTGAATGAGCACAAGCTAGAAAAGAATTAGATACTACCTCTTGTCACCCAATCCTTACAATAGGTACCAAATTTTGGGACAAACCTAATAAGTGATACAAGAAGATTGAATTCCTATCAAAGTGCATAGAGAACAAGGGCCTCATAATAAAATCAAGAGAGAAGAATTGGCAGAGTTGCTAGTGTATCTACTTGGTAAGGACAATAGGGAAAAACTAATTCAACATATTGATTGTGGTTTGCATAGTAGCTTGTTGTTGTATGAAGGATACACTTAAGAACAAGCTTTGAAGCCATTTTGGGGATCAAATCTCTTTAAATAACATTAAGAATATATACTACACTTTTATTCTACATAGTATTTGTGTTATATATTCTATATGTTCAAATGGTAGCTTAGTATATTCCATGAATCTCTAGTTACATTAATTCTACCTATGACTCTCATACATCCTCCATGGATTCTCCTCTCTGTCACCCAAAAAAAATGAGAATGAAAATACAATAAAATATAGAAGAGATGGGGGAGTAGTTGGAATCCTATAATCCGAAGGCATTTTCATGGATGCCTGGACATTTTTACTTAGGCTTGGACATTTTTATTGATGTTTGGGTGTTTTTATTGATTCATAGGGAATTTTCATTAATTCTTGAGAATTTTTATCCATCTTCAAGTGTTGTACAACTTGGAATTGTTGTGTAGTGGGTTGATAACTGAGTATTCCCATCAGTAGGGTGTTTTTTCCTTCACCAAAATCCATACAACTTCACATTTATATGTAGTGAATTGTTTGTTGAAAGATTGATGACTTCTAGGTCATACGAAGGTCACATCTCCAAGATTGAACTTCCTCCATTCATTTGAGGTTTCTTGCTAGCTGATTGGGTGTTGACATATTTGTTGGACTTAAATTTGAGTGCGATTGCCTTGGGAAATATGCCTTTCCTTGGAATTGTCTTTTCCATGTACTCATGTAGCCAATTCATATGGATTAGTTAATTTTCATTACATTTGTATGTTTTTCAAGATAAAATCCATGTCATATGTTGCATTACTTGTCCATTTCACATATGTGGTTTATTAGTTACTAGCTCATATACATTTAATGAATTGTGTTGAAAGTTAATTTGAAGCTTGAGTTCATGCCAATGGAATCTTTTTTTGAAGGTACATTAGGGTGAAGTTTTGTTTTGCATTGCATTGGTTTTTCTATTAGTGAAGAAAAATGTGTGGAGGATAGTAATGTATTATGGAGGCATGAATTATGACATCAATATTGGTAGTGTTAGCAACTATTTATCCACCTTCTTACTTGTACACTACCAGTCCTCGAGAAGCACATATAAACATAGGTAGTTGGTTCATCAATAAGACCAAGCATCCAGGTAGGTATCCATATCCACATACCACACATTTGATCATATTTTTTGGATTCCTTGAATATATAATTTATACAATAGTTTCAAAGCACATTTTATTCAATTAGATCTTGAGAATAGAGCATTGAAAGATGAACAAACACACGCTTGGAGAAGGGAAGAATATAAAATCCTTGTGAACTTTTTGGTGTGAACCACTGAGAAACTAACTTTAGGTACTAATGATTTGTTGCATGGTATTTGGTTGTTGTATGGAGGACACACCAAGACCAAAAGCCTTGTTTCTAGAAGAAGAGAACACATATATTTTTACTAGAATAATGGCATAGAGCAATAATTGAATTCCATAGAGTATATTCATTGGTGAAATGGACAAGCCGTACTCCTACCATTTATGGATCTAATCGAGAAATCATACACATTTTCATAGGTTGCAACATCCTCCTTAGTGTTTGGGTGCAATAATTTAGGTGATTTCAAAACATTTTGAGAACTGCAACACAATGTTATTTATGTAGTGTTGGCTCTATCATGTGCCAATTTTTTAAGGATCACAATTTGGAGGAGCTTGATGGATGTCATCAATCATTTGTTAGGGATTGTTCATCTATCCTATTTGTCATTAATAATTTGTTATTTCATATGTATTTGAGAATGTTTTTAAAGGAACAATTCGAGATTTTATATTCCAAAATATTACAGCTATCATCTGAAGGTGGGACATCATTTATAGTTTTAATATGAAAGAATGTGAGACCATCTAGTTCGACTTACTGGTCTTGATGATTTTATCACTTTTTGGCCATTGTTAATATGGAAAACCAACCACTTTTGTGATATTTAAATGTATGTAGGGGATATGACAATACCTTTCTTTCACCAATGCAATGAATTTGTAGTGCTTAGCTACTTCACTTAAAATGTATAGTAAATCACATTTTGATGTAAACCCTTTAAAACATGATTAATTAGAATAATTTTATCACTCACATTGTAATAATTCTCCCAAAGATAAAAAAGTTGATACAAATCAATAACATATCATTAAGAATCAACACGAAATTAATTCTACATAGAAAATTCATACTTCAACACCTCCTCGAAAAAATGAAGAAATATATTATTTAACACAACCCAAATGTTAGAGCCAAAATTGTCGCTTCTCCATCCATGACGACACTTACATCTTTTGGTCGCATGATGATACTTCATGAGATTACTGTGAATCACACTAAAGGAAATTTGTGGATGGAAGAGCCATATTTGGGACTTTATATGCATGGAATTACCGAATTCATGTCCCATTTGATAGGTAATAACCTTAGGAATAATTTTCTAGACCAAAACTTCTCCAGAAAACCCCCAGAAAAGGTTGTTTTGGCCATTTGACCACACATTCGCAGGTTGCATATGATAAAAGTCGCGGGTTTTCTAAAAATTTGCAGGTTGCATATGGTAAGATTCACGGATACCCGCTGGTTGTCCCTGTTCAAAGCCGCGAACACCTCAGAAACACTAAAAATACGCAAAACTTGTGAAAAAATGGTTAGTTTTGGGTAGTTTTAGAACCTCATTTTTGGTTGTAACTAATTCCTTTTGACCATATCTTCTTCACTTGCTATATAAGAGAGGGAGAGGGACCATAAGAAGGGAGCAATCCCAGTATAATGTTATGCTGGAGGAATTGAGATTTACATCCCCCTAACTTGTGCCCTAGTTTATTGTAAACCCTAGCACATCTTATTAGAGGTTGGGATCCTTGGAGAAGAGGAGCAGGAGACCTTGAATCTTGGTTTCATGAAGTGCCATGATTGAAGGTAGGTATAATTTTATGTACTTGCTTCATTCATTATCAAATATCAGACATTCTTCCTTTCCCAAATATGATTTGTTAATGTATGTTTCAGATCTGATTACAATTTGATGTTTTCTTCTTTATAAATATCAATCTTATATTTGTAGTCAAACTGGTTTGAGAAAGGTTTGAAGTTGTTTTGCAGGTTGTTGCATTGAAGAACAAAGAGAGAAAGGCTTGTATCGACCTTCTGAATAAGGTACACATCCTTCTAACCTAATCTCTTTGCTTAGTAATTGTATTTGCAGAACATTGTATGCCTATCTTTTACCCCTGCACGTTGGTAGTCTCTCCCCTGCTATAGGACATTTTTCCTAACAACATAAACGATGACTCTGCTGGGGAGAAGCCTATCTGCTTTGGGGTATCCAAGGTCATTTTTCCAATATGTTTGAAGGTCTGATTTTAATTTTATCTTAGGACCAGTCATTAAGCTTTGTTAGACCCTTTCTTGCTCAGTTTTGAGTCGGATTTTGCATTATTTTGGACTTTTTCTGCATACTTGTGACTTTCTGGTACTTACAATTGCGGATCTGAGACATATTTGTGGGTATGAGCCTTGTATACCTATGGGTCACTCGCACTTGTCCCTTGTGTACAGTCGTAGGTACTCCCTGAACTTAAGTTTTTCAATTTTGGAACTTTTTGGGGGGTTCTTAATTGCATTTATTAGAGTTCATGCCGATCCTAGGTCTGTGTAGGACCCTTTGGAAGTGGTGTCTTGTCTTTTTATTGATCTTAGTTTGATATATAGGATCTTCTTTAATGATTTTGGGTTTTTTTCTAAGAGTTGGGGTTTGTTGACCCAAGTTTGGGGATTGTGAACTAGTTTGGTGTTTTTTACCCTAATTTGAGTCTAATTGAATATACTTGCTCCAATTTGAATGGATTTGGAACCTATTGAGTCTTTTGACCCTATTTGTATCTATTTGAGTGATTTTCCTCTTTAGATTGGTTTCTTTTCCTTTCTTGTGCTTTTGGTATCTCTTTTATAGTGAAAAGTGTCTTTTGTTGTTGTTTAGGACCTTGATTGCATTGTTTGTGTGCAAACCTAGCTTTAATAAACTGTATTTCTTAGTAGGTCCTTTTCTATGATTGGGTATAAAATTTCTTGGTATATGATTTTCCCAATTTTTGGCGTGCTTACATAATAAGAATCTGAAGGTTTATGGCTGCTTTCACTGTTTAATAAAGAGAATTGATTTTTTTTGCATTTGCTTTACTTACGTTACTTTGGATTTCAGTTTTGTTCTCACCTTGAAAAAACATAAAAATTAAGTTAGTGTTTGTAGAATAGTTTGCAAGTGGCTTAAATGATCTGAGTGATTTGCATAAAAAAAAAAAATTTCTTTTGCATAGCTAGTTGTTTGAGTAGTTGCACGCTTAGGTTTTGAGTTTGATTTTGCACATTAGACTTTAATTTTTTTTCCTTTTGCATTCGAAAAGACTAAAAATTTCATTAGATAATTTTTTTTTGTATATGCATTCCAGATCATATATTTAGGACTTGCATTGAAAAAAAATGGAGAGTGGGTGAATGCATATTTGTGGTGATTAAGTGCTTCATGTTTAAGTTAAAGGATATATTTCTTTAGTTGTGCTTATTTTACTTCCACTGAAAGTTTTTGAAGTACACATTTAAAGCAAGCAATCAGTAATCTGGATAGGATCTTAGGTTTTATTCTATTTTAGAAACACACCTAATATATTAAGTAGGATTGTGGAGGTAGGGAGTTGTGAGTTAACTCCTCACGATCACTCAAACTTGTCAAAACATAGGTGTCTTTATTTTAGGGAGAAAATACATCTTTGTAGAAAGTGAACTAGGAAGCTCCACTCAAATTGGAGTTAAGCACGAGGTCATGTGAGATTGAGTAGAGGAGATACCCCTCCGATATTCAATTGAGCATATACCAGAATCCGTGCGCGTATGGGGACTTATTAGTACCTTTTTGGTGCTTTTGAGTTTCAGGATTTGTTACCCTGCCCATGCGCATTGATTCGACCTGCGACTGTCGCCTCATATCCTCTCTGCAAAGTTGGTAACTTTAGTATCTAGACTGTAGGATTCATACACAGGTGACGGTGGAAGGCTATTTCCACTACACCTATGATAGATGTGGGAGGAAATACCTTGCAGGTATTTGGGAGGGCGGTTGGTGATTCAAATGATTGCACCCAAAGACTCTGTATTGTGGACCCCGGGTAACTATTCTTCATCCTTTGTTGGTTTGTTTTGGGCCCTAATCATCCTAGAATTCCCTTTGGAAGGAATTTGTTTTCCTGGTTTGGATTACCTAGGACCTTTCTAGTTGTGTGCTCTTTGTGCTGCTTGTTCTTAGTTGGCCTTAGAGACTTCTTGCTCATTGAGTTGGAAAGTATGGCTAGCATTCCGGTGATCACCAATCAAGATACCTTTGTTCAGGGGGATCCTTGTTATTTTCCATTCATTGGGAATGTTGGTACTCCCTTAATGGCTACCTTTAATATTCTGGGATTCATTATAGGGATACCAGTTTGGTTGTTTTCCATTCTGAATTCCTTACATGCTCCTGATGCTTCTCAAGTAAGCACCTTACATCAAGAGCATCAAACCCTGTTCCTTCTTCGCCAGTAACATCTTCTCCTGTTAAATTTTCAGAATTTACTTCAATCTGATCTAGGATCTTAATTGAGAGAACAACATGTACAGCATATCAATCATGGAGACAGTAATGCAAGCACACAAGAGACACAAAGATTTACTTGGGGAAAACCTTAGAGGTGAAAAACCCCAATAACTTCCTCAGAGATAGATAGAGCATGATACAACCAACCATGAGATATAGACATAACCTAGCAGTAGATCCTCCTCCTCCATAAGTGCGCCACTCCTCCTTGAGTGCATGTGTGAGAAGTGAGTGAGCAAATAGAGTGCCTCCCGCACTCTATTTATACTTGACTTGACTTGCCTTTTTACCTAACTCATGTAGGATCGAACTTAACCACATAACATAATGCTGACTGGGCCAACCCCCAATAGGGTGGTCTAATAACCCTTTGACCCACATGGCCGACCCCCAATAGGGTGGTCTAATAACCCTTCGACCCACATGACTTATACAGGGCCGACCCCAACAAGGTGGTCTAATAACCCATCAAGTATAAGTTACGACACTTACAATATAAATGACGACACTTCCGTATAGAGGAATAATAACATCTCTATAGGAATACAATATACATATATGTGAAATACATTCCAAAGTTACATATACATCAACACTCCCTCTTAACTAGGAAGGTATTTCTCAACACAGTTCTTCTAGCACAAGTCATCTTCTCTGGATCATCGTCACTGGATAATCGTCATCGAGTCATCATCATCGTCACTGCTGCTGCTATCTCAATCAATCTCTGAATCTACTCGTCATAGGAAGTTCTACAGAGCCAGTCCTTTTTCATACTGGATGTAGGCCCACCACCTGCAGGTCTTCGTCATCACTGGCCATACTTTGGAATCCTCAGGACTTATTACATGTGTCACAAAACCTCAAAAGAGAATCCCAGGATGTTACGGGTACACAACTCCGACCTTTAGGATCTCCCAGGGCGCTATTACATGTGACCCCACCACAAAACCTCGAAAGAGCATCCCAGGATGTTACGGGTACACAACTCCGACCTGTAGGATCTCCCAGGGCGCTATTATATGTGGTCATGGAAAAACCTCGCAAGAGCATCCTAGGACTGATTACGGGCACACAGCCCAACCTATCGGATCTCCCAGGGTGCTATTACATGCCATAGGACAAAACCTCGCAAGAGCATCTGCCAGATATCCCAGGGTGCTATTACATGCCATAGGAAAAACCTCGAAAGACTATCTGCAGATCTCCTAGGGCACCGTATTACATGTCCTCCCAGAGCAAAACCTCGAAAGAGCATTTGCCAGATGTCCCAGGGCACCAAAATTACATGCCATAGGCAAAACCTCGAAAGACCATCTGCAAATCTCCCAGGGCACCGGATTACATGCTCATCTGCACAACCTGATCCACGGCCATAGAGTATCAACCTGATACTCACCATACATCATCCTGATGTATCCATGATCATCCTGATCATCATCACTGCAACGTCCTGCTGCATGTCATCTAGAGCAACATCCTGAAGCTCGTCATCCATGATCATCCTGATCATCACTGCAACGTCCTGCTGCATGTCATCTAGAGCAACATCGTGAAGCTCGTCATCCATGATCATCCTGATCATCAATGCAACGTCCTGCTGCATGTCATCTAGAGCAACATCCTGAAGCTCGTCATCCATGATCATCCTGATCATCACTGCAACATCCTGCTGCATGTCATCATACATGATCCACCTGATCATCAATGCATCTACCTGATGAATACCAAGTATCTACTTGATACATATCATCATACATGATCCTCCTGATCATACAGTGTATCCACCTGATACAAATACAAATACATGATACATATCACCATACATGATCCACCTGATCATACAATGTATCCACCTGATACATATACAGATACATGATCCAAGCATCCGACATGATGCATATACAAAATACATACACATGATCCAACTGATCATATCCAGCATCAACATGATGCATACATACATACATAAAAATGATCCATCTGATCATATCCAGCATCCAACATGATGCGTACATACATACATAAAAATGATCCATCTGATCATATCCAGCATCCAACAGGAGATCAAATAACTCAGACAGTAGCTTCCGCAGCCATACTGCCTCACAACTAGCTGAACAGGCTGCAACATACTACGCCTCAGCTGTACTCAGTGCTACGCAGGACTGCTTCCTGCTAAATCAAGAGATCACACCTGATCCCATATTGAAGCAGCACCCAGATGTGCTCTTCCTATCTGCAACACTTCCAGCCCAATCTGAATCAACATAACCCTGTAGGTTAAACTTTTGATTCGCTTCATACTTGATCCCATAATCCACTGTACCATTCAGGTACCTCAGAACATGCTTTACAGCAACCAGGTGAACACTCCTCGGATCCGTCAGGAACTGGCTCAATGTATTCACAGCAAAGCAAATATCTGATCTCGTGTTCGTTAGGTACATCAAGGACCCAATCATCTGATGATACGTAGAGACATCAACTGGCTCAGATGAAGCATCACATAGAAGCTTCAGATTCGATGTCATAGGTGTGGCCATGGCCTTGCAATTCATCATCCCGAATCTCTTCAAGATCTCTTACTGCATACTTCCCTTGTCCAAGGAAGATTCTATCTACACTCTGCCACACCTCCATGCCAAAAACAAATAGTGCATCATCCCCAAGTTCTTCATCTCGAACTCAGCAGCAAGCTTCCGCTGCGTGTCGACAATCAATCTATCTTCACCAAGTTCTGCACACATATATGACTGCACCATGCTCTCTTGAAATCCATCTGGTGCATCTTTTATTTCATCACTTTTATATTTCTCAATGCTGCCATCTACAACATGCTTGATCTGATAGTTCCATTTGGAAGTCATAACAAACTTCCCTTCACGTCTTGGGACTACATCCCAAACATCATTCTTCATGATCGACGGATCATGGCATTCCATCCCAGATCCTGGGAACTTCAATATCTTCAATATCTTCAATAGATATCTTTGTTGCTGGAACAATGTTGTAGTTGTTCTTTTGTAGGAGATGGCATATGATCTTTCCTACACAACAAGTTAAATTGCATGATTAGAAAACATCTCATAGTTTTCAGAACAAATTCTTACACATAATGAAATATGTCATACAGTCATGCAATTATCTTAGCCAATGCTTCAATACAACATTTATCCATACCTTGTAACTTTCTAGATGCCTTCCAATCTCTACCAGAACATTGTTAAGAGTTGTGCACAAATCCCAACATGTCAGCAAAGAGGTTTCATTCTAGATAAGTAGCAATGGAATGTTGTACAGTGCCATAGGCCACTTACCCATGTATATTAATAGTATACTGTTCATCAATGCAACTATTCTAATATGCACAATACATATCCTAAGTCTAGGAACATGAGCATATACATCATTGAACAATTTTATTTAAACAAACACATATGCAAGAAATGATAATTAAAATACTTATCTTTGTTTGTTCGTTGGGTGGACTCCCTCTGAGTCTTCGCTTTCTTGCAGGAGCTGCTGGAGTCCTAATCTGCAGTAGCTTCTTCTACACCTTTCTGTTGTGGAATGTAGAGAGATGGTCAACTCCCTCTGAATATCTGCATCCTTTCATAAACCACTGGAGTGTACTCCCTCTTGATCTTTGCTTCCTGGATTACCTGTTCTTGAACTCATATTCATCCTTGGTCCCTATGCATGCTTATTAGTATCATGATTGAGTTATCCTTGTGATCTCATATAAAATCATACATTCATTAGTATACTATTAAAACACAATAATCTCAAGCATGTATAGTCATGATCAGAAATAATAAGCATTATCATTCAAGGTTTATGTAGGATTCTTATGGTTAGTCAAATCATAAGAAGCATAACATGTCTAAACCTATAATTACTCAAACCTGTGACTCTTTAGTTGAATCATAAATCAAGATAAGAGATATAATATGCATAAAACCTGTGATTATTCGAACCTATACCTTCATGATTATTCTGGTTAGTCATATCATCAATTATGGTAAGAAACATAATATGCATACAACCATGATTATGACTTCATGAATAATCATTATCAACAACAGTATAAGATCCTAACCCAAGGTAGGATTCTATCTTGATATAGGAAAAACATACCTGGATTAGCATGCTAGTTAGTTATGTCTAACATACTCAAATGATGTCTTCTTGTTCTTCTTCAATGACTTGTGCTAGTAACCTGTATATCTCATAGGTTAGCCATTATAAAACCAAGTTATAGATACCTCGTAAATGGATCTTCTATGAGATCCATTACAATGGATGAGTCCTTATCCTCATGTCATCATGATCATAAGTTCTTGAACTGGAACATGATTTGTCTTTCTTGGTGTACCTTTCATGTTAGTAGACAACATAAACCTCATACAACATCATAATGCATTAGTACAATCATAAGTGTCAACACCCTAACCAATGAATATCTTCTATCATGCATTCATAATTTTGTTAAGGTGATACGGCAAATCTAAAATCAAGATTGTACTTAACCGTAATAACATGAACACGAACATACCATAAACTTAATCATGAACAAATCTCAAAACATACCTCGATGAGTCATACCTGTCGAGATCGCTTGTAATTTTCTTATGTAAGGCCTTAGCCTCATCTCCCTCTAAAACAGGAACTTCTTCACTTATGCAGGTGACCAATCCATCTTCTTCTAGGATTAACCCAATCCACTTGATTTGCAAGAACTGAACCTGGAACTGGATATGGGTTTGTCAGAGAAACCCCCAAAATTCAAACTTTGAATTTCAAACTTCCGAAAGGATAGAAATATGCGCCTTGATGAGCTGATCAAACTAGTATATTCAGAATTTGAAAACTGCAAAGTTTCACTCCTCAATTTTGTCTTTGAAACTTCCGGATTCACTAGACGTGACCTTGAACTGGGGTTTGATGAAGCCCACTCTTCCGCCCAATCAAAATGTTTGATCCAAATCTCTAAGCTTCTATTTTTCTGAGGATCTTCCAGCCGTGGTCACAGATTTCAAAAATTCCCATTTTTACAGAAGCCCTAATTTTCCACTTTTCTTACCAAAGTCCCGAACTAGGGTTTGATCAAGCCCGGCCTTCTGCCCAACCAAAAATTATGATCTTTGTCTCTAAATTTTTTTTTTGATGAGTAGCATTCAGCCGTGGTCTCCGATTACAAAAATTCCAACTTTCTCCAAAGCCCTAAATTTCGGAAGCCATGAATGAAGGTACTCAAAAATAATTCTGTTTTGACAGAAATATGTACCTGATTGTTTCTGGTGTAACTCCAAACTTTTCGATCCACAGGGTCTGAAAACGTTTCCTGAGATATCCTGACCTGTTATCTTTCCATCCTGACAGGTCTGACCTCAATTGGATTCTCTGAGAGAGAGTTATGCCAAATGTCGCAACGTGACCTGTTTTGGGATAAAACAGGAGAGCGAACTTGTATGGAGTGCCACGTGTCATTGTTTGAACTTCGGCCCCTGAACCCTTTTCCTGAGATAGCTCGGCATGTTATCTTTCCATATTGACAGGTCTGATCTCAATTGGACTCTCTGAGAGAGAGTTATTCCAAGTGTCACAACGTGACCTGTTTATGGGATAATGCAGGATATCGGACTTGTATGGCGTGCCACGTGTCATTGGTTCATCTTCGGCCTCTACAAATTTTTTTTGAGATAGTACAGTCTGTTTACTACCTGTCACTTTTTACAAAATTTCATTTGGAGCTTCCTAGCCCAAGTTACGACCTTTTTCCCAAGGTCACCTGATTTTGACTCAGATCTGGAAGAGGCAGAAACCCTATATTGTACAGATCATAAATCACAAAGTAAAATGAATTAGAGGTTGTCCTTTGGACACAAGGTACCTGGAGATTTAAAATTCGACCTGTTACGATTTCAGATCCGAAAAATTCGCCAAAATGGATTTATAGAGAACGTTTTACGACGACTGGTTTTTACTATATCAAGCCCTAGCATCGTAAGTGCAACAAGTGTCATACATGCCATATCATGCCTTCTTTCAGGCTAGCTCTGATACCATGTTAAATTTTCAGAATTTACTTCAATATGATCTAGGATCTTAACTGAGAGAACAACATGTACAGCATATCTACAGCATATCAATCATGGAGACAATAATGCAAGCACACAAGAGACACAAAGATTTACTTGGGGAAAACCATAAAGGTGAAAAACCCCAATAACTTCCTCAGAGATAGATAGAGCATGATACAACCAACCATGAGAGATAGACATAACCTAGCAGCAGATCCTCCTCCTCCATAAGTGCGCCACTCCTCCTTGAGTGCATGTGTGAGAAGTGAGTGAGCAAATAGAGTGCCTCCCGCACTCTATTTATACTTGACTTGACTTGCCTTTTTACCTAACTCATGTAGGCTCGAACTTAACCACATAACATAATGCTGACTGGGTCGACCCCCAATAGGGTGGTCTAATAACCCTTTGACCCACATGGCCGACCCCCAATAGGGTGGTCTAATAACCCTTCGACCCACATGACTTATACAGGGCCGACCCCAACAAGGTGGTCTAATAACCCATCAAGTATAAGTTACGACACTTACAATATAAATGACGACACTTCCGTATAGAGGAATAATAACATCTCTATAGGAATACAATATACATATATGTGAAATACATTCCAAAGTTACATATACATCAACATCTCCTCCTCCTTCTACCTCATGTTGTGAAATTAGTAATACTAGTAACCAGTAGTCTAAAAACAATAGACATAGGAAGAATAGGGAGAAGATTCCAAAGCAACGGGGAAGCCACCCATCCTCTGAAGGTCATGCTGGGGGAACACACCCAACCTCTGGGGGTCATGTTAGGGGAACTCATTCAGTCACTGTAAATCATATTAAACCTCTGCAACCAGCCTCTGGAGGTCATGTTAGGAGAAAAATTTAAGTCACTGCAAATCATACTGAAAGTATGTCTTCAACCACTGTTAGTCATACCGAGGACACGTCATTGATCACTGTTGGTCATATTAATGACAAGTCACCAGTTACTGTGAGTCATATTGGAGACACTAAATCAACCACTGCAAGTCATGCCGAGAAAGTTGACATTTTTGATAAACCTAATAAACTTAAGCTTAAGTTCCCTTGTAAGTTTTGCGAGGGAGACCACCTGACCTATTTGTGCCGTGTACTTCCATAAGTGCAAAAAGTGTGGTCCGTAGTTCAAAATTCTTCTGATTTTGAGCAACCATCCACTGCACATCATGCTGGGGGCAATTTGTCAGCCAATGCTAGTCATGCTGAGAGTACTGATGTTGTAAAGGAGTCTAATTTTATAGGACGCAAGCCAAAGTTCCCTTGTAAACTTTGTAAGGGATATCACCTTACTCACCTGTGCCTTGCTATTCCAGAGGTGCGGAGAGTGCGGTCCATGTATAGAGGATACTTTTCTCCTGAATTGTTTATAGATTCTAAACAGCTTGGTCAACCTTTGGTTGATAAAGTGGATGAACCAAAACAGTATTTGGTCAACCCCACTCTTCCTTAGGAGAGTAAATTGATAGAATCGATGCAATCTCTGACCGATCCCATCAGTCCTTTGGATACTGATGTACCTACCCCTGAAGTCCTCTACATTACCAGTTTGGATGTTTCTAAAAATTGGGGCACTTCATCTGTGGTAAGTGAACCCCTACCAAGCTCTAGGATCATTTCCTTTGATTGGGATAGTCTAGCTGGGCCTCGTCTTCCTTCTTCTACACCCTTCCAGATAAGGGTTGATATCGGAAACCATGCGGTTCATCGATGTATTGTAGATGAAGGAGCCTCTATTAGTATCTTATCCCCTTATGATTGGAGAGATTTAGGTTCCCCTAACCTTTTTCCAGTTGTTAATTGGTCGTTGACTTTCGATAAAAGACCCAGTAAACCAATGGGATTCCTCCCTCAAGTACCTGTTACTTTGGGTGGAAAAAAAACCTTAGTTGATTTTATGGTTTTAAAGGACCCTTTGGACTTTGATACGATCCTCGAGCATGATTACGTATATTCTATGCATGCTATGGTGTCTATGCTCTTTCATATGATTCGTTTTCCTCACAACGAAACCATTATCACTATTGATCATCTTGCATTTGTTGATCCTCCTTATTGCCCAACTATATACCAAGTATATCCCTTGTCAGTAGGAGCTACCATGTCACTTGAGACTTGTGTGGCATATTTTTCCTTGATTCAAATTGCTACTAAGAAGAATCCTATGAGTTCATGCTTACCTTCGCGGGATTGGGTCCCTGCAGTTGACCAAGTGATATCTCCATCTGAATGTTTATATATGTGTTCTATTTGGGATGATATACTTCCTTCTGATGAATTTTTCCTAGAGTGTATAATGCAGTCTTCCATTCATCTTCACATTAATCCAGTTGCAGTTATTTCCATACCCAATTTGAATTTGGAATCCAATCTTACTAATGTTTAGCCTTTGGACTCTCCTATAGATATGCAAATTGGTGTTCCTACTGAGTTTGATTCCGCTTCTAGAATTTTCAACTCTCGTAATGACAAATTTATTCCTGCAGATTCCATCACGTCTTTCAAATTTGATCTTCATCCTGAAGTTGATCATTTTGATTGTATTCCCTCAGGCTTTGGTACTATAGAGTCTTCATTGGTTAACTCTGCCTTAATTATGCATATTGTTGATGATAGTGAAGTTGAAAGTATTTCTACCACAGTGACTTGTATCATATCTTTCTTTACATGTGTTTTAGATATGATCTTGGCACTAATATTTCTTGGAGACAAGATTCTTAGCTGGACTTATGCCTTCTTAATGGTCCTTTTGGACACATTGTTTGATCATGTCAGGTATATTCAGAACCTTGCATATAGGTTTAGGCTTCCCCTCTGTTATGATGCATTTGAACGTTTTGTTATCCAAATTCGCCATAGGGTCGAACCTATTGTATATTGGTGTGTTAGAAATCTCTTTATGCATTATGCACCAATCCAACAACAAAACCTACCTAACATGGGTCTCGCTAGTTAGCACCCTTTTTCCATTCTGGTGCCCATGATGAGTTTTTCTCATAGGCTTGGGGGCATTTTTAGATTTACCATGACTTTGAGCTGAATCCTCATATCTTTCTTCCTCATATATTTCTGGCCATCCCTGATAAGGATCCCATTTTTGTGTATAAGTCACATGTGCATTTATTTTGATCCCTCTTGCGCTAATGAGCCTGATTCCAGCTTCCACGCTTTTAACTCGTTATATAAGCCTCCATCTCTAATCTCATTTCCCTTAAGCCATGTATCATTTTCCCTTCACGATTTGACACCCTTTACCAGCAGGAGACACACCTTGAGTGTCCTTATCTTGCTCATGTTTCTTGCATTATGAATAGCTTTGTTCCATGCACTTGGAACCAGTTTCACATGTCCCTGACACTCGTCTCCTCCCATTACGAGCATTCTTCCACCTTTCCTTCAATCTCATTAAAAAACAGTAAGGAGGCTATGAGCATTCTTCCACCTTCACTTCGATCTCATTAAAAATAGTAAGGAAGCTATGAGAATTATTCCATATCTCCTTTAAGCTCGTTAAAAAAAGTAAGGAGGTCACGATTTCACTTTTTAGGGCTCATTAAACCTTTACGGAAAAGATTTTTATGGAGTCCTCTTTAAGCCCTTTCCAAAATTCTTAAACAGAAAAATATTGCCGAGTCAACTTGTCTTTTTCTTACTCGTTAAAGTACTTGAAATGTCATCTCTACAGTATAAGTTTACCCCTTTTCTGGACTGTTTAGACTATTTACGAAAAAGGTATACTCTAGTCATACTCGGCTAGAAGAGTTCTTCTCTCATTGTTTTACACTTTTTTGGGTGAGGAGACTAACTCTACGAAAATGGACTCTTGGGAGTCTTCTTTAGGGTTTTCAGACTCCCGAAACATGAAAATACTAGCGAGCATTCACTAACTTGGGATCGATGTGAAATCCACGAGTAGGTATATGGAGTTGTTGTTTAAGTTTTTTAGACTCCTTAAATATGAAAACACCGGGGAGCATGAACAGATTCGGGCTTGATATTAAAATCCACGGATCAGTACATTATCGAGTATTAGTCTATATTTTCTTCAAACTCGTAAAATAAAGAAGAGAGTCTTGAGTTTCCCTTCCATGGACTCATAAAATTACACATGGTTGGATCGTTATCGAGCATGCTTTAGTTCTTTGTCAAGCTCATTAAAAAATGAAAAAGGCACCTACAAAGAGAAAAGGGAAGGGAGGAGTGTTAAATATCTTTCAATTTAATGGCAACAAGTCAATTATGTCCTTGAAAAAAGCACCTTTTTGAGTCTACCAAAAAAATTGGGTTCTAATTTTGGCCTTAGCATAAAATTGATCTCAGAGTTGTTTACTCCTCCGACTGGTTACTCTTCCAAACATATGGAGAATTTGTGAATGTATTCTGCATTGCAGATTTATATCATGGTCCCTTTGTGTTCAAAGCTTCCTAAGTCACTCTTGTGTCATGCTCACTGTTCAAGGATGAAACCTGTGTCGGCCATTCTGCAGTTTCCTTTGACCTCATGTGTCGGCCATTCCTTGGTGTCAGTATGTTTCATCATGTATTCATTCCTACTCCAAATTAGATCAACCTTTGATTGTCCCTCGTGTTGGATGATGGAGGATGCCTTAAGGCATCCCTTCAAGTGGACTTCTTCCCATCGACTTCAACTCATTATGCTCTGGGAATGAAGTTTAGAGTTTTCGGCAGTACCTTGGGGATTGCATTCATCAGTGGAAATTTCCCTCATCATTGAGTTATGGGAATACATTAATGTCCCTTGCTTGATGGATTCTTTAGGTGTTCGACTTCAAGAACATATATTCACACCTGTTAGAATGTACTAGGTAAATTGGGACCCATTTTCATTATCGATGTGTTTCCCTCATGTTTGTTAACGGTATACATCAATGATCGGTAATCAAACGATGTCCTCCATGTTCGACCTCAACTCATTTATTTGCATGGTTAGGTTTCATACCTTGAGATGGTTTGGATGAAGACCTTGGGCCTATGATAACATCATTATATTTTGTTATTGCTTAAGTTGCGGAAGACTGATCCACACTCTTTTTGGCTCTTGATGAGACATAGATCTAGTTTGTTCTCTATGGCTATGTTCTCTAGTTCCGGCATAGATCCACCTTGGTATTTATGTGGCTATGTTTACACTTATGTTTCTAATGGATCCATGCTGTATTCTAGTGGCCATGATATATGCATCAGTATTGGATAATTATTGTATCCTCAAGGAGGTCATGTTCCACTATTTGAACATGGACATTTAGCCCAAGGATGAGTTTTTTTGACATTTCCTTTCTTTCAGGTACTTCATTTGAGCCTACAATTCTTGGTTTCTCTAACTACAGGACTCAACCCTTTACTATTTATAATGCATTTTGGCCATCGTCTTCCCCTCTGACCTCATACATTAGGGGGCATCTATTATAGCCAAAATTGACACTTCTCCGTCCGTCACGCCACTTACACCTTTTGGTCGCATGACGACACTTCATGAGATTACTATGAGTCACAAAAAAGGACATTTGTGGATGGAAGAGACATATTTGGGACTTTATATGGATGGAATTACCTAATTCATGGACCATTTGATAGGTAATAACCTTAGGAACAATTTTCTAGACCAAAAATTCTTCAGAAAACCCCTAGAAAAGGTTGTTTTTGGTCATTTTCCCACCAATTCGCAGGTTGCATATGATAAAAGTCACGGGGTTCCTAAAAATTCGTAGGTTGCATATGGTAGGAGTCATGGGTGCCTATTGGTTGTCCTTGTTCAAAGCCGCGAACACCTTAGAAACACTAAAAATACACAAAAAATGCAAAAAAATGGTTAGTTTTGGGTAGTTTTGGAACCTCCTTTTCAATTATAACTAATTCCTATTCGACCATATCTTCTTCACTTTCTATTTAAGAGAGGGAGAGGGACCATAAAATGGACCAAGCCCATTATAATGTTATGCTGGAGGAATTGAGATTCACATCCCCCTCACTTGTGCCCTAGTTTCTCGTAAACCCTAGCACATCTTATCAGAGGTTGGGATACTTAGAGAAGAGGAACAAGCGACCTTGAATATTTGTTTCATGAAGTGCCATGCTTGAAGGAAGGTATAATTTTATTTAATTTATTCTTTCATTAATAAATATCATACATTATTCCTTTCCCAAATTTGATTTGTTCATGTATGTTTCAGATCTGATTACAATTTGATGTTTTCTTCTTTATAAATATCAATCTTATATTTGTAGTCAAACTAGTTTGAGAAAGGTTTGAAGTTGTTTTGTAGGTTGCTGCATTGAAGAACAAAGAGAGAAAGGCTTGGATCAACCTTTTGAATAAGGTACACATCCTTCTTACCCTAATCTATTTGCTTAGTAATTGTATTTGCAGAACATTGTATGCCTATCTTTTACCCCTGTACGTTGGTAGTCTCTCCCCTGCTATAGGACATTTTTCCTAAAAACACCATATTTTGTAGTTGAAATATATCTTACCTTCAATAAAATAATAAAAGGCTTCTCTCAAGAAATTGCAAACATGAGATTCATGGAGTCTAAACTCCCAATATAAGATTCGTTGAGTCTAAACTCCCAATATAGCATATCAACGGGATAATAAGAGATCGTGTTTTCCATGCAAGGTTATCAATACTTGAAATCCTATGTAACCACCAAGAATTTTAATAGAAGCAATAAACAAAATTGTTACCATCTAAAGTTCTAAGATACAAGTCATTAAAATACTACTATTGTATTGAAATTCACATATGAGAAATAAAATACTTGGACATAGTGTTGTATAGATACTTTATTACATATAAAGTCTCATTTATTAACATCAATATGACTTTCACCATTTTGTTTTGTTTGTGTTACTTGTTCCTCAAATGCTACATATCTCTTTTCAATTGTTTTTTCTTTCCATTCCATCATGTCTTTGGTGACCATTCATATATGATGTTATTCACATCAATGTATACCATTTATTTGTTTTTAACTTGTTTAGTTATATTTTAACAATTTTATACAAAATTTAGTTGTTTAATCTTTTCTTGTGGGCCTTCACCATTCAAACTGTACCTTGCAAATAACAATAGTAGCATTTGAGTGTCTCTAAACAATGCCCCTTTCCCTACCCATCCCTATTGCACAATTTGTATTTGGTGATTTCACTATGATCATTTGTTCTTCAAGGGTATCAACATTTGGAGATAAATTTTATCTAGTCTTGTAACATATAGGTCCAATGCAATTATCCTCAACAATATAGTTATTTTCCCTCAAGTATTTAGGACATCAATTGTGTATTGTGTATCAATGTTGATGTCAAGTTCCTACACCGTGGATGGGAAAAAATAATTTATTGAATACTTATTGTTGATAAAATCCTCATCCTATGCCTTTAAGAAATTCTCTAAATAACTTATGTTTGGAAGCCAAAATTATCCCCTACCCTTCTCAATAAATTTCCCCCACATGACATTATAGACAACTATTCCTTGATTTCATTTTTTTAAAGGTTTATTTACCTGTAGGGGTGACAATTGAACGTTTCTTGTTAAGAATATTTGAGAGTCATTGGGAGACCAACATGACACATTAATATAGAGTGATCATATATTAACCCTGAGTATGTTTTCTCTTACATAACTATTATGTCATGAACACATTGTATTTTAAAGTATTGGTATCCTTTTGATGTGTGTGATTTCTCACTCACATGTGCCAAAAGCACCTACTAGAGGGTTGTGCAATATCTACTAGAAAATCAAAGTAATGGAAAGGAAACTAAACAAAAAAATGAAATCTTTAATCAAGAATGCATAAACAAAATAAATCCATCTAAAGAAAGTAAATTCAACATATGTAAAGAATGTTTTGATTTTATTACACAAAAAATACTAGGAAAGTACAATATAACCTTATTACAAGTTGTGGATGGTAGGGGACCTGCACAACTTATCCAATATGGGATTATTTTATGTCCTTTATGCACAAGTCTCTAGAAATGTGATTAGATTTTTGATTCCACAATGGTGAAAGAAGAAAAGTGTGATGGACCTCCTCGTGCTTTTAGATGGAATTTTGGCAGCATAACCTTAATATGATAGTGATATTGTATGGAATGGTGACCTAGGAAATATGGTGTACTCTTCATAGATGTCACGTACCCCATTTTGACCCTTGTAATATTTGGGTTGTAATGTAAATATTGTATGCATATTATGTATGATTCCTAGCGTGGAGCTCAAGGCCAAGGCCCCGCTAGTGAATGCTCGATCTTGAAGAGGAAGGTATTTGAAATTATGCTACCCATGTGCTAGTGAACCATGGGAATTGTAAATATGCATCTTAATATAAATGCCCACAGCTAGCTATGCAATGCAACAAGAGATGGGGGCATGATATTGCAAGGAATTGGGAGGGAAATATTCAAACCCTTTGAGCCAATTGAGACAAGCCAAGTGTCAATGACAGAACCCATGAACCCTCAACTACCCATGTTGACTTTTGTACCCAATCATTGATTTCTCCCAAGAGTTGGTTGAGGTAGTTAATGCCTTGGGGAATGGGAGGTATGGCTGTCCAAATTTGGGTATGGGCAATCCACCCTGCATGGAAATTCGTGTTTGGATTCTTAGGCAAGAAAAGAGCCATGATTTTCTCCCCAAGCCATTACCCATCAACACACTTTTCCCTCTCACGTGTTTGGAGCTACCTGGGTGTTTTCCTCACTGGTTTTACTATGTTTACATTCATTTTTCTAGATGGGAAGGGCGTTTTTGTTGTGGTTAACAGTGGGGAAGAAGAGGAAATGATTTGGGGTTTTATTGAGGCCGTTTGTCCCACTGTATGCTCATACATCTGTGGAAGAAATCAGTTTTCTTCCCTGGGGTTGGATTCCTCTTCCCACAATCCGTTTTGGTGTACCTACGTTTTGGGAAAACCCCTGTCCATCTGTTTCCTAAGTCCCACTATTGAAAGTGTGTTCCAGAGCCATATCTGAGTTTGATGTGCAAGAGAATGTTGGGGTTGAGTTGGGTATGCATTGCTTTGGCTATGCAGGGTTTGAGAGTCCCAAGTTCCTTGTAGATATCATGCCCAGCTCGGGGGTGGTCTCTGAGTGCTGAAATAATATAGGATGGGCAGAGACCTACAGTTGGGAGGAACATTGCAACGACATAAGTTGTTGGGACAACATTACACCAAGGTGAGTATTTTCTTCTGTAATTACTTCTGCAAATGTATTAATTTGTTGGCTGTGTTAAATTGAATAACAGTCATGTAACATGTGTGTGGATGAGTTCATTTCCGCTGTGCATGTTTGTTTAATTTACATCTGCACGCATTTGTTTTTAACTGTATGCATCTAATGAATTGGTTGAGTTTTATGAAGAGCCCCTTAGAATGGAATCGTGTTCTCTCCCTTGCCTTGGATGGATGGGTGGGTACATGACAATAGATTTTGCTTAAATGTGAATGGTACCGTTTGCATTGTTAACTTAGTGGAAACGAAATAAAAAACTGTTTTTGACAATAACGACTAGGGAATGTCCACTTTCAACCACTACTTTTTGGGAAGCATGCATCAATGAAGAATAATCAAATTATACCTTTTGTGAAGTCACAAATTTTGAAGGAAAAGGTGGAACACTCAAATGTTTTTAGGGAAAACCCACAATGCAATTGAAAGGGTCATTTTTTTACTTTTCTTTCAGTTTTTGGTCACATTGTTGAGGTCATATGGAAATGGATGAGATGGAAAAAAGGGGATAATACTTATGATGATGATGATTTATAATGGTGATGGAACTCATGGTAAGGTAGGTAAGAAAAATTGGGCTTCCAACTGTAATTTTTTCATCATTTAATTCAATATGATCTAGGAGCTTAATTGAGAGAACAACATGTACAACATAGAAAACACAAGAGAGAAGAGACACAGAACATTTCACCGGGGAAAACCAAGAAGGTGAAAAACCCCGCAACTTCCTCAGAGATAGAATGAGCACCATTACAAACATCACAAAGATCAAACCCCAAAACAAGATTGGTCAAAGAGTCAAACATCTCCTTGGGTGTCTTTAGAGAAGACACATGGGGTATGAGATGGTCTTTTGATAGAATCAACAATGATTCTCTTTGCCTTGACCAAGTTCTTCTTATGCAATACCTTAGCCTCTTCATCCTCTGGGATAGGGATGTCTTCTTTTACATATGAGTCCAACTCATTCTCTTTTAGGATTAACCCAATCCTATACTTCCAAGCTCGGAAGTTATCAGCTCCTTCAAGCTTATCCTCAAGCTTGGTGTGGTGAGATATCGTAAAGAGTACTTCAAATGGAAATAGAAAAGATTTAGGTCTTACCACTTGAAATGCTGAAAACTGGATCTGGTCCCGGATTAGGGTTTGTCGAAAAAACCCTAAAAATTCAAAATGTGAATTTCAATTTTCTGAAAGGATAGAAAGATGCGCCTTGATGAGCTGATCATCCTGGTGTATTCAGAATTTGAGATCAGCAAAGCTTTACCCTTCATATTTTCCTTGTTGTCCTCCCGGGTTCACTAGAGAGCCATGAATTAGGGTTTGAGTTTCCCGGAGATCTACCCATCCAAAAATCTCGATCCAAAGATCTAAACTTCGATTTTTGCAAGGTGCTTCCAACTATGTCTTCAGATTTTAGAAATTCCTATTTTTGTGGAAACCCTAATTTTTAGGGCCAAATCTGAAAATGCTCAGAATTAAATTTTGATTGGACAGATAGATTCTCCTTGATGAGTAGAGTCAATCTACTATACTTCTTTTTCAAAAATTGTGGAGAGAAACCCAATAAACAAGAAACTCAAGTTTCCGTCACTGCAAAATGTCTTCTTCTCAGGTTAGCTCTGATACCATGTTAAATTTTGAGCATTAATTCACAATACTCTAGGATCTTCACTGAGAGAATAACATATACAATATATCAATGCATAACAATCACAATAATCATGACAAGCATCACAAGAATCAAAAGCATGAGAGACAAGAGACACAAAGTTTATGTGGGGAAAACCCTAAGGTGAAAAACCCCACAACTTTCTCAGAGATAGAGAGAGCAATGGCTCAACCAAAGTACAACCAAAATACACTTGAGATAGTCTCCTAGTAGCAAATGATCCTCCTCCTCACTAGTGCGCCACTTTCTGAGTGAGAGAGATATGAATTTTTGAATGATCTAAATAGAGATCTCCTAATCTCTATTTATACTAACCTGTTTGCCCAGTGACCTTATGGGGCCGACTTGTCTAGCTAGGTACATCCACAATATGATATATATTTCAAGGCCAACCCCACACATGGTGGTCTAATAACCCATCGGCAAGTACACACACTTGCGACACTTGTCAATCCACATGACGACACTTCTTTATAGAGGAATAACACATCTCTAATAAGGGTACAATAAATATATATGAAATACATAGATGAAATACATTCCGAAGTTACATATACATCAACATTTTTGAGTAATGTTTATCTTATTATATTTAAGGAAAATACACCTAGGATCTCTAAAAATTCCCAAAATTTGGTATCCCTAATGGGATATTGGTATTGCGGTGATTACATCACCTATTTGAGAATTTGAGGTCATAATTTAACCCACATTCTCCCAAGGTTTGTTCCTAACAGAATGGTTTTGGTAGAAGTGGCTTTCCAAACTATAGTGGATGGAGTTAATGAATGGTGTCGAGGATTAAAGAGAAGGTCTTGGCCTAAGTTCCCATTGTATATTGGTCACCTATTCATTTAGAATGATTCTAATTCCCACGTTTTGGTTAGTAAGTTGAAAGAGTTGAAATTGGGACTAGGTGTCAAAAGAATGTACGGCCCAAAGAAGTTTATTGAACAACATTTCCTTCAAACTCAATTTTTCAACACCTATCCATGAAAACCAACCTGATGATTCCATCTACCAGGGATCTCTCATTTTTGAAGAAGCATTGGGAAAAATATTGATCAAGCACAGAGAGATTTGATCCATGAATCATAGAAACATGAGAAGATATTAGTACCGAGAGAAAGAAATACAACATTTGATGTTGAAGAACAAGCCAAGAAAGTAGAATGAGAAGCTAGTAGAAAATCCCTGGTGGTCAGTACATCTCATCCTAAACCTCCATCACAAAAAAATTAGATAAACAAGAAGGAAAGCAACCAATGGAAGCTATTAAGTCTCAAAATGCTCTACAGAAGCTAACCAGTTTAATGCAACAAGCATAAGACCTTTAAGGTAAATTTTCTCATCCTACTAATCATCCTAATGTTATTGGTATCCATTCTAATGTAATATTTGATTTGACAGTTGAAGGTGAAAATGTTTCATTCACCACAACTTTAAAACCTAAAACACACAAGCCTAGTATCAAAATTATTGATTTAAATCAAGAAAAATTAGAAGAGGCTTTCTACACAACTCAAGTCATTGAGGCGTTTCCTTAATTATCCATGGGGGATTCACCTTGTTGAGCAATATATTATCATGTTCATTCATAAAGGGAGTTTTTTAAATTGTGAAAAATAAGGGAAATATATTGTAAGTATTGGGGGTCAGAGAGTAGGGTATGGGGGGTTTATAGGTATTTGGGGGGGGTATAAAAAGGGGTTTCTAGTACAAATCGAGAATATCTCATAAAAATTTGGTTTTTTTATTTGGAAATATATATTGGGAGGGGGGTTCAACAAAATTATTTTGGTAAGTCTTTATCAATACCTTGTAAAATTAGAGGTATTCTTTAATCTCCCATGAACAAAGGCGCTATGGCATAGTTTCACTAAGTGAAGAACCCGTACAATTACCTCCCCTTGATGTTTCATAATTTCCTTCACCATCACATATTCAATACTCAGATCATTCCTTAGAGAAAGTCCTCCCCTCTACTCACCAACATGATAATGTCCCATCAAATGTCTCACAAAATCCTTTACCTGCACAATAAGCTCAATATTTAGAACTAGTTTCTCATCCAATGGAAAATAGTGATGTTGTTGTATCTTCTCAGCCTAAAAACATTATCCCTATTCCATGTTCAACTCAATCTCAGGTTGATATCTCATCTACTCCTATTCCTACTATCATTCAAACCAATTATGGAGTTTCTCAAGATTTTACCCAAGTCTTATCCACTTCCCTAGCCCAACCGATACCCATAGCTACCTCTGTAGGCTTTCTAGTATCATCATCAAATGCCACAACTCACTTTGGAGAAGATACATTGGTTTCATTGGAAGATTGTTTCTTTATCAAAAAGAAAAAGGAAATAATAAGGAAAGGTGTGAAGAGAACTAGGGTATGAGAAATGGTTATAGTCCCAGTTGAAAATCAAGTTATTTGGAAACAAGCTACTATAGATCCTAGGAGAGAAGCCATTGAGACAGTAGCTTCCATGGGAGTGTTCAGTAGTGCTAATTTTGACTCTCTCTCTCTACTAAGAATTTAAAGTTGGATGATTAAAATACCAAGTTTGTTGCTTTGGAAGGAGAAAAGGTTTCTCGACACATATATTTTGTTAAGAAGTTGGATGATCTTACATCTCAACATTAAACTGAGATACATAATTATTAGAAGTAGCTTCAGGAACTTTCCAATAAGAAGAAAGTTGCAGATGATAATGTAGTAGGTCATGCCACTGAGTGTAGGGATATTAAGGAAGAGCTTAAAAATGGTTCAAGTATTAGTATGTTCCTTCCTCAATCTTCAAGTTCATTGTACAAGAATTCAAAGTTGAAGCCATTTCTGTTAATGAAACTTTTAGATAGATTTAGAAGTCATTCTTCGAAGGATTGAATGAAATTCAAGAATATTATTGGCTTTTTGAGCATTTGTCGAACCAAGTGGAAGAGCACTTCGATAGAAAGAAGAAAGATGATAAATCTTATGAACAAATTTACACTAGTACAAAATGAGAGATAAGTAAGTTAGTCACCACTATTTTTTCAAGGGATAAATGACTAAAATTGAGCAATTTTAAATAAGCTAACTATAAACGACTAATTTAGTCACGAGATAAAATATATGACTAGATAGCAAGTGACTAAAATAAAAATGACTAACATAAATGACTAATTTAGTCACGAGAATATAAATATGACTAGCTAACAATGATTAATGTGAATTAGTCATTTATGTTAGTCATATTTAGTTGTGTCACACTATCATTAATGGAAAATTACAACTTGATAATGAATTTGTACAATATTTTACTAAATTTTAACAATGCAGATGGATTTAGAGATCTAACTATGGGGGTCATGGTCCATGTGTGTGGTCCCAAACAACCATATTGGCCCTCCATAGGGGATATTTGCCCTGGAAGTGGGATGTGGTACTGCTCATTTTGAAGTTTAGAACACTAGATATGCAAGTTTCTAACATAACCATAGGATTATGTAATTCTACCTACGAAATCCTAACCAAGATTATGTCCAATAGGATTAACTAGAAGATCCTCCCAAATGTCATCTTAGAACTAAGGAGGTTTTTGGAGAAAAAGAAAATCACTGACAATATTATTGTTATACAAAAAGAAGTACATTCCAGGCAATAAATAGTGAAAGAGGTATGATTGTAAATTAGATCTAGTTAATTATATTTCTAGAGTTTGCAACTCCTTTTTACATGATGCTATCTCTAGTTTTGGAATTTTGTTGAGCATGTTATATGCCATATTATAAATTAAAAAGGTTAATTAAATGTTTTTTTTTTTAATTAGTGGATTTTTTTTATCAATTTAGAGATATATTGTTGGAATGAGAAATTTAAGATGATGCTTATTTTTTTAGATGTTAGGAGTTTTTTCGATGCTTCTAGGTCTACATGTTGCATCAGTCATTAATAAGAAAAATAAATCAATTTGTACCTATTTATTTGGAGGGGCTTGAGGCTAAGTTTGCATGAGAATTTCCTAGGTTTGATGGAAAATTTTGATTTCAAATATTAGTTGAATACACCTAGGGGAAAATCTTAGTTAGACAAAGTGCATTTCTTTAACTAGTTATCTTGATTCGTGAGACAAAAGTGAGAATATTAGTGGTTCTTTGGACAAAAGTGAGAATATTAGTTGAATAGAGATAGGGAAAGGGATTTGAAGTTCAAAGATGATCAATAGTGGAGAGGGATGTTGAGGATATTTGGCCTTTAAACATTTAAAATGATTAATAAATTTAAATACTTATTTAATACATCAATATGCATGCTTGCTATTTGAGAATGCAATTATATTGAAATAAGATAATGAATATCAAAATATCACATTTTTTACAAACATATGATCATATTATTTTACACTAAAAGTTTATGCACTACTTGTACAAATATTAGCACTACTTATTACATTTACACAAATTGATATGTACCTTTTTTTATATTTAAAGTCATGCTCAAGATAGGCATAGGTTGATTCCTCTCTCCATCAAAGGACACATGCCATGGAATATTAGTGGAAAAAACAAAAAATATGCACTTAGTTTTGACATTGTTAGAGGACATTCATGTAACAAATTTGATGACTTTTCCAAGACCCCTTTCAACATGACCTTGACAGATGCTTTGCATATTCCTCAATGTTTTGAATTGTTGTTCAAAGTTTGGTTAAGGACTCATCTAACTTCCCAAGGTTGCACAATCTAATTTGATTTGGTTAAGGACCCATCTAACTTCCCAAGGTTGCGTAATCTAACTTGATTTGTAATCTTAGTTTGAACACCTTTGATTTAAATAGATATAGGTCTCCTTTCTATATCTCACCTCAAAGTCACAGTTATGTCCTAGATAATTGTATGGTTGATACATGTGCGTAACATAATTCCATGACATTGGGAACTAAAAAAAACTAAGCCTAAATCTATTTGCTCCATATTTAGCCCTATTCACCATACAATATATATGTTTTGTGATCCTAAGAAAGATCCAAGACCAGTTATAGTCGTATCTCAGATCGAAACCTAGACTTTGGCATGAATGAATCAAACATCTAAATTTCCAAAGCAATGAAACTGATGGTGAAACAAAACATGACTACTAGAATACCTAAGCATGTTCCCCCTAATGGAGTATGTAAGGGATGGATTCTTGCAAATAATCATCAAGAGGCCTTTGAAATAGGGACAACTTTGAGAACAAGGACTTAGCTAGAACTTTTCTATAGTGACTTGTGTTCCCTAAACAAACCATGACTAGCTAGTGCAAGGTATTTCTTGGCCTTCATAGATGACTTTTCTAGGTATATTTGGATATCTTTCTTGACAAATAAGAGTTGTGTCTTTGAGAAGTTAAATAAATTTATGTCACATACCCATACACAAAAAAAATAAAAATTTAAAGCTTTAGGAACAACATTAAAATATTAACTCCTTTGGAGTATCCTAGATTTAATGGTTTCAATAATAGTTACTAGGCTCACCTAAAATATGAATTTGTTAAGTAGATCCCAAATAATGATAAGAGTTGAGTAGATTCCAAACAATAGTTGTTTCCTGCTTAATTAGCCTTCTGGCTAACGCATATGTTTTCTTGAATTTCAGGTTGTAATTTTTCTATGGTCTTTTAATATTCTTCAAGGTAAGAATTATTTCGATGATTAGTTCAACATATATGATTATTCTTATTTCAAAGCACAATAATATATAACAATTCTAACCACTTCTAAGGTGGATGGTCCCTTCCATAGGTTTGGTTGTTTTTTTTTTTTTAAGAACCTATAAATCTAAACTTAATAAATACTAAGTATGATTCTAATGAAGATGAAGGTACCTTCATCAGGTTGGATCCACGTTTAACATTAAAATTTCATTAGAGTATATAAATTTATTGGAAAAATACAATCGCATACAAATGACACATCACACTTGACACTTCTGTACCATCAAGATGTTCTTCTCGACCTTCGTGTTTTAAGTCGATGGTAATGAGGGATAGAATCCTGGCCTATTGAAGGCACCCTGCCATGTGAAGTAACTTTTTGTACAGGGTTACCATAGTGTTACAGCTATTACACTGTCAGATTGATTAATGAGCTCTTAAAAAATTGAAGGGACTACCTCGAACAAGTCTAAACTCATGCGACCGTGGTAATCCGGTCTGCGATTCTTTTCTTTTTCATCAAGTGTTAAACAAATCTATGACACAGGTTTATAATGGAGGTGGGCTGTACTCGAAGACCTGATGAGAACACTCACTAAGCACAAAATCCTTCCTACATGGTGATACTATACAGGTAAGATAGAGTTGTCGTAATCCCACTGTAATGCTCTCTCTTATTTAAATGTTGATTTAACTGAAGAACTAAACCCTTTGGAACTTGGCAAGTATCGAAGACGACTCCTAACGGTTTAAAAGAGAAGGCAATGCTAAGAAGTGTTAACACTACGTTTGTTCTCTCTCAACTCTTGCCTCTGTAGAGATGAGGAAAAATTACTCATAATGTGAAAGAGTTTTGTTTTAAAAAAAAAGAATGCTTAGAAGTTGTTTAAAGGTTTTGTAGTTCTCGACACCAATAATAGCAATGATGATATTAATGAAACCCTTATTGGCCCTTCATGGCAGTTGTAAGGATGTAAAGGAATTTTAATCCTCTATCGAACTGGATTTCCATATGCTATTCTGAGTAGCCCCCTCACGGCTTTGTAATTTCTTATTTTTATTTATTTTAAGTTTAAAAAATATAGAACTATTTTCTCATAAAAGGATTTGAAGTTACTTTAATACAAAATTACATGCAGTAAATTTCCCTTGGTCTCCTCGTCCCATACTTGGTTTCTCTTTGAGAAATAATACATATAATAAAGGAAATTGAAATTTAGGACTTTCTGTTGGTTATCACCCAGTTCGATGGCAATTGTTGAAGTAAAAGGGCCAACCACAATTCTGCAGGTGTTAAATCTGTGCTCTATCAAAACCTAAATCCGAACATGTTCAGTAAGCTTAAGCATTATCAATTGAAGAAATTTTAGTTGTTTTGTTGTTTTAAAACATAGATCTCAGTATTGGTCAATTAATAAATAGTGGCACACTGATTTCTTGGATAAATAAAGTTTATTGCACCCAACTAGACTGATGGCCGAAAACTAGAAATTGCTGACACACTTGTGCATATTATGCAATTGTTGATAATTCATGTAGCTGTTATAACTTCCAGAGACTTTAGATCGTTGTATGGCATAATATGTTTTACCTGGATGAATTGCTACTTCATGCGTTTCACTTGAATGGAATTTTTACTCCATGCGTTTTTCTTGAATGAAATTTCTATTCCATGCATTTTACTTGAATGGAAAAGTACTACTAAGTTTGATCTTAAACCTTGACATAAGGTTTCTAGGTATCCCAACACTCTATCATGAAACTAGAATGAAGGAACAATGGTACTTCTCCTATGCATCAATACATACATACATACATACATATATATATATATATATATATATATATATATTATTTTCTAGATAGATCTAGATAACTTTAAACAAAATCAGTTCTCTATATTTACATGGGCAAGTCGATCTGGATTTAAACACCGTGTTACTGTGTAGAAAATTCGAGTTTTTATTTAAATATAAGCGGGCTTAACCTGCTAAATCAATGGTGATTTCACTATTAACCTCCATCTAATTAGGTTAAGATCTTATTCACCCTAGACCAGGGTTAAAACCTAGATCTGTTGATTATTTACCGGAAGAAATCGAAGGTTTAAGAGATAATCTTCAAGTTTGTGCATAATAAAATCATATACTGTAAAACTTTATACTTATGAATAAAACTATATAGAAATAGAGAATAAAATCTATCAATTTGATTTCTAAAATTTTCAAGTAAGCATAGAAAAATTATTTACAGCATATAATTAATTCTACTAGCAACATATACGATCTATTGTAGGTTCATATCTACAAGCATATTGATATAAAATCATTCGAATCCTTCGGAAATGCAAACATAACAATGCAGAGCTTTGGAACCTGTAACAACCTGAGTTGCAAATGAGGTAGGGACAACTTTGCTCCTCCCAACCGTAGATCTAGAGTAGGCTAACCCACTCTGATCACCCCCGAGCTAAATCCAACGCTCCAAGAGTGTAGACTATTAACCAGATCAAACTATTCGCTTTCACTTGCTTAGAGTTTCTTGCCTAACACTTTCATGCTCCCACAACAATACTTCCTCCCATGCATACTAGGCAGCGTCCTGCCTCTTGCATATGCATCTTTTATAAATTTTCCTAGGTCTTATACCCAGCTGATTCCCTAAGAATCCTGTGGCTGTCAATCCCTCATTTGTAGGGAGTGTGTTAGTGCCTTTAATGCACTATGACACTTGTTTGATCTACTTTTGGTTAACACTCAGTCCTATCTCCCACTCTTGAAGCTTGATTTCCTCTTTTAGCATTCATTGTCCCACTTGTCCTCATTCTTTTATTAATAATAAAATAATAGTTTTATCTCATTAGAATTGGTAACCATTCGGTTACTTGACCAAGTTTTTGGTCTTGTTTATTTATCAATAACAATTAAAAATAATAATAAAGAATAATAATGAAAATGTTTGTGGGGTGGATCTTACAATTTTGGGCATTAATTGAAAGACAATGTGGTCGAGTTGTGACATGTTTAAGACCCGACAATGGAATTGAATATGTAGGAAATGATTTTTAAAAGTAATTGTCAGATAATGGTATCTCTTGGCAATGATTTGTACCTTACACACCTAAGAAAAATGACAACCCTAAAAGGAAGAATTACACTTTCATATAAATGGAATGTTGTTTGATTTACACCAAAGGTTTTTTTGATTAAGTTTTGGGTGGAAGTTGTCTATTACTCAAACTATTTGAATTTGTTTCTCACTAAAATGTATGGGATGTGACTCCAACCATTAAATGGACTGGAAGAAAAACCTTTGTCGAACATATTAGAATGTTTGGATGCACAGAATGCGCTCACATTCCAAATGATAGAGGAAATAAATTGGATGAAAAGAGTCTTATGTGTATCATGATGGGTGAGGGAGTGGCGTGTGGGAGCTAGCGACAACAGGTGGCAAAAGAATGTGGTTGAAGATTTGATACAATCATATGTAGAGGATTTGTTGGGATTTTTAGCGTATCCATTTGAAGGGGTTTCTATTTGGAAATCACCAGCTGTTAGGTGAATGCACGATTTTCTTCAGGGTCCTCTTCCGAGGGCTAGGTTAGGGCCGGAGGTCATCCACATGTGAATTCAGGGAGGCTATCGACCATAGTAATGCATGTAGCTTGTCTCCTACAAAAATCTCGAGTCCATATTAGTAGGATGACTATGGTTACGTGCCTCAGGAATGGTGTTTTCTCCCCCTAGGATCAATGGAATCACTTGGATCTAGCCATTTTTTCCCTCTCTCAACTGGTGGAGCTAGTGTTTCCTCTCCAATTCCATGTGTTTCCTCTTAGGGTTTTGGTCATTTTCAAAGATTTTATGTTTAGGAGTATCCCCCATGTATCTCTTTTGGTAGAAGTCCCTTTCAAGTTAAAGGAGATCCCCCTTACTCCATGGCCGAATTCCTCTCTTCCTTTTTCTCCTGAGAGGGGAAGCTCTCTTGGGCTAGTGCAGCACATTTCTCAGTTCTTTGATAGGGGTTTCCTCTTTTCATTTTTCTCCTAATAAGGGAAGCCCTCTTGGGCTGGAGGCTTATGATTTCAATGGAGAGGTGTATGCAGCGGGAGTAGGGGTTTAACTCACATAAATATTGGTCAAGTCGAGGAGGTCTCTATACCTGGTGGGGTTTTAGTTGAGAAAGGAATCCCTCCAAGGAGGCAGAAGAGCATTTTTAGGAGAAGCTTCAGGAGAGATTCATCATCCTATGGTTTATTTGAGGTCACATGATCTTGGTAAAACTCCTATTGAAGGTGGATATGATATTTATGCAGACAAGAGACATTACTTCTCTAGTTCAAGGGTTAATAATGGTTCATATGGCTTGGATGCAAGTGATAATGATCGTAAGGGATCTTTGTATGGTTCTGCCTTGCAGCCTTATGGAAGTGATTCCCAAATCTATTTATTAAGTGAGCAAGCTGAAGAAAAAAGTATTTTTCATGTTAAGGATAATCTTCATGATTCTATGCTCCAATCATATGCACCGGACACTAATTTACAGTCATGGGATGTTGGTGTATCAGGTCAGAGTTTTAGTGACGCTAATTTAGCGAGAGGTAAATTCCTTTCACATTGTTATCTCAATGCTTCTGAACACCATATTTATAGATCTCAATTATGGTCACGGGCAGAAGTGATAGGCAGGAATCTCAATAGAACAAAATAGGTTTTTGCAATCAAACCTCAATGAATCAGATGGTCTTAGGCAGGAACAGGCAGAACACCTGGCTAGAATTCATCACATGTATAAGTAGGACCAACAAAGGTCACAAGAGAATATCAAATTTGATGAATATCATGATCTTCCAGGTGAATGGGTTGATGCATCTAGTTTTCATTCTCATAAGAGAGTGTCTGAAGATACTGTGGACGATGCCTTACAACCTGTGAAGGGACAACATTACTATAATGAGTCATATGGACAGATGAATGAGCACACTCTGTAAATGGGACCTAACTTGGTAATGGATGGATTGAAAATCCCTCATGGGCTGGAAGCAATATTGATAAATCATAAATTAAATCCATGAAAAGTTTCTCAAGATATATCTTAGATGCCCCATCCTCAGGAATTGGGAAGAAGTTTTTTTTTCTGAACCCAGTCAATATGGTTTGCCTCATTGGTCTAATCCAATTGGGAGACCAACCCTTCATATGCACTATTGAATCATACAAGTGATATGGAACTTCAAGGAATAATCATGCAGAATTTTAGTTTGTTCAAGAGCATTCTTTGAAAAAAAGATGGATTCGCTGATAAATATTGCTGAAAGTTCACCTTACTCAACACCTCAGGGTGCACGACATCTTCTTCCCTTTGTTCTTCAACTTCCAAAGGTGTTTGCAGAAGGATTTTAAGAGAATAAATGGCATGAAATTGTGCACGGTAGTTGATAGAAATTATTTCAAAGTTAAGTTGTTATTATTAGAAATTTTTTTTGATGTAATGGTCCAATTTTCTTAACATTTTTTATACTCAGAAATACATGCTGCGGCGTAAGACTGGAGAGGAGCTGAACTTCACATATGCTGAGTGTCTATTTTTTACATTCCATAAACTTTCTCACAAGGAATTTTCTATACAAATTTTGAACTTATTCTTTCGTGCTTGTCTATGTTTTTCTTCTAAACACTGAAGCAAGTTTCTTTTTGTAGACTCCAAACTCGAAAAATAGCCTATGTGGTTACAGGATAGTAACTAGTCAGCCATCTGATAGGCTTGGGGAGGATTTTTCTGAGAATTATAAAGATTTTACTGAAAGGTTAGTTTGCATGATTTTGGAGCTTATCTTTCCTTCAAATACTACTATTCTCTTTGGGACCATGCAATGCATTATTCATAAACAAATGAACTTTTCTGTGTTGTTTAATAATGGTCCTTACCAATGCAAGAGGAACATAAAATATTATATGGTTACTGGATTATTTGAGAACTTATTCACATCATATTGTTTTCCATTTAAAATCTTTGAAGGGCTTCTTCTGGTTTGCTGTGACTTATGTATAGCTCCATTATCTTGTTTTCTCTTGCTCTTGTTACACTCCTGTTGAAGGTGTAGTCAACACTTAATTCCTGGATGAGATAATTAAAATTTTGTAGGTTAGAGCTCAACATAGATGTTTTCTCATATTCAAAGTTTCTAACTTTGTACAATGTTGTGGATCTGAATGTCAATCTATTAAAAAATTCCACCTCTTTCTAAGATTGTTTATCACTGTTTTGGTTCTCTAGTATCCAAGATGTGGCTTTATAGAGGTTTTATATGATGACATTGATTACTTAGCCTCTGTGATATTGTGATCAAAAAATGGATTATAAGCTCTGTCAAACGATATATTTATGTGAGGATATTCATTGCAAGGAAGTTCAATAACTATTATTTTTGTTTATAGCTCCTTTTGTTGCTTTGTAGAGGAAGTGGTCGCTCTTCCATGTTGCCATATTATTGAGACTTGAGAGTTTCCATATTGCGTGTTGTCTATGTTTGACATTAAATGTCAGAACTGAAATGATCATTAGTGTTGCAGCTTGTTTGTAACCATATGGTTGCAGTTTTTTGCAAAGCTGCAATATAGTATGATTGTAACTATAGCTAATGCATATTCCCAGAAAATTTTGGGTCACTGACATTATATTTAGTGGCAGGAAAAGTTACATGGGAATTCCAAGTCTTTAATTCTGTATGTTGTTTTTATTTTATGTTATGTGCTCATTAGATTTGACTTGGCTGAATATTCTCCTAGAGCAGCAATCTTTACTTTCCTATGCAATATTTGAATGTCAGGGCAAGGGATATTTTGTACAAAATTACATATAACAAAGACTGCGAATCAGGCATGGCATATTTTACTTCACACATGCAGAAGCTGAAAAGTTCAATTTGTGGTTATCAACTGACTTTCTTAATTGTTATGGTCTTGTAGATTGACGATAGTTGAGGAATAGGATCTAGCTCGGGCTACCATGAAAACATTAACCCAAGGAATGTAAAAAAAATTTAACCTTGAAAGAGTAATAGATTGATATCAAAAGAAAGTTTGGGCATGAAAATAGCCTCATATCTCCATATATCTTAACCCATATATCTTGGAATTGATGCTAGAGGCATTGCCTTTCGATGGTTGTTATCATTGAATATCCTTTATTCCACCTTTATTTTGTTGTTGGGATCAAGCTAAAAATATGGATAGGAGAATACGAGGTTTGGTCATGTGGCATATGTGGTTTAACATGGGGTTAGCACACTGCACAAGATATCTTAGAAAATTTAGACATATCATAGTGGAAGAATCCAACAAAATCATAAAATGATTTATAGCTAAAGCAATATACTACATCAACTAGTTTTCTTGTAAACTAATAGCATTATAGTTGTGTCTTCTCATCTTTCCTGATATGAAAATGAAAGATCTGGGAGAGTTAATTTAATGTTTGGAAATACAATTATTTTAAACTGTATGGACTATTTTCTTGAAAGATCATATCTCAATGGTAATCTTAAACAAAACTCTATGGAGGATTGCAAACTGGTAAGAACATCTTTGGAAGTTAATTATAGATTGTTAAAAGACATGTGCCCTAAATCTGAAGATAAGAGGAAGAATAAGAAGACTATTCCATATCAAAAAGTGGTAGGAAATTTGATATACAATGGTTGATACAACACTACAAATTGCATATACACTTATAGTGAGCAAAGTAAGCCAAGATATGGGTAGTCCAAAACATTAGGTTGTAGGGTATGGTTGATTACAGTATGTAATTTGGGGAAAAATTCGAGTGACCATAATACATTTCAAGTTATAGGATACTATTGATGCTGATTGTGGAAAAGATAGGAAAATGCAGATTGGAGTCGTGATGTCGATATCCAGCAATCAAACTATAGGTTACACCTTTATCATGTAGAAAGCCCTACTTATCAGAATTGCATGAGGTAATCTACAATTTCCTTGTATAACTCAAGGAGAATATTAGGCATCTATTGATGCAACAACAGATTCAATTTGGCTTCATATGTTCATCACAAACATTGGTTTTCGTTGTAAACATTGGTTATCATTAGAAGGGCTGTTACGAGCACACAATAGAAAAAAACAGAGCACACCAAAAAAAAATAAGAGAGCAATATCTGCTCACAAGTGAATTGTCTCCAAAACTCCCAATTTGTAACAACCAGAGTTGCATTTCCATGGTAAAGAACCCAACATTCCATGCTAGATCTCGGCATATTGAGATCGACATATTTTGTTTTGGAAAAAGTTAGTCCAAGAAATGTGATTGTTTTTTTTGTGAAACTGATTTAATGACAATATATATTCTTACTAATAAGTAATACATCTGAATTGGAAGATGTTGGGATTGGTTAAGATTGACCTCAAATTTTCCTTGCTGAGTGGGGATGTTGGGATGACATCAAAATATTTTTATTCTATCCAATTTCTTTTGATAGATATAAATTTTAGTTAGACATGCAATCTATGATCTTGTAGTTAAAGAATAATAATTTTGTGTAATCTATTTGAGGCAGACAAAAGTGGGGATAGGTGCAAAACACAAACAGTGTGCTTAATTTCAAAGCTCAAAATTTCTAATACACGAAAATTTACATCGATTACACAATCAAATTACATCATTAGGTAAGATTCAAATATTATTGGACATTACATGTAATAAAACTGCACATGAAGCCTGCAGGTGCACATCTCAGACCAACCCTATCTCTCTGTTGGAATTAAACAACTACAATATTACATCCTCAGGGCAACCCAGGATCAATTTCAGATTATACTTTGAAAACTATAGGCGCATAGGCTACATGATTGTGTTTATCCAATTTGCAATTCCCTCTGGCATGCACAACTCCTCTAAGTGTATCTGCAATGCTCGTGAGCCTCCTTGCCACCACTACTGTTGAGCACCTCTTATACATATATTACTGAGATGTGGAAATTCATTGGCTTGCAATATTGCTACGTTTTGGGATGCATAGTGCAGTCCATCAATTGAGTGGAGGTTTCCAAAATAGTGATGAATGATCCGCATCATGCTTTCCTTGTTTAAAATAATATTCTCAACCTCCTAGTTCAGAGTCATTGGGCTTTTTGTTTCTCAGCTTTCTCCACCCATCAAACAATTACTCAATCTGCACATTGTTCAACCTTGTTGCTCCAGATTTTGCTTCAGCTACACACCCAACATAATCAATTATATTGTTAAGTTTATAACAACATGACTGAGTGACGGACCCCATAGTCACAAGTTCCGAGTTTCATATTTCTGGAAGAATTGTCTTGTTTGTTATCAGGGCTAGTTTTGATCTCACCTTTGTCTTGTATGTGTCGATTCTGGAAGATATTTTCTCCTCCTCTATTTTGTGACTGCACTGTGTTTTTTCTGATATTTGTGTGTCCACACACACTCCCTTGGACTCGCCTCCTTGGACACATTTTGTTGTTGAAGTTGGTATTCCTATTTGAACTACCTCATCTTTCCTCAAAGCAGTCTTTGTATCACCTTGAAGCTCCCTGCCAGTAGCGGCTTGTGTATTTCCACAAAGCCTCGTGTTAATAGTGGCCTATGCATTGCCCTCCCAGATTGGATATGCGGTGTTGTCATCTTTCCAAATAACTTGTTAATTGTTTCAATGATCCAAACCAGAACAACATGCCTATATTTATAACTAACTTTGTGCATTTTCTTACCTTCAGCCATCCTGTAAGTACCTTCGATCTTTGACATGTTTTTTATGCTTTTTCTAGGTATATCTAGTCTAATATGAATTTGACCAGCTAGTTCTATGGTATTGCACAAATACTCATCAGCTTTGTAAATGGATTCCTTTGTTCTATACATGATTTGGGTTTTCTTTCCATTTTAGGTCCTGAAGTGGGCATGCAATGATAATTTATGCATTGACTCAACTAGTTTAGTTTACACATTACATGCTTTGCCATCCGAGCATCCTGATCATTGATTATAAGGTTTACATAGAAGTCTCTTTAATGTGCAAGACTCACAAAATGGATCTAATTTTGGTGCATAAGAGCTTCATTCCATTTGTAAATCATTTAGGGTGCAGCAAGGCATTGTGCAAGGGAAATGAATATTTACCGCATCATATTATTCAAACATCCATTGTAATCTGACAACTATTCATATTTCATAGAGAAAGTGCTTAAAACTAAAGTTCCTTCAAAGGGAAGAAAATTTGAAATCCTGTTTTAGTAATTGCAAGTACTAGATTTTTCTATTTATTGTTTAATTTCTTTTATGTTTCAGAACATTCAAAGTTGTTGTTTGGTTGTTAATGCAACATTATTGTCTATAACCCTCTGAAGTCTTTATATGAAAACATGTTCTATATACAATTTTCATTTGGTATAATGATATGTCATGAAATTGTATCTGTACGTGAGATGCCATTCTAACTCCATCATTGTATTCAAGTATTCTCTTTTTATCACAATTAATGTTATCTTATTGTTGTGCATGGGAAATAGTGTCTGAAGTTAAAACAAATAAACTCAGTAGTTGGGATCGGGAGGCATTGATATTGAAGGTTAGTTTTCAATTTTTGACATATGCAGTCAGTGTAAATTTGGAGTTTAGTAGCAAGTGTGCAAAGTTTTTTTGTTGCAAAGTTGATTCACTCCTAATTTTATTTTGCAAGTCCAATGTGCAATTGTGCTTATCTATCATGACTCTTGAGTGCTACGATTTGGGTGCCAACGTTCGAGTATGTGGAACAACGATGTACCAAGTTTCAATGGGGCTACAAAAGTGAACATGCATGCGAGTAACCACTATTTGTCGTAGCCTCTAGTTTATCAGAGGATGGACATTAAAAACCAGCCGCCAAGGTTCCCAAGTATGCAACCCACCAATCAACAAGCAATGTTCCAAATAGGTCCTGCCCTTAGTCAGCCTCAGAAAGCTATGGATGGGCATAGGATGCAGCAATGTGAACTCCAAGGCGATCCTGTCATGCAGACCATGCGGAGTCTAGGATTTCAAATGCAAGGAATCAACCCTCAGAACAAAATGCAAGGCCGGCTTCAAGAGAAATACTTAAATGTAAGTGAGCAGGCTGGTACTGCTATTCATTCCGCTTTTAGTTGTAGTTACCCTATGTTATTCCTGTTAGAGTGTTTACATGTTTCAACTGCACAACTTCTCTTACTTAATAACCTTTACATGAATCTTAATCGTTGTGGCAAATATCGAAGAAAGCCTTAACATGCATAATTTTTTTTATGATAGGAATAATATGTGTTTTGTTTGTTGTTCCATGAATCTCACTGCAACCATAGTTCTCATGGGAACCACTCGCTGATGATGCATGTGCATTTGTTGATATATGTAGGAAATAAAATTTCTTTGGACTAAAAGAGCAGAATTTACTCTGTCTAATCTGGATTCGAACTGTTATTCGGAGATTGTAATCGTAAGTAGTCACTTGTTTCATTATTTTAAATAAACAAGTAAATAAATAAATACACACAAGTCAAGAAAAGAATAGCAGTTTTAAAGGGCAAAAAAAAGAACAATTTCAAAATTACAATCTAACTGCCATGCCAGATCAAGATAGTGCAAAACTCCTTCCTGTAACTACCTCCCAACCATGGGCTTTGTAAGATCCTCCCACTATTTTCTTCATTAACCTGGCTCCCAATATGAGCGATGTTTGGGTGCAGCCCTATGCTAGCACAGATCGATCTCGACCCTTTATCTCTTATGCTCCAAGTGGTATGAAATTCCTTAACGTGTCAAGCCATCTATTGTAAATTGCCAGCTCAAATTCCTATCACAGGGAACAGATGATCCTGCAAATGGAAAGCATGGGCTCAGAGCTGCTACAACATCAGTATCAGGTATATGGAGTTCTTTTGATTACTCTAGAGAATGATTGGAAACAAGCAGGTTTTCCTTGGAACTCCTACAAAAACACACCATACATAATTTTCAATATGGTTAAAAGTTCAGACGCCATTAATAAAACTTCACAACAACGAGGACTCTGCTAGGTACAGTTGCATGTTGAGCAAATGGGTTGCAACAGAAAGAGCTTCATGTTTCTTAAGATCAATCTCAGTTTAGCACTTCACCCAAACCTCATGCACTTTCTATGCATTGATTGTTTTGTGGAACTAACATTTCAAAATTTTAGTTCTTTCCCTATTCATTTACAATGAATAGAATGCATAACCAAAAGAAATTCAATATGGCATTAATTTAGGTTTTGGCAGGATCAACGATGTATTTAAATTTTACGTTTGTTAATGTTTTATTTATTTAGTTTTTTAAGCATTATAGACATGCGCACACTCACACAAAGAATTGATCGATATCCTCTCCCCACATGTGCTGTGGAATTTCCTCTTGGTGCAATAACACAACCTTAATAGAGAATAAATCCTAGGAAAATCAAAACAGAAAGTCCAATAATTCTCAGTAACATCCATACTATTTAGGGGATTTTTTTTCCCAATTTGTTAGGTTACTTTTTACAAAAATATTAACCATTTGAAACACCCTCCAAATGTCTTCAATGCAATAATGTTACTGGACTTTGCTCAAAGAAGAAATTGGCAAGGCAGAACAGTTGAGAGGTTGACTTGGCTTGGGAAAAAATTGGCACATTCTGGACAAAATGGTGCAGTTTCTCGGCATTATAAGCAGGTTGGTGAGTCATACTTGCATTGACTTAAACTCATTTGGCCCAAGTCAAATGGGAATTATAAGCATGTTGGTGAGTTGTACTTGCATTGACTTAAACTCATTTGGCCTAAGTCAAACTAGATCAATGCGAGTATGACTTGTCCCCCAGTCATTGACTTGTTTGGCTTGTGAGTACGGTAACAGTACAAATGGGGGAAATTATTCAAGGAAATAACTTGCAAAAGGATAAATGGTTCCAGGACAGAACTCCAAATCAAGATGATGCTCCACATTTTTCCTCAGAAAATCAGAACTTAGAAGAATAAGGGAAAAACATTCAACCGACACTTTTTTCTTAAAATTGAGTGGTAAAAGAATCATTCTTCCCTCTGGATTTATGCAACGTAGCCTTGAAAGAGGGTTTTCGACAAAACGAATTCCCCTATACTCCAGAATAGAGCGTCCTAGATAGAGTCCTCATTGTGACATCTTGCTTTTAAGGAGATTATATTTTCTATTTTCTATGAAATACTATTGACTTAACTCCATTTATTTTGTATTGCAGGATGGCAAATCAGCCTGCCATGAATAGCAGCAGACCTGCTACTGTACAAATGAAAGGGCAGCCCATTGTTAAAAAAAGTGGTTGTTGCTCATAAGACAATTCCTAGAATAAGTTTTACTGCAATTGGTTTTGAAGAAGTGAAGTTGAAGATAATTGTATGTATTTTGGATCTCCGACATGCAAACGTCTCTAGTTGTCGAGCGATCAACAATTGAAAGACAATTAAAAAAAATTATTGCAAGTTGGATCTTGTATTCTTTTCTGTCTGTGAAGGGAACCAACTTGCTTTTGTTCCTGATAATTTGTACAACCATGGATTATTGTATTCATGCGTAGTTTGTAAGATCATTCTTCTTTGAATTTTCATCATTTTCACAATTGAACTACTATATCATAGAATTCTTTTAGTAATTGAAGCATTATTCTTGAATATGTTTGACATTCATTTTGTTCCCATGCAAAATCTGTTTGAATATCATCATTGTCAAGCAATAACAACTTCTTAAATGGTGCTAGCTCAATGGTAGAGCAACTGCCTAATTATAGGCAGGAGATTGGTGGTTCGATTCCTCCATACCCTATCATAAATTAGTGACTAAGAAAACGACTAAATTCGCATATATACGACTATTAGTAGGTAATTTCCAGTATCTTATCGCGCGACTAACGTTTAGTTGTATTTAGCTTAGTCATTAATATGTTATCATCTAGTAGTTTATTTAGTCGTATATTTGGTTATTAATTGTGACAATCAATGACTAAATCAGTGAGTATCAATGACTAAATCAATGACTTAATCAGCGACTATCAATGACTAAGTCAATGGCTAATAAGTCAACCAATTAATGACTAGTGAAATACTACTAGTGATAAGATAGTGAAAATCAGATACTATTAGTCACCGACTCAAAAATAGTCGTTTATAGTCGAATTTTAGTCATTTTTTTAGTCATTAATTTCTCATTTTGTACTAGTGTTATGAGTGGCAAACTCATTTGAAGAATGTCACAGTAATATACTTGAATGGACTTTCTCAATCTTAAATGAGTTCAGGTATCCTTGAAATCTTGGGGATTTGTATGTGATGATGTTTCCATTTAGGTTGTTAAAGGGAAGAATATTTGTGCAAGGTTTTGGGATTTGAAAGATAATTTAATGTACCTTCTCAGGATGTTGATGTTTGCTAAATTGGACAATGTTGTACCTAGGAAATTAAGTATCACTGAAGTACATCAACAAAGAGATGAGTCATCCAATATGGTTCATGCTACCATTTAGGTTGATTTTTTCTTGCCCCGATCGTTTTTTTCAGTTCCTTCCCATTGGAAAGTGAGTTTGGAGAATTTCTCAGAAAAATGGTCTATAATTAGAAGAAAAGAAATTCAATCATATTTATGCAGGGTTTAGCTTCAACTCGAAAGTTCTAGCTACAAATATGTATAAGAAAATTTGGATGTTTATTCCAAATGGAAGGATTATGTAACCAATCTTGGTCATAGTAGTTAGGCATCCCTAGGTCTTAGAGAATCTAGCATTAATTTTGTGGATCTGTTCTATCCACTTTATTGTATTTATATGACATAATTTGTAATGTAAAAGGGGGGAGACACGTTGGTTAGACCACTGGTGAAATGTATTTCATTAGATCCTCTCAAACTCTCTATGTTCCTTGATGAACTTTGTAATATTTTGCAAACTAGTTAATGGAAAGTGGAGGATGTTCTACATATTGGTCTCAGATTGAGCAAAGGTTTATTTTTTATCAACTTGAATGTGTTTCTGAATTATTATCCTCATCTTCTTGCTTTTATTATTTAGATTTCATAATTCTTTTGCATTACAGTGGCTATAGCTTGATTTTGGATTTATTCATTAACCGATTATACTATGCAAAAGAAATGTTGGATGATTTCAACATAATCTACTTATGGCATACTTTTTTAATGATTAGTGGTTGATTAAATAATTAGCTAATTTTTTTTGCTTAAAAAATAAATAGGTTTATTCTGCAATTGATTTTGATTTTTAAAGATGACCTATTTATCTTAAACTCGTGCTTTCTTTAATGTTATTTTGTTAAGGTGGCATAAGTAATTGGCTGTAGTATAATTTAAGGATTTGTTCTTAATCATTTACAGTACATTTTATCATCGAGGATTGTTAATTTTTATATAAGTTTCCTCTAAATTAATTCAAGTTAACATGTTTTCATGTTAAATGATAACAACTTAGGCTCTCTTTATCATATCCAATAATAATTTAGTTTAGGTTAGAATTCATTAATTAGAATTTAACGTAATAAGGCTCATCAAGTCTCATTTCCAGGAGCATAAAACCAACTTGTGGATAATAGGGCCTTGATATCCTTCAGAAGTAGTCATACCAAATGAATAAGGACTAGGAATACTCTTGTGTAGGGTTTTCTGATACCCTTGGATTAAATTTCTATCCTTTGCATTGACGAGTGGAACGATTTTTCCCATCAACAGATTGTACTAGAAGGAGGGACACTTACAAATTAATGACTAACAAAAACCATAAGAAACCTCCAATCACCCATTCTTTGATTATAACCCATAATCGTTCAAATGCTCCCATCACATCAGACATTGCTACCACCACAAAATATGAGCTGATATAGACACCCCTTCCATGTTATGAACACCCCATAACTGATCCCACACTTACTCTACCTTTGTTGGTAAGTCCTGAAATCGAATAGTTGATGCAAAACTCCCAACATATTTGATCTAGAACTTAGTCTAGATTGGCCAGAACTCGATATTTTTAGGAGAAATTAGGTCGGCGTTTTGACCAACACACTGAGAATATCTCGCAAATTGACAATATCCCACCGATTAATATGCAACTTGAAAATTATCCATTGATTGTAACACCCAATTACTCATTAAATAATATCCTAACTGACCAAACTGATCCTAACCCCACAGCTAAAGAATTTAATTCAGCATCACATTATGTATCGGGTGAATTAGCTTCACCGAATCGACATCGACCCATCCTAGGATTCGTTGGATCTAGTTACCCACCTTCACCACCTGAATCTCCCCTAGATTCCCCTCACGGGAGTTCATGTGAAGAGGAATCCTCATAAAACCATTCAGATCAATATTCTACTCTATATTCTAAATCCCAAGGATCCTGACATATGGCTCATAACCAAAACAGACCCTGGCTTGACCAATATGCAGTCATTGTACCTAGTCGGCAATATTAGTTACCTGAGAATATGGAATTTCTTTTTCCAAAAAATGATCTCGACAAAAAGCAACTGATCTATGATCACATAAAGAAATTAATGTTAGAGGTCAGGATGTGAAATGTAGAACATGAAGATGTAGTTTGTAGGTTGCTCCCCTATACCTTTTAGGGTAGGGCCATGACAAGGTACTTTTCTCAACAACGATGGACAGTTGTGTCTTGATACGAGTTTGAAACCACTATCCTATAAAATTTTGGCAATGGAAAAAATAATGAGGTTTTGGTAATGGAATTATCTAAGATGAAAATGGACATTAAGGAAAGAATCAAAGATTTTAATAATAGGTTCTTAACCTTAAAAAAATAAAATTCCTGCTGCATCTATGCTAACTGAAAATTTCTCATTGTGGCATATTATGCAAAGGATCTACCTCTCACCACATCCATGTGGGTGAAGAGAGACTGGAAATACACCCTACAAGAAGCATTTGTCAAGGCCATGTTGATTTAAAAGGATATGCTCAGTCGACAATCATGATACTGAAGGCGATCAACCTTCTACCTATCGGAGGAAACCCAAACCGCTTCCGAAACCCCTTGTGACTAAGAAGGATCAAGGAACACTTGATATAACAATCCTACAGAAGGTACTTCAAAAGGTATCTAATGAGGTATTATATATGAGAAAAAAACTCGAGTGAAATCTCATCCAATCATGGTTATTACAAACCCCCTTTTAGAAGGCCATACTAGCCTCCTCCCAATCAATAGACACCTCCCTTGGAGGGTATGAATGAAAATGATATTGATAATGTTCTCAGAGCCCTAATAGCTACCTCCCATCCTCCCCCTGATAGGAACGAAGCAAAATTTAATCAACATATGTAAGATGTTGGGCATGGCCCAGGTTGGCATAATTTTGACAAAGGGAATTTTTACTAAAGAAAAGTTTTGGAGCTGCGTAGTGAGGATTGTGAAGTCCAAGTGGCGCAGTGGGGAGTGCGAACTCTAAGCACGACACATTTTTCATGATGCGCAGTCGCAATAGAGAATCTATTTTTGGGAAAATGATATGAGTAAAGGGAGGTTGGAAAGTGACCTATTTTGGGTAAGTGACTCCATGATTCCTGAGAGTGGGGTAAGGAGTAGCGTGGAAGCAGATGAAAGCGACCTATCGGTTAGAGTGGAAGAGACTGTTAGAGGAAAAATGGTTGGTCGACACTGACAGAAAAGCTAGAGGGTAGGAAAGGGACATGCCACTATGCAGTTAGAACAGTTTCATGAGGATTGCGGCTGTCAGAAGGGCATCAGAGCTAGTAGTGGCCCAAAAAAGCGACCATAAGCGAGTGGAGTGGCTATTGACTACGATAGGCCAGGTTGGCAAGGTAACCGCACCAGTTTTGGTTACTCCATGGTTTTGGCCCATATGCATTATAAATACATGACCTAAGGGCATGCTCCATATAAGGGAGAATTTTGTAAGGGAAGGGGTTGTTGGATTTTGGATCTCTAAGTTGTGTTTTGTTGATCTCTATTGAGAGACTAAGCATTGTAAAGAGGCTCTGAAACTGTGTGCGCAGAGAACTATTGTAGAGAGAAGGGTTTGTAGCTGAGTGCGCAGACTGGAACTATTGAACCCTTCCCATTAATATAATCAATAGTTCCCATGGACGTAGCTCCCATCCACGAGGTGAACCACATAAATACCATGTTGTGTGATTGAATCTCTGTGTTTTCTTTTATTTATGGTTGAATTCATGCTTACAGTTATATGTGTCTTCGCTTTTATATGTATTTTCCACATGAATGAGCGATGAGAATAATATGTTAAGTGTTGAACATATGCTTGAATGATGAATGTGCAAGTAATTCTAAACATGATGAATGCATGAGTTATTTGGGTAAAACACTAAGTCAGTGAAGTCTGTGTGAAGTGCGATTCCCTGGAAGTGTAGTACTGAAACTGCGTAGTTGCATTGTATTTCACCATATTGCATAAGTCTGTGAAGTGCACAGTCCCGTATGTTGAATGCATAATTACACTAAGTCAGCGAAGCTTGTAAGGTGTGGGATTGTTAAGAGTCATGCAGTCTAGAGTTGCACTGTCCTATTGCTTAAGTGCCCATTCAGAAGTGCGCAACTTGAGGGTGCGTTGTAATATAATTTATTTTCATGAAGTAGGTGAAACTCCGTGCAATCCCCCAGTCTGTTAACCACGCATCACCTGATTACAGAAACCTGATTCTGTAATCCCCGATAAAATTCACCTCGAGTGAGACCTTAGTCTATTCGCAGATTGTTGCCGAAAGGGCCGGTGAAGAAGGGTTTTGTTGGACCACAACTGTGCAAAACCCGGGTCAGTAAGAAAAAGTTAAAGAACGAGGTTATACAGGAAGACAGACAAATGGTTCCGTTTCTGCGCTAGAACTATTGATGTGTTCTGAATATTGGAATCTCAAGAGCACATAAATACAAAACTCGGTGGATAATATAGAAAAGGAGTTTGCAAGGAAGGAGAACAAACATCCGTGTTTCTTTGATGTAGAATGGTTGCAGAGATACCTATATTCCGATATTTGTGAAATTTTCTTCATATCCTTCAACAACGACCTATATGAGTGGTTGTAAAGATTAACAAAACATAAAAATTGTTATCAGGGAGGAGAGCCTACGGCATGGACTCCAGATCTGATTCAGAGACTTAAAGCGGTGGATAGCCGAATCTCAAGAGCAGTAGACTTCTGGCTCGATAGCATACTAGAAGGCTACATTACAGAATTTGTTGTGGAAACTTTGAAGTGTTACAGCGCAGTAGAGGCAGATTTCTTGAAAGGATTCATAGGTAAGCAATTGAACAATCTCAGTCTATACATTAAAATGTTGTTAGTAGAGAAAGGTGCCTTAAGAATGCAATAAGATCCCTAGAAACTTGAATCTGTAATGTTTGGTAATATAAACAATGATACTGAGGAAAGAATTCACACATTACGAAGTGGTAAAATATACAAGTCTAGTATAGAGAAGAGGCCTAATGAACATGAAATTCACATCTTTATAGAAACTTAGTTACAGGTTGAGCCTGATAGCGAAACAAAACCTCGACCAAATACCTATCATCCCATCACTCCGCAGAACCCTCCAGCTGACGATAGCAATACTACTAACCCACAGAAAAATAGTAGTAGTAACCTCGCAGGAGCAAGTAATCAAAATATTCCGAGTAGTAGTATACCTAAAACATCACAGAACACTATGCCTCCTAGAAGAAGAATGACAGATGACATCAAGCAGCCAATATTTAAAGGAATGGGTCTAGAAGACCCTGAGCAACATTGGTTTCTCTGTGAATCCGTGAGGAATCATTAAAAAATACATGATGATGGTATAAGACAAGCACAATTAGTTATAATGTTCAGGGACCGAGCCTTGACATGGTTAATGAAGTATTATGTTGGACAGAATAGGACTCTAGTGGATATTAGAACTGCGCACCTCAAAGAATTTAAAAAGCCTAAGTCAGAGTCACAGTGTATCACATAGATCAAAGAAATTAAACAGAAACCGATTGAGTCAGTGTGGGAATTTGATCAAAAGTTCAAAGCACTGTTAGATCAAGTCAACTTTGAAATAGCACCACAATAGCACTGGGAATGGTTCATACAGACCTAGCTAGCAAACTTGACATTACAATTGCAAGATATGAAGAAAGGAAAAGAAATCCGAGAATAGGTTTGGTGTACAAAGTGTAACGGAGAAGGTCACTCCAAAGAACATATTCTGGTATTTAAAGATTACATCAATAGTGGAGCGCCAAACCCATTAAATCAGCAACAAGGACCATGGTGTGAGATTTGTCGATGTAGAGGACATCGACCAGAAGATTGTTATTAATTCAAAAATATGTGCAAACACCTAAGAACTTATACTGCACATTCTGTAAATCAGTTGGCCATGAGGATACCAACTAACGCGCCTATGAACTCATGATAGAAATAAAACATGATGTCTACCGAGTAAAAGAGGACACACCGCATAACAATGAAAATGCGTAGTATGATCAAGGTGCATACAGAGGACGTGGTGGATTCAGAGGCAGAGGAAGAAACACTGGCCAAGGAAGAGGAAGAGGTCAGATAGTATGTTATAACTGCGCTCAACCGGGACATCTATGCAGAGACTGCACGAATGCTTGTACTACCTATAAATATTGTAAGTCTTTTGATCATGTCATTGAGGCATGCTTTGTTTTGCAAGAAAAAATGGAAGAGAGGATACAAGAAGCGCAGAACCAGAACATACAGATGACCACAGCTGAGAAAAGGAATTAGATTATAAAATTCATGTTGTGACGCGAAGTGGAGCTACAAGAGGAGAAGATCAAACAATAGAAGCATCGACTTCTGAGAATCATCAGGCTAAGAAAAATCCTACTGAAGGGGCTTGGATAAGAAAATCAACTAGAAAAACACCCGCTTTCGAGCTGAACAAAGAAAAAGAAGTCTTTATCGAAGCAAGATAAACCTTCAAAGAACAAAAACATGCAACTCCACGAACCAAGTTGCGAAGTGAGACTTCTCCCGTAAAGGATATGCCAACTTCGTATGATCACACATGTACTGCAACAAATGTAATGAGTCCTGTTGCCCAGTTGTTACAAAGCTGCATTAAGTTGCTAAAACATGAGAATGCCATAACAGAGTTACAGATCCTGCTGAGTAACTATGAGCAGCGCAACATAGAAGATGAAGCCAATAGAGTGGTTCATCATATCAAGAGCCATAATATAACTGGAAGAGAAATGAGACTGAATGTGTAGATAAAAGATTTTGAAATGGATGAGATTATCATTGACTTAGGATCAGAAGTAAATGTCTTGACAAAGCATACATGGGAACAAATGGAGAAGCCGAAGTTAACATGGTCACCAATATAGTTGAGGTTAGCCAATCAACAAAAGGTTATACCCTTTGGGTGATTAGCGAATGTCCTTGTTGACATTGATGGAGTGCAAAGTAGAGCATACTTTGAATTCATTAAGATCGTAGATGATATCCAACCTTATCCTGCACTATTGGGGATAGATTGGGCCATGGATAACCTCGCAATCATCAACTTGAAAAAGAAGTAGATGATATTTGAAGGAGCAAATATTAGGGTCATTGCACCCTTGGACCCTTCACAATGACCTAGATACACTAATCCAATAAGAGAAGAATGCAGAGCTCAATATTTGGATCGTATCTACAAGATGATTACGAATAAGGAAGACTATGTCAACCCTACTTGTTATCACTCCAAGAAACTCTTCTAGGTTGTAGCTCGAATATGCCTGGTAACTTAACTATTTTCTCAATGATGGATATGTAGGTGGATCAAGATGAATAACTAACTCACTGGATTACATACTCAAGACAGTCTTAAGTATATTCAAACAATACAAGGCCTTCAAGAACTATTATCAAATAAGTGATTTGTCAAAAGGATAAGAAACTAATCAATTAACCAGAACATACATATATAAGACAATACATATGATGGGCCAATAAACTAGCAATGAGTGCTTGTGATCTTGGTTTAAATAATCAAAAGTAAGATGATAGTTACCATAGGATTATAAACCTAGACAAAGAATAACATTCAACTCACTAGCACAGAACAGAGATAAGAAAAGAAGATCTGACAACAATGAATGAAAGAAGCTTGCAGCTGAGTATATTAAAGAATTGTCTCCTTTACAAAATACAGTAAAGTAGACTATCCAAAATCGAGCCCTCTACTTCTCCTGAAGTCTTAGGCTTTATAGCCTTTACAAAACAGTTTTAGATCCTAAGAAACTGTATCTAATTTACTAAAAATAGATAGTCAAAACAAATTACAAGAGAATAGGAATGGATCCTATTTTAATGGTCAAAACTTTATTCTGATAATCGTCATAGTCTTCGACAGCTGCACAAGTCTTCATTAGCTGCTGGATGAAGTCGAAATTGCCACCTTGACAGACATGTAATTTTTAGACAAAAATAGACAATAGATTTGGTCTTTTTCCTTTGCTGGAGCCTTCAAAATTGGAACAACATCTTGAAACAGGTCTTATCAATTATAATCTTCACTTTGAAACCATTCTCGTCCTCTTTAGAATGACAAGACTCGGATATGTGCAAAAGATGTCATTCTGTCCTGTTCTATGCTTTCAGTGGATAGGAGAGCCAAAATTCGATCCTATTAGCTTTCGGTGGCTAATGAATAGTTGTAATGTTCGCCTAAGCCACAAAAAAGCCTGTTGATACAATAGTTTCTGAGTAGATTGATCATTGGTCAGCACCAGCACCTCACATTTTTGCTGTCATTGTCAGATACATAGTATAGCTTTGTGCACTATGAGCAACCATATGGAGTTAACCTTTAATAACCACTTTTAAAACGTCTTTCATACTTGGCATAGATTCAGGCTGTCACCAAATCCACACATGCCTTTCCCTTCAATCTCAAGGCGATGTTAGTTGGTTCTGTTATCATCAGCTTCTGCAGGTTTCATAGTATCTACCACATAACTGCCTGCAGTAAAAATTTAAGGAAGTTGCACAAATTCAAACACCTTATCTTTGTGCTTCTTTTGATGTTGATCGCTGAGCATATGGGTGTTTGCATATAACTTTTCCCCTTTGACATTTACATGGACCATCCTCTGCAGAAGCCCTTATTCTACAAAGAGACGAGATTAGCTTCTTTTACAAAGGGTGTGAATGTGGGATATCACACACACTGGATTTTACATTGTTGGGGATTCATTCCACAAGCCAGGATGAATTTTTGTTCCTGTATTACTGTGAACCACATGCACATGCAACCAAGGGAGAAAAACCCTGCCTTATTAACCTCTCCGAGTTCATTATAAGATGATCTGGGGATGAATATTATGACCCCTTCAAAAGTTTACATCGTAAACTCTTTACTGTTTAAAACAGACGGACATAAAAACCCCTATCTCAAATATTCACCTCTTTCTCAGAAAAATCAAAATAGATACGATTTCAATCAATCTCCTCCGATGGGGCCCCTTTGTGATTAAATTCAATACTTGTATGAATGCTCTGATAGTTAAGAACAAGCTTCAATTTGTAACATTAACAAAATATATATGTGCCAATACCCTTGACTATGATCGATGGGTCATATGAAAAAGGCTTGGTGCTGTTTGGTGTTGTTCTTTAGGGTCCTCTTCCGAGGGCTAGGTTAGGGTTGGAGGTCGTCCATGTGTGAATTCAGGGGGGCTATCGGCCATAGTAATGCATGTAGATTATCTCCTACACAAATCTCGAGTCCATATTAGTAGGATGACTATGGTTACATGCCTCAGGAATGGGGTTTTCTCCCCCTAGGATCGATGGACTCACTTGGATATATCCATTTCCCCCTCTCCGCTGGTGGAGCTAGTGTTTCCTCTACAATTCCATGTGTTTCTTCTCAGGGTTTTGGTCATTTTCAAAGATTTTATGTTGAGGAGTATCCCCCATGTATCTCTTTCGGTAGAAGTCCCTTTCAAGTTAAACGAGATCCCCCTTACTCCATGGCCGAATTCCTCTCTTCCTTTTTCTCTTGAGAGGGGAATCCCTCTTGGGCCGGTGGAGCACATTTCTTACTTCTTTGATAGGGGTTTCATCGGTTCATTCCCGGAGGCTTATGATTTCAATGGAGAGGTGTATGCAGCGGGAGTAGGGGTTTAACTCACATAAATATTGGTCAAGTTGAGGAGGTTTCTATACCTGGTGGGGTTTCAGTTGAGAAAGGAATCCCTCCAAGGAGGCGGAAGAGCATTTTTAGGAGAAGCTTCAGGAGAGATTCATCATCCTATGGTTGATCTAAGGTCACATGCTCTTGCAAAAACTCCTATTGAAGGTGGATATGATATTGATGTAGACAAGAGACATTACTTTTCCAGTTCAAGAGTTAATAATGGTTCATATGGATTGGATGCAAGTGATAATGATCGTAAGGGATCTTTCCCTACTACATTTTTGGCCTTTAGGGGGGGTCTTCTTCTACCCCAAAAGTGACCTATGGGGGGGGGGGGTGTTTGGCTTTGGGGGCGGTTTTGGCAAAACCACCCCTAAAGGCACCGATGTTAAATTTTTTTCCCTTTAAGGGCGATTTTTGACGAGATTGGAACCGCCCCCAAAAGTGAATTTTGGGGGTGGTTTGTGACCCCCCTCGTAGAGGTCTACGGAGGCAGTTTTAGACCCCCCTCGTAGACCCCTTCTTAGAGACCTACAGGGGCGGTTTTGAACCCCCTTCATAGAGACATACAAGGGCGGTTGTGAACCCCCCTCATAAGCTCCCTCATACAGACCTACCGTAGCAGTTTGGAACCCCCCTCGTAGAGGACTATAGGGGTAGTTTCAAACCCCCCTTGTAGAGGCCTATAGGGTGTTGATGTATATGTAACATCGGAATGTATTTCACCCATGTATTTCATATATGTATTTTGTATTCCTATAGAGATGTTATTATTCCTCTATACGGAAGTGTCGTCATTTATATTGTAAGTGTCATAACTTATAATTGATGGGTTATTAGACCACCTTGTTGGGGTCGGCCCTGTATAAGTCATGTGGGTCAAATGGTTATTAGACCACCCTATTAGGGGTTGGCCATGTGGGTCAAAGGGTTATTAGACCACCAAGTGTGGGGTCGGCCCAGATTAAGTTAACAATGGGTTAAGCTAGACATGTAGGCCCCATTAGTTTATTGGGAAGGACAGAACAAGTATAAATAGAGATCGGGAGATCTCTATTTGATCATTCATTCACACACTTCTCTCATTCGGAAAGTGGTGCACTTGTGAGGAGGAGGCTCTGCTGCTAGGAGAAGACTATCTCTTGTATTCTGGTTGTATGATTTCTCTATCTATCTCTGAGGAAGTTATTGGGGCTTTTCACCTTTATGGTTTTCCCCAAGTAAACTCCGTGTCTCTTGTGTGCTTTCACTATTGTGTCCATGATTGATGTGCTGTACATGTTGTTCTCTTAGTTAAGATCCTAGATCAGATTGAAGTAAATTCTGAAAATTTGACATAGGGGCGGTTGTGAACCCCCCTTGTATAGTCCTATAGGGGCAGTTTGGAATCCCCCTTGTAGAGGCCTATAGGGGCAGTTTAGAACCCCCCTCGTAGAGGCCTATAGGGGCAGTTTAGAATCTTCCTCGTAGATGCTTATAGAGGCGGTTTCGAACCCCCCTCGCAGAGCCGTATAGAGGCAGTTTGAAACCCCTCTCGTAGAGGCCTATAGGGGTAGTTTGGAACCCCCCTCATAGATTCCTATAGGGGGGTTTTGAACCCCCCTCATTGCAACATAAAAGGGTAGTTTAGAACCCCCCTCTTAGTGACATATGAATTCGGTTTAGAACCCCCTCGTAGCAACATACAAAGATGGTTTGAACCCCCCCCCCTATAGCCATAAAAAATCATCATAAAATATATTTTATTAAAAATATCAATATTGCAATATCATTAGGGCACGGAGGAATCGAACCACCGATGTCCTGCCTGTAATGCAGGCACTCTTCCATTTAGCTAGCACCCTTTAAGAATTGGGGAATTGAGATATTGCAAATGGTGAGGGTTAATATAGATCAGTATTTTTGAATTGTAGCAATATATAATCCCAACATCCCTATACATAGGTAAATTATAAATTTCCTTCTATATGATACACCCACAACTTGAAGGCTTGAAATAGTCACAAAAGCACCAGAAGTGTGTTTCAAATTGGCTAACCACCATATAAATTGGATAAGCCATTTTGGATTATCCGTAACTTAGAAAATTTATGTTACTCTTGCTAGTATTGAGAATGTTCTATCATACAAGTACAACACGTTTAATGAAGAAGAGCTTCATTAAATTCATTTATGGTGCTTTCCATGGAGGCATTATGTGAAAGGAACTCTATTAATTGAGAAAGCACTCCATTAAAGGCAATAAGGAACTTTATGATGAGAATCTTAGATCTCCTCATAGAGCACATTTGGTAGTACACCCTACACATTGGTCCTCTTCTTCTCAACAAGACTGGACTATTGATTCTAGAGCTACCTACCTGTAGTCTAAAATCAAAGAGCACCTCGCTTTTCTTGGTACAAACACCAACTTTCCAACCAAGCTGTCATTTCTGATTGAAAACACAATATTAATAAACATTATGTTGCTAATACAAAATTTAGAAGCAAATAATGTTCAGTTGCATGATAGAAATGAAAAGAGATTTCAGGTGCATTACAAAAATTAAAAGAGCCTAATAATTTTGCAAATTTTCCTTTCTGTCAGAACCATTACTCTTGGTTAAACAAATATTTACAAAAACAGGGAGGGAGTAGCCTTTTGATGCCTTAAATTTTTTTTAGCTTCAGTTGACTTATGATAGAAAACTATGGGTATTACAAAAGAAGGCAATTGATCTGTCACTATTGTCGACTAGTGACAGCTATATTTGGGACACAAATAATTCTGATATCACCCAACTCATCCTGGTCATTGCATTGTGTAGTTACATCAGAAATAATCAGGTACATATTTATGTCAAAACATAATTATTTTTTAGCACCTTCATTCATGGCTTCCAGAATCTAGGGTTTCGGAGAAAGTTGGAATTTTTGTAATCGGAGACTACGGCTGAATGGTACTCGTCAAAATAGAAATTTAGAGACCAAGATCAGAATTTTTGGTTGGGAAAAAGACTGGGATTGATCAGACCCTAGTTCGGGACTTTGATCAGAAAAGTGGAAAATTAGGGCTTCTGCAAAAAATGAGAATTTTTGAAATCTGTGACCACAGCTGGAAGCTCCTTAGAAAAATAGAAGCTTAGAGCTTTGGATCAAACCTGTTGATTGGGAAGAAGAGTGGGCTTCATCAAACCCTAGTTCGGGGTCACATCCAGTGAATCCGGAAGTTTCAAAGGAAAAATTGAGGAGTGAAACTTTGCAGTTTTCAAATTCTGAACATACCAGCTTGATCAACTCATCAAGGCACATATTTCTATCCTTTCGGAAGTTTGAAATTCAAAGTTTGAATTTTTGGGGTTTCTCTGACAAACCCTAATCCATCTCCACATCCAATGCTTGCAAATCAAGTGGATTGGGTTAATCCTAGAAGAAGATGGATTGGTCACCTGCATAAGTGAATAAGTTCTTGTTTCAGAGGGAGATGAGGCTAAAGCCTTACATAAGAAGATTACAAGCAATCTCGACAGGTATGACTTATCCAGGTATGTTTCGAGATTTATTCATGATTAATTTTATGGTATATTTGTCTTCATATTATTATGGTTAGTACAATCTTGATTAAATCTAGACTTGTCATATCACCTTAATAAAATTATGAATGCACGATAGAAGATATTCATTGATTAGGGTGGTGACACTTATGATTGTACTAATGCATTATGGTGTTGTATGAGGTTTATGTTGTCTACTAACATGAAAGGTACACCAAGAAAGACAAATCATGTTTTGGTTCAAGAACATATGATCATGATGACATGAGGACAAAGATTCATCCATTGTCATGGATCACTTAGAAGATCTACTTACGAGGTATGTATAACTTGGTCCTACAATGAGATATGCAGGTTACTAGCACAAGTCATTGAAGAGAACCAGAAGACATTATGTAGGGACCTAGGATGAATATAGGTTCAAGGATAGGTAATCCAGGAAGCAAAGATCAAGATGGATCTCACTCTAGTAGTTTCTGCAATGATGCAGATATACAGAGGGAGTTGACCATCCTTCTGCATTCGACAACAGAAAGGTGTAGAAGAAGCTACTTCAGCAGCTCCTGCAAGGAAGCAAAGACTCAGAGGGAGTCCACCCAACAAACAAACAAAGATAAGTATTTTAATTACCATTTATTACATATTTGTTTGTTTAAATAAAATTGTTCAATGATGTATAGGCTTATGTTCCTAGACTTAGGATATGTATTGTGCATATTAGAATGATTGCAATAATGAACATTATACTACTAATATGCATTTGATGGGTAAGTGGCCTATGGCACTGTACAACATTCCATTGCTACTTATCTAGAATGAAACCTCTTTGCTGACATGTTGGGAGTTGTGCACACTCTTAACAATGTTCTGGTAGAGATTGGAAGGCATCTAGAAAGTTATGGGATATGGATAAATGTTGTATTGAAGCATTGGCTAAAATAATTGCATGACTGTATGACATATTTCTTTATGTGTAAGAATTTGTTCTGAAAAACTATGAGATGTTTTCTAATCATGCAATTTAACTTGTTGTGTAGGAAATATTGTATACCATCACCTACAAAAGAAGGACTACAACATTTGTTCAAGCAACAAAGTTATCTATTCAAAATATTGAAGTTCCCAGGATCTGGGAAGAATGCCATGATCGAGGAGTACTAGTCGATCATGAAGATGTTCGGGATGCAGTCCCAAGACCTAAAGGGTAGTCTATAGTGACTTCCAAGAGGATCTACAAGATCAAGAATGCTGCAAGTGGTAGCATAGAGAATTTTGCTCTTGTAGCTAGATGCACTTCCATTAGATCAGTACCTGCTCTGGCAACAGTGATGAAGTGGAAGATACACCAGATGGATTTCAAGACAACCTTCTTGAATAATGTAGTTGAAGGAGAAGTGTATGTGGAGAAGCCACTTGGTTCTGAGACACATGATAGGGAGTCATATATGTGCAGAACTTGGTATGGTAGGATAGATAGCTTTCTATCGAGTTTGGGCTTTACCAAGAGTAAAGCAGATTCCAACCTTTACTACAAGGTTGAGGAAGGCAATCCAGTGAAACTACTTTTGTATGCAGATAACCTGCTTGTTACAGGTGAAGATAGATTGATTGCCGACACGTAGCGGAAGCTTGCTGCCGAGTTTGAGATGAAGAACTTGGGGATGATGCACTATTTGTTTTTGGAATAGAGGTGTTGCAAAGTGCAGATGGAATCTTCCTTGGACAAGGGAAGTATGCAATAGAGATCCTGAAGAGGTTTAGGATGATGGACTGCAAGGCTATGGCCACACCTATGGCATCGAACCTAAAGCTTCTGTGTGATGCTTCATCTAATCTGGTTGATGTCACGAACCTGAAGCTTCTGTGTGATGCTTCATCTAATTCGGTGTGATACTACTTTTGTATGCAGATAATCTGTTTGTTACAGGTGAAGATAGATTGATTTCTGACACGCAGCGGAAGCTTGCTGCCGAGTTTGAGATGAAGAACTTGGGGATGATACACTATTTGTTTTTGGAATGGAGGTGTGGAAAAGTGCAAACGGAATCTTCCTTGGACAAGGGAAGTATGCTGTAGAGATCCTGAAGAGGTTCAAGATGATGGACTGCAAGGCTATGGCAACACCTATGGCATCGAACCTGAAGCTTCTGTGTGATGCTTCATCTAATCCGGTTGATGTCACGATGTATCATTAGATGATTGAGTCCTCTATGTACTTAACGAACACGAGACCAGATATTTTATTTGCGGTGAACACATTGAGCCAATTCCGGATGGATCTGAAAGATGTTGACCTAGTTGCTGTAAAGCATATTCTGAGGTACCTGAAGGGTACGGTTGATTATGGGCTCAAGTATGATGCGAATCAAAAGTTTAACCTGCAGGGTTACATTGATTCAGTTGGGCAGGCAGTGCTGCAGATAGGAAGAGCACATCTAGGTGTTGCTTCAGTATGGGATCAGGTGTGATCTCTTGGTTTAGCAGGAAGCAGTCCTGCGTAGCACTGAGTACAGCCGAAGCAGAGAGGAGTGGTGAAGCTCCTGTATTTTGCAATGGACGAGCATATTGGAGATGTGTTGACGAAGCCACTAGCCAGAGTGAAGTTCGAATACTTCAGAGAGAGGCTTGGTATTCTTCAGATCGACAACACTTCAAGGAAGAAGTGATGGACACATTTGCTGAAGCCATTCCAAGCATTTTGGAAGGAGGATCCTTCACATGGATGTGGATGTAAGCGCTGGATGATGAGCCTCAGGATGATGTTCGATTTTCTGCTCTTAATGATAAGTTGGATCATTTATATGTACATGTATGATGCTAGATATGATAAGATGGATCATTTATATATATATATATATGTACGCATCAAGTTGGATGCTGGATATGATTAGTAGGATCATTTGTATGTATTTTGTATATGCATCATGTTGGATGCTTGGACCATGTATCTGTATATGTATTAGGGGGATACTGTGTATGATCAGGTAGATCATGTATGTTGATATATATCAGGTATGATTAGGTGGATGATGTATGATGATATGTATCAGGTAGATACTTGGTATGCATCAGGTGGATGCATTGTATGATCAGGATGATCATGATGACGAGCTTCAGGATGTTGCTCTAGATGATATGTATCAGGACGATACAGTGATGATGATCAGGATGATCATGTGTACATCAGGATGACGTATGTTGAGTATCAGGTTGATACTCTGTGGCCGTGGACAGGTTGTGCAAAGGAAATCCTAGATTTTCTCTAGGTCACATCTAGTATGAAAAAGGACTGGCACTGTGTATCACATGTAAGACCTGGGATATCCTATAGGTCGGAGTTGTGTACCCGTAATAACTTGGGATTCTCTTTCGAGGGTTTGTGATAGTAGACCACATGTAAGACCTGGGAGATCCAATAGGTTGGGTTGTGTGCCCGTAATAAGTCCTGGGATGCTCTTTCAATGGTTTGTGGTGGGCTGCTACATGTAAGACCTGGGAGATCCGATAGGTTGCACTGCGTGCCTGTAATAAGTCCTGGGATGCTCTTTCGAGGGTTTGTAGCAGAGGTCACATGTAATCAGTCTTGGAGATCTTGCCGGTCGTGCTTAGGCACATAAATGTTCCTGGGATGCTCTTTAGAGTTCTTGCCGGTCGTGCTATGCACATAAATGTTTTTGGAATACTCTTTTAAGGTTTTGTGACAGTCACATGTAATAATTTCTGGAGATCTGGACATGATGAAAAAGGCCTCAGATGCTCTTTAGGGTTCTTGCTAGTCAAGAGACTCTTTTAAGGTTTTGTGACGCACGTAATAAGTCCTGAGGATTCCACAGTATGGCCAGTGATGATGAAGACCTATAGGTGGTGGGCTTACATCCAGTATGAAAAAGGACTGGCTCTGTAGAACTTCCTATGACGAGTAGATTCAGAGATTGATTGAGATAGTTGCAGCAGTGATGATGATGATGATTCGAGGATGATGATTCACTGATGATGATCCAGAGAAGAAGACTTGTACTACAAGACCTGTGTCACGAAATACCATCCTAGTTCAGAGGGAGTGTTGATGTATATGTAACTTCGGAATTTATTTTACCCATGTATTTCATATATGTATTTTGTATTCCTATAGAGATGTTATTATTCCTCTATACGGAAGTGTCGTCATTTATATTGTAAGTGTCATAACTTATACTTGATGGGTTATTAGACCACCTTGTTGGGGTCGGCCCTGTATAAGTCATGTGGGTCAAAGGGTTATTAGACCACCCTATTGGGGGTCGACCATGTGGGTCAAAGGGTTATTAGACCACCAAGTGTGGGTTCGGCCCGGATTAAGTTAACCATGGGTTAAGCTAGACATGTAGGCCCCATTAGTTTATTGGGAAGGACAGAACAAGTATAAATAGAGATCGGGAGATCTCTATTTGATCATTCATTCACACACTTCTCTCATTCGGAAAGTGGTGCACTTGTGAGGAGGAGGCTCTACTGCTAGGAGAAGACTATCTCCAGATCATTGCTCTATCTATCTATGAGGAAGTTATTGGGGTTTTTCACCTTTATGGTTTTCCCAAGGTAAACTCTGTGTCTCTTATGTTCTTGCATTATTGTTTCCATGATTGATGTGCTGTAGATTTGCTGTACATGTTGTTTTCTCAGTTAAGATCCTAGATTAGATTGAAGTAAATTCTGAAAATTTAACATAGGGGCGGTTGTGAACCCCCCTCGTATAGTCCTATAGGGGCGGTTTGGAACCTCCCTTGTAGAGGCCTATAGGGGCAGTTTAGAACCCCCCTCGTAGAGGCCTATAGGGGCATTTTAGAACCTTCCTCGTAGATGCTTATAGAGGTGGTTTTGAACCCCCCTCGTAGGGCTGTATAGAGGCAGTTTGAAACCCCCCTTGTAGAGGCCTATAGGGGCAGTTTGGAACCCCCCTCATATATGCCTATACGAGGGTTTTGAACCCCCCTCATATATTCCTATACGGGGGTTTTGAACCCCCCTCATTGAAACATACAAGGGTAGTTTCGAACCCCCCTCTTAGTGACATATGAATTCGGTTTAGAACCCCCCTAGTAGCAACATACAAAGACGGTTTGAAACCCCCCCTATAGCCATAAAAAAATCATCATAAAATATATTTTATTAAAAATATCAATATTACAATATCATTAGGGCATGGAGGAATCGAACCACCAACCTCCTGCTTGTAATGCATGCGCTCTTCCATTGAGCTAGCACCCTTTAAGAATTGGGGAATTTAGATATTTCAAATGGTGAGGGTCAATATAGATCGGTATTTTTGAATTGTAGCAATATCTAATCGCAACTTCCCTATACATAGGTAAATTATAAATTTCCTTCTATATAATACACCCACAACTTGAAGGCTTGAAATAGTCACAAAAGCACCAGAAGTGTGTTTCAAATTGGCTAACCACCATATAAATTGGATAAGCCATTTTGGATTATCCGTAACTTAGAAAATTTATGCTACTCTTGCTAGTATTGAGAATGTTCTATCATACAAGTACAACACGTTTAATGAAGAAGAGCTTCATTAAATTAATTTATGGTGCTTTCCATGGTGGCATTATGTGAAAGGAACTCTATTAATTGAGAAAGCACTCCACTAAAGGAAATAAGGAACTTTATGATGAGAATCTTAGCTCTCCTCATAGAGCACATTTGGTAGTACACCCTACACATTGGTCCTCTTCTTCTCAACAAGACTAGACTATTGATTCTAGAGCTACCCACCTATAGTCTAAAATCAAAGAGCACCTCACTTTTCTTGGTGCAAACACCAACTTTCCAACCAAGTTGTCATTTCTGATTGACAACACAATATTAATAAACATTATGTTGCTGATACAAAATTTAGAAGCAAATAATGTTCAGTTGCATGATAGAAATGAAAAGAGATTTTAGGTGCATTACAAAAATTAAAAGAGCCTTATAATTTTGCAAATTTTCCTTTCTATCAGAACCATTACTCTTGGCTAAACAAATATTTACAGAAACAGGGAGGGAGTAGCCTTTTGATGCCTTCAAAATTTTTTAGCTTCAGTTGACTTCTTATGATAGAAAACTATGGGTATTACAAAAGAAGGCAATTGATCTGTCACTATTGTCGACTAGTGACAGCTATAATTGGGACACAAATAATTCTGATATCACCCAACTCAGCCTGGTCATTGCATTGTGGTGTTACACCAGAAACAATCAGGTACATATTTCTATCAAAACAGAATTATTTTTTAGCACCTTCATTCATGGCTTCCGGAATCTAGGGTTTCGGAGAAAGTTGGAATTTTTGTAATCGAAGACTGCGGCTGAATCCTACTCATCAAAATAGAAATTTAGAGACCAAGATCAGAATTTTTGGTTGGGAAAAAGACTGGGCTTGATCAGAACCTAGTTCGAGGCTTTGATCGAAAAAGTGGAAAATTAGGGCTTCTGTAAAAATGAGAATTTTTTAAATTTGTGACCACGGCTGGAAGCTCCTCAGAAAAATAGAAGCTTAGAGCTTTGGATCAAACCTTTTGATTGGGCAGAAGAGTCGGCTTCATCAAACCCTAGTTCGGGGTCACGTCCAGTGAATCCAGAAGTTTCAAAGGAAAAATTGAGGAGTGAAACTTTACAGTTTTCAAATTCTGAACATACCAGCTTAATCAACTCATCAAGGCACATATTTCTATCCTTTCGGAAGTTTGAAATTCAAAGTTTGTATTTTTGGGGTTTCTCTGACAAATCCTAATCTAGCTCCAGTTCCAGTTCTTGCAAATCAAGTGGATTGGGTTAATCCTAGAAGAAGATGGATTGGTCACCTGCATAAGTGAAAAAGTTCTTGTTTCAGAGGGAGATGAGGCTAAGGCCTTACATAAGAAGATTACAAGCAATCTCGACATGTATGACATATTCAAGTATGTTTCAAGATTTATTCATGATTAGTTTTATGGTATATTTGTCTTCATATTATTACGGTTAGTACAATCTTGATTAAATCTAGACTTGTCGTATCACCTTAATAAAATTATGAATGCACGATAGAAGATATTCATTGATTAGGGTGTTGACACTTATGATTGTACTAATGCATTATGGTGTTGTATGAGGTTTATGTTGTCTTCTTACATGAAAGGTACACCAAGAAAGACAAATCATGTTCTGGTTCAAGAACATATGATCATGATGACATGAGGACAAAGATTCATCCATTGTCATGGATCACTTAGAAGATCTACTTACGAGGTATGTATAACTTGGTCCTACAATGAGACATGCAGGTTACTAGCCCAAGTCATTGAAGAGAACTAGAAGACATTATGTAGGGACCTAGGATGAATATAGGTTCAAGGATAGGTAATCCAGGAAGCAAAGATCAAGATGGAGCTCACTCCAGTAGTTTTGCAAGGATGCAGATATACAGAGGGAGTTGACTATCCTTCTGCATTCCACAACAGAAAGGTGTAGAAGAAGCTACTTTAGCATCTCCTGCAAGGAAGCAAAGACTCAGAGGGAGTCCACCCAACAAACAAACAAAGATAAGTATTTTAATTACTATTTCTTACATATTTGTTTGTTTAAATAAAATTGTTCAATGATGTATAGGCTTATGTTCCTAGACTTAGGATATGTATTGTGCATATTAGAATGATTGCATTAATGAACATTATACTACTAATATGCATTTGATGGGTAAGTGGCTTATGGCACTGTACAACATTCCATTGCTACTTATCTAGAATGAAACCTCTTTGCTGACATGTTGGGAGTTGTGCAAACTCTTAACAATGTTCTGGTAGAGATTGGAAGGCATCTAGAAAGTTATGGGATATGGATAAATGTTGTATTGAAGCATTGGCTAAAATAATTGCATGACTGTATGACATATTTCTTTATGTGTAAGAATTTGTTCTGAAAAACTATGAGATGTTTTCTAATCATGCAATTTAACTTGTTGTGTAGGAAATATTGTATACCATCACCTACAAAAGAAGGACTACAACATTTGTTCAAGCGACAAAGTTATCTATTGAAAATATTGAAGTTCCCAGTATCTGGGAAGAATGCCATGATCGAGGAGTACTAGTCGATCATGAAGATGTTTGGGATGCAGTCCCAAGACCTAAAGGGTAGTCTGTAGTGACTTCCAAGAAGATCTGCAAGATCAAGCATTATGCAAGTGGTAGTATAGAGACTTTTGCTCTTGTAGCCAGATACACTTCCATTAGATCAGTACCTGCTCTGGCTGCAGTGATGAAGTGGAAGATACACCAGATGGATTTCAAGACAACCTTCTTGAATGGTGTAGTTGAAGGAGAAGTGTATGTGGAGAAGCCACTTGGTTATGAGACACATGACAGGGAGTCATATATGTGCAGAACTTGGTATGGTAGGATAGACAGCTTTCTATCGAGTTTGGGCTTTACCAAGAGTAAAGCAGATTCCAACCTTTACTACAAGGTTCAGGAAGGAAATCCAGTGACACTACTTTTGTATGCAGATAACCTGTTTGTTACAGGTGAAGATAGATTGAATGTCGACATGTAGCAGAATCTTGCTGCCGAGTTTGAGATGAAGAACTTGGGGATGATGCACTATTTGTTTTTGGAATGGAGGTGTGGCAAAGTGCAGATGGAATCTTCCTTGGACAAGGGAAGTATGCAGTAGAGATCCTGAAGAGGTTCAGGATGATGGACTGCAAGGCTATGGCCACTCCTATGGAATCGAACCTGAAGCTTCTGTGTGATGCTTCATCTAATCTGGTTGATGTCACGATGTATCGTCAGATGATTGGGTCCTCTATGTACTTGACGAACATGAGACCAGATATTTTCTTTGCGGTGAATACATTGAGCCAGTTCCTGATGGATCCAAAATATGTTCACCTAGTTGCTGTAAAGCATATTCTGAGGTACCTGAAGGGTATGGTTGATTATGGGTTCAAGTATGATGCATATCAAAATTTTAACCTGCAGGGTTATGTTGATTCAGATTGGGTAGGCAGTGCTGAAGATAGGAAGAGCACATCTGGGTGCTGCTTCAGTATGGGATCAGGTGTGATCTCTTGGTTTAGCAGGAAGCAGTCCTGCGTAGCACTGAGTATAGCCGAAGTAGAGAGGAGCGGTGAAGCTCCTGTATTTTGCGACGGACAAGCAGATTGGAGATGTGTTAACGAAGCCACTAGCCAGACTGAAGTTTGAATACTTAAGAGAGAGGCTTGGTATTCTTCAGATCAAAAAAAATTCAAGGAAGAAGTGATGGACACATTTGCTGAAGCCATTCCAAGCATTTTGGAAGGAGGATCCTTCACATGGATGTGGATGTAAGCGCTGGATGATGTGCATCAAGATGATGTTCGATTTTCTGCTCTGAATGATCAGTTGGATCATTTATATGTACATGTATGATGTTGGATATGATAAGTTGGATCATTTATATGTATATATATGTACGCATCATGTTGGATGCTGGATATGATTAGTAGGATCATTTGTATGTATTTTGTATATGCATAATGTTGGATGCTTGGACCATGTATCTGTATATGTATCAGGACGATACAGTGATGATGATCAGGATGATCATTTGTACATCAGGATGATGTATGTTGAGTATCAGGTTGATACTCTGTGGCCGAGGACAGGTTGTGCAAAGGAAATCCTAGATTTGCTCTAGGTCACATCCAGTATGAAAAAGGATTGGCACTGTGTATCACATGTATGACCTGGGAGATCCTATAGGTCGGATTTGCGTACCCATAATAACCTGGGATTCTCTTTCGATGTTTTGTGATAGTAGACCACATGTAAGACCTGGGAGATCCACCAATAGGTTGGGATGTGTGCCCGTAATAAGTCCTGGGATGCTCTTTCAAGGGTTTGTGGTGGGTTTCTACATGTAAGACTTGGGAGATCCGATAGGTTGCGCTGTGTGCCCATAATAAGTCATGGGATGCTCTTTCGAGGGTTTGTAGCAGAGGTCACATGTAATCAGTCTTGGAGATCTTGCCGATCGTGCTTAGGCACATAAATGTTCCTGGGATGCTCTTTAGAGTTCTTGCCGGTCGTGCTATGCACATAAATGTTCTTGGGACACTCTTTTAAGGTTTTGTGACAATCACATGTAATAAGTTCTGGAGATCTAGACAGGATGAAAAAGGCCTCAGATGCTCTTTAGGGTTCTTGCTAGTGAAGAGACTCTTTTAAGGTTTTGTGACGCATGTAATAAGTCCTGAGGATTCCACAGTATGGCCAGTGATGATGAATACCTATAGGTGGTTGCCATACATCCAGTATGAAAAAGGACTGGCTCTGTAGAACTTCCTATGATGAGTAGATTCAGAGATTTATTGAGATAGCAGCAGCAGTGACGATGACGATGATTCGAGGATGATGATTCGCTGATTATGATCCAGAGAAGAAGACTTGTACAAGAAGACCTGTGTCGGGAAATGCCATCCTAGTTAAGAGGGAGTGTTGATGTTTATGTAACTTCTGAATGTATTTCATATATGTATTTTGTATTCCTATAGAGATGTTATTATTCCTCTATACGAAAGTGTCGTCATTTATATTGTAAGTGTCATAACTTATACTTGATGGGTTATTAGACCACCTTGTTGGGGTCGGCCCTGTATAAGTCATGTGGGTCAAAGGGTTATTAGACCACCCTATTGGGGGTCGGCCATGTGGGTCAAAGGGTTATTAGACCACCAAGTGTGGGGTCGGCCCAGATTAAGTTAACCATGTGTTAAGCTAGACATGTAGGCCCCATTAGTTTATTGGGAAGGACAGAACAAGTATAAATAGAGATCGGGAGATCTCTATTTGATCATTCATTCACACACTTCTCTCATTCAGAAAGTGGTGCACTTGTGAGGAGGAGACTCTGCTGCTAGGAGAAGACTGTCTCTTGTATTCTGGTTGTATCATTGCTCTATCTATCTTTGAGGAAGTTATTGGGATTTTTCACCTTTATGGTTTTCCCCAAGTAAACTCTGTGTCTCTTGTGTGCTTGCATTATTGTGTCCATGATTGATGTGCTGTAGATTTGCTGTACATGTTGTTCTCTCAGTTAAGATCCTAGATCAGATTGAAGTAAATTCTGAAAATTTAACATAGGGGCGGTTGTGAACCCCCCTCGTATAGTCCTATAGGGGCAGTTTGGAACCCCCCTTGTAGAGGCCTATAGGGGTAGTTTAGAACCCCCTTCGTAGAGGCCTATAGGGGCAATTTAAAACCTTCCTCGTAGATGCTTATAGAGGTGGTTTTGAACCCCCCTCATAGATTCGTATAGAGGTAGTTTGAAACCCCCCTCATAGAGGCCTATAGGCACAGTTTGGAACCCCCCTCATAGATGCCTATGGGGGGTTTTGAACCCCCATCATTGCAACATACAAGGGCAGTTTCAAACCCCCCTCTTAGTGACATATGAATTCGGTTTAGAACCCCCCTCATAGCAACATACAAAGACGGTTTGAAAGCCCCCCTATAGCCATAAAAAATCATCATAAAATATATTTTATTAAAAATATCAATATTGCAATATCATTAGGGAACGGAGGAATCGAACCACCAACCTCCTGCTTGTAATGTAGGCACTCTTCCATTGAGCTAGCACCCTTTAAGAATTGGGGAATTGAGATATTGCAAATGGCAAGGGTCAATATAGATTGGTATTTTTGAATTGTAGTAATATATAATCGCAACTTCCCTATACATAGGTAAATTATAAATTTCCTTCTATATAATACACCCACAACTTGAAGGCTTGAAATAGTCACAAAAGCACCAGAAGTGTGTTTAAAATTGGCTAACCACCATATAAATTGGATAAGCCATTTGGATTATCCATAACTTAGAAATTTTATGTTACTCTTGCTAGTATTGAGAATGTTCTATCATACAAGTACAACACGTTTAATGAAGAAGAGCTTCATTAAATTCATTTATGGTGCTTTCCATGGTGGCATTATGTGAAAGGAACTCTATTAATTGAGAAAGCACTCCATTAAAGGCAATAAGGAACTTTATGACGAGAATATTAGATCTCCTCATAGAGAACATTTGGTAGTACACCCTACACATTGGTCCTCTTCTTCTCAACAAGACTGGACTATTGATTCTAGAGCTACCTAGCTATAGTCTAAAATCAAAGAGCACCTCGCTTTTCTTGGTGCAAACACCAACTTTCCAACCAAGCTATCATTTTTGATTGACAACACAATATTAATAAACATTATGTTGCTGATACAAAATTTAGAGGCAAATAATGTTCAGTTGCATGATAGAAATGAAAAGAGATTTCAGGTGCATTACAAAAATTAAAAGAGCCTTATAATTTTGCAAATTTTCCTTTTTGTCAGAACCATTACTCTTGGTGAAACAAATATTTACAGAAATAGGGAGGGAGTAGCCTTTTGATGCCTTCAAAAAGTTTTAGCTTCAGTTGACTTCTTATGATAGAAAACTATGGGTATTACAAAAGAAGGCAATTGATCTGTCACTATTGTCGACTAGTGACAGCTATAATTGGGACACAAATAATTCTGATATCACCCAACTCAGCCTGGTCATTGCATTGTTGATAGTATACGTTACATAAATAAATAAAAAAGTATAATATCGAAGATTTGATTGCAACAAAATCAATTGAAGCTTAATTAATATTTTTCAATATCTTTATACTCTTACCAATTCATTTAACATCACACGATGGAAATCAGCAATTTCCAACTTGAATATTCTTACCTTGCAAATGTTGTTCTCATGTAGCTAGAGCCACTGTCTAATACAGGACATGCCAAAAAATGTGTCCATAGGAAAGGGAGCTGCATTTCCATATTTCCAATGTCAGTCTTTGCACATTTGAGTTCTATTATAAATTGACATAAAAAAATTTCAGTAAGAAAGATAATCTGATTTCTAATAACAAGACATGAAGATCAAACAAACAGAAGACTACTAGTACTAACTGAACTTAGTCTATTCACTCTCTTCAAGAAACAACTTGGGAAAGAGAGAATTGTGGCAATCAGTCATGGAAAGAAATATCGACAGTGAAGTCCTTCCTTGAATACTTCTATGTAAAGGTTTGGTCTAATATGACTATTTGTTGCAGCTAATGTGATACTGAGATTTTGTGATTTAACTCTACCATAACTTCACCACAATAGCCTGTGTGACTAGAAAACTTGAGCCTTGCCTTTGTAGTGAGTCATATTTTTAATGTAAAAAATAGTTGTAACATAATTATTTTTTGATAACAGAAAGGCTGAAAGCTATTTTCAGTTTAAAAATAGAAAAGATTATCGAGGATGCTCTATTGGATATTTTGGTGTTTCTGAACTATAATGGTTGTTGAAGTAGACATGAAAAAGGTGGATAATCTATGTTTTCACTTTTTTTAAGATACGCATCAAATTATAAGAACCACAATTGTAAGTTCCTTGAAATTTGAAAGCTTCTCCTCTTGTAGCTCTCTCCATGTTTTTATGACAAGTTGTGGCTTCTATATATAACCAACTTATACTAGAATTTAAGTAATTTTGTTTCTCAAAAGCTCTCTCCATGTTTTTATGACAAGTTGTGGCTTCTATATATAACCAACTTATACTAGAATTTAAGTCATTTTATTTCTCAAAAGCATTAGAAGTATAGATTTCACCCATTATCAATATTTTATGTTGTATACATTATTTTACTGATAGAAATTAGTTTTGAACTCCTTCAAATGTTAGAGAAAACGTTGCTAAACTTTGCTAACAGTTTTGACAACAAAAAATAGAATGGCTTTTCTTAGTGGAATTATTGCACATACCATATACATTGATCCCCTTTAGTTGTCCACTCCTCCATGCAAATAGAAAAATGCAGAGCCTCAGTATCACTTGTAATAAGTATATGACTTCTATCAATAAGAATCCAGCTATGAAGGGAAATCTCCATTGACACGAAATAAGAGAGTAAGGGAGGGAGATAACCAAAATCAAGCAAAATATGAGAAGAAAGGACAACTTAAGTGAAGTAAGACAGTCGAATCATGGGGCAAGGACAATAAAATCATAGCACTTCAAAGCAAGTTACAGGTCACAGACATATCAATATTCCTTTCCAATGATGATGGCCTATTCCTTCAAAAAAAAGTCTAGAGTAACCTCCTGAACCTCATTTCAAAAGGGAAAATCATATCTCAGGATTACAAACTGAGATCTAATCCATAATTTCACATTGATAGATAGAATAGAGATAAGTTAGTGAGTACAGAGGAAAATCAATCTAAGGGAAGGAAGAAAAGAAAAACTGAAAGGTTTGTCAAAAAGTCAAGTGAGTATATGTTGATGGAGAGGGACCCTGTGAATAGTTCTAACTTTTCATATTTCATGTTATGCTTCACAATGGCACAAACCTACACTCATATTGTCTTAGAGAACTGTTAAAATTGTATTGAGCCCATTCAAGAGATTAGTAATTAATATTTTGCCAAAACTTTTTGAGGAATCTCTAATATCCATGCATAAAACTCTTCATTGTAAGGACAAGTACTCTACATATGGGTGTCTTACTGCATATGCTGTAGACCATCTTCCATGTCTTTCTGACAGAATACCTTGCACAGAATTTTGGATCCCCATCTATGGTCTCAATGGTTGTTGTTCCTCTAGACACAACTGCTCAAGATTCTCCTCGGTGAGGCTACGAAATCTGGGTTAAAAGGTGGATGGCCCCATTATTTATTATCTGTGGTTGAATGAACTGAATAAGAATAAATACTACTGTCTAGTGTTTGCCAATGTGCCATCCATACTCAAAATAGGGGAAGCATATGATTTCAACTTGCTTCCTCAGTTGATAGTTGACCACAGCTACCAGCAACAATGAGATTTGACCATTGCTCAACAAATCCAAAACAACCAAATCTAGGAGTAGCATATTCATCTAGTGAATAAAGATGCAAGGTATTGAATGCATGTGGATTTGTGGCATCATTAACAATTTTCAATGCACATGGATCCCTGTTAGATGTATTCACCAAAACCTGTGTACTCTAGCTCCTGTAATGGATAATGGCAGCCTGCCACTGGAACTTGTTCGTTTGAGTGTCTGCTCAACCATAAGTTTGAACATGCATTTTGTGTCTCATTCACCACACAAGCTCGGTGCTCTTACCATTCTCCCTCATCTATTCTCTGTCACGCCGTTCCCAAACTTTTATTGTGCATTTGGTAAGATGTGGAGTGCCCTAGTTCTAAAAGGTGGACATAATACTAATCGGGCCATATCTGCCATATCCTTTTTTGGGTCACCATCTGTCTATCTTAGTGGTTGATAGTCAATTTCTTGAAACCATGGTTATGGGGAAATTGGGGACACTGTGGAGATGGGACTCACCATTCTTTGATAGAGCAAACAAACCAAATTACGAGGGATTTGTAGTTTCCAATGACCAACTGGACTAGACAAGGCCCTGTATCTAAATTTTCTACCTAGTCGCCATACTATCATCCCAGGTTTTCGACACTCCACTACATACTCCTCCATGGTTTCATATAGTAATAGTGACAGAGGACATGAGCATACAGGGCCTTTGTCTAGTCTAGAATAAACTACAAAGGGATTATATAGTGGAGTGTCTAAAACCTTGGATGAGAGAGAGGTTTTCCTATATTGTACTATAGGAAAATTATTGCAAGACATTGATGTTTTTGAGTCCCTCGATGTGGCTGCCACCATTAGGGGAGTTTTGAGGTAAAAAATGGGCCTCAAAACAAAAGTGTACCATAAAAATTCACTTTATAAGAACCAATAGGATTCAAGATGATGATGTCAACCATAAGGGTAAAATTTGTAAAACAAATTGGAGGGAAAAACAAAAAACTACTTTTTCTTATCGTATTTTTGACATATCTCCTTAATGATTTACCCAAATTTCAAGTTTGGGAACTTGTTGGATGCAGATTTTAATTCCGCATCCAACCCATACCCACATTGCATACTTCTGAGGCACCCATGAAATAAAAAAATTAAGATTTCAATCAAAAAGCATTTTTATTGAAATTTTAATTTTTTCATGTCGTGGGCGCCTCAGAAGTATGCAGTGTGAGTATGAGTTGGATGTGGAGTTAAAATCCACATCCAACGAGTGCCCAAACTTGAAATTTGGGTAAAGCGTTAAGGAGATATGTCCAAAATACGATAAGAAAAAGTAGTTTTTCTTTTTCCCCTCTAAAATTTAGAATTCTTATTTTACTATTTCCCTTATGAGGCCCATTTTAGACCTCAAAATTCCCCTAATGAAGACTTTGAGTCAATTGTTGGGAACCTTCGTACATAGAAGGGCCTTTCTAACTTGATCAAGAGTACCATTGGGGTCCAACAAGGTTTCCCTCTATCAACTACATTGTTGGGATCTACATTGATGAGTTGAAAACGTATCTTAAAGATAATACTCATGTTGATATTCACTGCATCTTACACTAGATCTTGATTGCATTAGACTTGTTTTTTGTTGACATGGTCCTCTTAGCTTCCTCATCCAAGGACCTTCAAAGGCAATTGGACGTCCTTGTTAGATTTTGTGATCTTAAGCATTTATTGGTAAACCTTAGGAAGACTAAGGTCATGAGTTTTAATACGTCCAAGAAATCTCTAGAGGACTTTCATTTCATTTTCCGAGGGAGCATGGTTGAGATCACAACTGCTCACACATTTTTGGGGGCTCAATTATTAGGTCCTAGCTTCACTATGATGCATGCTTCCTAGCCTCGACTCAACCAAGGATATACATCCATCCCTCTTAGAGCACCGATGTTTCTATTTCTATTTTTAGGGCATACCGACGAAGTTGTTCCTATTTAATACCACCATTAAACCCACTATTCATTATGTGGCATGAATTTGAGGACCATATTTGACTTCAGTAGATTGGTATTAGGCTGAGAGAGTTTAGTCTATCATGCTCCAACATATGATCCATTGCAAACAATTTTTTTTGCAAGCCATTGTACATATTGACTTTGGGGGTCATCCTTTTCACTTGGAGTACACTTGGATTACATTGTTAGACTAGTCTTTTTTCCACATAGGATATATGTCCTAAGGGACTTCGCTTTTGGATGTGACAAATACCCTTATCTCACTCTACTTCATTGACATATTTGTAGAGCATCTACCTCCTTTTAGTTGATCTTTGGATGTCCCCATCCATCTCCTTCCGTTAAAAGTAGAGATCAAGAGGGCATTCAGGGACGACATTTATCGAAGGTACATCCAAATCACTTGGATCCCTTGTCCCCCTAGGACTCTTGGACCCAAGATGACATTTTATTGTGATCACTTTATGCAATTGCAAGATGGTCTCATTGCTTGATTTACTACATTTGGAGACATTTTATTCATGGCCTCAAGATCTTGCTCAACCATATGAGGGTTTCCTCAAATAACTTACAGATCAAGACGGACCACTACATCCCAAGGTCCTAGAGGATCTGCTAGTGATGCCATGTCCAAGAGATTGAGTTCGAGGGACACTTGGTGTTCAGGTGCCCTAGATACTATGAGATCTAGGGGAAGTTTCACTACTTGTTTCAGGACTTAAGTGGTTCCTTTGTGACCTTCTTTAGCTAGCCTAATTAGGGATGTTGAGCCTTATATGTCTGGGAGGTGGTTATCCACAGACGAGAGACTTTGTAGAGCCTTTCTAGGCTTGGTTCTATTCATCTTATTGCCTCTTTCTTTTAGCATATCTGTGTCGATGGAGGCTTTAATCACCAAGGTGACTCCTAGATCTGTGAGTTAGAGGGAAGTTAGTTAGCTGCCTCCTCTTGCATGACTGGTAGATATGCCACCTCTAAGATATATCAAAATTGGACCCAACCACTATGGATTATGATCCCCTATGTAAGAGAGGGAAGTGATACCTCCATAATGAGGTTTATCACTCACACAAGACTCAAAAATTTTAAGCTGTACATGTCATTTATGGATTCCACTCAAGAATCAGCTTGACTTAGCAGTGTTTCAGTACACTGCACTCTATTACACAGTATTTCTTTCATGACCTTCACATATCAAAGTTTATCAAAGGCCATGTAATTTTTCTTGCTGGGTAAGATGGCATATGCAAATGAACTAAAAACATATTCTATGCTGGCATTGAAACTTAAGTCACTTCAAAGGACGCCTGCATTTCACATTGATTGACCAAGTTCTGAATTATAAGTTTGGAACTATTTTCTACATTTATGTTTTCTATTAAAGCATCTAGAAGAAAAAGGCCATCCAATGCCAGAGAAACCAATGCAGCAAGGGCCGTTTATAAGGCAGAAAGTTTGCTCATTGTGCAAAGTTCAAACCCAGACTCCAGATTTTAATTCATAGAGGACTTCAGAGTTCAGACTACAGTTATATGCTGACAACCATTACATGGTTTCCAAAAAATTCACCTCTGAGAAACTCAAAATATATGATTTTCTAGGGTCAATAAAGTTAAGTTTTAACCCTTAGTGGGCTATTAGTAAAGGAAACAAAGGTGAATTCAAGTTTATTCAAATCTTTGTAACCAAGAAACTAAGGCCATATTTTGTTTCATTTTTGCCTACAAGGGCTATGGTTATGGAAACCTAGTCAAAATTGATATGTAGGCTCAATAATCCTCTTGGGGAGGGAGCCCTCGGTATGGTCTTAATTTCTTCCTCCTTGAATAATCATACCTTTGGTTGATTTAATAAACTTAACCTCTAGTTGAACGAAGGTCATTATAAGGTCCCTTGAGCTTTATGACATGCATGCTTGGCTGCCTAGTACTATCATATGACAACGATGCTATTAAAACAAGGATTTAAGACAATGGAAACAAGGAATGAAAGCGATAATTACAAAACATCAATATGAAACCCTAACAAAGCTAAGTCAATGCCTATATGCAAGTAACTTGGGTAATCATTATACAATCTGCTTGTTCCTGGTCAATCATAATATGGACTTCTTGTGAGGTTTATCTCTAAAAAATAATTAACCTAATTATATCTCTAATGTTGTAAAGTAGTTTCTGAGGATGATATAAAAAGTCTATTTGCATCTCTATGTTAGATCACCTATTCATTTTACATGTGTGATCACATTTTGGTATTCATGTGTTTATAGTTTCTAATCTCAATAATTGATTTATCGGTCACTTTTAGAATGCTCTTCGGCCCAATGGATAAACTAAAGTTGTAAAGCACACCCGTCTTCATGTACTGCAAATGTATAACCATGGGCAACATTTTTCCCTATATATAAAATGGTTAAAATAAAGATATCCATAATTTTATGGGCCATGTCCCTTTCTAGACTTGTATCATTTTTAGCCTTTGCCTCTCAAAATTGTTGTTAAGGTATTGTCAACCTCAAAAACTCCTTCATAAGCACACAAACAAGGCAAAGTTAAACAATTTATGCAACAAATTCATAAGCACGACCATGATATATTTTCTCAATAATATCAAAAGTACAAGCCACCACATGATGCACATTGCATCACTAATCACTTCAAAATTAGTGATAGGTGGACTCTATAACCCTCTAGATAATATGTCGTGTGGCACATAAATTGCTAGAGAGGAGGGGTCTATCTTCATTTTAATTAAAGTCCAAGTTTGGGTCTTGATTATGTAAAATTGTTTATCTAATGGGGCTCAAAATTTAAAACTGACCAAACTGGAACCAGAACTGGCCAGTTTAGCCACTCTGACCTCCAAATACACTGAATTGATCATTGAACCTGTTACCACCCATTTTGTATGGTTGTCCACTCTTTAGAAGGGTTGACCTTGTCCTAGTGCTGGTTGAGAGGGAAACTTTAGAGAGTTGTCCTGGGCATGAGAGGAGCCTAACACCAGTTCTCAGCAGTCTCATCAACAACAGCATCAAAGCAGTGTTATAAGAAGTAAAACTTATTCATCTTAATTCTGGGCATTGTTTGATGAATCCTGGGCATTTTTCACCATTAAAAATAGGTTTTGTAAGGCAATCCAGACCATAAGCAAGCAACAACAATAACTAAATAACACTGTGGGTGAAACAGGCAACAACATAGCACATAAGGATAAATCAAATCTTGGCATCAGACCTTGACCATAAAGATAGATCAAACAAAAACCATGAGAGCAGACCTTGATAAATCAGAGTTCGAGAGCAGATCTTGAATAAGGACAGATCAAACCTTGACTAGGAATGGGGTTTATGGTTTTTACCTTTGGGAATTTAGGGTATTGGAGATTTTTTCCTTAAAAAGTTGATTTTTTGGAGGGTTGGTGGGTCAGAAAAGAACTGGAAGTTTCAACACCCTTTTGAAAATTTCTGGATCTATTTGATTTTTCATGGGATCCGTTTCATGGGCTTTTAGGATCTGTTTCCTGCTCCAGTAGATCCATTTCCATGAAAAATCCTAGGTGGATCGTGGTGGATCCGGATCCAAATTTTTCATAAGCACTTGATTTTAAACTGGTCTAGCCTTGGCACTGCCTTGATATAAGGTTAGAAGAAAATCAGAATGCATAGGGTGTTACAAAACCTGCAAATAGAGACTCTTTTTCTATGGTAGAATCTTTGAAATTCAGATGATACATTTGTTATAACTTATTTGATTTGATTAATCTAGAGAATAAATATAACTAGAACTTCCAAACTCTGCATTAAAAATCCTTACACGACTATAAAGAATTATTCCAAAGATCAAATTTACAACATAAATCACCTGATTTGCTCTGCTGCCAAGCCCCATAAGGAAATTGTCAGGCTTGATATCTCGATGAAGGAAACTCTTCGAATGCACATACTCAATCATGTTGATCTGGAAATAGAATTAGTAAAAAAAATAGTTTCCATCCATTTCATGCAATATTTCCATGGCCTCTTACAATTTCAGATTGTAGAAAATCACTATTGAACATGGAGAAGGTCAAGCACCAAGCTATCGCTCCTCAGTTAAAGAATGCAAAACCATAACATGCATGTTTTGTTCAAAGCAAGAAAACCTTAAGATTAGACACCCACCAGTTGATCAACAAGCATTAGAACAGTCTTCAATGAGAACTTCCGATTGCAGTAATTAAATAAATCCTCAAGACTTGGTCCAAGTATATCTAGGACCATAACATTATAATCACCTTCAACACCATACCATCTTATATTCGGAAGTCTATCTATATTCCAACAGGTATTCCAACAGTTTATGTGAGGAAGACATCCAGAAACCTTCTAGAAACTTATATTGAAAGACAAACTCTTCAAAGCAGGACCCACAATATAAATTACAGTAAGTTTCCCAGGTAGAACAATTATGAAATTAAATATGAAAAGAAACTCGCAATTCCTAGTTAGACAACAGTAATATTACTTCCTCCTTGGAGAATCTTGTACAATTTGGACTTGTACAGAAGTTGTGGGTGCTTTGTTTTTGCATTCTCATGTTTTGTTGCAAAACATAGCTAGAAAATTGTCTAATGAATTTATATAGCAATTACACTGCACAGGAACTACCTTACATGCGAAGCGTTTAAATTCATTACATCTAGCTTAAATTCAACCACACATTTTGGATTGTTGTGACACATAATACCTACAAATAACAAGTCTACTCCTGTGCATGTATCTTGGTTCTTATTTCTTAAGCCCAACTAGCATGGTACACAAACTACATTTTTCTACAAGTTCAAACCAGGTTCGAACACCATTTGTTTTTCAGTTCCAAGACAGATTCCTTGGGCTTCATCGAGAGGAAGGAACCCAACAAACCCTGGTATCCTATCAAAATTATTAAAAAATAAAACTAAGAACCCTAAATTAATGTTGACACTAATACCATATGCATCTGTAAAATTTGACTCAAAATTAAGGAGACAATACTGAGAAAACATAATTTTTGACACAAAATATGCATGTGTGCATGCAATTTTTCATAAATGTTTTATTTGATATACCTGTTCTATGTCACCCAAGCCAAAAAAAGTAGATCTGGGAAATGTTGAACTTAACCAACACTTGAATCCAATATACAACTGACACTCCAAGTCCCTGCAGCCTTGGACTCAAAAGGAATTTCTTCTAAAAGCACACACCTTCCTTATTCAAGGTAAATGATTTCTTCTAAGGCTTAATCATTGCTTCTAACAATGAAGCAGAGGCCTAGTGGCACTCCAAGAGATCACTATGCCTCTAGACCATGGTAATCACAAAGCATCCATTATAGGGAATTTGACAGTCATCATTTACTCACTTCTAATGGGAAAACAACAAACTGCTAAAAGAAACATGAATAGCCTGAATAGCATAGAGGGAACTCTCACTGACTCAAAGCTTCCAATCTGTATCCAACTTACAAGTCAAAAGAGAACTCAACAAGGAGGTGGATAGAATGGCATATGTCATAGCTACCTTGCAAGAAGGCATGTTTTCTTTCTGTGACAGTAAGGGGACAAGAGCATCCCCCCTCTACCTCTCTTTATCATGGTTCCACCTAGAAGAAGGGATTCAAAGCCTAAATAGGAAGTTAGAAGAAAGGATTCAAAGCCGATATAGGAAGTTGTTGTAGGCATCAAAGAAGTGGGGCCTCCCTCATTCACCTTTCAAGTCACTGGCATGCAGTAGATAGGGGGGATTAAATGCCCCTTTCCATTTGGATCCTATCTTCTCCTCATTTGGACACTAGCCATTACAACCAACATATCTTTGTTAGATCCTCATGCATGTGAACCTTCATAGCTTGTTTTGATGTAAATGCTTGGCTTGTCTGACATGGGAAATTGTGATAGTTTTTGGATTAATTGGAAAGAAGGGAAGCTTGACAACCGATCCTCTCTATCCATGGGGCACAGTCTGGCTCTTTCAAGTAGCTTAGTATGGTAGGAGGAAAATCTAGGTGTACCTCTGCTCAGGCACATTCCTTGGAATCAATTTGCCAACCCGGGTGCCCTTGCAGAATTAGTAAACATTGTTGACCTAGATTCCATGTATCATCATTGCTGTTGTTGCTCTTGTTTGTTAGCGAAAAAGTGAGGATTGAGGAAAGATCTCCAGTAGTATGAAAAAGACATTGTGTAGCCATGGGCATGACCACTTCCTGGAGCAGCAAGAGTAGGAGGAACTCTGTTAAACAAGGAAGGAATACCAAGGATTAAATACAAATGGGGGCTTGGAAATTATTCAAATAACTTGGCAAAGGCACTAGATTTGCTTAAAGGATGTCAAATAGCCAAAGAAATGAGAATAGACAGAATACAGGTTTTCGGGGACTCCCTCATAATCATAAAATCCTTAAACTTGGATATCAAGTTCAATAATATGGCATTAAAAAGAATCATTGATCGAATTCATTACATTGCAAAAACTGTTTCCCACTTCAAAGCTTTCCATATATTGCATGAACTTAACTACAAGGCAGACATAGAAGCAAAAGCTGGTTCAAGTCTAGACCCTCGAAGAATTGAATTCTCCAACGATGAGATCAGTCATCATCAAATACCTTAAGTTTCATGAATGCTCAGACACAGGGACATTGATCCAGACTTGGTTTACATCACATCACGTTACATGTATAAGAAATAAAAAATTAAGGATTTACACGTAGAGATTCAATGGAACATGCAACGCATGAAGGACCATGTTTATGTAAAAAAAACTCCTTTATTCAGCATCAAAAGCTTGAAAGCACTCTGTGTTATTGGAGTATTCTACACGATGAGTGGAAACACCTGAAAGAAACACTCTGTTATTCTGGCCACTTCTCATTGTACATCACTCTATATTTACACGTAGAGATTCAATGGAACATGCAAGGCATGAAGGACCATGTTTATGTAAAAAAAACTCCTTTATTTAGCATCAAACGCTTGAAAGAACTCTGTGTTATTGGAGTATTCTACATGATGAGTGGAAACACCTGAAAGCAACACTCTGTTATTCTGGCCGCTTCTCATTGTACATCACTCTATATAATTCTGATTTATTTGAAAGCTCAAAGCTTGCTTACCACACAATGCAGTTTGGCACACAGTCATTCAACATAACGACCAACTACAAGTGGTTCCTCACTCGATAGATGAAGATCCTCTCGAATCTCACTCGTATTGAACTTATGAAGCATCATATGCAAAGAAGCAGGTTTTATGGCATTCTCATTCTGAAATCAACATTACAACATCATCCACCTGAGACTTTTTAAATGAGCATCACTTTGACTCCTTTTTTATGTGAACTTTTGAACTCTATACCAGGCTGGTTGGCTTCAGCCACAGCCCATTTTTTCATTTTTATATCAATAAAGCTTAACCATTTCAGTCAAAAATAAAAAGTGTGAATTTCTATTGTTGCTAAGTTTTATTTTTTGGCTAAGGCACCCTTTTTCCATTCTCCATGGAGCTATCTAGACAACTGGATCAAGACGGGGATGCATCTGCCATCCTATCCATTGTAGAGTTTTATATCACTTCTACAAATGACAAATGACCAGCAATTGACATCTTGTGCCTTTGATTTCTAAAATGTGTTCTAGCAAGGCAGATTTATCATGTCAAGAGACTCCATATGTATGACTAAAATATCCCTTCAAATTCAGCAGCACTTTTGCATAAAAAACAATCATGCAACAACACTTTAAAGAGTCATATTTTTAGAGAGGGTTGATCCTAATTTACAAAAGAGATCTCCAGTTCATCTATAGACAAGCATTTGCTTGTGGGAGAAATTAAACATGTACAGATCAAATAAGGAATTGTCTAGGGATAGAAGATAAGCTCTACATATCAATGCATCTAAGAGGAAAAAATAAAAGTTCTATGTGTTACCTCTCACCCTCACTTCTTTAGAGAAAGTCCTAAAGCTCAAGTAGGACCTTGGAGGAAGTAAGAGGGCTTGCCAATGTCACCTTACAAACCCTCTTCACACTTTAGGCCAGCTCTCCTCTGGCTCAAGGGGGGATTCCCTAGAATAGGACTTACTAGAACTTAGGCAATGGAATTCAAAGTGAAATGAAGAGATATAAGTTTTAGCAAAATAGTATGATAAGTTTAAAAAGAAAAATGGATGAGTGGACCGAAGACTAGTGTCTTATCCATTGGGAAAATGGAATCAAATCAAGGTTCAATGGGAAGCCATCTACCATCCTATTGAAGAAAATGTGTCAATTGAGACTAAAACGTGCAAGCTACAATTATAGCAATGTGTAAATCATTGGGCTGGAAGGCTACTGGGTATCTCAACTCAATATCATTTGTCCATCCTCAAGTAAATCACTAGGCTGGGAAGCCAATAAGCATCCCATCCTAGTGATTGGCACTTTCTTTGGAAAATCAAACCAAACTAGTAAGATTTTCCCCTTTTCTTGTGTTCAAATAACAAATTTCACCTAGTTCAACACCCAAGGGACAAATCATTGGATTGGGCTTACTAGCATTTTAATTTATTTGTGCAACCTTCTTGGGAAAATGTAATCCACCCAGTGTAACATTGTGATCCTTTGGAGATCCTACATAAGGAAAGAAGAATAAAAGAGAATAAGGAGGCACTAGCTTCCCTGTATGCCCAAGTACTACAACCCAACCAATATAATTGCACAAATATGATCTAAAATAGGGCAGTATACTGTGACTACCTTAGAGCCGTTGGCTAGGAAGCCTTACACAAACATGGGACCACAGTATTGGAAGGCTTTGAAAGTCACTTTTTAAACCACTGATATCCCTCCAAAAAGGACAATGTTTCAATGGCCAAGAGCTCTAGCAAGCAGCATAGTTATTATAAGAGTATCTGAAGACTACTGCCTATTCCTATTATAGTGAAAACATAAATAATACAATTAAACTTATTTAACCCAAAACCACTTCTTGAATGCCAAAGTTAAAGCCTTGGAGACAAAGAGGACACAGTTGAGGAACATATTGGCTTCAATATGGGAGGGACCAACAAGGGGCTAATGAGGCAATTTCCCTTATAAAGTAAAATGATGACAGAATTAAAGCGTTGGAAGACAGTAAAATAACCCCTGGTTTCTCCATTACTCAGCAAATGGTAGAAGAAAAGCAACAACTTCTGGAGGAAATAAAATTATAAGAGGGGAAAATGCCTCTCTTAATGCAAAAAAAAATAAGGTAATGGAGGAGATGATCACTAATTTGTAAGCTGTATAGAGTAGTGCTTCAAACTTGTCCTTTCAATTGGAAGAGGCAAATTATAAAATTAATAGCCTCAGGTATTAACTCACTAAAGAAAATAGAAAATAATCCCTGGGATTCTTGGCTAGCCATAAAAAGACCCCTAAAAAGAGGCTCAATTAAAGCAGTAGATAGATTAGTTATTTGGGGAGATGGGGGCATGGAAAGCCAAGTGTGAATAAAATACTTAAGGCCACCACCTATGATAATTTGGCTTAAAATAGAAAAGAAGATCTCAAGAAGCAGGGGCATAAATTGAAGAAACATATAAGAAGTGGCATGAAGAACAAGAGCAGGTGGCAGTCCTCAAAGAGTAGAGAGACATGTGAAAAGTCTCAGTTATGAGAAGGCTATGGTCGAGGCCAGAATGGTAAAGAACCTAAAGTCTATAAAAAATAAGTCTGGATTATGTGGTTGAGGATCTTCTTAAGTTAATAAATTACCTTAAATTATATTTGGAGTTTGACACATTACACAAACAGGTGAATAAAAATATATAAATATAATTAGATACCGAGGAAGAGATATAAAAGAAGAAAAGGGTAGCAGGGATAGTCAAAGAGGTTATAAATGTTATTTCTACCAAGTACTTGAAGTTGTTGGGAGTGAAGGATTGGACATATGTTTCAATGAATTTTGATACTTGTACCAATAAGCATAATAGTTTGAAGATCATAAATGAAAAGGCCTTAGAACAAACTGTTAGGAGCTTCCTAACAGACATAGGAACCATGAGAAATAATGTCCCCCATGCCCATGGGGTTATCAGTTGAGACTGCCTTTTAAAAATATTTAAACATTCTGCAGGAAGCTGCCAACATTCTAACACATGTACCATACAAGGGTATCATCCCTTCCCCCATGGAGATATGTGACCATTTGCATCCCTCAATTTCAACCTGTACTCTTATCTCCATGCTTGTATACTCTACAGGGCCTATTGATTACACTCAAATGACTGAGTTGGACAAATCTTACATAATTTTAAGGGTGGGAAGATCGGGGCATGGTTGGAGGTTAATAAATGTAGTTTAATAAGAATTCTTAGATTAAGAATTTATAGAAAAGGGCCCTTCAGGATATTGTTCTCCTAGCCAAAGTACTACCTAGCTAGCAAGTACTTACTCAGTTGCCTAAATAAAAGAGAATAATCTAAAAGGGAAGGAAGCAAAAGTAGTAGCTAACCGTTTTTGGTTATGCTCACTCCTAATTTTGTGGGTTTTTAAAAGAGTGGGGAGACCGTAATTAATCAAGGTTAAGCCCTAAGTAAAAGGACAGTGGCGAGATAGTAGTAAAAAGGCATACATACTCCATTTAAGCATATCTCAGCAACAGGAAAAAAAAAATTACCCCTGTGATCTGGGAGGGGGGGGATAAAAAATTTATTGAGTATTATTGGATTTGTACTATAATTATTTTGGCATGGGTAGAAGGATTCAACAACATCGCTTTTAATATTTTTTCTTTCTATCATTCTATCTTTCTTGTAAGCTGAATCTTGTGTTACACAGAAATCTTCCACCCTGTGAGCATCAACATTCTTTGGCCTGTAGGATCCATTTCAGTGACTCAGATCCATTTTAATCCTTCAGTGATACTAGCTTATCCTATTTTTGTTCCTACCCACATGTTGCATCACTATAGCATGCGTACCCACAAGTTGCATCCCTATAGCCCGCGGGTATCAAGTAAAATGGTAAAAACCACTATTTTATTACTTTTTACTCCCAAAAAGCGGTCATTGGGTGACCTTTGGCTCTCCATTTGCCCAAGTAACATCTGATGAGTCCTTTCCTCTACCTTTGAGAGGACTATATATTGATCACATATGGCTTATGGACGGGAGGAGGAAGAGAATAGTAAAGGAACTCTAGTGGATTTTTTCCCTATCTTGAGTCTGCACTCATTGATCCTTGTAGTTGTGAACCAGTTATGTTCACCTTCCAAACTCCTTTCTAGTTTGAGTTTACCATTCATGGAGGATTGAAGTGGTGGAGGCACAAGTGGATTGATATAGATCTTGGTTCAGATTGGTTTCCGGCAAGAGGTCTTATCACTTTGTACTTCTTCTTGTTCATTAATAGAAATACTCATGTTCTCGTCCATTCATGGTGTGAATGTCATTTATTATACATTGAGTTGCATTTGCTTATGATATTATGGACCATTGTTATTGATGGTGTTAATGTTATTTATATATCACATGTACTTGTTAGATATTTGTTGTCAAGACTAATTTGCAGATTACAAGTCCTTGGACGTGCGTAGATTGAAAGATCCAACGGGGATCTACATCAAACGTTGGATCGAGGTTGGTTACATTTCTCCATTGTTTTAACATTGTCGTTTATAATAGCATTGTTTTGAGAATTGAGTAGATTTTTGGTAGTCATCTGTCTGTTGTGGTATTCCCAAGCCATAGTGAGTTTTCTCCAATACATCTTGGGCAATGTATTTGGGTTTGGGGAGAAATAGGGCGTAAGACTGATATTTGATAGTCCCCATCTCATGCTTTTTATTGTATTTAAAGAATCGTTGAATTGTCTTTTTAACAAGGATTGAGGTATCATTTTCCACCGTATATTTTAAAATAAGCAAATTATGTTGGTTCCCACCAAACTGCATCATATTTTTAAAGTTTAATGAATGTATGGATCTATGCTTGTTTTGCCCATTTATTTTCTGTGTTTATTTTATCTTGCAACAACTTCATGTTATTTGCATCTAGCACATCTTCTAATGTTAAAAGGCATGATTAAGGAACCCTAATATTCAGTCTGAATGAGTCTATTCTTTTGGCATTCTTTGTTGTGTATGTTACTTTCACTAAAAAAAAACAATACTACATCCCATTTAGTTGCAAAGGAAAATTTAAAAGCACCAATTGCACTCTGCAAAAATATAGTCAAGCGTTATATAGAGCATACATAGGGTTTCCCTTGGGCGACAGATGTAGGAAATCACATAAGGACAAAAGAAGGTACCCTATGACCAGAAGCCTAATAACTGGCTCGAAGGCCTAGAGTGGCGCGGGAGAGGTGCCTCTTGCACATTGTGTCCTGGACTTGATCCTCCCTTATGAGTGAGAGTGCAAAAGGGGGAACAACCTGGGGGACAACACGAGGAGTGGCTCCATTGTCGAGTAGAATATCGTATTATGTCTCTCTGGTATACAACATAAGGATATTTTTATAGTCAGGGAGAGAGTTTACAGAACATCTGCTGCATTATTTATCTTTTAATGTATTTGTATTTTTAAGCATGAGGGGTGTTATAATGCCACCAAATAAGTATTATTTACTTCCTTGAAGTTCTGTTACCAGAAGCCTTTATCTCTAAAAAGACCAAGGAATCCCTCTGAAACGCATCTCCATTGTATGTTACTCCACTGGAACACATTAACTAGTAAATAGGGATTCAAGACCCATTATTACAAAATAAACTATAAAGAAAGGTTTTTGGTTCCTTTACTAGAACCTAACCAAGTGTGTAGGAGAAGAAGGTTCCCAGAAAAAAAAAATTCTGACAAGAAAAAATACCTAGTAATACCTTTTTCCGCCCCTGCTGCCAATGTAAGCCAATTTCCCAGTTAAATTTTTGGGACTCTTTCCCCATCTATTTTCCAATCAATAAGAACTGCCTCATTCTCGGTTTACCTTTGATATATTTTTTCCAAGGCCTAGTTTCTTTTGACCGTTTTGGAAGGCTTGACACCCCCTTATATTATGAAGCATCATTGCACTTAGTGTAGATTCACATGTTTATATTTGGAATCATGAGAGCCCTTACGGCTCTGGTGCAAGGCATGAAAAATCCTCTTGGTCAAATAAGCACTTTCTATCACAGCGTGTTTCAGTTGTAATTCCTTAGTCCAGTATGAAGCTTTAGTATGAAGGTCGCGGAGGTAAGCATTCTGGATGCCAGAATGGATTTATTTCAAGAGAATGTGATGAGGGGAAGGATTCATAGGCTTGTTTGCATCATGTTTCTCAAATATCACATTCATGTGGTTCACATATTTTGTTAGATAGGAATGGCCAAGATGGTATTTCTAGATATTCAACATTTATCTCAGATTCATGTCAGGATTCTTTATGGCTTTTTTTGCATCTCCTAGAAACCCAAATAATCTAAATTCAAGTCATGTTTGTTTCTCTGATAGCTTGTCTAAAGGCTCGGCAACATTCCCTGAGGAGAAGCTTCCTACAAAAAGAAAACAAAGCTGGCCAAAGATACCCACTTCTCACTGTGTCATTCTGAAGACTCATCTTGGTAATACCATCCAAAGTCAGTATGGAGCTTCCGCAGCTGCTGCATCGGGCTTAGTAATAGTCACCGCTAGTCATGGGGGAGAGATTAGATCATTTCAGAATTATGGCTTTCCTGTTAGTCTTTGAGAATCCCAGTATTTATAATTAAGTGGAAGAGTGAGGAAATTGTATTGTTTTAAATTGCGAGTTCAACATAAATACACATTGGTATTGAATGCATTCCTTATCTCAAATAATGTTAGTTCTTCTGGTAGTGTGGGAAGATTGTCACTCTTTCAATTATTCAATCGATACAGAGGTGCTCCTAAAGAAGGGGTTGTCTATCTCTATTGAGATGTTGTCTGCAATGGAGCAGTAGACCCTGCCATCTATAACTATATAATGTATATTGCAAGATGACTTGTCCAACAGACTTGAAGATGTAGTCAAAGTGCAATTTCTATTCGATGCAAGAAATTTCCACTTCTTTAGGGAAGGGATAATTTTTATTTTTTATTACACTACATAAACAACCTCCCAAAAAATATAAGCATAGCCAATGGGATCTCCAACAAAATGATCATCTTTAGCGATCTGTTCAACATGGTTATCCAATCTCTCAAGCACGTTGTCTGCAGCATCAATAGGGGAACTGGAGACCACATTGTTAAATTTTTAGAATTTACTTCAATCTGATCTAGGATCTTAACTAAGAGAACGACATGTATAGCAAATCTACAGCATATCAATCATGGACACAATAATGCAAGCACACAAGAGACACAGAGTTTACTTGGGGAAAACCATAAAGGTGAAAAACCCCAATAACTTCCTCAGAGATAGATAGAGCAATGATACAACCACAATAAAAGAGATAGTCTTCTCCTAGTAGCAGAGCCTTCTCCTCCACAAGTGTGCCACTCTCCAAAGTGTGAGTGAGAGAATAGAATATGTAAAATGAGAGAGACACACTCTCTATTTATACACTAACTTGACTTGACCTTTGCTCAACTAGGTCGGCCTCAACTTAACCACTTAACATAATGCTGACTGGGCCGACCCCCACTAGGGTGGTCTAATAACCCTTTGACCCACATGGTCGACCCCCAATAGGGTGGTCTAATAACCCATCAAGTATAAGTTACGACACTTACAATATAAATGATGACACTTCCTTATAGAGGAATAATAACATCTCTATAGGAATACAATATACATATATGTGAAATACATTCTAAAGTTACATATACATCAACACTCCCTCTTAACTAGGGAGGTATTTCTCGACACAGGTCTTCTAGCACAAGTAATCTTTTTTGGATCATCGTCACTGGATAATCGTCATCGAGTTATCATCATCATCACTACTGCTACTATCTCAATCAATCTCTGAGTCTACTCATCATAGGAAGTTCTACAGAGCTAGTCCTTTTTCATACTGGATGTAGGCCCACCACCTGCAGGTCTTCATCATCACTGGCCATACTATGGAATCCTCAGGACTTATTACGTGCGTCACAAAACTTGGCTGCAGCATCCCAGGCTATTACGAGCACACAGCTCTACCTGTCAGATCTCCCAGGAGCACATTACATGTGACCCATCACAAAACCTAGCTGAAGCATCCCAGGCTGTTACGAGCACACAGCTCTACCTGTCGGATCTCCCAGGAGAACATTACATGTGATCTCACCACAAAACCTGGCTAAAGCTTCCCAAGCTGTTACGAGCACACAGCTCTACCTGTCGGATCTCCCAAGAGCACATTACATGTGGTCCACCACAAAACCTGGCTGAAGCATCTGAGGCCTTTTTCATCCTGTCCAGATCTCCCAGGAGCAAATTACATGTGGTCATGGAAAAACCTGGTTGAAGCATCTGAGGCCTTTTTCATCCTGTCCATATCTCCCAGGAGAAAATTACATGCCATAGGACAAAACCTTGCAAGAGCATCTCAGGATGTTATGGGTACACAACTCCGACTTGAAGATCTCCCAGGGCACAAATTACATGTCCTCCGAGAGCAATGTCTTGAAAGAGCATCCTAGGCTATTACAGGTACACAACTTCGACCTATAGGATCTCCCAGAGATGCTCATCTGCACAGCCTGATCCATGGTCACAAAGTATTGTCCTGATACTCACCATACATCATCCTGATGTACACATGATCATCATCACTACATCGTCCTGATGCATGTCATCTAGAGAAGCTCGTCATCCACGATCACCCTGATCATACAATGCATCCACCTGATGCATACCAAGTATCTACCTGATACATATCACCATACAGAGTGTCTCCACCTGATACATAGATACATGATCCACACAATGTATCCATCAACATACATGATCTACCTG